>CM062819.1:1248574125-1249831625 GCA_031772625.1 Pinus tabuliformis
TGTTTTCCTATACACCCTCCTCCAATTTTATAACACACTCAAAACCCCTTTCCGGTGGTCTAATTGGAGGAATGTCAGAAAAAACATTCTAGTGTTTATGAAGCAATACTTGAATGTTGTTGAGATGTTGTTTTGGTTGGTCCGACTGTGTACTATCTTTAATAAATAACTCATATTCCCACTCAATATCACCCCACCTCTTCACCAATTCCATTTTTTTGGATGATACTATCTTTAGTGGATACAGATGCATGGACCTTGAAACTACCTTTCTACCATACACTAGATCTTTGAATTCCATCTCCATGTTCCACTGATATGTAATATAATTCTCTCTGTAGTATAGCCACTAAACTCCTAGCACCACATTGGTATCAAACACATCCACCACGAACAAATCATTAATCACTATGTAATTCCCTATGGTTAGCTTTATCTTGGGGATGTATCTACTGCAATCCATTGGATGGCCACTGGGTATGTCTACCACAAAACCATTAGACTCCTTAGTAGGAATCCATCTCTATTCAACCATGGCCACATATATTAATTTGTGGGAACCCACACAATCAATTAATACCATCACCTTGTGTCCTTCCAAAACCCATATGACTCTAAAATTATGATATCTTGGGAATCCTAACATGGATTCATTAATAGGTTATTTTCCCTCTACATGTGAATTTTTTCCCACAACTGTCTATTGTATTTGTTCATGTACATGTTCCTACATAGGCTCCTCATCTTTGTCACTATCACTCTCAGAGTAAACCTTAATATAGTGAGCATTTACCACCTTTTCCTTACCTATATACATATGCCCTAGTGCCTAAGGCTCTTGATAACTAAAAAAATAAAATCTTTCTCAAATATTTTCGGTTCTCCTCATCCATCTTTGGTTTCCCATTCCACTCCTTCTTAAAAGGTTTGACCTCTTTACTCTTCTGAGGGAAAGAAGGCTTAGGAGTGAATATGTTCTTAGAATTGGCATCTTGCATGCCCCTGATCTTATTGATTGTCACATGAAGAGTGGTGAGTTAAAATCTTTTGACACAAAAACGAAGAGGCTCTAACAACCACTCTACAAATAGCATCACCAACTTGGGCTCTGAGATATACATGACCATAAATGTTAGTCTCTGAAACTTTGAAAAATAGGCCTCTGAAATGTTTGTTTGTCTGAGTTAGGATGTCTCCCTAAAATGAAGTTCTAGGTCATTCCTGTCAAATCACTCAGTGAGCCTCTAAGTGAACTCAGTATATGAGGTGATGTTGTTGTGACCCATTTTCACCAACCCATGATACTACCACCCATGGGCTTAACAATCCAAGTGTAATTTCACCAACTTAATGGCCTCCTCATTTGTTACCTTATGCAACTCAAAATATTTGTCCAATATTTGTACCCATGACCGAGTTGAGAGTTTAGGTGACCTATAAAACCAACTGATGGTCACTTTTCCCAATGTCTTTTACAGCTCATTATTCTGCCTCAACTTCTTTTGAACTGTTTTATGATTTATTTTTAACTGAAAGTGGAAGAAGTCATTGAAACTCATGAGGACCAAGAACTCATGTCCCAATTCTATATACTCCTCCAAATAATTTTCATAAGGTATCCCTTAAATTGTCTACTCTATTTGGTCCTAGGTTGTCTCATGTAGGAACCGAGGCATGGTGAGTATAGGTGTTATGCTATATGAACATGGATGTCTATATGTGGTAGTACAAGCACAACTACCCTATACACTCTTAGACTTTTCCCCATTTATAGGATCCTTTTTTATGGAATTCCCCTTGTTTTTAATTCCTCTCATCAAGCCCAACATCTCATTTTTTCCCTTTCCCAAGTCATTTAGTTCACTGAACAAGCTATTAATTTCTTAAGTCCCATTATCTCCCATGTCTGGTTTTTATCTCTCAGATGACTCTTCTACCACTTTTCCCTTACTAGGGGTTTCTTCTTCTATTTTAGGAATATTCCTCCTCTCATATATGAGTGGGATGTCTGGTTTTACAATGTATTTTGTAAGTGACATAAGGATGATCTTCACCACTCATTAATAACTAATAATATTTCCTTAGACCCCATAATTCTCCAAGAACATGCTATAATACCACTATAAAATTCCTACTTGGAAATACCCCAAAACAACGACTGAATTTTTTGAGCTTATGGAGTATGTCTTTGGAGAATTTTGTCGAATAGATAAAGTGTTTATGGTTGTAAGTGAACTACTGATTTATTTGATTGATAATAACATGTACACAAAACCACACATGTGCTCCAGAAAATTTTTAATGGTCATATATGAGAGACACTTAATAACTTCGACATCAATGGATATACATATTCCTCTTTCACTATAAATGAATCATAATGATAATGATGGTTGTTAACTTGCATTATTTTCAAAAAATAGAGGGCATACTGATATTTAAACAAAAATATTCCAACAATAAAAACTCAAAGTAGTGAAGGAAAACTAATAGCACACTATACAAGAGAAATTAATATTGAACCTCGTACTTAGGCTGAGTTTTATTTGTTGATAATTCGATGTACAAAAGGCCACATCAGTAACATAGAACTCATGCATCTTTGAAAAATATATTAGCTTCCATGCGGAGGGTTGTGTGGCTCATAGTTCAGCAGATGCAAGTCTTAGGTCTATAATACATAGTCTAGGATTTAAGTATCTCTGACACACTGACAAAAAAGAGGTACACGACCCAACCAACAAGGAAATATGGTCTTCACAAACCCAACTCGAACTCAAACAAGGAAAGTTCTCATCTAGTAATAAGACAAAATATTTAGACCCCTTCAACAATCAAACTCAACCTCCTTTAATAATTGTAGGTTCTTCCCTTGGATTTCTATTAACTTGGCTCCCTTTGGTGTAGACTTTAACCCAACAAAAAAGGGTTGTGGCCAGAAAATAAAGTGAAGGGGACTCATCTCTATTAGCAAGGAACGTCAACCTTCTACAGTAGAATGAAATTTGTCCTCTTTCACCAAGGAAATCAATCGCTCCTTTTTATGATAGAGTTTGGCACCTTCTAGAAAATATTCTCATCCTATAAAGAGGAAAATGCGTGAAATATTAGAAGATAATAATGACAAATGTCACTATTACCTCCATATCGCCTACAAATATTCTTCTCCTTGGTAGTGAATTCACTCCTAGACCAACTATGGTGTCAAATTTCAACATCAAAGCTTGCTATGGAAGCTATGGTTTCTCAAACCCTAAGCTTTTCTCCAAAACTCTCCAAGAAATCCTTTTTCTCAAAATGGAAGTGAAAGAATGAGGAGATACTCCTCACTTTTCCCTTTTCATAATTGAGTTTCCATTTTTTCCACCATTTTACCCTTTTAATATTTTACTAAGTCACTTTAGGATACCTTCACTTTATAAAATTAAAGTGATGTTTCACTAGCCTAGGATGTGTCCCCCTTTTCATCCCATAGGCAGTTATAAAGTTTTCCTAGGAAAATCATGTTCCGTTAAAGTTTTTCCCCACCTTAGCCTACGAGAAATCATTAGGATAGTGGAACCTACCTTATTTCTCCTAAGCGGTCAGAGACTACAAACTGTCGGAATTCTTCTTTCCATTAAGTTTTCTCACACCTATTGGAAAATGTTTTCATGAGAACCTTGAAAAGAAAGAGTGTAAATAATTAATCCTTCCACATAGCTAAAAAACATAGTGTGAATTAAATGGAGAAAAAGTATGATGAGAATACCTATAGCATAGGACAATTCAAGGCAGGATTATTTTAGGGCCAACAAAGAGAAAAATCACTTGATTAGGGTGTAAAGTATAGTATTTAAAGAATCAATAGGTGAAACAAATGGTAGGTAATATTGTGTCATAAACTAAATACAAAGAAGTTTCACAATAATCAAGTTGAGTATTTATAAAAGGAAAGTTAGAGAGGGTAAAAGAATTATACTAATAAATCACCATTAAGATGTTAAAAACCTTCATCATTCAGACTTGTGATAGGTGACATTGTTGGGTGTTTCCATAGTAATTTATAAACAGGTCAATGTCAAATGAATGATCCAGTTTAAGGTAATACAATACTTAATCTATAAAATCCTTAGAAAATCCAAGTGACAACAAGAATGAAGGCATGAGTAAAAACCCTGGTGTATTTACCTAAATTAATACCCTCAAGTGGTCAACAATGACACTAGACCATTAAGTCAAAAATTAAATAACTCTTTCTAGAAAATTTCAACTACAGACATCAAGAAAACCATAACTCGACATGAATAAAACTTTGAAATATTGCGTGGAAGGCCATAACACATATAAGGTTTCTAGATCTACGCAAGAAATTTGAAACTACATTAATAACCCATTTTAATCTAATCCATGACAATAAAGTCAAGAAGGGCATGAAAACATTGATGAATCTATAAAATTAAATAGATGGTTGTTGCTTGATAATACCTCCATGACCAAAATTGATTCGCAGGTAAATCAACGATTATGAACCAATAATTCTTCTCTAATTGAACTCCCAATTGTAGTGAGAGCAATTGATGTAGCTAATGAAAGGGAAGTAGTGTATAATGTCAAAGGATGAGAGAGTTTAGTTATAGGAAATACTCATTCAGGTCAAAGAGCACTTGGTGGCCAAGATAAGAGGAGCGAATGACCAAAGAAATTGGGTCTAGTAACCCTAACGTAAAGTGATGTAATTCTCGACTGTTGAATCACATTGATAGTTCTAAGTTGTTATTACATTAACTCATCATGGCATGAGTGAATGAAGAAAAATGTAAATAAAACCATACAATTGGCATCATATGACATGAATCCATATAGTCAAAGAACTTCGTGCATAATGCAAAGAGTGCTAACATGGAACAATGGTACAATATATGTGTTAAGATTTCTAAGGTCACAAGATTCACATCAGGAATACTTATTAACCAAGAAGACGAGGTTTAGCATGCTCATTAATGATGCAGGAGGTTGATCAAAATAAGTTGGTCATTTAGAAAATAGACTATTGGTTACATTATAACCAATTAGATGTGTTCAAGCGGATTCTGTATGTGGCTTAGTTTATCTTGAGGGTCCCACTTTTCCCCTAAACATGTCGATCCCACGTTGACTTTCCCTTTTTTAAAAAGCTCTTCACTCTACACCATTGATCTCCTCTCTCCAGATCTAACGATCATCACTCACCCCGATCACAAACTAGCCCATTGATTTTCTACTGTCGATCTGTTTGTCCGATCCAATGATCATCGTGTGATTTCGCGTGGATTCAAGCACGATCTTTATCACTTCGGAGGCACCCAAAAAAGTTGTTTTTCTCTCTCCTCTAGTTGTGACGTGTCAAGTGCTCAAGCTAATCATGTAAACTCGGAATATTACCACTTACGACTTGAAAGGCACGCAATATACCGCTTCTCGCTTTTCCAATACAACCCATGTGCATTAAATCAAACTTTAATAAAACGTTTAATAATTGTTTAGCGCTTAATTCCAAGATTACCCATTAACACTAAATGACCACGATTAATGATAAACACATAAATGCTGAGATTTACAATTAAAGCATGAAAATAGAGGAAATACCTAGTTAGGTTTTCATAACACTGATACACAGATGTAAGAGAAATTTTGCACCAAGTTTAACACACATTTGGACATTGAATCAATTTTTTCAATATAATAAGAGTTACAGAGCCTTGGCCCTCTCAGCTCACTTACAACAATTTATTTGACCTCTGTCTCAATCTCGAAACCCTATCGAACACTCAAACTCTTGCTTCTTACTCAATTCTCAATCATCTCAACTAATCCTTTTCCATTACGTTTTCTTCTCTTTTATGAGTCAAATCCTATTCTAGCTGTACTAACAACTTGATCTCTATTTTAATCAATCTAACAATCAAATCTCTATTCTTAAGCTCTATTACACGCCTATGCTAACAACTTATCCCTTAGTCTAAAATAATACTATTTTCTAATTATTACAATAATGAAGTAAAGATCATTTTCGAGAGATCCAACCCTCTCTACCAAAACTGACTTTTGACCACTCAGGTCAATGAAATTTAACTCATTTATCCACAACATGTGAACAAACAATCACATTGCTGGCTAAGTCAAGATGCTCCTGCATCAGACTCCTGGGGAAGAAATGAATCATCCCTCAGACTTTCAGGGTTTACTCCATACTTCTGCAACTCTGTTGCTATCAACCAACTAGCATCCTCCACTGGTTGTCCTTTCCATTTGACTATATATTGATAATAAACCTATCCTCTGGTTCTTTTGGATACTCTTTTCTCCAAAATAGCGTCCACCTCTTTCTTAACTGTCTTTGGCATTTTTTCTTCCGAGTTCAAAGTTTGAACTTCATCTTCTGTAGCTTCCTTCTGTAGCTCTGTCCCCATCTCTTTGTATGGATACAAATCTACAACATTGAAGATAGGTGATATTCCAATCCCTTCTGGCAATTCAATTTCATAATCATTAGTTGAAAACTTTCTTACAATTCTACATGGTCCTATATTTTACATGTTTAGTTTATTGTAAGTCTTAGCAGGAAATCTTTCTTTTCTCAAATACACCATCACTAAATCTCCCACTTGGAATTCTTTCTCTCTTCTTTTCATATCTACTCTCTGTTTGTATTTGCCATTTCTTTTTTGCAATCTTCCTTTGACATCTTCTTGTAGTCTCTGCATCTACTTTGCAAACCCTTCAGCTTTTGCACTTCTTGTCTCCTATTTACCCAAATTTTTGAGCTCATACACACCTCTTGGATTCATCCCAAAAACAATCTGAAATGGACTCTCTTAGAGTCGGTATTATCAGTCCTCCATCCGAGATCAAAACTTTTTTTGCATTTCATTTTTAGATGTCTAGCTCCATTCACTCAGCTGCATTCCGTTAGGGGCATGCCATAAATTGGATGGAAGGGTCTTGCCAGTCATTACCCCTCATGCTTTGTACCTGCTGGCTCAGCTCTGTTCATCAAAGTTCATTTAATGACAGTCAAATATTTGGTATTTTAATGGGAAAAAAATCATATCAGTCATAGGTCTAGGGTTTCATAAGTCGTGTTTTCAGAGTACCCAAACATGCCAATAGGCCAGAGGGAGGTTCAACAAGTTTCATCTCCAGATTTTCATCATCCATGATGCTCAAGGGTGATTCCTCTTCAAAACTCTGTTTTGAAGAGGAAATCGTCAAATTAATGTTTATGATAAATATGTAAAGTTCTCCAACATGAAGCACTTGAAAAGCTGGTTCTGGTCACCCTTTGCCAAATGCCATGATAGCTGCTCCTGCAAAAAATTGCCAAAAATTTCATCATTTTAGTCAAAAATCCAAAAAGGGAATGTGAAATACAGAGTTGTATTAAGTTGTGGAAAAAGTGCCAAAATGAAACATTGCAAAGTGGGTTTTGAAGAAACAAAAATCAAAACCATGACTCCATGCCTTTATATAGATTTTCTCATAAGAATCAAAGTCATTTTACATGCCAAGGTTAGAGAGAAATCATTTCAAAGGAATTTGGTGAGCTAGTGCGCGTTTTGGGTGAGGTTGAAGGTGTCTTGACAGGCGTGGCGCACCGAGCCAGCGCGGCGCATTGGGCGCATTCCTCCAACATTAATTTCAACGGGCACGGCACACCGGTAGCACGCAGTGCATAGAAAGAGCGGCGCGGCGCATACAGTATAACACCCCAAAAAATGCCCGAAAATCCTCCAAATCGCCATTGAATTGTTTGGACGTGCCAGGTAGGGTCGATATCTCTGTGGCTCATACATTTTGTGGGTTGTGTGATGGCGGTTTATGGTTCCAAATATTGAAACAAAAGTTCCCAAACCCTACCTCTAAAAAATCATTATGTCAATTGATGTTAAGGATTGCAAATTCATCATTGTGTTACCAAGTTTCCCCTTCCATCCCATCTGTCCCTTTGTCCTCCATTCCCTTTTTCCTTATACCATATCCCTTTGAATGTCATTGCTCCCCATCCCCTAAATTGACTAAACCCTTATCCCCATTCCCTTTCACCCATTGCCCAATATAAAACCCCAAACCCTACCTTATGCCAAGTTCCCAAACCCTCCTACACTGCCCTAAATAAAATCTACCCTAATACTCCTAATCCCTTCATATTTTCCCTCCCTAACAGTCCCTTGTTACATTGCTCCCTTGGTGACAGATTTCAACATATCACAACAGCAGTCCAACACAGTCTTGCGACCAGCATTCATTTCTCCAAGCAGTTTTCATAACATCAATTATGTCATCTGATCATTCATCCGACTATGAGGAGGAAACTCACAATGACACACACGGAAGAACATGCACCCCGGAGGCCTCACAAAAGTGGCAGACATGTTAGAGAAGAACTGACTACCCTCACAGAATCGCAGGCCTGCCCTTTTTCCGTCTCTTGTTTTTGGTTTCAGTCATGCTATGAGTTTTGTGAAAAGGTTGCAAATGTTCAATTCCATCATGAGTTGGCTTGCTTATTTGTTCTACATTTACATGGTGCTCAAGTTACTTTGGCAGGGGTTACTTTCACACTTACACCGGACTCTATCTCATCAGCTATCGGCATGCCTAATATTGGAGAGCCATGGAACAAGAGACAAAAAGTTGACCGACAGCATTATGAGCCATATGTTAAACCAGCTTTCTTGAGGCAGCTTAAGAGGGTGTTTCCCTTCCGATATCTTAAAGATGAATATGCACCTCTAATGAAGTTAATTATGAAGTATTTCAGTTGTGAAGGCCGTTTCTCCCGGTTATATGCTTATCACATCAGGTTGCTCATGCATTTCACCTGGGTACGCATGATGAACATCCCATATTTCATATGTCAAAACATAGAGAGGATGACCGCGCTTGTGCAACACAAGACCCCTGAGTAGCAGTTCAACAGCATTTGTCATTTTGCTCTCATTAAGATTTTGGTGATGCATCAGCTTGATTTACAGGGTATCTCTTGGGATGATTTCATCTCCCGTGACTTCTTCCAAGCTTCACAGGGACCTTTAGAGGCTAGATTTGAGACAGGGGAACCTTCTCATCAGTATGAACACCATGAGACTGCCAGTGTGCTGGTATTCATCACATATCAGAGGGGCGCTAGACATCTGTTTGCAGTAGCAAAGCGAGTGTTATCTCCACCCAGGGTGGAAGGGGCCTCACTTCTGACATCAGCACTACAGGTACAGGACAGAGGTAAGGAGCCAATGCATGATGAGGGGCCATCAGGTGAACGAGAGACCAACTTCGTTCTCCTTCATGATGATGATACAGATATGGATCCGCAAAGTGCACAGCTTAAAGAGATCATCTAGGAATAGCAAACAGAGATCCAAGCCTTGTCCCTTGACTTGGAGAGATCCAAATGGAATATAAAATATCTAGAGTAGAGGAACAAACAACTTGAGGATCGGCAAGCTGAGATAGAGTTGCAACTGATCAAGGAAAACCGGCAACACATCATGGCAGCACAAGGTAGACCTATGGAGCAAAGAGATGAAGACCAGGAGTATGTTTTAGAGAAAGTGAACGTTCACTTGGAGTAGCTGTTGGAGAAGGATAATAGGGAAAAATCAATGCTGAGGCACATGACTCACCATTACATGGCCCGAAACATGAGCTCCAAAGCGAGAATCAGGAGCCTAAAGGCGAAATTGAGGAAGGTGACCAAAAGACAAAAGAGGCAAAAAGAGCAAGATTGGCTTCGAATCTTGGCTGAGGCTTCTTTGGTCCAGCATGACATGTGATAGAGAAGGTACAGCCCAAATTTCAAGAAATTTGGAGCAGATTTTTGCATTTTGAAATTTTGTGCACAAAAAACAGGTTTTTTCTCCCTGTGCGTCGCGCCACCTGGCGCGTGCTTTCGCTAGGGAGCTCCAAATGACAAAAGGTTTATATTTTTGGATTTTCCATGGAAAATTACAACTTCTGGTGCATGGCCAAGAAGTTTGGGCCAATTTTGAGTCCTCAGGAGGTCAAAAACACCCAAAAAATGACCTCTCTGCCCCTATTTTGACACACAGGAAGCAGTCTTGGGAGATTGTAGTTTTGGAGGGGAAAATGGCATCCTAATTCAGAAATTCCACTTGGGTTGGAAAGTAGACAGGCAAGGATTTCCAACAAGCACACTTGGGCTCAATTTGGACTCCAGGAAGTGCCTCAAAACCACCTCCAAAGTGGCGCAATGCATACATCTTTCGGCGCGGCGCACAGAGACCCAAAGGCCAAAATCACTTCCGCTCCACGAGAATTCGATTTGCAATTTTCTCCAAGTGTGCCCATTCATTAAAAATACATTTTTCCCGGCATCAAAGGCAAAGTTTAAAGACATTTTCATTAAAGGTTGGCTTCTATCCAAGTGGCAAAGGAAGGCGAGCAGTCACCCAAAAAATCCACGCTACAGTTTTGTTTTTTTGTAACGCTGCACCTGTCACTAATGGTTGGCTTTTCATTTCCAATTTGTAATGATTTAAAAAACTCCCCAAATTTGGGTTAATCCATTTCCTAATGGTAGAGTCTATTTATTGTATGAAAAACCATTTGCAAAGGGTTGGTTGGAGTTTCTGGGAAGCGGTGGGAGAGAAACTCAGTTACTCACTGTACATTTTGACAGAGAATTAATGAAAGATTGCAGCTCTGGTTCTTGAGATTCCTGTGGTGTGAGTTTAGAAAATTTATTTTCTTTCTGTTTCATATGTATGTTGTTATGTTTCATAGTTCATTCATATTCATTTCCAGTGAAAGTGTCTAAGTAAGAAAAGGTAGAATTCAGTTTACTGCTCTGCCTTGGGAAAGTTTTCACGTTCTATGTTTTCTTCTATTGAAAAGGATTCATGTATTTATGCCCTTTTCACCCTCTTAAACAGTCTCTCCATTTCATGTTATTTCAAATTTAATTGCTAGACTTTCGGCTTGTCTTGCCTCACGAAATAATCTGCGTCTTTGAGTTAAATTCTCTGCTCATGCTGTTCCTTGGTCCCATACGTCCCAGAAAACTCAGTCATTCATCAAATATACCTCTTTCATATTTATTTACCTAGCCTAAAATCAGTATCCATTTTAAGTCATTCTCAGACCCTATTTGTTTATTCTTCACTGAGCGTGACCCGGAGAGAGCCCTCTCCTGTTCTGGTAGGGCTAGCTACCAGACTGAGCGTGGTTTGTGGTTACCTTGAATTTTGCATTCCTTCGGTCTAAGGCAGATTTAGGTGCTAACAGACTCATTCCATTACTTCAATTTGGAGTGTCATTATAAGAAAACTCAGCCTGAGCTAGTGCTAAATCCCACTGCTTAGGATTTTGATACACTAAACTTCTCAATATGTTCCCCAAGCCTCTGTTTACCACTTCGGTTTGTCCATCTGTTTTAGGATGGTATGTTGAACTGAAACTGAGGTTAACACCTAGTTTCTTCCAAAGAGTTCTCCAGAAATTCCCTACAAACTTTGTATCTCTATCAGACACAATACTTACAGGAAATCCATGTAATCTTACAATTTCTTAAAAAAAAAATATTAGCAATATGTGTTGCATCACTAGTCTTCTTACATTCAATGAAATGTGCCATCTTGGAAAATCTATCTACCACAACATAAATGGAATCATTCCCCCTTTGAGTTTTAGGTAACCCCAAAACAAAATCCATGCTAACTACATCCCATGGTCAGTCTGGTATTGGAAATGGCTGGTACAATCCTATATTCTGGCTTCTCCCTTTAGCATGCTGACATATCCTGCACTTCTCAACAAATCTCTTAACATCATTCTACATCTTTGGCCAATAGTAAAAAGCATTTACCTGAGCAAAGGTTTTGTCTTGTCCAAAGTGACTAGATAATCCTCCACTGTGTTTCTCCTTTATTATGTTTTCCCTCATAAAACATTTGGGAATGCACAACTTGTTGCCTTTAAACAATAAACCTCCTTGGATAAGATAATCTAACCATTGACTTATGTTATGAACTATTGGATTTTGTACTGCTGTATAAATATCTTTGAAATCTGCATCATCTTTATACATTTCAACCATTTCTTCAAATCCTACAACACCAACTTTTAATTCTTGCACAATGAAATTTACCCTGCTTAAAGCATCAACAACTTTGTTCAACTTACCACTTGTGTTTTTTATCACAAAAGTAAAGCTTTGCAAAAACTCTACCCACTTGGCATGTTTCTGGTTCAATTTTGGTTGGTTGTTTATGAATTGTAATGCATGATTGTCAGAATACAATATAAAATCCTTTGGTAGCAAATAATGTCTCCATTTTTTTAAGGCTTGTACAATAGAATAAAATTCTTTATCATAAGAAGAATACTTATTCCTAGCTTCTTTTAATTTATCACTAAAGTATGCTATTGGTCTCTGTTCATGACTCAAAACTGCTCCAATTGGAACTCCACTAGTATCTGTTTCAACTTGAAATACTTTTTCAAAATCAGGTAAAGCTAAAACTGGTTTCTCTATGATTTTCCTCTTCAGTAACTTAAAATTCCTATCTGCTGCTTCTGTCCACTTGAATGGCTGATTAGACTCCTTGATTGTTTCAAGAATTGGTGCACAAATGTCACTAAAATCTCTGATAAATTTCCTATGAAAACTTGCAAGACCATGAAAACTTCTTACCTCAAATATATTCCTTGGAATAGGCTATTTTCAAATTGCTTGGACTTTCTCTGGATCCATTTTCAACCCTTCTTTAGAAACTATAAATCCCAAGTAAATTAATTCTTCTTTCATGAAACTACATTTCTTCAGATTTATCAGTAGTTTCTCTTTCTGTAGAGTTAAAACCAATTTAAGATGCTCTAGATGTTCTTCTTTACGTCTACTAAAAACTAGAATATCATCAAGATAAACAATAACAAACTTGCCTGCATATTCCTTAAAGACTTCATTCATCAATCTCATGAATGTGCTAGGTGCATTAGTGAGTCCAAAGGGCATCACTAACCACTCATACAACCCACTGTTTGTTTTAAATGCAGTCTTCCATTCATATCCTTCTATAATTCTTATTTGATGATATCCACTCTTCAGATCTATTTTAGTAAAATACTTTGACCCACTCAAACAATCCATCAAATCATCCATGCATGGTAAAGGAAACCTATACCTGATAGTGATCTTGTTTATGGCTCTAGAATCTGTACACATACACCAATCACCTCCTTTCTTTGGATTGAGTACTATTGGTACAACACATGGACTAGGACTCTCTCTGATTAGTCCCTTACCGATCAATTCTTGCACTTGTTTTCCAAGTTCTACATTCTCTTGAGGAGTTAATCTATATGCTACTTTGTTTGGCAAACTTGCTCCTGGTATTAGGTCAATATGATGACTAATACTCCTGATTGATGGCAATGCATTTGGAAACTCATCCACAATAATATCAGCAAAATCATTTAACAGAGTTTTGATTTCTTCAGGTAAATCATCTAAGTTTGTGGAAATCAAAATTACCTTAGGTCTCCCTATGATAGTAATATATATTTCTTCACCTTTTCTAACCTTTTGTAACAGCTCCTTTCCACTTATCAGCATAACATTGTTTCTAGGTGCTCCATTTTCAGCTTCATCCTTTAATGGCAGTGGTGTATGTTTATTTCCATCCTTCTCCAGAGTATGAGTATTTTTCCTCCCATCATGAATAGCTTTCCAATCAAACTGCCAAGGTCTTCCCAGCAATACATGGCATACATCCATTGGCATTACATCACACAATATTACATCTTTATAAGTACCAATCTGTATCTCTACCTTGCATTGTTCTGTCACAATAAACTAATGTCCTTTCTGCAACCATGACACTTTGTAAGGAGTAGGGTGTACTATATTCACTAATCCTAGCTTGTCCACCATCTCTATAGAAACAAGTTTATTAGTGCTTCCACTATCAATTATCACTTTACAACATTTACCTTTGGATTTTCATGTAGTTCTGAATAAACTCTTCCTCTGAGCTGGTTCTCCAGTCTCCTTCTCTACCTTGAGCAATACTCTTTTCAACAACAAGGACTCCTACTTCAGGGGATTCTTCCTTGTCTGTAATTTGAGGTTTTTCTTCCTTTTCCTCAACCACATTCACATTCCTCTGACTTGTTGTTCTATTATGAGGACAATCCCATGATCCATGTCCCCATTCTCCACATGTGTAACATCGAATATCTCTTCCTCGACCTCTTCCTCTGGGTGCAAATCTTCCTCTATGAAAATCTCCTCTCTGTGGTGATCTACTAATTGAACTTCCTACTTCACTCTGATGTTTTTGAAACCTTGGCCTAGTAGTTCCTCTACCTCTTACTGAACCTTTCCCTCTATTCCTCTGATTTTGTTTCCTCAACATCTTCTCTTCTGCCTTCAACCTTTCTTTATAGGCATCTTCAATGGTCTTCAAACTCAGCAAGCTGATTTCATCCTGTATGTCATATCTTAAGCCATTGATATATCTGGCTTCCTTCTCCATGTCATCCTCTACATGTCATACTCTAATACTCAATCTATAAAACTTTTCTATATATTCTTTAACAAACATTCCTATTTGCCTTAAATTCTGTAACTGTTTGAAAATATTTAACTGATAATCTTTTGGCATAAATTTAGCTTTAATTTTACTCATCATTTTGTCCCATTTCTTGATCTTGGACTTTCATTTTCTTATTCTGGATGTTTGTAGTTCATCCCACCAAATAGCTGCATGACCCTTCAATCTGGTAACTGCAAATTTCACCTTCTTTTTGTCATCAACCTCCTCATAGTCAAAATATTTGTCCAGTGAACTGATCCAATCCATCAGCTCTTTTGCATTAAGACTCCCTTCATACAAAGGAATTTCCACCTTTGGTTTTCCACCTACTTTAGCCAACATCTTGATAACTTTGGTAGTTTCATTTTCCTCCTCTTCTTCTTCCTCAGAAGATTCTTCTGTAGCACTGGCAACTCCTTCATCAGGGGTTCTCCTCTTAGCAGTCTCCATTATGTTCATTCTTGTATGTAGACTCTAGATCTCCTCCAGCAGAACTGCATTTGCTTCAGGTCTTCCTTGACCTATGCCAACTCCCCTCCTCAGCGGCATGTTTACTACAGTCAAACTCAATCTTTGTGCTCTGATACCAAAAATGATGCAAGAGGTTGATCAAAATAAGGTGGTTGTCTAGAAAATAGACTATTGGTTACTTTATAACCAATTAGATGTGTTCAAGCAGATTCTGTACGTGGCTTACTTTATCCCGAGGGTCCCACTTTTCCCCTAAAGACATTGGTCCCACATTGACTTTCCCTTTTTAAACAGGGTCTTCACTCTACACTGTTGATCTCCTCTCTCCAGATCTAACGGTCATCACTCACCTCGATCACGAACTAGCTCACTGATTTTCTACCGTCGATCTATCCGTCCGATCCAACAGTCGTCATGTGATTTCGCATGGATTCAGGCGCGGTCTTTATCACTTCGGAGGCACCCGAAAAGCAATTTTTATCTCTCCTCCAGTTGCGATGTGTCAAGCTCTCAAGCTAATCGCACAGACTCAGAATATTACCACTTACCACTTGAAAGGCACGCGATATACCGCTTCCTGCTTTTCCAATACAACCCATATGAATTAAATCAAACTTTAATAAAGCACTTAATAATTTTTTAGCGCTTAGTTCCAAGATTACCCATTAACACTAAATGACCGTGATTTATGATAAACACATAAACGCTGAGATTTACAATTAAAGTGTGAAAATAGAGGAAATCCCCGGTTAGGTTTTCAGAACACTGGTACACAGATGTAAGCGAAATTTTGCACCAGTCTTAACACATAATTGCACACTGAATCAATTTATTAAATATAATAGGATTTACAAAGTCTTGGCCCTCTCGGCTCACTTACAGTGATTTATTTGACCTCTGTCTCAATCTTGAAACCCTATCTATCACTCAAACTCTCACTTCTCACTCAATTCTCAATCATCTCAGCTAATCCTTTTCCATTACATTTTCTTCTCATTTATGAGTCAAATCCTATTCTAACTGTACTAACAACTCGATCTCTATTTTAATCAATCTAACAATCAAATCTCTATTCTTAAGCTCTATTACACACCTATGCTAACAACTTATCCCTTGGTCTAAAATAATACAATTTTCTAATTATTACAATAATGAAGTAAAGATCATTTTCGAGAGATCCAACCCTCTCTACCAAAACTAACTGTTGACTACTTAGGTCAATGAAATTTAACTCATTTAGCCACAACATGTGAACAAACAATCACATCACTAGCTACGTCCAAATTCTCCTGCATCAATTAATTAAATAGAGAACCCCCTCAATAATATAAAATATGTTAACATTTACATAGAATGCAAAGTGTAGTAGTAGGGTGGTGGATCACATATTATTTTTAACTTAGAACTTATGTTCTTGCTATGGGATGAGCATTAGCCCTAACAAAGTAAATATGATGTTCAAATATTCCTTATTCAATTAAGGTACAATAAAATATGATTTGGTAGTAGAATTATTAAATCAGTGTAAGCATGGCATGCTAAAAACATACCTATTGTTGCAAAAGTAGAGTTAACACCTATATTCATACATGATGAATAATCAAGAAAGATTGTATGTAGAAGAAACAAAAACTATTTATGTGTGATTTTGGGGTATATTACAAGTGGTATTAGAGATGACAAGTTTAACAGTTGGCCTAGATGGGATCTATCACATATGAAAAGAGAAAAGGTTCTACACTAGACCTTTGGAGATTAAAAATTTGGAACTTTGTGTTATTTAAGTAATGATTGTTTTTTGTGTGCAAGTGGATGCTAGTTGTAGCACTATGACATATGACTATGAGTTGATTTCAAACTATATAATGGTTGTTAGTGTTATCACCAAACATCGATCATATATCCATAACCTACTAGATGGATTGAAGTACACCATGTAGGGCCAATTTACCATAGTAAAATTGCTTTCACTATAAGAAATTACTTAATAAACCACATGTGTTAAGTTGTTTCTGGTTAAACCCATGAAGAATAATTAAATAAATCATTATTTATTTAATTATCTTCTAAAAATAATTAATTAAACCATTGTTTAAGTAATATTCATTATCATATTTGACCCAATCATGAGAAATAATTAGATAAATCATTATTTTTCTTATTTTTCTCTAGGAATAATTAATTAATCATTTTTTAGTTATTATTCCTTGTTATGTTTGACTAAATCTTCTAGGAATACTTAAACAAATCATTATTTGTTTATTATTCCTTAACCACATTCCTTGAGATGATAAATAAAACATTTATTTATTTATTATTTCTAAATAAAAGTATTTTACCAATTTAAATACTTTTTCCCACCAACCAAATATAAATATTCCAAATGGTTAATTCTAGAATTTGGTTAATAATATTTTATTATTTTCCATTCTTCGAGAATAGCCTAATATTTTGTTATAAATTGGAGGGTTTTACATCCATTCTTCGCTTTTGATCATTTTCATTGTTGCACTCACTGTTGCAGCTCTGATTATTATCACTATCGCTCAACATTTGCCTTTTTTCTTTTGAGTTCCCATTGAACTCAAACATTTTGTTTGTTGGGTTTACACAGTGTGGAGGACAGGGAGATTCTACACAGATGAAGACTTTAAGGATAACCAAGAACCCATTCCACAGAGGGGGACAGTTAGCACTATTTGCTCCCTTCACAAGTGTCATATAATAAAACATATTCTTCACATCTGCTTTCCATTGGATTATTGGAGTTATTTGCGCTTATTTTACTATTCCATTTTGTTGTTTAACTATTTATGTTGCATAGATCAAGACTTTGGCAGATTTTGTTTCTATCATTTGTTGTAGATCCACACTATTTTACAACCATTTTTATTGTTAAGGTTGTTAGTCTTCCATAGTCTAAAGTGCTTTCTTTCCGTACACCTTTGAGAAGAATACCACACAACAAAGGTGACTCTAATGTGTTTTTAATTTTGATTCAGAAACCTGGGTGACATTCAATTTTCAAATTAGGGTTTTCTTTTTTTCTTCAGTCTCTTAATGTTATTTACTAGAATTTTAACCCTAGATCATTCAAATTTCTAACTTCTGAAAGTTTTCTGGTTATTTCTGAAGGTGAGATGAACCAGTCGCACCAGAGATGGCAAATTTTTCGGCGACTTGCAGCCCGAGAACTGAGTAACAGAAATCACACTTTTTAGTGCCAAACCTGTGATCTGGAGGTCCAAAGCACACTTGCTGGCCCAAAAAGTGTGATCTCCCCTAAATCAGGTCAGTACCTGCGATTTTAGAGTTTCTGGGAATTTTTCTGATCATTTTATGGGTTTTTCCAAGAGCACTCCATTGGGTTGGTTGACCAATGTCTTAGCCTACACAGGCCTTGATATACTCTGTTTTTCTCATCAAAGTGGAATTTAGCCCCCTAAGGCTTCTAGTCCACTTCCATCTTTATAGGATGAGTTCAGCTGAGTAATAAGTCTTAATTTTTGCAGAGCTTTCAGCCATACATTTTAGATATGTACCTTTCTTTTTCAGATCTTTAAACATATGTTGTTTCCATCCAAAGTTCCCTCTTGAACCTTGTTTTGTCATTTTCCTTAGGGTCCCACTGCTTTCCCTAGGTTCCACACTCATCGCCCTATATTTTGCAGCGATTTTCCTCACTAGTTTTTTGTTGTTGTTGCACCATTTTCTAGCAGCATAGTGTCATTTGATCCTAGTCACACCAACACTTAGATCTCTTAGTCATTTTAGTGTGTTTTCAGTTGATTTCACCACCAACCAGCACAATGTTTGCAAACCCAATTTGGGTGGGGTTTAGATAGTTGATTTGTTGTTTATTGTCTATTTTTAATTTCAGTTTATTTAAAGTATTTCAACAATCTTTTTCTTTTTCTTTTTTCAAACATGACTGGGCTTAATTAATAAACATAGATATTTTCACACACAAGCACACCTTAAGCGAACGACATTGGGTTAACACCGCCAAGCCAAGACTTAACTTAATTAATTTATCTCCCCAATAGAGACAAAGATATTTTGTTTATATCCCTTCACCATTTCCATGTCACTTGTGTCTTGCAACCACTTCACCACCAAAGCATTTGTCACGAAGACTTTTAGGTCTTCACCCCTAGTTTTCACTTGGATGTATTACTCCTCCCTGCAGGGTTCGAGTTAGTCCTCTCCCAAGTCCCCATAATGAATCTTCTTCTGGTTCATCTGATTCCTCATCCGATTCTGAGCCTCCTTCACTAGATACCGTTATCATGTTAGGACCCACTGCAGGTGCAGGAAACCAACATGGAGATGCTTCGGTTCTATCCTGGTAGTCACATCTAGTGGAACCATTACAGGAACCATCCCAGCAACTCCTTTGCTACCTTTCATGGTTGGGTTAAGTCTCCTAGATTTTAACTAGTTGATTAATGACCCCATACACCATGATGCTGGTTGGCTAGCTATGCTGACTAAGCTTCCCTCAGACATTCCCAAGTTTGAGGGTAATTTTGGAGAGGACCCCACTAATCATGTCTGCTCCTTCCATATGTGGTGTTCATCTAATTCCATCACCGATGACTCCATTCGTCTTCAGTTGTTCCAATGCACGCTCACTGGAGATGCTGCAAAGTGGTACATTGACCAACCCTCCACTTCTCATTCCACTTTTGTGACGCTTGCTAAAGCGTTCCTTTCATATTTTCAGTTACCTCTCCGATACGACACTAGTACGGAGCTCTTGACCACATTTCGTCAATCCTCTACCACCTGTCTTTCCGACCATGTCCAGGAATGGCATAGAAGGAGGAGCATGTGCCATGCTCCTTCCTTCAAAGACCATGTCTACATCGATTGGTTTCTTAGGAATATTCTAGAGCCCATTGCCAAAGATGTCACATCTCACTTTCCTTAGATAGAGGAAGAGGCTCTCCGGACTGCTCTGAGATATGAATTGATTTATGCTCAATCCATTTATGTCTATACCATTATACCATAAATCCCTTGTCCTGGTGGTGCCAATGCATTGGGTGCATCTCACGCCATCGAATGTATCACTGGAGCTATTTCAAATTCTTCATCATATACTCAGTAGAGTTATGGCTATCCATAGGGGGCACTAGTTCCTCCAACACTTATCCCCCTCTTGCCAACACCATGTATTTAGGACAAAGCACATCTTATGCATTCAACTAACCACATCAACAAATGTTAGAGCCAGCTAGAGCTCAACCCATCTACTAGACCATTGCCCCTTCACCAACTTACACCTATGTATCATCGAGCGCTCCATCCCCTCAGGCATTAGCACCACAGCAGCCATCGCCCCCTCAGGGCCAAGTGTATGAAAAACAAAGTGCTACCAATCCCCAAACTTTGAAGAAACATAATAAGGAGAAGGGTAACTAGGGTAACTAGGGTAGCCAAGGTAATCAACCTAATCAACCCCAGGGGAGCTAGCCTAACACCAACAACCAGTAATAGCGAAATCATTCCAAGCTAAACAAGGTTGTTTGTACGAAAAATCCTTGTGCATGTTGTGGTGTACATGGCCATTATACTCATGTGTGTCCCCTCTTACCTCATATGCACCAAGTGTGGGAAGCACAAGCAGCATCTAGAGGTCAGTAACCTATACAACAACTGCCTCAAAATATTATGCCAACTCAACTGGCCAAGCTTACAAATCCTTTCCCTTAGCAAGGATTTGTTGTTGCTCAACCTCAGCAAGGTCAATCAGCCCACCTTCCCCAACCATTTGGTGTTGGTGACTACTAAGTTCCCATGATGAATTCTGACGGGGTCAGCACCTCCAATGTCAATTTGCAGACTCGATCACATCAATATGATAAGCCATCGACTTCATATGCAACAGAACCCAAAGCCAAAGAGTCTACTAAGTCTCTTATGACATCAAATGGTTCTTTACAGATCCCTCAGCCCAAGGTTGAGTCAATTCCCAGGATCCCCAAAGGTCCATTGCGTCGTAATGCAGCTTCTAACCGAGTTTCCCACACGTATAGTATAGTAGATGACTTGGCACAATCACCTATCACCATGTCGATGTTGGAGGTCTTCCAGTCGTTCCCTTCTGAGAAGAAAGCTCTACTAACTGCTTTGGTTGCATTAAATCCTTGAGATGATCATTTGATTGTCTTTCCTCTTGATGTGTCAGAACATCCTCCATTACCATCATCCGTTGCCTTCCAGATACCAGTCCAATTCTGTAATTCCATCATCTCTTGATGCATTGTTGATGAAGGCACATCCACCTGTGTGATGTCCGCCTCCATTTGGAAGCAACTCAATTCACCTGAACTGTCCCCATCCACCATCACTTTGCGTGCTTGCAACAGTCACCCCTCCCAGCGTTTCGACATGTATCGCAATTGTTCAGTGACTCTTACAGGCAAGATTGTTTCTGTAGACATTGAGGTGATCAATGGCCCTCTAGATTACAACATTCTATTGGGTCATAGTTACACTTATGTCATGTCACCCATCACATTTGTGTTTTTTCGCAAGATATATTTCCCCCATGAAGGGAAGATCGTCACTATCGATCAGTTGACGTACTATGAGCCGTCATCCTTGACCTACCCTGAGTCCATTATCTTAATGTTTGAAGAGAAATCTTCCACCCCTCTCACTAGTGTTTCACCTAGAGTCTACAAAGATTCCACCTTGTTGGTTTCTTTCCCTAGTCCTCCCCCTCCCATCTCTGAGCCCAGCTCATCGAGTGTTTACATGTTACAAGCGTCACGGGCTACTCAAAAGGAGTCTGGTACCTCTGGTCAATAGTCAGCTCCACAACATCCTATAGTTGCGACTTCAACCAAGCCATCTAGATCCACCCCTCCAAGACCTCCTCCTTTTGTGGGTGCCTCTCCTTTTTTCCCACTAGGAACTCTTCCTACATGTCTTAACCATCCAGGAATTGTTCCGCTGGGACATTATCCTCTGGGACAAATACCTTTCTTGTTTCCTCCTCCTAGAATCTTTTATGTCCTTGTCATGGCTTTGTTGAGTCCCCCTAATATGACTCTGGGGATCCTAGTCTAGTACATCGATCCCCAAGTGAGCAATCTACCTCGTCAGCTCATACCATATCATAATTTTACCCTGGTTCAGCCAATCCCTATGACCCCTGCGTTGCTCCAGTTCCATTGCAACCTCAATAGGAACCAACTCCTATTGTGAAAGCATCTAGACAAGGGGGGCAAAGCCAAGAAGAAGGAACCTAAGGAAAAGGTTCCCCAAGCACCTCGTGCTCCCAAGGCTCCAAAGTCGACACTTCTGTGTACTTTGTGTAATGTTGTTGGGCATGCCACCAATAACCATCCCGAGCTTCCTCGTCTCAAACCATTGGTCAACGATACATTTCCTGAGTCTAACATACCTGAGGTCCAAGTTATCTTACCTAATTCAGCCAAGAAACTAAAATCGTTGCACACAAATCAGCTTTATACTTTGTGTGATCATTATGGCCATTATTCCGATTTTTTCCCTCCTCTCGAGGAATTTTGTGACTACCTTCATGTGCTTCGTGAATTCGAGGCCACTCATAGTGGATCATCTAATCCTCTACCTGTGGATTCTGGTACCACTAGTACTCAAGAAAAGGGGGACTCTAGTCCAACCATCCTAATCCCTCCCCCCAATGTCAAGATGATAGACTCTATGGTCCATATCCTTTACCTGTTGTCATCCTTGAGATATTCGCAGGAAAACCTCTCTGAGGTTCCCGCATGCACTTCTATTGAACCTCCCCCATCGAAAACCTGAGTCCCAATATCGGTAGATCTTCCATTTACTATCTCGTCGTCTACCATTTCAGATGATTCGTATGTGAACCTCTTTTCTCAGGATGATGCACCAGGTACTGCCGCCGCATCATGTAGTCAATATTCCTCCCGTCCACCCATATTCCATTCTTTGAGGACATCATGGAAGCCACGACTACCCCTGATTACCCTTGGGATGATATGCACCATCATGTGTACTTCCTTCCATATTTTTGAACCCAAAATTTTGCCCCCCATCTTAATCATGATGATTGACGATGTATTCGATACGAGGCCCCTCACTATCTTCTCATTGGCAATGACCTTTATCGTCGCGGTGTTTATTGTATCCTTCATCATTGTCCCACTCATATTTATGGCTAGGAACTTACATCATTTGTAAGGACTTGGGCGAGGAGGAATATCTCTTAGAGGATTTCGAAGGCCAACTTCTTCCTAATCCTCACAATGCACTCTACCTCAAGAAATTTTACCAATAAAATATCCCATTGATTTGTGTGTATTTATTTCTATCATGCATTTAGGTAGGTTGCACGATCTCATTTGTTGTCTTTTGCACCTTTCAGATGGATCCATCATCTACACTGTATATCGGTTATGCCGATGGTGTGAATCACTTCTCCAGAAATCTAGCCTCAGTAGCATGGGCCATTTTCACCCTCTTGCATATGTTATTCCATTCTAATAGCATGTGCATTGGATCTACCACCAATCACCAGGCAGAATATGATGCAGTGATAGGTTTGTTAGTTAATGCCCTTGCTCATCACATCCTTCATCTTCATGTTCATTTAGATTCCTTTTTTCTTTTCATGTAATTGAATGGTGTGTATCATGTGCATAACCAAGTCCTATTTAGAAAATATCTACAAGTTAAGTTGTTGATATGTGAATTTGAAACCATTACTTTCAGTCATGTTCCTAGAGCCCAAAATAACTATGTAGATACCATTGCAAACAATATTCTAGATTTCCATTTATCACATGTATACCACAGAAGAAAACCATAACCAAAACAAATGGTGAACCACAATCGTCATATAAAATATGCATAACCACATCATGTATCGACATATAAAAACAAATGTGTTTGGAGTCTACCAATCTAAATACATCTGGTACACACATAGCATATTAGGTGGCACATAGGCCCCTACATCTCCTTATCATCCTTTGGAGGATGTCATGCCAAGTTGGGCCGAGATGCTTGAATCCCTTTTTCCAACACTCAGAACAAAATGGCGCTCCACAAACTCCTCTTGATAGGGGGCATCATTCCCACCTTTGCATACTAGATCAGTCCCCTCCATCACATATGCTTGCAGGCAATATCCCATGCTTGGGGGCATGATGGTTTTCCCCTGGCTGTATTCTCAATTTATTAACATAAGTCTTGGCCTAGATCACCACCAGATCTAGGTATGGTCGATTATCCTCCCATTCCTTGGATAGTTTGTCCTATCAGCCTCTATGGCGAGCCATATTAACATCGCATATCGTAGACGTTTGATACCATATCTTCAAATATTCTACTCTATGTCATACCACCTTTACCACATAGTACCCATGTTTGACTTAGTGGGTGAGGATGATTCTAGGCCTCCTCTAGTAGTTCATTCTCGTTTTCCTCTTCCCTTAATTCTTCACCGTGAACCATCATTCCAGGAAGCATTAAGGTCATCTTTAGACAAGTAAGGCCACTTGCCTGAAAGTCGCAGATCCTGATTCTGATGGTTAGTCTCTTCGCTATGATTGCCACAAGATTTAGGGACTTTTCCTCCTCTCAAAATTCACCAAAGCTCAATTAGCAAATGAATTAAATTGGAGCGGAAAAGCCCTTTTCTAGGAAAATCCAGAGTTTTTTTTTTTTTTTTTGTCGCCCATTGTGACCAAACCATATCTTGGTTTGATGAACCATTGGAACCATTGGAAAGATCACATCGAGTACTATAATGGGTCTCTCTTCGTTTTCCATGATTTGACACTTCACCCAGAAGCCATTTTTCCAAGAAGGGTCACTTCCTCACATCTCAAAATTTAATTTCTTCATATGCGACACTTGTACTTTGGGGACCATCTTCCCTTGGTGCTTGTCGTCTCACATGTTGATTTTCATCATGAGAAACCATAATTTTCTCATGTTTTCATGGTCCCCACCAAGCCTATTTTGTGTGGCAGCATCATCGAGTCACTCTTATTCAAAGAATCCGCGATGAGCCACCTTTGCCTCCATGGAGTCTATTTCGTGTCCCATTATATGATGTCCCAGTATTCCATCCATCTTTTCATACCATTCATTCCGTGTTTCCAATTTTGGCCTTTAATTATATTGTCCACCATCCCCTCCAGAGTCGAGTCAGTCATTGCTAGGTCAACCATGCACTTCATTCTCTGACAAGGGAAGTCGTCTGTTTTCCCTCAGTCCCATTTCCCCATTTTCCATAGTGTTAGTTCATCAGTCACATTACTATTTTCCCTCGTGCCTTATCTTAGGGTCCTCATTGCCTCAACTATGGTGGGCCCTATTTTGTCGACATCAACACATCTATTCTAGAAGAACGACCTATAGGGCGGTGTATCTTGGCTCCAACTTCCACTCTTGTTCGATGCCTTGGATCAAGCAAAGGGAATCATCATTTCCCTTTGACTTGATTGTTTCAAGCTTGTGATTCATACACTTGATGGTGAAATGATGCAACTGATTGTACCAGTGATTCTCGGGTGTGTGTGAGATGTTGTAGATCTCATGAGGGGCTGGCCCTTTAGGTATCTCCCGACATGCACGGATGACTTCATATTATGCTACAGCCTCAGATGCAGTTCCGCAGATTTGATGGGTTTGGTTCCTGCCGCTTCTAGTGCTCATAGCATGCATGTCTCCTTCAGATGATCCATTCAGTTTTGCAGAGCCTTTTCCTGTTCAGCAGGGCTTCTTTGGTTGTTCTACCCTCCCTCCCACCCATTTTTTGAGGGAAGGGCCATTATATCTCATGTACTCAGATGTTATTGTATTCAGTCCTAGCTCATGTTTTTTCTAAGCACATTATGTATATGGGATACATTGTATTATTTATGGCTCATTTATGCCAGCATGTCATGTACCATTTAGCATGTACTTTAGTGCTTAGTTTCATTTTTCTAGGCGCATTATTATTTTTTGTACTCAGTTATCTCAACGGATATAGCTATGCCTCCCCCACCTCGCTGAGATCAAGTACCATAGCATAAGTAGAGACTTACATTAGTTAGTTGATCTCACCCCCTCAGTCACTATCTTCTTTCGATTCAGCTCCATTGGTCTCTCTCTCTCTCTCTCTCTCTCTCTCTCTCTCTCTCTCTCTCTCTTTGTGACTCCCTTTCGGTGTCTAGTGATTGTGTCCTTACAACGTATTTCGGTCATACATTTTTCTCCTAACACTCATACGTTGGGGGGGGATCTGTTAATGCCAAAAAATCATCATCTATCCATAACCTACTATATGGATCGAAGTACACCATGTAGGGCCAATTTTACCATAGTAAAATTGCTTTAACTATAAGAAATTACTTAATAAACCATATTTGTTAAGTTGTTTCTGGTTAAACCCATGAAGAATAATTAAATAAATCATTATTTATTTCATTATCTTCTAGGAATAATTAATTAAACCATTGTTTAAATAATATTCTTGTCATATTTGATCCAATCATGATAAATAATTAGATAAATCATTATTTTTCTTATTTTTCTCTCAAAATAATTAATTAATCATTATTTAGTTATTATTCCTTGTCAAGTTCGACTAAATCCTATAGGAATACCTAAACAAATCATTATTTCTTTATTATTCCTTAACGAAATTCCTTGAGATCATAAATAAATAATTTATTTATTTATTATTTCTAAATAAAAGTATTTAACCAATTTAAATACTTTTCCCTCCAACCAAATATAATAAAATATTCCACTTGGTTAATTCTAGAATTTGGTTAATAATATTTTATTATTTTCCATTCTTCGAGAATAACCTAATATTTTGTTACAAATTGGAGGGTTTTACATCCATTCTTCAATTCTGATCATTTTCATTGTTGCACTCATTGTTGGAGCTTTGATTATTATCACTGTTGCTCACGGTTTTCCCTTTTTGTTTTGAGTTCCCATTGAGCTCAAACATTTTGTTTGCTGGGTTTAGAAATTGTGGAGGAGAGAGAGACTTTACAAAGCTGAAGACATTGAGGATAGCCAAGAACCCATCCCAGAGAGGGGGATTGTTAGCATTATTTTGTCTCTTCACACATGTCATCTAATAAAACATATTCTTTACATATGGTTTCCATTGGATTATTGGATTTATTTGTGCTTATTTTACTATTCTATTTTATTGTTTAATTATTTTTGTTGCATAGATCAAGACTTTGGCAGGTTTTGTTTCTATCATTTTTTGCAGATCCACACTATTTTACAACCATTTTAATTATTAAGGTTGTTAGTCATCCACAGTCTAAAGTGGTTTCTTTTCGTACACCTTCAAGAAGAATACACACAACAGCTAGCCTTGATAAGGTTGCTTTTAATTTGATGATGCTAATTTTGGTAAAAGGTTGATTCAAATTTAGGGTTAACATGGTTATAAACATGCTAATATATACTTTGAATTCTTGGAACATGTGACTAACATGAATTATATATCTGTGACTACATATCAACATGCTTGGTATTAGCATGGTAAGGTAACCACTGACTAGTTTAGATAACTAACAACTTGGTGTGTGAGACAACACGTAAGAAGACTCAATTTCAGCAAGAAGTACAAGCATAAAAAGTAGTATGTTGAATGCAGGGATACTTTGTTATGAGATATGACAATGAATTTTGTAATTCCTACTGATTGAAATGGTGAATTAAAGTGTGAACAAATTCATCAATATGCATTTCTCGGTCATGTGTTATTAATATTATGGACTAAAAGTTTAATTGTATTAAGAAATGATTGAAATAAATTTGATGAACATGTATAGTACCATTTCAATATATTTGAACCGAAATGATAGGATTTTTATGGGGGTAACAATTCTGAAGTCACTTTGCATTGTTGTGAAATAATGTAATTACATATGTGTGTATAAAGTTTGATAAGTCTTGGCTGATTGAAACATTATGTTGCAAGAAAAGCATTGGAAATCAAAGCCACCATGAAAAGCTAGCAATGTCTACAAAGGATCCCAAAAACATGATTAAAAGACTCATAACTATGAGATCATGCTTTTCAGTGAAGCAAGGATTGGGCCATTATTATTATTATTATTATTATTGAAATTTTGAGTATATCTCCTGAATAAATTAAAATGTTGTGACACACATGGTATGGTGGACTAGAAAACCTAGGGTGCTTTCCAATAAGTCTAATAAACCACCCAAAGTGCTTGCTTTCACGTTGGAAAACCAGTGTTTGAGTGCTTTCCATAGTTGATAAATTTCCTATAATGAAAAGACTATGTGGAGCAGTGTGACTTCCATAGGGTGCTTGCCAAGAAGGCTAATAGATTACCTACATGCTTGATATTGGGATGACAAACCACTATTTGAGTGCTTGACATAACTAATAAACCACCTGTAATGAAACGACAATGTGGAGTAGTGTTGTTTCCACCTTCGGAGTTCTAAATACACATCATTTGTGTATCTAAGGAATGTAATTTTCACTTATAACTATGAATTGTATTATGGTTTTTTTCTTTTAGGACAAAATGTGTGACTATCACAAGGTGCTTTCCAAGAAGGTTGATAAATCACCCAAGGTGCTTACTTTCCATCTAACAAACCACTGTTTGAGTTCTTTCCACAATAGATAAACCACTTATAATGAAAATACTGTGCAGAGTAGTGTGATTGCCACAAGGTTCTTGCCAATAAGGGTTTTGAACCATGAATTACACGAAATAAAATATATATGATGTATTCAAAAAGAGCCTATATGGGTATAATTAATGTTAACATTTGTTAGAAATTGCTAACTATACAAAAAAACTATATCAAGAGAATAAATAAATAAATAAAATAAAATTATAATCAAAATAAATTGTTTAAAAAAAAACATATACTAACAACATAACTCAAGTATAAGTATGCCAAATGGTATAACATATGGTTGTAAATAAAATTCCATGGTTTTCATGAGTAATCCCTTGTCTTCATGACCTATATAACCTATGGAATAATTAATGATATTAAATAAAATATTCTTACCTAGCAAACTAGTATATACTCCACAGAATTTCAAGAGAAATATTTTTGACGTCCTTGATTAAGGAATTGGAATGATAGATTTTCTTATATCATAAATTTCTTAAATTAGAGTACATGATTGTATGAAGGGGAATTCCTGGTATAACCACACCTAAATAAGCTAATAATTGGAGCACATAACATGGCTAGCGAGATTGTAAAAGAAAAAGGAACATGAGAAATAAGTAATTGTATATTACAAAAGAATTACTGGTTTAAAATTCTTGTTTTCAAAAACATCAAAATGTTGGTAAGGTCATAATATTTTGCGAGAAATAAAAACATCAGTCTCTAAAATAAAAAATAAATTAAAGCATTTTGAGACTCTAAAACTAAAAATGAGAGTGGACAAGGCATATTGGCTTATCCAAATACACCAAAAAATCATGAACAACACTTAGGAATAATGATGCAATCACTCAGAGAACATCAAATTTATGCCAAATTCAGTAAATATAAAATTGAAATCGGTATTTGGAACATGTATTTTACTATTATTCAATTGCAATAGACCCTAAAAAGGTCAAATAAATCATTGATTGGCATATACTTGAAAGATGTAGTAGACCTCATATCCTTACAGGGATTATAGGCTACTATCACAAACTCATGGAAGGTTTCTTTAAGACGACCTATTCTACAATATCCTCACAAAAATAAAATGAGTTAAGAGTGTATGGACCCAAAATTTGTAAGGGATTTAGTACGTTTTATAGGTTGAAATAATTGTTTCCTTTAGCTCCCAAAGTCAAAGATTGAGTGGAATTTATGCAGTGGAATAAACAGGTAGAATACCAACATGATTCCCTGGAGCCACCCAAAGAAATATAATTTTTTTTTGCTAAGTTATATAGCCATAATGATGATGGGAACAAATCTTAACCTATATCTTGCTATTTTGCTAATTTTATTCAATGTTTGAGAAGCTTTCATATGCTAACAAATGACAGTGTATGCATGATAAAGATGCAAAAGATGAAATAGCTCAAAGATGCATGTCCACCAAATAGATATTGAACTGTTAAGTACATATAGTGATGCATATGCATGCATAAAGAGTCTGGGGAATCTACTACCCTTACATGAGTTAGATGACTAATAGTTGGTAATGGTAAACATGTAACCAGGAATAGGTTGACAATCAAATTAGGAAGTCAATGAAATTGTTGCATGTAGTCTTAAGGAATCAAGGTTATCGAAAATGAAGTGTTGATGAGAGGATGGAACTATTTATGCTTATGGATATTGAAATATATGTTTCATCAACATGGTAAGTGCATTAGGAAATGATGTGCTACCAATGTGTGGTTCTCCATATGTGTTCTAAAAATATTGATTATGACTCTTTAACTCTAGGCACATTTGAGGTATTATTGAATGCTTAATTAATTGAATGATATGAATATGTGTTTGTGACATTAAAGGAAGGAATTATTATGTTTAAGACAATTATAATAACATGATGTGTGTTGAGACAGTTGATATGCACCGAAATACAAGGGGAAAGGACCCAGTGGCAGTTGTTCAGAAGAAAAGTGTGTATAACCTCCAAACAGAGTAACAATATGCAATGTAGAAATAGATGGAAACTCCAGGGAGTGATTTTGTGGGAAATTAATAGATGAGGTGTGAGAGAGGGATGTATTGCATGTCTTTGTTGTTACAATTAGGCTTGTTGTATTTAACCTGAGCATGGTCATGCTACTTCTTGTTTTTGCCTTTATGTTACTATGGTGGTTTCCCATTTTTCTTCTTTTTTTGGTTCACTCTTGATGGTTTTTTGGGTGTGAGGAGGGAAAAAGGAAAAGATACCTGGAAGGAGAGATATCTACTGAAACTAAACCAAAAATGCAAGACTCTGGTCAAAACTTATGCCTAAAATAGATAGTGGTAAGGGAACAAAAGGAAAATAATAGAAAAATTAAAATGGACGTGGCTAAGTCCACTTGAAAAAAGTAGATAGTTATATGAAAACCATGAAAATGGCATAAAAAGGAAGTTTCCCTAGACTTTAATAATGCATGGATTATGTATATTTGACATTATGTAATCAATATAAAAGCATAATAATGATGTCTGATGAGGTGAATCATTAGTTGCAAGCAATAATAAGTACAAAGGTAAGTAGTTAATACTTAAAAATACTATAGTCACTATGTGAATGGTCTATAAATGATAATGGTAATTCACATGCTTTGAGATTATGCAATAAATCCACTTAATGCATTCCATGCCACTTTGAATATATATTGGTTAATTGTACAAGGAACCTATTATCTTAAATTTCTATTGATGATGTTCTTACACTAAGATTTCTGACCCTTATTGGCTGCATGGATGAAAAATTGATAATATGTACTTAGCATGAATGAATACATGTTGGAATTGAATTTTAATTTTTGATAGGAGTGAAACTTAATCCAAAACCGAACCATTGCCAATTTAATGTGAAATGGAACCATTTCATCCCTAAGGAGGTTATTGTTGATCAATGTTTGTCATTGATGTCAACCCAAACAGCATTAGGGTCTACCCCAATCTTGCATGGGAATTTTGACTTGACAGCTCGTTCTATTCTGAGTCAAGTATCTTCTATATGGATTCTACTCGTTGATATGTTTCCATTGATATATGGCATGCCACGTAGTTCTTCACGGTTTGAGAGTTATTCATGTTTGACGTTAGTAAGCCTAGTTAGTGGGCTTAAACCCCATGGAGTTGTGGGATGGATCTCATAATTGGTTGTGGTCATTAAATAGTTAATAATTAATAGTTTTTTATGCTCCTAAAATCCCTCCAACGTTCACTTGTTTAGGACCCTCTCAACTCAAGACATTTCTAAAAATATTGACCCTCACATCCTCCTCTAGTAAGCACTTTCAACGAACTATCTTATGAGAAGACCTCTATAAATTTTCAGCCATCCCTATTTGAAAAGGATTGTTGTCGTGCCTTATCCGATCCTGAGAATGTATATTGGAAAAATACCTTTTGCTTAACTTGGCCTATGGTTGCATTATGGTACATGTGTTGTCCTTGATGGCAACCCACATACAGGTCAGTTCAAAAATGATAAAGTGATGTATGATGGCAACTCACATTGTAACAGGTCAATTCAGAGGTAAAAAAGTAATGGCATAGAAGAACATGATGATGGGACAAAGGATTATAGATCAGAATCAAGAAATTTAGGAAAGAGAATGTTTTAAGTTGTATATGTTGTTTAACCTAATCCAAGTCAAGTATACACGTGGGTACATAGAATAAAATGCGCGTATACGTATGCGCACAATTTCACATAAGTAAAATCACGTATGGGATGGAAAATTAAGGTTAAATAATACCAAGGGTCCATACCATTGTATTAGCCCACAATATTGAGCGGAATAATGATTACTTCATCCTGTCTAAGAATACCATAGGTTCTAAGTGTTGTTTTGGTTCATGGTATTGATAAAGGCTCTAAGTATAATGAGGAGAATATCAAAGGTCTACATGGGAAAGTAAAAGGATTTTTCATGAATACTTCTATCTAGAGTATATTTTGTGTTGTAAGGGTTGTGGTTATGATATAGATATGAAACATCCTGTGCACCCTTGGATGCAATGTCGGATCAGGATCATGAGACATGAAATGACTTGTCATTGTATGATCTGATAATGGATATGCTAGATCTGAGTGCTAACGCATGTTTTATCCTTTAAATGCTATGACCTAAATATATCTGAAGTCTTGAAAAGTTACGAAGTTATAAGTCCTTATTTGCAGATCTATATGCAGGTTCACCTCGGTGAAGGTGCGTATACACACAGATTCGACACTTCCAAGTAGCATATGTAGAGGAAGGGCTTCTTGTTTAGAAATGACTAATCTATCTTATCAGTGTTGTTATTTTGTTGTTGCTTGTTAATTATGTATTCATTATATTTGAAGTTAAGCTAATTGTATAAGGAGATTGAATCTAGCCGATTGATTGATTAAGTAAGAAGGGTGATCTTTTGTTGCTATCTATTTAGAACTCAGTAATATAACTCTAGATCTTTAAAATGTCTTTGGTTAGTACAATTTTTGGTTCATAAGTTTTATGATTTAGTATCTTTAGAGGTATATGCAGGTTGAGTTACAGAAAGTAGCATATACACGCAAGTTGTCCTGATTAAAGTAGCATATACATTTTGACATATGATTTTTGAGGTTGCAGTTGGTTCTGGTTGTTGATGCAATGTTCTGGGTTTAGCTTTGTGTTCTGGTGACAGTGATCTGACTGTTCAGATTGATTGATTATGTTTTGCTTCAAAGTTGAGAGATTTCAGTGATTGATTGATTCAATTGTGGTTGATTCAGAAGTTGATGATTGGGTTTCAGTTATGTCAGAGATTGATGATTGGGTTTCAGTGAATTATTGATTCAGATGTGTCAAAGATGGATGATTGTGCTATAGTGATGAGTTACAGTTTATTTTTGATATTGAGCTTAAGTTTTGTTAATGGGTCCAGTATGAAAATTTGATGAAACGTGGCCTACAAGTTATGATGTGTTGAAGTAGGTGGATCCAGACTAAAAATTTGATGAAATGTGTTCCATGGAGGATGCTGAGGGTTGGAGCCTTTAGTGAGGAAGTCAAAGCTTCCTGCCAATAGTAGCTAGTGATTATATTAGGGGGTTGGAGTTTCCATCCAGTAGCAACTGGAAAAAGAGTGAAGGTTGTATCCTTCTGTAGGTTGGTGCCTATGTACTAGTACAAGTTTATGCCAGTCAAAGAACCACAGGGTTGTAGCTCCCTTCCAGTAGAAGCTGGAGAATGAGCAAAGGTTGTAGCCTTCTGCAGGTGGGTGCCTACATATTGGTATGAGTTTGCACCAGTACAATATTGTAAACAACTTTTTCTTTATATTAGAAAGAAGACAGAGATGACAACAGCAGGTGGTTTTCTCCTGCATTGGGTTTCCACCTTAAATCCTGGTGTTCATGTGTGTTTCTTATGTGTGATGGTTTATTTTGTTATTACAGCACACAGTTACTATTTATCTAATGTTTAATAAAGTTCTGATGCACTGGATGAAGACCAACATATGATGAATTAACTGAATCATAAGTTCATTGGATATACGCTAATTGTCTTAAGAACAGTCACCTACACATGCAGGTTCCTTTCAGTGAATTCGCATATAGAAATTTGAATATGAAATGTAAAAAAATATTGACTTGATAATATTGATTCACCCCCCTCTCATTATTTTTCCCAACAATTGGTATTAGAGCTGGTCCTTTGGCATAAGCTTGGTCGCTTGAAGGAGATCTGTTGTAACAATGGGAAAGAAGCAAAAGAAGAAAGCACTTCAAAAGAAGAAGATGTCTCAAAGGAACAGTGATAGCGAGAGAGACGATTGGCTATTAGGTGGAAGCAATTATTCAGATTTAGAGTCACCTTAGAATGAAGATGAACAAGCAAAATAATTATCAAGTACTAAATTTTGGTCCTCTAGTGATACATTTCTCTGTTCATGCAATATTGAAGATAATGAATGTGACAGTGAAACAACTAAATTTTCTCTTATGGGTGAAAGTGAAATAAATCTAATAGAGGCAGAAGTTAAAAGGCTCACAGATAAAATTAGAGATCAACAAAATCTATTTGACAAAAGGGATTGTACCTACAAAGAAGAGGTTACCAAGTTAAAAACTCAGTTGGAGGAAGGAAACAAAATAAGGAAGCAGTACAAAGAAAAGGAAGATCAATGTCAAAGGCTGCAGGATGAAGTGACATCATTAAGAAATCAAGTGAATGAAAATGACACAACAACCAAGGAACTTATAGAAAGAACCAGTTATTGTGAAGGTCTTGAAGCTGAGGTCGTCTCTCTAAAAGAAGATCTTGAAAATTCAAATAAGCAGAATGAAGAACTACTTCAAGAATTTGAAGAACAAGAAAATGATATTCTCAAATTAATACAACAAGTGGAAGAAGGAAGAAAACTTGAAGAAATCATGAAGAAGCAGTATCTGGAAAATGAAGAAAAATATCATGTTGAGGTAAATATCCTAAAAGGTAAATTAGAAGAAAAGCATAAACTTTTACGATTTCAAGATAGTACTAAGATTTTGGATAATATTCTTAGTAGTCAAAGGTCCCCTACCATCAAATTTGGTCTTGGTTTTCATGAAAATTTTAAAGGTGAATCTAGCTCAAAAACTGAGGCAAGGAATTCTAATGCAAAATCTAAAATGCTCAACAAGGAGACAAGAAGTCAACCCCATCAACAACCAAGGAAAGAAAGTCTTCAAATAAAATCATCTACTAACTATAGAAGTATTAATCGATTCTTTCCTCAGATCAATAATGTTGAATGTTCTATATGTCATAATTTTGGACATGTTGCAGCCAGGTGCAGAAGTATAATGTTTCAAGCTAATAACTATCTCATAGAAAGATCATCAGCTTCCAAGTACTTTAAGGGATATTGTTTTTCTTGCAATATGTTTAGGCACAAATCCATTGATTGATATAAAATGAATATGAAATACATAAGATGTGATTCTTGTAACAAGTTTGGCCATATAGAAAAAGAATGCAGGAAAAATTCTATGGATCATCGTAGACAATTTGGTAAGCAACCAAGTAAGAACATTTATATCAAAAAATCTGAAAAAGATGAATATACAAAGAAACAAGAAAAGGAAGATCAGATAAGGTGTGGTCTTTCTCTCTGCTCATTCAAAGACAAAGGTGATAGTGGATGTTCTCATCACATCACTAGAGACAAGTGTAAAATGGAATCTCTGATGAAGAACCATCATGGTAATCGTATTCTTGGAACTGATGTTCTGGGATTAGGTACAGTCAGAACAAACTCAGGGGGAGCTGAAAGTGTGAAATTGTAGTACTCCACCTTCCATACGCAGATCTTATGAAGTCTAATCATGTATATAAGCGAGTTAGAAATGGCACAGTCACGTATATGTTTGTTTGATGAAAAAGCTGTGGAACAGACTTAGAAAAGGGGTTTGATAAGGTTCAGTCAATTATCAATTTTCTCTTCTGTTTTGATGGGTGATGGTTACAGTCTATTGATGTTATTTAGACATGCTTTTGGCTCTCACAAGTTATTGATGTCTTGATATATAATTGGTTTATGCTGATGCATTGATTATTCTTACTGATATATGAATTGAACAGATCTAACAGTGAATAGTTGGCACAGGTTCAGGGGGAGCATATGTTATGCTTCTAATAATGCATTGTTGGCATTCTGTTTGCTTTATAAGTCCTTGGTACATAATGATGCTTATCAATGGTGATGATGCTTATGTTGTTGAAGTGTTTAAATGATGCACATACTATGTTACACGCATGGGTTGCCTATGATGAAATCTCAGATGATACTTATATTGCTTGAGCCACATAGTTTTTTTGATGCTTCTGATCAAATTTATGGATGATTCAGATGATTCTTTTGATGATGCATATAGTACATATGTTATGTTTCTTACATGGTTATCTTCATAAGTTCAAGGAGAAGAACAAATATTGAGTACAAGACTTCATTATTTGATGATGATAAGTGTCACTCATTTCTTTTATGGTGCTATCATCATGCCATAAAAGATGCATAAATTTCATATGGTGCAGTTATGAATGAGGATTCCTATAGTTCTTGGTTCTCACATGGTCTGTTGTTTGAGGGTTTTTGTGAAAATATTGTACATTTCTTGTTACGATGATGATGTTATGGTCATGAATGATGACTATGGTGTTTTCACATATATATGATATGATGTGAATGGTTTTGTATCACTTCTTGGAGATATGGCATATGCTTAGTTGATTCATGGAAGGTTATGTTTTTTATAAACATAAGGCTTTTTCTACTAAGGAAAGGGAGAAATTTGATATTGATAAGGTCAAGGGGATGAATTGATATCTATATGTGGCATACTTAGTCACAGGTCGATGATATTAAAGTTACATTGTCTTATCTTATGAATTGATTATGGACATATACAGGTTGTTATTCTTGATGTTGTTGATAGATGCAGATTATATATGGTGTATGATAATTTCTGATAACTATCATGATCTTGTTTAGGTATTTGGTCTTTGTTATAAATGTCATCTATATCATTTGATGTAAAGGTCACGTAAAGACCTGTGATGTAATAATTATCATATTCAATCATGTATGGACTTTTGAGATCATGTCAAATATGTAATCCCACTCGGTTTGGTGGTTGAGTCAAATATGTATCCCTACTTTTGTTGGGAGATTGATGTATGTATGAGTCATTAGTGATAAGAAGTTCATACTCACATAGTTGAGTTATAGAGTCATGTTATTCTTTTGAAAAATATTTATGCAAACTCTGCATGTGCTCAGGGGGAGCATGGACAATATAGTGCATCTCAGCATGTACTAAGGGGGAGAATATCTTGGTTCACCCTTTGCCCTTGATGTCAAATGGGGAGAGTATCTTAGTGTTGTTTGTATATTTAATAGGCTCTAGAGCTTGAAGTGATCAACACCAATATAGTTTCCATCAAGTCTAATGGGGGAGATTGTTGGCATTATGGTACATGTGTTGTCCATGATTGATCTGAAATGATCATAAGTTAAAACTGATGTAGAATTGATTAGCCATTATTGAATTGATTGTTAACTGAAAATGCAAAAATTGAGGAAACTACTTGAGAAGAAAGACTTTACAACAGCTGATTAATCATAAGTAAGATGCATAAAAGAAGTGAAAATGGTAAAAAAATAGCGATACTAGACAGCAAAGTTGATTACGAAGTTCATCCCTAATGGACTACGTCTGTGGGTCCGCTTTCAAGATGGGTGACCGCTTTATTAGGATTGAAAACAAGGAGTTCGATTACACAGAGAATAGACTAGATTGAATGTGTACACAGGCACTTTTGATCACTGTCAAAAGGAAGCTCTCTAAACCATCTTTCCAACGCCTGTCACGGTTCGCAATTCTAACTCTGGATGTTCCTATTACATTGAAAACAAAACTACCTATGACCTCTAGAATCTGCATACAAAAACCAAAACCACCAATCTCCCTCTTCAATGAAGAAAACCTACCTCTTACAGGCCTGCAAATACATTCAAACTCCTTTGGTTGAATTCGAGATGAATTGGTTGCCTTCTGGATGAGTTTGAGCCTTGGTCTAGTTGTGAAAGGACACATAGGATGGCTTGCACGGTCTTCAAATTAATTGCTTAACAAAAAACCATAATAAAACCAAAAAATAACATTGGATAAGCCCCTAGCCACTGGCGGCTTACTAACTGGGCGGAGGAGGTTGACCCCCCGCATGTGAACGGGGCGGTCTAACCATGGTTAGACATCTGGCGGTTATCCCAACGATTGCGGTCAACGGTTCCGATAGCAGTGTTCACATGCAATAACTGTCTAATGGTTTTTGCGTAGTTAGGCTGTTTATAACCTCCATTGTAACGTTAACTCCACGGTTAACACTTGACTGTTCACATGACTAGTTCCGTTGTGGCTCTGATGCAGTTGATGTTATAGTTAACTCCTAACCAGGTGGTTAACAACTCCCGCTCACATGCCAACTATCTTGACGTGGTTTCTGATAGAATTTACAGTTAAGAGCTTATGACCTTTGACATTTACACACATCTAGTCACATGGCTTGGTTATGGTTAGAACCTCGCGTGGTCATAGGTGGCAGTTATGTGACTGATATTTTTATTTGCAATGTTTTAAATGTTTTGCAATAGAATAGGCCGAGACTTAGGTTTAGAGCTAGGGTTAGGATTTTATTCATAGTTTTGCATGCGATAGGTTTGGTAGGTTATGTTAGATTCCTATACCAATAGGTTTCATTTTTCATGATTGACAGTGGAAGTGCCAAATATGTTCATCCTTGCATGCTGCAAAGGTTCCATATTTTGTGAACAGAAAAAGAAAGTTAAAAAAATGTAAAGAGGGTATGCCCTAAAAGAAAGGTCAAAGGGTAAGAAAAATGAATTGGTTGGAAAAAATAACAGAAATGAACCCCAAACCAAAAGACCAGGAAAGTGTGCTAGCTCAAACGCCACTACTGTTCCATTTTTGAAGAACTTCAAGTCATGAGTGATTTACTCACATTTGATGGATGGTCCAATAGCTCAATCTGGGCCAGTCCATATTTGAATTTATTGTTATAGAATAGAGAATGAATATCTGTCCAAATAGTTCAAGCTTGGCAGATGAGTAGCTAAGTAGAGAAATTAAGGAGCCCAACTCCTTAATCTGGGCCCTTGGTGGAAATAAGGGTAGACCTAGATAGGAGGGTAGTCAAAAGAAAAAGAGTTACATCTGGGTTTGCAAGTTCAAGTGCACCCAATCAGAATGAAGAAAAAATACTAGGAAATTGTAGAATGGGTAAGTAGCTTGAAGTTGCAGAAACAGGGCTTTTAGCAGTATCATCTTTTGCATATGATGTATATTCATAAATGTCACAAGAGCTATGGCAAAGGTATGATGACAGATCAGATGTTCCATGACTAACCTCCCCTCTCCTCCCTCATAACAAACACTTGCTAACATCCCTTAAAGAGATTGAGATATGCTCGAAAACTCTTTAATTCACTCCATTTCCATGAAAAACTTAAGTAAAACTTCTGGTTTTCTTAAAGGCTCAAAGCCACATTTCTTGTGTAAAAAGTTTTATTTCTCCTAAAAACACCCTAAAGCCTAGGTGATTCAATGTCATGCACCTAGCGCTTTTCCCTTCACATTCATATTAATATTCTAACTTTAATATATAAATCCCCTTTATATCTCCCCTCCCCTATTATGTATAAAAATCTACAAAAAACCCAAAAATATTGTAAATACCCCACCCTCGGCCTAATATGGCTATAAACTCTTTCTCGAGAGTCATTGGTCCACCTGGGACCAATAACAACCCGCCACTTGTTGCCCTGGGATTCGCTCACCTCCGGTTCAGCGAATAACCATAGTCGCTGCGCATAAACGTCGGGATTTGATTAATATTCGATTAAATCAAATAAACCGCAAGTGTTTAACCCCATAACCCAAAGTTTAAACCCCACCAAACAATATTTAATTGCAAAAAATGGCAGCGGGTCCCGTACATTAACATGCCGCCAGCTCACAGTTCCATCAACCATCGGATCGAGCCCTCCCCATCCGACGGCTCTCATTGATATCGAAGCCGCCCCTACATACGAGAGTTAGCACCCGATAGAATGGTGGTTTTCTTGTCATACAAAGGACGCGCGTCCCTTTCCTATTGCGTCGGGCCTACTCTGACATATACCGCCCCCGTACCAAAGGCGGTCCGATAAAACCAGTTACCGCCTTCTATCCCCGCCGCACACGTCATACACCATGTCAACCCCCATGTCATTGTTCCGTCCAATGTGTCTGCCTAATCATCCGGCCATGTCAGTGCCCACGACGGCTGCCACGTCACCCTCCATACCTGCTACGCGACAAAAACCACGTCATGATGACGTCAGCATAAAAAGCGCCAAAAAGTCCAAAAAGCCCAAATTTGTTCAAAAGTCACGAAAATGATGGTTTTGCATATATTTTTATTCACTTGTCTGCAGAGACTTTGCATGCGTTTTACGACGATTTGGTCGCCATAGCTCCAGCACGCCACCTACAGGAGTCCAGTCCGCAAACTTGGCCCCTCATCGAGCTCATCAACCTGCATTTGGCACTTGGCGTCCACAGAATAGGTATTTACCCGCAATTCATCCATAAACCTAGTTTTGTCCAAGTTTTTTCTGTAAAAATCGCCCGCAGAGCCAAAATTTGACCCAAAATTACAGTGTTGCTCCTACACTTCTCCATTAACATCACTGTTTCAACCATTTTTCAAAAGAAAAACTGTTAACTGTGTTGCCCTTCGCAAATTCGCCTTTTGAACTAAATTGAAGCTCGTTTTCTTTGCACTCCGCTTACAAAGCCAATAAATTCATTCTGTTGCCCTAGCTGAGAACATAATGGACCAATGAAGAGAGAAATTTGCCAAAATTTTCATCCCAAACCACCTATCTGTACCTTCCCTCTGCGAACATTCCAGAAAATGCCCAAAGACTGAGTTAAATCTGTCAAACTCAATGGAAAAAAAGCACCATTTCCTTTGTTCTACCCAACTTCCCAATTAAACTCTGCAGGCCTTCTCTTTGCATCTGGGATTCACCTTCTGAGGCCATCTCCATATAAAAATCCAATTACCAGATTCCTGTCAAAATTCTTGTGAAGGTCCCACTACCAGCACCCTATTTACTGTTGACACACAAACTCGAAATCCAGTTGTAAACACTGTTGATCATGGAGGCTCTAGTGGCCTTAAATATTGCCCCCTTGAATGCACCACATAAGAACTTGGAGTGGCTGCCCCTTGCTGACAGGGATTTCCAAATGAAGGAAACAGTTGAACTGAGCAACAAATATCACATTGAAACTTTTTGTGAGATAAGGAAAAGATACAGAAGCAATGCTGATGTCCTTGGTATCTGGGAGTCCAACCTGCCAATTTATTATCTCCCACAAGTAAATGTATTCCCTGACCTTATCCATCAATGTTGTGAAAATTATGAGCCCACTCAAAGAGCAGTTTTGGCTCCATCTGGGACTGTCTTGTTCCACATCACCCCACAAGCCATAAACCAGATGCTAAACTTTGAGCCAACTAAGCCTCTGGCTCCTCTATCTATGAAACTTCTGCTTGACCAAGGTGCCAAACTGCCCAGCTCAGAGATCACAAGAATTGCCCAGTTGTTCATGCAACCAGGTTTTCAGCCTTGGCAACCTCCTCCTTATCTACATGTGTGGTTCAATGAAACAAGGAGACTGCTGGTAGACATGATGTCCTGCATTTTAGGATTCAATACCAGTGAGTTTGTTGATGAGACAATCTTGGTGTTGTTGTCCATGTTTGTTCCAGGACAACCCACTGCTGTCCAATATGATTATGCCACCTTCATAGCTGACAAAATTCATGAGCAATTCATGAACCTTGAGAGAGAAAGGGTATTCAAGTACACCTCCTACATATATCATTTACTCTTGTACTATCAACCTAATAGTTTCCCAGTTTTCCTCAAAAAATTGGATGCTAGGGGGGAGCGAAGGTCTGTGTATTTTGGTCATCAGTCTGCCACCATGTTTATTACTCTCCATATACCTACTGCGAGTTTATTGACCTATTTATATATCCAGCTTCTTCCTTACTGGTGAGCACTCCTCTTCCTAGACTCACTGATGAGATGCAAAAGATTCTACAGCTTTCCAAAAGCTACAGCATTGGTGACTGGTATTTTTACCAACACCACACAGTAATCAGGATTTATGGTTGTGAATTAGCCCCCTACAAACTACCAAAATATGTCCCTATGAGACTATTTGCCTTGGAATACTTCCGGCAATTTGGTAATTCAGATATGATTCATTTCTATGGCAAAAGCAAAAAGGCACAGCTCAAGATAACACATCAATTGGGCCCATTTATTTTCAATAAGAGAGAAGAAGCCTGGGAAGAGGCAGACAAGATTTTGAAAAAAAATTTGTTGCTAAAAACAAGCTTTTATTGGGCACCTTATGACCCCAACCACTTCATAGCCTTTAGAAGGATCAAACACAAGCTTGCAGGGTATGAACACTGTAACATCCCTCAAATTGAACAATATGCTAATCAACAAGAATGGGTAGAGGGCACACTAGTTGAAGAATTTTCTGAAGAAGAGATAGAAGAAAAAGCAATCAAAGACCTTGAAAAAGCAGTTGACCTGGAATCTTTTGGACAGGTATTTTTCACAACTCCTCGGCACCCTGGAGAAGGCACCTCATCTGCCTCGGCCTCCCAGCAACCTGCCCAAGTAAGTGCCCCACCAGCAGCAACAGATACAGGTAAAGAAGTGCAGCATTCAGAAGAGAAAATGCACAATTTGGAACAGCAAGAAACAATGGTAGACCGGCCTGCTTCTATAGATGAACAAAGTCAAGGGCAAGACCCTTCTACTCAAGCAAAGACAGCTGAAATTCCAATGTTGCAAACTCCTGCCAATGAGGAAAGAGCAAAGAAAAGGGATAGTCAAGAAGAGACACCTCCAGGGACATCTACCGACCAACAAGGAGAAAAGAGACAGAGATTAAATCCTTTTTCAGAAGAAGAAATACCAGAGGGGCCAACAAAACAGCAAGTTCCCCCAAGCATGGAGACATCAGCTAGCTCCTTTCAACAGGAGCAAGAGAGACAACAAGGTGTGGAGGTTACATCCACCAGGCAACAGAGCAGACAGGGCTCTGACATTAAAAAATCATTCACTGATATCAAAGCTAGAAATGAGCCAGTGAGGTACCAGCTCTACAACCAGTTGCTAAGGATGGCTCCCACTAATCAGCAAACGCTAATGGCAGCCTATGACATCCAAGAAGGAAAAATGACTCTCAGTCATTTTAGACCTATAATGCAGCAACCACAATTAGCTGCTGACTATATTAGAACCAATCTAGAATTTCTCGCCAAAGACATCCATCCGATGGACCAGATTGAATTGCACAAGCAAACAGGGGAAATGGTATATTCTACGTTGGCAGACAAAACTTTGTTGGCTCATATATTTGAAAAACTCTCTGCATAATACTTCTGCCCAACTAGAATTGGAAAAAGCTTCATCACAGGCAAAGGACAATAGAATCAAGTCCTTGGAGGAGATCATTATAGAGCTGGGACATGATCCCCAAGATCCCAAGGGCGTGCAAGCTTTGATAAAGAAGAAAGAGGAAGACATAGCAGCCCTCAAAAGACAACTCAAGCTGCCAACTACACTGCATCCTCAAACTACAGAGGTAGCACAACAAAAAGAAGAGCAGGATGTGGTAACTCTGCTTATGAACTTGCATAAAAGGTTGATAGAAACAGAGAGTGCCTTGGAGGCATCATTACAGGGAAGACAGGGAGAGTTGGCCTCTTAGCCAATTCAAACAGCTCAAATTCTTACAGCTGCTCCTCCTACGACCACCACAACAGTCCCTCTCACTTCTCCAACATCGGAAGCAGGTACTTCAAGCTCAGCACCAGTTTCGGCAACTACTACAACACCTGCACAGCAAGAGACTAGCCTAAGTATGGACAATATGATGAAAGAGATAAAAGCCCTGGAAGTGCAAATGGTAGAATTGAGAGAGGCCAAAGAAAAGCTGGCTAAAATTGAGGAAAAATATGACAAGTCAAAGCAGGATGTAGCTGAGAAAACAAGGGAAGTGAAAGCCCTGGAAAAAAGGATAAAGGAGCTGGAAAAAGAGCTTACACTTGATAGGACCCTAGCTGAGGTCAAGAAAATTTTGTGGGCCAAGATTGGCCAATCCATTACAGACCAATGGCAATCCATTGAAACCATTCATGAGAAAATGGATTTGATAGGCTTGGCTCAGTTTGAAAACCAAAAGGCTAGAGCATCTTTAGGAAATATGCCTGAGCAAGCTAATAGAATGATCCAATTCCTGAACACTCACACCAAAGAGTAGTTAGCAGTAATAGGAATCAGGAATAGGACTGATACTATCTTGCTAGTAAAAAAGGTGTTGACCCTAAGGAATTTTGTACAAACTCTAGAAAGAAAATGCCAAGAGATGCAAGCAGAGGTGAATGAGTTCAGAATAAAGCTTGCAGCATTACAGAGCAGAGGGCTACCAAGCTTAGTAACCAGCGCTGGAAGACTGTTGTCACATGAGCATTATGCCAACAGGGTGAACAACTATGCCTCCAATCAAATCACAGCGTCCTTGAGCACATCAGAAGAAACAGGACCTCCATCTAGACAGAGTGTCTATGACAAACTAGAGAATCTGTTCTACATTGAACATGAGATAAAGCATCTCTTTGAAGTCCAGCCCACCTTTTATAGATACACTAAAGCTGATGAAACACTAATAAAGATACAACGACATCAGCTACCCACAGAGGATTGGTGGAAAGGAATGATGGAGACATTGCTCAAGTAAATTTTGTTTATTAATTCCTTTTTTATCAGCTACAGGTCAGCATGTACAGATGGCATGGTCCACCTGTCAAAATGAAAGAAAAAAGCAGTGCAAGGCAGAAACAGAATGGTCACTACGGCGCATTGAATGTAAAGAAACCGAGCACCGATGATGAAGACCGAGACAGCAACAAAAAGCATACCAGCATCAGGACAGCACACGTAGAATAAATGCGCAGCAAGCAGCCGACTCATTCAAGTCAGAAAGTCAAAATTCCTCTGACAAATTGGACAGCTAGCGCATTCATATTTACTACAGCATTTATTCCCTCACTTACTACTTCTTAATAGTTGGTAAAGAGAGTTATGAGTTCAAGACTTATCTTCATGATATTTTATATCTCCCTTTTGTATAAATACCTCCCCATAATATGTATTTGGGTTTGGTGATTTCATTTCTGAACTGCACTGTAAGTTATTGAGGCTGTATAATACAAAGGCTGTTGGAATTTCACTGTGCTGAACCATCTGAATGTGGAATTGATGCCCTGGGAAATGCTACAGAATTCTTGCATCGTTTATGGATCAATAAGTCTCTCTTCTCTGTGTTTTTTATGTCTTCTATGTATGCAATCTCATGTATAGTCCATAAACTCGGTAGCAGAGAAGAAGAATAACATAGAATTTTCTTAAAGGCACTATGTGTTCAATCTCAGCTATTGTATATGTTTTCTTCAAAATTAGTCATAAATAGGAATTCTTAATTGCTCCTATTTGCACTAGTCCTTTCACTCTGAATGTTGCTTAGGAATCCTTCATTGCTCCTTAGTAATCTTCATGCACTTTCCCTCTGCCAGCATAATCAAAGATTCTTGATTTCCTTTCATTCACTGACTTCATTCCACCATTTCAGATATCAAAATTGCTCCTAAATTGATTACCCTGCTCTGTAGCAAACTCCTTTTACCGAATGAACACTTCAACACTTCACCAGTTCACTCACTCTGACTCCATCTTCCCAATGAAAAAAGTTGTTTCCTACTTGCATCCCTCTTCCACCTGAAATTACCTTCCAACAAACTCAAAACAAAAAACCTGTGCATAACTAGCCTAGAATACTCCAAAAACAAAGCTAAATTACAAAGAGAGAGCCCTCTCTGATTGTAGGTAGGCTAGGACCTGCAGCTAAAAGATTGGTTAGTGGTTACCTCGGTCGTATTCCCTTTAGGAGGCAGGGAACAACCTGAGTGATAACATCATTGGCGACTCCACTGGGGAAGTGAATGGCTATTTGTCACTGCTGTCCATTTTCTGGTTTTAGGATTTAGGATTTAGACAGCTGATTCCAAAGATTCAATTACTTATCCTCACCTCAGCATATTCAAAGAAAATCCAAAGCCTCCCTATTTCAAAGAAACTCTTGTAGAACATAAAACACTCCCAGAAAATAACAAAAAACAGACTCAGAAGCTGGCTCCAAAGAAGAAAACTCATTACACCAGGTCAAACCCTGACCCTGACCCTCCAGCTGTGTTTGAAAATCCCAACTTGATCCCTAAGATCCTTAGGAAACAAGAAGAGAGAGAAAAATCTGTTTATTCAGACTTTGAAACAGTTCAACAGAGCTATATCCCAACTCCTGCTAAAGCTTCAGTCCGTCCCCACACTACTGTTGCTTCTCCTAGCTCTTCATCCACCTCTCAAAACACATTCTCCACTCCTCCATCTACAGCACATATTTCAACTCCAGTCCTTATTGCTCCAGCTGTCCCATTTCTTCTTGTTGCCCCATTTGTCCCTATAAATATGGCAAATCGCTATGCTCCTCTTCAATTGCCTGCAAATCCAAGGGCTATGCCTCAAGATTATCAAAGTAAGATCACTTATTTTGTTGGTATTGGTACATATACAGCCCAACAACATACAAAGAAAATGAAAGACTATTTTGAGAACTATGAAATTGACGAGGATGATGTAAGAATGAAGATTTTTGTCCAAAGTTTAACTGGTGATGTTAGGACTTGGTTTAGAGCACTTGCTGCAAACTCTATAGCCAATCCTGATGCCCTTTATCAGTCATTTTTGAATAGGTGGGAAAAGAAGAAGGATCCATTGCATATCCTATCAGAGTATGACATTATAAAAAGAGGCCCACAAGAAGTTGTCCTAGATTATTGTGCCAGATTCAACAATGTCTATAATGTTATCCCTCAAAACCTTAGACCTCCACCTGACTTAACCTTAATCAAATTCCCTGATGGATTTGATTCTGACATGGCATATCAACTGAGGGAAAGAGCCCCTCCAACCTTAGCAGACATGCAGAATATAGCGGTTAGTGTGGAGGCAAACCTTATTGCTAAGCGAAATCGGGCAAGAGCTGAAAGAAGGACAACATTCAAAGAGGAACCTTTAGCATTTGAACAAAAGCTTGATGCAATCATCAAAGGTATGGACAGACTTGGAGATAGAGTAGAGACCATTGAAAGGAAATCATCTTGGGAAGGGCAGCCAAGTAACACAGTAAGGAACCCAAATTTTAGAAAAAACCAGAATCCAAATGTTGGAAGGGCTGGCCCTGACCAGAACATCAGACCTCCATTTCAAGAGAACTATGCCAAAGCCTCAACATCTAGTGAACCAACAGAGGACCCTCACATCAACTTAATGGGTTTAGGCAGTGAACACCAAGTCTTTCTAACACAAGAAGATCAAGAGGCCCATAATTTCAACCAATTTCAAACCAAATCAGGAGAGTCATTTGATTTTAGGGAAGGCTATGATGCAGCAGTCTATGAGGTTCATAAACAATATAAATTAAGAAGTAGAACCATAGATGTGACTGAACCTATCAACCTCAAGGGTACCAAACAGCCAAACAAAATGAAAGATAAAGCTGTCCTGATAGAACCCTCTGATAAAACAGACCCAGACCCAAAAGAAGTCACTGTGGAAGATATATCAGATGTACAACCCTCTAAAAAGTAGCCAGTAACATTCTCTCCTGCTGAAGAAAATTCAAACAGCACTCCTGAAAATAATTTCAAAACACATCTGGTTCATAACAGCACTCATAACCAAGAAAATATCACTAAAAACCCGGTTGAGAAAGAAAGGATTGCTGTCCACAACACAAAAGTGCAGATAGAAAAACCCTTTAATTTAGAAACAAAAATTGGCAAGTTGAGAATAACTATTCCTCTCTCTGGATTGGCTAAACATGAAATTTACAGACAGCAAATCAATAGGTCATTACAAATACCGAAGAATAAGGATGCAGTCAATGTTCTAGATGATCAACCAGAATTAATCTTTGGTCCTGAAGACAATGGTAAAACAGTAGATGGAGGAGTTCCTCCATTCTATGTGAGCTTAAACATTCATGACAAGGTGCTCCATAATGCTATGTTTGATTCGGGAGCTTCTCACAACCTAATGCCAAAATCTGTGATGGAAAGACTGGACCTGGACATCACAAGACCCTACAAAGATTTGTTCTCATTTGATTCCAGCCAGGTTAGGTGTCTAGGCCTAATCAAAGACCTTTGTGTATCCTTAGTCCAATATGCTGCTAAAACAATCTTGATGGATGTGGTGGTAGCTGATATCCCACCTAAGTATGGTATGCTTTTATCTAGATCTTGGGGTGCTAAGCTCCAAGGATCTTTGCAACTAGACATGTCCTACGCCACTATTTCAGTCTTTGGCCAGCAAAAGAGATTATACTAGGAAACACTAATGAAATACGTGGTTAGCAGTCAAGAAAAGCCCCAAAACTTCCCCATCTATGCTATGCATTCCGACATGGATTCATTCATTTTATATAATGCTGGGATGTGTTCCACAACTGATACCAAACTCATAGAAGCAGCACCAACACAAAGCATACAAGAAAAGTCTAACACTCAAGATCAAAAAATTGTTGTTATCATTGATGCAACAAAGGGAAATGATATATCAAATGACATACAAGATCCAAATCTGCCCATTGAACAAACTTCTAAAACTCTTAAGGCAGGTCACAACCAAGAGATCTTATGGTACTTAGAGTTTGACGGCTCTGTCAACAAATTAGGAGCAAGGGCAGGGATTTGGATCCACAACATGCACAATGACTATGCTGAAGGTCATGCATATAGGCTAAATTTCAGATGTACAAATAATATGGCCGAGTATGAAGCCCTTTTGTTAGGACTTAAACTGATCAGAGGTTTAAGAGCAACCAAGGTCTCAATTTTAGGGGATTCAGATCTCATCATACAACAAATGAAGGGAATTTTTGTTACTAATGATCTTAGGTTGAGAGCTTACAAAGGGGCAGCCATTGAAATACTTAACACTTTCTCAGAATCTCAGCTCACCAAAATTCCTAGAAAGCATAATTTACATGCACATAGCTTGGCAACCTTTGCTAGCACTTGCAAGCTACCTTTTGAATCCAACCACCACTTCACTGCTGAAATCAAACATAGGCCTGCTGTCCCAGATAATGTCAAAAACTGGCAAGTCTTTGAAAATGATACACAGATAAATAACTTCCTAACTTTGAAAGAATAATTCTCCAGCATAAACATTGATACAAGCACCATAGATGACCAACAACAGATAGACAAAATTCAACAGAACATATCTGCTGAAACAACAAATCTGGTTTTACACCCGACAACTTTTGATGACAAGAATGTACAAGAACTGAAGCAAACAGATGTCGATGAAATAGCTGAGACAGAAGCTGAAGTAATTGAATTAAAGGACAATTTTTACCCACAGGCTTAACTCCTTTGGAAGATTTATTTGATTCAAATGATTGGAAGCTAAAAATGCAACCACTGAATGCTGAAATTGAGGACTGCAATATTGGAACCACAGAAAATCCCAAAATGGTAAAACTTTCCAAAGCCTTGCCTCCTGACCAGAAGTTGAAATACATTGAATTGTTTAAAGAGTTCCAAGATGTCTTTGCCTGGAGTTATGAGGACCTCAAATCCTATGATACTTCGGTCATCCAACATACTATACCCTTGAAAGAGAATCAAAAACCTTTTAAACAAAAGCTTAGAAGGGTAAATCCTGTCCTTCTTCCCCTCATTGAAAAAGAAGTTAAACGTATGTATGAGGCTGGAATCATTGCACCTATCAGGTTCTCGGAATGGATTTCAAATCTAGTCCCGACTAGGAAGAAAACGGGAGAGATAAGATTGTGTGTTCACCTAAGAAATTTGAACAAAGTCTCTCTCAAAGACCATTACCCTTTACCAAAAATGGATCATATCCTACAACGGGTAGTGAGAGCCTCTAGGATCTCATTGCTAGATGGATTCTCAGGATTCAATCAAATTTTAGTCCACCCGGATGATCAAGACAAAAATGCCTTTACGACATCTTAGGGAACCTTCAAATATGTGAAAATGCCTTTTGGACTCAAAATTGCAGGGGCCACTTTTCAAAGAGCAATGGATATAGCCTTTGCCAAGCAGATCCATGATTTCTTAGTCATATACCTTGATGATCTCACTGCCTTTCAAAATCAGACCAAGAACATTTGGAGCATCTCAGACAAGTGTTCATAATTTGTAGAAAATATGGCATATCATTAAACCCAAAGAAATCATTGTTTGGTCTAGAAGAAGGCAAACTCCTAGGTCACATAATCTCAAAAGATGGCATTAGGATTGACTCGGACAGAATTCAAGCTATCCTTCAAGTGCCTCATCCAAGAAACATCAAAGAACTGCAAGCTTTTCTAGGAAAGATTAATTTCCTAAGAAGGTTCATTCCCAATTTGGCTGAGCTAATTAAACTGTTAAATAATATGTTGAAGAAAGATTCTAAAGTCAAGTGGACCATGGAAGCTAAACAAGCCTTTGAGGACATCAAAAGAGCTTTGACAAATACACCGGTCCTCACAAGTCCCAGGTTTGATAGAGATTTCATCATTTTTTCCTTTGCGTCCAAGCATACTATTGCTGCTGTCCTATTGCAAAAAGATGACCAAGGACGTGAGAAGCCCATTGCCTTCTTCAGCAAAACCCTTAGGGATGCACCTTTAAAATATCAGATCATGGAAAAACAAGCTTATGCCCTGGTAAGGGCCATCAAGGATTTCAGAGTTTATATCTTGTATTCACATGTTATAGCCTATGTTCCAAATGTTGTGGTCAAAGACATTTTAACTCAGGAAGGAATTGAAGGTAAAAGGGGCAAATGGATAGCCAATATCTTAGAGTATGACATTGAAATCAAGCCCACAAAACTCATAAAAGGACAAGGATTAGCCAAACTGATGACTGAAACCAATTTTCAAGCACTTGACATCAATCAAATGGACAATGAACAGGAGATGGCGACTCCACAGATCAATCAAACCTTTTTACAATCACCTTGGTATGATGATATATGTTTTGTATTATTGAACTTGCAAGCTCCTCCAGGGTTGTCTAGGACTAAGAAGAGATTCTTAAAACGAAGGCATCAAAATTTTGTATCATAGACAATGTTTTATTTTGGAAAAATCATGAAGGTATTTTGCTTAATTGCCTAACGTTGGATGAAACTAACAAAGTCCTCAAGGAATTTCATGCAGGGGACTGTGGAGGACACTTATATTGGAAATCAACAGCTGATAAAATCCTAAGGGCTGGATTTTATTGGCCCTCCCTGTTTGCTGATGTGAAAAAATTTGTAATATCTTTCCATGAATGCCAGATCTTTGAAGGCAAGAGATAGCTGTTACCTTTACCACTCAAGCCTATTTCAACTGAAAGACCATTTCAACAATGGGGTTTAGACTTCATTGGTGAAATTCACCCCTCCTCTTCTGGCCAACATAGGTGGATTTTGACTGCCACAGACTACTTTACCAAATGGATGGAAGCCATCCCTTGTAGGCAAGCCAATGACTCAGTCATCATCCAATTTTTAGAAACCAACATCTTGGCTAGATTTGGCTGTCCAGAGAAAATTATTACAGACAATGCTGCTGCTTTCAAATCCAAAAGAATGATCAGTTTTTGCCACAGATACCACATTACCTTAGGCCATTCCACAGCTTATTACCCACAAGGTAATGGCCTAGCTGAATCCTCCAACAAAAGCCTCATCAACATCATCAAAAAGGTCTTGGAGGAGAATAAGAAAAATTGGCATAAGAAACTTGTAAATTCACTATGGGCAGACAGATTGACCACCAAAAGATCTATTGATACAAGTCCATATGAGTTGGTTTATGGAATGGAGGCAAGATTCCCTTCATCTTTGGGAATCCCTGTGATCAAGTTGCTGCAAGAAGTACAAGCAGAGCCTAATGATATTCAAAGAAGGATCAATCAAACTATTCACTTGCAGCAAACAAGAGAAGAAGTGTATCAGAGAACCCAAGTTTTACAAGAAAAGCTGAAAAAGATCTTTGACAAAAGAACAAAAGCTGAAGATTTCTTCATAGGAAACAAAGTGCTGAGATGGGACTCTAGGAGAGAAGACAAAGGGAAGCATGGAAAATTTGATTTCCTATGGAAAGGACCATATGTTATTCAGGAAGTACAAGGTAACAACACTTATTTTCTGAAGAGTTTGGACGGCACAAACACTGAGGAAGGCCCAGTCAATGGGCGGATGCTCAAACACTATTTTGATTCCCTCTAATCAGCATGACACCACTGCATATTGTACATAAATATTTGTATTTCCATCAATTTTCATTTACAGCAATTAAATAAGGAACAAGATGCAGCAGATTTTGAGGAAAGAGTCAAGGAATTACACCTCTTTGGTATATATTTTCAAATCACAACAAAGAATCAAGAAGAAGACTTGGGAACCACATAAATGATGATAAACACTCAGAAAATCCAGCAAAGACAGAGCTGTAATTTTGCACAGATCAGCTCATAAAGACTGCATACAAGATACAAAGGTTCAGATCATTGATTTCCACCAGAAGGAAGTTTTAAGTTACAAACAACCAACTGAGAATAAGGCAATCTGACCTGCTGTTCTTGGCCTTTCCCAAGGAAAGGCCATCCCCAAGTGGAGCCACTGTTAGATTCCTATACCAATAGGTTTCATTTTTCATGATTGACAATGGAAGTGCCAAATATGTTCATCCTTGCATGCTGCAAAGGTTCCATATTTTGTGAACAGAAAAAGAAAGTTAAAAGAATGTAAAGAGGGTATGCCCTAAAAGAAAGGTCAAAGGGCAAGAAAAACGAATTGGTTGGAAAAAATAACATAAATGAACCCCAAACCAAAAGACCAGGAAAGTGTGCTAGCTCAAACGCCACTACTGTTCCATTTTTGAAGAACTTCAAGTCATGAGTGATTTATCACATTTGATGGATGGTCCAATAGCTCAATCTGGGCCAGTCCATATTTGAATTTACTGTTATAGAATAGAGAATGAATATCTGTCCAAACAGTTCAAGCTTGGCAGATGAGTAGCTAAGTAGAGAAATTAAGGAGCCCAACTCCTTAATCTGAGCCCTTGGTGGAAATAAGGGTAGAGCTAGATAGGAGGGCAGTCAAAAGAAAAAGAGTTACATCCGGGTTTGCAAGTTCAAGTGCACCCAATCAGAATGAAGAAAAAATGCTAGGAAATTGTAGAATGGGTAAGTAGCTTGAAGTTGCAGAAACAGGGCTTTCAGCAGTATCATCTTTTGCATATGATGTATATTCGTAAATGTCACAAGAGCTATGGCAAAGGTATGATGAAAGATCAGATGTTCCATGACTAACCTCCCCTCTCCTCCCTCATAACAAACACTTGCTAACATCCCTTAAAGAGATTGAAATCTGCTCAAAAACTCTTAACTTCACTCCATTTCCATGAAAAACTTAAGTAAAACTTCTGGTTTGCTTAAAGGCTCAAAGCCACATTTCTTGTGTAAAAAGTTTTATTTCTCCTAAAAACACCCTAAAGCCTAGGTGATTCAATGTCATGCAACTAGCGCTTTTCCCTTCACATTCATATTAATATTCTAACTTTAATATATAAATCCCCTTTATATCTCCCCTCCCCTATTATGTATAAAAATCTACAAAAAACCCAAAAATATTGTAAATACCCCACCCCCGGCCTAATATGGCTATAAACTCTTTCTCGGGAGTCATTGGTCCACCTGGGACCAATAACAACCCGCCACTTGTCGCCCTGGGATTCGCTAACCTCCGATTCAGCGAATAACCATAGTTGCTACGCATAAACGTCGGGATTTGATTAATATTCGATTAAATCAAATAAACCGCAAGTGTTTAACCCATAACCCAAAGTTTAAACCCCACCAAAAAATATTTAATTGCAAAAAATGGCAGCGGGTCCCCTACATTAACATGTCGCCAGCTCACAGTTCCGTCAACCGTCAGATCGAGCCCTCCCCATCCGACGACTCACGTTGATATCGGAGCCACCCCTACGTACGAGAGTTAGCGCCCGATAGAATGGTGGTTTTCTCGTCGTACAAAGGACACGCGTCCCTTTCCTATTGTGTCGAGCCTGCTCTGACATATACCGCCCCCGTACCAAAGGCGATCCGATAAAACCAATTACCGCCTTCTGTCCCCACCGCACACGTCATACACCATGTCAGCCCCCATGTCATTGTTCCATCCAATGTGTTTGCCTAATCATCCGGCCATGTCAGTGCCCACGACGGCTACCACATCACCCTCCGTACCCGCTACATGACAAAAACCACATCATGATGATGTCAGCATAAAAAGCGCCAAAAAGTCCAAAATGCCCAAATTTGTTCAAAAGTCACGAAAATGATGGTTTTGCATATATTTTTATTCACTTGTCTGCGGAGACTTTGCATGCATTTTACGACGATTTGGTCGCCATAGCTCCAGCACGCCACCTACAGGAGTCCAGTCCACAAACTTGGCCCCTCATTGATCTCATCAACCTGCATTAGGCACCTGGCGTCCACAGAACAGGTATTTACCCGCAATTCATCCATAAACCTCATTTTTTCCAAGTTTTTTCTGTAAAAATCGCCCGCAGAGCCAAAATTCGACCCAAAATTACAGTGCTGCTCCTACACTTCTCCATTAACATCACTGTTTCAACCATTTTTCAAAAGAAAAACTGTTAACTATGTTGCCCTCCGCAAATTCGCCTATTGAGCTAAATTGAAGCTCATTTTCTTTGCACTCCGCTTACAAAGCCAATAAATTCAGTCTGCTGCCCTAGCTGAGAACATAATGGACCAATGAAGAGAGAAATTTGCCAAGGTTTTCATCCCAAACCACCTATCTGTACCTTCCCTCTGCGAACATTCCAGAAAATGCCCAAAGACTGAGTTAAATTTGTCAAACTCAATGGCAAAAAAGCACCATTTCCTTTGTTCTACCCAGCTTCCCAATTAAACTCTGTAGGCCTTCTCTTTGCATCTAGGATTCACCTTCTGAGGCCATCTCCATATAAAAATCCAATTACCAGACTCCTGTCAAAATTCTTGTGAAGGTCCCACTACCAGCACCCTGTTTACTGTTGACACACAAACTCGAAATCCAGTTGTAAACATTGTTGATCATGGAGGCTCCAGTGGCCTTAAATATTGCCCCCTTGAATGCACCACATAAGAACTTGGAGTGGCTGCCCCTTGCTGACAGGGATTTCCAAATGAAGGAAACAGTTGAACTGAGCAACAAATATCACATTGAAACTTTTTGTGAGATGAGGAAAAGACACAGAAGCAATACTGATGTCCTTGGTATCTGGGAGTCCAACCTACCAATTTATTATCTCCCACAAGTAAATGTATTCCCTGACCTTATCCATCAACGTTGTGAAAATTATGAGCCCACTTAAAGATCAGTTTTGGCTCCATCTGGGACTGTCTTGTTCCACATCACCCCACAAGCCATAAACCAAATGCTAAATTTTGAGCCAACTAAGCCTTTGGCTCCTCTATCTATGAAACTTCTGCTTGACCAAGGTGCCAAACTGCCCAGCTCAAAGATCACAAGAATTGCCCAGCTGTTCATGCAACCAGGTTTTCAGCCTCGGCAGCCTCCTCCTTATCTACATGTGTGGTTCAATGAAACAGGGGGACTGCTGGTAGACATGATGTCCTGCATTTTAGGATTCAATACCAGTGAGTTTGTTGATGAGACAATCTTGGTGTTGCTATCCATGTTTGTTCCAGGACAGCCCCCTGCTGTCAATATGATTATGCCACCTTCATAGATGACAAAATTCATGAGCAATTCATGAACCTAGAGAGAAAAAGGGTATTCAAGTACACCTCCTACATATATCATTTACTGTTGTACTATCAACCTGATAGTTTCCCAATTTTCCTCAAAAAATTGGATGCTAGGGGGGAGCGAAGGTCTGTGATATTTTGGTCATCAGTCTGCCACCATGTTTATTACTCTCCATATACCTACTGCGAGTTTATTGACCTATTTATATATCCAGCTTCTTCCTTACTGGTGAGCACTCCTCTTCCTAGACTCACTGATGAGATGCAAAATATTCTACAGCTTTCCAAAAGCTATAGCATTGGTGACTGGTATTTTTACCAACACCACACAGTAATCAGGATTTATGGCTGTGCATTAGCCCCCTACAGACTGTCAAAATATGTCCCTATGAGACTATTTGCCTTGGAATACTTCCGAAAATTTGGTAATTAAGATATGATTCATTTCTATGGCAAAAGCAAAATGGCACAGCTCAAGATAAGACATCAGTTGAGTCCATTTATTTTCAATAAGAGAGAAGAAGCCTGGGAAGAGGCAGACAAGATTTTGAAAAAAAAATTGCTGCTAAAAACAAGATTTTATTGGGCACCTTATGACCCCAACCAGTTCATAGCCTTTAGAAGGATCAAACACAAGCTTGCAGGGTATGAACACTGCAACATCCCTCAAATTGAACAATATGCTAATCAACAAGAATGGGTAGAGGGCACACTAGTTGAAGAATTTTCTAAAGAAGAGATAGCAAAAAAAGCAATCAAAGACCTTGAAAAAGCAGTTGACCTGGAATCTTTTGGACAGGTATTTTTCACAACTCCTCGGCACCCTAGAGAAGGAACCTCATCTGCCTCGGCCTCCCAGCAACCTGCCCAAGTAAGTGCCCCACCAGCAGCAATAGATAAAGGTAAAGAAGTGCAACATTCAGAAGAGAAAATGCACAATTTGGAACAACAAGAAACAATGGCAGACCAGCCTGCTTCTATAGATGAACAAAGTCAAGGGCAAGACCCTTCTACTCAAGCAAAGACAACTGAAATTCCAGTGTTACAAACTCCTGCCAATGAGGAAAGAGCAAAGAAAAGGGATAGACAAGAAGAGACACCTCCAGGGACATCTACCGACCAGCAAGGAGAAAAGAGACAGAGATTAAATCCTTTTTCAGAAGAAGAAATACCAGAGGGGCCAACAGAACAGCAAGTTCCCCCAAGCATGGAGACATCAGCTAGCTCCTTTCAACAGGAGCAAGAGAGACAACAAGGTGTGGAGGTTACACCCACCAGGCAACAGAGCAGACAGGGCTTTGACATTAAAAAAGAATTCACTAATATCAAAGCTAGAAATGAGCTAGTGAGGTCCCAGCTCTACAACCAGTTGCTAAGGATGGCTCCCACTAATCAGCAAAGGCTAATGGCAGCCTATGACATCCAAGAAGGCAAAATGACTCTCAGTCATTTCAGACCTATAATGCAGCAACCACAATCAGCTGCTGACTATATCAGAACCAATCTAGAATTTCTCGCCAAAGACATCCATTCGATGGACTAGATTGAATTGCACAAGCAGACCGGGGAAATGGTATATTCTACGTTGGCAGACATAACTTTGTTGGCTCATAGTTTACAAAACTCTCTGCATAATACTTCTACCCAACTAGAATTGGAAAAAGCTTCATCACAGGCCAAGGACAATAGAATCAAGTCCCTGGAGGAGATCATTATAGAGCTGGGACATGATCCCCAAGATCCCAAGGGCGTGCAATCTTTGATAAAGAAGAAAGAGGAAGACATAGCAGCCCTCAAAAGACAACTCAAGCTGCCAACTACACTGCATCCTCAAACTACAGAGGTAGCACAACAAAAAGAAGAGCAAGATGTGGTAACGCTGCTTATGAACTTGCATAAAAGGTTGATAGAAACAGAGAGTGCCTTGGAGGCATCATTACAGGGAAGACAGGGAGAGTTGGCCTCTCAGCCAATTCAAACAGCTCAGATTCTTACAACTGCTCCTCCTACGGCCACCACAACAGTCCCTCTCACTGCTCCAACATCAGAAGCAGGTACTTCAAGCTCAGCACCAGTTTCAGCAACTACTACAACACCTGCACAGCAAGAGACTAGCCTAAGTATGGACAATATGATGAAAGAGATAAAAGCCCTGGAAGTGCAAATGGTAGAATTGAGAGAGGCCAAAGAAAAGCTAGCTAAAATTGAGGAAAAATATGACAAGTCAAAGCAGGATGTAGCTGAGAAAACAAGGGAAGTGAAAGCCCTGGAAAAAAGGATAAAGGAGCTGGAAAAAGAGCTTACACTTGATAGGACCCTAGCTGAGGTCAAGAAAATTTTGTGGGCCAAGATTGGCCAATCCATTACAGACCAATGGCAATCCATTGAAACCATTCATGAGCAAATGGATTTGATAGGCTTGGCTCAGTTTGAAAACCAAAAGGCTAGAGCATCTTTAGGAAATATGCCTGAGCAAGCTAATAGAATGATCCAATTCCTGAACACTCACACCAAAGAGTAGTTAGCAGCAATAGGAATCAGGAACCAGACTGATACTATCTTGCTAGTAAAAAGGGTGTTGACCCTAAGGAATTTTGTACAAACTCTAGAAAGAAAATGCCAAGAGATGCAAGCAGAGGTGAATGAGTTCAAAATAAAGCTTGTAGCATTACAGAGCAGAGGGCTACCAAGCTTAGTAACCAGCGCTGGAAGACTGCTGTCACATGAGCATTATGCCAACAAGGTGAACAACTATGCCTCCAATCAAATCACAGCGTCCTCGAGCACATCAGAAGAAATAGGACCTCCATCTGGATAGAGTGTCTATGACAAACTAGAGAATCTGTTCTACATTGAACATGAGATAAAGCATCTCTTTGAAGTCCAGCCCGCCTTTTATAGATACACTGAAGCTGATGAAACACTGATAAAGATACAACGACATCAACTACCCACAGAGGATTGGTGGAAAGGAATGATGGAGACATTGCTCAAGTAAATTTTGTTTATTAATTCCTTTTGATCGGCTACAGGTCAGCATGTACAGATGGCACGGTCCACTTGTCAAAAGGAAAGAAAAAAGCAGTGCAAGGTAGAAACAGAATGGTCACTACAGCTCATTGAATGTAAAGAAACCGAGCACCGATGATGAAGACCGAGACAACAACAAACAGCATACTAGCATCAGGACAGCACACGCAGAATAAATGCGCAGCAAGCAGCCGACTCATTTAGCTCAGAAAGTCAAAATTCCTCTGACAAATTGGACAGCTAGCGCATTCATATTTACTACAGCATTTATTCCCTCACTTACTACTTCTTAATAGTTGGTAAAGAGAGTTATGAGTTCAAGACTTATCTTCATGATATTTTATATCTCCCTTTTGTATAAATACCTCCCCATAATATGTATTTGGGGTTGGTGATTTCATTTCTGAACCGCGCTGTAAGTTATTGAGGCTGTATAATACAAAGGCTGTTGGAATTTCACTGTGTTGAACCATTTGAATGTGGAATTGATGCCCTGGGAAACGCTACAGAATTCTTGCATCGTTTATGGATCAATAAGTCTCTCTTCTCTGTGTTTTTTATGTCTTCTATGTATGCAATCTCATGTATGTTCCATAAACTCTGTAGCAGAGAAGAAGAATAGCATAGAATTTGCTTAAAGGCACTCTGTGGTCAATCTCAGCTATTGTATATGTTTTCTTCAGAATTAGTCATAAATAGGAATTCTTAATTGCTCCTATTTGCACTAGTCCTTTCACTCTAAATGTTGCTTAGGAATCCTTCATTGCTCCTTAGTAATCTTCATGCACTTTCCCTCTGCCAGCATAATGAAAGATTCTTGATTGCCTTTCATTCACTGACTTCATTCCACCATTTTAGATATCAAAATTGTTCCTAAATCGATTACCTTGCTCTGTAGAAAACTCCTTTTACCGAATGAACACTTCAACACTTCACCAGTTCACTCACTCTGACTCCATCTGCCCAATGAAAAAAGCTATTTCCTACCTGCATCCCTGTTCCACTTGAAATTACCTTCCAACAAACTCAAAACAAAAAACCTGTGCATAACTAGCCTAGAATACTCCAAAAACAAAGCTAAATTACAAAGAGAGAGCCTGTCACACGGAATCTGTCAAGGGTGCGGACACGACTGACCTTCCTAGAAGTCTAAGACATTCTAATGACAAACAAGACAAAATGGAGTGATCTTTCTCTAAATACACCTTTTACAACATGAAAACTACAAGTGTTTAGGCTTACCTTATTCCAAAACGCTGTTGTTGAAGTCCGTTCTTGACGATCCGGATGAGCTCCTCCTTCAAGTCAATTCCTGCAACCACAAACAATCAAACAATTACCAAGCACTTGCATTTCATATAATAAAACATATATTCAACATGCAGACCAAGGAACACATGAAATAACTCATTAACACAAGCTATTGAGAAAAATAAACCAGTTTGTATTAATAACGAAACAAAGAAACTCTTACAACCTGGCCTTGGTGTTGTGCAAGTTCCTCCCAGGGTCCATCAAGGGTTTTCCTCTACTTTGACAAAGCTCACCCTCTCCCAAGTAGAATCAAGTGAAGACAATCTCTCCTCACAAAGGCTCTAATGGAAGACCTAAATCCTGCAGCATTTACCCAAAGAAAATGTATAGCTCCAACCTCTTCTCCTTCTGGCTCAATGCCTTTATTTATAGTGCTGTAAAGAGGTTATTCAGGTCCACTATCAATGGGATCATCCCCCTCTATGGGTGGGATAGCTCCCTTATTGATGGGATAAGTTCCCCCTTAATAGAGATACATGAACCAACTGGAGGCGCATCCATTTCATCAAACCGACCTCTAGAATGTTCTAGAAGTAACCACAAGTAACTTTTTCAAGATAAAACTCGCGCATTTTGCCTTTTACAGAGGGACGCACCTGTCCCTTAACATACAGAGCGTCCATGGACGCAGATTTTGTGAACAAGGTCAGCGTCCCCGCAGGTAAGGCTAGAGAGAACCTGCGACCCCAGAGATAAACATAGTTTTTACAAGACTTTCTCTCTTCTTTGAGTTTGAGATGGATAACAGAGGCATGAGACTTGCCTAAGAGGGTAGCATGACTGTTGATTTGAGCCATACTAACTGTAAGTAGTCAAGGTGACATTTTTTAGTGTAACAGATTGCCCCCTAAAGTGCGAAGCCTGGAATAGAATAGGGTTTTGTAATTCTAGGAAGGGTGAAGCGCTTTATCATTTCAAGGATTGCCTTGTGGATGGCCTGGTTGGAACCTGCAATTTTCAACACAAAATACATGGATAAGATTATATCATCACTGAGGTAGGCATTCCCATACTCAGATTCAAAACTTTAACTAATGGACTAACTATTCTGATACAGGAATGATCTTGCAGTACATCATTTTTATAGACTTTTGTAGACACAGTATGGACGCAGCCATCTGTTTATGATTAGTCTACATAGATAATGAATACAAAACTCCTCGCAGCCTGGATGGTAGAAACTAGATCCAGGGTCTTCACTTCTACTTCCCGAATTGGTACGATTCTAGCCATGTGATTAAATGATTCGATGTCGAACATGGTAGAAACCACTTGATTACCAGTCAATGATGTAAACTGTTAACAAGCGTGAGAGAAACCACCAGTAATGTCAATGGTTCTCAAAGTACCAAGCACAACCCGTGAAATGTGAATAGATGTTTTGATGTCGAACACTTCACGGAATCCTCTGATCGAAAGTCAATGATGTAAACTGACGTCAAAGGCGAGAAACCTGCCATTGATGCATGCAGACTTCAAGGTACTGTCGATTCCTAAGTCATCTTTCTAGATAATGTGTCGATGTCGATAGAAAGCGACCCGTTGCAGGCAAGCCCGCAACACGAAATCATTGTTCAAGTTGAAGAAATGTTGCTGTAAGGACTGACTCAGGGATGGTCAAATGGATGACAAGTATTTTGCAGATGAAAGTTTTTGCTTGCAGACCTCTTGAACACATAACGACACAACAGATGGCTTGGTGACGAATAACTCAAAGTTAACCCCTGGAACCCGGTTAAAGACTTTCAAAGTGATTTGGTCAACTGTGAGGTAAAAGATTTCCCAACCCAGGTGAATGAAAAGTGTCGTGTTCAAGAGCGGTAATAAAGTTTCTTCTGAGACAAAAGGTGACAAATAGGTTCATTCTTCTCTTTTTTCCCCCACCATTTCTGGCAAGTACCTCTTTATTTTTAACAAGCTTGAGGAGGATAACATATGCTTGATTATAAGCTCATCCTTCGAACGAGTCCAACCTAGTTTAAATTCGAACCCTAGGAAGGAGTGGTTCGTTCCTGTTTGTAATTGAACAGGTCCTCTACTGTAAAAGTTTAACGAGCCCAGTATAGGAGAAACTCGGCGTTTTTCAATTTTAGAGAGTCTGAAAAAACTAAAGGAGACTCCACGTTGAACTTTTTCGTATATTTGTGTCCCTCAAGCCCGAAAAAGTATAAAATAATACCTGGGGGAACCGCTTGATCTTGCGACCAAGGAGTACTTTCATAATAGTGTCGTTAACCTGAAAAGTAAAAAGCGATCAAGGACACGTCGTTTTATTTCCTTATCGAGTTCGAAACGACAAAAACCCGGCAATCTTTTCCTGATTTTGCGGTCAAAAAAGAGCTAAAAGGGGACCGTCTTTTAATTCCGTTTTAACGAGTGAAAAAGAAACACTCGGCGATCTTTTCATGTTTTAGGAGTCAGAAAAGGGCTTAAAAGATGACTCTGATATTTTTGTTTGTGAAAAATTACAATTTCCCTTGAAATCCCTTTGTCCTGCACAAAAGCGACACATTACTCATACCTGTTTAAAATAGGCAAAAATACATTCAAAAACATCTTTTCATGGTAAAAAATGAACTAATTCATCCAAAAAACCTATAAAAAGACCTTTTACCATGTCATTTTTACCGTTTCACTGTTGAGGTTGAAAAAGGAGCTTTTGACAAGAAACTTCCCGTGGTTGCTGCGGAAAATCTGACCGTCGGAATCGAACGCCGTCTCATCCAGGTATTTTACACATCCTACTCTGCATTTCTATCCGTTTAGAATCAATTTTTAGGTTTTAGTTTCATTTTTTGGGGGGGTTTTGGTTTTGGAATGCGCCTCTCGGCGGACGCAGGTGCCCTTCGGGTGACCTGCGTCCCCCGACTTTTTCTCATACGGGAAAACGGTCGGAAGACGCAGCCCGCCTTCAGGCCAGCTGCGTCCGGGCGCCCTGTGCTACAAAGCCGGGGTGCGTCCTCCGAGAAACGCGCATTTCAAAACCCCAACTCTCTCAAAAAACCACCAAAAATTCCCAAATCAATTTCTAATTGCTATTTTTGATATGCAGGGCATTAATCATGTTAGACTGGAGAGAAAGAGAGCATGTAGAGGAAGATGAAGCTGCAATAAATCATCAACCTTCCCTGGATGCCCTAAGAGCATGCGGATTATACAAATATTGGACCATACCGGGCATGAGGGGCCAGGTAAGATTCTTGGAATGGCTGGTTGAGCGATGGAACGTACAAGAACAATGCTTTTACATAGGAGGGCACCAGCTCGAGATAGAGCCCTCGGATGTATACTTTCTCACTGGCTTGCCAAACAGAGGTGAGCAACTCAGTCTTGCGGGGACTAGGCCGGGTGGCCAATCCCTTGATAGTCTCCGCGAGAATTGGTGCACACCTGGGGCTCACCATTCAAAAGGCATAGAGATAAAACACATCACTCTGCCGGAACTCAAAGTCATAGCGTTCACGGTTACCAGAATTTGCGGCGCGGCCGCTTTACACATTGCTTCCGGATCCCAAATGCGGATGGCAATTGACTGTTACCAAGGCACCATTTTCAACTGGTGTGAAGCTGTGTCGGCTCATATGAAGAGCCAACTGACCAAGGCAAAGAACGGACGACTAAAGACTTTTGGATATGGGCCTATAGTCGTGAGCTTTGCCTTGGAGAGAATTCCAATGCTGATCCCTCAGCAACTCACTGTTGATATCTTGGGTCCCAGCAGCCAAAGCTGATACGATGGGTTGCGGTGATGGCCCGGCATCCTGACGAGGGCGCGACAGTAGTTCGATTCTCAGATAGTTATTTTGACTGGTTAGAGGGCCAGCTTTTTGTGATACAGGACTTTCCGTATGCCGGAATGGATTTCAGAGGTGATCCGGACATGGTTCTTCCACAGGGAGAACAATGGGACGACAGAGGTACTTTTTATTTTCACAAGTTTTCTAGTTATGTATTTTTTGTATTTTTTATATATATCGTCTCAAAACTAATAGTAAACTTTTTCAAAATGCAGATGTTGGTCCACAGCGTCCAGCCAACCTCCGGCCTTATGATAGACTACATCCAGCTGCACCGGTACCGGCCCCACAGGATGCGACAGCAGAAGTACTAGCTGAGTTGGAGCATGATCTAGAGCGTCTCACGGCAGATATACCTGAGACTACTATGGACGACATTCCTATCAGGCTTCAGCGCTTCGTAGTCGCGGTCCCTGGACCGTTTAGGAGATTTTTGCGTAAGGTAGCCCGCGCAGTGGTGTCGTACAGAGAGCACCACCAGTGATTGACTAGTCACTTTTGTAGTCACATGTGACATTTTTGACTTTTTGTACTATCATTTTGCCGATCATAAGGTGTTTTAAACCTATGATCGAAGACGATGTATATATTTTTTGACACACTTCTATCTATATATATCACTATTACCGGCTTATCTTGTTTAACATATGTGATGAAATGTTTTTAAATTTACTTGCATGATTATCGTAAATGTCTGTCCAACATTCGAGAAGCAATTGCATCTGCTAATGTATTCAAAGACCTTGGAATATGTTGATATTCAATGTAATCAAATTCACGTTCCAAGAGACGCACTCTCAAAAACAACCTTAATAACACAGGATTTCTAATGGCATAAACTCTATTAAGCTGTAATACAACAAGTTCAGAATCTAACCTCACTATCAAACGTCGAATTCCAAATGAAATAGATTCGGATAATAATTCAACCACTGCACTGTATTCTGCAATGTTATTCGTTGTTTGACCGAGGCTTACCCCATGCATAGAAACTAACTCGTCAGAGGGCGAATAGATAACCCAAGCTGCGGAAGAGATATTCCGTGTATTACGACAAGCACCATCAGCAAATCCAATGTATGTTTGGAGAGGCGTCGACATCTACAATATCAAGAGTAAAACCAAGATAAGCCAGAATAATGACGAAAAACCACACTTGCTAAGCTAAGCACACTGACTAAACTAACACACTTGCTAGCTAGAAAGAAAATCTAACCTATCTAAAAATTTCTCCATACCCATCATTTTAAGCATAATACCTCTTTAGGTAAAGTCCATTTCTGGGTTTACCCAAAGAGTCCCCATCAAAATCAACTAACTCATAAGCCCCTTTTGCTAGCTTTCGCTTTACAATGTAGGGCCCATGCCACATGGGAACGAATTTTCCGGCACCTAGCTTATCGTTAGCTTGATCATATAATAGTACTAGGTCTCCTTCCGAAAAACTTCGAGGGGTTACATTTTTATCGTACTGAGCTTTCATTCGTTTCGCGTGAGTCTCGATAGCTAAAGTAGCGTCACGTCGAGTCTCATCTAATTTAGCCAAGTATAATAACCGTTTCTCCTCTTCGGAAGTAGCTGGAAGTAATTCGACAGCCATTTGAAGTGATGGGATTTCGCATTCAATAGGTAACACAGCTTCTAAGCCATAAACTAGCTGGAAAGGGGTGAAACCTGTTGAATTTTTCACTGAAGTTCGATATGCCCATAGCGCCGAAAATAACATGTTATGCCAATTCGTTCGATGGATACCAATGATCCGTCGAATCATGATGACTAGAACTTTGTTGATTGACTCAACCAAACCGTTGGCTTGCGGATAATAAGGAGTAGAGCTATCGTGGCGCAAACCAAGCTGGCTTGTAAGCTCAGTCATCATGACGTTTCGAAAATGGCTCCCATGGTCAGTAATGATTGCTTGTGGGACACCAAACCTAGTTATGATATGATTGAATACGAAAACTGCAGCTGTCTTGCCGCTTGCGTCGAATGTAGGCATCGCCTCGGCCCATTTTGTAAAATAATCAACCGCGAGGATGATATACGCATGCCCCCGGCCGAGTGAGGGTTACAAGTAATAAAGTCAATGCCCCATTTGGCGAATGGACCAGCGGCAATTATAGGGTGGAGAGGAGCAGGTGGAGCGCGCATCTTTCGATCAAACACTTGACAGTTGTGGCATGTTCTGACAGCAAGGATACAATCTTTAAACATAGACGGCCAGAAATAGCCAGCGCGCAACACCTTCTGAGCTGTGGCATACCCAGACATATGACCGCCACATGCTCCAGAGTGACAATCATTCAAAACTCTCTCAGCCTCTTCGTGAGTTAAACAACGTCGAAAAACTAAGTCTGCCCCCCGGCGATAAAGTGTATCTCCAATAATTCTGTATTGCTGGGATCGAAACCGAATTTTTCGACGGTCTTCCTTGGAAGCTTCAGGCCGAAAGGTTTGGGTTTGGAGATAGATGATTATATCCCCATACCACGGATCTAAAGTGCTAATAAGAAACAAAGATTCGTCCACAATGGACTCCTCTGCCACAGTCTCTGTGTCAGCACTCGGGAAATCACACATCAATTCCGCAAAAACTAAAGATTTCTTAGACTTGGACTTCTCGAACTCCAAGTCGAACTCTTGCAGGATAACAATCCATTTAGAGTACTTGCCCCCTAGCAGTTGTTTTGTCAAAATATAAATCATAGGGTTGCAATCCGAAATAACTGTAGTCTTGCGGAGAAGAATGTAGTGACGAAAACGCTGGACAGCTTGAACGGCTGCCAGGGCCAATTTCTCCACATGCGAATATTTTAACTCAGTGGGATTTAAGGTTCTACTAAGATAATATATCACATGCTCTGCTTTGAATTCATCTTCTTGAACTAACACCATTCCAATGGTGGAATGCGAAGCTGCGAGGTATAAGAAGTAGTCCTGGTTGTAGTTGGGAGGATGCAATAACGGTGCATGGGTCAACGCGTGTTTCAGTGCATCAAAAGATTGTTGGGCAATCTCGTCCCAAAAGAATTGTGCGTTCTGTTTCAACAACCGTGTAAAACCTTTAGTGACCTCGGCGTAGTTTGGGATGAATCGGCGTAAAAAGTTCGCTTTCCCTTGCAAACTTTGGAGTTGGCGCAAACTCGAAGGAGGAGGCAATTTGATGATAGCCTCGACTTTCGAGGGATCGACGCGAATGCCGGCTTTTGAAACAACAAATCCCAGCAATCGACCTGTTTCTATACAGAAAACACACTTGTGGGGATTCAACCGAATTCGATAATGCCTACACCTCATAAAGATTGCTCGTAGGTGGACAAGGTGATCAGCTCGGTGTAAAGAATGAGCAGGCAAATCATCGAGATAGGGTTGCACAATGTGCTTGATGTCATGAAATGCATAAGACATTGCCCGTTGAAAAGTAGCACCGGCATTCTTAAGCCCAAAAGGTAATTTGCAATAAGCAAATGTCCCCCATGGACAAATGAATGCCGTTTTTGGTTGATCGGCAGGTAGAATATTGATTTGATTATAGCCTGAGAAACCATCCATGAAGGAAAACATCTCACTTCCGGCACAATCATCAATTATTTGATCGATATAAGGCGTAGGATAGTTGTCTTTTGGACAAGCTCGATTGATATCCCTATAGTCGATACAGATTCTTATTGTTCCTTGTTTTTTATTGACGGGAACAATATTCGATACCCAATCCGTTAACGGGATCGGATAAATGAAACCTGCTTTCAACAGCTTTTCGACTTCTGCTTTAATCGCAGCCGCTTTTCGAGGGTGAATCTGACGCAACCGTTGCCGAATGGGTTTAGCATCCGGGTAGGTTTTGATTTCATGAACAACAATGGCAGGATCAATTCCCGGCATTTCCTCGTAAGACCAGGCAAACACGTCGCGGAATTCTTGGAATAGGGCCTTGTAAGTTTGGATTTCTTCTTCAGTACATGCGGCACCTATATGAATGTTCTCCTCGATTCCGGGCTTCACTGAAATATCAATGGGAATAGTACGAGAAATATTCCCTAAATTCAGCTCTGAATCAGAATGTTTCGTTGGATCCTGAGCGTCTTTGACATATTCAGCGGTAAAGATAGATGAAAAATCATTTTCAAATGCATCATCCTTAGGTAAAAACGAAGATCTGTGATGGAGATCTTCCCATGGTAGATCATCTACACTTAGGATTTCGCGAAGTTGTTCGTCAGATGACACTTCTTCGGGAAACGTTATCCGTTCTAAGGGTGAGGTGAAAAGACTCTTCACTGACCACATTCATTTGGTCGGTTTCGGTTGAATGAAAGTCGGTAAAAGACATAAGAGCTTCATAAGCAATCTCATACGGACTCAACGGCATAACATCACCGAGTGAGTCTAGCTCAGAGTCAGAGGGAACATACCAAGGATCATCATAAATAATGTTTTCTGACGTGATCATATGAATTGTTGCAAACGAAGGGTCTGCATTGAGTGGAGGGAGAGGAAAAGTTCCCAGTAAACCGGAATCCTTAACTAAACCTACACCAATGTCCCTATAAGGGATTGTCGTTTTACCAACATGCTGGATAGTTTCTAAAGAGGTTGGGTCGGATGAAAAGTATGTCAGCTGATCAATAGTCACGATCTTACCGTTATGTGGAAACTTAATGACTCTGAAGACCGATGAAACGACCGCTGTCATAGCATATGACCAACTTCGACCCAAAAGAAGGTTGTAGTCTAGAGGGGCATCAACCACTTCCACATCCAGACTAACGGTTTTACCTTCGACCCCTATAGGCAATTCTTGTAGAATACCAAACGGACGGAACCCACGGCCATCAAAGGCCTTAAGGATGGTGGGGGATTGGTTCAACGAAGGAGAACCAAGCGATCTCCAACATTGAATCGACATAATACACGTAGAAGCTCCCTCATCAATCACAGTCCGATGAATAGGCCTGTTTTTGACTATCACTGGAATTTGGAAAGCCATTTGATGGGGGAGACGCGGTGTACTACTTTCTAGATCAAAGATCATTAGGTTCGGGTCCTGAACATCGACAGCTCCAATAGCCGACAAAAGCAATTTTCGTTGCGCTGGACATGATTGCAGCACTTCGAGTGCCGACATTGCTGAAGGTGAAACAGCTAAGTCTTCAACAATGTTGTAATTCTGGGCTGCTCTCGCATGTGGATTGAAAGCAGACCTTCGAAGTACACCCTTGGCGGGCGGCTTAATCACTAAGTCTGGGTTAGGTTTTTCGATCTGTAGTGGATCGGAACCAGGAGCTGAGGTTGATGGGTTAGAGTGAGAAGATTCTGCTTCCTTACCATCAACAGGAGCCTTACTACCATAATCTTGCGATCGAGTCGCAATCCTGACATGAGACATCATCAAAATGGGTTCTTCACTGGCATTCGAAGAAGAACCTATCATCTTATTCTCCTGCTCTGGAAATGGATTTTTTAACACAGCAGGAGTGGGAGAACCTTTGACTATTTTCACTACCTCGGCCCGATGAGGGCAGTCTCTCGTAAAATGATCTTCTTCACAAATAAGACAAGGATATCGAGGTTTGCGCTTTTCGTCATTGGTTTCCGACTTTTCCGTTTTCTCCTTTGGAGCCTTGTCTGCTTTAGCCTTCTTCTTTCCTTTCTTCTTTCCACCGTTTTTGGATTTGGCCGTAGATGACTCTACAGCGTGAATGTCGGCGGTAAGTTCAGGAGGAGAAGACTCTCCTGTCGGAGAATCAGGCAAAGTGATAATTGGAGTATTGGAGGTCTTGGAAGACTTCTTCTTACTCTTCGTAGTCACGATACCGATCATACCATCAGCGGCATGAGATCCCGAAGGAGCAGCAGCGATTTGGTTTGACTTTGGAAGATCCGGAATTTTCTCGTGTAACGTACCCGACTGAGTGTAAACTAAGTCAAGGTATTGTGCCTGAGCAATGACTTGCTCCTCAGTAACTACTCCGGCCTTAGCTACATCTTCAGTAATTCTTGGTAATAATGATTTGACAAACCATTCAGCTAAGATTTGGTCCGGGATAAAAACTTTCACTAATCTCCTTCGACGTCTCCACTCATGAATGTGATCAGAAATGTACGTGGATGTCGATTGTTTTAGCGAAGTTAATAATTCTGTACCATTATCGTATCTGACTGGTAACTGAAAATGAGTTAAGAACGAGGTAGCTAACTGGCTAAAGTTGTAAAAAGAGGCCCGTGGTAACTCAATGTACCACTTGGCTGCGAGACCAATGAGTGTACGCTGGAAAAGACGTAAGCGGATGGAATCATCTGAGATGGAATTTGATGCACACCAGAGGTGGTAAGTCATCACGTGATTAGACGGATCCTCTCCAGACTTACCTTCGAACTTGGGTATATCGCTGGGCAACTTATTTGGCATTGGCGGCCAGAACTGAAGATATTGAATTGGATCGTTCGTTAGGCGCGTCAAGTCGGGTAAATCTAAAGTCGCAATAAACGGTAACTGCCGGTTAGGATCTCTAAAACTCTGAGTCACAATACCAGCCCCAGGAGGAGGATATCCAGGATAACTAGGAACAGGAGTCGCATTTGGGATATTATATCCTCCTGGAAAACCAGGATTAACCGGACCGTACTGGGGTTGCTGAGGTGGTTGATAAGTGTACCCAGGATACGGTTGATACTGGTAAACCGGTTGTTGGGCAGCTTGCCCAGGTTGATACTGTCCCTGGTACGGAGGTTGAACAAATTGAGGTTGAGTAGTAACAACCGTACTTGTACCAGGTTGGCCTACAGGCATCTGGACTGTGGTTTGAACCGTGGGTCCAGACAACGGTACAGATGTCTGAGGAGTGGTTACAGGGACAGTAGAAACCGGAGCTGCCGATACTCCAGAAGTAAGCATGGTAGATGAAGCGGTAGTTGCTGCAGCCGTGTGAGGTGGAGTACCAGGTGCAATTGGCGGCTGAGTAACTACAGAAGTTACAGGGGTCTGAACACTTGACTGGACAGGTTGCGGTTGCTGGGGTGGACCAGGAACTGCAGGTTGTCCTGCTTGAGGTACCGACTGTATACTTGGTTGCGACATCTGTTGACCCTGTGACGGATCCCATGTTAACATTCCAGGGTATTGACTCGTAACAGGTTGAGGATACTGAGATCCATAGCCGTATTGAGGATAGGGTTGATAACTGTAAGGTGCAGTCCCATATGATTGCCCTTGAGGTGGTTGATAACCTTGACCAGGGTATTGACCCGTAGGTTGATAACCTTGAGGTAAATACGAATACTGGGGTTGACCTTGACCTTGAGGTTGGTATCCTTGAGGTTGATACCCTTGGGGTTGATACCCTTGGGGTTGCCATCCTTGAGGTTGCCATCCTTGAGGTTGATATTGATACTGAGGTTGACTTTGGGGTACATATTGAGGCTGGGGTTGATACCCTTGAGGTTGCCCCCCAGTCACGAATGAAGTACCTTGAGGTTGCCCCCCAGGCGGTAATTGGCCACCTTGAGGTTGGTTAATGGGAGTTGAACCTGACATCATATAAACGTCACCTATACTCAATGGTACATTACCACTGTTTCCAACTAATAACCCATGATCAACAGGTTGAGGAGATGCTCCCGCAAAGGTACCAGAAAGTGATTGATACCCAGTAGGAACAGAAGGACCGCCATGTAAAAATGATTCAGGACTTTGTGAAAACACAGATGACTGACCAGACATATTTACAGGAGAATGAATTCCTCTAGGTGGAACCGGAGTACGAGGTGTAGAAAAACCTACTGAGTTGTCTAAAAAATTGGTTAATGCAAGGTACCAAGATTCACTTCTAGGAGGACTGTAAAAGATGGATTCACGCTCCCTTAGATCAAGGGTAATTAGATCTTCAGAATCAGAAACGCCTATTTCTTCCTCTGGAACAAGTTCTTCTATAGCAATTAATCCAACAGGAAGATTTTCGGTGATAATTCTTTCTATTCTTGGTGAATCAGGAACACTAGGAGTTGGAGTAACAGGTTCTGAAATTTCAGGTTCTTCGCCTGTTTCACTGGCAGATGAAAAACTACCAGCAAGCTCGGAAACTGTAACAGCTTCGGGATTGTAACCTGTTTCTAAACTTTGGTAATCTGGATGGACTACCAAGGAAGATTCTCCTTCTTCAGGTGATCCTACTCTACTGCCACTAGGAGGAGTTACAAGGACCTTTAACCCTTCTAAATGACCCGGAATGTCTTCAGGAGATTCACCCCGCGATTTACGGAGTTTTCTTAACAAATCTATTCCGGTAACAATCTCAGGAGACTTGCCCCGAAGTCTACGGGACTGTCTCGGTAATTCCGCCACAATTAAAGATTTTAACTACAACACACGAAAACAAAGTAAAAAATTTCAAATCAAACCACCTAAAGTCTTCTAAAGAAGCAAACAAATTTGAAGCACACGCCTAAATAATCTAGAGCGTCAAACCACACACAAACAGTAGTCTTCCGGACCAAAAGCGCTAGTTGGTGATTAGGCCCAACCTCGCAGGATTCAGTACAGAAATGGTGGGTGGAACAGTTACCCCGGCAACCTGCTTAATGAATAGACTGGACCAAGTTCCTCCACTTTAACCGTCTCGAAGTGAAGCGAACCCCCCAGAAAATCCAAGTGAGTATAACCGACGTCTGCTCCAGGTACAGTGGGACCTTCCCTCCACCGTCACCTTGGGTAGAATCCTAGATATTATGGCCACTAAGGTTACCAATCACAACAATTACACCTGGGGGAACAGTCTAAACTCCGACAGCACGCAAGGGCAGAGTAGCAAGCTCCAATCCCCTTACCGGCTCCTTGACAACAATCCAAGGTTTACCGATAAGTGACCCCTGGCTCCTCGACAATGGTTAATCCGAGGTTTACCGTTTGTAATACGTACTGCCTGGCGTCGTTCCCAACGAGGGAGGAATGATCCCCTCACTGGTTCGGACACGAGCTCGTGCTTCTCCTTTAAGAGGAGCTTTCCCAGAATGTAACTGAAACAATTGGATTTGTTCTACTCAAGATAGACTATCTGTTTGGTTTTGTAGTCTTGGAGAGTTAAGTACTCACCTACTCCAAGACCCTAGCCTAAGCTATGTTGGTGCTTCAGAGCCCTAGAAAAATAAAGATTACTAGATTGATTTTAATTTAAGCGTTACTTTTAAGGTTGTTTCTTAAGTCAAAAGGTGATGGAAGTGAAACCAGTGGTGTGTTGACTCGACTCGAAACCACTACAAAATGCACCTAGAATGATTTATCCACTACTTTACTTTTTCGATGAATTGCTTAACTAAAAAGTTGAGAGAATGCAATCTTTATAAAAGCAACTTCTTAATTGAAGACAATCAAAGAAACAATTCGTTTGTCTTTTCCAAGCATAAAAACATAACCTCTCTTTACATGCACGAAAAAACTCTTTTCTTCTTTCGAAAACAAAAAGCTACTTGAAACAAGACTTTTTAAGAAGATGTTTTTGTATTTTTCTTTTAATAAAGCAAGTAAATCTAATGTAACCAAAAATCAATCTTAACAACTCTTAAAATCTATGAAAATGCACTCATAAGCAAACTAAAGGCAAATTTACTCTAAGCAATCTTAACGAGGCCAAAACTAACAATGATTATTTCTAAGGTGTTTTACTTGATCACAATCAAATCAAGGACTAGCTTATTGCAGAATCAAAAACTAGCCAAAACAAAACTCTAATCTTTTTGTTCTTTTTGTAAAATGGAAATCAATACTTTATAAACAAGTAATTCGAAATTTGACCCAAAACAACTCAAATGGCAAGTTGCTCACAAAAGGAGACTTTACGACAGGCCCGACTTCTAAGAAGGTTGACTAACCAGAGAGATCTAAGGCTGGACAACTTTCTACTATCAAAGTCACTACAAAGCCTTTCCAAAAATCAAACCCTAGGTCTAAACTTCGTTGAAAACCACTAAAACACTCAAAGCTCACAAAACTAGTTCAGGTGAAAATTCTTGACAGGGTACTAAAGGATCTGGGCAGAAAACACTAAGGAAAAACAAAATCTAAAAGCAATTTAAAGCAAAAATGGAATTTTCTTAAGTTTTACAGGAAGACGCAGGCAACCCGTTGTCACAGGTGCGGCCCCGCTCTGTGCAGACGGCAACAGCGCGTCCAAAGACGCACTGTGCAGTACTAAGAGGGTGCGTCCTTCTGGAAAAATGAAGAAAAACCAAATCTAACTAAATCTAAAGCTAAGCCACCCAAATACTAATTCTCACAGTCAAAAACCAGAAAATAAAAATGATTTTCTCAAAGCAAAGTTCATATAAAGGAAAAGACTCTCTCATTAATGGATTCCCCAGTGGAGTCGCCAATTTGTCACACGGAATCTGTCAAGGGTGCGGACACGACTGACCTTCCTAGAAGTCTAAGACATTCTAATGACAAACAAGACAAAATGGAGTGATCTTTCTCTAAATACACCTTTTACAACATGAAAACTACAAGTGTTTAGGCTTACCTTATTCCAAAACGCTGTTGTTGAAGTCCGTTCTTGACGATCCGGATGAGCTCCTCCTTCAAGTCAATTCCTGCAACCACAAACAATCAAACAATTACCAAGCACTTGCATTTCATATAATAAAACATATATTCAACATGCAGACCAAGGAACACATGAAATAACTCATTAACACAAGCTATTGAGAAAAATAAACCAGTTTGTATTAATAACGAAACAAAGAAACTCTTACAACCTGGCCTTGGTGTTGTGCAAGTTCCTCCCAGGGTCCATCAAGGGTTTTCCTCTACTTTGACAAAGCTCACCCTCTCCCAAGTAGAATCAAGTGAAGACAATCTCTCCTCACAAAGGCTCTAATGGAAGACCTAAATCCTGCAGCATTTACCCAAAGAAAATGTATAGCTCCAACCTCTTCTCCTTCTGGCTCAATGCCTTTATTTATAGTGCTGTAAAGAGGTTATTCAGGTCCACTATCAATGGGATCATCCCCCTCTATGGGTGGGATAGCTCCCTTATTGATGGGATAAGTTCCCCCTTAATAGAGATACATGAACCAACTGGAGGCGCATCCATTTCATCAAACCGACCTCTAGAATGTTCTAGAAGTAACCACAAGTAACTTTTTCAAGATAAAACTCGCGCATTTTGCCTTTTACAGAGGGACGCACCTGTCCCTTAACATACAGAGCGTCCATGGACGCATATTTTGTGAACAAGGTCAGCGTCCCCGCAGGTAAGGCTAGAGAGAACCTGCGACCCCAGAGATAAACATAGTTTTTACAAGACTTTCTCTCTTCTTTGAGTTTGAGATGGATAACAGAGGCATGAGACTTGCCTAAGAGGGTAGCATGACTGTTGATTTGAGCCATACTAACTGTAAGTAGTCAAGGTGACATTTTTTAGTGTAACAAAGCCCTCTCTGGTTGCAGGTAGGCTAGGACCTGCAGCTAAAATATTGGTTAGTGGTTACCTCGGCCGTATTCCCTTTAGGAGGCAGGGAACAACCTGAGTGATAACAGGTTAGAACATAGGTTTGTATTGTATTGAAGTTTGATAGGTTAAGACTTAGGTTGTGTAATGGTGTTTAGGACTTAGGTAATAGGTTTTAGTGTATGGATTAGGGTTTAATACAATGAGTTAGGTTTAGGTGTATTTTTAGGGTTTTAATACATAATTTAGGTTTTTACAACACATTTGTCACAATGTGACATAAAACCACATGCATATCGTCGACACAAGTGACATTTGCGACGACAACCCTTTGTCGACACCCAAAACCTACGAGTGGATGACAACACATGTTGATGACCAATCCTGTAAAGTGGATGACAACCCAAATCATGCGAGGTGAACGATAAACATATGTCAATGACCAAATCGTGGCAGAATTGATGACAATCACATGTTGACAGATAGGTACAAAACCATATCAACCGAACACCATGAAAAACCATAAACATCACTTGATCAACCATAAACAACACTATTGAATCTAATGACACCAGACTGAATTCTTGATGATGACACTGAACTAAATGTTGAAGATGACACGGAAAATTGATGACGACATGGAACACTGACGATGACACTGAACACTGATTTGACGAGATCCTCCTGGATCAATGATGGTAACCCACATACAGGTCAATTCAGAAATGATAAAATGATGTAAGATGGAAACTCACATTGTAACAGGTCAATTCAGAGGTAACAAAGTAATGACACAGAAGAACAGGATGATGGGACAAAGGATCACATATTAGAATCAAGAAATTGGGGAAAGAGAATGTTTTAAGTTGTATTTGCTATTTAACCTAGTCCAAGTCATGTATACACGTGGGTACACAGAATAAAAGGTGTGTGTATGTATGCACACAGTTTCACAGAAGGAAAAGTGCGTATGGGATAGAAAATTAAGGTTAAAGAATACCAAGGGTCCATACCATGGTATTAGCCCACAATATTCACTGGCATAATGGTTACTTGATCCCGTCTAAGAATACCATAGGTTCTAAGTGTTGTTTTAGTTCATGGTATTGACAAAGACTCTAAGTATATAAGGAGGAGAAGGTCAAAGGGATACAAGCGCAAGTAAAAGGGTTTTTCATGAATACTTTTATCTGAAGTATATTTTGTGTTACAAGGGATATGGTTATGGTATAGACCTGAAACATATACAATGTTGGATCAGGATCATGAGACCTGAAATGACATCATTGTATAATCTGATAATGGATAGGGTAGATTTGAGTGTTAACACATGTGTTATCATTTAAATGTTATGATCTAGATATATCTGAAGTCTTGAAATGTTCTGAAGTTATAAGTAATTATTTGCAAATATATACATAGGTTCGCCTCGGTGAAGGTGTGTATACACACAGATTTGGCACTTCCAAGTAGCGTATGAAGAGGAAGGACTTCTTTTTTAGAACTGAATCTATATGATCAATGTTGTTGTTTTACTGTTGTTTGTCAATGATGTCTTCATTAGAAGTATTGGTTCATTGGGAATTATCCCCCTATTAATTAGGGAAACTCCTCAATATTAATTGTGAAATCCTTCCTCTAATTGCATGCACCACCTGTACAATTTGGATGATTATACAATTGATAGTACACTACCCTTGAACTCTAATCTCAGCTAGGTAACTCTCAGATTTGACATGCATGAGTTATTTATGAGCGAATCATTAGTTAACTAGTTGAACACATGAAGTATCACCCCACTGTTTGACCTCCTACTAGTTCCTCCATCAATTGGAGCTAGTTTAACTGACTTTAACTCAATTAAAATGAATTATTTAGTTATGACTCAACCGGGGCTCCTATAATGTAGAAGACATTCTACATGAATCAAGTTAAATCCTCAACTCGAATTAACTAAGCCAACTAACTCAAATTAACTTAGTTAACTCATACAAGTTGTCTTGTGATGTGGATTTACCATTTTATTCCTAATTTAATTCAAGGACAAAATTAAACCAATATTTTCTTATTGCATTTTCAAAAAACCTTTGCAACAAGAAAGGGATTATCAGATAGCCCAATCCTTCCTTTATGAAACTCGAATTTTCCTCTTGAAAATTCCTTATTCAAGATGTATGCATCTTGTTTCTCTGTAGGAATGTATTCTAGCAACATGATTCTCCTCTGAACACAATCTCATATATGGTGATACCGGATGTCGATATGCTTGGACCAATCATAAAAAAATGGATTCTCAAAGAGTTTGGTACAACTTTGATTATCACAGTAAATCACTGTAGGATCCATCTACTAACCAAATAACCCAACAAGGATTTTCCTCATCCATATAGCTTCACAAGCTTCTTGACTAACATCCATGTACTCTACTTCTGCGGAACTGAGTGCAACCAATCTTTGGTTTCTACTGTAAAAAGAAACTGTTGTTGACCCAATACTGAAGATTCCCCCTGATGTTCTCTTCCTATCAGATGGACTCCCTACCAAATCTGCATCTGTGAAGCCTTGTAGATTCACTCCTTCTCTCTATATGTACCAAATACCAAACTGAGTGGTGTGTCTGAGGTATCTCCACACATGTTTAGTTGCCTTCTAATATAGCTTGGTTGGCTTAACCATTGCCTGACTAAGATGGTTAATTGCAAAACATATGCCAGGTCATGTGGTCACCAAATACATAAGTGAACTGACAAGCTACCTATAAATAGTAGCCTCCACTACTTCAGCTAAAGTAGCATATTCCTTCCTCCAATTCCCTACTAGAGGAGTATCCATGGGTTTGCTTCTCCCCATGTGGAAATTCTTCAATATATTGTTGGCCCATGCTTGCCATAAGAGACAAACAATTCCTCATCTCCTTACCATACTTCCATACCAAGGAAATAATTCATGAGCCCCAGGTCCTTCATCTTGAAGTCTCTTGCAAGATCCTCTTTACAAGATTTTACTAGCTTCTCATCACCTATTAGAATTAAATCATTGACATATAATTCTATAATCAATAATTTACCTTCAACCACAATATGGTAAAGGTTCCGATCTTCTTCACTTTTGGTGAAACACAACCTGGTGAAATAGTTGTCAATCTTAGTGTACCAAGTCCATGGTGCTTGTTTCAATCCATACAGTGCTCGCTTGAGTATGCACACATGCGACTCTCTATTGAAGGTCTCAAATCCTTCTTGATTCTCAACGTACACCTCTTCCTCAATCACCTTATTGAGGAATGATGTCTTCACATCCATCTGATGTATCTTCCATCCCATATGTGTTGAAAGTGATCAAATAGATTTGATTGGAGTACCTTGCTACTGGAGAAAACTTCTCCTCATAATCAATTCCCTACACCTAAGAGAAACCTATGGCCACAAATCTGGCCTTACGTTTCTCAACAGTCACATATATTGCTTTCTTTACCTTGTAAAGCCATCTAGAACTCACCATTGACTTGTCTTTTGATCTTGGGACCACTTCCCAAACATTTTTTTTGATAATGGATTCATACTCTTCTACCATGGCATCAACCCATATTGGTTAATGCACTACTTCCTTGAATGAGGATGGTTCAGTCTACACTCTCATTCATCATAACCATGTAGCTAGTGTATCGATCTAGTGACCTCCTCTACCTACAGTGTGATGTGGGTGCTCCCACATTCTCTCTAGAATCATGCATCAATCTGTCAACTTCTCTAGTTCTCTTCCTTCCATCTCTGGGAGTCTTTACATGAGTGGTTTCTTCCACCTTCTACTCCTCTCCATGTGGCTACTACACATCATCCTTAGGTTCTTCCTTTGGAGCTAAAAGTTCCTCATCTGCATGTAACTGAAGCTCCCTCTCAAGGGAACATATCATGCCCTTCTCTTCATTGAAATTCACATCTATATGAACCATTGTCATCCTATGATATGGAAGGTACATCCGATAGTTGTGAGGTGTATCAGTGTACCCCACAAATATGCCCAACTCAGTTGTCAGCTCTAGATTTTTCCTTTCATCCTTGGTAACATGATAGTAAACTAATGAACCAAATATTCATAAGTGTGCCACATCTAGTTTCTTACCTAAGAAATCTTCTTCTAGCGTACTCAACCCGAGAATATGATGAGGACTCTTTTCTTCACATATATAGTTTTGTTGCATGTGTCAGCCCACAGGTGCAACAATAGGTCCTAATCATGTAACATTGCTCGTGAAGTTCCCGCAATACTTATTTTCTTCCTTTCATCCACCCCATTCTGCTTTGGGTTATGGGGTTCTATTAACTCCCATCTAATTCCTTCTGATGCACAAAATTTCTTGAATTCATTTAACACATATTCTCCATCGTTATCGCACTTGAGAGCCTTCACTTTCCTACCAGTGTCTTTCTCAACAAGTGCTTTAAATTCACAAAATTTAGAGAATGTGTGATATTTCTTCTGCATGAAGAAAATCCAACACTTACATGAGAAATAATCTACAAATATTACATAATACCTATGCTTGGTTGTGAAGTATGTCTAGAATATTCCACTCACATCTGAGTGAACTCTTTCAAGGATCACTTGCACTTGACTGTCCCTATCATGAAAGGTGGTTTTGGTGTACTTCCCCATTGTACACCCTTTACATGTATCTCTTTGCTCTAGTGCACCTTTGGGAAGTCCTGTAGAAATATGTTGCATGATATTCAAAAATCCATGGTGAAGATGGCCTAATATTCTATGCCATAATTCACTGATGTCTTGGATCTGCACCTTCTCTGTTTTTTTTTCTCAATGCTGCACAATCTTCTACATCTAATTTGTAGAGGTTATTCACCCAAACCCTGATCCACTTCACTTGTCCTGTGGCTATATGAAAAAGCAAGGCCTTTCCTTTGCTAAATATAACATCATAGCCATGGTCCTCCAACATAGCAACTGAAACTAAATTCTTATTCAAACCCAAAACATAAATGACATATTTTAATGTGAGAGGAGAACGAGCCTCCCTCTAAAAAGTAACATTATCGATGTTGGTTGTGTTATATCTTCCATCATCCCCTATTTTGATGTGCATATGTAGGTCCTTCTCCTCCAAGTCAGTGAAACAATATTTGTTTTTGGTCATATGGAATGAGGCTCCACTATCCATATACCACACATTACCCATCGCTGAATTCACCATGCAAGAAATGAGGGTGAAATCCAACTTGAATAGTGAAGAAAAAGCTTCACCTACCACTCCTCCTGGGGGATTGTTATCACCATTCTTGTGTGGACAATTTGTGGCATAGTATCCCAACTCATGACAGTGAAAACATTTAATCTTCAATAATTCCTTCTTCTTCTTACCCTGACTAGAATATCCTTTGGAATGAAATTTCTTTCCTTCCCCTTTCTTCACATTTCTAGCTAAGGCACAGCTCTCCTCCTCATCATGTTTGGATGAGGTTCCATCTCTGGTGCTCTACCTTATCTCTTCTTGCACGAAGTTGGACCACAATCACTCCCACTTTTGTAGATCCTCCCTCCCATTTACCAAATCTTGGTATTTGTGCCAGCTCTTGGGAAGGCCTAGGCATGTTAGGCTAACTAGATCATCTTTAGAACCTATAACACCAACACTCCCAAGCTCATCCCAACATTGGTGAACCTTCTCAAGTATTGTGGTATTGTGTCGCCCTTCTCCATCTTGATCTTCTAAAGCTTGTCCTTTTGTGCCAGCTTCATGTGGTCACTTTTGTTTTGAAACAAGTTGATCAAGTATTGTGACATTGCATATGGTGTATCCTTCATGTGGAGGTTCAAGACAAGATGATCTTGAACTCCTTCTAGTATGATCCTTCTCTCCTTTGCAACACATTTCCTCCACTCTACCATATCTTGATTATTTGTTGTTGGAGGCTTACGAATATCTTTATATATGAATTCCTTCAGCCCGTTTCTTCCAACAATGCCTCCATCATGTCCTTCCAAGCAATATATTTTGAACTACCATCAAGGGCATATTCGAGTCTCAATCCGTAGAAGAATGATACTGCAAATTTTATTTCACCTGCAAAAGAAAAACCCATATTCTCGTCTTCCAGAGTGATTTCTTCTCTGATACCATGTAGAAATTCCTTGTATATTCAAAATGCTAATTATGATTTACTAAAACAATAGACTTGAATCTAATCTACTCATAAGCGTAGACAATTAGAAGATCACAAAATCACAAATCATACAAGAGAAATAATTCAATCAACACATTACACAATGATTTCCTCGGGAAAGCCACAACTAAAAAACCCTGTTATAATGTCTCCTCAAAATAAACTCAACTAGGTCTCCTACAATGAAGGAGACACTTTGCATGGCTCAAGTTAGACCCTCAACTCGAATTAACTAAGCCAAATAAGTCAAATTAACTTAGTTGGCTCATACAAGTTGTCTTGTGATGTGGAATTACAATTTTATTCCTAATTTAATTCAAGGACAAAATTAAATCATGACTTTCTTGTTGCATTTTCAACAAAATGCTTACAGGTTTCTTTGGGGGTGGAAAAAATGATGACGATAATGATCATATGGTTGATAGTGATGATGACATGTTAAATTTAGGTATGTTTTATTCTTAGAGAAATTTATTTCAATTTTCACAGTTAGCTCAATATCTTTTCCAGATTAGCAATCACATCAGCATTAAAGTAAACTGCAGATAGAACATAAACATAAATCACAGAAGACAAGCCAAGACAAGAGGACACAAGATGTAGTGCTAGCTAGGGACAAACCCCAATGTGGGGAAACCCTTGATCAATTCTTCTTATATGTTCTTCAATAGTTCAACAAAGAGAGAGAGAGATAGTATGTTTACAACAGAAGTGAACACTTTGACTTATCTAGATAAGAGCATAGATCATCTCTAAGAAGATGATACATGAGATCATTTGAAGACATGATGCTTCAACTGATTCTCCAAGGTTACTCCTTCACCTATCATTGTACTGCATTTCGTCATCATGCTGCACCTCACTGTGCTGCACCATGCCACACCCATCATCACTATGTTGCATCTCATCACGCTTCATTAATCATGACTATACCCATCACTGTATTTCATTATGTGCCATTGCTGCACCATGTTGCCATACTGACCTATGTGTTGGCTACATCTTTCTTGCTTATTGTCCCTAGCATGCTTGTTGTCCTTAGCATGCTTGTTGTTGCATGCTAGTTGTCCCTTCCATGCTAGTTGTAGCATTGCATGCTTGGTGTATTTGCTGGTAAGCATCATACAAATATCCCAATGTTAGTTGGTTGTCCCTTGCATGCTGCTCTCCTCCAGAGACAGATGCTCTGGTTGTTCTAGCAGTTCCTGGCAGTTTCAACAGTTCTGGTTGTTCCCCGCAGTTTCGGCAGTTCCCAGTAATTCTGGTAGTTCCGGCAATTCCGACAATTCCAGCTGTTCTCGACAGTTTCGACAGTTTCGGCAGTTCTGAAAATTTCGGCAATTCCATATATTCCTAGTAGTTCTGGCTTCTGCCCTCTGCGTTAGCTTTCTCGCTGGTTCTAGCAGTTCAGGCAATTCCAGTTGTTCCCAGCAGTTCTGCTACTTTCGGCAATTCCGGCTATTCCCAGCAGTTCCGGCAGTTCCAGCTTTTCCTGGTAGTTCCAGCAGTTCCCGGTAGTTCTGGCAGTTCTGACAATTCCTACTATTCCTGGCAGTTCCGACAGTTCCGGCAATTTTGGCAATTCTTGTTGTTCCTCGCAGTTTCGACAATTCCGGCAATTCTAGCTGTTCCAGCGATTCCGGCAATTACGGCTGTTCCCGATAGTTTCTAGCATTTCCGGAAATTCTGGATGTTCTGGCTTCTGCCATCTGGATTAGGGTAGAATTATCCCTTAGGATCTCTCCTCCTACTAAAACCCAAAGACAAGTAGAGAGGAAGAGATCCCAAGTGTGTTGAAATGACTTGAAGGTCACGTCTATTTATACTAAAACGTTGAGCACAAGTGGGGTTTATTTGGTTGTTGGCCGACCTTGACGAATTGTCCCATAACACAAATAAATTTATATCTCCGTGAATACTTATCAGAACCAGATGATATTTAGATCAATCCTACACCTCTCGATGAGAGGGATCCAAGAAAAATATCATCTTCCATTAATAAGATGACCCACATGGAGTTTGGCCCTAGTTTCCAATTTTAACACTCCCTCTCAACTAGGGATAACTCCATCTATTGGTCCATATGTCTGACTATACTATCTCTGCCATCAGTGCCCTACACTGTTCTACTCTGCTAAGATCTGCTTTTCTCTGCTCTGCTCTTCTAAACCATGAAGAAGAAGAATTGATCAAGAATGTCTCATACTATTCTCTACTGACCCAAAGTCACTTTCATCTGAAGAGAGTGTGTCACATCACTCTTACTGGCCCGAAGTCAGTTTTACTGATCCTAGATCAATATCAGAAGAGAGTGTCTCAAACCACTCATATTGATTCCAGATCAGTTTCATTGATCCCAGATCAGTTTCATTGATCCCAGATCAATGGAGGTCATCCTAGCATAGGGAGTACAGTAGATACATCGACGTGTCCATCGATAGTACTATTATGGTCCCTAAGCCCATTTCTCTACTCATTGATCAAATGAGAGGTACTTCCCATGAGTCCCAAACTACATGGTTAGGATGCTTTGATAGGAGAACTAATCATCCTGTCCACAGGAGAATGAATCATCTTACCCCATAGTCACCACGGGAGAACTAATCATCCTGGCCCACAGGAGAACTAATCATCATGTTTCACAATTTCCACGAGAGAACTAATCATCCCGGCCCACAGGAGAACTAATCATCATATTCTACAGTTGCCATGGGAGAACTAATCATCCTGGCCCACAGGAGAACTAATCATTCTATTTCACAGTTGCCACGAGAGAACTAATCATCCCGGCCCACAAGAGAACTAATCATCCTATTTCACAATTTCCATGGGAGATCTAATCATCCCGGCCCACAGGAGAACTAATCATTTTGTTTTAAAATTGCCACGGGAGAACTAATCATCACAGCCTACAAGAGAACTAATCATCCTGTTTCACAGTTTCCATGGGAGAACTAATCATCCCAGCCCATAGGAGAACTAATCATCCTATTTCATAATTGCCACAGGAGAACTAATCATCCTAGCCCATAGGAGAACTAATCATCCTGTTTCACGATTTCCACTGGAGAACTAATCATCCTGGCCCACAAGAGAACTAATCATCCTGTTCCACAGTCACCACGGGGTATCACAGGGGAAGGTTAAACCTATCATCCTGTACATAGCACACCACCAGGGGAGGGCGAGTCGCCTTGTGGTCATATGTTGCTCTAGTAAGTACCCCAAGCCCCAGAGCTCCCAGAGCTCAATGCATGCAACATGCAGGACCCTTATAAGAAGGTCTCTCAACGACTCCAAGTCGTTCAGGAAAGTCACAGATTTGACCTTTCCTTGGGGCTTTGAAAAAATGTTTGTGACCTGTACATTAGTCTCAATGCGATGGAGCCTCCTCTCTCATCGACTTACCATATCCTAGATAAGGCAGTATCTGATGTCTATCTGCTAGAGCAATCATCGAATACGAGATTCCTCAATAATCAAATTCCCCCTTTGGTTGTCACATAGAATCACAGTGGTATTCATCATGTGTACAAACATCTCACTTAAGAGCTTCTACAACCATGCAGCTTCACACAAGATCACACTCGTAGCTATGTATTTGGTCTTGGCGGTGCTTATAGCAACTAACTTTTTCTTCTTGCTCATCCATGATATCGAAGTAGAATCCAAAGAGAACTAGCACTGAGAAGTGATCTAGTGATCCTCCACACTGCCTGCCCAGTCAACATTCGAATAATCATGCAGTTTCATATTTCTGGTAGTGTATATCAATCCATGAGAGATTGTGCCCTGAAGATATCTCGGAAGATTCTTGGCACCAACCTAGTGAGGCTCAACCAAATATGAGCTCACCATGCTAACTACAAAACATATGTCTGGACGAAAGTTCACCAAGAACATCAATGCGAATGAGTTTATGAAACTCAGAGGCATTTCCCAAATCTGGTCCGACATCACTACCATATAACTTCTGAAAGTTAAGATCCTCGAGGTAGTCATAGGCTTGCAGTTTATCATTCCACATTTGGAATCCAACTCCCTCTTACTTCTGCAATTGAGATGGTTTACACCTGTCAGAAATAGGTCATCCTCATAAGGTGCCGGTATGAGAGGTCTATCATCCACAACCTTCGGGTAATGGTTTGAATCAGTTTCACTCCTAGTGAATCTCAGCTTCATCAAACAGCTATCAATCCTCTCATACTATGCCCGAGGTGTTTTTCTTCAAGCCATAGAGGGCTTTCTTCCACCTGTATATATGAGATTCCCGATCATGATTCTCAAACTCCTCGGGTTGTTCCAAACCTGTGGACCTGTTGTATGAGGGGAATGGTCCCCTTAAAAGATTTTCCTTCGGTACATCTCAGACATGTACCTTCATGCTCTTCATGAATTCGGGCATCCCTATCACCATCTGACTCACATTGGGTAGGGCCCCATAGGTAGACCTCCGGTGTTATAGATGTGATATGTCAATTGACGTGATCCCCAATGGACCATCCTACAACTTGATACAAATTGTAAACCCTGAACCCATGAGAAAAAGCATCTTTGAAATTTCTATTTATTAACATGTACCTTTCCATTGATGAATGCCACCCTGAAACCTTTGACTTCCATTTCTGAGATGGACACCAAGTTCTTCTTGCGATTAGGTACATAAAAGAGACTCTTGTAAATGAATAGAGTTACCCTCATTCAATTGAGGGGTAACATTCCCGATAGGTGGCATCGACTCCAAGTACAATCCCACGGTTGTTTCCATCTCTACCAAATTCGAGAGAGTGCCCTTCTATCCGATGAATTTCCTTGAAGCACTATAATCAATAAGCCAGATTCCCAAAGAATCTGAAGGAGAGGGCCAATACAAGATAACACTTCTTTATCTTATCAAAAACAAAATTTGATTCTTCATACCTAGGGTTCCTTTCTTTTCTTTTTTCTTAAGAGTCGGCCATTTCCTTAATGACCTGCATTACCTGTCATTCCTTTGATCATTGAAGATTTCCCTGGAATGATTGTTATATTCATCAAGAGATGTGTCTCTTCCATTCAGACACTCCTTTTCATAATGGCTGAACTTATTGCAACCAAGGCATCTACCTTTCCTTCCACCCTTAGATCTAGACTTCCCAATGAAGTGATCTTTAGGTAGGCCATCAAAAACTTCCACTGTGCCATTCTAATAATATTCTCTACTTTGAATTCACTCTTGGTGAATTTGAAGAGGGATGAGGAATCCATTGATCCTTTTTTTTTTCTTTCCCAACTGTCTTCAGTGATTGCTCTTTCACTCTTGCTTGGGAATTGTCTTCACCTCAGCCCTGATACCATGTTAATTTTAGGTATGTTCTATGCTTAGAGCAATTTATTTCAATTTTCACAGTTAGCTCAATATCTTTTCCAGATTAACAATCACAACAACATTAAAGTAAACTGCAGATAGAACATAAACATAAATCGCAGAAGACAAGCCAAGACAAGAGGACACAAGATGTGGCACTAGCCAAGGACAAACCCCAATCTGGGGAAACCCTTGATCAATTCTTCTTATATGTTCTTCAAGAGTTCAATAGAGAGAGAGAGAGAGAGAGATAGTACGTTTACAACAGAAGCCAACACTTTGACTTATCTAGATAAGAGCATAGATCATCTCTAAGAAGATGATACATGAGATCAGTTGAAGACATGTTGCTTCAACTGATTCTCCAAGGTGACTCCTTCACCTATCATTGTGTTGCATTTCATCATCATGCTACACCCATCATCACTATGCTGCATCTCATCACGCTTCATTAATCATGAATGTACCCATCACTATATTGCATTATGTGCCATTGCTACACCATGCTGCCATACTGACCTATGTGTTGGCTACATCTTGCTTGCTTGTTGTCCCTAGCATTCTTGTTGTCCTTAACATGCTTGTTGTTGCATGCTAGTTGTCCCTTGCATGCTAGCTGTAACATTGCATGCTTGGTGTATTTGCTGCTAAGTACCATACAACTGTCCCAATGTTAGTTAGTTGTCCCTTGCATGCTACTCTCCTTCGGAGACAGATGCTCTAGCTGTTTCGGCAGTTCCTGGCAGTTCTAGCAGTTCCAACTATTCCCGGCAATTTCGACAGTTCTGGAAATTTCGGCTGTTCTCGGCCGTTCCGATAGTTCTAGCAATTCTGGCTATTCCCGGCAATTCTGACTTCTACCCTCTGTGTTAGCTTTCTCGCCTGTTCCAGAAATTCCAGCAGTTCCAGCAATTGCACCATTTCTGGCAATTCTTGAAATTCTGGTTATTCCAGTTATTCTGGCTATTCCGGCTATTCCCGCCTATTCCTGCCTATTCCGGCTTTTCCTGGTAGTTCTAGCAGTTCCCGACAGTTCCAGAAGTTATGAAAATTCCTACATTCTTGGTAGTTCCGGCAATTCCTGTTGTTCCTGTCAATTCGGGCAGTTCTGGCAATTCTGGCAGTTCTGGCAATTCAGGCAATTCCGGCTATTGCCGATAGTTTTTGGCAATTCCGGCAATTCTGGTTGTTCCGACTTCTGCCCTCTGGATTAGGGCAACATTATCCCTTAGGATCTCTCCTCCTACTAAAACCCAAAGACAAGTAGAGAGGAAGAGATCCCAAGTATGTTGAAATGACTTGAAGGCCACGTCTATTTATACTAAAACGTTGAGCACAAGTGGGGTTTATTTGGTTACTGGCCGACCTCGACGAATTGTCCCATAACACAAATAAATTCATATCTCCATGAATACTTATCGGAATTGGATGATCTTTAGATCAATCCTACACCTCTCGATGATAGGGATCCAAGAAAAGTATCAGCGTCCATTAATAAGATGACCCACATGGAGTTTGGCCCTAGTTGCCAATTTTAACATGATAGCAGAGGTAGTTACCACCAACATAATCTTAATGATAACAACCTGAAAGACTCAATCAAGCAAGCAGCTAGTTCAGGTCAGGTGCAAGTAGAACCTCAAAACTTGCATGCACATTAATATTATTAGAAATGAATTCATTATTTGGTTGGTTAGAAAAAGGATTCACTACCCTACTGAAGTTAGTTGAAATATATTTCTTACATTTCATTATCAATTGATGTACGTAATTCATAAACATTCATCAAATTCGTTTATATTTCTTTAAGGGGGTTTTAAAACCATATATTGTATATAAAAATTGCTAGTATAGATTGGCATATCAAACATGTTCATTATAAGTCAAACATTCAATTGATTTAATCTCGGGAAATCTTAAAGGACACTAAAAACTAAAATATTCTTTGAAGGGAATCTGTTTCCATCAACTTGTAGAGAAGCGCATCAGTTGTTTATTGAGTTGGGGATTGAATATAAGAAAATTCATTCATATAAAAATGATTTCATTTTATACATAGATGAATTTCAAGATAAGGTAGAATGTGATATATAACAATGTAAACTTTGAAACGGGAACTATAAACTCAAAATGGGAACTCTGGCCAGAAAACGCCAAAAAAACATCAAAAACAGTGCTAAAAACGAAAAGTGTGTATACTGGAATGATGGTTTTCTTTAGGGACAATTTTGAACATGTTTTAAAAATGGCAGTGAAAACAAAATTTTCGTGCAAAATATAGCTTGAAAATGAAAAAGTGATTATACTAGAATGATGATTTTTTTTTTTAGGGTCAATCTTCAAACTTTAAAAAAAAAATGCTAGTAAAATGATCCAACAACATAAAAATGACTCATAACTTCTCATTTAACACCATATGGAAATCAAAAATTTTATTTCAAGATACGATGCATACATCAGTTAGATAAATTGTCTTAAACAATTATTCAAAATCACTCATATTTTCTTGCACACCATCAGAATTCACATCTTCAGATGAGTGACTGGATGCTAACGAAGATGTTCCATATTCTTCTCTTTCATCAACTAGTGCCCCATCTAAGTCCACATGCATGCCCATCATTTCAGGTTTCAAAATTCTTCTAGATCTACGACTGGTTTCAGCAGACTCCCATCTCAACACTGTTCCTTCTAGTAACAACCTTTTCAAAATCTCTATCATCTTGAAGCGAAGAGTTCCCCTCTTTGTTAAATTGAAGTCATAAACAAGTATGTCAACATCCTTCAATTTCAATATGTCTATGCGGCAACAATTTATATTCGTACCCTTTATTTTTCTCTTTCCGCCATTTTTTTGTCAACTACCATCTCTAGCTTATACACACCATTGAATGGGTGTGTATTTGTGGCATACCAATGTACTTCAACACTTGTAAAATCCTCATTTTTTGTAAAGACCTTTATAACTTTAGCAACCCAGAATGGATAGCCATTGAGATCTCCATCTGCTAGCACTGCGATCATGCAACCCTCCTTAATATCCTGTACTGAACCCCTGTAAAGGTCTTCCATGGCTTCACATTGTGCACGAGATCTTCTAGAACCAATATACATCTCTCTTTCCTCTGCCTGTGAAGAATTAATGATACCTTGAGATTGTTGTTGTTCAACAATGTTTATTTCCTCATGTGCATTCGACACATTTTGTGGCCAAATAAATGGATTTTTCAAAGGTATATCTTCATTTGTTCTTGTTGAAATGATATCACTTTGATTATTGAAAAATGACTCCCACCAAACTGAATCAGCAATGTCAAAGTACTCATATGTATATCTAATACATTTTTTAATTTCTTCTAGGCAATCAGAATAATTTATATCTCTGTTTTGTTTGCATGCATTATGAACTTCACCAACTGATTGTAATAACAATATTTTTGATGCAAATATTGGATGATCTGGAATGAACTTCAAAAATTTCAAACCTAATGACGGTGCCCATTTTGTAGTAGTTGAATACTTCTTGCCCCATATTAGTGTTTTCCCATCAATTTTTTTGATACAAAATTGATGTTGGAAGGTAATGTCATTAAGTTGTTCAATGCATTTCCCCTCACCATATGATCCCATAATAAACCTTCGCATGTCAACAGTTTCTTCCAACACATCAAAAGTAGGCTCTGGCATGTATGATTTCTTAATACATTCAATTAATGATGGCAAGCTCCCAGCTTCCTTCCTCCTCAATGTAACTGAAAAATGACTGAACATCTAATCAATATGGTCATGAGTGTGCCCAACAAGAAGGAAACCAACCTTTACCTTTTGAAAAATTCTCAATTCAACAAGCATGTTTAGATATCCAAAAACAACCTGATTTTTGTTTTCACGGCAAGTGTTGTCCAATTGTCGATACAAAACTTCAGGAAGATTACCAGACCAATGAGAAAGCACATCATGAATTATGGTTATGGTCAGATTTGCATCATTATGAATATTTGGAGCTATGAAGTACACCTTTGGCAACATTTTCCCATTGAAGACCATACAACCAACCAAGTGATACTGAATAAAATTTTCCTCCTGTAAATTTGTGGGTGTGTGAACAAAATGTGGTAAAAGTGTTTTCTTCTGGTCCATACCATCAATTATCAAACCCAAATATTTATTCGGATTATCATAACACTTCTTTCGATGCTTGTACAACTTTCTCCATTCATTTGTTTATTGTTCGCGATGCTCCTGAAGTTCTTTGACAATTGAATCTACTCAACATAAAAGAAAGCCATTAAGAAATATGTTTTCATACTTGATGAATATACAATTTTAAAAGTTAAAGTTATGAATGCCTACCTATTTCTGACCCTTCACATTTGTCCCTTTTTTATTTAAGAGAAGCAGATGTACTGCAAATCCCCATCCTTGTCTTCTTAGGAATACGGACATTGTTGAATTCTTTCTTCCATATCTTCACAAAATATTGATATGTAATAAACCGGCCATGTCCCTCAGCACCTTCTGCATATTCTTTGTATAAGTTGTAGATTTCGCGTCTTGAAAAATTATCTGGAATATGTATTGTATCTCTATTTGGCATACACTCTCCATGCTTTGAAAAGAAATCTTTCATCCATGACATTGCAGTGTTTGATAATGGCCCAAACTGTCTTTTATGACGTACTTCAGAGTAAAATGTGGGATCCTTTTCCAAATTTTCTTGAATTCTCGAGAGACGAAAATTTCCAATCGAATGAAACATTTTGAAAGATTTTCTACAGATAAATAAAGTCTTAATATGATAATCATAACCTGACAAAGTAGATTCCATGCACCCAACTAAATATGAATTTTGCATGCTTTTATTCATTGACAAATATCTCTTCCTGCTCTCTAATGCAAATTTGAAATCCATATGTTTCAAGCAATCTTTTTGGCAACATTCACTTGAAATGAGTGTGCTGATAGAACTTCTTCTCATCAGATATTCTGCTCTACCCTTTGTATAACTAGAACATCTTGCATTGATACGGAAAGGTCTACTCCTACTCCTCGATACAATATTTCTTGGCAACATCTCCATCATTAGATCATCATTTGTATATGGATTTTCATCATCATTAAGAGGAATGTTATCCACACTATGATCAACTATGCTTTTCAAATACTGACTTGGAGGATATTCTTCATCTTCCCCTTCTTCAATGCTACTGTCATAGTCCATAGAATTCGGACTCAATGGAAAATTTGACTCAATGTTTATTGGATATTCTTCCTCATGTGCATTTTCAGTGCTGCTCTCATAGTCCATAGAATTAGGACTAAGTGTATTCTTATTATCCTTCATCACTACTACCTTTATACTCATTAGAATTAGGACTAAGTGCATCATCTTGTCCTTCATCACTGCTGCTCTCATAGTCCTTAGAATCAGGACTAAGAGGACATTGTGACACTCCATTCTTTTGAAATTCATCATCGCGCTCTTCATCACTGTTGCTCTCATAGTCCTTAGAATTAGGACTAAGTGGACACCGTGACACTCCATTCTTTCGAAATTCATCATCCCACTCTTCATCACTGCTGCTGTCATAGTCCTTAGAATTAAGACTAACTGGACACCGTGGCACTCCATACTTTTGAAATTCATCATCCTGCTCTTCATCAAAGCTGCTCTCATAGTCCTTAGAATTTGGACTAACTGGACACTGTGACACTCCATACTTTTGAAATTCATCATCATGCACTTCATCGCTACTGCTCTTATAGTCCTTAGAATTAGGACTAAGTGGAAACTTTGACACTCCATTCTTTTCAAATTCGTTATCACGCTCTTCATCACTGCTGCTCTCATAGTCCTCAGAATTAGGACTAAGTGGACACCGTGACAATCCATTCTTTTGAAATTCGTCATCATGCTCTTCAACACTGTTGCTCTCATAGTCCTTAGAATTAGGACTAAGTGGACACCGTGACATTCCATTCTTTTGAACTTCACCATCTTGCTCTTCATCACTACTGCTTTCATAGTCCATAGAATTAGGACTAAGTGGACACCGTGAGACTCCATTCTTTTGAAATTTGTCATCAAGCTCATCATCACTACTGCTTTCATAGTCCTTTGAATTCGGACTAAGTGGAATCTGTGACTCTTTATTTATTTGAAATTATACATCCCCTCTTTCATCAGTGTTGCTCTCATAGTCCTTAGGATCAGGACTAAGTGGAAGAATTGACTTTCTATTCATAGTGGAAGAATTCCCGCTATATTCATCCATATGAATAGAGTTGTTACGCGATGAAGATGTTGATGCTGTATAAATCGAAACTTCACTATCAGGGCAATCCATCACTTTCAAATAGAAGATATTGAATGATACAAATGGAGAGTCTCCTAAAGATATTATATAGCTTAGAGAATGAAATTTTCCCTCCAAAAATTCTCCCCAAAAAATTTCGCGAAAATATTTCCCTCCAAAAATTTTCCTCCCAAAAAATTTCGCGAAAATATTTCCCTCCTAAAAGTTTGTGAGATTTATTTCACTTCATTATTTTATTCTGCAATTTAATGAAAAATGTAAACTTAATTTTTTTTATGAAATAAATCATTAAAGTTAAAATTGTAAACTACAACTTCTACCTAAATTATTTTAATAGTCAAAGTATATAATATTTACTAAACAATTGAATGTTTTTTTTAATTTTTATAATACATTCCGAAACAAGTTAATCCCACATTCACACCGCTGTAAAAAAATTCCATACTGTTCACTTTATCATATTCTCATTCATCACCATAAAAAAATTAACATGTTAAAATTTATTAAAACTAATTAATCCCGCATTCACCGTACGGTAAAACATCTCCGTAGTTTCACCTATATATTCCATTATCACTATTACTCACATTACATCAAGGTTTTTTGAGGTTCGTTGAAAGATTTGGAGCGAATTTGTGGAGCAGCTACATTTGGATCAACAACATATTCAACTAAGAATTCTCGCAATTGAAAGGTTAGTTAAATTTTTTTCCTTGAAATTTCTCATATTAAATTAGTTTAACAAAGTAGATTATTTTTCTAAACTTAAAATTTTTTGTCAACCAAATTAACAAATATTTCCGCCATGAGCATGGTGGGCCCAGGGAAACCCCATCCTACAATCGGCCAGCCACCAGATTTTTTTCATAAACTTAAAATTTTTTGTCAACCAAATTAACAAATATTTCCACCGTGAGCATGGTGGGCCCAGGGCAACCCCATCTTGCAATCAGTCGGCCACCCACTCCCTCCGCACACCCTTCTGGCCCCCTCCCCAAACTCAGCCACCCCTTTCCCCCTCAACGCCCCTCTCCCTGCCCCACAACCCCTATCCCACCCCACCTCCCTACCCCCCACGACCCCCTCACCCCTACCCAGCCCTCCTACCTCACCCCCTCAGACCCACCCACCAGCCCCCCTACCTGACTCCCTTCCCCCCCTCGTCCCTGACCCTGCCCCTCACCCTCGTCCCCTCCCCCCCTCTTCCCTCGCCCCCTCACCGTACCCCTCCCCCAACCCCTCGTTTTCGCCTCCCCAACCCTACCCTCCCTCTCGCCCCCTCACTCCTCACCCCCCGCCCCTCCGCCTCACCTCGCCCCTCCCCCTCACTCCTCATCCCCCCCTCACCTTACCCCTCGTTCTCCTCCCCCTACCCTTCATTTCACCTTCCCCTACCCTACCCTCCCTACCCCTACCCCTCCCTCTCACTCCACCCCTCCCCCTCACTCCTCATCCCCCCCCCCAACCCACCTCACCCCTCGTTCCTCTCCCCCTATCCCTCGTTTCGCCTTCCGCCACCCTATCCTCCCTACCCCTACCCCTCCCTCTCACCCCTCGTCCCTCCCTACCCCCACTCCTCAGCCTACCCTCTCTACCCCTCCCTCCCTCCCTCGTCCCCCCTTCCTCCCCTTCCCCTCATCCTCCCCCCCCTCCTACCCCTCCCCCTCCCCCCTCGTCCCCTCCCTCCCCCCCCCCCTCCTTCCTCTCCCCTGCCCCTCCCTGCCTCCCACCTCTCGACCTCTGCCCCCTCGGACGGCCACCCGGGCGTGCCGGCGGGCCACTAGGTTGGCACGCGGTGGGCGGCCGTGCCCCGCCCCCCGCCACCCCGGTGGCTCGTCAGCCCGCCTGGGGTGGCCGTCCGATTCCCGGCGGCCCACCCTGTGCCACCCCGATGGACCGGGAATGGGATGGCCACCGGGGTGGTGCAGGGTGGGCGGTGGCGGCCCACCCCGCGCCACCCCGATGGGCCGGGAATCGGATGGCCACCGGGGTGGCGCAAGGTGGGCGGTGGCGCCCCACCCCTCGCCACCCCAGTGGCCCACCCGGGGTGGCCATCCAAGGGGCGGAGGTCGAGAGGCGAGAGGCAGGGGAGGGGGGAGGGGGAGGGAGGGGGAGGTGGGGGATGGGAGGGGGAGGCAGGAGGCAGGGGAGAGAGGGAGTGGGAGGCGGGGGAGGGAGAGGGGGAGGCAGAGACCGAGGGGCAGGGGATGAAGGGGGGGCCGAGGGGCGGGTGAGGGAGGGGGGCCGAGGGGCGGGTGAGGGAGGGGGCCGAGGGGGGGTGAGGGAGGGGGGCCGAGGAGCGGGTGAGGGAGGGACGGGTGGGGAAGGGAAGGGGGAGGCAAGGGGGGTATGAGGGGGAGGGAGGGGGAGACAAGGGGTGGGGAGGTGGGGGGGAAGAGGGAGGTGTAGGGAGAGGCGGGGATGAGGGGTGGGGGCGTGAGGGGGAGGGGTAAGGGGTAGGGAGGGTAGTGTGGGGGGTGAGGAGGAGGGGTAGGGAGGGTAGGGGGGAGGGAAACGAGGGGTGAGGTGGAGGTGGGGGTGGGGGGGATGAGGGGTGAGGGGGAAGGGTAGGGTGAGGGAGTCGGGGGCATGGGGGGTGGGAACGAGGGGTGAGGGGGAGGGCCAGATAGAGGGGGGGAAGGGGAGTGAGGGGGAGGGGTAGGGAGAGGGGGGCACGAGGGGTGAGGGGTAGGGAGGGTCAGGGGTAGGAGGGGCGGAGAGGTGAGGAGGAGGGCCGGGTAGGGTGGGGAAAGGGGAGTCGGGTGGGTGGGTCCGGGCGAGGGAAGGAGGGGTGAGGGGGAGGGCCGGATAGAGGGGGGAAAAGGGGAGTCAGGTAGGGGGGCAGGTGGGTGGGTCTGGGGGGGCAGGTGGGTGGGTCTGGGGGGGCAGGGTGAGGTAGGGGGGCGGGTAGGGGGGCTGAGCTAGGGGGTTTGTGGGTGGGGTGAGTTAAGGGGCAGGTTAAGGGGTAGAGGGAAGGGGGGTAAGGGTGGGGTAGGGTGGCCTTCTGATTGTGAGGAGGGGTGGTTCGGTTGGGGGCGAGGGGGTTAGGGGGAATAGGTGGAAGGGGGTTAAGGATGGGCTAGGGTGGCCGTCCAATTGCGAGGTGGGATGGCTCGGTTGGGGGGGGGGGGGGGGGAAGGGGGTAGGATGTTGGGGGTTAGGGAGGGGGGAAAGGGGGTGAAGTGGCGTGTGGGTTGTGGGCCGGTAGGGGGGGTAGGGGGTGGAGGGGGGCGTGGAGGGGAAGTGGTTGGGGGTGGGGTGCCGTGGGGATAGGGGGGAGGTGTGGAAGGGGGTAAGGGTGTGGTTGGATGGTCGTCTGATTGTGGGGTGGGGTGGCATGGGTCGGTTGAGGGGGAAGAGGGGTGGGGTAGCGTGTGGGGTAAGGGGTGGGGAAATCACCCGCCACTCCGCGGATGGACGGGGTGGTGTCAATGGACTTTTGCCATTTCTTAGTGTTAATATTTTTTTAATTTCAATTATCTGATTATACAAATTAAAAATTTAGGATATATTTTCGTTGTGGATTTAAGTTAATATGTTTTCGTTGTTTACTAATTTATGTGTTTCTATTTTTCAGGAAAATGGCATCAAAGAAGATTTCTGTGAATATGTCTGGACCAAAGACACTTAAAGGTGCATCTTCAAAAAACATTGGTGAACGAACTCCACCTGAGCTCATGGCTACAAATCTTTCAAGTGCCTCAAATGATAAGAAGATGATTTCAAACTGGAAGAATTCAAAAGAGGTGAAATTCCCATCAAGAATCTGGTATGTGAAAGAAAGAGAAAGCCAAAATGTGAACATATATCTATATATTGATATACCGAATGAAAATGGAATTTTTGAGCTGATGGGAAGAGTCATAGATATGTATTCAATACCAGACACTGAAGTTGTTTACATACTTACAAAAGTTCCCAAGTCACATGAAAGAATTAAGTATCGACTAACATATTCATTGTATGACACGAGAGAGGTATCTACAAAGTTGTGTAAACAAATTGTAAATGAGATGAAACAAAACATCGTAAGTATTATTATTTATATTTGTATTTGTTTTCTTGAAAGTGTCTCGCTATATTTTTTTAATTTTGTTTTTATTGACATATGATATTTTGTTTGGCAAAATTTTGTTGAAAGTTGTTCAATTAGGTTGGGAGGCATTCATTTCATAGAGCATGATATCATGAAATTTGTCAGCAGTTTTTACTCAGTGTCAGAAGAAGATATGGAAAACAAGCAAAATGTAACTCAATTGATGATGCTACAAAACTACATCCAAAGGATCAGGAAAAAAAAAAAAGGCCTCTAGTGGATAAATCTAGCAAGGGTAAACAAGGTACTTTTGAGGGCAATGAAGTTGAAACTGACAGTGAAGCATATGTTGTTGTTACTGAAGATGACATTGGAACTGAGAAGAGCTGTAAAAGACCAAAATTAACAATGCCCAAAAATAAATCTGTTGAGAATGTTATGACGAAGAAAAGTAAAGTTGAAGATTTTGTAGTCATTACCAGTAGTCAAGAACCTAGTGAAACTTCAAAAGAAAGCAGAGAAATCGTTACACCAGGAGCTGATTTAGAGGATGGAATTATCAAAACAAAACAAAATGCCATTCAATAAAATTTGACAAAGAAAAACTTAATTGATGGTGGTCATACATTTCAGCTTAATGTCAAACAAACCTATAAGGCAAGTGAAGGACAATGTCAATATCAAGTCAGAAAACCACACCATCTGCATGTTCACAACTTGAAGACATTGATGTGCTTCTTGTTGATCCAGTTCAAGTTCCCAACAAAGAAGCATTTGATAAGTCAAAATGTTTTGAATACAATTATTATGTGCTTGTGGGGGAACCATTCTGTAGAAGCTCAAAGACAATTGATGGAGGAATATCCCAATAACGACTGTTTTGAAACAATGAAATGTATCATTTATGCTGGTTTATCAGATACAAAAGAAAATTTAGTGGCATGGGATCATAATTTAGATAATGAATATAGGATGTCTATGACTTTCATCCAAAGGGTTAGATTTATTCATAGTGAATTTCAAGAAAAATGTGGTGGGGATAGGATAAATGTTACTGCAGATTTTCGAAGGGAATGTTGTCTGGAAATAGGCTATCAAATTGAAGAGAAACCCAATTCAAAAGGTGGAAAACGCAACCTTCCTAGTGATATATTCAGAGGTGTTGATAACATTTTCCAATTGGCATTTAGAATTGGAGATGTTTGGAACTTGATTGATGAGATTTTTGGCATGTGGGAAAACATTGGCATTAAAAACCAAAAGGTCAAAAAGTCTAAGCCATTGATATGTGGCGGCAGTAAATTAGGTCCTGACTTGAAGCAGCTTCCAGAAGATATGACAATCACACCTTGGAGAGCAATGCAAGGAGTGAAGGATGAAAAAATTGTCAAAATAATATTATCTCATGTGAAGTCAGGGGAATTATCATTGGAGGAAATGTCCGAGGAATTTCAAAAGTAAGTTTGTTGAATTATTTTTATTTATTTCTAAATTATAATTTTCTTTTAAATAAAACATGTTGTTCTTGGGAGTATTCATTATACATATCATTATATTGACTTTTTGTTACTTTATCTATGTAGTCACAAAGTTTACATGAAAATTCAAGAACAAATGGTTAGATTGTTGAATGAAGATAGTTGGGATGATGTCGTACGCAACTATCCAGATTCAAGTTCTACATCAACATTAAAAGCTTTTTATCTTGCATTTAAAAAGGTATCTTGATTTACACATTCATTTTTGTTCATCTGTGTACTATTTTTAATTTATAACTTACACATATATTTGTTTATTTTATAAAAGATGAAAAAGGATGATAATGGAGCACCAACTAGCTTCAGAACCTTTATTGAAAAAATAAAGACCAAAAAACTGAGGAAGCAACGTGTTAAGAATGTTGAACTTGATCCAACTCTTACTCATTTCATTTGGAATGGGCTAGACACTGTTCAATATCAAGTAATACAAGGCGACTGTGAAGACATTGCTAAACTCATACCTAAAAGGGAGTATGCCCTAGTTATTGCAGATATTCCCCATGGTTTCAATATTCCAAATATTGACTATGATAGTGACCCTTATACTTATCAAGCTCTTAGTAAAGTGGTTGCGGGATTTGTAGAAGTCACATCATCACCATTATGGAGATTTGTGACATTTCATTTAGACACACAATTGGCAATGATATTGTCAAGCTTCAAAGGGAAAACAAATTCAAGGATGCAACTTACATGGTAAGACGTTTAAAATGTATATTTGATTAATGTTGAAAAATTCATTTATGTACAAGTTGATTGAGCTTTTACTATTTCATGTTACAGGCAAAAGTCAAATCTTCTTAACCGTGACGATCAAATATTTAGAAATGATTGTGAGTTCATTCATATTGATAGTTGGGCAACAGATGATAGCTATATGTCTATGATTTTTAATCGGGTGGACGGAAAGAGTCATAGCCAAATACTGATTTATGATGTTGTTGTGAGAAAGCTAACATATGAAGACAAAGAAACAAAAGGAGAGATAGTTAACATTTATCAAAAACCACAATTATTGATTAACTATCTTATAGACATATGTTCAAATGAAGGAGATTAGGTTTTGAATTTATTTTCTGGCTCAGGTAAGGTTTATTACATAGAATTGAATTTTAATATGTTATTTTTTTAATTAATATGTCATTGTACTAATTTATTTCATTGTTTCTTTTGTGCTTGATAATTAGGTACAACACTAGCATGTTGCCTTCAAAAAGGAAGAAATTGCATTGCAATTGAAAAAGATCCATTGCAATGCAATTTCATTCAGCAAAGAATTAATGCTCTTCAATTTCTTCCAGATGCAATGCAAGAAATTGGGTTGAAGAAAGGGGACTTTAGTGAATCACATGTGGAAAAAAATGCAAAGGAACCTCAACCACCATTACATGGGATGTTTGGAAAGACATACATTGGGAGATTGGCAGACATGAAAGATCCATTAGAAGATGAAAATGAGCAAAAGGAAGCAGAAAATATTGAGGAAGAAAATAATGATGCAACTCTAGAGGACGAAGAGTTTGGATTACGTGACATTGTTGATTAAATTTAAGTTATGCTTATAAATCAAGCTCATTTTTTGTAACTATTAAGTAGTTATACTTGCAATGTTTTGACTTTGACATTTTATGAGAAGAATATACACTCAATTAAGGTTGTTATGTGTTCAATATTTGTAATATGTGATTTTCGCATTAATTTTTAAGTTAACCACTATTTTTTGAAAAAAAAAAGTGATTATTATTTTTTTTTTGACATGAAATTCATTAAAAAAACTATTAATTAACTATTTTTAGTTAAAATTTTCGTATAAAAATTGTGATTTTTGCATGTCAATTGTAGCAAAAAATTATCAAAACGTGTAGTTTTTTAATTATATTTATGTTAAAAATGGCTATTTTTATGTCAATAGTTAGAAAATATTGTTTTTCAAAAACAATTATTTCTTATGGATTGAAAAATTAATTAACAATGTATAAATATGTAGAATATCGAAAATTCAAAATATCAACCTTCTTCTTTAAATATGCGAAACAATAAAAACCTCACTACAAAAAAAATAAAATTAAAATAAAAACAAGAAAATATGAAGAAAAAGACCACTTCAAAAATTATTAAGTTTACAAAATAATTATTTACATTTCATACATTAGAAAATAAAATAAATAAATAAATAAAATAAAATAAAATAAATAAATAAATAAATAAACCTTTTAAAAAAAGGGTCTGGTGCAGAATTACCATGTTTTTAAATCAGCATAAAAAACACTACCATTATAAAACGCAATGTACATAAAAAAAATTTATAGTGCCAAAAACTAAGCTTTAAAAAACACGTGTGTTCTGCATAACCCCTTTTCGAAATCGGGTCACTTTTTTGCTATCTCTACAAAACGGGTAACAGTATGGGTTCCCGTTTCAAAGTTTACATTGTTATATGCAAAGAGAAGAGATATTGTACAGATGTACAAGGTCCTACAGTTCCAAAGAATGTTTTCTGTCATATGCCAATTATATCTAGACTTCAATGATTGTTTCATTGCAAGTCAGTTGCACAATTTATGGACTGGAATGAAAATAATAGGAGTAAAGATGGATTCATATGAATTTCATCCAACTCCAAAGCAGTGAAACACATAGAGTAAAAATGACCAAGAAAATTCAAAGATGAACCCCATAGTATTAGGTTTGATCTTGCAATTGATGGAGTGTGCCCATTCTCTTTCTTGAGCTCAAATTATAGCATTTGGTCAGTCAGATTGATAGTATACAATATTCCCCCATGGATGCATTAGGGGAATTTTGAGGTCTAAAAGGGATCTCCTAAGGAAATTGTAAAATAATAGTGGAAATAATAAAATAAGATTAGATTACATCATCACATTTTAAAGGGAAAAATGAGAAAACTATTTTTTCAACTCGTATTTTCAACTAATCTCCCTATGGGTTTACTCAAATTTCAAGCAGAAACACTCGTTCGATGCAAAATTTGATTCCTCATCCAAGAAGTACCCATGTTGCATACTTTTGATGGACTTAGTTGTCCGAAAAATGAGAAATACATTAAAAATGTGATTGCAATCACGATTTTTCATGTATTTCTCATATTTCGTGTAGAAGGGTCCATCGAAAGTATGCAACATGAGTACTCCTTGGATGAGAAATTAAATTTTGCATCCAACGAGTACTCCCACTCGAAATTTGATTAAAACTTTAGGGAGATAAGTAGAAAATACGAGTTGAAAAAATAGTTTTATTATTTTATTATTTTTTAATCTTTTTACTTTTTTATTCCAAAAATGGTGAATCATCCTCCATGGTTGACATCAGCATCTTGAATCCTATTGGTTCTTATAAAGTTTATTTTGGTTGTACATTTTTCTTAGGAAACCCATTTTAGACCTCAAAATTCCCCTAATGAAGTGTTAGAAAGGAGCACCTTATGTTGACTCTTATCATTTTAGGAAAACATCAAGTAAAAAAATGGATGTTTATATTGTTCCTTTTATTGATGAGATGCAGTTGTTATGGAAACACATAAAAATGTATGACATATCACGTCCTCCATCAAATAGGCCCTTCATGTTGTATGGTATGTTATGTTGGACTATTCATGATTTTGTAGGACTTGGTGTTTATTTTAGCAAGATAAAATATTCAAATATTTACACTCATAATTTATTTTCATCCCAATTTTCATACTTACATTTATACTATTATTTTGATGTTATTAGAATTACTTATTGAATTATATGGCTTAAAACAAAGGGGATATTTTCATCTCCAAGATGTGCAAAACAATTTCAAGGGCATTATTCTAAAAATCTACATAAAATTATTTATGCAAACAACATGGTTTTTCTACCACTAGATCATAAGTTTAAAAATCGCCAAAAGAATAAATTTGATGGAAAAGTTGAAAATAGAGACCATCCCTTGATTATGGGTCCAGGTGATTGACTTAAGTATGAAGACGTTGAATTGAAACCTTGTGAGGATATTTTTTATCAGGGTGATTCAATTGAAGAACCAGAACAAGTTGTAGTTAATATGCCAAAAGGAATGAAAAGGATATCCATGTTTTATGAGCTCCCTTACTGGAATGATATATTAATAGCTCATCTATCATATCCTATGCACATCTTAAAAAATGTCCCAGATTCTATATTTTGACATATATTAGGAAAAGAGAATGGTACCTTATCTTGAAGGAGAGATGTTGTTCTTTCACATACAAAATTTGATAGAATACATTTGTGGTGAAATAAAGAAAATGAAACATATGGAGAGGATCCATGGAGTTTGAAAAAAAAGAGAGCTAGACCAACTATAAAAATTCATATGTTCAATGAGGATGCCTACTAGCTATGGGTCATCATTGGAAAAAACTTTTAAAGTTGATGGGAATTTGACGGGATTCACAACACATGATTTTCAAAATTTCATGAAGTTATTGTCATCATTTAAATTTTATTGGTAACATTTATTAAGTACAAAATATAGTTTGATATTATGTTGTGTGAGAAAACTTACTAATGACCTTTGAGAAAAAAAATTGATAGCATATCATTCCATTGGGAATTAGGGGGAATTCATATCTTACTGTTGACTTAAGGAACACCATAAGTCGATTTTCAGCATTTGCAAGGTATGTGATATGAAATGTTTGTGTGTGATAGACATATATATATTATATTAATTTTTAATTTTTGACTAAAGGTTCATATTAATTTTCTATTCTTGTACTAGGTGGGTGACCTTCGAGGAGATCCACGAATGTGAATTGCCAAAATGGAAGAAGGAAATTGCAAAAATTGTGGGTATTTGAGAAATAACTTCCTACAAGTTTCATGGACCTCCAAGTCCATTTACTTATACACCTAGTCGATGACATTGAACTGGCAGGTGTCCTATCAATGAGGTGGATTTTTTTCTTTGAGAGGTATATGAAAACTCTAAAAATATATGTTTGACAAAAGGCACATCCAAAGGGTTGCATGGCTAAAGGATATGCATTGAATGAAGATTTTTTCTTCCTATGTGAATTCCTTGGTAAGGATTTTCAAGATGATCCATTCTTATGGGATGAAGAACGAGCATCAAATATTATTGATGGAGAAAAACCACAATTTAACGGTGTTGAAGTAGAACTTAGTAAGTAAATTCATGATAATTGTGGTTGTTTTCCTTGCAAACATTAATTTAATCTGTAATTTATTTGTCAAATATACAACGTGAAAATTGGAGTTTTAAATAAACATGTTGACGTGTAATAGGTGAAAATGAAAGTGTTATATTTGATAATTTCACTCTGTACCACTTGGACTTTATGAAAAAATGGATTGACTTATATGATAAAAAGAAAGAAGTGTTAGAAGAAAGGAGATAATTTAAGATATCAAACCCAAGGAATACTCCAGTTCCCATTTATCTCCTTGGGGAATGGGGAAAATATTGCACACTACAGTGGGTTGCTAAAAAAATTCAAAGTCAAATATAAGATGCAGGTATAGATTCAAACATAAAAGAAGATGAAATAAACATGTGTATGGGATGTGAAGAAAAGGTACAGTTGGAATTTTACAAAATGTTATTTATTTATAATTTTGACACTATAAACTATTTTAATATTCATCATCATATTTGTTTTCATTGAAATAAATGGCCTTTCACAGGTGAGGAAATATCTAGAAATGTGGGTATATGGTTGAAATTTTCTTGTGGAAAGTGTAGACATAAAGAGAAGATCCTTTGATTGTGGCATCATGGTTGATTTCAAGCAATCTAGTCAAGCAATCTCAAAATATAAGAATATTATTGAAGGGAATCTACAATCTATTGGGAAAATCCAACAACTTATTGAGTTGGATTACCATTCTTTTAAATGTTGTATTTTTATGTGTAGATGGTATGAATCATTTGAGAGGACATAGAGACATGATACCATAGTGGATTGTTTTGTATAGATTCCTCAATGTTCCTACTAGAGGATAAAGAGCCTTATGTTCTACCAATTCATTATGAGTAGGTATTTCTTTAACTCAAACAAAAAGTGGTAGTGATCATTAATCTATTAATTCATAGTTTATGTGTGTGTGTGTGTATGTGTGTGTTAAACAATAAAATTATAATAACATAGGTCTAATATGTGTATGTCATTCATGTGTATGTATTTTTCTACAAAGATATTTTGGACCTGAAATGGATATTTTTCATACATTGTGATCCAAGATTAAAGCATGTATTTAACAATTCATTAGTGGACACTGAGCATAACAATGATGGCCAACAAAATGACATAGAGGAATTAGAGAACATTAAATAAATTGACATCCATGACGATGTTGAGATGGTTATGTTTAGGCACAAGAAGATAACAATCCATAATTAGATGATGATATAGAAAACAACAATATGGGTGGTATAGAAAATGATAATCCAAATAGATCTAGTAATAATATAGATGGTTTGTAGTCAAATTTCAATGACGATGAAGAAGACGCAAGTCAAGATAAGGATGTTGATAATATTAAATATTTGAAAGAACATATGAACATTAACAATGATACAATGGATGACATTGTTTCCTACAAAATGTTAATGGGAAATACTTCAAAATTTTCATAATTATTTGTAATCCATGTTTAAAAATGATGATTTTGTGGCCCAAACTTTGAAATGCTTCACTATTATTTTTGTTGATACATTACCTATTGAAATATCCTCAATGTGTTCAATCTTTGATATGAATTGTTGGTAGAAAAAAAATATGATTACTTGGATAAGAGTTAGCATGGTTAGTGGTCATTTATTGGTTGATAATGGTTTAGAGGTGTTGTCAACTTATTGGTTAGACTCAGATTAAACTAGGATGAAGAGCCTATTGAATAACAATACATTAAATATGAAATTGTTAAAAAATATAATTACATATATCATATATGTAAAACAATGTAAATCCAAACCATTAGGCTACATGTATGCAAAGTTTGTTCATTAATTTATATTATAAAACAAATTGAAATATTTCACTAAGCCTAAGAAAAATTATTTTCTATGGGAAAAATTAGAAAAATTTAATTGTATTAATGTTCTTTATGAGTAAAAAAATACTCTCCAAGTCGAATCATTCAATTTGGCCTTGTAATGAAGGTTGGGCGTGCATTTCTGTCAAGCAGGCTGAAATTTCCTTGCTTCACTAAAATGCATGCCCAAGCTTCATTTCTTGGCCAATATGGTTGATTCAAATTGTACACTATTTATTTACTAACTAAGTAAAGACATTATGTCTTTTGCTTGATACTTTGGAATGTTGGAGTTGGAGTTGATAATTTGTTGAGACTTGAAGCCCTTATTTTTGTACTATTTTGTCAGTCTTAGAAGGATATTTTGTCTGGTGAGATAAGGATATGTGGATTATATTCCTAGTGATGTTGATATATACAATATTATTATGTAGCTATTTTGTTTTACTTCTGCTAAATTTGTATCCCATGTAACATTTATGCAATTTTCTTATTAACATAAAAAACCATGTTGAAGAAGAATGGAGAGACCTTTCCAAGCAACCCACATCTCTACCTAATTAATTGAGGTAATGTCAATTTCCAGGCATAAGAGAATAACGTTTTTCCATTTTAGTTAAAAATTACACCTCCATCTCCAGCAGCCCCCAGATTTCCTTTTCAAGCACCCTATGGTAAATATTACCATATGATATACTAAGCATATTGTAAATTTGTTCTACTATGGAAAGAAAACATATTTGTATTTCAAATAGGAATTTAGTACCTTCCATAGCACCGATTGCTCAGTTCATTAAGCTATCATCTTATAAAATTCCAATACATTTTCCAAAAATAAAAGAGTAACTAGATCACAGTGATACCACAACCAAATAAAAACTCTATAAAGGAGACATAAAAGTAAATCCTCAAAAAATACTAGCAATTTATTTAAAAATGCATGTTAATGGAAAATATAATGATATATATATATATATATATATATATATATATATATATATATATATATATATATATATATATATATATATATATAGCACATGTTGAAATGAGTCTACATAGATACATAACCTAAAAATTGTTATTTTGAAACTCGAGGATGCTTGGGGGGATTTTTCAAGCCCTTCTCTTTAGAAGAAGAGTGTTTCTTTCCTTCTATGGACAACTGTGATTGTCCAGGTGCTACAACAGACACATCCTTTGATCCTTGTTGAAGCTTTCTAATTTCCCTTTCATAATATTCTCTCATAACAGCTTTTTCTAGTCTTAAATTGTTCAATAAATCCACATTCTTCTTATATTTTTGTTGGTTCTCAATCACATTCCTTTCAAGATTTTCCTTTGTATATTTCAGTGGATATCTACATTTGGCCAATTCACTAGTGAGTTGATGTAATTTATCCTAAAGCTATTTTTCCCTCAATCGTTTTTTATTGTTGATGATTTGTTGATTTTGTAATTGTTGTTGTTTTTCTCTCTCTAATTGCTACTGCAAATTAGAAACCTGGTATTTCAAATTTTGTATCTCCATGTCACATCCCAAATGTTGTGCTTTTCGGCCACTCATGAGATTGTGTGTAGCTTTGTAATTATTTTATCTCTCTTGGCTATCGTCTGCTTCAATGATTCAACAATTGGTGGTGAGACATACAAATCACCCACAAATTTGATGGCTGAGACAGTGGTCTCTAAAACCTTCATTCATGATTTTAGCTTGGATTTCTCAAATTACTTTGAAGGGAATTGTTTTACTTGTGTATCTTGACTTGTACCTTTACCCTTACCTTTATCCCCACTCACAGTACCACCTTCTAAAAAATGTCAATATTTTTCCATTTCAAGTTCTTTAACCTTTGGTGTTTCCCAGGAAACTTAGGATATCACTCTTTCAACTTACTAGCTTACCTATGATAGGTTTTCTCCAACTTAGTCATTCATTTCTTGTATTCTTCAACCTATGGTTCATGCTTTTGTTGGTCGTGATCTTTAGATTTATTTGCAATTTTAACCTTTAAATATTCAACAATTTTATCTTTTTCATTCAATAACTTGATTAATTTAGCCTCAGAAGTATCCGAAGTTGCCAATGGAGGTATATTGACAACCTCTGGTCTTCTTCTCAACCCCTCTTCAAGTTCACTATTTTTTTCATCATATCTAGCCTGAAATTTTTTGAACTTTGAATGTCATTCATCTATCTACCTAATACCTTCATCGCTCATATTGGATACCCGATTACACAATTCATCAATAATTTTCTACTTGGTGCTTAGGGCTTTCACAAATTTTTCTATTTGTTGCATAATTGTTGATTCCAACACTGCAATCTTGTTCATGCATTCAACAATATCCTTCTCCTTTAGTTCATACTTTTCCTTCCAGTTGTATATAGAGGAAGAATCTTGCATTGCAACTTGTTTTTAATGGATTATTCTATCATATACTGAAAAAACAAATTTGTTATCAAAATTGTATGTTGGACTATGCACATTTAAACTTGGAGATGTAGATGTTGAATCACCCATAAAAGGGAAATTATACTGAGGTGCCAATTGTTTAGAATGAATTATGTCTATTATAGAAAAATCATCATTACATGTTTTCTTATAATGGTACATACCTTCTTGCTCCTCATCTTCATCCACATGCACATGTAAGTTTATTAGAACACTCGCAACTATATCTTCAGCATGGAAAATCGAATCAGAAAAATTTTCCACACCTTCAACAAGAGTTTGTCCAGGTTATTCCTCAATCGTTTTCTTTGTTTTTGATTTCCTAATGTAAGTTTCAAAAGGCCTTGTTTCAACATTGGGTTGATACAAATCAACAATTTTCTACAATGTTCCCGGGAAACTGAACTTAACCCTATTAATTTTACTTTGTTGTAGGGCATAATGTAATTTTTTAGTCAACAGATGAGGGACATCTATGGCCATGCCTTCAACACAGTGAATAACTAGCCTCATGCAGTCACCGAAAATATCAACTTGTGATAATTCATAATTGTCTTAACTTCGACAAATTGGATCAAATATTTGTATATTCCTTGGGGAACATCTTTGATTTTTAATCCATTCCTCGAAATCGATACTTTTTTCCCACATATTTTACTCATCATCACAATCTTTTCTACCTTAGGGGTTTTCTTGGAGTTAAATATTGCTCCCCCTTTGCATGGATTTTTTTTTCTCTTGCAACCAGATCAGGGTCTAGGTTAATCCTCTGCCCAAATATTTTTAATTCCATGGCTTTATCATCATAATTTTCTATGGCCTCATCTATCTCATCATTTTGGAAATCGAATTGTCCAAATATAAATTTATAAACCTCTCCTCTTCTCAGGATATCTAGCATATCTAGTGGACAATTGTTTGTATCACTCCATGTATCGGCACACTCTTTGAATTTCTTTACTGTGAAGATCTCCTGGGAACCCCGCGTGTCAATTATTTGCATGGAAGAGGATGTCATCGTTTCAATTAAGGCCATCGTTGTCTTGTGTCAAGGCATACTAGCTGAATGCACGTTGAATGAAATAATGCACACTACATAGACTATGAGGAATTCACATTGAATGCAATAATGCATGTTGAATAAACCATGATGAATGCACGTTGAATGCAAAAATGTGCGTTGAATAAACTATGAGCAATGCACGGGAAAATGAGGTTTTTTTCTTTTCAACTTGTTTCTTTATTTTTCTATAAATCAATTTTATAAAGAAATGAAAATTTTATTTAGTGAATAAAATTGTTTATAAGGTGCTTTAACTTTTCTCCTTTACTCCTATATTTTCTTAGACACAAAATAAAAAATTCAAATTTAATATTTAGATATAAGATATAGTTTATTAAAAATAACACTTTTAAAAATAGGGTTGCAAGATTTTGATGGCATGTAAGATGACCACCACTTATTTCTCATGGGTAGAATTGACCAAATTTCCATCATGCAATTGGTTATTCATAAATGATAGTAAATGTCTTTTTTGCATTAAAATGACACCCAAACCATTTTATAGTAAATGTCCTAACTAGGTCACTTGACCTAATCTTAAACTTAAAACCCTAAAAATATGTATAATATAGGAAAATCATAAAACAGACTCTACAAACCCTAAGTGTGATCTCTTTATCTATCCCTTGGAAACATTTAAACCTAATTACTACTTAAATTATAAGGTCATCGAGCCTTACTTATAGGGTTTTAACCAAGAAACTACAAGTTTCAACTATTAAAATTCAAGTTTGATTTTTCTTAGCCCATCACCTTGTTCCCAAACGTTCCTAGTGTGCATTTATTTGAGGCACATAAACCCTTCCTTATACCCTTTGAAATCCATGCAATTTGGAGTATTTTTTAACAACACAAACATATCTATGAAAAATTAAAAAGATTTAATTGTATTAATATTACCTATGAATAAAAAAATACTCTCCAAGTTGAATCATTCAATTTAGCCTTGAAATGAAGGTTGGGCTTGCATTTTTGTGAAGTAGACAAAAATTGTCTTGCTTCACTAAGATGCATGCCCACGCTTTATTTATTGGTCAATCTGACTGATTCAAATTGTATTTTTTTTATTTAATGATTTTACAGGTTTGACTTGTTACAACATTCTAAGTTTTGCTTCGACTTGCCTTATGTGAAAGTTGTGTATAAGTGGGAAACATAGTTATGTAGGATATTTGTTAGACATGATGCAAGGTTATATCCTAAGGTTAGGAATTGTCCAATTATGTCCCATTTCAAATTTCATTACCGAGAGCGTAATTGGTTGGCCTCGGAGTGCATCTTTATTCCAACTGTGATCATTGGCAGATATGATCAATTTTTATTCTGATAGACTTGGATTTCAGTGTATAACATTTCCTTTATGAAAATGACTATGCTATGTTGCATAAAATGGTTTTATATTTAGGTTGGAATGATCATTATCTCACAATCAATTAAGTATAGGTCCTAGTGTGCATCTATTTGAGGCACACAAACCTTGACTTTAACCCTATGAAATTGATCCAATTTGGCATATTCTTGCACAGAGGAAATTTCTATGTGAAACATTAATTTTAATTATGAATAAAAAAGTACTCTCAAAGTTGAATCATTCAATTTTTCCTTGAAATAAATGTTAGGCGTGCATTTTTGTGAAATAGGTCAAAATAGCCTTGCTTCACTAAAATACATGCCCAGACTTCATTTATTGGTCAATCTAATTGATTAAAATTGTAGAGTATTTATTTAATTATTTTACACACTTATGAATTATTATATGTTTACTTTGACCGTTAAATAATTCTAATTCATATTTCACGCAACATTCCAAATTTTTCTTTAACTTGCATCATGTGAAAGTTGTGTATAGGTTTTTCTTCAACTTGCTCTTGGGCAGAACAATTATCCTTTTAATTTAGAGAAATAGTTCCAACTCTTCACATTAATTGTCAATCCAGATAATTTTTGTTACAAGGCTATTATGCAAAATAGATGCAAGGGAAAACAATGACTAGTGCTAATGAATCTCAAACTCAATCGAAGTAATCACACTCTCATCAACATAACACTCTGGTTGTTACACTCTCAAACCTTGTTTCACACTCTTAAAAAATAAACACACAATGTAGAATAAAACCACTATGTCACACTATTACTCTTATTCGGAAAAGAAGAGCACTCCTGGAAAACATTCTCTCAACAAATGTTGAAACACACATTTAAATGAAATCAACACACCATAAAACTATAACAGGAATTAAATAACTTTCACACTAACAAAGGGACCAGTCTAGGAGCTATGTTTTTACACAATATAGTTTTTATAATTTTACAATCATTAAAGCATGAACAAGACTAATAATAACAGTAACACTACACAACACACAAGCTAGTCAACAGAAAGGTATGGCGCCACCAATGATTGAGATTGCATTAATGAAACATACATGATTACAATGCTGGTGCTCTCCCCCTCTATTATTTTCTATATGTATATCTCACGCGAGTAGAGAGTACACCTCTTTATAATTTCATATTGCAATGATAAGATCATCATGAGAATCTCTTGATTCTCATGTGATCTAATTTGATAATACACATTAACAATTTGATTACAGTTTTTAAGGTTAGGACAAAGTTGTAACAACTTTTCCAAATTACAATAATGATCAATAGAAAAGCCTAACTATTTCAGCTACGTTATCTAGAAACTTCTTCTTTGACAATCGAACTATCTTTTGACTAGATGCTTTCCAAATTGAAGTTCATAACCAATTGAAGGAGGTTAGCACGTCCAACATATAAATTCATGTATAACAACAAGGCTCAACAATTCCTTGTCCTATCCTTGGCAAGGAAAAGCTAGAAAGTCTAATCTTGCAATAGCATCTCAACAGACCACAAACCCTATAATAGCCCACTTGTAAGTTTTACGAGAAAAATATCTGAAAGCAGTAGTTCTCATGCCAACTTACAAGTGGAATTGGATAATAAGGATGACATAAAAAGAGACATATTGAGGTTGATAATGGTTGTTACAATGGCAGAGTATGGTCTCGACAATGAAGAAAGGTAAAGAAAAGATAAGAAATTGAGTGCAAAAAGATGCCAATTTCACATCACAATATCTCCCCCCAACTTAAGTATTTTCATGTCCATACTTTATGATTTCATGTCCCAAAATCTCCATCCCGCCCTACTTCAACTGTTGGCTCTTATGTAATAGCGTCATCTTTAGTAGGTTCTTATGGAACAACGATTTGGAATTCTTCATTTTGCTCTCCAACTTAAATTGAAACCAAAATAGTGATTGGTCTTTCATAACTTGCTTCCTCTAACACTTCATTACATCCATCACATAATCTAACTGACATACTTTTCCCACTTCTTCAAGGGTTTCTAATCCAATTTGTTTTCTAGACTAAAGTTGCCCTTCAATCATGGTAAGTTGTTTCCTTAAATTCTCATTTTCCTCCTCTAATTTATTAATTTGTTGAATAAGGAGGTCAATTTCAGAATTATCTTGTAAAGAGGCATATTCTTGTTCCAATTTGAGCTCCTCCTCTTTCTATTGTTCCTCAGGTTCCTTTGATTCAGGTGGAACAACATGAACTTCAGGTGTTGAGGTATGTTCTTTTACAAATTCTTCTTCTTTCTCTTCATTCTACTGTCCCTCAGACTCCTTTGGTTCTGTTGTATCAATGCATTCCTCAAATATTGGGGTAGTTGATGGTGTAACAATTACCCACACTCTTTGCTTCAGATTCTTTCCACCCAATCGTTTCTTCAATTTCCTCTTTTTCATCGCGGTTTGTACAGGAGTATATTTTTTAGATGCTTTCTTATATTTCTTGGGCATTTGTATTTCAGGAAGCCCTACTTTAGCTGACATTGTTCCAGGTGCCTTTGTTTTAGCAGTCTTCCTCAATAGGGAGTCCATGATAACTATCCTCAGATTTTCCATTGCATATATCCACCAATTTTCTGGTGCATTCTCTTTTTCCTTCAATGAATGTATTAGTAGACGTTCTTATGGAACTCTGTACCTTACTATAATTTTCTATGATAAGGTCTAGGAGGCGTAATCTCTCTTCTTTGTCTAGGAAGTGTAGATGCTCTACTTTGTTTAGGAGTTGTAATTTCTCTATCTTCTAGCGTTGTTTTAGTGCTTACCTCTTGTTCTTCACATTCACTTTCCTCTGCTACAATGGTTGGTGCATGTGACTTTGCCAATAAACTAGTCCATGTGCTTCCCTATTATTGTAGTGAATGAATCATGATTAAATTGATGAGTGCATGGTTGGTTAAGCAACTCTTTGGATTAATAAAAGTCTTTTGGTAGAAATCACATAACCGAAATTTTTGGCTAACATGTTTCAAACCAACTAGTGTGGTTCATTATTAGGACCAGATGAAGAGGCAAACCATGGCAAAGGCTTAAATAGAGAGCAATGTAGAGACCATAATTTCAAGTAACGATTATTCTTGAAAAATAATATTTAAATTATGATATTAATTTATTAATTTATAAAACAAATATTATTAAGTAACGCCTATATATTAAACGGATAGTTTTTTACAAATAATATTTAAATTAATTTATTAAAATCAAATATTATTACAAAATTCTATTAATGGGAAATAATCAAAAAATATAACTAACAAGAATAAAAAAAATCAAAGGCAATAATATCTAAATTATGAGATTAATTTATTATTATTATTTAATGGGAAATAATTGAACAATATAACTAACAAGAATAAAAAAATCAAAGTCAATACTATTTAAATTATGATATTAATTTATTAAAAACAAATATTATTAAGTAATAGTTATATTAAACGACTAGTTTTTGAAAAATAATATTTAAATTAATTTATTAAAATCAAATATTATTAAAAAATTATATTAATGGGAAATAATCGAAAAATATAACTAATAAGAATAAGAAAATCAAAGTCAAACTCCAAACAAAGAGGGGAGTCAAAAATTATAAAAAGGAGTCAAGTCCCTAATCGAGACAAGATCATATAATAAATAAAAATCATTAATGGAAATAAAATAAAATAAAGGTAACTAATAGAAAATAAATAAAATAAAATAATCCATAAATAAAATAGGGTGAACAATAAAATACAGTGTTGAGGCCCATTAAACAAATAACAAAAATACTAAAAGGAGTTAAGAACGAATAGGATGACAAAATACTTAAGAAAACACGAAGGATGAAGAATATAAATTCTAATGAAGAATAAAGTGACAACAAATACTATAAAAAGGACACCAATACCTACATAGATAAATAAAGAAAAAAAATAAACCTAAAAAGAACCTAAAAAACTAGGAGGATATGATAGGGACCCAACTTTTACTAATAATCCAACCTCTACCATATGTTGTAAATATTTTAGCAAATAATAGGGTAAATGTATCAATTTTCCATTACGAAAATGTGCCAATAATTGAAAATGATAATTGAATACTATCGCAAAATGTTCCTCAAAAGTAATGAACTTCTAAATCAAGAAAGCCATATCATCCTAAGGGTGAGGAAGGGATGTTCTATCAATACCACTCCCCTTGCTCCTTACTTATTCTCATCACTATAAAAATGTTTACATAGTTATTGGAACCACTATTTTCCTACAAAACTAGTGGGCCCTGTCTAAGGTAAGCCTGACACCCTAGCAATTATGTCCTCTGTAACAACAATTTTGAATCCTCTAACCTATGAAAGCTTCTCTTGCAGAGCATATGTGACTTCCATAGCAATTTGTTCACTAAAACCCTACAACTTCTCAAAGTATACTAACCACCCTACATTCCTACATATTTCTAAGGATTCTAGATAGTGTAGCAATCCATCAATGGAGTTTGGTTCGTGATGGACTGTCGCTCCACCCATGGTTGTATAAGAGATTGTTACTGCTCAAAACTAGTTAGAGATTGTTACTGGGAAGTACTTGGTCAATACAAACACTTTGGTAGAGAATATCAGTCAAACGAAATTTGACAATGGGTAGGGAATAATTAAGGTTACCCTTTCAATGAATTCAGGATTTCAATGATAAATGAAAACTACCATGAATGATTTCCAAGGAGTAACTGTCGGGCTAAATGTTTACACTATTAATTCCCAATATTAAATTTTCAACCACGGAGTCATACACTTATAGATGCAAGGACAAGAAATGCAGGATTGGAGCCTAGCCTAGCCTAATCTAAAATCGACGACAATATGAGCAAAGTACAACAAACTGCACGAAATTACCACTAAGGATTTATCACTGGGACATAGAAATAACTTGTGCTATAAAGGCTTAGATCAGAGTCTTTCATGTGTGATCAATTGTGATTAGCTTACTTCCGTTTTTCTGTCCTTCAATGGATTCCCGTAATGGTTAGCTAAGATATGAGAAAACCAAATTAAACTAAATAAAACAAACTGCAGGAAATGTTAGATATCACAAGAGTATTCACTTAATGGCACATGCAGGTGAGTGGTGAGATCTCTTGTCTTAACCTTTCCTGTTCTTTAAAATAGAAAACAATAATTCTAACATACAACCCAAGAAATAGAGTTTGCAAAGAAATCTATGATACTAGATGCATGCAAATAGAGCAAATAATAAATTTAAATTAAAAATACAATGAGCAACATATTACCAATCTTGAGGGGCCCTCCCAAGCTAGAAATTTCTACTAGAGGCACTTCAAATGAACTCCAAGGATGCACCACAAATTTGGAATCAATCACCTTCCATATATTGAAAACTAAGCTCAAATTACAACAATGAAATCATAACTCTCTTCCTCCTCCATTACAAAAGAATGATCATAATGATAAAAAAAATTCTCTCCTCGCAGCCATATGAGGCTTCTTTATACATGAAATCCATAGAGGAATAGATAAAACTAAATTCCCTCAACTCATATTTTGTTTAAAACCAATTTCACAATTTTTAGAATGAAATAAAAAATTGGGTTCTTGTGCAGAAATTACGAATTTGGGTCAAAGACCCTTCAATAGCTCTCTATCCTTTGCGAACTTTTAGAAACTATTTATGGGCTTTGTAGCTGGCTATTTTTTCGAAACTAATTTGGCCGTTTGGAAATATCATTTTCCATTTGCATGGAAATCGAGGTGCAAGTTGGCAGTGTCATATTTTTACTGTTTCTTTTTCATAAATATTCCCCCTGAGCCGGAGCTCCAAACGTGCAAGCTTATTGAATCCCAACTTAGGCGTTTGCATGTCGACATCATTCCCAACAAAACCCATGTCCCCGATTTTCTTCTAGAAGCTTCCAAAATTTCGACTTTAATTCAGTACCAGATGAACATAGTCTGGTACTGGATGAGCACACTCTGGTTAATTCAGTATCGGATGAGCACAGTCTAGTACTGAATGAGCACAAAGCATAGAAATAGGTGTCGAATGAGAACATAAATAGCTACCATATGAGTTGGAGTACCAGACTAATTGTAGGAACATGTTGCTTGGACATAGAAACATATAATTAAACTATCATCGGCAAAGCTATTGCATAATCATCATTTTAATCACTAAAAATATGGAAAATTATGTATTAACCACATAGGATGAATAAAAAGAGATAATGGAGGTTTATGGTGTAATTAGGGATATATTATTGACGAAATGCGGGGAGAAGGTGTAATGATGAGTGTATTTATATAACAGAAAATATGACAAAACTGGAGCCCAACACTCCCCCAAACCCAAGGATTTGCATGTCCTCATGCAAACAAGGTGAAGAACTTATGATACTCTGCTTATAGATTTATGTGACATTGTTTCTTTTGTGTAGGTGTTGGTTCTTGTGGAGCGACACTTTGGAAACTACCACAGATGGAGGACAACCAGTGGATAGGGTATCAGAGTGATGGTGAATGGTGGTCGTATGAACTTGGACATATTTATACTCTATATCTTACATCAATTTTAAGATCGATATTTACTTTGTGGTTCTTTGTTTGGATAAGTGACAATGATTTTGGCTATAACAAGGGTTCCAAACGTGTCCGGGCTGCAGGAGACAAGAAGCATCAATGGTTTCAAGGAGCTCACGGCCTATGCAATGAAGCCCTTGGCTTAGATCTATGGAAGATCTTCGGGCTCATACATTCCCCTGGGCAAAACGATCTCCATAGGGTAATAAAATCACGGAGCAGAGCAGCGAAGGGAGTCGAAGGGCTACAGAGAAAAAATCCTGAGCAGCTGGATCGGCGAAAGGCGCGTAGGGAACAGAGATGGAGTGATGGTGAGGGTTCCTGCCGCAACAGTCTTCGCGCCGGCACAGATCCATGGTTTTATAGACATATTTTGGCACTGCAACCCCAATCACATATGTCCATAAACCAAGGGCTTCTAAACCCCTAAAAGTATTGTTTCAAACCCTAAAGGATCAAGGTCAACTAATTACATCATTTCCCAGAAGTTCTCCCTTAAAAATTGCTAAGAATTGGTCAAAACTAGACCATACAGACTTCTCCATGCTGAGGGTGTGATGCATCTCACCTGCTACACACAAAGGGTGCGATGCATATTGAAAATCCCTTCTGTAGGGTGCAATCAACGAGAGTAGACAAATGGCAGAAGCAGTTTGCTAGGTGGAAACTCAAAGAATCTTCTAGAAACTACTCATATGACACTTGCCTCTCTGAATTTGCCCAGGGATGAGTAAGAGATCATGAAATCTCCAAGTGGAACCAAGAACTATCAGTGAAATGACACTAATCAAAATCCCAGGAGCTGACTCACTCTCCTGCAAACATCTATATATGGATCCCTCATCCTAGAGATCCAAAGGCTGGAATTTTGTAATTTGTAAGGAAGTGTTGTTGGTTTCTCTTTGAGACATTGTATTGTTGGGTGATCTTGCTTTTTATGAGGTGAAGAGGGCTTTCATGCTGGGAGGATGGCGCTAGATCAGATAGCTTGGTTGTAATCCTCCCTTCTACTACTTCTATCAATAAAGCTATTTGAGTTTCCCTCCATATACTTGTATATCTCTGAATCTTGTATTTGTATATGCATTTGTATGGTTAATGTACATCTGATCCTATATTGTTTATGGTTATAGATCTCTATGCTTTGATGGTATTTTGCTGCTTTGGCTCTATAGGTGTTCTTTGAAGTGGAACAAGTAAGAAAGGAGTGGCGAAAGCTCTATCAAGGGAGAGAGGAAACAAGCAAGGAGACTAGCGAAAGACTGAGGTTGGTACTCTTTGCTTCTCTCTCATCTATCTCTCATAAAGGAAAACACAAGTAACTTTAGTTTGTTTGTTTCTAAAATAGCTACCCGTCTTAGTGGGACTAGCAACTCTGAATGGACACTAGTTTTCCCGATAACAAAATGGCGACTCCACTGGGGAGTGAATAGTTTGTTTGTTTTGTTACTGTTGTTTGCTTTATAAACTACATACAGAGCCTGAAGTTAAGCCAGCTAGCCTTCGAACTGCTTTTGCTATGAAACTACAAAGTAGATCAACGCTACTTCAGTCAATCTCTGAGTAGTTTATGAACTGAACATCTGACTTGCAAACATCCTAAGTGCCTTGGTGGTAGCTCAAATAACCTCATTAGATCAGCCCCTGTACTTTGTGTTTACTGCCTATCAAAAGTTCAGCCTAAATCCCTGAACTTAGCTGCAAATTGTGAGTGAAAACCAAGCTCAATCTCGTCCCTGGACCATCGCATTGTCTCTCATTGGAAATCTGGATGCATCGCACCTCCCGTGTGTTGCAGGTGAGATGCATCCCTATTTCCCTGTGTTATAGGTGCGATGATTGAGTAAGACTGTTTCTGCCTCCATATTTTGGTTTTTTCTTCATTGTCTTCAACTTTATTTAGTAGTTTTGTTGTCTATGATCAGTATATCATTGTTGAAACCTTCTTCCTTTACATTATTCAGCCTCCATTGATAAAGAATTGTGAATGATTTTTATGTATTTTTCATCATTTACAGTTCTCCTTTGCAAAAAGTAGATTAATCGAACTATCGTCTTTTGATTTGAAAGTGTCACAACTGTCATTTTCAGTCGAGTGTCGTAAAGCATTCCTCTTTTAGATAGTCAATTAAAATTTTGCTATTGTATTTGATTTGAATCATCAATTCTTTGAAGTGTCGAAAGCAGTTTTCAAGTCGAAATTGAAAGCGTCGTCTTAGTCTTCCTTTCATTTCTAAAAGAGAAAATTGTTAGTACTGTTGCTTTGAAAGAAAATAATTCAGATCTATATTTAGTTTTCTTTTTGTCATTCTCACATTAAGGGAACTGAAAAACAAATACATGCATGTGCATCTGCATTTAGACTACATGCGGAGATTGATTTAGAAAAAGTGCATCTAGTATGTGCTCTCTGCTCTCTGTTGAAAGAATTTTTATTTCTCTTTCCTTAGTAGCTAGGATTTTCATTGCTAAAAGAAAGTAAATGACTGTTTATCATCTTAGATTGCATATTTAGGAATTGTATATCTACATCACGCGGTGAACCTTAAACACAAACTTCTTAAGAAAGATCAACTGTAAAATAAACCTCAATGAACATAAAAACGCTTTGGAACCTAACGCACAACATCTAGAAGTCTAGGCTAGAGACGTATTCCGACGTCATAAACCCTGGTAACCATCGTTTTCATCGTAGGTTGGGTGATTCCTTCTCTTTGATACGACAAATGCTAGTACGGACTTGTGCTCCCATGTGCCGTCGAGTATATATTGGGAGACCACAATAGGCTATATCCTTTATCCTTAGGAAGCCGTGTCTGCTGCCCTATCGATCGTAATGCACTGAAAACAGCATTCGGGAAAATTGACTACCATACCTTAAAAAGTATTCTGCAGTTTTGCGATTGGTTTGGTAATCCCTCTGTATAGATTTCCAGAGTAGTCACTTTCGTTCCTCTTCAAACTCCTTAAAAGAAAAGGTCCATCTGAGCACTTGTCACTTTAGGCTCATTAAAAATCGAAGGCGACTAGAGTCATCTTTAGCTTTTTCTCGACTCTTAAAAATTGAAAAAGCAAGTTGTGTCAAAGCGTCATAAAATTTATTTTAATCGGAATAACATCACTATTCCCACGTTGGTCTTAGGTTGAGAAAAATGGAGCCCACCAATCAAGGATTTCCCCTTGGGGGGAATCCTAGTCCTTTCTCTTCTTGGGGAGATGTTGGTGCTCCACACATGGCTACATTGTCCCTTCCAGGACTCACAATTGGCCTGCCAGTATGGCTTTTCTCGACCTCTGTCGTTCAAAACACCGTAATTCCTCAGTAATCAAATCAGCAACTAGATGATCTTGAAGTCACTCCCCCACCTTCTACTTCATTTGTTTCTCCCTCTCCTTCTTCCTCTTCGCCTGGTGAAACTAGTAACACTAAAAACCAAGTAACTAAGAAGAAGAAGAAAGGGAAGGAGAAGAAGAAGAAGAAGCCAACGACGAAAGGGACCAACCATGCATTGTCTAGCGAAAATCCACACACTGCACCTTCCAAACCTAAATCTCCATGTGTCATTTGCAAGGGAGACCACTATCATCGAGATTTTCCCTGCATCCCATGGATCCTGAGGGACTGGCCTCCCCGCTTGACAATCCAGTGTCTTCAACCTCTAACGATCATGTTGAGAGCACACCATCAACTAGTGAAAATGAAGTCAATGGACAGAAAGGAAGATCTAAATTTCTTTGTAGACTGTGTGAAGGCAATCATGCCCTCCACCGTTGTCCTTTCCTAGACGAAGCTAAAAGAGTCTTGGATAATCGTCCTACTTCACTGCAGCAACTTCCTCCTAGATACAAGAAACTCTTGCCAAGTCCATCGTTAGTTGAAAATCCGACTGACACACCTCTGTTGCTGGTCGAAGCATCTATCATTGAAGATAAACCCTCTGAGTCCACACCGGACCAAAGTCAACAGCTCGAGACGGCAATCAACCCAGTCTTGTCTTCAGAAGGTCCATCTTCGGATGATACAGTTACCAAAGAGAATGAGAATGACACCGTTCAAATTCTTTTTGTTAACACAGAATCCGATGAACATGGGGGCAATCTACCCGTTCCTTTACTGTAGGAAGGAAGTTCATCAAAGATTCATCTGGTTGTTTATTCGGTCCCTCCTCCAAGCAATCTAGTCATTTCCTTCGATTGGAATCTATTAGGGAGACCCCGCTTACCGTCTAATGTACCATTCTGAATCATAGTACAAGCTTACAGAATGATCATGGCTGGTACTATCATAGATGAAGGGGCTTCTGTGAGTATCCTTTCCTCAACTTCTTGGAAAGCATTTGGTTCACCATCTCTTTTGCCTGAGATTCGAAATCTGTCAGGCTTCAACAAAGGAACCAGTCGACCTTTAGGGATCCTTCCAAATTTGCCTATAACTTTCAGAAGGAAAATCGTTTATCTAAACGTAATGGTAGTCCAAGGGCCTCTAGATTACAATCTACTCCTTGGGCATGACTACGTTTACAGCATGGGAGCTATTGTTTCCTCACTCTTTCGAGTGATGTGTTTTCCGTATGAAGGTAGAATGGTCCAACTAGTTGACCAGTTTTCATTCCCTGGTTCAAACACAGCTACTAGTCAAATGCCATCCCTAAATGGTCTTTTTGCACAATAAATGTCTCATCAACCTCCAGTCCATCCACCTGATGAGCGCAAGTGATTAGGTGATTGTGACTAAATCCAGGAGGCATGTGCCCTGGTCTGCTTCGGCAGGAAAACCACATATATAAGGTAAGTTTTGCGTAGGATATATGACTAGTCTAACACACCCATCCGTTTAGGAAAATGGGATTAGACTGGAAAAGGATTCCTCCGTCAAAATTTATGTGATTGGAAATTCCCACCATTCACCTTTGTCCATTTCCGACAAAGCCAAGGAAGTGTTTTGTCTGCAAATGCGAATGAAACAATCTTGCTAATGCAAGAACATCCGTATGATAACCTGGAAACTTTACTCTTCTTTATACCTGGGGGCATGCAAACCTTTTTGTATGCAAGTGAAAAGCGACTAGCATAACTCTAACCCCATAGTTTTTACTAACTTCAACTGCTTAAGTTAGGTGATTGGTCTGATCAACCATTCACCTTTGCAAGGACCAAATGGCACTGGCAAAGTAAAGGAGATTGTTTCTCACCGAGAGACTATCCTATCTAACCTTAGTAGTTCTTTAACCCCTAGGACAGTAGTTGGTCATTCCTAGCTTGCATACAAACAGCTCCGGGGCAAAGTTTCGCATGGGGCAAGCTCCCTAAAAAATGAACCTACCAATGAGAGACATCCTTATTATACGACTGGCACGAGCAGGTTTATGCGAAGTTCAAGCTCGTTAAAAAATAAACCTAGCAATGAGCATATGTTCCCCCAAAGTTCAAGCTCATTAAAAAATGAACCCACCTTCGGTAAATAATCTTTGCAATCGCATAACTATCAACTTTTGAACCTTGGTCGTGTTCTTACCATCACCTCCACTCTTTTTTAGCCGATCATACGCCTCCATTTGATTGTTTACCCTTTTGAGGAACAACTGCGATGAGTGATTCTATTAGCCACCTTCTTTACACTGCCATGATTGAAAAGTTCCAAACCTTACCTGGAACCAATTACTATCCAAAAACATCACTCGTTCCTCAAAAAATGAGTCTCCTTTAAGCTCTTTTTAGACTCATAAAATATGAAAAGATTGCCGAGCAATTGGCCTCTCCAGCTCGTTAAAGTGATTGGAAGTGCCATCCCTCCTCTATATTTTAATCTTTTTCGACCTGAGGGATCATTACAAAAAAATATCGAGCGCTTGTCTTGTTCGGCTCATTAAAACTATCAAAAAGTCATCCCTTTCATATTATTTTATACTTTTTCGAACTTAAGGGATTATATTACGGAAAATGACTACTGGAGTTTCCTTTCCTTCTCTTTTCAAACTCTCTAAAATTGAAAAGGATCGAGTTATGTTTGTCGTTAAACTCGTTAAAACAATAGTGACAAACTTTTCCATGCAGACAAGAACGAGTTTCACTATTGCTAAGCTCGTTAAAACATAGCGACAGGTTTGCCCGAAGGGAAAATTATAGAACAAGCATATGTTATCCTCCTCAAGCTTGACAAAAATAAAGTGGTACTGGTCAGCAATGACTGGGGAAAAAGGGAAGAAAACTTGAATAATTTCATTGGTAGTAGGTTGCTATTGAACATGACGCTTTCCCTCCATCACCATGATTGAGTCGGGTTGGGTTATTCCGTTCACCGGTCATATCACCATTGGTCCTCCGTACCATCCATTTTGGAGTTAACACTACCAATCCATCCCAATGTCACCGATATGTTCAAGAGAAGTCGCTCAAAGAATTCACCAACCCAGCTAATGTCTCATCTGCTACAATACCTTAACGCTCCATTCTTTCATGACCGCCACCCTAAACCTTGTATCATCAAATCGTTTTCACCTCCACAAAATCATTTGCTCCGTTCCGTGTCATAGATGTGGGATTCATTAAGGCCCTCCTACAACGGGTCACTTCTTGTTGACATCAGCGCATTATCCAAGAAGTTGACTTAGGAACAATCCTTTCAATACTTTGAAGCTTGCATGCCTCAATGGCAAGTTTCTTACTTCTGGCGACAGGTTTACATCAATGGCCTTCGACCGAAAGATTTTGCATGGTGTTCGACATCAACTCATGTATTCACACCACGTGAATTATACTGCAGTACCTTGAGGGTCATCATCATTATCGGTGATTCCTCTCGCACCTGTTAATAGCTTACATCATTGGCTGGTAATCAGGTGATGTCTTTCCATGTTCGACATCAAAACATCTTTTCACATGGATCGACTTGTACTTCGGGCGAAGGTTGAATGAGTTTGAAGACCCTGGATCTAGTTTCATCCATCCGGGCTGTGATATATTCAGAAAAATAAAGACATCAAATGTACATCATAGCTGCACAGATAATCATCCAAGCTAAGGGATGATGGCTCTACCAGAATCATCAGTCTACCACACAGAGGATTGTTTGTCCTATGTACATGAAAATGAATTTATAAAGCTGAGAATGGGAATTCCCACCTCAGCTAGATCATGAAAATATTATGAAGATAATGTATTGTATTGTATCTTATTACAGGTCACCTTTGACTTCGAAAAACCTCGGATCCTCATGATAAAGCATTTCACCCGACATCAAAAGATTTACGACCTCATGCTTTAAGGGGCAACTATTATAGACATATTTGGGCACTGCAACCCCAATCACATATGTCCATAAACCAAGGGCTTCTAAACCCCTAAAAGTGTTGTTTCAAACCCTAAAGGATCAAGGTCAACTGATTACATCATTTCCTAGAAGTTCTCCCTGAAAAACTGCTCAGAACTGGTCAAAACTGGACCATACAGACTGCTCCATGCTAAGGGTGTGATGCATCTCACCTGCTACACACAAAGGGTGCGATGCATACTGAAAATCCCTTCTGTAGGGTGCGATGAGCGAGAGCAGACAAATGGCAGAAGCAGTTTGCTAGGTGGAAACTCAAAGAATCTTCTAGAAACTACTCATATAACACTTGCCTCTTTGAATTCGCCTAGGGATGAGTAAGAGATCACGAAATCTCCAAGTGGAACCAAGAACTATCAGTGAAATGACACTAATGAAAATCCCAAGAGCTAACCCACTCTCCTGCAAACATCTATATATGGATCTCTCATCCTAGAGATCCAAAGGCTGGAATTTTGTAATTTGTAAGGAAGTGCTATTGGTTTCTATTTGAGACATTGTATTGTTGGGTGATCTTGCTTTTTATGAGGTGAAGAGGGCTTTCATGCTGGGAGGATGGCGCTAGATTAGATAGCTTGGTTGTAATCCTCCCTTCTACTACTTCTATCAATAAAGCTATTTGAGTTTTCCTCCATATACTTGTATATCTCTGAATCTTATATTTGTATATGCATTTGCATGGTTAATGTACATCTGATCCTATATTGTTTATGGTTATAGATCTCTATGCTTTAATGGTATTTTGCTGCTTTGGCTCTACAGGTGTTCATTGAAGCGGAACAAGTGAGAAAGGAGTGGCGAAATCTCTATCAAGGGAGAGAGGAAACAAGCAAGGAGACTAGTGAAAGACTAAGGTTGGTACTCTTTGCTTCTCTCTCATCTATCTCTCATAAAGGAAAACACAAGTAACTTTAGTTTGTTTGTTTCTAAGATAGCTACCTATCTTAGTGGGACTAGCAGCTCTGAATGGACACTAGTTTTCCCGATAACACATGGACAAGCGGTCCACAGCAACCAAAATACAGAAGCAGACAGACAATATGACATCAATTCAGAGGTAAAGGAAAGAATGCATATCTTTTACCTGTTATACACAAAATATTTTGGCAGTGATGCTCTTGTCTGGAACTTGAATGGATCTGGGACAACTTACCTTGTCATTGAAGATGGCAATATTGGTAGATCTGGTATCATACAGATCAAGCACATAGAGGTCAGAAACCCATGCGAAGTACAGATCTGGGTGAATACAAAGGCCACGATACCCAACCTATATGGCACACGAGGCCAAAGCGCTGAAGAAAGAATGAAAGGCAAGCTGAATGGCGGTAAGTTAATGACTCGGAACAGGATGTCATGGGTAGATCATTCTTAGACAGATCCATACCTTACAATGTCGGGCAGGACAAACCACGCATAGCTGACAACAAGATCTGGATCCCTGGTAAGTACCCATAGCTTCCAAGTTTTTGTCAAAACCCCAACGGGAAAAATGAAACTAATTTGGGTAAATGAGATAGACTCTGTAAAGAAAATGCAAAAACTTATAATGCAACAACTAGGATATCCCATCAAATCACAAAATCTGATACATGGGGGCAGAGTACTTCAAGACACAAAGTACCTCAGGGATTACAAAATTGCACCCCTGTTAACAATAATTCTCAATCTGAGAATAAGAGGGGGTGCAACAGTCAACAACAGGAATCCTCACAGGGGTGAGGGAAGGGGTGAGGGAAGTGGGACTGGTACAACAAAAATCATAGGAACACAATAGGGGAAAAAAACAAGCAGTATATCCTTCAAAAACATTCTACAAGGGAAAAATTCAGATGGAGCAGCACCAAATCAAACAGGCATGGATGCAAGGCCATACATTGTGGAATAGTTGAATCATACCCCAGAATACAACATAGATATACCAGAAGCAGATGAGCACTGCACTATATATGAAAGACAAGCAATAATATGTAGATTCAACTACTTTTGGCCCAAACCGGTTGATCTATTTCATTGGATCTTCATGACTTGGACCACACAATGTGAAATACACCTCTGTTCCAAGGGTTTTTTCATAGTAAACTTTATTTCCGCGGAGGATAGAGACTTTGTAATACAGGAAGGACCTTCGTTCTGGGGATCCACAGGACTCTTCATCACACCATGGTTCCCAGATTTTGATGCAAATACAATGGTTGTCTCTAAGATGCCAGTTTGGGTGCGGCTACACAATCTCCCAATTCATCTCTGGAATCAACAAGTACTAGCTGGAATTGGTAATACTATTGGATGCTACATCAAAATGGACACCCAACCACTAGAGGAAAGAATCTACACTTTTGCACGAATATGTGTGGAAGTAGACCTCAGCAAAGGCCTGCCAGACCAAATTCAGCTAAAGCATAGACAGTGGAGTTGGACTCAAGTTCTAGATTATGAAAATACTGCATTCAGATGCAGAACATGCCAACAAACAGGACACCTACAAAGCACGTGTCCAGCAACCAAAAAATACAACCGTAGGAAGAAGAAAACGGGGAAACAAGCAAAGGGGTGGCAATTTCCCCCTCCTCTCTCGGATGATGAGGAGGAAGAAGAGGTGGAATATGAAACCCCCAATGAGACCAATCAGATGAATAAATAATCAAAAGTAGAAGACACAAATCCACAAGAACATATAGACACAAAATTGGCAAGGATATCAGAAACTATGGATATGCGTAGATCCAAACATCAACACATTTCAGACACATCAGACTCTGATAAAGACAATCCTCAACCTGTGGCTGATACAACACTAGCACTTATAACTCCAACAAAGTCACAGGGGGGATGGAGAAAGGTTGAGAAGAAAAAGGGCAAAAAGCTTAACTTTTCCCCATCTGTACATTATTCTTGTTTCATGTTTATTTCTTGAAAACCAAACACCTTGCGTGGTGATAAAGGATCTATGCTTTTTTTTTGACAAAAACTGAGCACCATTTTTGAATATGTTCACAGAGATGGCTAAGTGCCAATGCAGCATATGCTGAAAGGCATCTACAACATGTAATTTTTCAATCATAATGAAAGATTATGATTTTTCCAGTGGAAAAAGTGACAATGATTTCATCCTCTTTAAGATGACTTAAGACATTATGTTGCTATGTATTTGTATACCACATATTTCCTTTTCATTTCTTAGTCTTATCATTAGAGTATATTGTTCATTATGACAACCGAAATGAAGATGGAGGGTTTACTGAGTAATTGTGATAATGAATAGTGGAGTGTGGAGTGGGTAATAGTGGTTATACATCATGTTTTCCAAGTTGTTAGTAAATTGAAAAGATTTGTACTAGTTTTACCTCAAGTTACCTTTTCTTTGAATTCTAATGCACACTGAAGTGGAAACTATGCCGAACATGATGAAATCTCTGCAGAATCATGATGTGGACTGCTGAAATTTGAATATGAAATGAAGTAAGGCTGAGAACTAATGTAAGTTGATGAAAGTCAAAGAGAACAAAAGTTGATCCACTGAAGAGAAAAAGAACTGGTTGAAGATGCTAGAGATACTGCTAGGAATTTGAAGATATGGAAGGGATTTGAGGATCACTTCTCCCCCAAACCCAAGAGTTTGCATGTCCTCATGCAAACTGCTACAAACTTTTTGATACCAATTTGAGAGCTGCTAAGAACAAAATCTAAGTGTTGTTAATAAATTATGAACCCACAATTTATGAGTGCTAATCCTGAACACAAAGAAAGAAGATCATAAGATCATGAAAATACAAATTGATCATAATCATGAATTACATCTAATGCCACATTCTTTTAAAATTTCCAATAAATATTTGATGATAATTAGCATGAATGCATGAAAATTGAGCAGTTTTCAAAAATCACTTGTGAATATTCATCCTCTATGTATAACCAAATTTTCTATTCTATAGCAGAGATTTCTATTTCCTTGCTTATACAAACTTCATCAAAATATTAGCAGCACTTATGCTCAGAGAGTCTTGTATAAATGAGAGTAGGGATTTTGTTCTTCTCCTTTAGAAAGGAAAATAAAAGAGTATCAATAGTCTCAACAAATGAAAACCCCATAGGAAATTGGTCAGCCCTTTTTCACTCTCAAAAGATTTACATTCATTCAAGTAATAAAGATAAATTTCACAGTTGACTATATTAGGCTTCTAATATCATGGCCTCGCCCTTAAGATAATACATCTTAGATATAGTATGAAAAACTACCATTCTTTAGTAGAAAATTTATGGAGTTCATTTTTACCCTTGACTTCATCCACACATGCTTCTTTTATTGTAACACTATAGAGTAACCATCATACGTGTAGACAAAAAGCCCTGGTTTGGTTGACACTTATTTAGGCAGAATGCCCCATTTCCCACAAGCGCCCATATCCCTGATGGTTTGCCTTGTAGTTTCACAAGTCAGTACTCGCTGCCGGCAGGAATCCAAAGCCTCAATGGGTTAACCTCTTAATCCTGTTTTACACTGAAGGCTCGAGTCCATGTTTCCTACAATTTTAGATTTAGCTTATGAACATTGCTTTTGCAATTAGTATATGGGGGAGCACCTTCAGAAAGCCCCTTAAAGGCATAGGATGACACCTTTCATAGTGACTTAGATTACCTGCATAATGCTTTGGATGCAAAAGGTACTTATAGTACTCAAAGGACATAGCAAGAATGAGTCATTTTTAATGTGAGATGGATGAAGCTGCCAAACAATAACCAAAAGACACCTAAAGTTCTACTAATAAGAGTTTTCGTATATGCTTTCACCTTTAAAGTAGTGTTCCACTATGAGTAGAGACTTCATCAACTCTCTTGCAAGTCTTTATAAGGATTCTCCACTGACCAAATTTGAGATTATATCATGTTGTACTAGCTACCTATGAACCCCATAATATAGACCTTTAACTTTATATAATCCCATGGCATAATTAAAGATGAGACTATGAGTTACTGCTATAAATGATATGAAATTATGTATAAAGAATGAAAAGGAAATCTCTTGAAAATGATTTGTTGTGACAAAAAGTCTGTGGTTTGATAATTGAATTCTTTTCTTTTTAGTTTTTCATTATTAATGATTACCTAAACTGTAAATTTCTTCAAGGAAAATAGTTCAAAAAAATAGTAGAGCAAAACTAATAAAGGTTAAAGTGTAGTCTTTAGAGAAACCAATTTTAGGAAAGTAATAAAAGAAAAAGGATTCAATTGTTCCAAAACAATATTAGCTAACAAAATATCAGAATAAAAGACATTTTAATGGCACACCAAAACCAAAAGAAATACAATTACTTCCCTGAATCAGTCATGAAGATGTTCTCCCAATCCAGTTGAAAAGATAATGCCTGAAAAATTCCAATAAATTGTCATGGCCTCATTTATTTAGAAAACTTGGAAAACTATCTATCAACTGAAAACATATTAACAATTATGGGAGCAACAATATTCCCTTAAGATTAGTGTATCAACTTGACAATGCTAATTATTGCAGAAGACATAAAAATGATGTTGCACCAAACTAACAACTATATGCAACATTTATTTGCTTATTTACTATCCTACCTAACCTAAGAAAGGATCCCTTTTCAAGTATATGAATACTTCCATTGAAGCCACGTGTGTAACAAGATTATGGATATACTCACATTCAGGTTTGAAAAATATACTTTAATAAGTACCCGAACCTGAGGAACCAGTTGACTTGAATGATAGGATGTAAAGAGTTGTCGAAGAAGAGAGTGGTGGCTCAATCTAATTGTCGTTTGGAACCAATGTTCAATGTAATCTTGATGTTCTTGGTTCACTTCCTCATTTAGACCACTCTTCATATCTCCCTCTATCATGCCACATAGATCATCTTCTTTCGAATGGTTTGTCTCTTGGATGCATACTGGATCTGGCGATATGCATGTCAAGAACTCCTCGATCTCAAGTCCTAGTAGTTTCTCCCCATTGAATGATTCTTCAGTCTCCTCTATAGGTTGGTGATCAAAGGAGGCTTCTAGATCTTCTTGTGGATGTAGCTCATGGAAATCTTGTTTTTCTATCACTTCTGGAGAGGCAGATAGGTTCTTGACTGCTGCCCATATTTGTTCTTTCTGAGAGGCAGAGATTGAGATCCCAGCTGTTGCTAGGATGGAGAGAGTTCTTCCAAAATCTTGATCATCTTTGAGTCCTTGTTGCTAGTTGATGGGCCCTGTTTCACACATGGATTAGTGTAGAGGGGAGGCTGAGGGGGTCTTATAGTACCCAAGAAATTTTAAAAATCTTAGAGAATTGAAAAGGAAACATACATAAAACAAATGCAAGCAAACCAATCATGTACTCGAAGCGCCACCATGCTACTAAGACCTTGTTGTCACCAAGTTATTTGTTCACACAAGTTAGACTTCTCTTCTTTCCATGAATCAATCTAAAGAAAAACACACTTGGAAAGAAAATAGGGAAAAATGAAGCTTTGGATCCTACCTTTAATTCTATGCATAGGAAAAGAAACTAGAAAATCAATAAGAGACAACTAGACTTTGGAGCAACCCCACCATAGTGGATGTGTGGCTCTTCACTCATGTCTTACCATACACTCTATGCCCTCTAGTTGCCCCACAACTAAGATCATACATAAAACTTGTGAACATTGCTCTAATCCCTTTAGCACCTCTCCAGCAGTGACACCAAAATTGTCGGGCTAAATATTTACACTATTAATTACCAACGTTAAATTGTCATCCGGGGAGTCGTAGACTTAGAGATGCAAGCATAGGAAATGCAAGATTGGAGCCTAGTCTAGTCTAATCTAAAGTTGGCGCCAATATGAGCAAAGTAAAGCAAATTGTAGGAAATTAACACTATGGATTCATCACTGGGACACATAAATAACTTGTGCTATAAAAGCTCAGATCACAGTCTTTCATGTGTGATCAATCATGAGTAGCTTACTTCAATTCTTATGTCCTTCAATGGATTGCTATAATATTTAACTAAGCTATAAGAAAACCAAATTAAACTAAATAAAACAAATTGGAGAAAATGTTAGATATCACAAGAGTCTTCATTTAATGGCACATGCAAGTGAGTGGTGAGATCTCTTGTCTTAACCTTTTTTGTTCTTTAAAATAGAAAACAATAATTCTAACATACAACCCGAGAAATAGAGTTTGCAAAGAAATCTATAATACTAGACGCATGCAAACATAACAAATAATAAATTTAAATAAAAAATACAATGAGCAGCATATTACCAGTGTTGAGGGGCCCTCCCAAGCTGGATATTGCTACTAGACACACTTCAAATGAACTCCAAGGATGCACCACAAATTTGGAATCAATCGCCTTCCATATATTGAAAACTAAGCTCAAATTACAACAATGAAATCATAACTCTCTTCCTCCTCCATTACAAAAGAATGATCATAATGACCAAAAAAATTCTCTCTTCTCACAACCCTATGAGGCTTATTTATACATGAAATCCATGGAGGAATGGATAAAACCAAATTCCCTCAACTCAAATTTTAGTTAAAACCAATTTTACAATTTTTAGAATGAAATCTCAAAAATCTGGCTTTTTTATGCAGAGATTATAAATTTGGGTCAAAGACCCTTCGATACCTTTCTATTTTTTGCGAATTTTTAGAAACCCATTTTGGGCTTTGTAGCTGGCTATGTTTTCTCGAAACCCATTTGGTCGTTTGGAAAGATCATTTTCCATTTGCACAAAAATCGAGGTGCAAGTTGGCAGTTTGAGATTTTTACTATTTCTTTTGCATAAATATTCCCCCTGAGCTAGAGGTCCACACGTGCAAGCTGGGTGAATTATGACTTAGGTGTCCACATGTCGACGTCGTTCCCAACAAAACCCATGTCCCCGATTTTCTTCTAAAAGCTTCCAAAATTTCGACTTTAATTCAGTACTGGATGAACATAGTCTAGTACCGGATGAGCACAGTGTAGTTAATTTAGTACCGGATGAGCACAATGCAGTTAATTCCATACCAAATGAGCACAGTCTGGTACCGGATGAGCACATAGCATAGAAATAGGTACCAGACGATTTGGAGTACCAAACTAACTATAGGAACATGATGCTTGGACATAAAAACATATAATTAAACCATAATCAGCGAAACTATTGTATAATCATAATTTTAATCACTAAAAATATGGAAAATTATGTATTAACCACAAAGGATGAATAACAAGAGATAATGGAGGTTTATGGTGTAATTAGGGATATATTATTGATGAAATGGAGGGAGAAGGTGTAATGATGAGTATATTTATATAACAGAAAATATGACAAAAATCGTCATATTGATTTTCACAAATGACACCAGGAGTAAGGGCAGTAGTGGGTAATTATTGATTTAGGATCCGTGCATTGTGTATCCGCCAAATGCTAATTACAGAGTTTGGCTTACCATACACTCCTCCCCCAAACTTAATTACAAAAGTCGTCCTCAACATGTGTAACATAAAAAATCATATCGAATGCCATAAAGACGAGAAAAATACAATATTACAGATGAAGCTACAAAGGAAGATACAAAGGAAGCTAAAATGGATGCTAAAACCAATGCCATAACCATAAGCAAAATAGGATGCTACACAGGAAGCTATACATAAGGCTACATTAGGAGCTAAAGGAGAGGCTAAAATTGGGCACTAAATATGGTGCCAAAGTCGACTCTAAATAACGCTGACTATTTATGATCAGCATTAAAAACTCCAAAATTAATTGCATCTTGATAAATAGCACCGATTTTTTCGAAAAGGTGGAGAAAAATACGCTAAACAATTAGTGGAAGCAAAAAGGGAGCTAAAGAGGAAGTTAATCACAAGGTTTTGTTATAGTGCAAGGAGTTTCAAAACCACCAAATTCCCCTTGGCCTTTGCGGTGAAAACATGACTTCCCCATATACAAATTCAATACTAGAATCCAATGAGAAAACCACACCTAAAACAGCCAAATGCCGAAAATTTAAGCTAGGATCAACCTAGCCAAAGAACCAATTTCTAGTGCTTAGAAGAAACACAAGTCCACTTAAGGAACAAGACCTAAAGGTGGTGAAAAGAACCCCATGTGCTCTGAACCAAATTGACAAATAGAAAACTCAATGCCAAGGAACACATAAGTTATCCAAACTCTTCAAACAACTCCAAACTAGAGACTAAACAAAATATAAGAGGCATTGCGAGATAATTGAAAAATGGAAATCTATAATATATGTCCAAACTGTATAGAAATATTATTGAGATAGAAGTAGTAGAGCATTGAACAATGAAATTAGGTCAACAATACCTTAATCAAGAGTAAAAGTGGTAAGAGAAGACCATGCAACATACAATACTATGGAAACTTGCAGTGTGAGAAAATGTATACATTCACCACCTTGTGACATGATACTCCCTTTCCTATTGTCACACTCCATTTTGTCTATAGGATTAACCAAATGATAGAACACTAAATCATTTTGTCATATAGAGAAAATCAACCTCTCAAGATGCGTAATAACAAACAATGCCCACATAACGTGTTGATTGCATGCTTGATGCCACTTATGGGGAGGGTTAAATCCCCCTCATAAATTCACTTTCCCGCATCCTGAGACAAGGGCTCTAATCTCCTAGTTTCACACCCTCCATGGGAAGTGAGATCCTGAATTGCAATCTCAGGGCACATTGTTTTCAAAGAGCCTAATTCAACTTGTAACCAAGGTTGATCCATCATTGTGGTTTTATGTGTAATTCATTCATTAGCAATTCTATCCACCAACTTATTCCTAGTCCTTCTAACATAAGAAGAGATGGAAGCTACAATGCTTTCCAGGAGGTGACTTAATCTTACCAATTTTCTTCCCGTCTTCAACTACCTAAAACTTTGGTTGGGAATGCTCCAAATTGGAGTTTCTTTACCATGTAAATGGTAGTAGAAGCTTCCCCTTGTATGATTAGTTTGTGGAAGTTGTTCCTTCCAGCAATGAGAAGTCCATGGATTTCTCTTGCTTATTCTTAGTTTCTACTTGCATTGCTTCTTCATATTTTTTCGGTTCACTAGAATCAGTCAACAATAAATAATATAATGAAGGAGAGTATTGTTCAATGGGTCTACTTATCTTGGTAGATCTTCTAACACCAATTTAAGGTGTTTGAGGTGCCTATTGTTAGTTGTGGATGTTTTTTGTATTGTGGCTACTAATCATTATGATTTGCATACACCTTTACTTTTTCTTTGATTTCATCAAGAAATGTGTATTCTTTGTTTTCCTTTTCTTGTTTCTTTTCCTGCATCTGGTCCTTATACAAAGCATTTTCATTGAATATGACATCTCTACTCTTAATGATTTTGTGATTTTTATAATCATATAAGTGATAACCAAAATCATTAACACCATATCCAATAAACATATATTTCTTTGATTTTGCCTCAAGCTTTGTTCTATTTTCTTTATTAATGTGGACAAAGGCTTCACAACTGAAAGTCTTCAAAAATGAATAGTTTGCCTTTTTACCTGTCCATGCCTCCTTTGACATACCATCATCCAAAGAACTTGAAAGCCTCGTGTCTATTAGATAAACAATAGTATCTACAACATTTGCCCAAAATTGTAAGGGCAATCCTGCATGCAATCTCATGCACCTTGCACACTCCATGATTGTTTTGTTCATCCTTTTTGATACACCATTTTCCTATGGTGTTACTCAAACTGTCTTCTCTCTACGAATTTGATGCTTTAAATAGTAGTTATCAAACTCTTTGTTATAGTATTCACCTCCATTATCTTTTCTGAGACACTTCAACCTCTTTTCTGTCTCATTCTCAACCAAAGATTTCTATTTATTGAAAGTATCAAATACATCATATTTATTATGAATACAATAAATCCATGTTTTCCTAGTTGCATCATCAATAAAAGTAACATAATAGCAGGAGCCACCGAAAGGTGATACCTGAGTAGGTCCCCACACATATATATGTACACGCTCTAATTTTTCTCTCTTCTTTTCCTTCCCAACTTTGATAAATATGACTTTCTTTTACTTTCCATAAACACAATTTTCACAGAAATTCAAATTAACATGTTTCAAACCTAGCAATAAGTTTCTTGAGTGAAGAATTTGCATTCCTTCTCACTCATGTGCCCGAGTCTATGATGCCACAATGTTATATCTATTCCTATGGATGTTAAAATATTAACAAAATTAGAAATACCATTACATAAATACAATGTACCAACCTTTTCTCCTTTTTCTATTTCCAGGGCTCCTTTAGTGACCTTCCAAGTTTTGTCTGTGAATGTAGTTACACAACCTTCACCACCTAACTACCCTGTTGAAATTATATTTTTCTTCTTTATAAAAACCTTATCCATTTCAATGATTTTATAGGGTATATCATCACCCAAACGAACCTATTCAAAATCCATGAGAAGTTCGTTGGACCTTAATTGCTATTAGAGGCACCATCAAATTTAAGCTTTAGAAAATCTTCAAAGGGGAGAGCAAGTAGTGCATCCTTTTCCATCCTCTCAATTATATCACCTCTATTGTTTTGGTTTCTCATGGACCTAATATTTTCTCATAATAGCTTCCACTTCTTAACAAGTCTTGATCATGCCACCAACAGTAGACCACTTCAACTTTAAGATTTCTCCCTCCAAATATCCAAATGATGCATTGTACCCTTTATCTTCTGTCTAGGAATGGGAATGCTCAAAGATTCCTCTAAACTCTAATTCATGTGATTCATTCACCCAAGATTGTAATGTAGGTGACATAAGTATCATCACACAATGATCTCCTCCATCTCTTCGATCTTCGACTTTAGTCTCTTCGTATAGTGCTTCCACTTCCATCCTCTCAATTGTATCACCTTCCTATTGTTATAGTCTCTCTATCTCATTCAAACTTTGTAGTAGTTGAGTGTTAATCGTATTTTGCTGCTTTTGGGCCTTATTAACATTTCATTTTCTGCTCTGCAGCTATGGACTTCCTAATTACTTAGGTATTTCTTAGTTTTATGATCATTATATTCCATCTCTACATCACGTCTCCTCACGGCTATTTCCTTATAATATAAGCTCATGGCATTATGGGAATCATCTATGTTGCCAAATCAGTGTTCAATTAACCCAAAGGCTTTTTTCTGCAAAAGCTTATAAAGGATAAAAAATAAATATCAAATAAATAAATACAAAGATCTGTTTCCCACTGCAGCATGTCTGCAACAACTATAAGTTTCCTTAAAATAGATACTGAACTATCTTCTACACCTCCCTCTCTGAAGTGGGCATCTAACTAGTTTTTCACACTTGCTAGTGCAAAAATGGGTCGAGTGCCAACATCTACAACCGTAGCATGTACTACATTATCATTCCCCCTGGCATCTCCCAAACTGTGACGGAGAAACTCAGTGGAGTCGAGGAAATTACTGTCAGTAGAGAGAGTGTCCATCAATACAGAAAATATGATCACAAAGGGATGGAGACCTCTTCCAAATATTTCATGCATCACTTCATCGCTCTCATTTTCCCCTTCTTGCATAAACCTTATAATTGAGTAAAATGCAATAACATCAGGATTGCATCCCTTCTGTCATTTCTTGGAGCACGGATCTGCCTCCTGCAGTTGACCCGTCTTTACAGATGCTGTTGCTGATTGCTGAATATGTCATGACATCAGCGTGAAACCATTTTCAAAATATCATGCAGTAGCTTATTGGCCTCTTGGAGTGTGTCTTCCTTGCATAGCCTATTAGTGACGGTGGTTTAAGGATATTAGGGACATTATCACTATCTCGTTAGATAATGAATTATTAAGAGACTCTTCAACAACCAGCATGTTCCACACTATCTTTTCCCTGCCCTTTCCCAAACTGAAGCAGCAACTCAGTGGACTCAAGGAAACTAGTGTTACTGGAAAGAGTGTCCATAAATACAGAAAATATTATTGCAAAGGGATTGCGACCAACCTTTTCATATGTCATTTTTATGGTTCTTATTTTTCCCTTCTTGCATTATCCCTGTAATTTAGCAAGATGGCATCCCTTCTATCATTTCTTGAAGAACCCATCTGGCTCCTGTAATTGTCCTGTCAGAGGTTATCGTCTATTTCTGACATGTCACAGCATTGGAGTCAAACTTTTTCCAATATCTCATGGAGTAGTTTATTGGACTCATGTAGTGTGTCTTCCTTGCATAGTCCATCCATGAGGATTGTATATGTAATGTTATCAGGGACATGACCACCGTCTTTCATCTGCTGCAACAACTTGATCGCATCCTTAAGATTACCCACTTTGCAGAGTCCACCCATCATTGTGTTGTATGTAAAATTATCAGGTTTGAGACCCTTTTCTGTCATTTCACAAAAAGTTTGTTGAGCTGCTTCTACCTTATGATGCTTGCAGAGTCCATCTAGCAATGTATTATAGGTAACTAGATCAGGTCTGCAACCCTTTTGGGACATCTGTTGAAGGAGTTCCACGGCCTTCTCCTGATTATCCATCTTACAAAACCCATTTATAAGGGTATTGTATGTGATTTCATCAGGCTGATGGCCTATTTCTACCATATCACCTAACAACCTTAGAGCTGGTTGAAGCTTTCCTTCTTTGCAAAGACCATGAATAAGAGTATTGTAGGTGATAACACTGGGAAAGTAGCCCTTATCTGTCATCTCATGAAGAATCTTAGAGGCCTCTCGCCACTGCCCTTCCTCACAGAGACCAGCAATAAACGAATTGTATGTGACAACATTAGGACATATGTTTTGGTTGCTCATTTTATATAGGAGCTTCCTAGCCTCATCCAACTCGCCTTGCTTGCAATGACCATCAATCAGAGCAGAGTATGTAATGATATTGGGGTCACACCCTTTTTTCAACATTTCAGACAGTACTTTCTTGGCCTCTCGCAGATTGCCTTCTTTGCAGAGACCATCAATCAGAGAAGTATATGTAATGACATCAGGGTTATACCCTTTTCTTAACATCTTATATAGTATTTCCATGGCCTCCTGAAGCCTGCCTTCTTTGCAAAGACCATCAATAAATGCATTGTATGTGATAACATTAGGGTTATATCCTTTCTTTAACATCTCATATAGCAGTTTCTCGGCCTCTTGGAATTTGCTTTCTTTGCAGAGGCCATCAATGAGAACAGTGTATGTAATGGCATCGGGTTTATACCCATTTTCCAACAGGCAATATAATAGTTCCATGGCTTCTTGAAGCTTACCTTCTTTGCATAGGCCGTCCATGAGGGTGGTATATGTCACAACATCTGGACTGTGGCGCTCCTTCACCATCAACTGAAATAGCTTCAGAGCATCCCAAGCTTTACCTTCCTTGCAGAGACCGTTGATTAGTGTATTGAATGTGATTGTGTTGGGCTCGTAGCCCTTTCTCAGCATAGTAGCTAACAACACAAATGCCCCGTGTGTTTGTCCTGTCTTGCAGAACCCATCTATTAGCGTATTATAGGTGAAAACACTGGGAACCTGTGCTTTGCCCACCATTTGATTGAAAAGATTGACAGCTTCCGGTATTCTACCTTCCCTACATAGCCCTTTGATGAGGATAGTGAAGGTTATGACATTTGGGGCAGAGCCCTGTGCTTCCATTTCTTCAAACACTTTGAACGCATAGTCCAGTCTGCCTGTTTCGCAATGAGAATTGATAATAATGGTTGAAGTTATGATATCTGGAACAATATGGGCTTCAATCATAAGTCTATAAACAGACAATGCTGATTCGTGTCGATTCCATCGGACAAGGCTACTTAAAAGAAGATTGCTGGTGAAGAGAGTAGGGATGGATTTAGCTGAAAGAAGCATTTTCTTGAAGGTCTCCACTGCCTGTGGAAACTTATTGGTATGGCAGAATGTTTGAATGAGTTTGTCTGCTGCAATGCCATTAGAAGTATGCAGGCGTGTGGTCTGAGAGAAGTATGAGAGGTTTGTAAGATGTAAAATGACACGAGCAATATGTTCGCTGGTGTATAAAGCAGCAGAAAAATTGTGAGGGTATTGAGAAATGGTAACAAATGAATTAGATCTGGAGAGCATTTGTTTTCGTCTCATTGTCACCGCTATCACGATAATGTACCACGCAGGTTGGGTAGCGTAAAAGTCGCAGCTTTACCTCCTCCATCTTATTAGTCCCTGCCCAAAGAGCCTCGCAGGAACTATAGCAATCGGTTTTACCGATGAGCATTAGTCGGACACTCAAACCAATGATTGTTTTTCCATTTTAACCAAAATTCATGTATATTAATGAAATGTTTTTTCTTTTTAATCAATGAGCGAATCAAATATTTCTTTTTAACCCATCAAAGGATTCATGTTTTATTTAGCCTGATATCGAGTCCAGAGTAATTTAAATAAACTATATTTCATTTTGAAACTTAAACTAATGAGTAAAGACATCATACACATGTTCATATGGATTATTACTAGTTTAATGTTAACATTAATTCATAGAAATTAAATATTGGTAACATATATATCGGACTTTCAATAAGATTGAGACATTATATTTTTTTATTTTAAATATTTTTTATTTTATTTTAAATATGTATTTTTGACGTGTCTAGAGAACTACTGCCGTGTCAAAATTGTGGTTTGCATGAGAACCATACTTGACAATTGTTGTTTGCATGAGAACCCGATCTGGCAGGGAACACTGCTACACAACAATATTTCTGAAATTTCTGATTTGGCGATATTTCTGATTTGGCTCTTGGCTCGAATAGTCACAATTGCTTCAATGTTTGCTACACAATATTTCTGTTTATTCACTCTTGTTCATTCACTATTTTTGGATGGAATAGTGGCAATTGCTTCAATTACACTCGCAATTGCAGCAATGTTTTCTGGTGGTGAGCACTTATGTTTTCTGGTGGCGACCACTTAAGAGCATGTTTTTTGGTGGCGACCACTTAAGAGCATGCAGGAATGATAGTTTAGCAACAACAACTTCTTCTGTTGAGCCTGCAGGAATGATAGTTTAGCAACAACAACTTCTTCTACTAAGCCTGCAGGAATGATAGTTTAGCAACAACAACTTCTTTTGCTGAGCCTGCAGGAATGATTGCAAGAATGATAGTTTAGCAACAACTTCTTCTGCTCTAATTAAAGGGTTTTGACAGCTTGGGCTTCAACTGTTGCAAGAATGATAGTTTAGCAACAACTTCTTCTGCTCTTCTTCTGCTCTAATTAAAGGGTTTTGACAGCTTGGGCTTCAACTTGGCTTTTGGGTAAATTATCTTGACAACGTCTTCTTCTGCTTCTTCTACTCTAATTAAAGGGTTTTGATAGCTCTGGCTTCAACTTTTTCTTACTCTAATTAAAGGGTTTTGGGTTTGACAACTTTGGCTTCAACTTCTTGACAGAAAAAATTAGAAAATTTTCCTATTTCTATACTAACTCTACTGGAATAACTAGAAAAAATTAGAAATTTTTCCTATTTCTATAATAACTCTACTGGAATTTGTTTACCTAAAACAATGCTCACCTGTACACCCAGGTTGGCTTGCAAGGAGATACACATCAGACAAAGAGGAAGGCGCCTGGTATCTTAATACATGCACCACCTACCTATCAATTCTGCTTTTGGTTTATCTTTGTTCCTTTTTTATTTGCTTTGTAGACAGATTTTGTAGTGGATTGAATGTTTCATGATGCAGAAAACGCTGGAGGCCTTCATTATAATTATGAATTTCACCTAGTTGTTGTATTTGCTTTTATTAGATGTGATTCTTGTGAGCAACAGATAATGTTGATGGATTGGCATCATTTACCCAGGCGTCAAGCTGCTTCAATGTACTCATAAAGGCAAAGCCGCATTCCAAACTCGTATCACCTGACAAACAGTACAGGAAGTGGGGCAGGCCACCTCTGAATGTGCTCCGTGACGAAACACTTTCATTTCGTTTGGATAAAGGAAAAATGGCGAGCTTGCTCAGTTCCTGCTCTCCTTTCACTCTCCGCTCATAGTGGTCAGTTCTAGTGCTGCTTGCATTCTTATTAAGGAATTCAAACTTTGTCTACAAGAAATTCAAAGGGATTTTTAATTATTCAATTATCTGGTTCAAAACACTATAGGTCACTAGAAAACTACCCTTTGTTTTACTTAGCTATGCGAAGGTGAGGAAATGTAGCACCCCCATCGTTTCAGTGAGTCGCAACAGTGAAAACACCACCAATGCCAGTTGTTTCCACAGAAGCAAGGGTATACAAACCAATTCCAAAAGCACTAGTAGCATTTGAATCAGCAGTTGCAACGCTAGTTTAACATCCTTCAGTTGCAAATAGAATTCCTATTTGAAAGCCATGACTTGTTCCAAAATGACCTTACCTCTTTCTTTTCGAGACTCAGTTGATAGGTGCTTAGTTGATAGGTGGATTACTCTTACGTATATATGTCTTATTTTGCCTCTGCTGCTAGTGTTGGCTCTGTTGTTGGTGGTGCAGCTACTTCGACTGGTTCAACTGGATCAACTCAGTAAGCTGGTGAAAGGTTATAAGCCCGGTCCAACCCTACTTCTTTTTTACCATTACCACATACGCCACCTTTCGGTCTTAAAATTCCCATATATGAAAGTGTGGTACAACCAGCTGGGATTGCTAGGTGGTATGGTTGGACTGGGTAGCAAGGCCATCTTTCATTAGCAAGGTTGTTTCAATTGAATCTCTGGCACATACCTAACATTTAGTGTGGAGAGGGGATATGTGGGCTTCATGCAAGTTGCACGTGCCCAACCCTACTTCTTTTTTACCATTACCACATACGCCACCTTTCGGTCTTAAAATTCCCATACATGAAAGCGTGGTACAACTAGCTGGGATTACTCGGTGGTATGGTTGGACTGGGTAGCAAGGCCATCTTTCATTAGCGAGGTTGTTTCAATTGAATCTCTGGCACATACCAAACATTTAGTGTGGAGAGGGGATACATGGGCTGCATGCAAGCTACATGTGCCCACCCGCAAGCTTTATATTTTCTATATTTAACTTTATGTTTCTTTATTTAACCACTTGCAAGTTTTACTTTTCTATTTGTTATTTATTTAATTTTTTATTTTTTATTAATTTCTCTGTCCAACAAGATGACAGACAAAGGAGTTTCCTAGGGACAGGAACCCCAAATGGCATTATCATGATATTTTACTCATTAAAAGAGATCATGATTTATGTAGCGATGCAACGTAGTCTTGGCGGTGTGACGCTGAAAGATGTCTATGATCTACTAGAACAATCATCATCGTCTGTAAGTGCTTTAATAATAACAACCTTCTTAACCATGTCAACAATTTTCAATGAATTTTTATTCAAAGATATTTGCAGCATGCTCTGTTGTAATCCATTTTTGTGTTTATGTAACAAATAGGTAGTAGAAGTGCACAGAAGACCACGAATCTGCTATTTGTTGCTCTTACAAGTGCAGGCTTAACATGAGTTGTTGCACCTATAACATGAGCTGACTTGGCTGTAGCTAGGATTTATGGTGGCGCCGTTTCCTTGAGTGCTTGTCGGGGCTTCAGACAGAGCTTAATTGGTCCCTTACTTTCAATAGCCCATTGTCAAAGCAGTTCTATTACTACTGGAATGCTACTGGAAGGTACGTTAGGAAAACTGCTGGCTTTCTCAAGAAAGGATGTGGGTCCTGTTTATGCATGCTTTGATGTTGTTGAAACTCTTACCTCGCCTGCTTTAGCAACCTTTGTTTATGCCTATGTGGGATCTACTAGTGTGAAAGTGCTTAGGCAACTCAATCCATTGGTTCTGGATCCGAAAATGGCTCTTAATTAATAGGCTCTAAGTTATCCAATTGGATATGGAACATAGAGGGTTGATGGCTCTCGAACTGCTTTGGGCGCTACTTGTTAAGACTTAGTAGAAACTCAATTCACAGAATAATATACTGCCCCCACATTTGCTTCTTATGTAGTCTCTCCCCTTACTCTTGCCTATACCTTTGTTGCATCTTACTGGCAAATGGTCACTTATACTGGATTTGATGCTTATGGATAAACTAGATCACTGATTGGATCATCGACTAGATCAATAAGATAAGATACTGATGGCGGTTCTACTGCTTAAGCAACCAAATATACAGGCTCTGATACTCCCAAATTTCTCAGAGAATTTATCTAATCTTCAGAATATCAATCTGCGCTACTGTAAAAGTTTGGAGGTGCTTCCAAATTCCATAGAGCATTTAAGGAATCTCCGAGAGATCAATTTGACGCATTGTAAAAGTTTGAAAGTTCTTCCAATTCTGGCACATTAACAGGTGCAAGGTAAACTTAAACCGCAACAAATGGGACTGAAACTACTACGACTGGCACATTCACTTAAATTGGATAAACTAGATCTACTGCTAGTGAATCTGGAACCTTATCCTAAAAGTTCTTACTAAGCATGGCAGGGATTTGTTTCTTGCAACTCCCCTTTTTTATTTAACTAGAAGAAGTTAGAAGATAAAAAAAATTACAACAGTCCACTTATCAGAATAAATACTACTGGGGAGAGGTATAACTTTTCAATTTTTCTGGGCATATATTTTCCTTGTGGAATTTGACTAGAATTTCGAGGCATTTGTTGGAATAACATTACTAGTTTAACTTGGTTTTTGTTCAGACTGACTTAAGTTTTGTATAACTTGGCTTTTGTTCATATTGGCTTGATTTTTGTATAGTTGAAAAAGTGTTGAGACCATGGATCAACATCAAAAAGTCTAGGTTCCTTCTACTTGTAAAATTCTTTTGATTCTTTAAATCAACATCCAAGAGTCGAAAAGAGTCTGGGCTGCTTTGAATTCAAAAAGTTAGTCAGAAAGAGTTTCGTATGCTTTGATTTCAAAAAAATCATTTGATTGAGAAGGCTTGAATTTTCCAAACTAGAATTTGTAGTTAGTTAGCATAATTTTGTTGAATATTTTTTATTTTAATTTTTTTGGGATAAATAGTATATATGTGTAAACAACATCCAATGTTTTGGGTGGACACTACAATGCTATCTCCAAACATAATACGCTAATAATAAGGTAAGAATAAAGTTTGAAGATTAAAAATTAAAAGGGCAAGAATAGTAGCCATTGAAAAGAGGGGTAAAAAGGGATTGAGAAATAGATAATAAATTTTACAGAAGCGAGAAGAACGAATAAATAAACCAATATAAATCCATCTTAACCACATATATAACAAGAGCCAGGGATGAAATCTTTTGAAGTGCAAACCCTTTTTATAGTGAAAAACTTGAAAAATTGCACCTCCAAAGATTGCATCCCTTTAGGGACATGATGGTTAAGATATCTCTCTCTCTCTATATATTTCAATTTTACTTAATTTTATATATTAAAATATGTTATTGTCATTCATATATGTACATATATGTTTATACTTTTTCTAGAGTTGATATTAAAATAAATTAGTTAGCATGCATATTAAAAGGGTTCATTTAAGTATCCAATTGAAATATGAAAATATAAATAATATCAACTTTATTTATTTTTTGTCAAGTCCCATTAGCACAACCGAATAAGGACAACAATGTGACCCAGGATCAAACTTAATGCAAGGTGGTTTTGCTAAGGGATGAGACATGCTAAAAAAATCAAGTCATCCAAGGGTTGTGTGGCCTAGGTTGGGTTTGATCCCTAGGTGACTTTGATGGCTTAGATAGGTTGGGTGCAATCCCTGGGTGACTTTGACGGCTTAGATGTCCTTGGGTTGTAGCTCCTCAACCCACAAGTCAAGCCTAGAGGATCACATACAACTTGACAAACAAAAGAGAAAAAATATTTGTTTTTTGTTCTAATTACATTAAAAGAATTTTAAAAGTTGATATAAAATTATCTTATTTCATATGGACATGGAAATATTTGATTTATAACTAAGAGTGAGAGTGAAATATTTTTACCATAAATCCTTTGTATTGGGTTGTAATATCAACCAGCTTATATCCATATAAACTCTAAATCTATTAAACTCGTAGAGGGATCAAATCTTTCTAGGTGCACACATTTCCTCAAGTTTTGCACTCAAAAAAGAGGTTTGCACAGGACGGGTGCATGACGACTTTGATGGCTTAGATGGCTTAGATGTCCCTAGGTTGTGACTCCTCAACCCACATACCAATACGGAGGATCACAAGCAATCTCACAAACAAACAAAAAACACTATTTGTTTTTTGTTTTAATTGCTTTAAAATAATTTTAAAAAGTGATATAAAATTATCATATTTCGTATGGACATAGAAATATGTTATTTATAACTGAGAGTGAGAGTGAAATATTTTTACCATATATCCTTTGCATTGGGTTGTAATATCAACCAACATATATCTATCTAAACTCTGAATCTATTAAACCCTAAGATGGATCAAATCTCTCTAGGTGCAAACATTTCCTCAAGTTTGCACCTCGATAGATTTGATGACTCTCTGCCTTAATGATCTATAACCTCCCTTGATAGATCTAGAGTTTAGTTGGATCTACTAGTTTATAAAACTCAGTACAATATAATATTTGAGAAAATAGTTCTAATTCCTGAAGCTCACAACAATATAATATTGAGAAAATAAAATAATATTCAAAATTTTAGTAATAAGTAAAATATTTGTTTTATAATATGCCATCTACTTTATTGAAAATAAATCTTCATGTATACCATGTCTATCTACTTTAATGGAAAATGAATATTTGCTGTAAATTTAATAATTAAAATCAAAGCCATAAAAATGAAGAAAACAAATCTGAGATGGATTCCAATTCAATCATATTTAAGAATAATTTTTTATGAAAAAGTTTTAAAACAATACTTTGAAGTTATAATTAAAAAATAAACAAAAAAACCAAAATTTATAACATGTAACCCCTTCATATAATTTTTTGAAATTGCACTGAACGACCAAAACCTCAATGCCAGATAAAGCTAAACTAAAATATATAATAAGATCATAAAACAATAATTACAAAGAAAACCAATGTGATTAATCAAAGCTTAATGCCTTGCATGCTTAGGTTCAAAACCAAGACCATAAATTTGTTACTCATTATTTTTTTCATCTAACAACGTTCTTCTTTGTTAGCCTCCCTCATAATCTAGGCAACCCATCTCATAAATATCAAGAAATAATGCATCGTATTGTTGTGCAGCCATGTAAGATCCTTATTCACTATTGAGGCTGACCTTGAAAGAAAGCTGTGATAGCAACGACCTGATTAGCATGGCTTATTTTCTTGGGATTTAGCTTGAAACAATTATACAACTCTTTTTTATTATTTCTACATAAATATACTAAATAAATCGCAAAGTCAATCAATTTACAAAACTTTTATCTTAAATAATATTAAAGAAAAAAATGCAATATATTCACAACACCTTTATCTTTAAACAATGGAATACAAATCCACCGAGGTAAATTAAATCATAGCCAATCACATTATGGTTATGATAATTAAACGAAGACTTACTCTTTAAATCAAAGTGATACAATTTTCTTTACATAATGTGATACAATTTTCTTTACATAATGTATCGTTTGGTTGTAAGTTGAAAGATTCAAATTTCATCGCCACTTTATTATGGGCTCATTTTTATTTTATTTTTATTTGGTCATTTTTATTTTGACGGAGTTAAAATGTTTATCTTACATTACATTACTTTACAACATCTTTACTATGGAGAGCAATTATATATTTTTATTTTATTATGATTCAGTCAAAATGTTTACATTACATTATGTTACATATCTTTACCAAACTAGGATAGAGAGCTCCTCTAGACCAATTATTAATTTTATTATTTTCTTTTCCTTTTATTTAATTTGACCACTCAAAATGTTTTATTAATAATTATAATTGTATTTTTTTTTATTTTTTAATTTAATTTAATTTGATTAATTAATTAATTTTATGTAATTTCACATAAAATTAACATGGATCTAGGTTGATTTAATTTCCTCATTTAAATAGGCAATATTCCACATGAATACCATAAGTCAATACCATGGATTCTCAATATCAAGGGTCATTTTTATTTTTATTTTTATTTTATTTTTATAGGGTTATTTTTATTGTTTTACTTGTATTTGTATTTTATATTTTATTTTGACACAGTTAAAATGTTTACATGACACAACAAGACATTACAACATCTCTTCCATGCTAGGTTGGAGAGCACGTCTCAACAATCAATAACCAATAAAGAAACCACATTTAGAGTGGGAATACGATTTATAATACTTTCAAGTAAAACTAACCCCGTATATATATATATATATATATATATATATATATTATTATTATTTATTTTCTTATAGCTCACATTATTTTTTAATTTAAAGAATATTCTATTTTTATTTATAACCAATAAACCGCATTTAAAATGGGAATACTATTTATAACACTTTCAAGTAAAACTAACTAACTATATATATATATATATATATATATATATATATATTATATATATATATATATATATATATATATATATATATATATATATATATATATATATATATATAATTTTGATTATAGTTTACATTATTTTTTAATTTAAAGAATATTTTATTTTAATTTTAAAAGAGACACATGTCAACTTTATGTTGAGTATGGACATAATTACTCACCACTTTCATATTGGGATGTAGAATAAGCCTTTCGGCTCATTGTGGAGATAATAATGTTGTAAAATATTATTAATTTGTAAAAAACAATATTAAAAAGTGAAAGAAATTGAATTGAAATTAACTTAAAAAGAATAACCAAAAATGAAAGTTTTGAAAAATCAAAGATTTATATTATAGTGAAAATTATGAAAAAAATTAAAAGTTCAAATTTATAATTTTTTTTTAATAAATATTGATAAAAATAAATAAAGCACAAAACAGGCTTAAAGAGTTAGATTCAAAATAAGATGAAATTAAGGAAATCCACAAACGAAAAAGGGTTAAAATAAGATAAAGCATTAAAAAACAAAAGGGGATCTATAAATAAGGGGTAAAGTTTAAAGGATGTATAGTGTACAAGGAAGGGGGGACACGACAAGGAAGGGTTGAAGAAAAGGCAGGCAATCGAGTGAGACATCGGGGGAGGGGGCGTAGAAGGAATTAAGGAAAGGATATAAAAGATGAAAGAATCAATTGAAGGAGATTAAGGGATAAAATAAAAAAAAAGGAAAAAGAAGAGGGAAGGTACGAAAATTGTAGAAAGGACGAGATTTATTGGTTGAGGGGCAAATTATTGGTTCCATGACTCATTCAATTTATAGTCATATTCTCTATTGAAGTTATTGGGGTGTTTTTCAATTTAGATGACTTCATTGATGATGGAAGTAGAATAATGTGGGGTAGTGATGAGAACTTTGGTTTGGTCAAAACATATGTGTTATTTTGTGTTATGAGAGTGTATAATGATAGCATATTTGGTAGTATAATTATGGTTAGTGTCAGGGATATGTTTTTTGAAGCAGTCTTTGAAAGATCTACATGTTTTCCCAATATATACTTTTCGACAGGAGCAAGGGATTTGGTAAACCCTAGGACAAAACACGGAACCAAATTTTCCTTTGAAGGTTCTAAAAAGGTGTTTAAGAGTTTTAAAGGGTTTGAAAATGGTTTTTATATCCTTTTTAGCTAAAAATCCATAAATTAAATTAGTGATGCCTTGCATATAGGGAAGGGAATGGTAAGTTGAAAGGGGGATCCTCAAAAATCTTTCCACATTGAAAGCATTGAGATAAAGGACAAATAATATAATGATCCAATCTAGATCACTCACCTTAAACAACATATATACCATCTTTGTATTATATTCTTAAGAAATTGTAAAAGAAAACATGATGCATCACCTACCTTTACAATAAAACCAATATGAGCTTCATATAAAATATCTAAAGTATGTTTTGAGGTTACCTGTCACTTCAGCCCGAGAACTAGTTTGAGGACATAGAGTGGTACAAGAAGATGTTCCTACACAATATGCCTTTAAATGTCATTATAAGAGTAAGTAAAACCTAGTGAACAACATACATCATACTTAAACTCAATGTTATGATACCATACCTATTAGCTACCCTTAATTGTAATGGGATCAAATGGATAGATGGAAAGAGTGCAAGGAATGCCACCAACAATAAATTATATAAATGGAACTTTAAACCACATCGAATTTACTCTTGCTATTGTATAAAATTGTTGTACTAATGTAATTTTGTAACTTTTATACTCAAGTTCAAGGGATTGATAAGTAAATAATATCTTTCAACCAATATAACCTTCCATACCAATTTAAAAAATATCTTAAATTCTTTTTAATTTTTTTAATGATTAAAGTTACATAAATTAACCTTCAAACCATCAAACACTTAATAATTTTACTCTAACAAGGAATTGCACCTCTCAGTCACTCAATAAGTGGACACTACAATTATGTCTAATATGGGTTAACAAAGCAGAAACATTTTCTACTTCTACCATGATGAGGATGTACAAATCCCTAGAATCACAATAGTTACGAGTGAAATTGTAAAAATGCATGGTGAGTTGAAAGATGAAGATGTAATCTTATGTAACGTCGACTTTGGAGATATAATTTCACATAAGGAAACAAAAGCTTGAACATTACTCACATCTTCTAAATGCATTATGCAAAGAGAAAATTGCTAGCCATTTCCGCCTTGTACTTAAAATCACTCTCTTAATCAACAACATTCTCAATGTCGTTTAACTCAATATTTCGCGTTTCCATGTATAATCACCATGTGTAACTATTTTTCATGTGAGACATGTTATACAAGACACATCATATACACATATGTACCCTAAGTCACAAAAACGTACAAAATTAAATAAATATGAAATATTTGTATGAGAAAACAAGTTGGCCCGCACATACCCTATTCTTCATATAAGGAAACTAGGGAAAATTTTAAGGATGGAAATTTGTCTTAAAGTTTAGAAACGTTGGCGAATCCCACTAGTCCATAATATGAAATCTATAAAATGTTTGGAGATATTTTTGTAAAAATGTTCAAATTTATAATATTTGTATATAGTCTATATATATATTTTTGGTGATTTTTAGGGTAAAATAATTTTAGTCTATAAAATTTGGGCGAATCATTTTTACAAAAAAATGGAAATTAGCGAATCTTTTTTTGGAAAAAAGCATAGAAAATTAGCTTATGAGTGAATATTAGCCCCTAAAATTTTCCCTGAAAGAAACATAAGCATATATTGCCTCCCCAAGACTAGCACATACCCCCTCCCCTATCCATGCAAATGATCTGCATCTGTGTGATACATTGTGTGGAGTGATTAATATTAACTGTATTTAACCATTTAAAAATTAGTATTGTGTAGAAGGAAGGTGTGCTGGAGAACTGTGTAGAGGGAGAGCGAATACAGAGGTATAGAACTTTGTGACAGGAAAATGTGTTTTATGAATCTTTTGTGACATAATTTTAACAAGTAATGTGTCCGTAGTTGCATTGGCCAGGTGTTCATCATGCATTCTTTTTTGGCATGCATGTTGCTAGCGCATATTGGAATAGTTCTCAGGGGGGGCTTGTTATGACTGGTTTTTCCATAGTTGTCTGAATCAATAGTCTGTTGTGAGAACTGTGTTTTTTTCATTATCTTACGAATCACACACATTATTTGGTTTCAAAAATAGGTACAAAATTTACGATATCAGTATCAGGTATGTTGTGGTTCATTTGTTTTGTGATTCTATGATTTAGTTCATAGACTAGAGTTTTGCATGAATCAATGTGGATATGCATTTGTTATTAATGTGTGTACTTTTTATTATCTTATGGATTTATAGTTTGTAGCTATATTATCATGTTCATTTTCTTGTACATTGTTTATATTGTGCTTAACATCTTTAAATATAAGTACCCATCATGGAAGTTGGTTAATCGTCTTTAAGTATGAATCTAATCCAAGTATACCAACAAGCAATGAGGTAATAACTCATAGTGAATTTAGAAATTTTCTGAAGCATGATTGCTAAATCATCAATGTACAAGCATGTTTGAAGCATGATTGCTAAATCATCAATGAACAAGCATGTTTGAAGCATGATTGCTAAAAAGTCAATGGAGAAGTATTTGTTTATTGTAGAAAGAAAACATACAAATGAAATACTAAGGAAGCATAATCTATTTCATTTAAATAATTTTGCATATGTTGTAGGATATTTCCTTTTTGATACTATTGGAACTCTATTGCATTTTAGATACACGTCAATAGAGTTGCATGAAGGAACGATAGAACATTTCAAGAATTGTTTACATGAACACAACATTGAAGCCATATTATCTTATGAACTTGAATTGAATGATAGAAATTCATGGTATAAATAGGCCGGATGTTTATTTGGAAAGGATGAAAAAAATCAACTTCAAATTCTATTGCTGGGGAAGAACAATTACTTTGGGGGGACATATTTTGTATACATTGGTTATCGAATTAAAATTCCCATAAGACCTTAGTGAAAGACAACAATGACAAAATATTTTCATTTTAATTCAAATTTGCACAAAGAAAGTTATGACATATTGTTCCATGACTAAAATTCAATTGTCGGACATTTCAAACCACTTCTATAAAAGAAAAAATGTTCTATATGAACTGATGATGAACCTATAATAAATAAAACCCAAACAAATAGAACGTAGATGGATGTAGATAGAAGAAAGCATGGGTAGATATATATTTAAGAGAATTTTTGAGTTCAAGAGTATTTATGGTGAAAGTTGTTTTGAACCAATATGCCAATTGATGGAGAACAAATATGATGTTCCCTATTTATGATCCATAATTTCACAAACCTCTTGCAATGAAATCATGCATAATGATTCATTTGCATTAAACTACATAGAAAAATACATGAACAGACATGCAATTATGTAATTTCTTGGAATAGTAGATTAGGATGGATGCATTATGCAATTAGCAATCCATATGAAAAAGGGAAGTTAAATGGTGGCCTTTTTGTTTATGATTGGATACGGTCTATCTTGAATATAACTATATGCATATGGTTCGCTGAGACTCTAGCTATTGTAGTTGAATTTCATGGGTTCGAGAAAGACACAATGATATTCCATGTTGTGAAATTTAGAACGAATGTAGGTCATTTGCATTATGAACCTCTAAAAGAGTTAGTACAAGAAAAAACAATTCACATCCGATTGAAGTAGTTAATGAAGAGAAATATATATAAGAATCAAATAAAAAACATAGTGAGGTTAATACGAATAACTTTGAAAACATGAACATAAATGAAAATGGCATAGAAATTGACATAAAATTCATCAATGCAAACAAAACATTGTGACTATCATTTCAACAACTCAAGAAACATATAAGAAACAAGGATGTTTTCAAATAAGGTGTTCTTAGAAAACTATGAAAGCCATTAAATTCTAGCTCTAAGAACATCAACATTGATGAATATACTATGAAACTTAATATAAAGCTTGTCAATGTAAGTAAGGGACCATGTTCTTTGCTGCATAAACTCAAAAAATACATAATAAACAACAATGTTATTGAAACAAGTCAGATTACAAGGCGGTTGAAGCACTAAAGTCAATACAAAATAGCATATTTTCTAATAAACATACAAAATCGTTATGAATGTTTGATTATACATTTGAAATGATAGCCGAACAATAATATTTTAAGAAAATACTAGATGTCCCTATTTATGATTGTGGAATATGCAAGCAAACTTAGTTTAAAAGAGATGTCATAGAAAAACAAATCAACAATGTGTCCGAAGTTAAGTGCATATGTCAAAAATGTAGAAAAGCATTACATAATGACAAAGTTATCAAATTTGTAGTTCTAGAGAGAATTAGGCATAATAAACAAATTCCCATAATGAAATACTTATGAATTGGAGGAAACATTGGTACCATTAAGATTACCATTTTTGCAAATATGGGAACTTGGATAAAATTTTAGAAAACCACAATTGGCATTGACTCGTGAACTAATCAATGTACCTTCTAACACATCTCGAATTCAAATTACACTTCCTTGTGACAAATGAATCTAGTATAGTGGTTATGGAAATTAAAAGATGCTTAATTTTAAAAAAGCATATTTATTGTTAGGCGAATACGTATTCATAAATTCATAAAGGCATTAAGATGATTGTGTAAAACTCTAGTTTATAGACTATAAAATGTCATAATAAATGAAAACTAGAAACAAGTCTTTGATCAAAATAAGGATGCATATGCATATGAGACAGAGACATATGCAGAAATCAATGATGACAATGATTACTATGATGAAGAGACGGTAACAAAAGCACTATTACATGGATTTTGTGATTCATATATTATTATTTATGATCTTCATAATAATCAAATAAAAATTGCTTCGAGTGAAGGCTATAGGACTTTGGGCATATTCAGAGATAGGTATTTTGGAAAAGATGATCTTTCCCACACTGTTTTACGGGAAAAAATGCTGAGACAATGTTACGAGAAAATTTACATATCACGATATTGCTCAGTGGGAATTTCTGCAACAAGATCATGATTTTGCGTATCATATAATGAATTTGTTTTACAAAATAGCTCAAATTATCCTCAATCTAGTATTCACTTGTATTTGGATTCGTATAAGAAAAAGACAGTTAAAAGGAAGAAAAACAAATAGCTAGAGACGTTAAAACAAAGATACATTTGAAATGAATTCTTGCATCGAACATTGTGTATATGGATCTTATATGAATACAAACATTGCCAAACTATTTTTCACATTTACTCAAGAACTTATACTCACTGATCCGACAGTTGGGTCCAATGACTTTCTTTGTTTTGTTTAGCAGTGTTGAACATATCTAGGAGCCTTTGGTAAAGACTTTGGAACAAATGCATTGAGAGAAAAAATCGTCGACTGAAAACAAGGTAGGGGAAGACGATATTGATACCTTGATAAGAAATGACCCCGTTACTTGTGTACGATATTACAGAAGTAGAATAAATGCTCTATGCTAGTTAATTTACATGAGTGCAAGTACGTTGGTGATGTCGATGATTGTTTCTTTGTAACAAAATTCCAAACTAGAGGAAGCCAACATGAACATGGATTGCTATGGATAAAAAATGCTCCCATCTATGGAACAAGCACAAATATCGAAATTGAAAGTTTCATTGACAAGTACTTGTGTTGTGATTCGACCATAATGCCTGCAAATATGAAATCTATTCAACATCATCACCATACAAGCACTTGTAGGAAAGGAAAACATATGCATTATAGGTTTAATTTTCCAATTCCACCAATGTGAAGGATGCAAATACTTGAGCCTATGGAATTCGACAATTCAAAAACAAAAGCAAATGAAAGAATGATATTTGATGCACTAGAGAATATGGAACATGATGAGACATATACATATGATAGTTTTTTGAAAAAAATAGGTAAAAGTGAATTTGATTATATCCATGCAATTCGGTGTACTATGAAGCAAAGAATAATTCTATTCAAAAGAGAGCCAATAGACATATGGACTAATAGTTTTTCTCGACATATTCCATTAATCTGGGGTGAAAATATTGATGTCCAATTTGTATTTGAATAATATGTTATAGCTACTTATTGTAGTTCATATATCACAAAGCTAGATAAAATAATCACATCAATGTTTAAACGTGGGTAAGGTGAATGTAAGAAAAACGATGGTGATATCATAGAAACAATTGCAAGACTTGGAAAAACTTTATTGAACTTAGAGAAAATGTTTGCACAACAAGTTGTATATATAGTGTTGTCAATGCCACTGTATACTAATTCAAGCAAATACATATTTATTAATAATTCGACAGTAGATGATTGGACATTTTTACTAAATAACCAAAAGATCTTGAGCATGAACCAAATGATTCAAAAAACATAACATGTTTTTCAATTATCAATCGCTATGTCCAGTGACCAAAAAGCATTGAACATGTATGCTTAGCAGAATTTTCATCGTGCTATACACTACAAGGAAAAAAAGAGGAGGCATTGAGAGACCATACGTTATAAGATACATAAAGTATAATAAACATATTGATCATGGTAACTATTATAGAGAATGAATAATGTTATACATCCCATATTGTATTAATGAGACAATTTTAAGGAACACTATTCGACTTGGGAGAATGCATATTTATTATTTGAAAAAATTATAAAATGCAATGAACGAAAATTCACGAATGAAATAATAATGATGTGGAATGGTATTGATAGAATAGTAGTTGAGCTTGAAAACAATGAGAGAAAATTATTTGAAAGAGATGTACCTACATATAAAGAAATAGACAATGAAAATGTTATCAAGAATATGATATTGAATTTAATTTTCAATACTTGCAAAAGGCTAGAAATGCAAATCAATTGTTCAGAGACCTTACCAGCTTGTAAAAGAACAAAATGAGCCATTGTATATACATGTAATAGGTGATGTGGGTGTTGGAAAAACATTTACTATTAAAGCAATATTCCAATCTCTAATTCACTTATACAACAACATATTCAGATTGACCCAAATTAATTATATTGAACGATTTCTCTTCGGATCTTCGGTTATATAAACAGTGCGGATATATAAATCTTCGCATATAAATCTTCGCAGTGCGGATCTTTTCTCTTCTGGACGGGTTATATAAACAGTGCGGTTATATATTGAACGATTTCTCGGTATTGAACGGTTATATAAATCTTCGCATATAAACAGTGCTCGGTTAAGATTTATAGGCGGATATATAAATCTTCGCATATAAACAGTGCGGATCTTTTCTCTTCTGGACGGGTTCGGTTATATAAACAGTGCTCGGTTATATAAACAGTGCGGTTATATATTGAACGATTTCTCTTCGGATCTTTTCTCTTCTGAACGGGTTCGGTTATATAAACAGTGCGGATATATATTGAACGGTGATTTTGGCATATATAAATCCAAAGCTCGGTACCCTCGTTCTGGTTCTAAGGCTCCGGTTTTTGAAATATATATAAACCCTCGCATTCGGTGATCTTGGCTCGCATATATAATCCTAGCACTCGGTGATCTTGGTTCTGGGGCTCGCATTTATAAACGCATTCGGTGATCTTGGTTTTGAAGCTCGCATACATAAATCCAAAGCTTGGTGATCTTGGCTCGCACAGGCGATCTGCAGTCAGGTTCGCTGATATCAGGTGCACACATTCCTTATCTTTTTCTTTTCTAATACATATTTGCTCATATAATTTCAAGTATGAATATTTCACCACAGTTACCAAAGATTACCAAGGGCAGACCTAGCACAGTTACTCTACAAGGCCTCTATGAGTATATAGAGTCTTTAGAGAAACTTAGAGAAGAAAGAGAAGCCAAGTTACAAAAAGAGTTAGAAGCCGTGCTGGAAAATAAATTTGCATCTCTTGAAAACACGATCCAAAAACAAATAGAAAATAAAATAGAACTACTGGAGAATAAAATGGAGGCAATGGAGACTAGATTGCATGTTATAGAAAAACAAAACCAAGATACTAACCAACCATCCCAGCAAGGAGACGCTGATACTTTAGAGGGTCTTAAAATGAAAGACATGATTAAAGAATTAGAAGAAAAAGTTAATAGCCGCCTCACCCTAAATAGTGTGGTAGATAAGTTGGATATTAAACCAATTAAAGATGAAATGAAAAAATTAATAGAATTAGACCATGAACGTAACAAAAGGACCTTGAACCTTATAATCTTCGGTTTAAAAGACGAAGAAGATGAGGATACTTTAGCCTTATTCCAGACAGAATTACATAATAGATTACAAATTGAAACAGTGTGTCTCACAGAAGCAACAAGGTTGGGGAAATTAACCGAGAATAAAGGAAGATTAATCCGCATAAAGGTGAGCTCTACTGATCATAAGCACAACATACTTAGTAAAACCTCAAGTCTAAAAGGAACGGGAATATTCATAAATGAAGATCTCATTCCAGAAGATCAAGCAGAATTAAGAAAGGAGGTTCAAAAGGTAAAATAAGCTAGAAAGGAAGGAAAATGGGCAATAATCAGAAATAGAAAAGCCTTTATTCGAGATAGAAACCAAAAAGATAGTAATCAATAGCAATTAAACATGCTTCGGATCCTTTCTTGGAACTGTCGGGGCTTCCCATGGAACAAAGGCCCCAAGCTAAGTTGGATTTCAAATGATGTTGATATTATTTTGCTTGTTGAAACTTGGGAGCATGAAGAATCTAAGGTCCCTAACATAGATGGCTTTACGCTATGGTATATGTGGAACAAGCGATCCTCCCATAGAGGCATTGGGGGAATAGCTTGTTACATTAAGAAGAACATCTCCCCCTATGTTAGGATTTATAAAAACGACTCTTACAACCAATTTAGTTGGATAGAGATCAGAGACATTAATAATAAAAATTCCTACATAGCAATATGTTATTTTCCCCCCATTAATTCTAACTTCTATAAGAAGAAGAATCTAGATAAAACTAACCCTTACAATAGTTTAGAGAATGATATTTCTAGCCTAAGGAATGACGGTAATATCCTTTTAATAGGTGACTTTAATGCTCGAACTTCAAACAACCAAGCTATTATTCTAAGCAATCATTCCAACCCTAATCCTCTTTGGTTAGACGAAGACCCTACCCTGGCTAGTAGGTACAAAAGGAGCTCTAAAGACCTCGGGGAAAATTTGTTTGGGTCAGAGCTAGTCAAGCTTTGTAGTGCTCAGGATCTCATAATTTGCAACGGTCTAAAGAAGTGGCCCAATTCCAGCAAGATGACCTGCTTCCATGGACTTGGTAGCAACGTCGTAGACTACATTATTTCCGATCTCCCATTATACAACGAAATGGTAAACTTTGACATCTTAAATGACCACGAACCTGACTCTGATCATAGGCCTTTACTTATAACTCTCAATTTTGTCATGCATAGAGTTCCCATAGAAAATAATACTTACAACCAAAAGAACTTAATATTTGATAATAATAAAAAGGATCTCTTTCTAAATGAATTAAAAACTAATTTGCCTCCTTTATCTAGTATAGACAACATAGAAGACCTATATCATAATTTTACTACAACCCTCTCATATTCTATTAACAAGTTCTCAATTGAAGTCTCAAATAATAAAAGAAATAGCAAAACCAATCCATGGTATGACAAAGATTGTAAAAGTGCGAGGAGAGCAATTAAGGAAGCTGTTGATGATTCTCTTAAAATGGACAAGATAAGAATATACAAAGCCCTAATTAAAAGGAAAAAGAGGCAGTACATTCGTCAAAGACAGGAGAATCTCTTACCCCTTTCTAAGGTAGCTCCTAAGAAATTTTGGAGGTAGATTCTGACGAGGAAGACTAAGGATAATAATAAAATTGCTCTTCACGATTGGAATTCTTATCTTAAAAAGCTTTATGAATCTCCAAATGTCATGGATAATTTGGAAACCCTGCTCACAACGAAAGAAGTTTTCTCTTTATAAGACATTAAATTTGGGGTTAATCGCCTCGCTAATGGGAAAGCTAAGGACATTGAAGGTTACCAGGTGGAAATCTTAAAAATTGGAGGTCCTGTCCTCATCCCCCACATCCACAAGCTTTTCAATCAAGCAGTTAAGCAAGGGTTCCCTAAACCTTGGACTGAGAGCCTCATTATCCCTATTTTTAAAAGTGGGGATACAAATAACCCCTCTAATTATCGGACAATTATGATCAGCCCTCTCTTAGCCAAGTTATATGGTAGTATTCTGGAAAAAAAGTTAAGCATATGGCTTGAAAGTGAAGGTAAGCGGGCTAAAGGCCAAGTAGGTTTCAGAAGGCATCACTCAACAACAGACCACCTTGTTACGCTTAGGATCATTGCGGAGGAATGTCGTAATGATAAATCCAATTTATTTTGTTGCTTTGTAGACTTTAGAAAGGCTTTCGATACGGTTCCTAGATACAACCTTTGGAATAGGTTAGAAGAGCTAAAGGTTCCTCTTGAGTTGAGAGCTGCTTCTATAAGGCTATACGAGAATGTAATTGCCAAGCTAAAGAGCAATGAGGGGTGGTCGAAAGATATTAAGTGTAACATCGGAGTTAAACAAGGTTGTCCCCTCTCCCCTACCCTATTTGGAATTTACATCGATAAGCTCGAAGGCTATTTAGAAGAAGCAGGATGTGATGGCACGATCTTAGTTGGGATAGTCGTTATCCTTCTTCTCTATGCTGACGATATTGTTCTTTTGGCAAGGTGCCCTTCTGATCTTGATAAGCAACTCAAGCTTCTTAAGGATTTATGCTCTACCATGGGTATGACTGTTAACACTGACAAAACAAAAGTTATGATTATCAAATCCAAGAAGGACACTTACGCTAATTTTATGTATGACAATAATAACTTGGAGGAAGTGTATTCTTACAAGTACCTAGGAATTGATATCCATCACAAGCTCAACTGGAACCATAGCATTGAGAAAAGGATCAATGGGGGTTGGAAAGCTTATTTTGGTCTTGAAAATAATTGTAAAACAGCAAACCTCGTAATGTGGGATAAAAAGAAGTTCCTCTTTGAAACTTTAGTCACTCCTGTTATCTTATATGGCTGTGAGGTTTGGGGTTGCAGCATCTCCAGAGAATCATGGAGAAAGATTGAGCAAATCCAGAAGCGTTTTATAACTTATAACCTGAAAATTAAAAGTAATACACCCTATCCTATTCTCCTTATAGAAGCAGGTCTTTCCCCTATTGAGAGCCTAGCTATGCTCAGGTTTTTGTTGTACAAGCACAAGCTCAATAACATAGACGATCATAGACTTCCTAAGCTAGCTTTAAATTCCAGCCAAAACCACCTAAGGCTCAACCGAGGATGGCATAAAGACACAAGGGCCTGGTTAAACTATTGGGAGATCAATGAGAATGATGCTTTGCAAAACATAAATAACATTAAAGATATTGTTACTTCTAAGTTCAAAGAAAAATTGTGGTGTGAGAAAGATTTAGCGTCTAAAAGAAAATTAAGTTATTATAAGAAGGTCATCAACCCCACCCTTGAAGATCAAAAGTATCTCTCTATTTTAACTAGCTCAAAGAAGAAAATTAATATAGCAAAGATTAGAACGAATTCTCATGAGCTCCATAGTGAAACAGGTCGTTGGGCAGTTCCTAAAACGCCATGGATGGAAAGGATCTGCCATATTTGTGAGAATAGGAGCATCGAGGATGAAAACCACTTCCTCTTAGAGTGCCTTGCATACAACCACATTAGATCTCAATTTCACAATCTTTGTTACAATACTGACCTTCCTAGCCTTTTACAATGTCAAAATTATAGTGAGCTCGGGAGGCTTCTCTCCAAGCTTTTTGAGCATAGGAATAAAATCTTAAATCAAAATAAATAATTTGTTTATTTAGGTCTGATAGATCATTGTTTGGTCTCAGCGGACGTTAACCATCATCATCATCATCATCATCAATTAAAAGGAATTGCCACAACATACACATAAAAGACAATGTTCAATGTAGGTGGTACAACATTGCATTTTGCATTCCATTTATGATTTAACAAGTCAAAATATATTTCGCTTAAAGGTGAAAAACTAGACACATTGCCAAAACTTTGCAAACAACTTCATGTTATGCTGATTAATGAGGCATATTTGATAGGTTCAACATTATTATACTAAGTTGAAAAAAGTTTCCGTGAAATAAATCATACTCCATTGGCTTATTTTGGAAATATTGGTGTAATATTTTGAGGTGACCTGTTCCAAGTGCAACCGATGAAAGACTCTCTAATTTTTGAACAATCAATTTTAGGAGGAAAAAACTAGTATACAATTTTTGGGAGGAAAAATCCAAATGCTACAAATTGCGTACCATAATGCGTAAAAATTATAATAAATTCGTTGAAATCCTTAACAAAACTCAGGTGAATCAACAATATTATGAAGACATAAAATATTTGCACAATAAGTTCTATAGACTTGCTCCACTACATCCATTATTTACATACCTATTTTAGAGAAACAAGGATGTACAGAAGCAAAATAAGAAAATGTTGTCACATGTGAATGAAGAGCTAATAGTTCTTGATGTGATTGACGAATCTCACAGTAAGGAAATAGGCTTTGTAGCATATGAGAAAAAAATGAGATTACTATCAATAATATTTATCAAATGAAATGTTCTTGTTGAGCTATATGTAGGGAACTATAATACAGAAGATGGCCTCATTAATGGTGCAGATGGAATATGCAAAAAAATATAGGAAAAGTATAAAAAATGTTGATGTGTTATGGATAGATTTTGTAAATCCAGAAATTGGTAAACTTCCAAGAAACAAGTATCATGAACTGTATGACGCAAAATTTCATCTAATTGGACTCCAATATTATGTGTTTCAAAACCATTGACACATCACAAGAAGAGATTTACAACTACAGTGTGAAAACAATTTTCAATATAGCTAGCTTGTGCTAGAACAATTCATTGATCACATGGTTTAACATTAAATAGAATTGCATTTGATCCAAGTGGCATATCGATACATGAACTAATTTACACAACATTTTCATGTGTTAGAGCCATGGAATCGTTGTATCTTCTTCAAAAACTAACACAAAACAACTTTTGTGTGAATAAGAAAGTGTAACAACCATGGGTTAAAAGTTCATGTAATAAAATTAATAAAGGCAAAAATAAGACCAAGGTCATGGGACACGTATTCCAAGATGAATGTTGGGAAAAACATGTTAGTGGTTGTTCATTTGGTTTATTATAGCTAAGGAAATTGGAAATGGAATTGGAAAATGCATTGGAAAAGGAAAAGAGGCATTAATTGGCATTTTATTTATGAAAACAAAGGAAAAAAAGGAGAAAACAGAGATGAAAGGTCACATGATTGCATGAGAGGAAAATTGAAAGGAAAATAGATGAAATTGAAGAAAATAGAGACCTCAATGATAAAAAGGCTTTTGAGAATCAGTTCACAGCTTTTTGTCAGTTTGGCTTTGGAGTTGGTTTTAGAGAAAGAAGAGCACCAAGAGGAGAAAACAAGAAAGCAAGAAAAGGAAGGCAAAGGAAGGATAAGAAGGAAAAGGAAAGTAAGGGATAAACAAGGAAAAGTTGGATCAAGCAGCTTCAAGAGGAATATTTGTAGGTAATAGGTTGCATGTATGATTTTCTAGCTAATTTTGAATACATGGTAGATGCATGTGTGTATTTGGTTCTCTTGTTGTCATCGGCTTGGTTTTTTCCTAGTGTGACAGTGGTTTTATCCTTTCCTTGCCATTTTTGGATAACCATGATGTGATGGGGTTCTTTTATTTGGTTGAGCTTTGGATTGGCGGATGGTTTTGGAACTAGGTGAGGTGGTCTTAGGAAAATTCCAATAGGGCCTAGGAATCCCTTGTCCAGTTTCGGTGGGATTGGGGTAAAGCTCGAGAGTGGAGATAGGAAAATTCCTTAATGTATTGGTGAAGAAATTTTGAGGCATCCAAACTTGATTTGGACCTAGTGATCCCTTGAATAGTTTTGACAGGATTGTGGTAAATCTTGAGGGTGGAGGTGGTTTAATCACTGGGAAGCCCTCGATGTTTATGTATTGGTTTTCTTATGTGATATCTTGACTAGTGTTTGCAGGATCAAGGGTGCATGAGGGTGGAGGTGGTTTAATCCCTAGGAATCCCTAGTTGTCTTTGTCTTGAGTCCCACATTCATGCTTGTAATATGGCACAAGGGTGATTAGATAAAAGAAAGATTTGGTTCATCTCAATCTATGGCTGGGTGGTATGTGGAAGTGCCTGACTTGGTTGGATTTTGCATATGTTAATAAGAGTTGTTTCTTATTGTATTTCATGAGTACTTATACTTGTTATTATGTGGCTTTGATGGATGTTTTATCATGGTTATTATTCTAGTTATATGTTGGTTATACGCATGGTTCTATAACAGGTTCTAGCTATGGCTCTTGATAAGTTTGATTTGTTGATGAATGGTTCATTAATGCATGAGCTAACAAATGTGATTGCAACTATTATGAGAAGGCATTAGACCTTCTTGACGATTCCCTTATAAGTATCATACCTTTATATTGAAATATGCATTCATGACTTATAGATTGCATGTTCTTAATATATTTGATTAAATTTTTGTATGAATGTCTTTGTCCTAATGTTATTTATCACTCTAGAAAGTCTCACTGAGTTCTGGGTAGTGGTATGGAGGATGACCTGGAATTTAGGCTAAAAATCTAGAACCACACTCTCTAAACTGAGGAGTTTAGGTCACAACCACTACTTGGTGTTACAATAAAATTTGTCACCATGACTATTTGCAGTCAGTATGGCTCCATCGACTGTCATACTGTCCTCCTTGGCAAGTCTTGTACCTCTGCTCCTCATGTCAAACTCCAAGAAAGAGAGAAAGTCCTTAAAAGTCAATATAACTCTGGTTACGCAGTTTCTCTTACCTTTACTTGCGTGTACGCACCTCAAGTTCATAATACCTGCGTACTTGTACGCTCTGTCTGTAAAGGGGTGGGTGCGTACTCCTGTAAAGGTCAAAAGGCGCAAGTTTTACTTCAAAAAAGTTACTTGTGGTCGAATCTAGAGCATTCTAGAAGATGGTTTGACGTGGATTGAGCGCCTCCAGATGGTTCATGCATCCCAAAGAAAGAGGAACTTATCCCATCAAGATGGGAGCTATCCCATTGAAAGAGGGGCTTATCCCATTGATAGTGGACCTGATTAACTTCCTCCAAAGCATTATAAATACAGGGATTGGGCCAGAGGGAGGGGAGGTTGAAAGCTGAACATTCCTAAGGGTAGATGCTGCTGAAATTAGGACTCCCTTTTATAGCTTGAGAGGAGAGATTCCCATCCTTTCTTAGCTTCATTTGGAAGTGGGTGAGCTGATCAAAGTAAAGGAGAACTCTTGCTGGACCCTGGGAGGGACCTGCACAACACCAAGGCACTGGTTGTAATGGTTTCTTTTGTTTCCAATTAATACAATTAAGTTCATTTTTCTCAACAAGTTGTTATATATAATTTGTTTCATAAACTCCTTGGTCTTTATGATGAATATGTTTTATTATATGAGTTATTCAGGTGCTATGTAATCGTTTGCTTGTTAGTGAATGCAGGTTTCAAAGAGAAGGAGGAGCTCATCTGGATCAGAGAGGCTTGGCTGCTACAAACAGCGTTGGACTAAAGGTATGCTTTAAACACCTGGTTGCTTTTATTTTAAATGCATATTTAGGGAAAGATAGTGCTTGATTGTCTTGTTTGTCACTAGAAAGCCTTAGCTTCTAGGGAGGTCGGTTTTGTCCGCAAAATTGACTCTTTCCGCATGACAAAATGGCGACTCCGCTGGGGAATCCATGGATTTGATTGATTTCTCTTTTGATTGATACTTTGATTTGAGAAAAGTCGATTTCTTTCTGGTTTTTGACTGATTGACTGTGAATTTGGGTGGAATAGCTTAGGGTTAAGTTAGTTTTTATTTTTCTTGATTTTGAGAGCAGTACGCACCCTCTGCATTAAGCACAGTGCGTACCTGTACACACTTCTGCTTTTTACACAGAGCGTGGCCGCACCTGTGCAAACAGGTTGCCTGCGTACCCTGTCAAAACTTTAGAAAATTTCAAATTTTCTCTTTTTACCTCTTAGATTTTGTTTATAGCTTGTTTATTGCTGCCTAGATCCACTGGTTACCTGTCACAAGTTTTCATCTAAGCTTGTTTCATTAGCATCAAGGGTTTTAGTGAAGTTCATAGAAATTCTAGCCCTAGGCTTGATTTTTGCATTGGTCTTGTAGTGACTCTGGCTTTAGAAGTTGTAAAAACCTTGGATATCCCTGGTCTTTTCAGTCTTCTTAGGAGTTAGACCTTTCGTAAAATCACATTTGTGAGAAACCTACCGTTGTGTTGTCTCTTTGCGGAATTTCGAGCAGGCTTGTCTGTTAAGCTGTGAATTTCATTCTTAAGAAAAAGAACAAAAAATTTTCATTTTTGTTTTTGACTTGTTTATGATTCTGCATGAATTAGTCCTTGGTTGAATTTTAACTGAGTAAAACATCCTGGAATTATATTTTGTAGGCTTTTACCTCATTAGATTTGCTTTTAGGTAAATTTCTCTTAGATTTTCATAGATCTTAAAATTGATTTGATTTTCGTAGATCTTAAAATTTGATTTTTGTTAAGTAGTTTTATATGCTTTGTTAAAATAGGAAAAAATACAAAAATCTCTTTTTAAGGAAAGTTTGTTTAGTAGCATTTGAAGTCTTTGAAAAGAGAAAGGAAGTTTTCGTGAAATAATTAGTGGTCATGTGTTGTGTGCTTTGGAAAAGATAAAGAGAGTTTTTCTTTGATTTTCATTGTTAAGAAAGTTGTCTTTATAAATTTTGCATTCTCCAACTCTCTTAGCTAGGAACTTCATTGAAAAGGAAAGATAGCTTAAATAATCTTAGGTGCATCTTTTTAGTGGATTTGAGTCGAGTCTACACACCATCAGTTTCATCTCCACTACCTTTTGTCCTAAAGAAAAGCCATAAAAATTAACGCTTAAAGTAAAATTTACTTAGTAACTTTTTATTTACTAGGGCTCTGAAACACCAACATAGAACAGGCTAGTGTCTTGGAGTAGGAGAGTAATTAAGTCTCCAAGACAGTAAAAACAAACAAGTAGCTCATCTTGTGGTAGGATAAATCCAATAGTTACATTTATGCTCTGGGAAAGCTCCTCTTAAAGGAGAAGCACGAGATCGTGTCCGAACCAGTGAGGGGATCAATCCTCCTTCATTGGGAACGACGCCAGATATGCATGTACTACAAACGGTAAACCTCGGATTAACCATTGTCGAGGAGCCTGAGGTCACTTGTCGGTAAACCTTGGATTATTGTCAAGGAGCCGGCAAGGGGATTGAGCTTGTTACTCTGCCCTTGCGTGCTATCGGATCGTAGATTGTTCCCCCAGGTATATTTGTTGCTGTTGGTGACCTTAGTGACCATTATCTTTAGGGTTCTACCCAAGGTGACGGTGGAGGGAAGATCCCACTGTACCTGGAGCAGACGTCGGCTAGACTCACTTGGATTTTCTGGGGGGTTCACTTCACTCGAGACGGTTAAAGTGGAGGAACTTGTGCCAGTCTATTCATTAAGCAGGTTGCCGGGGTAACTGTTCCACCCGCCACTTCTGTACTGAATTCTGCGATGTTGGATTTCATCACCAACTAGTGTTTTCGGTCCGGAAGGTTACTGTTTGTGTATGGTTTGACGCCCTAGATTCTTTAGGCATGTGATTCGAATTTGTTTGGTTCTTTAGAGACTTTAGGTGGTTTGCTTTGAGATTTTACTTTGTTTGCGTGTGCAGTAGTTAAAAGTTTTAACTGTGGCTGAATTACCGAGACAGTCCCGTAGACTTCGGGGCCAGTCTCCTGAGGTTGTAACCGTGGCCGATTTGTTGAGGAAGTCCCGTAGACTTCGGGGCCAACCTCCTGAAGACGTCCCGAGTCATTACGAAGGTTTGAAAGTCCTCGTAACTCCTAGTGGCAGTAAAGTAGGGTCACCTGAAGAAGGAGAGTCTTCGTTGGTTGTTCATCCTGATTACCAAACTCTAGAAATAGGTTATAATCCTGAAGCTATTTCGGTTTCCGAACTTGCTGGTTCATCTACTAGTGATATAGGCGAAGAACCTGAAATATCTGAACCTATTACTCCAACATCGGGGTTAGTCTCTCCAACTTCTAGTACTCCTGATTCACCTAGGGTAGAAAGAATCATCACCGAAAATCTTCCTTCTGGTTTGATAGATATTGAAGAACTTGCTCCAGAAGAAGAAATAGGCATCCCTATCCCTGAAAATCAACCTACTATTGATCTAAGGGAGCGTGAATCCATTTTTTACAATCCACCTAGAAGTACTACTTGGTATCTTTCTCTAACTAATTATTTGGACAGCTCAGGGTTAAGTTTTTCTCCACCTTGTGCTCCTTATCCACCTAGAGGTCTTTATACTCCTGTAAATATGTCTGGTCAGTCGTCCATGTTTACTCAATCGCCTGAATCTTTTTTGTACGGCGGTCCTTCTGTTCCCTCTGGGTATCAGTCACTTTCTGGTACTTTTGTGGGAGCATCTCCTCAACCCATTGAACATGGGTTATTAACTGGAAACAATGGTAATAAACCGTTGAGCGTAGGAGACATTTATATGATGTCAGGTTCTATTCCCGCTTCTCAACCTCAAGGTGGCCAGTTACCGCCTGGGGGGCAGCCTCAATTAACGCCTGGGGGGCAACCTCAAGGTACACAAATTGTGTCTGGGGGGCAACCTCAAGGACAGTACGTACCTATGGTACAATACATTCCTCAAGGTCAACCCCAGACTCAATATGTACCCCAAGGTCAACCCCAGTATCAATTTATACCTCAAGGTCAACCCCAGTATCAGTACATGCCTCAAGGGTATCAACCCCAAGGTCAGTACTTGAACCAAGGTTTCCAACCACCCCAAGGTCAATCTTATGTTCAAGGTATGGGAAACGTACCTTTCAATTATCAATCCTACCCTCAATCCGGTTATGGATCTCAATATCCTCAACCTGTTATGGGTCAATACCCCGGAATGAACATAGTGTGGGATCCATCGCAAATTCAACAGGTGTTGCAGCCAAATGTACAGTTGTCATCTCAAACTGGAAAACCCTTAGTTTCTGGTTCACCCCAGCAACCAGTCCAGTCTAATATTCAAACTTCTGTACCTTTGGTAGTTTCTCAGTCTGGGCCTATTGCACCTAGTACTCCATCTCAAACGACTGCTGCAACTACCGCAACATCTGTTCAATCCACCCCACTTACTTCTGGAGTATCGACAGCTCCGGTTTCTACTGTCTCTGTAACTACTCCTCAGACATCTTTACCATCGTCTGGATCCACGATTCAAACTACGGTTCAGATGCCTGTAGGACAACCTGGTTTAAGTACGGTTGTCACAAGTCAACCACAATTCACTTATCAACCGTACCAGGGACAGTACCAATTCGGTCCTGCTGTCCAACAGCCAGTTTACCAGTATCAACCGTATCCTGGGTACACTTATCAACAATCACAACAACCCCAGTACGGTCTGGTTAATCCTGGTTTTCCGGGAGGATACAATATCTCGAACGCGATTCCCATTCCTAGTTATCCTGGATATCCTCCTCCTGGGACTGGTCTCGTGACCCAGAGTTTTAGGGATCCTAATCGGCAGTTACCGTTTATCGCAACTTTGGATTTACCAGACTTGTCGCGCCTAACGAATGATCCAATAAATTATGTTCCGTTTTGGCCGCCAATGTCGAATAAGTTGCCCAGTGACATACCCAAGTTCGAAGGTAAGTCCGGAGAGGACCCGTCGAATCATGTGATGACTTACCACCTCTGGTGTGCCTCTAATTCCATCTCGGATGATTCGATCCGCTTACGTCTTTTCCAGCGTACTCTCATTGGTCTTGCGGCCAAGTGGTACATTGTTGTAGGGAAAAGTATCCAATACGGAATGACCCTATCCCACTCTAAGGGTGATAGTACCTCAGCAACAACCGAAGCAAAGCTATCTAAGATTTCTTCTTTATGAAAGTAAAATAGGGGAGAAAGGGATCCACTAACCGATATCTTTCGCTAATGGTTGATCCAATCTTCTCTCCTTACTGCTTGCTCCCAGCTCCTTGCTCTTTCACTGGCCCAGCTACACCAAGATCCTGCAAAATGGCAAGAGAGGGAAACTACAAGAAGCATACATTCATAATTGATTCAAGGATTAGAATAAATCAAATACACAAGTATGACAATACATCATTGTGACACATGCATATAGAAGAACCTCAAATGCTTTATTAATGGAAGAAGTAAAGTTCAGGAAGTGATACAACCATAAGAGGCCCAATCCAGCATCACCTTCCCAGCAGAAAGAAATCTCCTCTTCACCTCCTTCAAAGCAAATCACCCAATAGTTCTAAACTCAAACCAACAACACTTCCTTACATTCACAAGATTCCAGCCTCCTTAGACCTCATGAGAGAGCTCTATATATAGGAGTTTTGGAGAAAGGATGAGTCAGCTTGAGAGCTGACTAGTGTCCTCTCTCACTTCAGTTATTCTTCAGTTCTTGAGTCCACTTGGAGGTTCTTGCTTCCACTTGGAGATCTAGACCCTCTTACTCATCACCAGGCGAATTCCTTGAACCAAGTGTCATTTTGGAAGCTTCCTGGGCGCTGACACCTTGAGGAATGACTGTGCCACTTGTCCAAGTATGCTCAGCGCAAGTGGCCTTCTTTGCAGTTGACATTCAGCGCAGGTACAGAGTGGAGCACTTGACATTTAGCGCAGATGCTCAGTGGAGCAGTTGACATGATCCAGAATTTGCTTGTTTTTGAGTGTTTTCAGGTGGAGAACTGATATTGAGTGCTGTGGTTTGCTGACCTTGTTCCTCTAGGGGTAGGAACAACATGTTTAGGGACTTTGGATCCCTTAGATTATGGACATTTCATGCTTCATGCTGTAAGGCACAAAAATGTCTATAACAGTTGCCCCCTAAAGTATGAGGTCGTTTATCGGGTGAAATGCTTTATCCGGAGGATCCGAAGTTCATTCAATCGCTGAGAGGTGACCTGTAATAAAATACAATACAATACATTATTTTTCATTCTGCTTTCATGATCTAGCTGAGGCGGGCATTCCCATGCTCAGCTTTATAAATTCATTTTGGTACATAGAACAGACGATCGTCTGATGGTAGACTGATAATTCTCTGCTGAAATTATCATCCTTTGAGTAGGATGATCATCCGCTGCAATGATGTACATGTCAAATGTTTTTATATTTCCTGAATATATATCGCAGCCCGGATGGATGAAACTAGATCCGGGGTCTTCAAACTCGTTCGATCTTCACTCTAATTACAAGTCGATCCATGTGAGAATTGCGCTGAAGTTGAACATGGAAAGACATCGCTTGATTACCGGTCAATGATGTAAACCGTTAACAAGCGCGAGAGGAATCACCGATAATGATAATGACCCTCAAGGTACTGCAGTACAATTCACGTGGTGTGAATAAAGGACTTGGCGTCGAACACCACGTAAAATCTTTCGGTCGAAGGTCATTGATGTATACCTGTCGCCGGGAGTGAGAAACTTGCCATTGAGGCATGCAAGCTTCAAAGTACTGAGGGGGTTGTTCCTAGATCAACTTCTTGGATAATGAGCTGAAGTCGACAAGAAGCGATCCGTCAAAGGAGGGCCTTAATGAATCCCACATCAGTGACACGGAACGGAGCTAATGATTTTAGTGGAGGTGAAAACAATCTGTGACATATGATTCAGGGAGGCGGTCATGGATGGATGAAGGATAATGTATGGCAGTGGATGGGACACGGTTGACTCTTTCTGAACAACATCTCTTGAACATATAACGACACTGATGCGATGGATCGGTAACATTACCCCAAATGGATGGTTTGGCGAGACCATGGTGATGAGACCGGTGAATGAAACAACCCATCCCGATGTGGTACGGAGGAAAAGTGTCATGTTCAAGAGCGACTTGCTACCATTAAAGCTTTGAGGTTCTCCCAATTTTTCCCCAGTCATTTCTGACCAGTACCTCTTTATTTTTGTCAAGCTTGAGGAGGATAACATATGCTTGTTCTATAACCTGCCCTTCGGGCAAGCCCATCGCTATGTTTTAACGAGCCTAGCGATAGGGAAACTTGTTCTCGTCTAAAGACAAGTTTGTCGCTATTTAATCATTTTAACGAGTCTAACGACAAGGAAAACTCGGTCCTTTTCATTTTTAAAGAGTCTGAAAAGGTACAGAAAGTTAACTCCAAACTTCCTTTTTCGTCATCTAATCCCTTAAGTCCGAAAAAGTATAAAACAATACAGAAGGGATGAGTTTTCGGTACTTTTAACGAGCCGAACAAAACAAGCGCTCGATCTTTTTGTGCAATAATCCCTCGGGTCCAAAAAGATTAAAATCTAGAGGAGGGATAGCTCTTCTGGTCACTTTAACGAGCTGGAAGGCCAAAACTCGGCAAACTTTTCATATTTTACGAGTCAGATGAAAAGAGCTTAAAGAAGACTCGTCTTTTGAGGAACGAGTGATGAACAGGGATAGCAGCAGATTCCAGGTACAGGTTGGAATTTTCCAATCACGGCAGTGTCACAAGGATGGCTAGGTGAAATCACTCTTCGCAGCTGTTCCTCAAAATGGGTAAACAATCATATGGAGGTGAATGATCGGCCAAATGACGGTGGAGGTGACAGGTGCAAACACGACCAAGGCTTTTATGGCTGATAAATTTACGATCACAACGGTTATTTACCGGGATAGGTTCATTTTTTAGATAAAAATGAGCTTAAACTCTGGGGGAAACATTGCTCACTGCTTTTATTTATTTTTTAACGAGCATGAAGACCGCGTTAAAACTGCTCGGATCTTGCGTTTATTTTTTAACGAGCATGAACTTTATGCTAAAACTGCTCGATTATATGGTCACATTTTGATTTTTTACCATTACTAGCTTTTGTATTTTCAAAGATGGTACTGCATTTTCAATTGCTGCATCAAACTTAGTTAGAAATACATAATTGTGAGATGAAAACCCTAATATTTTGCTTTGAACTACGTAAAAAGTCATTAAAAAGAGTTTTTACCTCTCATTTTACCATTTCATTTGCATTTTGTTTGTTGGAGCTCTGGAGGTGCCTCTTCCCCCTTGATTTTCACCAGCTGATTTCGGGAGATTCTGTGGACGATTCTCGGCGCCGTCTGGACCAGGTAGGAGCTAAACACTAGCTCTTTCTTTTCATGGTTTCCTTTTCCTGTTTTGTGCCTGTTTTCAAACTTTTCTGAGCCTCAGGGGTTTTGCCAGGGCGCCCTAACTTCAGCGCAGGTTCCCCCTTCGAAACCTGCGTTGAATGTCAAGCTGCCTTAAGGCAGCCTGACCTTCAACGCAGGTGGGACACTCTCTACCTGCGTTGGGCTCAGAAAACTGAGTTTTTGGCTCATTTTTTGATGAATTTTCGCCAGTTTTTCACCAAATTCAGGAACTTACTCCTTCTTTTGTTTGCCTTGCAGGGAACTTTGAACAAAATGTCCCTTACATGGCGAGAACGAGAACATGAAGAGGAGGACATGATTGCCCTCCATGACCCTGTCACGGTGAACGCGCTGCGGAACTGTGGCTTGCTGAAGTTTTTCCGTATCTCTAGCATGAGAGCACAGATCACTTTGCTGCAGTATATGCTTGATGCTTGGGATCCTATTAACCAAGTATTCCAGATTAGGGGAAAGTCCATCCCCTTGACCATAGAGGACATGTACTTCTTGACTGGGTTGTCAAGGCGAGGTGCCCCCATTTCCTTGTCAGGTACGGCCCGGGGGACTGATTCCGTGAGAGATTATGTCCGCCAGTATTGCAGGGAAGGTTCCCAGCCGAGCAGAGACGGCAAGGTTGTTATCCGTGAGATTACTAATAGGTCTCTCAGGTCCATTCTGTATACCATTGGTAGGATGGCCGGTAGCGCAGCTCTACATGTTGCCAACAGATCTCATGTGCAGCACGCCTTGGAGTGTCTCCAACCGAAAGTATTCAACTGGTGCGATGCAGTACTTGTTCAGATGAAAAGTCAGTTGACCAAGGTGAAGGACGGGAAGCTGAAGAACTTTGGATTTGGTTCTATTCTGACTGCCTTCGCCTTGGAGAAAATCCCACTGATGCAGCCTCAGTATATTATACTCGACTTGCCTTCCCCGACCGAGCCACGCATGCAGAGGTGGGTCGATCACATGTCTAGGCATGCTGGTCAACCTCAGATTACTTTTACTGATGCCTTCTTCAGGTGGTTCGAGCGCCAGGAGATGGTCTTTTCCGAGTATCCATATGTGGGTATGGATTTCCGAGGTGATCCGGATTTGGTGCTACCGGATGGCGAACAGTGGGGCGCTATTGGTAAAATCTTTGACCATATCACTGTTTACTGTTTTCATTCATAATGTTGTTGTGCTTTATTCTATAAAGACTTTTAATCAAACTCTTGGGTACATGTAGATGTTGGTCCTATTCGTCCAGCAGTTCGTCCGCGATCGCCCATTGCTGCCCCGGCAGTGGAGCCTTCTAGGAGAGTTATCCTTCGCGACCTTGGCGACACTGAGACCCTTACAGCTGTGCAAGAGCAGGTTGAGAGCCTTACTCTCGGTATTCCGGATGTACGGATCGATGAGTTACCTTTACAGTTGTAGCGGCATACTACTGGCGTACCTAGACGATGGACTGATCTCTTGCGCATGATTGCACAGGCCGTGACGTGCTATCATGAGCACCATTAGGCTAGGGTGCCCCCTAGCACTTTTGAGTTTTTGGGTCATATGACCAATTTTTGTCTTGGTTACAGAACATTATGTATAAACGATAAACAGCTTTATATATTTTGATTTTCGAGGTTTATTCTGGTTGATTTATGTGATCCATTTGCATAGCACTGATGCATTTCCTTTTATAAATGTCGTAAATGTCTATCTAATACATAGTTTGCTAATGAATCGGTTAATGTGTTTAAGTTCCTGGAAATATGCTGGTATTGAATTGAATCAAACTGTCTTTCCAAAATCTTAACCCTTAGAAACATTCGAGAAATAGCTGGATTGCGGACCGAATATATACCATTGAGTTGTAGTACTACAAGTTGTGAGTCTAGCCTGACGATTAGTCGGCGTATACCATGGGCAATGGTATCAGAGAGCAGTTCTATCAACGCGCTATACTCAGCGATGTTATTCGTTGATTTCCCAATACACACACCTCTGAAACTCACTAACTCGCCGCTTGGATCAAAAATGGCCCAGGCTGCGGAGGATAGATTCTGCGAACTATGACTCGCTCCGTCGGCATATCCCACATATGTCTCAGAAAAGTTCGACATCTGCAACAAATGAAAAAGGTGGATTACTCAACCGAAACAAAACACTTTAGCGAAAACAAAATACAACAAAAGCACTCAGGTTACTACTTAGGCATAGTAACGCTTGAGGTACAACCCGTTGCGGGGTTGCGCCAGTGGTATTCCGTCATAATCCATTAACTCGTAGGCTCCTTTTGCTAACACTCGTTTAACAATGTAGGGACCCATCCATAAAGAATTTTTTTTTCCTGCTCCCAATTTGTCGGACTCTTGGTCGTAAAGCAAGACCAAGTCACCTTCAGAGAAGACATGGGGTTTGACATTCTTGTCGAACTGTGCCTTGACTCGCTTCTTATGGGCTTCGTTAGCCAAAGCGGCGTCACGACGGGTTTCATCCAACTGGATTAATTCCAAGAAACGGGCCTCTTCTTATGAAGTTCCGGGGAGGAGGTCAATTACGAGTTTAAGAGACGAAATTTCACACTGGATTGGTAAGACTGCCTCCAGGCCATACACCAGTTGGAACGGTGTGAACCCAGTGGCATTTTTTACCGATGTTCGGTAAGCCCACAAGGCTGAGTACAGGATTAGGTGCCACCTTCTTTTGTGAACCCCGATCATCCTTTGCAACATACGCTTCAGGACCTTGTTGATTGCCTCAACTTGTCCGTTGGCTTGCGGATAATACGGGGTAGAGCTGTCGTGAGATAGCCCTAGCTTGGCAGCTAATTCAACCATCATGTGATTGCGAAAATGCGATCCATGATCTGTAACTATAGCCTGCGGTACGCCGAACCTGGCGACTACATGATTGAAAAAGAAAAGGGCAGCTGTTTCACCAGTGTTATCCAATGTAGGCATCGCCTCGGCCCATTTGGTAAAATAGTCAACGACGACTATAATATACCCATGCCCCCCGGTCGAGGTGGGGTTACATTGCATGAAATCGATGCCCCATTTGGCGAAAGGCCCCACAGCAACTATTGGCTGTAAATGTGTGGGTGGTCTTCTGGTTTTGCTATCAAAAATCTGACATGCATGGCAACTTCTGACTGCGATTATGCAATCATGGTTGGTCAGAAGCATCCTGCTCGTAAGATTTTTTGTGCTGTTGCATATCCAGATTGATGCCCCCCACACGCGCCTGAATGACACTCATTCAGGGCTTTCTCGGCCTCCTCATGGGTAAGGCACCTCCTCAGAACTGTATCGATACCACGACGGTAAAGCGTATCACCGACGATCATGTAGTCTTTAGCTTGGTATCGTATACGTTTCTGTTCAGAGTGAGAGGTGTTAGGCCTGAACTTTTGGGTTTGGAGATAAACTATGATATCTCCATACCACTCATCGCTTGTAGATATCAGAAACAAATTTTCATCCACGATTGACTCTTCTGATGTTTCATCGTTGGACGACGATGGGAGATCGCACAATAATTCCGCGAAAACTAGAGCTTTCTTTGATTTGGATTTTACAAATTCTAGATCAAACTCTTGAAGGATCGCTATCCATTTTGAATATTTGCCCCCCAGCAACTGTCGCGACAGTATATATGTCATGGGGTTGCAATCTGATAAAATGGTAGTTTTCCGAAAGAGGACGTAATGTCGAAACCTTTGAATCGCTTGAACAGCTGCAAGCGCTAGTTTTTCAACATAGGAATATTTGCTTTCTGTATCATTTAAGTTTTTACTTAAATAATAAATAGGATGTTCAATTCCATCGACTTCTTGCACTAAAACCATCGCAATGGTCGTATCCGCTGCAGCTAGATACAGGTTAAAATCTCTTTGATAGTCTGGGGCGTACATTAATGACGCTCTTACTAGAGAATCTTTCAGAGCATCAAAGGAAGCTTGCGCGACCTGGTCCCAGACAAAAGGTACATCCTTTTTCAAAAGATGAGTGTAACCTTTAGCAAGTTCTGCATAATTTGGAATGAACCTCCTCAGAAAGTTTGCTTTCCCTTGGAGTTTCTGAATCTGAAGCACATTTGAAGGTGGAGGCAAATTAATGATTGCCTGAACCTTGCAAGGGTCGAGACGAATCCCATCCTTAGAGACTACAAAGCCAAGTAACCGACCAGAACCGACGCAAAACACACACTTGTGCGGATTGAGTCTTATCTTGTAGTGCCGGCAACGTAGAAATATCGCTCTCAAATGCTGCGGATAATCAGTCCGCTTTCGCGAATGAGCCGGAAGGTCGTCGAGATATGGTTGAACGATGTTCTTGATGTCATGGAAGGCATAATTCATTGCCCTCTGAAACGTCGCCCCTGCGTTCTTTAAACCAAAGGGTAATTTTCGTTAAGCGAATGTGCCCCACGGACAAATAAATGCAGTCTTAGACTGGTCCTGTGGGCGGATATTTATTTGATTATACCCGGAAAATCTATCCATAAAGGAAAAGATTTCGCATCCGGCGCATTCATCAATTATCTGGTCGATGAAGGGTGTAGGGTAGTTGTCCTTTGGACAAGCTTGGTTTACATCCCTATAGTCGACACACACTCTTATTGTCCCTTGTTTTTTCATAACAGGGACAATATTCGATACCCAATCGGTTAGAGGAACCGGGTAGATGAAACCAGCATGGAGAAGTTTTTCAACTTCTGCTTTAATGGCAGCAGCTTTCTTCGGGTGCACCTGTCGAAGCCGTTGTCTTACTGGTTTGACATCAGGATACATTTTAATTTCATGTTCAACAATACTCGAGTCAATGCCTGGCATTTCATTATATGACCATGCAAAGACATCTCTAAACTCGCGAAAAAGAGCGTCATATATTTCCAGTTCTGAAGGGGAACAACTTTTGCCGACATGAATATTCTCTACAACATCAGGTTTTGTCGAGATATTTATGGCTATAGTCTCTTCAACATTGGATAAGTTTCGCTCGGAATCCACCGTATTTACAGTATTTGTTAGGAATTCAAAAATTGAAGGGTGGTAAAGGTCGTGTTGAGTATCTTCTTCACATTCTGGAAGAAGGGAACGATGGTGGTGATCATTCCAGGGTGCCTCCTCAATCAACATTGATTGTAAGATTCCTTCGTCAGTCCCATGCACTTTCGACCAAGGATCTAATGGGGTACCATATTCTCCAGACCTATCTACCCAAACGCTCGACGAGCGTTGATTTGGGTTCGCCTCCCATGCCCGAAACATTGATTGCTATAATATTTCTATAGGGCTTGGGGGCAAAACCATTGAATGATCCATGTCGACTTTGTCTTCTGCGACCTTCATGGAAGATATCATGTTGCATGTTGCTACAAACGGGATATTTCCTATATGGATAGGAGGTGGCAACGCGAAAGCTCCCATCATTGTGGGGTCTTTTAATAGGCCTACTCCGATATCTTGAATTGAATGGTTGCTCCCATGGATCATGGGAATGCTTCCTGTAACTTGTGAACCATTAGGGAGGAAGTTCTGTTGGTCGACGATTGTAATCCCTCCTTCAAACGGGAATGCGATCTTCCTAAAATAAGTCGACACTACAGCTGCCATGGCATATATCCATGGTCTTCCCAGTAGGATGTTATAGTCAAGATTGCCATCGATGACTTCAACATCTATTTCTACTGTTTTTCCCCCTAGTTCAACCTTTAAGTTATTTAGGATACCGTACGGGGTGTATGTCCTTCCGTCGAATGCTTTTAATGTCGTCGAAGATCGCGACAAGGTTGGAGATCCGAGAGTTTTCCAGCAACTCATCGACATGATACATGTCGATGCCCCCTCATCAATAATTGTTCTGTGAACAGTTTTGTTGAGTGCTTTCACTTGAATAAGGAAAGCTAGTTGAGCTGGTAACTGAGGATCATATCCTTTGTGATCAAAGGATACAAGATTGGAATCCTTAGGATCCACTCCACCAATAGCTGATAACAACGCTTGCCTTTGGGATGGACAATTTTGCAGTACCTCAAGAGTCGACATAGCGGATGGCGATTGGGCCAAATCTTCCACTATGTTATAATGCTATGCCGCTCTGGCGCGAGGATTAAATGTCGACTTGTGTACTACTCCCTTTGGCGGTTTTATTGTTAACTCATGAGTGATGGGGGGTACAACTTCTGCCGAAGTTGTTGTCGAACTACTAGGTTGATCTTTACCTTTGTCGTTCGACACCTGTGGATTCCCGTAATCTTTACTCCTTGTCGAAATCAAAGCATCATTTTGTTGCTTAGAGATCGACAACATTAGCACTTGCGACGGGGAAGCATTTCCACTATCAACCATATTTTGACCTGGATTGGGAAATGGATCAGTTAACATAGCTGAGGTTTGGGAACTTTTAAAGAACCTCTTTAACTCAACTTTGAATTGGCAATTCTTTGTGAAATGATCCTCTTCATCACATATCTGACATGGATAAATTTGTTTCCCTTTCCCAGGAGGGTTTGAAGAAGTCTTTTGAGGGGATGACTCACCCTGTTTCTTCTTCTTCCCTTTGTTTTTCTTCTTCTTGCTTCCTGGTTGATTGGAATTTTTGCCTTTATCCGCTGATATGGCATTTATTTCCGAAGCAAGAATTTCTTGATTTGCATTTTGATTCGAAGTCTTACGGGCTTTCTTATTCGAATCCCTTGTCGACTTTGCGTTTGCAGTGCCAATCACACCGTCGCCGGCATGAGAGTCACTATTTGATCCAGGAGGAGGAGGAATTGAAAATTCCGGTCTGGGGGCGTCAGGTATCTTATCATAGAGCGTGCCAGACTGAGTATATACTAAGTCTAAATACTGGGCACGAGCAATAACTTGCTCCTCTGTTATGACCCCTCCCTTGGCCACATCTTTTGTTATAGCAGGAAGAAGCGACTTTATAAACCACTCAGCTAATAGTTGATCTGGAACATAAGTCTTTACCATTCTGCGACGACGACGCCACTCATGTATATGATCGGATATATGTGTGGCCGTTGTCTGCTTGAAATTGGTTAAGATCTCTGTTCCAGTTTCGTACCTTATAGGTAACTGAAAGTGGGTTAAGAAAGTTGTGGCTAGGGAACTGAAATTGTTGAAAGAGGCTTTAGGTAATTCAATATACCATTTAGCCGCCGGACCTGTCAATGTCCTCTGAAAAAGGCGAAGCCTTATCGAATCATCATTCAAGGTGTTCGACGAACACCACAGATGAAAAGTCATCACATGATTCGACGGGTCTTCACTAGGATTTCCATTGAATTTAGGAATGTCCGATGGAAGCTTGTGAGGAATCGCTGGCCACCAATGGGCATAGGCAATTGGATCATTCGTCAATCGATGTAAATCTGGTAATTCTAAAGTTGCCACGAATGGTAACTGTTGATTCAGGTTTGGCGAGGCGTACCCAGGATACGATGGAATCGCCTGAGCAGTAGGCCTTTGCATACCAGCATAATGCAATTGATGCTGGTATGACTGATACGGCTGGTGGACTTGACCATTGTAAAGTGGTTGATTTAACCCGTTTTGAATATAGGGTTTTCCACTATTCGCAAAGATCTGTTGCTCAGATCCTTGGTACACCTGCTGGAACTGTGGTTGTTGGTACTGCACCATCCATGGCTGTGAAGCCATGTTTTGTTGTGCTATACTAACCGACGGACCAAGATGCGGGGTAATTGTACCCGTTTGGACCTGTTTCGTCCCGGCAGTTGGCGATTGTGGTTGTGTTGCAGGGTCAAGGGGCTGTTGCATTACAACCTGGGGTTGACATACAACAGGCATCGTTTGAACCTGCGACACGGTTACAATAGCTGGCGTCGTCGGGATGCTAGACATAGGTACACATTGTTGCATAGAATACACAACTCTTGGCTGTTGGGGTAACATAGGTACCCAACCACTTGTCGTAACTCCAGTCAAACCTGAACATTGTTGAGAACTGCCGTATGGGTATCCTCCCGGAGGGGGTAATGAAAGGGCATATTGCCCCCCATACGGTAGCAATCCGGAACTCAAGGGTATGGCTTGCCTTTGAGGACTGGATGGCCCAAATTGACCTCCATAGGGATCAATTTGTCTAGTTTCAACATAAGAATTACCGGGTATTATACCGGAAGAACAAACTGGAACAGACCACACTGTCGAAATAGTCCCTGGGTGGACTCCTTCTAGCTGTTGAGAGCTAGTTGGGATAGATGGTACGCCGGCAAACATCGTCGGAGTGGCGGCAGGGAGCTCTGCCGTCGCTGTGTCGTTCGACACAGTCCTAGATGTCAACGGTTGCTCAGACATTTTAAGTCTATCCAATAGACTGCCTAGCGATTCTACAGGAACTTCCATTGGTGATGGACAAACTTCTGATGTAGAAGGAAAAAGAGTGACACCTACTCCAAAATGAGTTGGAGTATTTGCTTGCGGGTCCTCTACAATTTCCTCTATTGCAATCAAACCAGGTGGAAGAGGAAGACCGTCAGGTCCATAAAAGATTTCTGGTGCCGAAGAAGGGGTTGTTTCGACAGTGACAGTTGTTTGAGCAACAAGACTCTCTGGACCGGTTACAGATGGAACTGGTTCAGTTATGCAAGTACTTGTTCTCAGACCAGGATCAGTGCTACTGTCCCTCTGTGGCGGTTGAACTTCTTCAATAGAGGCAGGGGTTCCAGAAATGCTTGGAGTGACCGGGATCTCAGATGTTGTTGGAACTGTCGTTCTAACTTTGATGGGAGATTTTGACCCGGTCAAGCGAGTTCGCTTTGTCCGTACTACTTTCGATTCCGGAGACAAAGACGGTTGACTCGCAAGCCTCCGCGAATGACGGGGTTTCAATTGACTTTCTTCCACGGTTGCGGATTACTCGATCAACTAAAATACAAAAGGGGAATTATATTTCCGAATTGAATGAATTTTATTAGACGCTTTTAGACACAACTTGCTTTTTCAGTTTTAAAGAGTCGAGAAAAAGCTAAAGATGACTCTAGTCTCCTTCGATGTTTTAATGAGCCCGAAGTGACAAATGCTTGGACGGACTTTTTCAGTTATAGAGTTTGAAAAAGGCCAAAAGAAACTGCTCTGGAGATCTAGGCAGAGGGTGTGCCAAACCTTTCGCGAAACCACAGAATACGTTTTACGGTACGGGTGGTCGATCTTCGTGAATGCTGTGTTCACTGCATCGCAATCAGTAGGGCGGCCGACACGGCTTCCTAAGGATAAAGGATAAATGCCTATAGGGGTCTCCCAATATATACGCGACGGTACGTGGGAGCACAAGTCCGTATTAGTGCTATCGTCTCTCAGGAGGAATCACCCACCTTCGTAGAGATCGACAGTCACTATGTTTAACGACGTCGGAACACGTCTCTACCTAGACCTCTACTGTGAGCGTTATGTTGCAAAGCGTTGTTAGGTTCATTCAATATATTTTAGGTTGATCTTTTTTAAAGTTTGTCTTTCAGGATCACCACGAGATGTATTGGTACAAATTCCTAAATGCAGTCTAAGATGATAAGCAAGCTTTATAATCTTTCAACTTTGAAAATCCTAGCTACTAAGGGAAAAGAGAGCGACTATCTTTTCTCAAAGAGCAATCAGCACACTCTAATGCACTTTCTCCTAAATCAACATGCAAACTTATCAAAAATGCAAATGCAAAATGCAGGTATTTCTTTTCTCTTTCTTAATGTTGATGTATTACAAAAAGAAAGCTGTTGTATACCTTTGAATTCAATTTCAAGTGAAAGCAAACAAGCTTTGTCCAAAATCAAAAGACACCTTAAGATTTACTTGTTTCAACACTAGAAATACATAAATTCAAACCATATGATGAAAGCGAAAGCTCAATCAGCTATGAACAGCAAACAAACTAACTCTTAAGATCAATACGACACTTATCACAGGTCTAGATCTAAGAGGCCACAACAAGACTAGTTCACTTTTCGTTATGGGAAACTGCAAATGATGTAAGAAATACACAAAGAACAAATACAGTTTCTTTATACAACCGAGGCGGAATAGTGGCAAGGAAAGATGGTTTCAGATAGGTACATTGATTGACAACAGGCTGCAAAAACAAGGATGAAAACAGGGCAATGAACAGCAGGGAACCCCAGTAGCACAAGGCAAAACTAGTTCAGCGCAGGTAGTACACTATCAGTTTGACATTCAGCGCAGGTAGCCCCTTCGGGACCTGCGATGAAATGCAGACTGCCTTCACAGTGCCTGCAATGAAGAGAGAAACTCTCGTTTCTTTTGGTTTCCGGGTCATAGATTGCTAAAAAATTCACAGTTTTTGGCCAAATCAAAAGCTATCAATCAAGTACACACTAAAGGGTAATTAGGAGGATGAAAAGCTATCACTAAGAGCTGTTCAGAGTCCTTGTGGATCAGCTCTTCAAATCATAAACATGCCCAGAAACTGAGCTAGAGTAGCTGCCCTCTATTTTGCATTTGAAAGATCCAAATGCAGTTCGATTCGGTACTCCCTGTGTTTAGGAAATGAATAGCAAAAACACAAACAACCAAACAAGATACGATCCCCAGTGGAGTCGCCAATTTGTTGTAGGGAAAAGTATCCAATACGGAATGACCCTATCCCACTCTAAGGGTGATAGTACCTCAGCAACAACCGAAGCAAAGCTATCTAAGATTTCTTCTTTATGAAAGTAAAATAGGGGAGAAAGGGATCCACTAACCGATATCTTTCGCTAATGGTTGATCCAATCTTCTCTCCTTACTGCTTGCTCCTAGCTCCTTGCTCTTTCACTGGCCCAACTACACCAAGATCCTGCAAAATGGCAAGAGAGGGAAACTACAAGAAGCATACATTCATAATTGATTCAAGGATTAGAAATAATCAAATACACAAGTATGACAATACATCATTGTGACACATGCATATAGAAGAACCTCAAATGCTTTATTAATGGAAGAAGTAAAGTTCAGGAAGTGATACAACCATAAGAGGCCCAATCCAGCATCACCTTCCCAGCAGAAAGAAATCTCCTCTTCACCTCCTTCAAAGCAAATCACCCAATAGTTCTAAACTCAAACCAACAACACTTCCTTACATTCACAAGATTCCAGCCTCCTTAGACCTCATGAGAGAGCTCTATATATAGGAGTTTTGGAGAAAGGATGAGTCAGCTTGAGAGCTGACTAGTGTCCTCTCTCACTTCAGTTATTCTTCAGTTCTTGAGTCCACTTGGAGGTTCTTGCTTCCACTTGGAGATCTAGACCCTCTTACTCATCACCAGGCGAATTCCTTGAACCAAGTGTCATTTTGGAAGCTTCCTGGGCGCTGACACCTTGAGGAATGACTGTGCCACTTGTCCAAGTACGCTCAGCGCAGGTGGCCTTCTTTGCAGTTGACATTCAGTGCAGGTAAAGAGTGGAGCACTTGACATTCAGCGCAGATGCTCAGTGGAGCAGTTGACATGATCCAGAATTTGCTTGTTTTTGAGTGTTTTCAGGTGGAGAACTGATATTGAGTGCTGTGGTTTGCTGACCTTGTTCCTCTAGGGGTAGGAACAACATGTTTAGGGACTTTGGATCCCTTAGATTATGGACATTTCATGCTTCATGCTGTAAGGCACAAAAATGTCTATAACAGTTGCCCCAGTTATAAGTCCTCAACAGTTGTCAAGAATTCTGCGACGTGTTTGCCTGGTCCTATGAGGAAATGCCAGGAATTGATCCCGCGATTGTTGTCCATGAGATCAAGACTTACCCGGACGCTAAACCCGTCCGACAACGTTTGCGTCAGATTCACCCACGAAAAGCGGCTGCAATTAAAGCAGAAGTTGAGAAACTGTTGAAAGTAGGTTTCATTTATCCGATCCCGTTAATAGATTGGGTATCGAATATTGTTCCGGTTAACAAAAAACAGGGAACAATAAGAATATGCATCTATTATAGGGATATTAATCGAGCTTGTCCAAAGGACAACTACCCAACGCCCTATATCGATCAAATAATTGATGATTGTGCCGGCAGTGAAATATTTTCCTTTATGGACGGTTTTTCCGGTTACAACCAAATCAATATTCTACCTGCCGATCAACCAAAAACGGCTTTCATTTGTCCATGGGGGACATTTGCTTATTGCAAATTACCTTTTGGGCTCAAGAATGCCGGAGCAACTTTTCAAAGGGCGATGTCTTATGCGTTTCATGACATCAAACACATTGTGCAACCGTATCTCGATGATTTGCCTGCTCATTCATTACATCGAGCTGATCACCTTGTCCATTTACGAGCAATCTTCATAAGGTGTAGGCATTATCGTATTCGGTTGAACCCACACAAATGTGTCTTCTGTATAGAAGTGGGTCGATTGCTGGGATTTGTAGTTTCAAAAGCCGGCATTCGCGTTGATCCCTCGAAGGTCGAAGCTATCATCAAATTGCCTCCTCCTTCGAGTCTTCGCCAACTCCAAAGTTTGCAGGGGAAAGCAAACTTTTTACGACGATTCATTCCTAACTACGCCGAGGTTACAAAGGGTTTTACACGGTTGTTGAAACAGAACGCTCAATTCTCTTGGGATGAGATAGCTCAGAAATCTTTTGATGCACTCAAACACGCGTTGACCCATGCACCGTTGTTGCATCCTCCCAACTACAACCAGGATTACTTTTTGTACCTCGCCGCCGCCCATTCCACCATTGGGATGGTCTTAGTTCAGGAAGACGAATTCGGAACGGAACATGTGATATATTACCTTAGTCGGACGTTAAATCCAACTGAGCTAAAATACTCACATGTGGAGAAATTGGCATTGGCAGCCGTTCAAGCTGTCCAACGTTTTCGTCACTACATTTTACTTCGTAAAACTACAGTCATTTCGGATTGCAACCCTATGATCTACATTTTGACTAAACAATTGCTAGGGGGCAAGTACTCTAAATGGATTGTTATCCTGCAAGAGTTCGACTTGGAGTTTGAGAAATCTAAGTCTAAGAAATCTTTAGTTTTTGCAGAGTTAATGTGTGACTTCCTGCGTGCTGACACGGAAACTGTGGCAGAGGAGCCCATTGCGGACGAATCTTTGTTTCTAATCAGCACTTTAGATCCATGGTATGGGGATATCATCGTCTATCTCCAGACCCAATCCTTTCGGCTCGAAGTTTCAAAGACGGAACGTCGGAAAATTTGATTCCAGTCCCAACAATACAAAATTATTGGAGATACTCTTTATCGCCGTGGGGCGGACTCTATTTTTCGACGTTGCTTAACTCACGAAGAGGCTGAAAGGGTTCTAAATGACTGTCACTCTGGAGCGTGTGGCGGTCATATGTCTGGGTATGCCACAACCCAAAAGATATTGCGCGCTGGCTACTTCTGGCCGTCCTTGTTTAAAGATTGTATCATTGCGGTCCGAAAATGACACAACTGTCAAGTGTTTGAACGAAAGATGCGCGCTCCACCTGCTCCTCTCCACCCTATAATTGCCGTTGGTCCTTTTGCCAAATGGGGTATCAATTTTATTACATGTAACCCTCACTCGGCCGGGGGGCATGCGTATATCATCCTTGTGGTAGATTATTTTACTAAGTGGGCCGAGGCGATGCCTACATTCGAGGCAGACGGCAAGACAACTGCAATTTTCGTATTCAATCACATAATTGCTAGGTTTGGTGTCCCACAAGCGATAATCACTGACCATGGGCGCCATTTTCGAAACGTTATGATGACAGAACTTACAGGCCAGCTTGGTTTGCGTCACGATAGTTCAACTCCTTATTATCCACAAGCGAATGGTCTGGTTGAGTCCATCAACAAAGTTTTAGTTATCACGATCCGACGAATCATTGGTATTCATCGGTCGAATTGGCACAACATGTTATTTTCAGCGCTTTGGGCGTACCGAACCTCAGTGAAAACATCAACAGGGTTCACTCCTTTCCAACTAGTTTATGGTTTGGAAGCTGTGCTACCCATTGAATGCGAAATCCCGTCACTGCAAATGGCCATCGAGTTACTTCCAGCTACTTCCGAAGAGGAAAAGCGTTTATTATACTTAGCTCAATTAGATGAGACTCGACGTGACGTTGCATTGGCGATCGAGACTCACGCAAAACGTATGAAAGCTCAGTATGATCGAAATGTGACCCCTCGAAATTTTTCGGAAGGAGACCTAGTATTATTATATGATCAAGCTAATGATAAATTAGGTGTTGGAAAATTCGTTCCTATGTGGCATGGGCCCTATATTGTCAAGCGAAAGCTAGCAAAAGGGGCCTATGAGCTGGTAGACTTTGACGGGGACTCTTTGGGTAAACCCAGAAATGGACTTTACCTAAAGAGGTATTATGCTTAAATGATGGGTATGGAGAATTTTTAGTTAGGTTAGTTTTTCTTTCTAGCTGGTGTGTTTGTTAGTTTAGACAGTGTTCTTAGCTTAGAGAGTGTGTTTTTCGTCGTTATTCGGGCTTATCTTGGTTTTACTCTTGATATTGCAGATATCGATGCCTCTCCAAACATACATTGGATTTGCTGATGGTGCTTGTCGTAGTACACGGAATATCTCTTCCGCAGCTTGGGTTATCTATTCGCCCTCTGACGAGTTAGTTTCTATGCATGGGGTAAGCCTCGGTCAAACAACAAACAACATTGCCGAATACAGTGTAGTGATTGAGTTATTGTCTGAATCTATTTCATTTGGGATTCGGAGTTTGATAGTGAGGTTAGATTCTGAACTCGTTGTATTACAGCTTAACAGAGTATATGCCATTAGAAATCCAGTGTTATTAAGGTTATTTTTGAGAGTGCGTCTCTTGGAACGTGAGTTTGATTACATTGAATATCAGCATATTCCAAGGTCTTTAAATACATTAGCAGATGCAATTGCTTCTCGAATGTTAAATAGACATTTGCAATAATCATACATGTAAATTTAAAAACATTTCATCACACATGATTTACAAGATAAGCCGGTGATAATGATATATATAGATAGGAGTGTGTCAAAAAATACATCGTCTTCGATCATAGGTTGAAAAACACCTTATGATCGGCAAAAATGATAAGTACAAAAAACTAAAATGTCACATGTGTCTACAAAACAACCATCCAATCACTGGTGATGATCTCTATATGACACCACTGCACGAGCCACCCTACACAAGAACCTCCTAAAAGGTCCTGGGACCCCGACTACATAGCGCTGAAGCCTGATAGGAATATCATCTATAGTAGTCTCTGGTATATCTGCTGTAAGACGCTCTAGGTCATGTTCCAACTCAGCTAAAGTCTCTGTGGCCTCGTCCTGTGGGGCCAGTGCCGCTGCAACTGGTAGTCTCCTCTCGAAAGGCCGGAGATTGGCTGGACGACGTGGGCCTACATCTGCATTTTGAAAATTATTACTATCAGTTTTGAGACAATATAAAAACAAAAAAAATAGATAGTTTAAAAAACTTGTGGAAAATGAATTACCTGTATCATCCCATTGTTCTCCCGGTGGAAGAACCATGTCCGGATCTCCACGAAAATCAACTCCGGCATAAGGAAAATCCTGTATAGAAAAGACCTGGTCCTCTAACCAGTGAAAGTACTCCGGAGTAAATCGGACAACCTCCGTGCCCTCATCAGGATGACGGGCCATAACCGCAACCCATTGCATCAATTTGGGCTCTCAGGGAAGCCCAGCCTCAACAGTGAGCTGCTGTGGGATCAGCATCGGAACCCTCTCTAAGCCAAAACTCACAACTAAAGGCCCATAACCAAAAGTCTTTAGCTGTCCGTTTTTGGCTCTAGTCAGTTGGCCCTTTAAATTGGCCAGCACAGCATCACACTAGTTGAAAATGGTACCTCGATAGCAATCAATCGCCATCCGCATCTGGGATCCAGTGGCAATGTGTAAAGCGGCAGCCCAGCAAAGTCTGGTAACTGTAAAAGCAATCACCCTAAGTTCAGGGCGGGATATAGTTTTGATCTCTATCCCCTTCTTGTTGGCATTATGATTCAGGTGTTGTCCTTGATGGCAAACCCATTCAGGGGATAAATCAAGAAGGACGCAGGAAATATGTTCAGCACGTGCGTCCCCGCAGGTATACCATACAGAACCCGCGTCCAGGAACGCAGGCCAGCCGTTCAGGAGGTGCGTCCGCCCAGTGCACACATTTCAAGGCAGAGAAATGCACGTGGGGGTTTCTTGTGTGGTATCTAGCCGACGCTTTTGTGTTTCTATGATGTCGGCTCGTGGTATTGTTCCATGTTTTGGGGAGAAGCTTGCCTATATAAAGCAGAGGAATTCATTTGGATTAGGCATCATCTCGGTTGATCATCTCTTGGTGTGATCTAGTCCATATCTTTAAGGGAAAATCTTCTAAAGGACTACGATCTATATGGCGCATGATCAGATCTGTGGATCTGAGTGTTTGGGTTGGTTCTGAAGTCCTCTTATCTTCTATATCTAAAGGGACGCAGATTCAGTGAAGGGAAAGTGCGCCGGGACGCAGTACAGTAAAGGATCAGGTGCGTCTCTGAAGCGAAGGACGCGGCGCGACTGTGGTATTGGGTGCGTCTCTGAAGTGAAGGACGCGGCGCGACTGTGGTATTGGGTGCGTCCCTGAAGCAAAAGACGCGGCGCGATAGTGTTGAGGTGTGCGTCAGTCGCAGACAAGCAAAAAGTAACAGTGCGTCGGCACGCAGAACAGCATAAGGTATACTGCGTCCAGTCGCAGGCCACAGAAAGAAAATATGCGTCCCTGTCTCAAGATGATCTGTTAACTGTATATTTCTGTTCATAAGGTGTTCTGGGTTGTTTCAGTAATTACTGATCTGATATCTGTAGTAGACTGTATCTGTTGTATACTTGTTGATCATTTTGAAAAAGAAGTAGGGGGTTGTAGCTCCCTTCCAGGAGAAGTCTGGAAAACGAGAAAGAGTTGTAGCTCTTTGCAGGTTGCAGCCTGCGTGCTGGTAAAGGACTGCACCAGTACAAAATCATTGTAAAAAGAATTTCTTGAAAGAAGATAGAGACATTATTGCAGCAGGTGGTTTTTCTCCCGCATTGGGTTTCCACCTTACATCTTGTGTTCTTTGGTGTGACTGTCTATTTTCTTTATTCATGCTCATTGTTTTATGGTACTGATATGCAAGAATATTTCAAAAGATCAAATAAGGAAGATTTGGTAAATTGCTAGATAATACTGATTCCCCCCCCTCAGTATTATTTCCAACAATTGGTATCAGAGCAGGTCCTTCAAAACAGCTTGATCGCTTGAAGGTAGATCGTTCATCATGAGCAACTACGAGAGAGAAGCATCAATCAGGCCACCCGTCTTTGATGGGACAAACTTCAATTATTGGAAGGTAAGAGTTACTGCATATCTTCAATCTCTTGGTACAGAAGTTTGGAACATTGTAGAATCAGGCTATGCCTTTCCTTCAGTTACTCCTACAGATCCAGCTGAGAAAAAGCAGTATGAAACAAATGCAAAAGCAGTCAGTACTCTATTAGGAAGTATATCTCAAACAGAGTTCATGAAGGTCATGCACTTCAAATCAGCAAAAGAGATATGGGACAAAATGATCACTAGCTATGAAGGAGATGAACAGGTAAAAGAAGCTAAACTTCAAACTCTCAGAACTCAATATGAGACTCTCAAGATGTATAATGATGAAAGTGTGGCTAATTATTTTCTTCGAGTAGATGAGATTGTTAATTGTATGAAAAATTTGGGTGAAGAAATAAAAGAGACTATAGTAGTTCAAAAGATTCTAAGATCTTTATCTCCCAAATTTGAATCTAAAGTATCTGCAGTAGAAGAAAAGGAAAATCTCCGTGTTCTCACTATGTCTCAGCTGCATGGAATTCTAACTGCTTATGAAATGAGAAAGGGAGGTCCATCAGACAGAAGGGAAGCTGCTTTTAAAGCATCAGGCAAAGAAGATCACTATGAAGCATGTCATGTTCCAGAAGAAGAGGAAGAAGAATCAAACTTTGTCAGAAATCTTCAAAGGGGTTCTGGAAGGTTCAGAGGTAAGCTACCTTTCAAATGTTTTGCTTGTGGAAGAGTAGGTCATTATGCTGCAAAATGCTCTTATAAGGATAAAGGAAAGGAACCAGTTAGATGGAACAAGAAACAGGGTACAAATAAGAAAAGCTACTACACCCATGAAGATAGCGATGGCTTATCAAACAATGATGAAGATGAACAAGGTAACAAATATAGATTGTTAATGGCATTTGAAGATGATAATTATGAGGATGCTATAGATGTGGATAACCTTTATGATGAAATTACTAGACTCAAGAGATGTATAGAAGAAAAAAACATGATTATTGATACTCTACAATTTCAGATTGATGAAAAGGAAAAACATCTTGAAAAATTAGAAGGTGAAATTGTTGGTCTTAGAAAAGAAATTGAGAAAACAAAAACTATTAATCTCAAGTTTATTAAAGGATCTGAAACGTTGAATGAGATTATCAGTGTGCAGCGATCTCCTCTAAATAAGACAGGTCTGGGCTACAATGGAGAAACTTCTCAAGCTTCCACTTCAAAAAGTTATCTTGATGCAGCAAGAAGAAATGAGCAAGAACACAAGGAAGATCATCAGGTAAAGCAGGGACAAACTTCAAACTATCAGGGGCAATCCAGCTTAAGGGTGAACAAAAGCCACAACCAGCCACAGGTAAAACCTTCTCAATTTGGTTCAAGAATAGATGAAAATAGAAATTACAATCAGTCGGCTGGTAGATTCAATAATCGCAGAAACTTCTTCAATGGACAATGCTTTTCTTGCCATAACTTTGGTCACAAAGCAGCCCAATGTGTTGCATATAAAACAATCATGACTAGGGAAGCTCAAAAACAAAGAAGCATGACAGGGAATACAAAAAGGACCTATAACAATTTTTCAGCTCTTGAAAATGAAGTTGAATGCTCTATTTGCAATAATTTTGGACATGAAGATGTTGAATGTAGAAACAGGTTTCCAGAAAGAAAGGTACAAGAACAAAAAAGGGAACAAACCTCAGGCACCAAAACATGGAAAATAAAGGAACCTCAAACAGAAAGATGTGGGATAGCATTCTATGCAGAAGGACAAGAAAATCTATGGTACATTGACAGTGGATGTTCAAAGCACATGACAGGTGATAAAGAAAAACTTGAATCTTATTCTAATTTAGAAAAGGGAAAGAAAGTCTCTTTTGGAAATGATACTCCTGCAACTATAAAAGGAAAAGGTATTGCTCCTTTAAAAGAAGATGTTAAGGCTGGAAATGTTTTGTTTGTTGATGGACTAAAGCATAATCTTCTAAGTGTAAGCCAGATGTATGATCAAAGAACCGAGGTTATATTCAGATCAAATGGATGTCTTGTTCGTGATCTTGATACAGGTAAAACAGTTCTCAAAGGAAAAAGAACTTCAAATAATCTATACATTTTTGATGAAGAACAACAACAATGCTATTTAAGCAAGGATGAAGAGCACTGGTTATGGCATCGAAGATTGGGACATCTAAGCTTCTCACAAATAAGGAAAGCTTGCAAATATCAGGCAGTTCGCGATCTTCCAGATATCAAAATTCCTGACAACACCATGTGCAGATCATGTCAGTTTGGAAAACAGACTAGAACTAACTTTCCAGAGAAAGAAGGATCAGCCAGTATGCCTCTTGAGCTAGTACATACAGATGTATGTGGACCATTCAGAAAAAGAACACCTAGAGGAGAGGAATACTTGATATTATTTATTGACGATTTCTCCAGGTTTGTTTGGTTAGGACTTATGAAGCACAAAGATGAAGCTTTCGAAAAATTCAAATCCTTCAAAGCCTTGGCTGAAAATGAATCAGGTCACAAGATTAAGTGCCTCAGATCCGACAGAGGTGGAGAATTTACTTCAAATGAATTTTTCGATTTCTGTGATGAACATGGAATAAGGAGAGAATTTTCTACAGCTAGAACTCCTCAGCAAAATGGAGTAGTGGAAAGAATGAACAGAACAGTCCAGCAAATGGCTCGTGCTATGCTTGATGAATCAGGAACTCCTGCAACCTTCTGGGGTGAAGCTGCACATGCGGCAGTTATTATTCTCAACAAGACAAATGTCCGAGTGAACAGCACTCAAACTCCTCATGAGCTCTGGAGTGGTAAAACTCCTTCAGTAAAGCACTTCAAAATCTTTGGGAGCAAATGCTATATCAAAAATACTGAGGAGCAGCTTGGCAAACTTGATCCTAGAGCAGATGAAGGAATTCTTCTTGGCTACTCTCCACATAGCAAAGCATACAAATGCTACAATAAAAGACTTGGCAGAATTGTTGAAAGCATTGATGTAGTGGTTGATGAGAAAGGATACATTCCTAGGCAAATACATCGTGAAGACATTGAAGAAGATGAAAGCCACCCTCAAAGACAGAATGATGAAGAAGAAGAACCGCAAGAACAATTTCAAGACGGACCTCACGAAGAAGCAGTAGAAAGAACAAGAATAGAAGAAAAGACTCCATCCAAATATGTTCAAAAGAACCATCCAGAATCTCAGATCATGGGACAAAAGGAAGCAGGTATACAAACTAGAAGAACAGTTGCAGAAGCTTCAAGTTATTTGGCATTACTCTCCTCTACTGAACCACAAAATGTGAAAGAAGCATGCAAAGATGAATGTTGGGTGAAAGCAATGGATGAAGAACTTGAGCAAATCGAAAAGAACAATACTTGGGAGCTGGTTCCTAGACCAAAGGATAAGAATGTTATCGGAACAAAATGGGTTTTCAAAAATAAATTGAATGAAAATGGAGAAGTAATTAGAAACAAAGCCAGACTTGTTTGTAAAGGGTATGCACAGCAAGAAGGGATAGACTTTGAAGAAACTTTTGCTCCTGTTGCAAGACTTGAGGCCATCCGAATGTTTCTTGCTCTCTCAAGTTGTCAAAACTTCAAAGTATTTCAAATGGATGTGAAATCAGCTTTTCTGAATGGAGACTTGGATGAAGAAGTGTACATTGAACAGCCAGATGGTTTCATTCTTGGAAACGATCCAAATCTTGTATGCCGATTAAAAAAGGCTCTCTATGGTCTCAAACAAGCTCCAAGGGCTTGGTACTACCGGTTGGACAAATATCTTCATCAACAAGGTTTTTCAAAAGGTTCAGCAGATAGCAATCTTTATATAAAAGTTGAAAATGACAAATTACTAATACTTGTTGTGTATGTAGATGACATTATTTTTGGCAGTAATGAAGAAGCTATGAGTCAAAGCTTTGCCTCAGTCATGCAGAAAGAATTTGAGATGTCCTTGCTAGGAGAACTGACATACTTTCTTGGTTTGCAAATCCAACAAAAGAAAGGAGGAATCCTTTTATCTCAAACCAAGTATCTCAAGCAGATTTTGAAGAAATATGGCATGGAAGATGCAAAACCAGTATGTACACCCATGGTTACAGGATGTAGTCTCAGTGCAAATGACGAATCTGCAGCAGTTCATCAACCAACCTATAGATCTATGATTGGAAGTTTACTATATTTGACAGGTACCCGACCAGACATCATGCATGCAGTTGGAATAGTTGGAAGGTTTCAGGCAAATCCAAAGGAGACTCATCTTCAAGCAGTAAAGAGAATCTTCAAATATCTTCAAGGGACTCAAAATTATGGCCTATGGTATCCTAGAGATACAGATCTCACTCTTCATGCTTATACAGATGCAGATTGGGCCGGAAGCGTGGATGACAGGAAAAGTACAAGTGGTGGTGCATTCTTTATGGGTTCTAGACTGGTATCTTGGTTCAGCAAGAAACAGAGTTCAATTGCCTTGTCTACAGCTGAAGCGGAATATGTTGCGGCTGCATCTTGTTGCACCCAACTTCTTTGGATGATGCAGACTTTGCAGGATTATCAAATCACTTGTACACCTCCTATTCCTATCTTATGTGACAACACAAGTGCAATCAGCATCTCAAAGAATCCGGTTATGCATTCAAAAACCAAGCACATACCAATCAAGTACCATTTTCTCCGGGAACAAGTACTTGAACAGAAGGTCAAGTTGGAGTATGTTCCTTCTAAGGAACAAGTTGCTGATATTTTCACCAAACCGTTGCCCAGGGACACTTTTGAATACCTCAGGCAAAAGCTGGGGGTTGTTGATGCATCATCTTACTGTTGATCATCTTCCTATTGGTGGTATAGGCTCAGGGGGAGCACATAATGCATTGTTGGCATTATGGAGAAGGAGATCTTGGAAATAGCTGCAATATGTCTCTATCTCCTTCATGATGGATTTCTGGTTACAAATCTGGAGATGCATGAGCATAGGGGGAGCATACCCTTTGCCCTTGATGTCAAAGGGGGAGAATGAAGCTGAAGATTATGTGGTTGCCATCAAGTCCAAAGGGGGAGATTGTTGGCATTATGATTCAGGTGTTGTCCTTGATGGCAAACCCATTCAGGGATAAATCAAGAAGGACGCAGGAAATATGTTCAGCACGTGCGTCCCCGCAGGTATACCATACAGAACCCGCGTCCAGGAACGCAGGCCAGCCGTTCAGGAGGTGCGTCCGCCCAGTGCACACATTTCAAGGCAGAGAAATGCACGTGGGGGTTTCTTGTGTGGTATCTAGCCGACGGTTTTGTGTTTCTATGATGTCGGCTCGTGGTATTGTTCCATGTTTTGGGGAGAAGCTTGCCTATATAAAGCAGAGGAATTCATTTGGATTAGGCATCATCTTGGTTGATCATCTCTTGGTGTGATCTAGTCCATATCTTTAAGGGAAAATCTTCTAATGGACTACGATCTATATGGCGCATGATCAGATCTGTGGATCTGAGTGTTTGGGTTGGTTCTGAAGTCCTCTTATCTTCTATATCTAAAGGGACGCAGATTCAGTGAAGGGAAAGTGCGCCGGGACGCAGTACAGTAAAGGATCAGGTGCGTCTCTGAAGCGAAGGACGCGGCGCGACTGTGGTATTGGGTGCGTCTCTGAAGCGAAGGACGCGGCGCGACTGTGGTATTGGGTGCGTCTCTGAAGCAAAAGACGCGGCGCGATAGTGTTGAGGTGTGCGTCAGTCGCAGACAAGCAAAAAGTAACAGTGCGTCGGCACGCAGAACAGCATAAGGTATACTGCGTCCAGTCGCAGGCCACAGAAAGAAAATATGCGTCCCTGTCTCAAGATGATCTGTTAACTGTATATTTCTGTTCATAAGGTGTTCTGGGTTGTTTCAGTAATTACTGATCTGATATCTGTAGTAGACTGTATCTGTTGTATACTTGTTGATCATTTTGAAAAAGAAGTAGGGGGTTGTAGCTCCCTTCCAGGAGAAGTCTGGAAAACGAGAAAGAGTTGTAGCTCTTTGCAGGTTGCAGCCTGCGTGCTGGTAAAGGACTGCACCAGTACAAAATCATTGTAAAAAGAATTTCTTGAAAGAAGATAGAGACATTATTGCAGCAGGTGGTTTTTCTCCCGCATTGGGTTTCCACCTTACATCTTGTGTTCTTTGGTGTGACTGTCTATTTTCTTTATTCATGCTCATTGTTTTATGGTACTGATATGCAAGAATATTTCAAAAGATCAAATAAGGAAGATTTGGTAAATTGCTAGATAATACTGATTCCCCCCCCCTCAGTATTATTTCCAACAATTGGTATCAGAGCAGGTCCTTCAAAACAGCTTGATCGCTTGAAGGTAGATCGTTCATCATGAGCAACTACGAGAGAGAAGCATCAATCAGGCCACCCGTCTTTGATGGGACAAACTTCAATTATTGGAAGGTAAGAGTTACTGCATATCTTCAATCTCTTGGTACAGAAGTTTGGAACATTGTAGAATCAGGCTATGCCTTTCCTTCAGTTACTCCTACAGATCCAGCTGAGAAAAAGCAGTATGAAACAAATGCAAAAGCAGTCAGTACTCTATTAGGAAGTATATCTCAAACAGAGTTCATGAAGGTCATGCACTTCAAATCAGCAAAAGAGATATGGGACAAAATGATCACTAGCTATGAAGGAGATGAACAGGTAAAAGAAGCTAAACTTCAAACTCTCAGAACTCAATATGAGACTCTCAAGATGTATAATGATGAAAGTGTGGCTAATTATTTTCTTCGAGTAGATGAGATTGTTAATTGTATGAAAAATTTGGGTGAAGAAATAAAAGAGACTATAGTAGTTCAAAAGATTCTAAGATCTTTATCTCCCAAATTTGAATCTAAAGTATCTGCAGTAGAAGAAAAGGAAAATCTCCGTGTTCTCACTATGTCTCAGCTGCATGGAATTCTAACTGCTTATGAAATGAGAAAGGGAGGTCCATCAGACAGAAGGGAAGCTGCTTTTAAAGCATCAGGCAAAGAAGATCACTATGAAGCATGTCATGTTCCAGAAGAAGAGGAAGAAGAATCAAACTTTGTCAGAAATCTTCAAAGGGGTTCTGGAAGGTTCAGAGGTAAGCTACCTTTCAAATGTTTTGCTTGTGGAAGAGTAGGTCATTATGCTGCAAAATGCTCTTATAAGGATAAAGGAAAGGAACCAGTTAGATGGAACAAGAAACAGGGTACAAATAAGAAAAGCTACTACACCCATGAAGATAGCGATGGCTTATCAAACAATGATGAAGATGAACAAGGTAACAAATATAGATTGTTAATGGCATTTGAAGATGATAATTATGAGGATGCTATAGATGTGGATAACCTTTATGATGAAATTACTAGACTCAAGAGATGTATAGAAGAAAAAAACATGATTATTGATACTCTACAATTTCAGATTGATGAAAAGGAAAAACATCTTGAAAAATTAGAAGGTGAAATTGTTGGTCTTAGAAAAGAAATTGAGAAAACAAAAACTATTAATCTCAAGTTTATTAAAGGATCTGAAACGTTGAATGAGATTATCAGTGTGCAGCGATCTCCTCTAAATAAGACAGGTCTGGGCTACAATGGAGAAACTTCTCAAGCTTCCACTTCAAAAAGTTATCTTGATGCAGCAAGAAGAAATGAGCAAGAACACAAGGAAGATCATCAGGTAAAGCAGGGACAAACTTCAAACTATCAGGGGCAATCCAGCTTAAGGGTGAACAAAAGCCACAACCAGCCACAGGTAAAACCTTCTCAATTTGGTTCAAGAATAGATGAAAATAGAAATTACAATCAGTCGGCTGGTAGATTCAATAATCGCAGAAACTTCTTCAATGGACAATGCTTTTCTTGCCATAACTTTGGTCACAAAGCAGCCCAATGTGTTGCATATAAAACAATCATGACTAGGGAAGCTCAAAAACAAAGAAGCATGACAGGGAATACAAAAAGGACCTATAACAATTTTTCAGCTCTTGAAAATGAAGTTGAATGCTCTATTTGCAATAATTTTGGACATGAAGATGTTGAATGTAGAAACAGGTTTCCAGAAAGAAAGGTACAAGAACAAAAAAGGGAACAAACCTCAGGCACCAAAACATGGAAAATAAAGGAACCTCAAACAGAAAGATGTGGGATAGCATTCTATGCAGAAGGACAAGAAAATCTATGGTACATTGACAGTGGATGTTCAAAGCACATGACAGGTGATAAAGAAAAACTTGAATCTTATTCTAATTTAGAAAAGGGAAAGAAAGTCTCTTTTGGAAATGATACTCCTGCAACTATAAAAGGAAAAGGTATTGCTCCTTTAAAAGAAGATGTTAAGGCTGGAAATGTTTTGTTTGTTGATGGACTAAAGCATAATCTTCTAAGTGTAAGCCAGATGTGTGATCAAAGAACCGAGGTTATATTCAGATCAAATGGATGTCTTGTTCGTGATCTTGATACAGGTAAAACAGTTCTCAAAGGAAAAAGAACTTCAAATAATCTATACATTTTTGATGAAGAACAACAACAATGCTATTTAAGCAAGGATGAAGAGCACTGGTTATGGCATCGAAGATTGGGACATCTAAGCTTCTCACAAATAAGGAAAGCTTGCAAATATCAGGCAGTTCGCGATCTTCCAGATATCAAAATTCCTGACAACACCATGTGCAGATCATGTCAGTTTGGAAAACAGACTAGAACTAACTTTCCAGAGAAAGAAGGATCAGCCAGTATGCCTCTTGAGCTAGTACATACAGATGTATGTGGACCATTCAGAAAAAGAACACCTAGAGGAGAGGAATACTTGATATTATTTATTGACGATTTCTCCAGGTTTGTTTGGTTAGGACTTATGAAGCACAAAGATGAAGCTTTCGAAAAATTCAAATCCTTCAAAGCCTTGGCTGAAAATGAATCAGGTCACAAGATTAAGTGCCTCAGATCCGACAGAGGTGGAGAATTTACTTCAAATGAATTTTTCGATTTCTGTGATGAACATGGAATAAGGAGAGAATTTTCTACAGCTAGAACTCCTCAGCAAAATGGAGTAGTGGAAAGAATGAACAGAACAGTCCAGCAAATGGCTCGTGCTATGCTTGATGAATCAGGAACTCCTGCAACCTTCTGGGGTGAAGCTGCACATGCGGCAGTTATTATTCTCAACAAGACAAATGTCCGAGTGAACAGCACTCAAACTCCTCATGAGCTCTGGAGTGGTAAAACTCCTTCAGTAAAGCACTTCAAAATCTTTGGGAGCAAATGCTATATCAAAAATACTGAGGAGCAGCTTGGCAAACTTGATCCTAGAGCAGATGAAGGAATTCTTCTTGGCTACTCTCCACATAGCAAAGCATACAAATGCTACAATAAAAGACTTGGCAGAATTGTTGAAAGCATTGATGTAGTGGTTGATGAGAAAGGATACATTCCTAGGCAAATACATCGTGAAGACATTGAAGAAGATGAAAGCCACCCTCAAAGACAGAATGATGAAGAAGAAGAACCGCAAGAACAATTTCAAGACGGACCTCACGAAGAAGCAGTAGAAAGAACAAGAATAGAAGAAAAGACTCCATCCAAATATGTTCAAAAGAACCATCCAGAATCTCAGATCATGGGACAAAAGGAAGCAGGTATACAAACTAGAAGAACAGTTGCAGAAGCTTCAAGTTATTTGGCATTACTCTCCTCTACTGAACCACAAAATGTGAAAGAAGCATGCAAAGATGAATGTTGGGTGAAAGCAATGGATGAAGAACTTGAGCAAATCGAAAAGAACAATACTTGGGAGCTGGTTCCTAGACCAAAGGATAAGAATGTTATCGGAACAAAATGGGTTTTCAAAAATAAATTGAATGAAAATGGAGAAGTAATTAGAAACAAAGCCAGACTTGTTTGTAAAGGGTATGCACAGCAAGAAGGGATAGACTTTGAAGAAACTTTTGCTCCTGTTGCAAGACTTGAGGCCATCCGAATGTTTCTTGCTCTCTCAAGTTGTCAAAACTTCAAAGTATTTCAAATGGATGTGAAATCAGCTTTTCTGAATGGAGACTTGGATGAAGAAGTGTACATTGAACAGCCAGATGGTTTCATTCTTGGAAACGATCCAAATCTTGTATGCCGATTAAAAAAGGCTCTCTATGGTCTCAAACAAGCTCCAAGGGCTTGGTACTACCGGTTGGACAAATATCTTCATCAACAAGGTTTTTCAAAAGGTTCAGCAGATAGCAATCTTTATATAAAAGTTGAAAATGACAAATTACTAATACTTGTTGTGTATGTAGATGACATTATTTTTGGCAGTAATGAAGAAGCTATGAGTCAAAGCTTTGCCTCAGTCATGCAGAAAGAATTTGAGATGTCCTTGCTAGGAGAACTGACATACTTTCTTGGTTTGCAAATCCAACAAAAGAAAGGAGGAATCCTTTTATCTCAAACCAAGTATCTCAAGCAGATTTTGAAGAAATATGGCATGGAAGATGCAAAACCAGTATGTACACCCATGGTTACAGGATGTAGTCTCAGTGCAAATGACGAATCTGCAGCAGTTCATCAACCAACCTACAGATCTATGATTGGAAGTTTACTATATTTGACAGGTACCCGACCAGACATCATGCATGCAGTTGGAATAGTTGGAAGGTTTCAGGAAAATCCAAAGGAGACTCATCTTCAAGCAGTAAAGAGAATCTTCAAATATCTTCAAGGGACTCAAAATTATGGCCTATGGTATCCTAGAGATACAGATCTCACTCTTCATGCTTATACAGATGCAGATTGGGCCGGAAGCGTGGATGACAGGAAAAGCACAAGTGGTGGTGCATTCTTTATGGGTTCTAGACTGGTATCTTGGTTCAGCAAGAAACAGAGTTCAATTGCCTTGTCTACAGCTGAAGCGGAATATGTTGCGGCTGCATCTTGTTGCACCCAACTTCTTTGGATGATGCAGACTTTGCAGGATTATCAAATCACTTGTACACCTCCTATTCCTATCTTATGTGACAACACAAGTGCAATCAGCATCTCAAAGAATCCGGTTATGCATTCAAAAACCAAGCACATACCAATCAAGTACCATTTTCTCCGGGAACAAGTACTTGAACAGAAGGTCAAGTTGGAGTATGTTCCTTCTAAGGAACAAGTTGCTGATATTTTCACCAAACCGTTGCCCAGGGACACTTTTGAATACCTCAGGCAAAAGCTGGGGGTTGTTGATGCATCATCTTACTGTTGATCATCTTCCTATTGGTGGTATAGGCTCAGGGGGAGCACATAATGCATTGTTGGCATTATGGAGAAGGAGATCTTGGAAATAGCTGCAATATGTCTCTATCTCCTTCATGATGGATTTCTGGTTACAAATCTGGAGATGCATGAGCATAGGGGGAGCATACCCTTTGCCCTTGATGTCAAAGGGGGAGAATGAAGCTGAAGATTATGTGGTTGCCATCAAGTCCAAAGGGGGAGATTGTTGGCATTATGATTCAGGTGTTGTCCTTGATGGCAAACCCATTCAGGGATAAATCAAGAAGGACGCAGGAAATATGTTCAGCACGTGCGTCCCCGCAGGTATACCATACAGAACCCGCGTCCAGGAACGCAGGCCAGCCGTTCAGGAGGTGCGTCCGCCCAGTGCACACATTTCAAGGCAGAGAAATGCACGTGGGGGTTTCTTGTGTGGTATCTAGCCGACGCTTTTGTGTTTCTATGATGTCGGCTCGTGGTATTGTTCCATGTTTTGGGGAGAAGCTTGCCTATATAAAGCAGAGGAATTCATTTGGATTAGGCATCATCTCGGTTGATCATCTCTTGGTGTGATCTAGTCCATATCTTTAAGGGAAAATCTTCTAAAGGACTATGATCTATATGGCGCATGATCAGATCTGTGGATCTGAGTGTTTGGGTTGGTTCTGAAGTCCTCTTATCTTCTATATCTAAAGGGACGCAGATTCAGTGAAGGGAAAGTGCGCCGGGACGCAGTACAGTAAAGGATCAGGTGCGTCTCTGAAGCGAAGGACGCGGCGCGACTGTGGTATTGGGTGCGTCTCTGAAGTGAAGGACGCGGCGCGACTGTGGTATTGGGTGCGTCCCTGAAGCAAAAGACGCGGCGCGATAGTGTTGAGGTGTGCGTCAGTCGCAGACAAGCAAAAAGTAACAGTGCGTCGGCACGCAGAACAGCATAAGGTATACTGCGTCCAGTCGCAGGCCACAGAAAGAAAATATGCGTCCCTGTCTCAAGATGATCTGTTAACTGTATATTTCTGTTCATAAGGTGTTCTGGGTTGTTTCAGTAATTACTGATCTGATATCTGTAGTAGACTGTATCTGTTGTATACTTGTTGATCATTTTGAAAAAGAAGTAGGGGGTTGTAGCTCCCTTCCAGGAGAAGTCTGGAAAACGAGAAAGAGTTGTAGCTCTTTGCAGGTTGCAGCCTGCGTGCTGGTAAAGGACTGCACCAGTACAAAATCATTGTAAAAAGAATTTCTTGAAAGAAGATAGAGACATTATTGCAGCAGGTGGTTTTTCTCCCGCATTGGGTTTCCACCTTACATCTTGTGTTCTTTGGTGTGACTGTCTATTTTCTTTATTCATGCTCATTGTTTTATGGTACTGATATGCAAGAATATTTCAAAAGATCAAATAAGGAAGATTTGGTAAATTGCTAGATAATACTGATTCCCCCCCCCTCAGTATTATTTCCAACACTTCTCCTGAGTCTGAGTGTTACACCACTCTAGTCGGAGACTAGCGATGGACTGGCCACCCGGCCTAGTCCCGAACAGAGTCAAGTGTTCGCCTCTCTTGGGGAAACCAGTGAGAAAGTAAATATCTGCGGGCTCTATCTCGAGCTGGTGCCCTCCAATATAAAAACACTGGTCCGAACGTTCCATCTTTCTACCAGCCACTCTAGAAAGCGCACTTGGGCCCTCATGCCAGGTATAGCCCAGTATTTATAAAGCCCACATGCCTTCAAAGCATCAATTGACGGTTGATGATTAATGGCGGCCAAATCAACATCTTCGTGCTCTCTCTCGCGCCAATCAAGCATGGTGAACAATCTACACACCAGAAAACATCCATTAGAATCCATGAAATCAAAATTTTTTGGTCCAATTTAGAGAATTTGGGGTTTGAAAACTCTTTGCGCGGAGTACGCACCCCGCCTTTAGGAACAGAGCGTGGGTACGCAGTTTCCCTTAAGGCAAGGTGCGTACTCCCGAAATCTTCCCAATTGAGAAAATGTCGGGGTACGCGGGTCCCTAGTTTGGTGCCTGCGTACGCCGAGAGGCGGTTCTTGAAACCCCAAAGCCTCCAAAAAATAAAATCTAGGGCCTAAAAAAGAATTCTAAACGGATGAAAATGAAGAGGAGGATGTTCAAAATTACCTGGAAGAGACGGCGTTCGATTTCGACGGTCGGATTCTCCGCAATGTCCACGGGAAGTTTCTTGCCAAAAGCCCTTTTTCTCTCCTCAACAGTAAAATGGTAAAAATGAATTGGTAAAAGCCCTTTTTATAGGTTTTTTGGATAAATAAATGGTAAATTTGTTTATTTTTCACCATGAAAAGGTATTTTTCAAAGTATTTTTATCTATCTTTGAACAGGTATGAGTAATGTGTTGGTTTTTGTGCAGGATAAAGGATTTTCAGGGAAAATTGTCATTTTTTACAAACAAAAACATCAGAGTTATCTTTAAGCCCTTTTCTGACTCCTAAAACATGAAAAGATTGCTGAGCGTTTCTTTACACTCGTTAAAACGGAATTAAAAGACGATCCTCTTATAGCCCTTTTCTGACCGTAAAAACATGAAAAGATTGACGGATTTTTGTCGTTTCAAATTCGATATTGGAAATAAAACGACGTGTCCTTGATTGCTTTTTACTTTTCAGGTCAAAGACACTAATCATGAAAGTACTCCTTGGTCGTAAAGATCAAGCGGTTCTCTCAAGTATTATTTTATACTTTTTCGGGCTTGGGAGACACAAATTTACGAAAAAGGTCAACCCTGGAGTCTTCTTAAGTTTTTTTAGACTCTCTAAAATTGAAAAACGCCGAGTTTCTCCTATACTGGACTCGTTAAAATTTCACAGTAAAGGACCTGTTCGATTACAAACAGGAACGGACCACTCCTTCTTAGGGTTCGAATTTAAACTATGTTGGACTCATCCGAAGGATGAGCTTATAATCAAGCAAATGTTATCCTCCTCAAGCTTGTTAAAAAATAAAGAGGTACTTGCCAGAAATGGTGGGGGAAAAGAGAGAAAAATGAGCCTATTTGTTATCCTTTGTCTCAGAAAAGCCTTATCACCACTCTTGAACACGACACTTTTTATTCACCTGGGTTGGGAAATCCTTTGCCTAACAGTTGATCAAACCACATTGAAAATCTTCAGCCGGTTTCTGGGTATTAACTTTGGGTCAATTGTCACCAAGCCATCTGTTGTGTCATTTTGTGTTCAAGAGGTCACTGCAAATAAACCATTCATCTGGAAAATACCTGTCATCCATCTTGACCATCCCTGAGTCAGCCCTTACAGCTAAATTTCTTCAACTTGATCTATGATTTCGTGTTGTGGGCTTGCCTACGACGGATCGCTTTCTATCGACATCAGCACATTATCTAGAAATCGTCAGTACCTTGAGATCTGCATGCATCAATGGCAGGTTTCTCACCTTCGATGACAGTTCACATCATTGACTTTCGATCGAAGGGTTCCGTGATATGTTCGACATCAACACATTCATTCACATCTCATGGATTGTACTGGGTACTTTGAGAACCATTGACATCACTGGTGGTCTCTCTCACACTTGTTAACAGTTTACATCATCGACTGGTAATCAAGTGGTTTCTACCATGTTCGACATCAACTCATTTATTCACATGGATAGAATCGTACTATTTCGGGAAGTAGAAATGAAGACCCTGGATCTAGTTTCCACCATCCAGGCTGCGAGGAGTTTTGTATTCATTATATAGTAGACTAATTATAAACAGATGGCTGCGTCCATACTGTGTCTACAAGAGTCTATGATTATGATGTACTACGAAATCATTCCTATATCAGAGCAGTAGTTAGTTTGTTAGTTAAAGTTTTCAATCTGAGTATGGGAATGCCTACCTCAGCGATGATATGATCTCATATATGTATTTTGTGTTGAATATTTGCAGGTTCCGACTGGGCTCTCCACAAGATAATCCTTGAAATGATAAAGTACTTCACCCTTCCTAGATGATATGAAACCCTAATCTACTACAGGCTTCGCACTTTAAGGGGCAATCTGTTACACTAAAATTTGTCACCATGACTATTTGCAGTCAGTATGGCTCCATCGACTGTCATACTGTCCTCCTTGGCAAGTCTTATACCTCTGCTCCTCATGTCAAACTCCAAGAAAGAGAGAAAGTCCTTAAATGTCAATATAACTCTGGTTACGCAGTTTCTCTTACCCTTACCTGCGTGTACGCACCTCAAGTTCATAATACCTGCGTACTTGTACGCTCTGTCTGTAAAGGGGTGGGTGCGTACTCCTGTAAAGGTCAAAAGGCACAAGTTTTACTTCAAAAAAGTTACTTGTGGTCGAATCTAGAGCATTCTAGAAGATGGTTTGACGTGGATTGAGCGCCTCCAGATGGTTCATGCATCCCAAAGAAAGAGGAACTTATCCCATCAAGAGGGGAGCTATCCCATTGAAAGAGGGGCTTATCCCATTGATAGTGGACCTGATTAACTTCCTCCAAAGCATTATAAATATAGGCATTGGGCCAGAGGGAGGGGAGGTTGAAAGCTGAACATTCCTAAGGGTAGATGCTGCTGAAATTAGGACTCCCTTTTAGAGCTTGAGAGGAGAGATTCCGATCCTTTCTTAGCTTCATTTGGAAGTGGGTGAGCTGATCAAAGTAAAGGAGAACTCTTGCTGGACCCTGGGAGGGACTTGCACAACACCAAGGCACTGGTTGTAATGGTTTCTTTTGTTTCCAATTAATACAATTAAGTTCATTTTTCTCAACAAGTTGTTATATATAATTTGTTTCATAAACTCCTTGGTCTTTATGATGAATATGTTTTATTATATGAGTTATTCAGGTGCTATGTAATCATTTGCTTGTTAGTGAATGCAGGTTTCAAAGAGAAGGAGGAGCTCATCTGGATCAGAGAGGCTTGGCTGCTACAAACAACGTTGGACTAAAGGTATGCTTTAAACACCTGGTTGCTTTTATTTTAAATGCATATTTAGGGAAAGATAGTGCTTGATTGTCTTGTTTGTCACTAGAAAGCCTTAGCTTCTAGGGAGGTCGGTTTTGTCCGCAAAATTGACTCTTTCCGCATGAAACTTGGTACACTTATGCATGCGGTTGGAGGCCCACAACCACATGGAGGGATTTTCATGCATGCAGTTGGGAGCCTTGAAAAATCATTCCAGGTCAAGGTTTGGGAACTGGGAGTGGTTGTTTGGCTCCTAGGTGTTTTGTAGCTCTTGGGGAAGGTCAGTAAGGTTTTAGTTTGTCAATTCCACTTGTTAAATGTACTTAGGAGGTTGATTCATGTCATGGTAGCCCTCAACTCATGTTTACCCCATTAGACTGGTGAAAGTGGGTAAATGTGGGAGGAGGAATTACATCGCAGTATTAAAGTGGGTTCCATTCTCTTTGGGTGTTATCTGATACCAAAGTGGTATCAGAGCATGGTTCAATACTTGGACTGGATGGGAAAATTTTGTTTTTTATGCATTCATGTCAATTTTCTATATGGTTTTTATGCATGCATTGTCATGGTTATGGTTTTCTCACATGAAGTCATGGTATGCAACTAGTATTATCATGCATGATGTCGGTGTATTGATATTATTATGTATAAATATGTATCATACTAATATGGACTGATTTTATAGAAGATATGTCCTCCCCTGAACTTCAATAAGGTATGTTTATTATATTTATATTTGGTTTATCTGATATGGTATGTTTGCGTGAAGAAGAAGATCAAAGCTAACTAGAAAAATGGTGGACTACAGTTCACAAAGCCCTCCTTATAGATCAAATGAGAAACAAAGAGAGGGGTACTCTTTGGACATAGTAGATACATTGAGAATTTTAAATGCATAAAAATGAAGTTGCAAAGTAGATAATGACAATATCATTTAATAATAGGAAAGACTTGCAAGGGCACAAGAAAAACAAGCAAAAGTTAATGCAGTTATCCTTCAGATTTTGTTAGACTTGCAGATACATGGACAACCATGGATCAATTATGGACATGACTAATGGCAAATATGGAAGTAGGTCTCATGGTGGGAGTAGGTCGGATAGGGATGACACAGTCAAAGATGGTAGGTTCTTGGATACACCTGATAGGAGAGGTGGTGGATATGGGTTCTACTCTAGTTTTGGTTCAGACAAGTATCATGGTCATCATTTTTATCATCCATATAGGAGGAGTGGCAGGGGATATTTTCCGGATGAGTTCAAGAAATCCAAGCCACCTACATTTGGTGGAAATCTAAAGAATCCGAAGGATGCAGAGGATCAATTGCTTGGGATGAACAAGTTCTTTGAGTTGCATGATTACAAAGAAAACATGAAGGCCATGATACTTATTTTCAGTCTCAAAGGGAAAGAATATATCTGGTGGGAAGATGTTAAGTGAGTCAGAGACATTAGGACAGAGGAGTTGAGTTTGCATGAATTCAAGAGACTCTCCAAGAATAAGTATTTTTAAGAAAGGTACTATGACGGACAAACCAAGCAGTTTTATGAGCTAAAGATGGGATCAATGATAGATAAAGAGTACACGAATAAGTTCCTAGAATTGTTGAGGTACGTGTTGTATATTAAGGATGAGAAGACAAAAATTTAGAGATTTATCAGTGGAATTCCATTAGAATTCAAGGATTATATTGAGTATGATGAACCTCGAATACTAGAAGAAGTCATTGGGAAGTTGAAGAATTGTTATGAACAATCAAAGCATAAGAATGAGTCTAAGCAAGGTTTGAAAGGGAATGACAATATTGAAGGTAAATGGCCACCAAAGCAGACAAGACCTTGGGATGAAGGTGAGAAAGAGAAGTTACTCCTTACTAGAAGTTTAATGTAGTAGAGAAGGGACATAGACCTCATCTTGGAGAGCAGAAAAATATAGGTAATGGTATGAGATAGTTTTAGTGTTGGATATGTGGTAAGGATCATCTCAATAAGCATTTTCTGTCATATGAGGGTGGTAGGCTTGAGATCTAGAATGCTTAGGAGGCACAAACAATTGGGGATGTTAGGCAGTACATTCCTCTGATCTATTCAACATTTGATAATAAGCAAGTGGATCACCAAACATATATTATTGAGATGGAAGGTAAGCTTTGTGATCGAGTTGTTTCTATTTTGATTGACCATGGATCTAATTATATTTATTTCAACCATGACCTGGTGGATAAGTGCGGTTCGAGCAAAAAAGTGCATGTAGAGTCTTGTTTGGTGCAGTTGGCTACAAGTACTAAGAAAATAGTTTATCATTGGGTAAGAGATTATGCATTTGAGTTGAATGGTGTGCATACATCAACGCATCTGAATGTGATTCCAATGGGTTCATACAATATGCTTCTAGGTATGGATTGATTATACCTTCACAGGACTAAGGTGGATTTTTATGAAAAGGCTATTGAGTCCTTGGATGACATTGGAGGACAAAGAATCTTACAGGGTAAGAAGAAGCCTACATCAGTTAGAATGGTTACAACTATGCAAGCAAAGTGTAGATGCAGGAAAGGGTGTATTATTTGCAGTGCATGTTTCTAGTGATAAAGGTAAGGATGTTGAGGATGTAGAAGTCTTGAAGAGGTACTTGGTTTTGCAGTAGTTTTAGGATATATTTCCAGCACAGATTTAAGAGTTTCCACCTCACACGGAAGTGGACTTTTCTCTTGAGTTGGTACCAGGAGCAACACCATTATCAAAGGAACCTTACAAGATGAGCACTCTAGATTTAGTGGAATTGAAGTTGCAGTTGAAGAAAATACTTGACAAGGGATACATTAGGCCAAGTGTGTCACCTTGGGTGCACTAGTATTGTTTGTAAAGAATAAGGACGATATTCTTCAGTTATGTATTGATTACAGGTAGTTGAACAAGGTGAAAATCTAGAATAAGTATTTTTTGCCGAGGATTGATGACTTGTTTGATCAGCCAAAGGGAGTTGCAATGTTCTCTAAGATTTATTTCGAGATCAGGATATCTTCAAGTACACATAAAAAAAAAGGACATCTACAAGACTGCCTTCTGGATCAAGTATGGTTATTACAAGTTCGTTGTGGTTCCTTTTGGTTTGACTAATGCTCCATATACTTTCATGTGTTTTATGAATAGTGTGTTGCATCTGTATCTAGACAGGTTTGTGATAATATTCATTGATGATACATTGATATATTATAAGAAAGAGGAAGAGAATTCCAAACACTTAGCAACAATATGAAGATTTATAAGAGAGCATCAGTTGTATGCTACAACTTCTTTCAGACAAAGGTACATTACTTGGGACATGCTGTCTCCAAAGAAGGCATAGAAGTGGATCCAGAAAAAAGGAAGGCATAGAAGTGGATCCAGAAAAAATTAGAGTTATCATGGCATGGGCAACTCCTAGGAATGTGGATGAGGTTAGATCATTCATGGACTTAGCAGGTTATTACAGGTGGTTTATTAAGAAATTATCACAGATTTCCTATCCTATTAAATCATTGTAGAGGAAAGGAATGAAATTTGAATGTATACATGAATGTGCAACAAGCTTTGAGAAATTGAAGTAGTTGCTTACAAATTCTCAAGTTCTAAAGACTATAGATATAGATAAAGAGTTCGTGGTATGTATAGATGCTTGTAAGAGAGGACTTTGTGGAGTCTTGATGTTGTAGGGACAAGTGGTATGTTACGAGTCAAGGAAACTAAATGAGAATGAGCATAATTATGTGACTTGTGATCTTGAGTTGGCAACGATCATTCATGCATTGAAGATGTGGAGGAACTATCTTCTTGGAAGGAGGTTTGTGTTGGTGAGTGATCATAGTGGGCTAAGACACTTGTTTGGCCAACCTACTATGAATGCCAGGCAAGCTATATGGTTGGCCACACTTAGTGAGTTTGACTTCGAGATCAGGTAAATTAAGGGAAAGGAGAACAAGGTTGCTGATGCTCTTAGAAGAAGAGTGAAGTTAAATCACATTACAACTATCAGTTCATATGGGTCATATTTACAATATCATATCTTACAGGAAAGACATCAGGATGACAGGTACCATCATCTTAGGCACATGTTACAACAATAGGGTACAGGTGAACAGGATGTGGATTATCATATCATGATAGATGGTTTGGTGAGATTTAGGTACAAGATCTCTCTACTAGACAATAGTGAACTCAAGAACATTATCTTCAGGGAATTTCATGTTAATCCATATTCAGGTCATCTAAGATATTAGAAGACATTGAAAACGATGAAGAAGTTCTACTATTGACCAAATTTGAAGAAAGAAGTAGCTGAGTTTGTCTCAAGATGTTTAGATTGTTAATAGGAAAAAGTAGAATGTAAGCCTCGAGGTGGTTTACTGCAACCGATTCCGATTCTAGAATGGAAATGGGAGGCCATTTCCATGGAATTCATTACACGTTTACTAAAGACATCTAGATAATGTTATTCTATTATGATTGTGTTTTAAAGGTTGAATAAGGTAGCTCACTTCATTCCAGTAAAGTTTACTTATTCAGCTAGTGAGGGAGCTTAGGTCTTGATCAGAGAGATAGTGAGATTGTATGGTATTCCTAAGAAGATTCTATTTGACAAAGATGTCAGGTTCACTTCCATGTTTTGGAAGGAATTATTTGTAGGTTTGGGTACAAGGTTGGCCTACAATACAACTTATCATCTGTGGATATATGGACATACAGAGAGGGTCAATAGGATTCTAGAGGACATGCTGAGGATGTATGTTATGCACCAAGAAGGGAAGTGGGAAGAGTATCTTCCACTAGTTGAGTTCACTTATGAAAATGGGTATCAGGAGTCACCGAGGATGAGTTTGTTTGAGGCACTTTATGGGAAGTTTTGTAATATTCCCATCAGTTGGAGTGATCCAGTGAATAGGAACTGATAGGACCAGCCATGTTGGCGTAGATGCAACAAGAAATCAAGGTTATCAAGAAGACTCTAAAGGCAACATAGGACATATAGAAGAGTTATGCAGATAAACAAAGGGTGTTTAAGCAGTTTAAGGTTGGGGAGCACGTGTACTTGTTCATCAAGCCCAAGAAGATCTCCTTGAGGATTGGATCATATGCCAAGTTTTCACCTCGGTATTGCAGGATTTTCACAATACTTAAGAGGATTGGATCAGTGACCTACAAAATTGTATTGCCTCTGATCCGGATCTTGTGCGAAGGCCCCCAAGATCTGAAAATTGAAATTCCAGAAGAAAAGAGGAGAACACATATTAAACAAAACCACTAAGAAACTTTTTATTAAAATAGAGAATAACTGTAAAAGCTACATTGTGGTGAACAATATGTCCTTTTACAAAATACGACTTGTTACTTATAGCCTTTTTTGGTTACAATACCACAGGTAAATTCCATGGGTGGGTAGATACCATGGGTGAATGAATACTATGGGTTGATGTCACTTACAATACCATGGGTGAATGAATACCATGGGTGGATGCCAGTTACAATACCATTGGTTAATTCCATGGGTGGATAAATAGCATGGGTTAATGAATACCATGGGTGGATGCTACTTACAATACCATAGGTAAATTCCATGGGTGGATGAATACCATGGATGAATGCCATTTTCCGTTCAGATCATTCCTCCCTCCTTAAGAAGGAATGGTCCCCATTGCATGAAGTTCCCTCTTGAGAAGCCTTTGTTGGATATGAAGAGTCACTAAAGAGATGGGTTTTGTGTGGTTAACCCATAACCGTGATGAATGAAGATCCAAGGATAGAGATACCCTACAATTCTTATGACCAACTGTGATACTGACAGTGTGCGACCTAGCAAATTGACTTTGATAAAGTGTGGGTTTGTGGATGATCCATAACCATGATAAACGAAGATCTGAGGATAGAGATACCCTATAATTCTTATGACCAACTGTGATACTAACAGTGCACGGCCTAGCAAATGAACTTCAATGACAAGGATTTTGTGCGGTGACCCATAACCGTGATGTTGTCTGTCAATGAAGTAGCAAGTGCCTACATAGCCTAGGGTGGGAGGGAATGCCTCCAAAGAACCCAAGTTAGATGTTGCTATGATGAAATTGATGAATGTGAAGCAGGTGCCTACTAAAGCGGGGTGGGAGGGCACGTCTCCAAAGGGAACCCACTCCAAATGCTGCTCCAGATTTAAAATGGACATAACTTGCTCAATATAACTCAAAATATTTATTATAACATGTTTTTGGAAACATAATGACCATTCTGCATCTTCCCATGTGTTTGTAATCCCTATTTAGACACTCTGGAAACTCAGATTCACACTACAACTATTCTGTAGTCACAAAAGTTATGAAAACATAACTAATTTTAAATCAACGATATCTCCCTCATGCAAACTCTGTTTCGACCAATTGTTTTTTTGAAATTGGGTTATTTTTGGAGAGGAGCTCAGATATACAATCAATTTTTTGAAGTTATCCATAAAACCTACAAAAAAATGATAGGGGAGCCATTTCCCACGATTTGTTGTCAGAATTTTTTTTGCAACATAGCGGATTTTAAATCAGCAATATCTCCCTCATCCGGACTCCGATTCGGCCAATTTGTTTTTCGAATTTGGGTATTTTTTCTCAAGGAGTCCAGGTATGTTATTTTCATTTGTAAATTTTTCACCAAAAGTTTCATATCTGGTCTGAAAACTTGCCGCCCCAAAAAACAATTCTTGCAAAAAAATGAAAAAAATATTCTCGCTTGGCCCAAGAAAGTGCTCTATGGAGGTTGTAGCACATGCCTGAAGTTTTTTGAATATTGCTGTAAAAAATTGAAACTGAAATATGCGTCAAACCCTCATTTCCATGGAGTTGTAACCTGAATCTGATACCACTGATCCAAATCTTGGGGGCGTCCCCCAAAGATCTGAAAATTTAAATTCCAGAAGAAAAGAGGAGAACACACATTAAACAAAACCATGAAGAAACATTTTATTAAAATAGATAATAACTGTAAAAGCTACTTTGTGGTGGAAAATATGTCCTTTTAGAAAATACGAATTACTACTTATAGCCTTTTTTGGTTACAATACCATAGGTAAATTCCATGGGTGGGTAAATACCATGGGTGAATGAATACCATTGGTTGATGTCACTTACAATATCATTGGTTAATTCCATGGGCGGAGAAATACCATGGGTTGATGAATACCATGGGTGGATTCTACTTACAATACCATGGGTAAATTCCGTGGGTGGATGAATACTATGGGTGAATACCATTTTCCATTCGAATCAACCTCCAACAGTGAAAATCCATGATGTTTTCCATGTTTCATTACATAAAAGATATGTTAAGGATTTTTATAACGTGATTGATTGGTCTATATTGCAAGTGGAGCCAAAAGGAGAATTCCAGACAGAAACTTAATGCATATTGCAATGAAAATAGCTCATGCTTCAGAATCGAGCAATCAAGCAAGTTAAAGCGCAATGGAAGCAATTTGGGTCCGATGAAGCTACATGGGAGATGACTGATTAGATTCAGGCTATGTTACCTTCATTGTTTTCCAATTGAGACAAATGAGTTTTGGTATATGTATATATTTATGTATGGTTGTTATTGTAAATACCACAATGATATGTGTTATAAAGCTTCAATAAGCGGTATGGTTGTCATGTTGTCATGTTTTTCATGTTGGTTTTGTTTTTCAGTAGGTTTTGCTTTTCATTAGGTTTTTCATTGTAAATACTACATTAAGCTAAGTTATAAAGATCTATCGATAGTATGTTTTGGTTTTCATCGGTCTTGCTGGTCATAGGTTTCATAGAACACAAAGGATGGTGTTCCCTAAGGGGGAGGGGTCTATAACAACCATGGGTTAAAATTTCATGTAATAAAGCTAATAAAGGCAAAAATAAGACCAAGGTCATGGGCCATGTACTCCAAGCTGAATATTGGGAAAAGCATGCTAGTGGGTGTTCATTTGGTCTGTTATGGCTAGGGAAATTGGAAATGACATTGGAAAAGGAAAAGAGACATTCATTGGCATTTTATTTATGAAAATAAAGGAAAAGAGGATAAAAGGAAGATGGAAGGTCACAAGTTTGCATGAGAGGAAAATTGAAAGGAAAATAGAAGCCTCAATGATAAAAAGGCTTATGAGGACCAGTTCACATCTTTTTATCAAATTGGCATTGGAATTGGTTTCAAAGAGAGATGAGAACTAAGAGGAGAAAACAATCAAGCAAACAAAGGAAGACAAAGGAAGGACAATAAATCAAAAGAAAGAAAGGGACAAGCAAGGAAAAGTTGGATCAAGTAGCTTCAATAGGAATACTTGTAGCTAATAGGTTGCATGTGTGATTTCCTAGCTAGTTTGTGAATGCATGGTACATGCATGTGTGTATTTGGCTCTCTTGCTATCATATAATGGGTTTTTCCAAGTGTGATAGTGGTTTCAACCTTGCCGTGCCATTTTTGGATAACCATGGTGTGACGGGGTTCTTTTATTTGGTTGAGATTTGGATTGTTGGATGGTTTTAGAACCAGGTGAGGTGGTCTCACGTAAATTCCCATAGGGCCTAGGAATGCCTTGACTGGTTTTAGCGAGATTGCGGTAAAGCCTAAGGGTGGAGACATGAAAATTCCTCCAGGTATTGGTGAATAAATTCTGAGGCATTTAAGCTTATTTTAGGTCTATTGATCCCTTGACCAGTTTTGGTAGGATTACGACAAAGCCTGAGGGTGGAGGTAGTTTAATATCCAGGAAGCCCTGGTTGTTTATGTATTTCTTTGCTTATGTGATCTCTTGATCGATTTTGGTAGGATCATGGGAGCATGAAGGTGGAGGTGGTTTAATCTCTAGGAAGCCCTAGTTGTATTTGTCTTCAATCCTACATTCATGCTTGGAATATGGCATGGGGGTGATTGGCTGAAAGAAAGATTTGGTTCAACTCAATCTATGGTCGGGTGGTACGTGGAAGTGCCTGACTTGGTTGACTTTTGGATATGTTAATAAGAGCTCTTTTCCTATTGTATTTCATGAGTATTAGAACCATGGAATTGTTGTTTCTTCTTCAAAAACTAAGACAAAATAATGTTTGTGTGAATAAGAAAGTATTAGAAGAAATGAAATGCTTATGAATTGAAGCATCATGGAAATCAAGATACATAGAGAAATCATAGAAATCATGATACTTTAATGATTGCAAGTTTGAATACACTTATTCTACATGCTCATGTCAATGACATTGTACGTGGTGAAGACCTAATGAATGCTATTATTCTATGTATCTAGGAAACACAACTAAAATTTCCGCCATCAAATACTGAATTTTGCAAATTCAATTTCAACATATCAAATTGTCTTCATGGATTAATTACTTGCATACAAGAAAACATAAAAATTGTATTAATGAAAAACTTTTGCAATAATAGAATCAAACTTGTTTTGTCGGAAGTATATTTCCAATGTTGAGTATGCATAATAAATGTATATGTTGCACCACTTGTATTTGTTTCAATAATCATTGAAGAGACAACAATAACAGGGGCACAATTCATGCCTGGTGATTACATTTTTATACGTATTGGAGATTTCAATATTGACATAAATTCAAATAACAAATAAAGTAAACAATTTTAAGAGTATATGTAGTGCAAACAATTATAAGAAGCAACGAGGAATTATATTTCTGGGAATAAGACAATTATGAATCACATTTGGACAAATTTCCCTCTTCAACAATGTCATGTTCATATTTCACATTCGTACTGGAGTGATCATGATATAGTTAATGCTTCATTATACTTTGTGCACTTGTAACCTTGCATAAGCTATACATTTTTTGTTTTGAAGCGATAAAATTCACGAGAAATTATAAACGCAATAAAACATATTTTTCTAAATTTTAGCTATTTCCGTATAGGTTGTAACAATTAAATTTGTTTGTTTGTTCTCAAGTGGAGTACAAAACGGATAAGTAATTAATTTAACTATTGCAAGAAAATAAAAATTGTAGATTGTAGAAATCATATATACTCTCGAGGTATGAGTATTCTTAAATATTTATTTGCTTTTTCCCCATTTACTTTTTTTCAATACTTGATAGTTCATATTTGCTAATTATATTATCACAACTTAAGCTAATTACTGATTGCACAATTGCAGAAGATATGAAATATGCACAAGCGTTGTGTGGAACTTGGGAAATTACATAGGTGTTGTCTTTTTTTCATCTTCCTTTCTCTATACATACTTGTGATTTTGCATATTTTCTTTGCATATTTCCATCTTGCATGAAACTTTTATGTATGTTCACGACTTTTTTTAAAATTTTGATTAATTTTTTAACTAAAATTTATTAAGATTAACAGATAAGAGAGTGGATAAATTTGCAATGATTGGCAAAATTGCATGCATCTTTGAGCCTTTTCAAATATGTGTGTCAAGTTATTTATAAATCAAAGTTGACAATGATAAAGTAGTGGGCACTAGCCATGTGACCTTATCATTTCATAATAGGGATAAATTAGCACACCTTTTGTGGCGAGAATTATTATTGACAACCTGTGAGCTAATTATCATTATTACAAATAATTTATAGCAATGTACAAGCAAGATGCATAATAAATGGACGAGATGGTTTTGTAATTTAGAGGTATATTTCCCTCCATTCCCGTAGACATTAGATTTGGTATCTTCAATTTCTATTTATTGAGAAATTTCCTATATAATAGATTTCACACTTGAAATATTCAGACTTGATTTTGTGCTTGCAATAGTAAGAGTTGGTGATTATATACAAAAATGAAAAATTGTGCAACTCAGTGGTACTAAGACAATTATTGATTGAGAAAGTGTTTTCAGCTATGAAATGATCATGGTTAACATAGAAAACAAAGAAGTTATTTGCACTGATACCATTAACTTACTTACTCATATCAATGATAACTTCAACTAGTCAATTACATATAAGTGTTATGTGAATTTGCCGACGAAAGAGAAAAATAATAAGATTTGGACTAATGGATTGGAAAATGTTGCATGTGTTCCAAAATTTTTTGATTATAAGGAAATTATTCATTTGTGTGCAAAAAAATTTAATGGAAAGAATAAGAACAATTGTGATACCAAAATAATGATTCCTCTGAATGCAAAGACATTCAAATGGATATTCAAGTTTCCAAAACCTAATATGCACTTGGTATTGTCTGAAGCAAATAGTTTTGTGATATCAGAAGTAGGTGAGGCTAATGTTGGAGTTTTCTTTTATCCAAGTTACCAAGTTCCTTGCGATCTTGCTATCCTAGATATCTCTTTGTTTAAACAACCATTTAGGGACTTTTGTTGGCTCTGGGCACATGTCATGGGCCAAGAAACTACACAAAATATTCCAAAATGCATTCTATATATGCTTTATCACACTGTTGTAGCTACTGAAACACCCTCCAAAATTTTGGCTTACACTCAAATTTCAGAGCCTTCCTTGGTATTTTCCTTGATTCTTGCAAACACTTAATCTCATTTCATGAGATTTCTCGAAGTTCTTTGGCCCCTTTTGCATGTTGGATTAACTGTCATCTTTTGGCATGTTTGACTGTCATAAAATGTTTCCATGCCTTTTATGGTGGTTTCAAAGGTCTGTCTTTGTGTATATGAGTTTCCCCAACCATGTGAAAAACTTTTGAATTCATACACAAAGTTTTCAGCACTGTCACACAAGTCACGGTCGTCCTAAAGTCTACCTTAATTGTTGCACTTGTCGTATATTTTCATGAGGAAGTCACACAAAGGGGCATTATTTGTTTGTGTGTTCCAATGATCTATGTGGTCGTGTAGTCGAAGTATGCCAAGTGTGTGATCATAGTTGAGGTTATCACGAGTCCATCTCCCTTCCCGCACTTAGCCATTTTCAGAAAATCTTCCTGACTGGGAAACTTAGCTTCACTGGACCCCTGAAAGAACTGCGTACTGTGTAGTATTAGCCCTTTTGGATGTGACACTACTTCCTAGAACTACATAGTGCATAGTCCCTTCCCTTTAGGGCCGTTGTTCTACGCAATTCTTGAGTCCAACAACCTCCCTTGACCTCCATAATTGCATAGTTGTGCCTCCTAGTTTGCCTTAGACTGCACACTTCATATCTTCAACCATCAAGCTTTTCCTTGCCTACTGGAATAGTGCAATGTGTAGAAGCCCAACCTCCCTTGGCCTCCAAAATAGTGCAGATGCTTCCTCCAATGTCCTTCCCTCAGCTGAAGCTCACTGCCTCCATAAACTATGTAGTTCTACCCTTCAAGCCTCTCAGCTTCCCAGTCCTCTGTTCCTCTTGAAACTAGGCATTATTTCCTACCAGGGCCCCATCTCGTAGCCTCCACTACCTGCTTGATCTACACAATTTTGTCCCTATTTGGGAACTGCGTAATTTTTCCGACTGTACAGAAATATCCCTTAGTCTAGCCCAAGCTGTGCACTATGCAGTCTTAGTGATCAAGGTATCCCCCTGTCTATTTGAACTATGCAATGTGTAGTCACTAGGCCCTTTCTCCCAGTCTATGACTTGTCCCAGGCTCAATTCATGGATAAGGATGTGATCTGAGAATGGGGCTCTTAGGCTTCTTGTCTAACTTACAAGAACCTCTCCCACTTCCAAGGCTTAAATATTCCCAAGTCTTATTGATTAACCAATGCGGAATTGATAATATGAGCTTGAAGATAAGGTGTATAATGATATTTATTTTAAACTGTTTATGTACTTTAAAATCTATTGTTTATGCTAATATAACACATACATATAACAATAAACAATGCAGTAGTAAAAACAAACACATAAAACAACAATTTAATGAGAAGTTCACCCAAAACTCTTGGGCTACATCTCCTTGAGCTCTAGTCAACTCGACTAGGCTCTCTGGGATTATGGAGAAGTCCTTTTACAAGCTCTTGGCTCAACTCCACTGTTTTACATAGGAACAATGGGCTCAGAACACCATCTCTCCCTGGCTTTGAAGCTCTCGGCTTTCTGGCTCTAGCCCTCGCTCTGGCTCTTCGACTTTGGCTTCTTTGGCTCTATGTAGTGGCTTTCTACAACCCTCAGCTCTCTGGCTTTTCACTTGAACTCCAAGTGACCCCAAAGGCTTCCTCAACTACTCTGCGCAGTGGCTTTTTGGCTCTCTCTACTTCTGCCTTTCGACTTCGCTTTTTGCGCTCCTGTCTCAGCACTCCCTGTCTTTGTCTCTGTCAATCTATGGCTTTAAAGCCAATTTCCGCTGTCTATTAGTTTCCCCTTCTCAGGCTCTCTGGCTCCCGGCCTCTGTCCACTTGAATCCCCTTTGAGCATTAGCAATCATTGCTAAATGCCTTCAGGGATGGTGGCCACCTGTTCTGTAACGGAATGGACCATCGGTGCCTTTGAAATCCCAAAAATGGTCGTTCTCTGTTTACATAGAGAATACACAGAAAACCTGTAAAAATCTGCCCAAACGCAATCTATCGGACTTCAAAAATCATTAATTTCACCTTATATCCTTTCAGATCCGTCTTTGGGTGCCATTGTAAGTAATCGTTGATCAACGACTATTATTGATTTCGGGTGGCTAACACGCACGGGGATTACCCACCCAAAAAAGGCGGTTTTCCCTCTCCAGCACCTAGCCATGTGGAAGATAGTGTATGGGATTGGGTGGAGCCCAGCCAAAACCACTTACTGCCTATGGCTCGCCTGAAATCTGCCTTGTTTTGTGGTTTCCCTTTGTATTTGAAAAATACATTAAAACACTAAAAAATCGCAAAATGGCTTTATGGCAGACTTGAAATGTTATGCATTTTCATCTATAAGTTCCATCAGGTCCGGTTATATCACATTCACAAGTCACATAGGCACAGGTTCCTTTGTATTTTGGTTTATTGTTAAAAATCCCAAATACAAAGAAAATCCTGAAAAATGGCTCATATCGGACTTGAAATAATTATGCAGTGGAATTTACAACCCTTTCAGGTCCGGTCGCATCGCATCGATGCATCTCTCTCTCTCTCTCTATATATATATATCTATATCTATATATATATATATATATATATATATATATATATACATACATACATACATACATACATACATACATACATACATACATACATACATATATATATCTATATATATATATATATATATATATATATATAGATATGTATGTATGTATGTATATATATATATATATATATATATACGTGGCCTTGCTCCGTCATATTACTCCAACGCGATATTGCGATGCGATTGATCGCAATTGCGTATTGCATCGATCCAGGGTCTTTCCATATGGCATAGCCTATGCTGATGCCGATTGCGATCCACCGATATTGGTGATTGTGATATCGCATTGGCCCGGTCCTCCACCTTAGGTTATATACACACAAGCCTGCCTCTGACCCGATATGTCAGGGATCGACAATCGGGGTGCTTCCCCTTTCTGCTTGAGTCCGCCTTTGACCTCCTCTGATGTGATTTTTTCTTCATAAAGCCTTTTAGGCCATTTTTTTGAAGAATTGCCTCTTTTTCCAAAGAACAAAGGGAATCGTCTTTCTATGATAACTTCTACATACTAAGTCCATTTTTTCCCATTCAAGTTGCAGTAGATTCAGAATGAGACGATCTCTGCAATGGGCCTAGTTCTAGGAACTTCCATGGAATTTCATTTTTCCTCTATGAGGAACACTTCGACTTAGGAGTCTACCCAAAATCCATTTTGGATCATGCCTTCCCACTAAAAGAACTTTTGGTCTCCAAAAGACTAATATACTGATCTGAACAGTATCTGAGAGTAACAACACCCTCTTCTTCCAGCCTACATATACTTGCCTTGCATAGTGCCTCTGAACTAAAGTTTCTGACCACTTCCCTTCATGGATGGGCTGGTCTTCCTGGGAAGAACTATCTTCCCGCGTGCCTTCCTGCAAAACTCTTGCTGAAATGGTCACAGAAGGTAGTTTGAACTTCTCTACCTTGATCATTAATCCAAGGTGCTTCGAACAAATGTGAAGTACACCTGCTCCACAAAACTTTCATTTGTACTTGTTTGACAAGTTGTCAACAACAACTGTTAACAACAACAGGAATACAGACAACAACTGGATGGACTAAACTCCTGCTTCTACAAAAGAAACAGATTTCACATCTTGTGTACACCTCCATGTCTTATATCTGCATACAAATGATGGACTAGACAACAAGCCCACAAAACATGCCTTTAAAACAAATGACCCTTCAAGTCAAGCATGTAGAAAAGGACCATTAGGACTCTTTTCAAAAGATGAAACATTTCATCGCTATCTCCATCTTGGAGACTAAGTCAACTTTCCTCAAGTCAACATTGCATCACATGCATGTCAAAGCAATCAACCCTACAAGTTAATTACACATACATGCTCAAATACAAGGAAAACATCAACATCCCTGTGTTCATGCACGTCATGCTTATGTATGCATTTCATCCTTCAACTTTCACTTAAGCATACTGTACTTTTGAAGCTGAAATGAAATATAGTGTTGTAGCAACAAAGTGAGTCTCCCACTGAATCTTTTCCATTCACCATCTTGGTAGAAACCTGCAACTTGCATCTCATCAACAGGAAATGCAAATAGATGCATCAATAGACATGCAATCCTTAATTGGAAAAGAACTCTAACCATTTCTTACCAATCCAGTTCAAAGGTTTTTCCTTTGTCTGCACATCAGCATCAACATGTGAATCATCCTGAGACACATCATTCATGGAAACTTCATTTCCATTTCTGCCATCTTCTCTTTCCACTTTCTTCAGCTTTTGTGGAAGCATTGTTGGATTCAGAGTCCAACACCTTTCAGCAAGATGCCCTTGCTTATGGCAGTAAGTGCAACACATGTGCATCCTCTTGACATCATGATTTGCCTTGTCCAATGGACCTTTGGCTTTTTGCTTCTTTTCCTTCAAAAGTTTCCTGTATGTGGCCATTCCCTTCCAACATCTAGAAACATGATGGTTATCCAAACCACAAAAGGAACATGCAATTCTTTTCCCATGCTTATGTGGAAATTTACCATGCTTTGAAAAATCAAAAGGAATATGATTAGAACCAGATTTATACCTGCCTCTTTCACCTTTATTGCCTTCATGAGGAGGTGAAGCAAATGAAGAAGTGGCTCCCTTTGGAACACCATCAATCTCTTCAAGGTTGTTAGAGTTTCCACAACTCTTTGGTTCAAGTGTGTGCTTCTGAACACCTGCATCCTGCAAGTGATGTTTCAAGCTATTGTATTCCTCCAGAACACAATATTCACACTCTGCAATGCAACTTCTTCTTGGAGCTATTTCAATGGCCTTCATGGCAGCTTTGGAACTGTCTCCATAAGACTGTACATAGCCAAGACCCAAATACTTAGGCCTTTACTCAACTATTATTGGTTTAATAATACCTTGTGCATGCTTTCCCAAGCCCTTTCCTTAATAGCCCATCTTGGACATTAGCTTGGAACCTATGCCTCTAGTATGTTTTTCAAAAGAACCAATATAGGCATTCTTAGAAGAATTTGAAGACAAATTGGAATGGTTTACCTCTTCTTCAAGCTGATACTTGACCAAGGCTTCTTTGGCAACAAAGAGCTATGACTCCAACTCATGCATCCTTTTCAGGTTCATAATTGCAATATGAAGTTGCCTCTCCATTTCCTGCAATTTGTCAGAAAGCAACTGCTTCTCTTCTTTCATGGAATTCAACTGCTCTCTAAGTATGCTACTCTTCCATCCATCCTCATACATCTCTCTCACCTTGTCCATCATGACGAACAAGTCTTGCCTTATGTCTCCATCAAAGGGTCTTGTGATGAAGGAGGAATTTGAGGATACACTTGTAGGAGTTGTCATTATGCAAAATGAACAAAATAACTTCAAACAAGATTAATAAAGAGCTTATCCAACAAACCTCTTATGCTTAAAGGATTGCCTTGAGGTCCTTTGGAATAGAAGAATGCCTTCAGTCCTTTTTCCTTCTTGTCCTTCCTGGACTGAGCTATCAACAACTTTCTCTTCACGTTTACAAACTTAAAAAATAGCCAGTCTGCAAACCAAGCATACAATCAGCCTCTTGTTGTTTAAACACCTTTCAGACAAGCAGTCTTTGCTATGTCAATCAAGAATTCTGATATAACCTTCTTTGAAGGTGGGGTTAATCAATCTCAAGCTCTGATGCCACCTGATCTGAAAATGGGGCTCTTAGGCTTCTTATCTAACTTACAAGAACCTCTCCCACTTCCAAAGCTTAAATATTCCCAAGTCTTATTGATTTACCAATGCAGAATTGATAATATGTGCTTGAAGATAAGGTGTATGCTGGTATTTATTTTAAACTGTTTATGTACTTTAAAATCTATTGTTTATGCTGATATAACACATACATATAACAACAAACAATGCAGCAGTAAAAACAAACACAAAAAACAACAATTTAATGAGGAGTTCATGCAAAACTATTGGGCTACATCTCCTTGAGCTCTAGTCAACTCGACTAGGCTCTCTGGGATTATAGCAAAGTCCTTTTACAAGCTCTTGGCTCAACTCCACTATTTTACACAGGAACAATGGGCTTAGAACAACATCTGTCCCTGGCTTTGAAGCTCTCGGCTTTCTGGCTCTAGCCCTCACTCTGGCTCTTCGGCTCTAGCTTCTTTTGCTTTGTGCAGTGGCTTTCTGCAACCTTCAACTCTCTAGCTTTTCACTTGAACTCCAAGTGACCCCAAAGGCTTCCTCAGCTGCTCTACGCAGTGGCTTTTTGGCTCTCTCTGCTTCTGCCTTCTGCTTTGCCTTTCAACTTCGCTTTTTGCGCTCCTATCTCAGCACTCCCTGTCTTTGTCTTTGCCAGTCTGTTGCTTTAAAGCCAATTGGTGCTTTCTATTCGTTTCCCTTTCTCGATATCTCTGGCTCCCAGCCTCTATCCGCTTGAATCCCCTTATGAGCATTAGTAATCATTGCTAAACACCTTCAGGGATGGTTGCCACCTTTTCTATAACGGAATGGACCATCAGTGTCTTTGAAATCCCAAAGATGGTCCTTCTCTGTTTACACAGAGAATACACAGAAAACCTGTAAAAATCCGCTCAAACGCAATCTATCGGACTTCAAAAATCATTAATTCTGCCTTATACCCTTTCAAATCCATCTTTGGGCACCATCATAAGTAATCGTTGATTAGTGGCTATTATTGATTTCGGGTGGCTAACATGCACAAGGATTACCCACTTGAAAAGGGTGGTTTCCCTCTTCGACACCTAGCCACGTGGCAGCCAGTGTATGGGTTTGGGTGGAGCCCGACTGAAACCACTTACTGCCTACGGCCACCCGAAATCCTGCTCGTTTCATGGTTTCCCTTTGTATTTGAAAAATACATTAAAACATTGAAAACATCGCAAAATGGATTTATGGAGAACTTGAAATGTTATGCATTTGCATTTATAAGTTCCATCAGGTCCGGTTATATCGCATTCGAAAATCACATAGGCACGAGTTCCTTTGTATTTTGGTTTGTTATTAAAAATTATCAATACAAAGAAAATCCCTCATATCGGACTTGAAATAATTATGCAGTGGAATTTACAACCCTTTCGGGTCTAGTTGCATCGCATCGATGCATACATATATGTGTGTGTGTGTGTGTGGCCCCACTCCATCGTATTACTCCAATGTGATATTGTGATGTGATTGATCGCAATCGCATATCGCATGGACCCAGGGTCTTTCCATATGGCATAGCCTATGCTGACGTCGATTGCGATCCGCCAATATCAGCGATCACGTTATCGCATCGGCCCGGTCCTTTACCTTAGGTTATATACACACAAGCCCGCCTCTGACCCGATATGTTGGGGATTGGCAATCGGGGGTGCTTCCCCTCTCCACTTGAGTCTACCTTTGACCTCCTCCAATGCGATTTTTTCTTCATAAAGCCTTTTAGGACATTTTTTTTGAAGAATTGCCTCTTTTTCCAAAGAACAAAGGGCATCTTCTTTCTGCGATATCTTCTGCATACTAAGTCCATTTTTGCCCATTCAAGTTGCAGTAGATTCAGAATGAGACAATCTATGCAATGGGTCCTTGGACTTTCATTTTTCCTCTGTGAGGAACACTTAGACTTAGGAGTCTACCCAAAATCCATTTTGGATCAGGATGCATCATCATAGACTAGGGGGTTTTCGGATTGATGTCATCCCGTCATGAGTGAATTGCAGGAACATGTACACTATCAAGTCATGATGAGATGATGAAAAAGGATAAGGAGGAGGGAAGCATGCCTAAAGAATCCCTTACAGTTGAACTTACAAGTGGATCTATTAAGAGGAAGAAAAGGAACACAAGTTTGTAACTACCATCCGAGACTTAAGATCATTGAAGACTCCACATTGTTACAGAGTATTTTGTCACATTCCCATCTCTGTACCCAAAGTGTCTTCCTTTGTGCCACTACCGTCACACATGTCATAAAGTGACAAAAGCTATGTAAACTCATTCACCATGAATTATATGCTCAACACATCCCTGAAGAGATGGAGAACTAATGTCTTGAAGTAATTCTGGAAAAACTTGTGAAAAATCCTAATTTGCAAGACCAATGCTACTTTTAGTAGGAAAATACATGCTCGTAACCTTTTGTCTTACTATTGACTAGCACTGGTAGTACGATTTTTGATAGGAAAATCCGCGTTTATCCTCTTCAGGCAGTTTCTCGAGAAATGGAGCAGAATCTTCTCTTACTAGAAGCCTCGAGAACAATGAGCTGGTAGTTGTTGGATGAAGATATGGTCGAGTACTCCCATTTAGAGCCTTTGATCCTACCTTTAGGGATCTTACCTTTGGGATAAGGACCTTCTTCCCCCTTTGGTGGATCTCTAACCTCCTCTCCATCACTATAAATCCATTCTTCACTTTCCTCAATGGGTTGGTCATTGTTGGTTTCCATTATTCTGCTTGATTGTGCTTAGATGCTGCCATTTTGGTGAGAGAGGAAAGGAGAGCTTGTTAAGTTTGGCTTGGACTTGGAACCATCCTGAAGGAGGCCTTCAACATCAAGGCACCAATTGTATGCTTCCCTCTTTGATTTAATCATTAATACAAAACATGTTTTACTTCCCATAAGCTTGTCTATGATGGTTTTCTTAGTACAATACTCCTTGATCTATTGTATAAATTATATTGGAATGCATATGCTATGATCTCTCTTGTTGTTGTCTTTTGATCTCTCTTGTAGGTATTCAGACGCAAGGAATAGTGAGGAGTGAGCCTGGGAGCTAAGGGATTGAGATCATCATCAAAGGTTGAGTGCATAGGAGAGAGGTAGGCCATCTCCCTTTCTCATTTGTAATTTTGATCTATGTTAGGGAAGTTTGCGTGTTTTGTTGCAGTTGTTATTAGACCCACACATTGGGTGAGAGAGATCGCTTCAATCCATACAAGGGATTTCCTAGATAACATGCATAACCAAGCCATGTGAAGGAGAAGAGAAATCACATACAAGAAGACATTTAACACTTAGGAGTAATAATGACTTGACATTACCACATCATCAAGTAGTCCATGTCAGCAGTGTCATGTCATGTCATGTCATGAGTAGTCATATGCCACATCACTATTATGGACCATGTGTATTGTATTCAAATGTATTGTAAAGTGGAAGTCCAAAGGGCGCACATGAATATGAAGATTCATGTAAGTTGAAAAGTCATAGGAAGTTGAACATTCATGAGGGTAGTTAAAGAGCCACATGGGGGAAGCACCACCCCTTGGTTATATATACCCCCTCATTATATTGGCAAAGGAATTTTCACCTTGGCTCCTCCTGTAAGGCATCGTAGAGATCAAATAGCTCTTTGAGGAGCAAGGAGTTGCTCCAATGTCCAACTACTGGGGCTAGTGATGTACATTGTAAACATGTGTCTTGGAACCTTTTCTTAATAAAAAGATCCTTTTAAGGCAAGCACATTCTTCATGTATGGACTATGAATTTTTGTAAGACTATTATATGGATGTTTGTATTTCATGTTTTCTTTCACGTGTACTAATATAGTTGAGCTATTTTTGTTATTTTAGTGCCTATATTATTGAGAATGTGTTGTAATGGTTGTTATTGTTGTCCCATCCTCCTGAACTACTCCGCAGGATACTAGACAAATCTTTGTTTGTTTGTTGGTTGTAACAACCATTGCATCCATTGTGGACTATTCTGCTGGATGTTAGACGAATCCTTATGGTTCATGTGTGTCTCTTCCCGGGTCGTACTATTACCTCTCACTTAGAGGCTCACTTTTCTTTCCCCTTTGCAATAGAAGAACCTTGACACAGTTGCAAGTGCCCACTCACCAAGAACACTTCCCTTGCCTTTCGAAGACACTAAAGCATCACTTTCTTGTGCTGACAACTAGAGCCAAGGAAAATATCTAAGGATTTGGCAACTAGGCCTTTATATCAAATGAGACTCCTACAACAAACAGTTTGAGGTCTGATTGGGACTTCATATTAGGGAGATCCACTGAATGTTGGTAGGTCTAGTACTATCAACATTTTTAGTGCTAGAAGGAGGGAAGCCAATATTTATGGTTGATAGACCCACCGACCCCATCATTCCATCTTCTGGTCAAGGTAGCAATGTTGATTCCACCTCCCGTACTCATGATTTTGAATTTGGTAACTCTTCCCAGCCTAGGCCTGAACATGAAACCCCATATGATCAACTTTGGGCCATTTTCCCTATAACTCGTCAATTTGAAAAAGATGTTGGATTGATTCTTGGAGTAATTAGTCTTCCATATTCTCCAAAGAACAATAATACCACCTCCATAGGGATAGTAGTTCCGACTCTTGAATAAGCAGTCCTTTCCGCTCTTGAAGAAATCTCTGATTTTGTGGAAAATCAAGAAGAGCCTCCACTCTTTCACAGTGGTGACGGAGAAAACATTTCACTCTCAGGCTCAACGTTTGGTGGGATAGGCAGAGAAGAAGAAGAAGAGGAAGAAGAGCCATCAGATCCTGATAAAGAAGAGGAGGACAACAAAGAAGAAGACATGGCAATTCAAAATATGGAATGGATGACTCAGGACCCACTTTTACTTCTAGGTGTCCTGCACAATATTCCAAGGCATTCAGAGAATCTCTTAATGAAGTATGACCTTGATAAGACAGTGAAGGTTGAATACCACTTGGACAAATTTTACCTACATCTACAAACACTTGAGGTATGTTATGATGGTGTTGCATGCAGACTTTTTCCATGTACCTTGGATGGTAGAGTAGTTGTTGCACAAAAAATTGTTACCTTGACATTCTGCAATCTGTGTGAGTCCATTACCACTCATACTTTCCTCCTTTGCAAGTCTTAAGCCTCAGTTCTTCATATCAAGCCTTGAAAATAAGAGAAAGTCCTCAAAAGTCTCTAAAACTCTGGTTCCACACTTTCTCTTAGCATTACCTATGGTCCCACACCTGAAGCTCATGTCTCTTGTGCACCTGACCGCTCTGTCTCTGTGTTATGGGTGTGTACCCCCGTAAAAGTTAAAAAGGCGCAAGTATATTCTTAAAAACTCACTTTGAGTCATTTCTAGAAGCTTCTTGAAGGAATCTTGAGGTGGCAAGTTTGCTCCCTTAAGGTTCATGCATCCCATACCTTAAGGAGCTAACCCCTTGATGTGAGGAGCTTATCCCTTTGAAGGAGAACTCTATCCCTTCATAGGTGGGCCTGTAACCTCCTTCCTATGCACTATAAAATGAAGCATTGGGCTGGTTACTTGGGAGGTTGAAAGCTGAATATTTTTTAGGTGAAACGCTGCTGGAACTTAGTCTTCCTAATTGACCTTTTATGAGGAGAGAGTACATACCTCTTTGATCTCATTTGGAAGAGTGTAAGGCTTGTCAAAGTAAAGGAGATTCCTGTTTCGGACCCTGGGAAGAGCTTGTTCAACATCAAGGCTGAAAAGGTTGTAAGTTTCTTCTACTTCAAAGTTAATACAAATAAGTTTGTTTTTCTCAATAAGCTGTGTTTTATGGTTTATTTTATGGATTCCTTGATCACCATAATGAACATGATTTATGATATTAGCTATGCAGGTGTTATTTGATGTTTGCTTGTTTGTGATTGCAGATTCTCAAAAGGAAACTCTTTAGGATGGTTGAAGGATGGCGACTACAAACTAGCGTTGGACTTTAGGTAGGGTCTAAACACCTCTATAGTTTTTATTTATGAATCACATATGTTTAGAGAAAGATAGATTTATTTTCCTGCTTGTTGCTAGATATATTTTGATACTAGGGAGATCGGCCTTGTCCACAAGATCGATTTATCCGGCCAACAGTAGTTCTATGGTATCACAACCTTCATCCAAAATACATCCAGAATTAGAGGGGTTTCAAAAAAACATTTCTTGAAAAATTTGCCAAAGATAATACCCCTACCATGTTATTAAAGGAGCTGGGTAATCTTAAGATGGAGAAAAAGGAGAAAGTGAAAGATTTCAACCAAAGGTTCAATCACATCTTGAACAAATTTTCAGAAAATACAAAACCTCATGACTCCATCACCATATATTACTACACTTTTTCCTTGCCAACAAGTATTGCGCAGTTTTTAAAGCGAACTGCAAAGCAGACATTGAAAAAAAACTACGAAGAGGCTATTTCCGTTGAGAAGGACTTGCGTGCTATTGGAGCCATCTCAGATGATGAATCAACAAAACACTCCAAGGACATGGGTAAGAGATCTTAGGCCTTTTCAAGCAGGGCTAAAGAGAAAGAACCAAATGATATTGAAAGCCTGACTCATCTCGTCAGGTCCCTAACTACTGAAAGGGAAGAATTCAAACAAAGGAAAAGCAAGACTATTCTGAGAAGAAAGAATCCCAAGTATAACCTATTCAGAAGGAGTGCAACTTTTAGAAGTAGTAGTCACCAACCAACAAAGTCTGCACATAGTTCCAATGTTGTCCTAAAAATTGAGAAGATATGCACAAATCAATATTGCATGTTTCATCAAGAGCATCATTCAGAAAAGATGTTCCCATAGTATAACCAAGTCATGAGCAAGATGGTTGCACAACTTGTTGATTCAGTCGTGGATAAAGAGTAGACTGAGTTTGATGAATATAATTAAGAAGCTACTACAATTGATGAAGCTTCAATTGTTGGGGTTGTAGTGACAATGTTTAACTCTGTTCTCAAAGCCCAAAAGAGTATTGTTGATAAGAAACCTCTGAGTGAGAAGCTAGCCTAGAAGAAGAACAACTGATGAAACCTAAGAAGCCAAGGGTTGACCACCATAATTGAGTTTCCAAAGTAGAAATTCAAAGAAACCCTGTTAAGGAAAATCAATCCATTGGCTAACTTAGCGCAGGATGCTCAAAGCAAGTACGAGAAAGTAGTTTCAATGATAAATGTTTTCGACAATAGTAAGGACAAAACCATCCCTTCGAAAGCCACAAACCAAGTTTCATCCCTGGACACCTCGGTTAGTCTTCCTGTTATTGATTATAACATTGTAGATGATATGAAGAAGGCTCGTGTGAACATCTCCATGCTTAAACTAATAAAGATCATGAGCCAGAAAGACATTCTTCTATGGGAACTTGGGAAAACCTTTTCAGGTAATGCTACCTATTCAAACAAGGGATCTAGTAAGTCTCTTGATACTCTTGCATCTATACTTATTTCACTTATGATGGATGCAAAGACACTCTACCCACCATTCTTGTTAACGTTCAAAATATTCAATTTCAATGTACACAATTGCTTGGTTGATTCAGGTGCATCAGTGGGTGTCATGCCATTATTTGTTGCGAAGAAAATCAATGCTAAATGGGAAAGGTCAGATGCACAAATTATTCAGTTGGACAAAACTCATGTCCAAGAAATTGGTGAACTTATAGATGTCATCATCTGCTTATCATCTGATAGACGAGTCCACCAATGCATCAACATAGTGATTGTACACATTCCAGAATCATATGGAGTGTTACTGAGTAGAGACTGGGCTAGAAAGCTTCAAGGGTACTTTACAATAGATTGGTCACACTTATGGATTTCGTACGGGGGAAAAAATAGATATGGGTAGAATCAGAGAGATATATGAAATACACGGTCACTCCCTTGAATGGACATAATGAACTAATGGCTTTCACAGAATTATTATTTGGCAATTACTTTTTGGAAACTTAACTCGGGTATATTACACAACAATCCTGAGTTTGACCTGAAACATAGTTGGATATCCTCCTTGTATAATTGGTGATAATGAACTCTGTGCAGTTAGTAGTAGTAGTAGTACTAGTGCAATTCAGAGTCCTTGTACATACGATGTTTAGACTATTTATTTCGATGGTTCCAAAACACAAGAGGGATCTGCAGCTGGTTGTGTTTTAATAGACCCGCTGTAGGGAAATAATTTTATCTCTAGATTCTTGGAATTCAAGTGCATGAATAACACTACAAAGTACAAAGAACTCATCTTGGCCTTGCAAAGGCCATCGACCTAAATGTTGCCATCCTGAAAGTGGTAGGTGACTCAGAAATCATGGTGTGACAGGTACGTAACACCATACATTGTGTGATACCTCATCTTAAAAGTTATCAACAAGAGTTATGACATCTCATCTCACATTTCCAAGCCTTTGATATTATTTTCATTCCAAGAGTGCGTAATGCAGCCACGGATGCCTTGGAAAATGCTACTGCTAGGATGTCACCATTGAGGGATGGCTTTTCTATTGAAATTATTTATAAACCTTCTGTCCTAAATAATATCACTAATTTACATGTTTTTGATGACGACCAACAGATACTATATTTTATGGAAGACACTGACATGTTGAAAGATGCATTGATCGATGACAATGATCACAAAAAGGCACTGTAGGATGAATCCTAATGCAAGTAAATGGAACCTCATCCCCAAGGGTGTGGTATCATTGGAAAAGTTGTATGATCTACAGAACCGCTTCCAGGGACTTGTCAATGCAAGGACCTATAGTTCCACTCTGTTGCATGAGAAGATCAACTTGGGTACTAATAAGGATCCAAAATATGTCAATCTCAGTACTTGATGCGCACCATAAGTGTGGAAAGCCTTCATATTCTTATTCAAGTAGTACTTTGATGTCTTCGTGTGGACGTATGCTAAACTCAAGACATATGACACACGAATCATCCAGCATGTTATACCAATCAAGGAAGGGGCCAAGTCATTTCAGCAGAAACTGAGGAAAGTTCATCCAATGCTTGAGCCTCTCATACAGAAGGAGTTGAGAAAACTACTGGATGCTTGGATCATACACAGAGTTAGAAAATTGATGTGGGTGTCAAATTTGGTTTATGTGAGGAAGAAGTTCAGGGAGATCCGCATGTGTGTATAGTTCCATAATCTCAATCGCACCTCGGACAAGGATAACTACCCCATGTTGTCCATGGATCGAATACTACAAACAATATGAGGGTCTAAAATGTTTTCTTTTCTAGACGAATATTCGGGATATAACTAGGTTTTGGTTGCAGAGCCTGACAAACTTAAGATTACATTCAAAATGAAGTGGGGCACGTTCGTGTTTTGACGAATACCATTTGGGCTAATAAACATGGGTGCAACATTCCAATGTAAAATGGACATCGCCTTACATGGGATTATTTTCCAGAACGTAGTGATCTATCTTAATGATGTAAAGATATTCTCCAAACAAAGGTTAGACCACCTACATCACTTGAAGAATATTTTTGAGCGATGTCGCAAGTATGAGATATCCTTGAATTCCAAGTAGAGTCCCTTTACAGTGTTCGAGGGTAATCTCTTGGGTCACATCATTGCTATAAGTATGATGGGTAGACCTGGACAGGGTCAAGATTATCACGCAGATTCGCTTTCTAGTGAATAAGAAATCCATGTAGTCTTTCTTGGGGAAGATCAACTTCCTTCGCAATTTCATCTCCAACTATGCCCAGATTGTCAAACCAATATAGGAGATAGTGAAGAAGGATGCAGTTTACAAATGGGATAAAAGGGAAAAGGACCCGTTTACCCATATCAAATAAGCTATAATATAAGCTCCCACATTGTACAACCTAAAATTCGGTAAATAATTCTTGCTCTGCACTTTTGCTTCCAATACCTTTCTTACTGTTGTACTCACTCATAAGGATGAAGTGGATAATGAAAGACCTATCTCCTTCATGAGCGGAAGTCTGCAAGGACTAGAGCTCAATTACTCCACTATGGACAAATAGGCTTATGTAGTGTACAAGGTGGTAGAGCACTTCAGGCCCTATTTGTTGAAGAACCATTGTGTTATCTTTGTTCCACACCCAACAGTCATGTCACTACTTATTCAACAAGAGACAGGTGAAAGGAGGGTGGACTAGATGATCAGGTTACAAGAGTATGATCTATACATAAAGCTAGTTCACACAATCAAGGGTCATGGTCTTTTCCAACTAGCAGCAGAAGAAGTAAACATGAAAGAGGAAGAAGAAGAGCTTGTAGGAAGGGAGTAAGAGACTGAGATGTATAACATTGAGCAAGCCTCCCCCGCTACAGACATAAACTCTTGGTACATGACTATGTGCCAATAGCTCGATCATGGCACAATTCCCTCTCACTTTTTGACATGGCAGAAGAGGGCACTCAGACTTAAAGCATTATCTTATTAGTTGGTGCATGGGGTGTTGTTCAAAAAGCACCACAACAGACTACTTCTCAAGTGTTTGAAGGCATACGATTAAGAAAAGTATTGCATGATCTCCATGATGGACCATCTAGGGGACACTTTGCAGGAAATAATACAACACATAAGGTTATGTAGGTCATATTTTACTGGCCTACATTATTCAAATATTCTCATGCCTATGCCCACAAGTTTTCGGTTTGTCAAAGGTGTGCTGACAGAAATCAAAAGTCAACAACCCCCCTGTATCCAATTACAGTGGAAGAACCTTTTCAACAATAGGGATTTGAAATCATTGGGGAAATTTTCCCGCACTTGTCAAAGAAACATCGCTACATCTTAACTTCTACAAATTATTTCACGCGGTGGACAAAGGCAGTTCCATTAACTTTCTGCAACAAAACATCATTTCCATGTTCAGCCTTCCTACACCACTTGTTTTTGACAATGAAACATACTTTTTATCATTAAGATTTTATGATTTTTCATTGGAAAATGGTATTATATTGAATCATTCAACTAATTACTATCTTTAGGGGAATGGTCTTGTTGAATCCATGAACAAGAAACTTATCTGCATTATAAAAAAGACCATATTCTCTGAGTAGCAAAACTAGCACTTTGCTTTGGTGAATGCCTTATGGGCTGACCAAGTCATGCCAAAACCTTCCTTAAGTACCTCCCCTTACTTCCTGGTGTACATAAAAGAAACCATCCTCCCACCGAATATTTACTTGCCTACTCTCCAATTATCACAAGAGTCCCAAGGCAAGCCCTATTTGTTAGTTCAGCATAGGATGGACACTCTACACAAGCTGCAGGAAGAAAGGTTGAAAGCTAAGGAATTTTTTTTACTTCACAAGAGTCATATGAAGAGGTGATTTGACAGGAAGTCTACAGGGAAGAGAAACTTTAGTGTGGGTGACTTAGTCTTAAAGTGGGACAAAGCCCATGAGGACAAAGACAAACACACTACGTTTTAGTCCCTGTGGATTGGGCCATTCACGGTACGCGAGAATCTTGGCCATCACACACATCACCTTCAATCACTTGATGGGAAGATTGACTCTCTCCCTGTTAATGGCTAAGACTTAAAATAATATTTTCAATGAAAATCTAGGGTTGTGCCAGACACTATGTAGATAGTCTTTTGTTGTTTCTTGTTGTTTTCTTGTTTGAAATTTTTTGGTTTCTATTTTGTGAATAAGTTTTGTGTGTGAACATGTTGTGTCTTATAAGTGTGTGTGGGGCTAAACTGTAAAGAGGCTTGTCATGCTTCAACATTTGGCTAACCTCCTTTCCATCTTCCTTGTGTTGGTTACATCTTTTGGCTGATGAAGTTGCAATAGAAAATACGATCCATCCATTAGGAGAGTTTTGATGCAACCATGAACCCATGTCTAGTCCGAAAACCTCATGCCTATACTCATTTTTTATGCTTTAGTGTTCTCAAGCTTATCCAACTAGTAGAAATGGAGAAGGGGAAAATCTAAATGACAAAACCTAAATCATAGGTCTCTATACGATTCTCTAAAGGAATAACCTCTTCTTCTCTCAATAATTCAGGATCCCTCTTCTACCCCAAAATAAATAAGTGTCGATGCATATTTCTCTTTAAATAAATAAATAAAGGCAAAGGAAGAGCAATGCTTATTGCGTAGAGAGGTGAAACAAGCAACTCCATTGGGGTACTGTCTAGGATCGCTAGCAATGGATCCATGTTTGTGTTCTTGCGTGACTCTACTGGGGTACTATCTAGGCCTGCTGGCAAGGGAGAAACACCAAAGATGAAAAAATATACTTTGAAAATATTAAGCTCGCGAGCTAAACTACCCTTCCCAACTTGAAACATTGTGATTATGATGAATCTTATGTTGTTTTCAACTGAGAAGGTATAGAGGGGACAATTTCTGGCCATGGGGCAAGTGGGAAGGCAAAAGTAATTTGCACGATGAATCAATACTCCTTGAGGAACCAAGGCCGTGCACAAAAGATACTAACCAAGATAGAGAAGTTAGAGTTGGGTGTTTCCAAGTGTTGTAGCTACTACTACACCCTCTAGAATTTTGGATTACACTCAAATTTCAGAGCCTTCGTTGGTATTTTCCATGATTGTTGCAAACACTTAAGCTCATTTCATGAGCTTTCTCGAAGTTCTTCGGCCCCTTTTTCATGTTGGATTAACTATTGTACAAGGTTTATGAGCCTTTTAAGTTGGTTTCAAAGGTCATTCTTTGTGTATATGGGTTCCCCCAACCATGTAAACACCTGTCACATTCATACACAAAGTCTTAAGCACTGTTGCACAAGTGTCGTCGTGGTCATCCTAAAGTCTACCTTAAGTGTCGCACTTGTCATATATTTTCATGAGGCAGTCACATAGAAGGGAATGCTTTGTTTGTGTGTTCTAATGATCTACGTGGTTGTGTCGTTGAATTATGCTAAGTGTGTGATCATAGTTGAGGTTATCATGAGTCCATCTCCCTTCCCGCACTTAGCCACTTTCAGAAAATCTTCCCGACCGGGAAACTTAGCTTCACAGGGCCTGGCTAAACTATGCATTGCATAGTATTAGTGCTCTTTGATGTGACCCTACTACCTAGAACTATTCGGTGCACAGTCCCTGCCCTTTAGGGCTGCTATTTTGTGCAATTCCTGAGTCCAACAACCTCCCTTGACCTCCAGAATTGCATAGTTATGCCTCCAAGTTTTCCTTGAAATATGAACTTCGCATCCTCAACCCTCAAGCCTTTTCCTTTCCTATTAGAACTACACAATGCATAGAATCCCAACCTCCCTTGGCCTCCAAAACTATGTAGATGCTTCCTCCAGTGTCCTTCCCTCTGCCGGAGCTCACTGCCTCCAACAACTGTGAAGATGCTTCCTCGAGTGTCCTTCCCTCAACCGAAGCTCATTACCTATAGAATGTCCATAGTTCTACCCTTCAATCCTCTCAGCTGCCCAATCACCCTTGCCCCTTTAAACTACGTAGTTTTTCCTCCCAGGGCCCCATCTCGTAGCCTCCACTACCTGCTTGAATTGTGCAATTTTGTCCCTCAATGGGCACTGTGCAATTTCCCCCCCTCAGTGAGGACTATACAGAAATATCCCTCAGTCTAGCTTGAGATATGCACTATGCAGTATCAGTGATCTGAGCTCCCCTTGTCTACTAGAACTATGTATTGCATAGTCACTCGCTCCTTTCTGCTAGTCTGTGACTTGTCTTAGGCTCAGTTCATGGATAAGAATGCATCATCTTAGACTAGGGTTTTTTCAGATTGATGTCGTCCCCTCATGAGTGAATTGCAGGAATAGGTACACTATCAAGTCATGGCGAGATGATGAAAAAGGAGAAGTAGGAGGGAAGAATTCTTAAAGAATCAATTACAACAAAAATTACAAGTGTATCTATCAATAGGTAGCAAAGGGACACAAGTTTGCAACTACCATCCGAGACATAAGATCATTAAAGACTTCGCATCACCAAACCATGCAGAGGAGAAGAGAAAGCATATCCAAGAAGACATCTAGAACTTAGTAGTAAGAGTGACTTGACATTTCCAAATCATCAAGTCGTCCATATTAGTAGTGTCATGTCATGTCATGTCATGAGTATTCATATGCCACATCACTATTATGGACCATATGTATTGTATTGAAATGTATTGTAAAGTGGAAGTCCAAAGGATATACATGAATATGAAGAGTCATGTAAGTCAAAAAGTCATAGGAAGTTGAACAGTCATGAAGGTAGTCAAAGAGTCACAAGGGGGAAGCATCACCCCTTGGTTATATATACCCCCTCCTTGTATGAGTAAAGGACTTTTCACCTTGGCTCCTCCTGCAAGGCATTAGAGAGATCGACTAGATCTTTGAGGAGCAAGGAGTGGATCTAATGTCCCACTACTAGGGCTAGTGATGTACATTGTAAACATGTGTCTTGGAAGTTTTGATTAATAACAAAAGCCTTTTAAGGTCAACACGTTCTTCATGCATGGACTATGAATGTTTGTAAGACTATTCTGTGGACATTTGTATTTCATGTTTTCTTTCAAATTTACTAAGATAGTTGAACTATTTTGGTTATTTTAGTGCTTATCTTATTGAGAATGTGTTGTAATGGTTGTTATTGATGTCCCATCCTTGTGGACTACTCTTCAAGATACTAGACAAATATTTCCTTGTTTTTTGGTTGTAACGACCATCGATCCATTGTGGACTATTACGTTGGATGTTAGATGGATCCTTCTCATTCATATGTGTCTCTTCCTGGGTGGTACTATTACCTCTCACTTAGAGGCTCACTTTTATTTCCCCTTTGCAGTAGAAGAACCTTTCACAGATGAAACTAAACACTCACTAGGCACACTTCTCTTGGTTTTCTAAGACGACATTGCATCACTCCCTTGTGCTGATAGCTAGAGTCAAGGTAAATATTTAAGGATTTGGAAACTGAGCCTTTATACCGAATGGGACTCCTACACCAAACAATGTGAGGTCTAATTGGGACTTCATATCGGGGAGATCCCATGAATGTTGGTGGGTCTAGCACCGTCAACACACACATACAAAAATGATTCTATATTTGACTGGGATGATATCATTTCTAATGAATTAACTTCTTAGTTAGACAATTTATGCAAGACTACTAGGTTCTTCATGATGGCATATCTCATAGTAGCTTTGGTTTCTAGCGATGAAATTCGTGGTTTTCCATATAATCCTAAATTCAATGTGAATTAAGAATTGATGGAGTTATGGTTATCCTATATTGTGGAAGCATAATGCTTGTTTAAATTTTTGTCTAGTTCAAGATGTATTTGTAAAACAAGTCAAGTATATGATAACTAGACAAAAGTCTCATCAATTATCTATACAGGCACAAGTTTTCCTATGTTTCAAAGGTATGCATGAATAAAGAGAAAGTAATACACTAATTTGAATTTATGGATTCTGAGGTAAGTCGTTGATATTGATGAATTTTTTTATAGATAAGTGTTTTGTTGCTGAAGTCTATAGGAAATACTGTGATAGTCTAATTATATTTCAAAGAAAAAGGACAAAAAAATTCATTCCTTTGTTGTTTACTGTTGGAGAAATCACAATGAAGAATGCAACTCATTTTACAAAGCTCACAAAGAATTTTCATCCTTTTAACTTAAGAAGAGATGAAGCCATTAAAGCCTTTGACAAGGAGGTTGTATTTGGTGCACACTTTGGAAATAATTGGACACATAAACTTATTTCCATAAATTAGAGAGTAGAGCAAACAAAGCCAAAATGCATCAACAAAAAATTAAGGGCTAGTTAGAGATGCTTAAGAAATCACCAAAAAATCAAATATCCGTACTTCTTCAGAGCAATCAGTATGTTTCATAAACATACTGATGCAGTTTAATCCTTAAGTGAAAAAAAGACAAAAGGTACTGCAAACATGAAATTGATTTACAAGCTATTAGCTAGCGGAAATGATGTAAATTGTTGAGGAATTTACTATTTTTTATGACGGTTCTGTCACATTGCAAAATGAAAAGTATGACTGTTATGGGAAAGTTTGACTTGAGCAAGCAAGCTACTTTTAACCCAGTAGATCAAAGGATGATCTTCCTAGACATGAGTGTGTGGTCATAAGAGTATCAAGAAGTCTAGCCCTTTGTTCCTACCCACATAAGAAAATATACTCCACACTCATGCACTATGCTGCAAAATAAGTGTTGAAGGATTAGTACCCATCACCCTCATAGGTTGGTGTAGACTCTTGAGTCCGATGCTAAGAAAACCTTTATTCCACTGAAGATATTGCTTCCTATTACAATAAGAAGGACCCTGCACATAGGCACCACCAAAAAAACCAACAATAGCCTTCCCTAGAGGGATTATTAGTTTGAAAACAACATGCAGAAGAATAAAATATGATTCATATTGCAAATGTAATAAAGGAACATGTATATCTATTAATCCAAAATGAAAGTACAACAAATGTATACCTCTGAACAAACGAGATCCTCTTCTCAATCTTGTAGCATGGTGTCCTCGTCCTAATACACTAGGGCTCTCGCACTATAATATGGATACTCAACCTCAACCCCCTTTCTCTTGGTGAGATTATATAGGTTCATTGTATCTTCTAGGAGAGTGTATCTAGACACCAAGGGGATTTATAGGTTAGGAAAATTCTACAATAATGGATCCCTAGCCAAATCATAGAAAAGTGGATCAAGTTGATCTCCTTAGGATTGAAAAACTCTCGAAACCTTTTTCACAATTATGAGCTTTTTCTCAATTATCTCAATTATGAAATAATTATTATCTCATAATTATAATTTTTTGACAAAATATTTATGATAAATTACTCAATCTTGTAATTCCACCCTTTTAACATGGAACAAATCTTACATAAGTAAAATAAAAGGTTAAAGTGATATATTCTAGTGAGCAAATGAGGTAAGTTAAACTTGGGTTTCCATCACTATAATGGAGTTGAAAATGAGATTATAAGCAATGCCACATAATGAATGAGTTTAGAAGAGAAACTAATGGGAAAAATGCATTACAACAAAACTCAAAGCTCAAAATGGGAGGAAGGAGCCAAGATTGTGAAGCTGGATTGTTGGATCGAGGGGGCTTGGACCCAAGTTCAGAGTTAGCTACACTAAACAACAAAACCGTACACTACCAGCCCTTTCAGAAATAGTCTGCTTAGCACAGACCATAGTCTCACCCAAGGCAGTATTGGGGGATGGTAGAACCAGGTTTCTGCATCCAAAAGGCTATGTGTTGTAGCAACTAGGCGTTTCTTTAATCTAGGTCCCGATTCAAACTTTGTGAACCCTTATCTTTAGAATCACAGACTTAAGTGATTTCTACTTAAATAGATCTATGAGCTTCGCCTAATTGTTCTAAAATGCATAAGTTTTCATACAAAAGTAGATCTAAACCTTCGTGATGCAATTAAAACAATATTACAAAGAATCAAATCATAATTGAGCATAAATACAAAAACATATAACTATGCAAAGAACACACGGAATTGCTTCAAATATGCTTTATTACTTCATATATTCAATGAATACACTTCTTCTGACATTGCGCACACAACTGCAGGGGCTCATGCACTCAGTTGCAAACTTACCAAGGTCTCTATGCACTCAGCTATAGGAGCCCTCCCCTTCCCCAAAATATAGAATTACAGACAAAATAGACTCACAATCCCATTCATGAACTTCCAAAAAGCTTCCTAATGACTCCTAGATGACTTCCTTTTATAGCTTTTACATTACATTACCATGGTCTGTGAACCATGGGTGGAGCTCATTACTTAATCAAAATAGCCCATACCTTTACAAAATAAGGGGCTTTGACCTACCTTAAAGCCCCTTTAACTCTTGACATTTTGTGTTATTCGTGCCTCGCTCCTCAAAACGTGGAGACTTTACAATATTACATCAAAATTGATTCAAACTTTAGACAAAAATTAGACCTATAGGTCCCCATCCCAACATTCCCCCAACACAAAGACATGACACATCTTGAGTCAATCTTTTGGTACATCCTCGACATGCAGTTTAAGGCTGCTGAACTTTGTCTTCAATGCTTGAAACTCTGTTGTGCACTATGAGGTGGCCTGCTATTGTAGCAGCTACAACCACCCTCTAAAATTTTGGTCTGCACCAATTTCGGAGCCTCCCTTGACAGTTTCACTTGATGACTGCACACAATCGAGTTCACTCTATGAGCTTGTGTGAGTCCTTGCATCCACATTGCTTGTTCATTTCATTCAAGTTTTTGCATGCTGGTGTCTAAGTCATGCTTGTGACCATGTTCTGGTTATGCTTAAAGTCTTCGCTTCGTATGTGCTTGTTGTGTTCGCTATGAAAGCATCTGTCGCACTCATAGATGGAGTCACATTCACTGTGTCGTAAGCATCATCTCAATCAATGAATGATCAATCATGAGTGTCATGCTTGTCACTTGCACTGTCGGTCAGTCATGTTGGACGTGTGTCTGGATGGTTTGACTCGTTTCATCGTCGAGTCATGTGAGTGTGTGCTTATATGATCACCTACGCATATTTCGATCATTCACACACTTATTTATTTTTGCTGAAGTTCTGATGACCAGACTCCCCTCTGACAACCAGACCATCACCTCGCCATTGACTCAATCAACTGTCAACCAGAACAGCGCAAAAGCACCAAGCTAGTCTTTTCAAGTTGTGCTGCTCATAAGAAATTCAATCAACTCTCATGTTGGCCACCTAGAGAGTTGGACCCAATAGTCACCCTGAGACTGACTCCCCTAAAACATTGCGTAAACGCTACTGACCTTACTCACTCACCTAACTGAGGAAATTTCACAGACAGGCAGGACAGACACCAAGTGCCCGTCCCTATCTCCCTCAGAAAATTGCACAGTTTTCCCAGTGAGTCATCTCGACAGTTGACGAACTTCTCATCTTAGAAATTGCACTATTTTTATGAGTAGGCCTTTTGCTACCCAGTAGTCCACTTAGCTCAAAAATTGTGCAGAGATGATCAGCAGGCCGACCTCCTAGCCTCAATGGAGTTTCGCCTGCTAGCATCTCCTAGCAGCAGACTACCAGTTCCCTCCAGGAATTATGCAGTTTCTGCTGCCAGTGATTGAGCAGCCAACTGCCAGTTCCCTCTGGGAATTGTGCAGTTTGGGCTACCAGTGACCCCAATAGCCAATTCCCAGTTCCCTCCAGGAATTGTTTAGTTTTGGCTACTAGGCTCCCAAGAAGTTCCTCCTAAAAACTGCACAATCTCTGCTTGCTATCCTTCCTTGTAGCTCGACTTGTTCCTCCAAAAAATTGCATAAATTTGGCCTTCCAGCCCCTGCTACCTGCTTGTTCTGGAAACTGCGGAGGTCCTGCCTACCTTGCCTTCCTGCAACCTAGACTATTCCTCCCAAAATTTGTGCAATTTTTCCTTGTAGCTGAGCCAGACCTCGTAGATAGTCGTTGTTGACTTGGATTGCCCATCTCCATCACTCAGTGACTCTTGCTTAGTTTTCATCAGCAATGCCCGGAGCCATCATCCCACTTCACAACCTTATTGCCTCTCCTGGTCACCTACATCCGAAATTACCATGTGTCATGGTAGACTAGGAGGTTTTGGATTTGATGTCGTCTTGTCATGAGTGACTGCAGGTACAGGTACACCAAAAAATATGGCGTGATGACGAATGGGATGAACAAAGGGAGCACATGCAAAAGGATAGGTTCATGAAAAGATGAACAAACAATGCATGTGAGGGGATCTGCCCGTGAATGAATGATCATGCAAAAATGTGTTCGCTGACGGACAGGCGAGAAAACATGCAAGATGTGCTCACCAATGTACGAACGGAGAAACATGCACCTTCACAAATAGATGAGCCTGTCAAGCCTCCCAACATGCAAGCAAGGAATAACATGTTAGAGCTTCATCAAGCAAACCAAAGACCATTGAAGACTCCATGCATTTTTCCATGTGGAGGTGAAGCTGTGATACACCATGAAGACATCCATCACCCAGTAGCACTGTAGCTCGACATGCACTCCAACAGTAGCACAAATGTATGAACACTGTAATTTCGAGTCATGTCATAAGTCATGTCACCCACATCTCTACTATGGTCTACGTTGTCATCAATGTAATGTAACATGGAAGTCTAATAGACCCACTTGTTGAACAAAGAGTCATATAAGTTGAAAAATCATGGAAGTCAAATAGTCATGAGGGTAGTCGAATAGCCACAAGGGTCAGTTTCACCCTTGGCTATAAATACCCGCTCATTTGTAAATGGAAAGGACTTTTCACCTTAGATCCTTCCACATATCCAGGAGAGTCTGTAATATTTTCTTTGAGGAGTAAGTAGTGGCTCCAATGCCCCGCACTCGGGGTTAGTGATGTATGGTGTAATGATGTGTCTTGGAACTTTTGCTTAATTCAGAAGCCTGCTAACAGGCCATCATGTTTTCAGACATGTATTGTAATTGTTGTAAGACTAATCTTTAACACTTGTGATGCATGTTGCTTTAACCTGTGTTTTACATCTGAACTATTTCACTTGCTATAATACATAATCTATTAATGGAAATGTGTTGTATATGTTGTTAACGTTGTCTCGCCTGTGTAGACTACTCTCCCAGACAGCAGACAGACCTTTCCCATAAAACGTGCTGTAACAACTGTTGCACTTGTTTGGACTCATCCGTTGAGTGATGTATGTGTTATCTTACCTTGTGTGTTGTGACTTCCGCATCCATGTGAACTACTCCTCCGAAAGTTGTGCACATCCTGTTGTGTTGTGTGTTCCTAGCCAAGTTGGGACTTCATCCCAACCAACTTGGGACTTCATCCCAACCAACTTGGGACTCACTCCCACCTTCTCCCACTACAGTGAAAGAACCATTGACACAAGTGACACTTACACTCACCAAGCACGTGAGCCTCACTTCTCGAAGACAAAATAGACCACTCTCCTATGTTGATAAGCAAGAGATGAGGGAAATCCTTAATACAATGGCAACCAGGCCATCATATCAGATGGGACTCCCACACCAAACGGTGTGAGGTCTAATTGAGACTTCATACAGGGGTGCTCCACTGAATGTTGGTGGGTGCAAATTAGGGCCGCTAGGTTTATAGGCCTGAAATTCCCCTCACACTCATTCATCAACCATCTGGTCAAGTCAGTAACTCGCACTCCCTCTCACCTACACACGAACCTGCAATTGGTTACTCCTCACCTCCTAGAATTGAACACTATATTCCATATAAACACCTCCGCTCTGTCCATCCCATCACTTACCAATTTGCGAAAGTAGCTGGACTGATCCCATGCATACAACATCTTCTATACGCATCCAATAAGTGAAAATCCACTCCCACGGGAGTTTTTGTATCATCGGTAGAAGGAGTAGTCCTTGCCACACTTGAAGGTCTGGTAGAAGTAATTGAATATGGAGAGGAACCTCAGGTCTTCTGGTAAGGTGAACATGACACTCTTGAGATCTTGGGATCAGAGTCTGGCCTAGGAGGTGGAGGGGCAGGCAGTAGAGGAGGTAGAGGTGGAGATGAGCCAACTGACTAAGAGCCAAAACCATCAAACTTCGAAGGAGAGGAAGAGGATGAAGAAGAAGAATAAATGGCTGACCCAAATCTTGAATGGGTGAGTCAGGGACCACTTGCCCTCCCGGCTGCTCTGCACAAGATGCCAAAGCAAGCAGAGAGAATGAACATCAAGTTCAACCTTGATAGCATGGTGAAGGCAGAAGACCACTTAGAAAACTTCTACCTACAACTACAGACCCTTGAGGTACGTTATGACAACGTAGCATGTAGATTGTTCCCATGTACCTTGGATGCTTGCACACTTGCTTGGTATCACAATATTCTACCCAACTTGATACAAAACTGGGGTGTTTTCAAACATGTGTTCCTTGAAAAGTTTCCTATGACAAGACCTCAACCATGCTACTCAAAGAAATGGGAAGCCTTAAGATGGAGGGAAAAGAGAAAGTGAATGATTTCAATAACATATAATTTACATGTATTTTGAACAAGTTTGCAGTGGACATTAAACCTCATGACTCCATCACTGTTGACTATTACACGTCTGCACTGCCAACCAACATTGCACAGTTCATCAAGTGGGCTATGAAACCAACACTCCTGGAAAGTTGCGAAGAGGCTATTGCTATTGAAAAAGACTTGAGCACAATCAGAGTCATCAAGGATGACAAATCAACAAAGGACTCCAAGGACGCAAGAAGGAAGCCCCAAGCAACAGGGAGCAAGGGTAGAGACAAGGAAGCAACCGATATGGAGACCCTCACTTGCCTTGTCAAGAAATTGACCATGGAAGTTTCTGAGCTTAAGTAATGGAAAATGGACACATTTGCAAGCAGTCATCCACCCAGACAGAGAGAGATAAACAGTTCATCAACCGGATCATCAAGAAACAACTGGTTCACTTCAAAAACTATGCAGAAGCCTGTGTTCCAACTCGAAAAATGCACAGATGCTAAGTTTTGTTCCTTCCACGAAGAGTATCACCCCAAGAACTCTTGTTCGGATTGGAAGCGAGTCGTTAGCTCTGTCTGCAATCATACACTCGATGCAGAAGGCGATATGCAAGAGCAGCTGAAAGACACTGATGATGAAGAAGAGGTTGCACTTGATGAAACATCAAGTTCTGGGCATGTGGTGAATGTATATCAATGCTTGCAAGTAATGTCAAAGACGAACACTGAGAAGTAGCCCCAAAAGAAAGATGATTGTTACAGTCTTAGGAGTAAAGGGGCTCCCCCTACACTTGGGGAAATGAAAGAGAAGGTGAGACTACTGATAAATAAAGTTGATTGACCGGCCACCCCAAGGCAGAAAACGCAAAGAAAGTCTAGGAAGACAATGGCGGATAAGACTACATCCATGAGCAACAAGTTGCAAAACACCTCATTGGGCATCACGAACATCTGTTCCACCCCAGATGCCTCGGTAATTCTACCACCTCTAGACTACAACATTGTTGAAGACATGAAGAAAACTCGAGTGAACATTAGTTTTTTCGAGTTAGCTAAGGTATAGAGTCAGCGAGATATCCTACTATGCATAATGGGACAGACAGTAATGGAAAGTGCGACCTCCACTAGCAAGGGAGCAATCACACCTCTCGGATCACTATCCACTATGCTCAACACACTCTGGATGGAAGAAGCAAAATCGAGTTGCCCTCCATTCCTAATCTTGTTTGAAGTTTTTAACTTCAATTTCCACAACTTCTTGTTTGATTTTGGCGTGGTAGCCAACATCATGCCGCTCTCCATTGCTAAGAAGATCAATGCACAATGGAGTGAAACATCCACAAGAATCATCCAAATCGATTGAACATTGGTACCAACCATTGGTGAACTACGAGAAGTGATCATCAGACTATCTCATGATAGCCAAGTCCACCAATGCATTAACATAGTTGTTGTGGACATACCAGAAGCATATGGTCTATTACTCAGCAGAGACTAGTCCAACAAGTTAGATGGATATTTTGCTACAGAGTGGTCTCACATGTGGCTTCTGTACAAGGGAAAATGAAACCAAATCCGGGTCTTATCTGAGAGGTATATGAAACATAATGTCACTCCCCTTAATGGTGATAACAAACTGTTGGCCTTCGCAGAACTCATGTTTGGCAACTATATCCTGGAAACAACATTGGAATGTCATCCTGCACGGCCAAGTACAACCTCATCAGACATGCAATTGGGACTCCTTCCTTGCCCAACTAATGGCAATGAAACTTGTACAATTTATTTTACCGATAGTAGTAGTAGTACTCGCATGCCAAACGGTCCATGTACAGACGAGCTGTGGGGCATGAGTCTTGACGAATCAGAAACATATGATGGCTCAAAGACCAGGTGCAACTTAGTCGTCCAAAATGAAAGACAATGCATGATTTCAAGATGCTTGAAGTTTGAGTGCACAAATAACACCATTGAGTATGAAGCACTCATGTTGAATATACAAAGGACCAACACTACGAACAAATAGAGCAACTTGGAAACCTATCATGATTCGAATATAGCCAGTCTCGATATAAGCTACACACCGTGGCAGCGACAAAACTTTGACTGCTTGACCAAACAGTACCGGGATGGGTCTACACAGGCAGATGATGACCTGAGTACACACTACATGCAAGAAATCCAACACGGGATTCTAGGTAAAGGAGGAGATAAGCTATTGCAGCAAAGACTAGGTAACACATACATGTTGTTTGCACTCCTTATACAAAAAAAATTGACTAACATTTTGGATGATTGGATTACTTTCAAAGTTCGTCATCATACTTGGTTTTCTAATTTAAATTCTGCATGTAAGAAATCCGGGAAAATCCGCTTATGCATTGACTTAAAAAACTTGAACCCTTCCTGGAATAAAACCAACTACCCTGTGCCATCATCCGAGCCCATGTTGCACGCAATACCTGAAATAGTGGTGTTGTCTTCACTTGAAGGTCCTTTGGAATGCCACCAGGTTCCAGTAGTAGAGCCCAATGGACTTGCACTGGTCTATGAGAAGCTTGGCTCACACACATATCATTTGCAATCACTTGATGGGAGGATTGACAACCTTCCTGTCAATGGCCAAGATCTCAAGCATTATTTTTAGTAGGTTAGGTCGCGCCTGTGCTATGTACATAGTCTTCTTGCTGCTTGTTGTTTTCATCTTTTTTTCTTTGCTTATTAACTTGTTTTTGCTTTGTTTGAATCTGCTTACTATTTTTGTTAACGTTCATTTTGTTTGTTTGATATATTTGTTATGAAACTAGCTCACAAAAATATAGAAAAGATAGATCAATGCCTTAGAATTCAGCCTCTTCGAGGGGGCAACCTCCTTTACATTACACAAATGAATGATTCTTTGATGATTCAAATGACAAAACCTCCTTTCTATATATAGGAGTCTAAGGAGTCACAATATAACCCAGCCGACCTAACAATAATAATATAAAGGCACAAAAATAACAATAGAGGGATTCTATGGGGCACAATAATAACAATATGGGGACAATAGGGGCACAACAATATTAATAAGGGATACAACTACAATAGTAATGGTGTAATCACTAGTATTATAGGGACCTAACATGCCCCTCTCCTTCAAAAAAGTGTTGTCCTCAATGCTTGAGTAGTTCTGGATGCTTCTGTATAAAATTCTCATCCTCCCATGTGGAATCTTCAGTGGATAAGTTCTTCCACTTGATGAGATACTCTGCAATTGATCGATTTCATAGCTGTCGAGTTCTTGTTTCTGTGACTGCTTCCGGTTCCAATATAATTTTTCCTTCCTCTTCAAGTTCTGGTAATATTGTTTAAACTGGGAGCTTGTCGCCTATAACCTTCTTTAAACATGAAACATGGAAAACTGGGTGCACTCGAGAATCTGCAGGAAGCTCCAATTTGTATGCCATAGTACCAATCTTTTGCAACACCTTGTACGGACCATAATACTTTGGTGATAATTTATTATCCTTATTAGCTTGCTTGAGGGACATTTGTTTATATGGTTGTAACCGTAGGAATACCCAATGACCTACATCAAAACTTCTTTCACTGCAATGTTGATTTGCCTATTGTTTCATTCTATTCTGTGCCAACACGAGGTTATCCTTTAAGAGTTGGAGGACTTGTTGTTGATGCTCGATGTGATGTTCCATTGCTTGAACCTTAGAATTTTCTCTTAAATATGATGTGATGGATGGTGGCTGATATCCATAAAGTGCCATAAATGGGGTCATTTTTGTTGCTGTATGGAAGGAAGTTTTATACCACCATTCAACTAGAGGCAATCATTTGACCCATTGTGTCTGTTTATCAGATACAAAGCAACGAGGATATCCTTCCAAACATTTGTTTACTATCTCAGTTTTCCCATCAGATTGAGGATGATAAGATGAGCTATGAGCTAACTAAGTACCAAGACAAGAAAATAATTCTGTCCAAAAATTTCCAGTGAAAATGAGATCTCTATCACTTACAATAATCTTTGGGTTTCCGTGTAGCTTTTGAATTGTTTCCATAAATGCAGTAGAAACTGGACTGGCTTTAAATGGATGTGATAATGCACAAAAGTGTGCATACTTGGTAAGTCTGTCAACTACCACCATGATGACACTCTTTCCCTCAGACTTGGGTAAACCCGTGATAAAATCCATTGAAACCTCCTCCCAACGTTGGCTTGGAATGGATAAAGGTTGTAATAGACCCGGGGTCTTAATTGTTTCAACTTTATTTTTTTGGCAAAACAAACATTCTACCACAAACTTTTGAATATCCAATTTAAGGCCATCCAAAAAAAATTCCTTCTTAACCCTGTGGTAAGTTTTTAAGAATCCTGAGTGCCCTCCTAAGGGAGAAGTGTGCAATTCCATAAGAATCTTTTGCTTGAGTTGGGAATTCTTACAGAGGTATAAGCAATCTTTGTACCATAACGAATCATTTTGCCAGCTAAATGTATCAGATGTACTGGAATCTTGTTGTAACTTTCGAATAAGTGCCCACACTTCTTCATCATTCTTCCATTCCTCCCTTGCTTCGTTTATCCAATCTGGTTGGATAATAGAAATGGCGCACAACAATGCTTCCACATCCTCATCCTTTCTTGAGAGTGCATCAACCACCAAATTTTGCTTCCCTTTTTTGTAGATGATTTCAAAGTCATAACCCAACATCTTTGTGACCCACTTTTGTTACTATTCAAAGCATAATCTTTGTTATAAAAAGTATTTAAGGCTATCATGATCCGTTTTTACCTTGAAGTGTCTTCCCATTAGGTAGGGTCGCCATTTCTTAAGTGCATGTAGTATTGCCAACATTTCCTTCTCATAAATAGCTTTGTGTAAAAACTTTCCCTTGGTTGGATGACTTTCAAAAGCAATGGGTCTTTCATCTTGCATTAAAACAACACCAATTCCATTTCCTAAAGCATCACATTCCATAATAAAGGTTTTTGTGAAGTCCGGTGTAGCTAAGATCGATGCTTGGCACATTGCCTATTTAAGATGTTCAAAGGCCTTTGCTGCTTTTGGAGTCCATGAAAATGCATCTTTCTTCAATAATGTTGTTAGAGGTGTTGCTATTTTCCCATAATTCTTAACAAACTTGCGATAATACCCTGTCAACCCAAGAAATCCTTGCAGATGCTTTATGGATGTGGGGATTTTCCATTCCTTAATGGCTTTAATTTTTCTAGGGTCTACCTTAACTCCTTCATGAGATACAATATGACCCATATATTCCACCTCTTGTACTCCAAAGAAACATTTGGATCTTTTTGCATATAATTGTTTCTCCTCCAATAGTTGTAGCACCCTGTCAACATGTTCAACATGATCCTTCCAAGACTTGCTGTAGATTAGTATATCATCAAAAAATACTAACACAAATTTTCTAAGGAAGGGTTTGAAAATGGAATTCATCAAACCTTGAAATGTAGAAGGTGCATTGGTAAGGCCAAAAGGCATGACCAAAAATTCATAATGACTCTCATGAGTTCTAAATGTTGTTTTCGGAATGTCTTCAGTCTTCATTCTGATTTGATGATATCCTGAACGAAGATCCAACTTGGTGAAGTAAATTGATCCATGCAATTCATCCAGTAATTCATCAATGACAGGAATGGCAAACTTATCTTTAATAATGAGCTTGTTGAGCTCCCTATAATCCGGATACATGCACCATGATCCATCCTTCTTGTGCACCAATACTACTGGAGCAGAGAAAGAACTTTGACTTGGTTGAATTATACCAGCCTCTAGCATTTCTGCAACCATACGTTCAATTTCACTCTTTTGGGCATAGGGATATCTGTACGGCTTGATGTTTGGAGGAACACTTCCTGGAATCAGATGAATAGCATGATCATGATCATGAATAGGTGGGAGACCTTTGGGAGTCTCAAATACCTTGGAATGATTGTCTAATACTTTTGGAGATCTAGAGAAATAGATGATTTCGATGTGGAAACATCTAGCGAACATAATTGTGCAATTACACCTTTTTGTTCCTTTTTTAGAAGCTTGGTCATACCGTTAGAGCTGATTATCTTTCTCGGTTTCCCTGCAATACCCCTTAATTCAACTTCCTTTCCTTTTACAGAAAATTTCATGAAAAGTTCTTGAAAATTAAAAGCTATTGTACCCAAGGATTGTAGCCATTGGACTCCTAGTACAACATCAGCACCTCCCATTGGAATGGAAAGCATTGGGCTAGTCAATACATATTCTCCCATGGATAGCTTGATATTATGGCACTTTCCAGAGCAATTTATTGTTCCTCCATTTGCAACCATCACTTGACACTCTGGTGCTGGATATAGAAAGCAATTCAATTCTTTTGCTACCTTACAATGAATAAAATTGTGGGTACTTCCTGAATCAATCAACACTATTATCTTTTTCTTCTTGATTTGTCCTTCTATCTTGATGGTTTGAGGAGTGGTAATTCTAGCCAATGCATTACAAGATATGGTCGGATTCATTTCTTCTTTATCTAGGCTTTGTTCCAGGAGTATATCCTCTTCTTTTGACCTTTCTTGCTCCTTTTCTTCTTCCTCTTCACAATCTATGTAGAATAATTTCTTCTCAGCACACTTATGACCTTTATTGTATTTGCTATCACAACTGTAACAAATCCCTTTTGCTCTTTTTTCTTCCAATTGTTGTGGTGTCAACCTTATAGGTTGTGGAAGACTAGGGGCAACAACACTTCCATCTTTATAGTTGTGAGTGGTATGCTTCCTGGTTGCCATAATTTTTCTTTCCATTTTTCTTGCTAACCTGAATGCCTTCTCTAATGAATCAGGTTCCCAAAGGCGAACATCATGTTGGATATTATCCTTTAAAGTCCCTATGAACACATCAATCCTATGCTCCTCTAGAATATTTTTTTACCCTTATGTTCAATTTTTGGAACTCCTCAATGTGCTCCATTATTGAACCCTTTTGTTTGAGACTTATCAATTAGCTAAAAAAAATGTTGCTTTTTGTATCCTCATAATGTGCTATCAATTCTTTCGTAAAAATTGCCGAAGTGATAATTTGTTTACGAGAGCAAAGCCATTGATACCATACAAAATGATTTGGTGCCAAATATAAAGTTGCAATACATACCTTTTGTGTGTTTTTCACATTATTGAGATCGAAAAATTGCTCCATCTGTAATATCCATGTTACGGGATCCTTGCCATCAAACTTCCTCATATCAAGTTTTGGAATATGGTGGGTCTTCAATCCAACATTAGAGTCTATGAAATCATGATTAACATTTCTTTTGTTTGCATCATGAGTTTCCTTTACTACCCTTTCACCATTAGTAAGTATTTCTTGTAGAAAATTTGTCAAGTCTATCTTCAAATCTGCCATGCCTGTCTTCAAATTTGTGTTCAAATATATCTTCAAATTTTCCATCTTAGCTTCCATGCCATTCATCTTAGCTTCCACACCATTTATCTTAGCTTCTGTTAGCTTTTGTAAGAGTGACATTTGTTGCACCTGGTCTTGTAATTTTGATATATCATGTAGCATTTCTTCCTCTTCTTCATGAGTCATGCTAGAGCTTTCAGGGTGCTTACTAGGTGTTTGCATTTTCTTTCCTCGGGGCATCAGTTACCGATAATAATGCTCTACTATTCCCTTTTAATTCCTTCAAAATAATTTTTCAAACCAATCTTAAGCAAAAATTAAAAAAAATCTACACACCTTTTTTCACGTTGTAGGAGCTCGATATTGCCTCTGATGTATCTCTGTAATTTCTGATCATCCAGTTCTAAAATTGTGACCTACAGTAGCCCTCTGTGTCCTCTTTCCAATGCTACATTCTGATCCAAATTGGATTCTCCAAGGAAGAGTTATGCCAAATCTCCCACAGTGACCTGATTATAGACTAGTTCAGTAGAGCGATCTTGTATGACGTGCCACATGTCCCTATTTCGACCTTTGGCTCTGAAAAATATATACAAGAAACTACAGTCTGTCCTCTTTTTGTACTTTCTTACAAAATTTCAATCCGATGCTCAGAGAGAAAGTTATGACGATTTTCCCCAGGTCACCTATTTAGGAGTCTGCAAAAACACGAACTTCCTCAGATCATATCTCCGCAAATATAGTGTGAAAAGCTCTGAAATTCGGACCCGAGGTTCAGTGAAATTTCATCTCAAATGGGTTTTTTTTTTTTTTTGCTTCTGAAACGTCACATAAAAAAGTTATAGCGAAAATGCCACGATGACCTATTTGGTGCAGCAAAACCCTAGAATCCAAAAGCTCTGATACCAAATGTTATGAAACCATCTCACAAAAAGATAGAAAAGATAGATAAATGCCTTTTAATTCAGCCTCTTCGAGGGGGAAACCTCCTTTACATTACGCAAATGAATGATTCTTTGATGATTCAAATGAAAAAACCTCCTTTCTATATATAGGAGTCTAAGGAGTCACAATATAACCCAGCTGACCTAACAATAATAATATAAAGGCACAAAAATAACAATAGAGGGATTCTATGGGGCACAGTAATAACAATATGGGGACAATAGGGGCACAACAATATTTATAAGGGATACAACTACAATAGTAATGGGGTAATCACTAGTATTATAGGGACCTAACAATATTACTATTTTTGTTTCTGGAAATAAGTGGTGCCAACTACTAAGTTCTGGTTTCTGAATAGAGTATGTGGCTGAAATTTGAAGAAACTTGTGACACTGTAGCACTTGGCTAGTCTTGTCTCTGTCTCCTCTATGCTTGGTTGTAACCTTCGACCGATGAAGTCTTGATGGTAAATATGAACCGTTTGCAAGGGAATTTTTGGTCCAACCATGAACCTATGTCCATGCTAGGAATCCCCATGCCTGTAGTCAACCTTCTGCTTTGTGTGTTCAAGCTCATCCAACTAGTAGAAATGGAGAAGGAGAAAATCTAAATGAGCAAAACTATGTCATATGTATTACATTCTTCTCTGAAGGAACAACCTCTTCTACTCTCAATAAGTCAAGATCCCTCTTCTGCCCCAAAAATAATTAAGTGGCTATGCGCAGTCCTCTTGAAAAATACAAAGGTGAAAGCAAGGAAAGGCTTCCTGCGTAGAGAGATGAAGCATGTAACTCCACCGGGGTACTGACCAGGCCCGTTGGTAGTGGAGCAATGTGTGTGTTCCTCCGTGACTCCGCCAGGGTATTGTCCAGTCTTGCTGGTAGCAGAGCAACACCAGAGTTGAAAACTTATACTCTGAAAATATTCAACTCGTAAGCTAAGCTACCCTTCTTGAATTCGAAACATTGAGATCAAGATGAACTTTTGATTGTGTTTGACTGAGTTGGAAAAGGGTAAACCATGTATGTCCATGGGATAAGTGGGTACGCTGAAGTAACCTGCACAACGATTCAATACTCCCCAAAAGACCAAGGACCTGTGCTAGAAGTGAACCGAAACAAAGAAGCTAGAGTTCTACCAGGGTGTCGACAAGTGTTGTAGCGGCTACAACCACCCTCCAAAATTTTGTCCTATGCCAATTTCGGAGCCTCACTTGAAAGTTTCACTTGATGACTGCACACACTCAGTTCAGTCCGTGAGCTCGTGTGAGTCCTCGCATCAACCTTGCTTGTTCATTTCATTCAAGTTTCTGCATGCTGGTGTCTAAGTCATGCTTACAACCGTGTTTTGGTTATGCTCAAAGTCTTCACTTCGTATGTGCTTTTTGTGTTCGCTATGAAAGCATCTGTCGCACTCAGACACAGAGTCACATTCAATATCGCACAAGTGTCATCTTGATCAATGAACGGTCAATCACGAGTGTCGCGCTTGTCACTTTCACCATCGGTCAGTCATGTTGGACATGTGTGTCTCGATGGTTTGAGTTGTTTCATTGTCGAGTCATGTGAGTGTGTGTTTGTAAGATCACCTATGAATCTTTTGATTGTTCACACACTTAGTCATTTTTGCTGAAGTTATGATGACCAGACTCCCCTCTCATAGCCAGACCATCACCCCACCATCGACTCGATCGATTTTCAACCAGAACAATGCAGAAGCACCAAGCTAGTATTTTCAAGCTACGCTACCCGTAAGAAATTGAATCCGCTCTCATGCTGGCAACCTGGACAGTTGGACCTGGCAGTCACCCCAGGGATGACTCCCCTAAAAAACTACATAGAGGCCATTGATCTTACTCACTTAGTTGACTGAGGAAATTGTGCAGACAGGCCGAACAGACACCAAGTGCCTGTCCTTGTCTCCCTCAGAAAATTGTGTAGTTTTCCCAGTTGGTCATCTCGACAGTCGACCGATTGCTCATCTCAGAAATTGTGTAGTTTTCATGTGCATGTCGTCTACTTCCTAGTAGTCCACTCAACTCAAAAATTGTGTAAATATGATCATCAGGCTAACCTCTCGGCCTTAGTGGAGTTTCCCCTGCCAGTAACTCCTAGTAGCAGACTACCAGTTCCCTCTAGGAATTGCGCAGTTTCTACTGCCAGTGACTGAGTAGCCAACTACTCGTCCCCTCTGGGAATTATGTAGTTTTGGTTGCGAGTGACCCCAGTAGCCAATTGTCAGTTCCCTCTGGGAATTGTGCAGTTTGGCTTCCAGGCTCCCGACAAGTTCCTCCTAAAAACAACGCAATCTCTGCCTACTGACCTTCCTTGTAGCTCGGCCTCTGCCTCCAGAAAATTTTGCAAATTTGGCCTTCCAACCCCTACTGCCTACTCATTCCAGAAACTATGCAGATCTTGCCTACCTTTCCTTCCTGTAGCCTGGAATGTCCCTCCCAAAATTTGCACAATTTTTCCTTCTAGCCGAGTCAAACCTTGTAGACAGTCACTGTAGACTTGGATTTCTCATCTCCATCACTCAATGACTCTTGTGCAATTTTCATCGGTAGTGCCCAGAGCCATCATCTCGCTTCACAACCTTGCTACCTCTCCCGGTCACCTGCATCCGAAATGATCATGTGACATGGTAGACCAGGAGGTTTTGGATTTGATTTTGTCTCGTCATGGGTGACTGCAGGTACAAGTACACCAACAAACATGGCGTGACGACGAATGGGATGAACGAAGGGAGCACATGCAGAAGGACAGGTTCACTAACAGATGAACAAACGATGCATGTGAAGGGATGTGCTCGAGAATGGATGATCATACAAAGATGTGTTCGCGGACGAATGGGCAAGCAAACATGCAAGATGTGCTCACCAACGGACGAATGGGAAAACATGCACCTTCGCGAACAGATGAGCATGTCAAGCCTCCCAACATGCAAGAAAGGAATAACATGCTAGAGCTTTATCAAGTGAACCAAAGACCATCGAAGACTTCATGCACTTCACCATCTAGAGGTGAAGCTGTGATACACCATGAAGACATCCATCACCCAACAGCACTGTAGCTCGACATGCACTCCAGTAATAGCACGAATGTACCAACACTATAATTTCAAGTCATGTCATAAGTCATGTCACCCACATCTCTACTATGGGCTATGTTGTCAATCAATGTAATGTAATGTGGAAGTCCAAGAGACCCACTTGTTGAACAAAGAGTCATGTAAGTCAGAAAGTCATGGAAGTCAAATAGTCATGAGGGTAGTCGAACAACCACAAGGGTCAGTTTCACCCTTCGCTATAAATACCCCCTCATTCGTACATGGAAAGGAATTTTCACCTCAGCTCCTCCCAAATAGCCAAGAGAGTATGTAATATTTTCTTTGAGGAGTAAGTAGTGGCTCCAATGCCCCGCACTCGGGGTTAGTGATGTATGGTGTAACAATGTGTCTTGGAACTTTCACTTAATTCAGAAGCCTTCTAATAGGCCAACACATTTTCACACATGTATTGTAATTGTTGTAAGACTAATCTTTAACACTTGTGATGCATGTTGCTTTAACCTGTGTTCTACATCTAAACTATTTCACTTGTTGTAATACATAATCTATTAATGGAAATGTGTTGTATATGCTGTTAATGTTGTCTCGCCCGTGTAGACTACTCTCTCAGACACCAGACAAACCTTTCCCATAAAACTTGCTGTAATAACCGTTGCACTCATTCGAACTCATCTGTTGAGTTCTGTACGTGTTATCTTACCTTGTGTGTTGTGACTTCTGCATCCCTGTGGACTGCTCCTTCGGAATTTGTGCATGTCCTATTGTATTGTGTGTTCCTAGCCGAGTTGGGATTTCATCCCAACCAACTTGGGACTCACTCCCACCTTCTCCCTCTACAATGAAAGAAACATTGACACAAGTGACACTTACACTCACCAGGCATGTAGACCTCACTTCTTGAAGACAAAGCAGACCACTCTCCTGTGATGACAAGCAAGCGTTGAGGTAAATCCTTAAGACAATGGCAACCGGGCAAGCATACCTAATCAGAATTCCACACCAAATGGTGTGAGGTCTAATTGGGACTTCATACTGGGGTGATCACCTAAATGTTGGCGGGTTTAGCACCGTCAACACCTGCCTAACTTTGTTGACCAATTTCTCAGTAGTTGGTCCCTATATTGCTAAGCTAATGGTCATTTTCACGGTGCTGGACCCGCCAACATGTCTAGGGATCTCCTCGATAAGAAGTCCTAATTAGACCTCAGACCGTTTGGTGTAGGAGTCCCAGCAGTGGGTTGCACGGTAATTAATTGACTGCGGTTTCGCAGAAAGGTAAGTAAGATGTCCCTGTTGGTAGCAAGGGTGTGACAGTTGTAGTAAATCAAGGAAGGTGCATGAACGGTTCTAACACATAGAGAGTGGGGTGATTGCGCCCCTTGGAAACTTGTAAGAGTATGCAGCTTGGAAGGGAACACATGAGCGAAGATGCATCACAAGTTGGAAAGAAATTTAGCAAGAAATCCAAAGTGATGGTTAAGCCAATAAACACATTTCAGTAAGATTCATACATACTTATACAGAATAGTCCATATATGCATGCATAAACAAACAAATACATATATCATTTAGAGTAAACGAGATAGCCGGAATACAATAAGACATATACATGAAACGTGTTGGCTCTGTTATATTAAGAAGTGTAAGTTCCGGTCATACAATACATTCATGTCCAACCACTAGTTTCGATAGCGGAACGTTACAGCCACAACCGCCTGCTCTTCCAAAGAGATATACTAGCTTTGCGCAGTGGAGAAGCCAAGGCGCATTACAATACTGTCCAAGTTTTCTCTAAGATAATCCTATCGAATATTAGATGACCAAAATCCTCTATAATGAGTTATGAGAGACTATTTATAGCAAAGGGTGGGGTGCCCCTTAACATTCCACTTTGTGACAATTCATCTAGCCTCGTGACTCTTCATCTACTCTATGACTGTTACATCCAACTATTGACACTTGAACTTACACTTGATAAGACGTTACATTACAATGCACATGTACCCATGTGAGACAAAACAGCTTGAGCAAGCCATGCAAGACATCACTAACACTCGGACCGTTGTGGTGAGACCAACCCTTTGACATCCTTGTGATGGTCGATGGTGGCGAACCAATGCCAAGCTTGGTCATTTGTGATGGTGTCCGTGCGCTCAATGGTGACATCTTGCTGAAACAAACTCTTGCCTCTATTGCATCTAGGTACACTGATGTGGCTCCTCCATCCCACTCATCTGATAGCATGCACATGGTCATCTTGGGTGTGACCAGATCAAAAACATGTTGATGCATAATGTCTGCACTGATCTTCAAGCATGTGCTAGTGGTCGTGCGCATCAACTTGTCAAAATACATGTTTAGCTCCAGTTGGACTTGCTTCTTGTCTTCGCCTCGGTGAGTGTGCCAAATGGGTGGGATCACATGCATGCACACAATGACATGCATGCCGTTAGATTCCATTATGTGCAATCAATATGACTTCTCACCTTGTCTGCTTCGTGCTAGCTGCTGGGATGGATCTATAACTTGTACGGGCACAATTTCATCCATTTGTACATGTTGCGCCCCCTGTTGTACCTATTCCTGCATCAACTCATTCTCTCATCTATGCATCTCTTATTCTTCCTTGAGTTGCTACTTCATCACATGCAACTCCTTCTCTATTACATTCTCTTCCTTCATGAGACATTCATGTCACACCGTCACCTCATAACCTCAATCTCCAAAGTTTCTCTCGTCATGAGTGGATTTGCTTTGAACTTGCAGCCTTGCTATGCCTCTATGCTGTCAACAACCTTCCTCTTGCATTCATCACGTGCAGGTTTGTTGTCGTCTATTGCTACTGATGTTGTTTCTCGCTGTGACATCGTTGACATTGATCTTGGTATCCTTGTCCATGAACAAGTTGATGTCTTCATGGATAGGCAAGTTCATAGACACTTGACTGACTGCATCCCTAGTTGCACTCTTAATAGTGCCTTTGACTCTGTTCTCTTGGAAGCCATTGTACTTGTGCTGCTGAGAGATAGAAGAATACCTGTGATGCCTAGAGACATAAAGACACTCATGGCAAGAAATTTGTTAGTCAAAAACCAAAATAGACTTGAGGACTCACTTGCAACATACCGATGTGATTAGTCGTGAAGGTTGTGAAATTTCCATGAGGAGGTCGGGAGACTAAACACCAAAACTATGCAAGGCATAGTCTGGGATGTCGAGAGGCTGGCTGACTATTGGAACTGCACAATGCACAGTCTAGCTTGGCCTACTGTTGACTGAAACTGCACAATGCGCAATTTCAGTAAGCATTAACATGCAACCAACAAACTACATTGCGTAGTTTCTAGGGCTACCAGGACATTGCCTCTAAGAATTTCACAATGCAAGCCTAGAGGTCAGTCCTTGGCTAGGCTTGCGTAATTTTTGGAGGGAAGGGAGATCCTTCACTTTTGGAAATGCGCAGTGCAAGTCGGGCAAGGCAAGGTCTGGGCCAAGGCAACCCAGTTCGGCCGATGGGCGACTAAAAACATGAGAAGTCTGAATGCATGGTGAGATGAGTGAAAACAAAAGTGAATGATCATTCATGCAAAAATCAAGTGCAGGATTTAGAAAATGGGAAATCATGCATGCGTGTGAAGCAAGTTTCCGCAACAATGACTGTCCGTGCAAAATTGTTTCATGTATGTGACAACAGTGAGTTTCAAACGAAAGCTGAAATGGTGCTTATACAATCTAACATACATGTAAATAGAAACAAGTGCTCACTGAAATTAGGTAGACTACACTCACACGAAGTGATACACAAAAAGAGATAGAAACGTAATGCAAGACATGAAAAGAGGGCTTACCCTAAAACAACTAAGCTGAATGTGTCGATGACTCCAAGATACAATGTGGGATGCCAAAGCTATAAGTTTGATGTGAGGAATGAGCTCTGTAGCATTTGGTTGATGAGTTTCAATAAAATTAGGGTTGTGATGCACATGCCACAAATCTAGGAAAAGTGAGACTTGGTGGGAGGTTTCTGACATGATCCTTGCATGTAACCTCCAGTTGCCAAAAATATATCCTTGAATCAAGGGATGCCTGTGCATGTTGCCTTGGGAGAAGAAGTCCATGCATGCAAATCAGTTTTTCCTCAGTCCGAGAGGGAACTGGTCAACCCAACTACACATGCAACAGTTTGCTTAGCTGAGGGGGAAAAATGTGCATTTCTCAGAGGGAGCTGGGCTAGTTGCCTAGAGGGATTGTGCAATTTCTAGGTAGAGTAGCTGACTGCAGCCCAGAATTGTGCAATTTCTGGGCTGAGCAGCCCTGCTAAGAGGAATTGCGCAATTTTCTCAGTGAAGAGTGACATGAAGATTTGTGCAATTCTAGAGCCCAGTAGGCTACTAGATAGAATTGCACAATTTCTAGAGGGAAGGCTAGTTCCCCTCCAGAATTGTATAATTTCTTGAGGGAGTTTCTCAACCTACAACTAGACCAAGTCTGGAGAAAAAACTTGTGAGGGGGATTCAACAAGCTCTCACGGACAAGCTATCATTCAGCAAGAAAATCACTGAAGCTTGTGTACTTGACAAGGCAAGACGTGTTGCTATGAAAGGTTTATAGGGAGGCACCAAAACGAAGCTAAGGAAAAAATTTGGAGGGTGGTTGTAGCCGCTACAACACTTGGCGACACACTGGTAGAACTCTAGTTCTCTAAATGGACCTCGTTCATGAAAAACAAGTCTAACACCTCCAGAAGTATTGTTCAGTTCTTAGTTTGTCCTAGTTTTCACACTTGCTTGATTGTAAGATGTAGCATCTAGAAATCTCTTGGTTGATTGAGACACATTCCAAGCGAAGTCAGCACAATTTTTTCGATTAGGGTTGAGGGGTATATTGGAGCACAAGCAATATAGTCATCAGAGTCATAGTTTCATCTTTCGTGTTTCTTCTTTACCAGTAGGCCTAGACACTACCCCGATAGATTAATGCAGGAACACAAGCATCACTCTGCTGCCAGTGAGCCTGGTTAGTACCCTGATGGAGTTACCTGCATCACGTCTCTGCACAGGAAACCTTCATCTTCTTTCTCCTTATTCATTTTTTGAATTTTTTCACTTTTCATTTTCGTTTTCATAACTCTGCATATCACTTATTCATTTCAAAGGCAGAAGAGTGATCCCAACTTATCAAGAGAAGAAGAGGTTTTTCCTTCAGAGAAGTAGTTTATGTATACCTCTGACATGCTTGTTAAGGTTTTCCCCCTCACCTTACTCTACTTGACTGAGATGGCAAGGGTTAACCCAAAAACAACTGACTAGAGTAGGTGACACTAGTTAGCGTGCAAGCATTGTGTTTTCACCAAGGTTCACTTTGAACAATACGTATTTTCCATCGACCTATCATGGACTAAAAGTAATAAGTTCTTCATATAGAGGCAGGATGACAGATAACCAAGTAGTGGTAGCTGCACAAGGCCTTTTGTACTTTACCTAGCTTGTTTCAAGAGTGATGCATGGTTTCATGGGAAACTAATCTATGAAAAAAAATCAAGAAAACAAACAACAAAGCCAAGCAAAAGTAGAAGTAAATGTGAAATCGAAGTGATTAAGCAAACAAGAAAACAAACAAACAAACATGCAAACCAAGAAAGCAAACAAGCATGCAAGAAAGCAAAATGAAAGCAAACACTACTTCTACTCCTAAACTAATGGTGCATGGGGCCTGATCATGGGAAGTGATATTTCCAACACAGCCACCGGCGCATTGGTTGACCCATGTTGGTGAAGGATTGGTTTGCGACCAACCCATTTGTGTGAGCCAACAAATGTGAAAGATACAACAATGAAAATAGACACACTCCGAGCTTACAAGCATCCACAAAACAAAAATGAGTGAAAGCACATGACATGCCCTCTATGGACATGCCATGGTGCTGTGCTACACTGCATGCAAATGTTAAGTGTATGCATTCCCTTAATTGTGACATGCAAGAAAATGTGAGAAAGGTAGACTACTTACATTGCGCAAGTGTTCATGCTATGTAATATTTCTCCAATGCCTCCGCGATGGGATCATGTAGTTCGAGTGGAGGAAGTGAAATATGAGTGTTGGATTGTTCTTCAGTGCACATAGATGAGTGATAAGGAGCCTCAAATGTTTGGAAAATTTCCTAATCAAAAGTGAAACCAACCTTAGGACAGTGAGGGCCTGACATAACCATCAGCTCGGGTTGAAGTGCCTCGACAGTCTAGGGGGTTTCGACTTCATCGATAGATAGATCATCGTAGACTAGTGGCTTAGATGGATTAACAACGAGTGAATCAACATCATGATCAGATGATGAGATAAAGAGATATCAACAACCAAGATCAGAAAACTCAGGATGTTGGTCGGCATCCTCATGATTTGATGAATCACATAGAGGGGTAGATGAGAAGAAAGGATGTTCACCCTCTATGTTTCCAGAAAAGGAAGATGAAAGATCAAGTGGATTTTCAATGAATGATTAGTCCTCTCCATTGTCAGATAATGGACTGATATCTGGTGTGTCCTGCGAGTGATCAATAATGGGTGCATCCAGGGAAGGTGATGCACATGAAAAAACAGGGATGGCGAAATCATCGAGGATGTCAAGAAAAAACAGAGGAGGTAATGAAAAATAGGGATGGTCCCCTACTACTGGATGTCCAAGCTCCCCATCATGCTCTTCATCAATGCTAGCACATGTTGGTTGTGCAACACCAACTTCGTCGATAGATCTATCCTCATTCAAAACAAGTCTAGAGTCTGGAATGGAAGAACACAAGATAGTGTCATCTGGAGGATGATCAGAATATGAAGACGGAGGTGAGGTACAAAATACATGTGATGAGGTATGGGACTCACAACCAAGTCTGCACGAAAATAGGAAGGAGTGATGTCGGGAGGTTGTGACGGTTCAACAAATGTGTGTTCATTCTCCCCCACATCAATTTGCGATGGTGGAGCTGTTTGACGAGGGGATGACAGACAATCACCTTCGACAACGACTGTATCTATCTGTGATTGCACAACTCCATCATTGAAGTATGTTGAGTGGGGTTTGAGCTTGAACTTCTTCTTGGGATGGGCATATTTCTTAAGAAAATACTTGAACCTATCCCAAAGATAGAAAAAATTCATCAGGCTCTTCAGAGCTTGTAACTATAAATCATGGAAGCATTGCCAATAATCCATAGGTGATTCATGTAGAGCCTTCCGTTGTTGTAACAATTTTTGGTCAAGATTTTCTAGATCAAAATGTTAGAAAGTGTCTTCAATGAGATCACAAAAGTGCTCAAGTGAGTGCATGCTGTCAGCTAGTAGGCTGCACAACCACTGATGTGGAGGTTTGCAAAGTGTGTATGCAAGTAGCAGATTGGCCTGCTCACCAGAACATGCATCATCCTCGTGAAGCAAGGAAAGAAAGTCATGTAAGAACTCAGGCCAGGCCACTTTGCCTTCATCGTCATATGTGTATGTGGAAAGGAGATCAAAGAACTCCCTCGTGATGGTGATAGATTCGACATGTGAAAAACATCATGGAGGGAGGAGAGTGTAAGAATCCATGATAGATATGCAAAGGTTCAAAATAGGATGAGAGGACACAAATTGTCATCCAGCCCTCCTTCTATCACTAGAAATGTTGACAGTGCTGGACCCACCAACATGTTAGGGGATCTCCCCGGTAAGAAGTTCCAATTAGATCTCAAATAGTTTGGTGTAGGAGCCCCAGCAGTGGGTCGTACAGTAATGCCTTGATTGCGGTTTTTCACAGAGGTAAGTAAGATGTCCTTGTTGGTAGCAAGGGTATGATAGCTGCAGTAAGTCAAGGAAGGTGCATGAACAGTTCTAACACATGGAGAGTGGGGTGAGTGCACCCCTTGGAAACCTATAATAGTATGCGGCTTGGAAGGGAACACATGAGCGAAGATGCATCACAAGCTGGAAAGAAAGTTAGCAAGCAATCCAAAGTGATGGTTAAACCAATCAACACATTTCAGTAAGATTCATACTTATACAAAATAGTCCATACATGCATGCGTAAGAAAACAAATACATATATCATTTAGAGTAAACAATATAATTGGAATACAATACGACATATGCATGAAATGTGCTAGATCTGTTATATTAAGAAGTGTAAGTTCCAACCATACAATACATCCATGTCCAACCACTAGTTCTGATAGCGGAATGTGACAGCCACAATCACCTACTCCTCCAAAGAGATATACTAGCTCTGCGCAGTGGAGAAGCCAAGGCGCATTACAATACTATCCAACCTTTCTCTAAGATACTCCTATCAAAGCTTGGCTGGCGGAAAGACTCTACAATGAGTTATGAGGGACTATTTATAGAAAAGGGTGGGGTGGCCCTTGACATTCCCCTTTGTGATAATTCATCTACCCTCATGACTCTTCATCTACTCTATGAATGTTACATCCAACCATCGACACTTGAACTTACACTTGACAAGATGTTACATTACAATGCACATGTACCCATGTGAGACAAAACATCTTGAGAAATCCATGCAGGACATCACTAACACTTGGACCATTGTGGTGAGACCAACCCTTTGACATCCCTGTGATAGGCGATGGTGGAAAACTGATGCCAAGCTTGGTCATCCGTGATGGTGTCCATGCTCTCAATGGTGACAACTTGTTGAAGTGAACTCTTGCCTCTGTTGCATTTGGGTACACTCATATGGCTCCTCCGTCCCACTCGTCTAATAGCATGTGCATGGTTTTCCTGGGTGCAACTAGATAGGAAATATGTTGATGTATAATTTCTACGCTGATCTCCAAGGATGTGCTGATGGCTGTGCCCATCAACTTGTCAAAATACATGTTCAACTCCAGTTGGACTTGCTTCTTGTCTTCGCCTCGATGAGTGTGCCAAATGGGTGGGATCGCATGCATGCACATAATGACATGCATGCCATTGAATTCCCTTGCATGTGATCAACAACACTGCTAACCTTGTCTACTCCGTGCCAGCTGTTGGGATGGATCTATAACTTGTACAGGCGCAGTTTCATTTGTCTGTGCATGTTTCACCCCCTGCTATACATGTTCCTGCTGCAACTCATTCTCTCATATATGCAACTCTTGTTGTTACTTGAGTTGATGCTTCAGCACATGTAACTCCTTCTCTATTTTTTTCTTTGCCTTTGCGTGAAGTTGATGTTGCACTCTCACCTCATAGCCTCAATCTCCAAAGCTGCTCTTGTCATGAGTGGATCTGCTTTGAACTTGTAGCCTTTCTCTACCTCTATGCTGTCAACAACCTTCCTTTTGCATTCATCACGTGCAGGTGTGTTGCCTTCTGCTGCTACTAATGGTGCTACTCACTGTGATGCCATTGCCATTGATCTTGACATCCTTTTCAATGACAAACTTCATGTCTTCGTGGATAGGCAAGTTCATAGACACTTGACCGACTTCATCCCTAGTTGTGCTCTTAACAATGTCTTTGACTCTGCTCTCTTGCAAGCCATTTTACTTGTGTTGCTGAGAGATAGATGAACACCTGTGATGCATGGAGACATAACGACACCCATGGAAAGAAATTTGTCAGTTGGAAACCAAAACATACTTGAGGACTCACTTGCAACATACTTGTGTGATTGATCGTGAAGGTTGCACAATTTCCGCTGGGAGATCGGGAGACTGACCGCCAAAAATGTGCAAGGCACAGTCTAGGCTATTAAGAGGCTAAATGACTATTGGAACTGTGCAATGCACAGTCTAGCCTAGCCTCCTGAGGACTGAAACTACGCAATGCAAATTTTCAGTCAGCAGTGACATGCAACTAGTAAATTGCATTACACAGTTTCTAGGGTTAGCAGGACACTGCCTCTAAAAGTTGTGCAATGTAAGCTTGGAGGTCAGTGCTTGGCTAGGCTTGTGAAATTTCTGGAGGGAAGGGAGAGCCTTTGCTTCTGGAAATGCATAGTTCAAGCTGGGCAAGGGATGGTCTAGGCCAAGGCAACCTAGTCTGGCCGACGAGTGATTGAAAACATGAGAAGTCTGAATGCATGGTGATATGAGTGCAAACAAGAGTGAATGATCATTCATGCAAACAAGAAGTGTAGGATTCATAAAACGGGAAAACATGCATGTGTGTGAAGTGAGTCACCGCAACGGAATCGTCTATGCAAAACAGTGTCATGCATGCAACAGTAGTGAGATGCAAACAAAAACTGAAATGGTGATTATACAAACTAACATATATGCAAAAGACAACAAGCACTCACTGAAATCAAGTAGACGACACTCACATGAAGCGATACACAAAAAGCGATAGAAACGTAACACAAGATATGAAAAGCAGGCTTACCCCAAAATAGTTGAGCTAAATGTGTCGAAGACTCCTAGATGCAATTTCTGATGTCAGAGATTCAATTTTGATGTGAGGAATGAGCTTTGCAATGTTCGGTTGATGAGTTTCGATAAAATCGAGGTTATGATGTGCATGCCACAAATCTAGGAAAAGCGACACTTCGCAGGAGGTTTATGAAATGATCCTTGCATGTAACCTCTAGTTGCCAAAAATAGATCCTTGAATAAGGGGATGTCTTTCCATGCTACCTTGGGAGAAGTAGTCCATGCATGCAAATAAGTTTTTGTCGGTCCCGGAGGGAATCGGTCAACCCAACTACACATGCAACAGTCTGCTCAGCCGAGGGGAAAAAATGCACATTTCTGAGAGGGAGATGGGCTGGATGCCCATAGGGATTGTGCAATTTCTGGGCAAAGTAGCTGGTTCCTGCCTAGAATTGTGCAATTTTTGGGTTGAGTAGCCCTTCTCGGAGGAATTGCGTATTTTTCTCAATGAACAGTGACATGCAGATTTGCGCAATTCTGGAGCCCAACAGGCTGCTAGATAGATTACACAATTTTTGGAGGGAAGGCTAGTTCCCCTCCATAATTGTGCAATTTATTGAGAGAGTTTTTCAACCTGCAGCTGGACCAAGTCCGGAGAAACAACCTATGAGGGGGATGCAACAAGCTCTCATGGACCGGCTATCATTCTGCATGAAAATCACTGAAGCTTGTGTACTTGACAAGGAAAGACATGCTGCTGTGAAAGGTTGGTAGGGAGGCCCCAAAAAAAAGCTAAGGCAAAATTTTGGAGGGTGGTTGTAGCCGCTACAATAGGTGCTCTACGTTTATTGCATACCCTTCAATTTACTCTCTACAACCTTAGAGAGTTGATTAGCTTCGTTAGCCCAAGGCTACGTTCTTGCTGAAATGATAGATGCTTTGTTTCACAGCTCGTCTATCTGAGTCTGAATAGCCTTCCCTTCCTAGAGTTTGGTGAACCGTCGCACAGGTGCTAATGTCCGAGCTATTGCCCTGATTTCATCGAACTGTAGTTGTTTTTCTCGTATGTGAGCTTCAGTCTTGCATACATATGGGTCCTCCTGCAGTGAAGCCCACATCTCCATGGTGTTCTCAAAAAACTGGATGCAGTCCTTAACTACATCTTATAGTACATACATGCTTGCCTTAATAACAGCCTCATGCTCCTCTCGAACCTCTGGAGGTGTTGTTGGTTGTAGCTCCATGTGAAGCTCTGTGACCTACATCTCCATCTCAAACTTTACTTGTTCAACCTCTGCTTTGGACTCCATTACCATGGCTGCCAACTTGTGGAGCTTCTCTTCGAAAGATGCTTCAGTCTGTATGAGGAGCTCTAGCAGCTCAATGAAAGTCTATGTAATGATGTCCTCTAGCTCCTGCTTGTGTGCAGCGGCTGCGCCCCTATCCTGGATGGCCCTAGAAACTTCCTCAACTAACTGCTCATTATGGCTCTTGATGTCTTGGATCACAAAGAGTGCCTGATCTTCTCATATTTTCAATTCGGCAAACACTCCCTGGTGGAGTTCATGCAATGCTTGAATGGGAAGCATCGCTAAGTTTAGCGCTGAATTCCTCCCATATGGAACTGTTTCCTAATCTGCCTCACTAGTAAAATGCAGCGATCCTCCTAGAATGGGCACTGCATGGACATCTGTGGTCACCACATTGAAGGTAATGCTAGTTTTGCACTTGTCATTCCCACGCTCACTTGATTCTCGATCGCCTGAATCACCCTCACTTGAATCGCACTGGCTTGTACCTGTAGCTCTTTGAGACCCTGTTAGACCTACATCAATACTGACTTGTACTGATCCTCTATATGTCCTCACATGTCCTTGCTGATGGAGCACATAGTGTCACTGATCTCATCGATGCCCTCCTCAGTGAGGACCATCGATTCAATGTTGGAGGTATTGTTATACTTCTATTTTTTTCGTGCACCTCTAGTGGTGGGTTTGTTCCTCTTCTTTAGGATGAAAGGAGACTCAATATCTTCTATCTCCTTAAAAGGGCCTCCTCTAAGTTTCTCTTGTTACTCTGTTTTTAGCTCCTCTTATTCTACACGCTCTGGCTCCTGCGTGGTATTCTTCTCAAGGTCCATAGTGACATTTTGAGGCACCTTCTTGTGTCTTATTTTAGCGTACCTCTTGTGGCCTACGTTGTTTTACTCATACCTTTTGGCCTCCTTTGGCTTCCCTGCTGGGATCCAGCCACACGCTTGACCAATTAGATATTACCGAAAAAATGTCCTGCTCTGTGACCAAATAGGGCAACTCATACCATATGCCCTTTGCATCTTTCTTCACCTGTATGTATATGTTGTGGAATTCTACTTTGAAGTTCACAACTCTACGATACTAGTTAAGTAACACTGGGGATAGTCATGGCTTCTGGCTGATCACAATGCATAGATCCATCTCAAACAACACCCAAAATAATTTACTTTTTACCACATGACTTGGATCCTTCAATGCCCACAACAAAGCATACCTCACATCTTCGCACAAGTCTGGGTTGATAGTAGGGAACTGCGACTTGTCGAGGGTTCTCTAGGCTATCAAAGAAATCAAACGTAACAATTGTGAATAATGGAAGGGTTTCTTGTCTTTTTGGGCCTCGTGACAATCATCCAAAAATTCTTGGTAGAGGTATCCAACCCAATTAAATTGCACCCCTTGGATGCACTATACAGCCAACTGAATTATTCGGGCTGGCACCTCATCTGCCCTGCAATTCCTCATAATATTACTGGCCAGAATGGATGCGGAAAAGGTGACAACCTTATAATAAATCGAGCTTACATCGTAGCCTCACGACTTCTTGATGACATTGAAATCTTTCTTTACTTGGTCTATGAGCTTATTTTCTTGAGACTTGCCAACAAAAGTGCTTGTAGGGTTTGCTCAGGTACATGGCAGCACGGTGATCCTGCTGATCAAAATATCACCAATTTGGATCCTTTCCCCAAGCCATAAGGCTCTGTTGTGCACCAAATACAACAAATGGCACACACATATTGTATTGATGTTGCTGCGCCCAAAATGAGGCACAATCAATATGTTCAGTGAACTGGCGTGCTGAATTCTAGCTGCCCATATCATTGGTTCTACTCTCGTTACACCGAACTCCTCATAGTATACCATCTTCAGGGATTTACTCGGCTCAAAAAGAGGGAATTTGGAGTAGTGTTTGAATGAGTAAAGTTTGAGATGCAGATGTAGGTCCCAGAGTTGCAAATGAAGCTACAACCAACAACACCTCCAAAAGTTTGAGAGTAACATGAGGTTGTAATTAAGGCAGACATGGACGTTCTAGAAGTTGTAGTTAAGGATAGCAACCAATTTTTGAGAACACCATGGAGATGTCTGCTTTGCTACAGGAGGATCCACATGTACAGAAGATTGAAGCTGACATAAGAGAAAAACAATTGCAGTTTGATGAAATCAGGGAAACAACATGGACCTTAACACCTGTGCAATGGTTCACCAGAATCCTCAAAGTAAATAAATGAATACATAGCTCCAACATAGTTTGGGAAGGGTGCCATATAAGAGTGAGAAGCCCCTAACCTAGTGTCTTCGACATAAGCCCAATGGTACGAATCTATGGCATGTAAATAGATGAGCTGATGTCAAACATGGTAGAAACCATGATTTCCACACAATGAGGTATACAATTAACAAATTCTAAGGGACCCGCCAATGATGAAAATGGACCCCAAGGTACCTAATACAATCTACTAAGTGTGAATAAATGAGCTGATGTCAAACACTTGTGGACTTAACCGATTAGGAGACAATAATTTAAAACCATTGTTGATAGCAAGGAAGCCTGCCACTAAGGTCTGAAAGCACCAAGGTACTACTAGTTCCTAGATTAAGATCCTAGATAATGAGTTGGAGTCGATAGGAAAATATCCAATGAAGTAGGGTCTTGATGTATCCCCCATCAATTGAGATAGAATAGACTAAGAGATGATGTGAATGGATGAAGTCATGAAGTAATGAAGTGAAACTGACACAGGGATGGTCAACTCAAAAAGGAAACTTAAGATGGACGACAAAGGCTGATACTTCCTTTGAACACATAATGAAATGACAAAAGAGTGACTTGGCATCATGACTAATGAGCACCGTGTGATATCATGCAACAGCATGGGAGGCATTGAAGCACAATCCATGATGACTGCAAGAGTAATTAGTTGGAGTAGATAGACTCATATCTATGGTACAACTCCTAGGAAGCCTAAAATCCAACTGTAAGATAATGATGCAGACAAGTGCCATGTTTAAGGGTGACGTGACTGATGCTTCCATTTTTAAGACTAATAGAAATAAATGTCTCCTTCCCCTTTTATAGTTTTAGTCTCATTCATGGTTTAATGAGCATGAAAGAGAAGATAAGTATGTTCAATAGGTTCCTTTTTTGTAATTTTTAATGAGGCCGAAAAGGATATAAAAGTACACTCATACCCTTCTCATGATTTAACGAGCTTTGAGAATGGAAAAGAGATCACTCAATATGTTTCAATTTAATTAAAAAGTAGGAAAGGACGGAAGGAACTCAACATTTTCATGTATGTTTTACTGTTAACACCCAGGTTGTTCCCTATGACTCCCAAGGGAATGCGGCCGGGGTAACCACTAACCAATCTTTGGGTTACAGTTCCTAGCCTAACTGCAACCAGAGAGGGCTCTCTCTTTATGATTTGTCTCTGTTATGATGGTGTTTTAGGCTAGCTATTATGCTCAGGTTTTGGTTTATGTTTTGGTTGAAGGATTCCTTTCAGGTCTTATGATGCAGTGTTTAGACAGTATAATACCATTGGGCAATGGAGTCTGAAGTTGTGAAGTGATCTGATACGCTGGTTTGGTGGTGCTCAAACTGCAGGGCCTATTGTGTATTTTAAACAGACAAACTAGATCAAATGGTGACGTATGTTGATCAACAGAAAGCAATTAATAATTTTCTGTTGAGCTGGTGGTTGGAGGTAAACTGCACAGGAGCAAAACTTGAATTCCTGTGACAAAGGTCACTGTGATAGATGTATTCTGAAAGTGCAGCATTTAAGAATTACACTTAACTAGATTACTAGCTGAAGAAAACATTGATAAACAACGCAGATTGAACTCAGGTTACTCAATGAATAAATCCTGAAAGCTATTCTTTTTCCTTGTTGCTTAGTATTGAAAACAGATAACATATATGGATTTTAACAAACCACTAAATAACAGAGGGAGATACAGAGACTTATTGTATGATGAAATACACAGGGATCCAGTAGTTATCAACAGACACCAGAACGCATCCAACACCTCAGAAATCCGAGAAATTCCATTGCTTTGCTTTATTAACTTCTGAAAAGGATTACAGCATAAGAACTTCTTCAGGAGAAATCAACAACAACCCTTGCAATCTTATGCGAAGGGGACTTTATAGAAATGCGTATACAAAATATCTTAGGCATTGAGTCATCTGAGAGAGAAAATATCTTCATTATTACGTTCAGAAAGTAGGCAAGGAGTTATTACAATTTTAAATGCAGCGTAAATGCCCTTTATGTCTGTCAGAGGATTGTTTTGACTTTTGAGAGTCACTGAGTCGGTTGCATTACTCGGTTTTAATTCTGGAGATACGCATTTACTTTTGGCTGCGCAGTGCGTTCTCGGGTTTGCCAGCTGTGGTTCTCTTTTTCTGCTTTGTTGGCCGCTACATCCGCTGAGTTGGCTCAGCTTTGATTTATGCTGCATGCTGACTTTGCTGAACTGTGCTTTTTATATAAAAATTTGTAATAAAACAGAAATTTGGTGAATGCCTTACTGATTACAAAATTCTGTGTATTGCATCTGTCCACCATTCCTGTGTAGGGAGCTGATGCTTGAGGATGGCCTCCATTGTCTCTTCAGCTTCTGTATATTTGAAAAAATTTGGGGCTACATCAAACAAATGATTAATTTCATTCATTATAAAAAGTAGATTTTCTATCTTACTATAGAAAATCTGTCCTGTAATAGGCCCTGTGTCTTCTGAAGTGCTGGCCTTCTCATTGACCTGTGCTGAGGCAAAAACATTTATTCTTTTAGCATACTGTTCATGGGTGAATAATTTCCCTCCGCTGTTCAGTAAGCTAGGGAGTCCTCTACTCTGCAACACCTGAAACTTCTCCAAGAACCTATTTACCTCTGTCTGCATATCCTGGGTTCTTCTGTCCAATGTCTGCACCAGATTTCTAAGAGTAAGAACCCTCTTGATCATTTGAATGGTCTCAGTTCTATTTGTGATTCCAATGGTGGCTAACTGAGAACTTGTTTTGTGGTTAAGCACATTGATCATTCTTGTAGCAACTTCAGGCATATTTCCTAATAAGGCCCTTGATGTTCGGATTTCCTTCTGTGCCTTTGGGATGAGCTCTAGTTGCTCATGGATTGTCTCGATGTATGGCCATTGGTTGTTGATGGATTGACCAATATTGGACCATATCATTGCTCTGATCTCAGATATGATTTTATCTAGCTTGAGCTCATTCTCAAGCTCCTTGATTCTTGTCTTTAAGGGCTTTGATTTCCCTGGCCTTTTCTCCCACCTCTCTTTTTGTCTTATCATGCCTTTCATTTACCTTGGCCAGCTTTTCCTTAGTTTCATTCAGCTCTGTCATTTGGGCTTCCAAAATTTGTATTTCATTCTTTAGCTTCTGCATATCTAGGCTCTGATCTGTGCTGATGGGTGCTGCTGAAGTAGATGTGGCTGTTTGTTCAGCCTGCTGAGGTGGAGGCACCGTAGTAGGAACAGTCTCCTCAAGATTGATGACTTGAGGAGGGGGCTGAGATGTCTGCCCTTCTTGTGCTTGTTTTAATGATGCTTGTAGAGCTGTTTGTGTAGCTTCATATTGCCCCAATTTTTCTTGTGCCTTCACAATCTCTTTGTAAATGGAAACTAGCAGGGCAGTAGAATCCTGCTCATGCCTTTGCTTTGCTATCTCATCAGTCTGTGGATGGATAGTGGCTGGAATTTTGATCTTCTTTCTTAGTGCAGCCATGTCAGCATCTCTAAGTTTCAGGATCTCTTGTATCCCTTTGATGTCATTGGGATTGTGCCCAAATTCTACAATGATTTCCTCCAGGGATTTTATCCTGTTGTCTTTGGCCTGAGAAGAGGCCCTCTCCAGTTCTAGCTGGGAAGCTGTGGCATTCAGACTGCTTGTTAATTTATAATTCTCCAAAGTCTTGTCGGCCAATGAAGCATACACCATTTCGCCAGTTTGCTTATGCAGCTCAATTTTGTCCATAGGGTGTATGTCTTTGGCGAGGACCTCTAGGTTAGTCCTAAGATAGTCAGCAGTGGATTGTGGTTGGAGCGCCGTAGGCATAAAGTGACTCATTATCATTTTGCCTTCACTTACATCAAAAGCAGACATAAGTCTCTGCTGATTGGAAGGAGCCATGTTTAGCAGGTGATTGTACAGTTGTACTTTGATAGGATCACTCCTCCTCTTGATGTCTATAAATTGCTGCTTGATGCTTACTTGTCCTTCTTTCTGCTGGCTGGAGGAGCTGACCTCCCCTCCCATGGTCCTGTCCTGTTCCTGCTGGAAGGAACTTGCTGAAGCTTCTCTGCTGGGTGGGCCCATGCCCAATGCCTCTCTTATTGCTATATCCTCCTCTGGAAAATCATTTAGTCTCTGCCTTTTCTCTCCCTGGTTTATAGAGGATGTCAGGGGAGTTTCTCTGTCCCTTTTTCTGAAGATAAATGTATCCTCCTTTTGAGGGGTTTGGAGGACCGAGGCATCAAAGGTAGTGTCTTGTCTTGTAGGCACCGTTCTTTCAGTGGTCTGAGGAGTCTCCACTGTTTCTTTTTGCTGGGCAGACTGCTCCTGCCTTTGTTCTTCTTGATGTTGTCGCTCTTGCTGTTCTGATTCTTCTTGCTGCCCTTGCTGCAGCCCTTCTGCTTGCTGCTGTTGCTTTTGTTGCTGTTCCTGCTGTTCCTGCTCCATCTCTTTGCCTTTGCCTTTTTCTGAGATGTTTTCACCAGTTCTTGTAGCTTGATGTTGGGCAGTTGAGGAGGACGCTGCTGCTCCAGTTTGTGTGCTTGGCAGTGAGGTGACCTGTGAATAAAACTCAAGGTCAGCCATCTTCTTGAGGTTTCTTAGAGCTCTTTGATTAAGCTCTTCTTGGGTCACATTTTCTTCTAAAGTTCCTCTTCTCCACTTGCTTTGGTTGGCATATTTTTCTAAGTGAGGAAGGCTATAATGACCATAAGCAGATAATTTGTATTTGAGCCTCCTCATTGTAATGAAGTTGTTGGGGTCATAGGGTTTCCATATGAAGCTGTATTTGAGACCAAGGCGCCCAAGTATTCTATCTGCCTCTCTCCACCCTTCATCCCTTTCATTGAGAAGGAGATGGCCAAGTTGATTTCTGACTTTTAACTGTGCCTTCTTACCTTTTCCTGAAAAGTGGAGCATATCCACATAACCAAACTGCCTGAAGTATTCCAAGGCAAGTAGCCTCATAGGCACAAATCTAGGTAGTTTAAATGGGGGCAACTCACACCCATATAGTCTGATAACGGTGTGGTGTTGGTAGAAATACCAATCCCCAATACTGTATGCTTTTGATAAATGCAGGAGTCTTTGCATTTCGTCTGTCAATCTGGGAGGAGGTGAACCCAACAGTAGAGTCAAGGCTGGATGGATGAAAAGATCAATAAACTCGTAGTAGGTGTATGGAGAACAGCTTACTATGTGAAAAACAGATGTCCAATACACTACAGATCTCAGATTGCCCTGTGCATCTTCTCTCTTCTTTGGGAAGGAGAACTTATCATGCTGGAAGTATAGGAGCAGATGATATAGGTAAGAGGTGTATTTAAATACCCTTTCTCTTGACAGATTCATCAACTGCTCATGCATCTTATCTGATATGTATGTGGCATAATCATAGTAGATTGGTTTCTTTCCTGGGGAAAACATAAGCATCACTTGTAGAACAATTTCATCCACATACTCCACTGAATCATATCCCAAGATGGGACTGATCATGTCAACAAGGTCTAAGCCCAACTGGTTGAGGTAGACATAATGGATGGGAGGAGTTTGCACAGTATCAGCTTTGATGAAAATCTGATTAAGCTTTGTGATTTGTGCCTCTGTTATCCTGGCTCCCTGTACTATTAAATCAGCTAATGATAGAGGGACTAACTTTTGATCTGTCTTGAACTGCAACATCTCCCTGATGGCTTCAGGGGTAATGAGGAACAGAATTGAGCCTGAAGAGTCCAGCACTGCCCTCTGGGATGCATCATAGTGGTCAGCAACTAAGTGGATAAGCTCAGGGAATTGATTAACCTGAGGAAGCTTGAATATTGGGAGAAATGAATCCCAAATTCCCAGGATGTCTGTCCCCCTCTCATGTTTGATCTTTATTTCATTTAGGATTTGTAAATGGAACCTGCTTTTGCCCAACATTTCCTCTGATATCTTGTAGTCCAGGTCTGCTAATGCTCTTGTGTCCAATGTTCTATTAGGGGCATTCAGGGGAGCTATATTGAGGGCTATAGGAGCTACAGGGGGATCCATGACTCTTCTTGGGATGTGGTTCTCTTTGAAGACTGCTGTTACTATGCAGAGTAACACCGACAAAGTTTCTTTGCAGAGAACGATGGTTTTATGAGTGAAGGGTGAAGGTGAAAGACTGCAGCAGTTGAAATACTGCCTTTGAGTGATTAGGTGGGTGGCAGAAATGCTCAGAGTATGCTTTTTGTGGTGGATTTGTTTCCTGTAGGTGAAGGTTTCACGATTGCGCGAACCAGCGACAGTTTTCTTTCAAATTACCCACAGTGGTTCGACAGAAGTGTAGTGACGGCTCTGGTTCAGTCTAAATGTCAATTCAGTGGCATTTAACGGTGAATTTCGGGTCTTAAGGTCTGTTACTTATTGATACGCGAAATGCAGTGAAAATGGAGTTTCAGAGCTCAAATGAGGAATACCTGTAGAGTTGGACTGGTTAGAGCTTGCTGGCGCCGAAGAGATGGACGTTCTGGCGGTCAGGAAACACTTTTCCGCGGCTAGTGCAGGTTTGGTCGTAATTATGCATGCAGGATAAACAACGATGAATGCGCTCAAAATGGCAAAAAACACGAATTTTCGGCCAAAATAGACTTTTTGGTGATTTTGGCGCGAATTCGTGCTGACGTCATCATGATGTCATGAGTGGGGTCAGGGCCGGATGACGTCAGCAGGACGTCATTGGGCTAGGTGGCGGGGTCTGGTTGGTCCACTGGGGCAGTGAGATGGCAGGACAGGTGGACCAATGGCTGGGCAAGGAAATGACAAGACGGCGTACCTGGGGTGACGGAGCGATGACGGGTTGCTGAGGTCACATAGGCGGGAACGGCAAAACCAGAAACCGCGGCGGTTTGATATCGCACTGCCTATGGTATGATGGCGGTTTGCAGCAGTAGTACCTCCGACGGATTGTGGAGCCGACGCGTGGATACAGCGTGACGTAACCTTTATACGGCCGTCGGGAGGTAATCTTCGGGCATCGGATGAGCTCCGACGCTATGGTGGCCGTCAGATCTGGAGGGGCCAAATCGGACGGTGATCGGGACAAGCAAAGTAACAACCAAGTACGGGGAAGGGGAGGATTAAAATAATGTTTTTTCTGGGAATTTGCGCGATGGCGGAGACTGTGTAAAAGTGGGTTTTCACGTTTTGTTTGAAAATAGCTCCGCCCTTTAGACTTAGCATAAAGATAACATGTCGGTTTTTCATGATTTTTGGCCATTTGAAGCGGGTGAGGGTAGAAATTAGGCTTTTTAGGGGTTTTTATGTGCAAAAGGGGTCAAAATGAAGGAATTAGCTCATGAAGGGGTAGAGGTACTTGGCCTAGGTTCATCAACATGACCAGGTGTCATTCGATCCCTGACTCAAGACTTATTGGCTATAATACCAAGGGGTGGGTATTTATATAATGCTTGGGGTTTATACACCATGGTGTTAGTAGTAATAGGGGAAAAGGTAATATAGGGGATTTACATAGTAGAATTAGAGTTAATATGGATGAGAGGGTGAGTGGAGGGGAAACCATTTAAGTTTATGTGAAACAAACTTGGTTTTGAGAGTAGATCAAAATGAAAAGATTTTTAGACAAGAAATGTGGCTTCTAAAGATTGAGAACCATCATGAAAGCTTAGTCTTTTCCATGAATCTTAGCTGATGGGGAATGTTAGAAATGAAATTGGAGGGGAATGAGGGAAATTAGTCATGCTTCCTGCTGCAATTCGATGAAGAAGAACACCTTTGTCAATTAATTGACTTTGCTTTGATACCCACAATTACCATCTTTGCAATGGTAGGGATAGCCTTTCTGCAACCTCAACTACTTACCCAGCTACTTGCCTAGCATTTTTATTTCTTCTTAGAGGGTGCACTTGGACTTGCAGACCCTTACTTGCCTTTTCTTTTTCTTTGGCTTTTTTCTTTTGCTTTTTCTATCTACCCCTACCCTTATCTCTTCCAAGGTCCCAGATTAAGCTGTTGGGAGCCTTTTCTTCTCTACCTGAACTAGTTGTCTGCCAAGATTAAGCAGTTTGGACAGACTTCTTTCTCTATTCTATAACTGAAAATTGAAAACATGGCACGATCCAGGTTAAACTGTTGGATCATCCACCAAAATTGAAATAAGGTCATCAACATAGAAACACTTTACAGACCTCTTGTTCTCTAGGAAATATGGGATCTTTGTGATATCAAAGCAGAGCATATTTGGACTTTCCCTTGCCAATCATGAAATATGAAACCTATTGGTATAGGTATCCAACATTTTACGACTATGAAAATATTGCAAAAGAAGCTTAGGATTTTCATAGGTTTAATTAGTCATGGAAAAAGGACTTAAATGAACTCAACGTTTTCATTGATTAATGAGGATGAAAACATAACAAAAAGGAGGTTAGTGTCATTTGTTTAACGAGCATAAGAAGGACACTAAGGAATCTCATCTTGGAGAAATGAGTAGTACAAAGGTAGCAACAAGTTACGATACGATGCAAAAACTCAAAGCATAAGAAGGTAGAGAGGTTGCGACATGATACCACTCATCACAGTAGTTCCTCTTAGAAAGGGTAAAACATCAAGTTAAGGCAAATGATAGGCCAAGAAGATGATGACAGTGGTGACAAAACAAAACCAAGGCTCATCATCTAGAAATAAGCTAATGAAATGTGACAGTCATAAGGGATAAAGTTGTGGAGTCCTCCTAGTGTATGGCTAGAAAATGAAGAAGAAGAGAAGAATGCAACTCAGATTCTAGGTCATGGCAGATAAGGAGGAGGAATTCTAGGAAGGAAATAAATGAGATACTACATGGACACCAATAAAGAAAGTAGGAGTTAAACTAGGGCATCCATGATCAGGTAGGCTCTATAGCCAAGCTACAATGTGCATAGAGAAGAGTGGCTAATACCACAACTTAACGGGGTCAGACCTAAGGTATAACAAAAAGGGAATTGATCATTAATAATGCAACAAAGATGGTGATATGTGACCTACCCCTATATGCGAAGTTCAAGAGAAACACACCTAAGGTCCAATGGGTGTCATAAGAAAAACACCACCCTATCCTATAAAACCATCCAAAAACACTAGATCCATGGTTAAATCACATAATGGAAGAAATAAATATGGATGAGGTAAAAACAATACCATATATTTTTTATTTTTTGAATTTTGTAATTAATTTTTTTTCTGGATTTTTTGCATATATGAGATATTGGAAAAATTCTCACATCACACACCAAACCAGAAAGAGATAAAAATATCATGCACACTCCTATGTATATGATGTACAAGTGTAACTTAGTCTAGTAGGTCACATCAAGGTGTTCCCATTGCCAAGAATAGGCCAAGGATTCCTATAAATGAACTAATGGAGAAGTGGAGGTACCATACGTCACACCATGATGGGGACATTCCATAGAAAGTTGAACTACTTGATTCCTTAAGGTTGATGTTGGGAGGGAAAAACTAGAACCATAGCATTATCGGGAATGACCCAAGGAAATACAAGGTGAGTGGTCTCGTGAGCTACTAGAACCCCTTGAAAAGGACTATCAAGACATAAAAGGGGTACAAGAAACTCATTGATAAGAGTACGTGAGTTGGATAATTCATTATAAATTTCAACATTAGAAACCAAAACCTTGACTTGGTCCAGGGGTGGCACTTCCAAGGAGGGTCGAGGATATGCTGTCAGGGTCAATTCAAGATTTTGGTTCCCAATCTATACCTTTTCCATTTAATAAAGAATAGAGGCATCAAGAGGCATAATATCCCTAGGATAATCAATAGGTGAATCCATGACCTTGAAGAACACTTGTAGAGAAGGATACTTATCATCAAGGGAGTCAGGTAGAAGAGGCAGAGTAATGACCTAGGTGGGAAAATGATCATAGTCTATTCCATATTGGGATGGAATTTCTTACTAGCATCAGAAGGTATTCAACTGTTGGAGAGGAAATCTCTTCCACACACTATGGCACATTTTCACCATGCTAATCTACATCTATAGAATGTTGGTTGTGTGTTATATTTTTTCCACGATTAGCCCCATTCGTTGTACATTGTGTCGGGTGCAGCGGGGGGGTCACAGGGGGGAGACATCTCCCATTTTCAAGGGGTTTGAAGGGGGTGATTGTTTGGTGGACCCAAGGATGGGGGTTGGTTCCAAAAGTCGATGGGTGGCTATACCCATGGTTTTGTGTATGGGTTTTGCACATGGTTTTGGGCATAATGGTTTTTTGCCCATGGTATTTTATAGATTTGGTCAAGGGAACTATGATTATGTTCTAATCGAGGGTTAGTGGATTGGGGTTTATTAATGCTTCAACATGTATATATATGTATTATAAAATTGAAAGGAATATAGTGAAAAATCAACTTAGTAGTCTCGGTTTTGGGATCTGGGGGAAAATATCCGTGTATATTTTTTTTTGTGTTCTTTCCATTATATATTTTTCTATTTTAATAATTCATTTGTAGATAATTTCTTTACAGAATTAAAAACTACATTTGGTATCAAAATTCTTTCGCCTTCAAGGGGACGCCTTTGCTGGTGAGGGTTTTTTCTCAGGCCTATAGACCTTGTTACAATGGGAGATCCGTGGCATCAATTCTTGCAATGAAAGAAGATGGTGAACAATGGAAAGATAGAGATTGAAAAATTCAACGGACAAATTTTTGAGTTATGGATGCTCAAGATGGAGGATCCATTGGTGGATAAAGATCAGTGGATCATGGTAGATTCAAGTACTAAACCAACGAAAATGTCAGTAGAAGACTGGGAAAAGTTGTATCAGAAGGCAAGGAGCATAATATAATTGTGTATCTCAGATTTAGTATTGTTGAATGTATCAAGGGAAGCAATGTCGAAGGCTTTGTGGGACAAGTTAGGGACTTTGTACCAATTTAAGTCTCCGGTAAACAAATTGTTCCTGTAGAAGAAACAATATAACCTGAGGATGAAGGATGGAGACTTGATAATAGAGTATTTTAACACCTTTAATACTATGGTAAGCTAGTTTTTATCGGTTGATATAAAAAATTTAGATGAAGATAAGTGCGTCAATTTGTTGTGTTATCTATCATATTTGTGGGATATTCTAGTTGTTGTTATAGGTAGCAATACAACTACCTTGAGGTTTGATGAATTAGTCTCATCCTTGTTGTTGGAGGAGATGAGATGGAAAATATGGAGAGCTAGAATGGAGATGCTTTGTTTGTAAGAGGACGATCTCAAAACAGAAACATAAATATGTTCTCAAGTGGGAGATCTAAATCTCCAGTAAAACATGTAAAGGTATGTTAGAAATGTGGAAAAGAAGGGAACTACAAAAAAGATTGTAAATCTAAAAATCCTAAGGAAGGAAAGGGATCTTATGATGCTCCTTTTGTGTAGGTGAAAACCATCTTAGATGAAGGTGGGGATGTTTACTTGACTTCTTCTTCAAGTACATATGTAGATCATGAGGCATGGTTGATTGACTCAGGTGCATCCTTTCACTTCACTCCCCATAGGGAGTGATTTTGCGAGTATGAGAAACATGATGGTGGTGATGTATTCTTAGGGGATGAAGCCAGAATCATCAGAAATGGAAATTTCAAACTGAAGTTGCAAGGTGGAAGGATTAGAACACTTCCTACTATTCTACATATTCCTGCATTGGCTAGAAATCTGATTTTTGTAAGCAAGATGGATGATGTAGGTGTAAAAATAGTGTTCGATAAAAACACCTGCAAAATGGCTTGGGGAGCACTGGTATTGATGCAGGGAGTTCAGATTGAAACTCTATTCAAACTTCTAGGTATCACTATTATTGATGGGTGCAATAGTTCTATGGTTCCTGAAAGTGGAGCAGACAATCTAGTGGTCTTTGGAGAAAAGACCAAGCTATGGCATGAAAGGCTTGGACATATTGGACAAAAGGGCCTTCAAACACTGCATGGTAATGGTATGATAGAAGGTATGTCTAATTTCTCTTTGGATTTCATTTTCTGTGAACATTGTGTATATGAGAAGCATAATTAGGTGAGTTTTCCCTTAGGTGCTAAGAGGGAGAAAAGGATATTAGAGCTTGTGCATAATGATGTGTTTGGACTTGTGTCAGTTCCATCACTGGGTAAGTCTATGTATTATGTCTCATTTATAAATTAATTCTCGAGGAATACATGGATACATTTCCTCAGGAAGAAATATGAAGTCTTTGACAAGTTTAAAGAATTCAAGGCTTTGGTGGAAAATCAGATAGAGAAGAAGATTAAGGTGTTGAGGAAAGATAATGGTGGATAATTTTGCAAGAAGGAATTTAAAGATTTCTATAATAAGTGTGGTATAGCATGGCATAAGAATACTCCATACATAGCTCACGAAATTGGTGTTGCAGAAAGAATGAATAGGACGTTGATGGAAAAGACAAGAAGCATGTTTAGTGTCACTGGACTAGGGCTATAATTCTGGGAAGAGGTAGTGGATACTGCATGTTACCTGTTTAATAGATCACCTTCATTAGCATTGGAGGATAAGACTCAACATGAGGTATGGATTGGTAAGATGCCCTCTCTTTCACATCTGAGGGTATTTGGATGTGATGCATATGTACATGTTCCAAAGGAGAAAAGAACCAAGTTGGATAGTAAATATGAAAGGTGCATCTTTATTGGGTATATGGATGGTTTAAACTGTTATAATATTTGGAACCCATAAACAAGGAAGGTTGTGTACAATCAAGATTTGGTGTTTAGAGAAGTGAAATAAGTTATTAAATATGAAGTCTTACCAAAGGAACATCCGAAGATAGAGTTTGAAATAAAAGAGGAAGAATCAGACTCTACAATAAAACAAGAATCATAAGAGGAAGATCCAGAGACGCTAGTTTTGAGAAGGTTAGTCTGAGAGAGAAGGAAGCCAAAGAGGTATAGCCCATCTACTTTCTGTTTAAATTTTTCTTTATCTATTACTGATGATGATCCCAAAACTGTCCGGGAAGCAGTCGTTTGAGAAGATAAAAAACTTTGAATAGAGAGCATGGTTGATGAAATGGCATCTTTGGACAAAAATGAGGCTTGGGATATGGTGGAGTTGCTGGATGGAAGGAAACCCATTGGCAACAAATGTGTGTTTTACAGGAAGATGAATGTAGAAGGCAAGGTGGAGAAATACAAAGCTCTATTGGTAGCAAAAGGTTAATCCTAGGTGTTGGGAATTGATTTTGGTGATATGTTTTCTCATATTTCCAAGTTAGCTTATATTAGATTACTTTTATTTGTTATTGCTGTATTTTATTTTGAGATAGAAAATATGGATGTTAAGACAACATTTTTTCATGGTGATTTGGTTGAAGAGATATATATGAAGCAACTTGAAGGATTTATGGTGAAGGGTACGAAAGTACTCGTATGTAGGTTAAAATTTTTTGTATGTGTTAAGACAATCACCAAGGATGTGGTATTAGAAATTTGATACATATATATGCAGACTTGGCTTCATAAGGAGAAAAGTGGATCACTGTGTGTATTCTAAATTAATTGGTGACCATGTTATTTATTTGGTCTTGTATGTGGATGATATGTTGTTGATTGGAAATAACAAAGAAAATATCCAGCATTTGAAGACCCAATTGTCCTCCAAATTCAATATGAAGGATTTTGGTGCTGCAAACTATATTTTGGGCATAGAAATTAAAAGAGAATGGGAAAAGAGGAAGCCTTGGTTAAACTAAAGGAAGTATGTTGGGACAATATTGCAGAGGCTTAATATGCAAGATAGTAAACCGATGAAGGTTCTTATTCCTGTAGGTGTAAATTTATTTGTTGAACAATGTCCCAAGACATAAGAAGAGGAAGAGGACATGTCCCATGTTCCATATGTGAGTGCAGTTGGTAGCTTGATGTAAGCAATGGTGTGTACTAGACCATACATTTCATGTGCAGTGGGAGTATTGAGCAGGTTTATGTCAAAACTAGGGAAGGAGCATTGGACAATAGTGAAGTGGGTTTTCAAGTATTTGCGTGGCACTAGTGATTATGGTTTATGCTACCAAGGAAGAGCAGGATTAGATAGAGTTTTGGACATGCATGGATTTGTTGTTTCAAACTAGGCTAGAGATATAGATCATAGAAGATCTACAAGTGGGTATGTGTTTAACCTATTTGGAGGAGTAGTTAGTTGGATGAGAAAGAGACAGTATGTAGTGGAACTTTCAACTATAGAGGCAGAATACATGGAAGCCACTCATGCAAGCAAGGAATAAATTTGGTTTCATATATTGTGTTCAAGTATGAGGTTCATACAACGAGCTATAAGGATAGATTGTGACAACCAAAGTGCAATTTTCTTGGCAAAGAACCTTGCTTATCATTCAAAGACAAAGCACATTAATGTTAAGTATCAATTTTTGAGGGATATGGTTGAGGAAAAAATGGTGTTGTTAGTAAAGGTGGACACTTTGAAGAATGTTGCAGATGCATTGATGAGGTTTGTGAGCACTAGAAAGTTTTCTTGGTGTAGAGAAACAATGGGTGTTGTAGGGATCGACCAATAACTAAGCTCTCTTGCGAGCCCCTGTGTGGAAACAAAACAACAAGTGGGAGAATGTTGGGTGTGTGCTATATTATTTCCATGACTAGCCCCATGTGATGTACATTGCGCTGAGAACAGTGGGGGGGTGGTAGCCCCCCCTATTGAGGGGTTTGCAGGGGTACGGTAGCCCCCCCTACACAGGGTTCGATGCAGTGCCCCAGGAATTATTTTCTTATGCGGAACTAATAATAGTTGGGCGAACCAAAGGATGGGGTCCAAATTGAAAGACAGTGGGTGGACCTACCCATGGTTTTGTGCATGGGTTTTGCACATGGTTTTGGGCATGATGGTTTTCTGCCCATGTTATTTTGTAGATCCAGTCAAGGGAACTATGGTTATGTTCTAATCCAGGGTTAGTTGATTGGGGTTTATGAATTATTTGGCACGTATATATATAGATATATGTATTGTAGCATTGAAAGGAATATAATGAAAATTCAATCTAGTAGTCCCTGTTTTGGGATCCATGGGAAAATATCTGTGTATATTTCTTTTATGTTATATTCATTATATATTTTTATGCTTTAAGAATTTGTTTGTAGGTAATTTATATACAGGGTTAAAAAATACATAGAAGAAGACATATCCCAAGGGTTAGGAGACTTATGGGGTCCACAAGTGATAGAAGAGATCATGTGCATAGGAGAAATGGTATAGGGAGAAGGAATGCGAGGTAGGGGTAAAATAAAGACACCAATAAGGGATGAGCTTTTGAATAAACCCACACTAGCACTCTCGTAACTCCCAGGGTTATATCCAACAATTGGGACACAACTCCTCATAGCTGTAAGTTGGGTCAATGACACACAATAGTTCAACTAATTGATCATGCCTATCTTGCCTTCATGGGGAAGGAATAGAACACAAAATAACTAAGACATGACAATGCACATAACATAAAACTAACTCTAGCCAAGGATTAGATTATAATCTAAGGGAACATATACAACTTCAAAATCAAAATAAGCAGTCTTTCCCCTAGCTCGATGGAAAACTTTGGAAGAACTCCTTGAGGAAAAAATAGTTTCCATTAAAGGCTTGTAGAGTAGTACTAGACTTCGTGAGTGCTAGAGACCCAAGATATTTCCATCATGATGCTAACATAACAAAAGTAGAAGTCCATTCATCCATCAAAGTGAGATATACGTCATGAGTGAAAATTCACACTACAATCTGAAATGCAACTCGATGGGCAAGTCTACCATGAGGTGCATCAACAACAAAGGTGATCAAGCTAGACTTCGAGGGGTCCACCCCTCTGATGACAGTCAATAAGGCTTTATGTTGTTGAGAGAAGCTTTGTAAAACTTCCAAAGAAGACATGGCATAGGGTGCTTGGGAAAGGTCCTCTACAATATTGTAATGTTGGAAAACCCACACATTGGGGTTGTATGTTGAATTTCAGATTACACCCTTGGGTGGGCGATATACTAGTCCTATAGGTTGATCTAACGTGAGAGGTCCAACATATGAAGTATGGGTGGTCAAGTCCTTAGAAGTCAAACTCGACTTGGGAAGGTCATAGGATTTCACTTGCATCGTTATGTTAACCTTTTCTTGACACATAAGGGTTAGTGCATTAGAAGTAGTAGTATGGAAATGTGGGCCCTCATTTCCCCATTGTGCAGGTTGAGGAGCCTGTGAAACCATTTGTTGTTTTGGTTGGGATGGGAAAGGAGGAGTTAATACAACAAGATGTTTTGAAGTGACCTATGATGCAAGGAAATGGTGGACTTCAACCATACATGTGTAATCATGAGTTAAATGCTCACCTTGAAAAATCTTAGAAGGGAACTTAATCTTATGATGTCTTTCATTCCTGCCCCCACCCTAAGTAGGTTGGCTTTGTTTATTATTCTAAGAAGGTTTGTTATTTTTCTTATTATTTATGTTATTTTATCTTCTAGGTTGCTAATCATTCTTTGGTGACATGGAATTCATGGTAATAACATCGAAGAACTACTCAAAAGAAGTGGGTGCTTGTTGAGATCCAGGGGTAGTTACCGGGGCTTTAAAACTGATCATCATTTTTGCTAGTTGGGCAGCCAATTGGCTCATAGTATTAGAAGATAGAGAACAAATCACTCCATCAGAGTGTGGTATAGGTTTGGGTCGTTGTGGATTTTTTGAAGGGTGAGGAGGACTGGGAAGAATTTTATATAATGTGCCCACTTGAGAAGAAATCAAATAAAGGTGCTGAGAACGTAAAATAACTTGCTCTATCGTGGCTTCTCCAATCATAGTGACATCCTCGGTAATATGAGTTTGAAGGTATACAGTGAACCAATCTCTAAGAACATCATCAGGTGGTCTAGTTAGTACTAACCTCTTGGATCTTTTCCATGCATGGATATGATTAGAAATGTGGGTGGCATCATCTTGTTTAAAGTTGGAGAAAAGTTCAGTCTTGAGATCTTGCCTCATAGATAGTGGGAAATTGTTCAAGAAAGTTCTAGCCAAAGAGGAAAAGTTGTTGTAGGAGGCGCGATCAAGTTTGATGTACCAATTGGAGGCATCCCTGATCAGGGTACATTTGAAAAGTCTTAACTTCATGAAATCATCCACCAAAGAATTAGATGAACACCATAGATAAAAAGTGTTGATACATGTCGAAGGATTTTCCTAAGGCTTCTCTTCAAACTTAGGAATATCAGATGGTAGCTTGGAAATCATAGGTTACCACCGAGGATCACGAAAAATGGGATCATTTTTCAATTTATCCACATTAGGTAAATTAGCAGGGGTGAGAAAAGGAATTTGTAACTGACCATATGGATCATAAAGGTTGTAACCCTCAGACGGACCATAAGGTCCTTCGATCCCGTAATGAAAGGAAATAACATTAAGACCAAGGTTATATTTCATCCCAATATTTTGATATCTTGGGCTAGTAGATGAGGTGTAAGGATTATGTCCCCCAGGAAAAGTTCCCCCAAAGAATAAAGGATCTCCATAGGCTTGATGGCCCATAGGGTTATACTCGGCATTAGGGAATGGACATCCTTGTGAAAAAGCACTAGAATAAGCATTATAAATCATAAGGATATAATTCCTAGTGGGGATGGTACCCCCAAGTATACTGGCTCCTCCAGAGAAGAAGGAAGTTCCAAAGAAAGGTGTCCCTCTAAACATAGAACTTGACTTGAGGTGGGTTGTACTTCTAAAAACAAAATTTACCCCAACCTAATTAGAGGTAATGGATGGCCATCCCATCATGTTTCTCGAGGGAAATATTCCCATACCCAAGTTATGAACCATAGGTTGAGATGAACTAGGATTAAATATCATAGCTCTTGTAGGTTGACTAGAGCTTGTCTCAGTTGCAAACACGAAGTTAGGAAAAGGAAATGGAACAAACAAAGATGGAAAAGTTGATGAGGTCACAAAGGTGACTGGTGGAAAGCCCCAAGCAGGAGTAAGAGGTGTAGAAGGAGGTATAGACCTCACCACAATTATTGGTGGTAATGATGAAATGGTAGTAGATATTTCTACTTCAGAAGGTAAAGTGGAGCATACCCCCTAAGTAGAAGAAATGTTTTCATTGGCCATAAAGGGGACTCATACGTCATAAGGTTCACTACCATAAGGTATCAAACACACTAAAACTAGGTAGAGAGGTTCATTCGAAGGTGGATTAAAATGTGGTAGGGGACTTTCTTTGACTACCTCAATAGTAACAAAATAATCCTCGCTAGGAGAAAGGTTACCCCCCCTAACCTGAGTATGGTCTGAGTCTTCTAATGTGGAATTTACCCTACTCTACATATTGGTGGACCCTCTACATATTGGTGGACCTTCCTCTTCAGGAGAAAGGCCTAAAATTCTATAAGAATGAAGGTTACTTCATTCAACCATGGTTAATACAATTGTTTTAACCAAGTAAGTTAGTAAGGAACCCCTATGACCAAACTCTTGACTTTGACCAAACAACACACACTAGGAAAGTCGTAAAAGGTAGTTACACACAAACTAATACTAGTACTATGTTTTAGATGGCCTTCCAAATTTTTTCTTACTTGCAGGATCTCAACTCCATATGCAGAACAGTTGAGGGGAAAGTATGGTAGAGCAATGGTTTCTACCCACAACCACCACCTATAGGGTGTTTTCCCTAGGAATGGCCATTAAGGTACCTCTGTCCCACAAGGGCACATGAATCTTGGACTCTTGGTTAGTCAGCCATCGACATGGGATTCCCTTCCATGAGTTAGGTAGTCTTGAGGACAACCACTCACACTGTGACATAAGCCTAATCCCCTCTCAAATGAATTTTTGATGCACTCCAATTTTTACCATGGGATTATGGAGGATTTTTACACTCCTTATGCAGGATGCTAAGTTTATTTTATAGTATTTGATCAATTTACTCACACATCTAGCTCCAAAACCCTAGCTTAAGCTAATGTTGGTGTACCCCCAACAAAGATAAAATATGAATATATTTAATTTTATTAAAGAATTTATTTTTGTGGTTATGTTGTCGCTACAATAAACACCCTCCAAAATTTTTTCTACACTTGAATTTTGGAGCCTACTATGGGTTTTCCAATTGTTTGTTCTATAGTTAGTTTATGGTCAGTCGATAAGTGTCAAAGTCACCTACTCACACATATTCAATCACCAAAAAGTTTATGAGCACACTCTTTTATGAAAGCTTGAACATGAATAAAACAAGTCCATCAAGAGAGTGCACGTGCAATGTTCAACCTATATTGATAGTCACTACACACTTTCATTGATGATATCTCACTTTTGGTTGTGCTTATTCTTCATTTCAGTGAGTGTTTCCAACTGTCACTTTGGCAAACCTTCACCTTCGCAAGTGTCTCTTTCATTCTTATGACTATCACTTTTGACTTATTTTCACTGTAATAAGTGTCATTTTCATCCTATCTTCATTCTGCCATGTGTCACTTTCAATTTCATTCGTATTTTGCAAGTGTCATTTGCACCTTCTATTGCAATTGTCACATTTTCGCATGGAAAACGGTGCATATCACACATATGTAGTTCTTTTTCATTTCAAGGTAAAACCTTGGTGGTAATGAGTCATTCTTACCATGTAGATATGTATAACACTCATTCCCAAAGTTTCAAGCATTGTCACACAAGTGTTGTCATTGTTGTACTTGGGGAAAGTTGCACTTGGGGAAATTTGTTGCAATGTCATCGCATTGAGGGAAGTATGTTGTTCATGTGTTATGAGTGATCAATGTTGTGTCATAAAATGTTCTAAGTGTGTGATCATGCTCAATTTTTGTCCTTATTCACTTTGGCCTCACTGGTCCCACACATAGCCAAATTTGGAGAAGTTCATTCTTAGGAAAATTGACCTCACTCATCCTTCCTGAATTGTGCATTGCATAGTATCAACCCTCAAGCCAAAACCTTACCTCTTACTAATGCACAATATGAAGTCCCTACATTCTAAAACTATGCACTACGATAATTTATTGCTTAGTCTCGACCCTTGAGCTCTAAAATTGCATAGTCTCTACCTTCAATCAATATCCTCTGTACACTACATAGTTTCAAACAAGAAGCCTCATCCTTGACATCTTTAATTATGAAATTGTGTAATCCCTTGGCCTCTGTTCTTTTGGAATCTTGTAGTGGGTAAAATTAAGCCTCAAGCCTTCATCCTGACCTCTTGAGCCCCTCAAATGAGTAAATGTCTAGCCCTGGCCTGCTTTAACTGTGCGCTGTGTAGTCTCAAGGCTCAATCTTGGCCCCTAAGCTTCTGAGTTGTGCCACTCTGGAGTCCTTGAGCTTGATTCCCATCTTATCACTCAACTTTTCCTTAGTTAGTGGTTATCATGAAGCAAGCTAGACTAGGGGTTTATCAGACTGTTGTTGTCTTGTCATGAGGAAATTTTAGTTGTAGGTATTCTATCATGTCATGAAAGCATTATGATGAAGGAGATGATGAAGGAGAACCTACTAAGAGACACCTTTGTAGCTATAAAGACAAGTTGATCAACCAAGAAAGAGAAACGGACACAAGATTTTGACAACAACTTGAAATCAAGATCACATTAAAGACTCCCTACCTTCAAGCCTTGTGGAGGAGGAAGGAGAAGAGCATGTTCTATCTTTCAAGAAGACACAAAGAAAACAACATTAAAGAATGGCTTGACATGGCCATGTCATTAGGAAGTTGATGTCATTAGTTTCATTTCATGTCATGTCATGAGTCATCATTTACCACATCATTTGTGGATTATGTAAATTCAATATTGGATAAATGTAATGTAAAGTGGAAGTCCAAGAGTAATCTATATATTGTGAAAAGTCATGAAGGAGTCAAAAGGTCATGGAGACATCAAATAATCATTGGGGTAGTCCAAGAGTCACAAGGGAGGTGAATGGTCACCCCATTGGTCATATATACATCCTTATAGATCATGAAAATGAATTTTCACCTTGGCTCCTCCTACTAGGAATTAGAGAGGAAAATAGTTCTTTTGGAGCTAGTGGTATTCATTGTATTGATGTATCTTGGAACTTTTTCTTAATTCAGAATCTTATTGAGCCAACAAACTTTCATGTGTATGTCGTAAATATTGTAAGACTATTCTTTGAATGTTTTCCATGTATGTTGTTTTCATTTGTACTAAGGAAATTGAGATAATTCAGTGGATTTGGTACTTATCTTGTTCAAGGTGTGTTGTATGTGTTTTAACAATCATTGTTTCTATGTGAATTGTTTCACTTTTTGTCCAACGCTTATTTCATATGTACATGCTCGTGTGTCTTTTCTAGATTAGTACTATTACTTGTCTTTAAAATACTCACTTTTCTCTCCCCTTCGGTAGAAGAACCTTGAAACATTCTACAATTGAACACTCCACAAGGCATACTCACTTTCTAATCTGAAAGTACCTATGTACTATCTCTTGTGCTGGACATTGTAGCCAAGGAGAATCTCTAAGAATATATGGTAGCCGAGCCTTATTTTCAGAAGTGATCCCACACCAAATGGTGCAAAGTATAATTGGGAATTTTCATTAGGGAGACGCCCTTGCATGTTGGCGGGATCCATCAACACCAACATTCTGGTGCTAGAAGGAGGTCAAGATGATAAGGCGTGTCTGTTGAGTCTATTTTGAACCTCTTATCATAAATGGATCATACCCAAATCATAATTTTGGAATGTTTCTCTAACCTATCCTGTGGTAAAATTTTCATCTCTTCGGAACAACTTGATGACTTGTCTAAATTTAAGTTTGATAGTGAGGGTGATACATCTATTATTAGGCATACATATGTTTTTCATGAGTTCTTTCAACACTATGACATTCACTGTGAAGATGTGGCTTGTATTCCTTTCTAATTTACACTTGAATGTCAAGTTAACCAATGGTGTCATACCCTACCACCTGCTTCCATTCATTCTTTTGAACCCCTCATCAAGGAGTTTCATATAGCATTTGATATAGAATTTTTTGAACCGGTTGAGGATTTTTCTAATCGATTCCTTCACCTTTGTTATGAATTTCCTGAAGAAATTAGGATTTCTTTAAACAAAAGTTTGAGTGGTGGGTTCATATCTCTTTTCATGGTAAATTTGAACCTCCTGATGTTTCTTCTTCCCAAACTCTTGTAAATCACGAGACACCTCTAATTTCAAAGGAGGAACCGACTATTCCTTTCGTTCCTTGTCCTCCTCCTTTTTCAGTTCCAATGTTGGTGCCTCTTTGCGATGAGGTAGAAGTTTGGAAATCTAAAAATTAGATCGCGTATTCATCAATTCAACCTTAATCCATTTCTTATGATACAAATCCAATGGAGGAAACATTGGAATGGTTCACGGAGCCTACGGTGAAGGATAATTCTTCCACTCCTCAAGATGATACTAGCATTCTCAACCTCAATCCTGAATATTGTTGCATTGAAATTATTACTTCTTTAAGGGACATTTGTCATCCTCTATCATCTACATTCCATGACTCTTTGTATCATGATCTACTTGATCAATCTACTCCACCAACTAGTTCTTCACACTCTCTTGATTTTCAAGTTGTTGGTTCAAATTGTGATTAGGTACAAGGCAGTCACATTACACAGGTAGAGGGGTAGGAAAGTGAAGATACCTTTTATATCTCTTCCATTTTTCAAATTCCCCCATGTCAGGATGATGCTCTTCCATTCTCAGATGATTTTCAATCTACTAATGTTGGTAGTGAATCAAATGCAATCAATTTGCTTAGATCCGTAGTCTTGGGAAAAAATCATTCTGATGATGATGACTCTATTAATGAATGAGATGATGAATTCCCAAGTGCATTAGCTGATCTTATAGTTCCTTGAGAAGATTTTGATTTGAAATATTTAGATCTATAATTTGATTCAGTCAAATAACATGTTCTTGTGGAAACTTCCTTTTGATCTCACTATCCTTTGGGTTCTATCATTTACGATGTGTCTAACTGCGATGAAGCTACTCCATGATTTTCAAGCTCTTCATATGATAAGTTAAATTCTCAATGGACATAAGGTAGTGAGATTATGCATGATGAAAAGGAAAAAATCCAAATCATTGAGTATTCTTTCTATTCCCCAACATCTACTATTTTTCATGAGAAAAAATCTTCAAATCAAGTTGCTCATGAAATTTGTTTGATTCATTCATCTCTAGATTTACAATAAGAAGAATCTTTCGACTTGAGTATTTTGGTTGTTGAGGTTGTAAAATATCATGAAATTAGTGATAGAGGTGGTTGTCATATGGTTAGTAGTGGTCCTATCAAAATTACTGATATAAACTATTTGCACACCATGCATGATCTGATTTTACAATCCTTGAAAGTTTTGGTACTTGTTAGGAAGTTAAGGAACTTCAACTTCTGTTAATGGTTATGTCAAGATCTCGTGACTCTGGTAAGATAAAAAAACTAAGTCAAATATGTTTTTTCTCACAAAATTATTTTCTTAGTGTGTTTTCACTCGAGGTAAATTCTTTCTTCAAAGATTTTTGGTACTTCAAATATAGTCTTTCGAACTTTCAAGATTCATTTTTTGATCGGATTCATGATTCTATTTTAGTTGATTCATCTCCATGCAAGGATCTTGTGCTTAACTTGGGTTTGGAGTGTGTATCTCCCATAGAAGCATGGAACTGTGAAGTTGATCATTTCAAAGATTATCTTTGACCAAAGGAATTATGTCTATCAGCTACATTTCAGAATACTTAACTCCTGGTTTTTGTTGTGAATGCTATATGACTAGTATTTTCATTCATTGCACTTGAAATCCTCTCGAGTGCTAGTGAATTCATGAGTTATTTGGTGATTCAAATTCTCCTTCAGTCATTATATCTGGATTGGTCTCATGTGTTTGATATATTGACATTCCTTTTCACTTCTTTCAACGATTACGATGCTAGTGTAGTGTGTAACCAGTTATAAGGAAATTGTTTGTTATATTTATTATGCGAGGGAGATGATTATTTTTTTCAAGGCATTCATAAATATGTTCAAACTAATATATATTTTTTATCTTCTAACCGAGAATACCATGCCACAAATGGTACATCTACTCATAATATTAACTTCCATCCATTTGATCATTTTCCCACTAGTATATCTTATGACAATTGTTTCAAACTGATTAATATTTTTGGTTTATCTCACTTTTCAGATATTTGTCAAGTATATGAGGAACTTTAGCCTTCACTGATGGTTATGTCAGGCCCTCACTATCTTGACAAGCCTTCTGAATATGATCAGATTCATTTTCTCTTACAAGATTCTTATCTTGATCCCACACTTTTAATTGAAAATTCATATTTTCAAACATTTCAGGGTTCTAAAGTAGAATGTTTTAAATTTCATGATCTAATTACTGAATTGTTGGAGCAACCTTACCTAGAAAGATCCATCGTAAATAAAAAGTTTCGATATTTTATCATGCTTGCTAAGGAAGACAATACAGATGAAGATGCGTTCACAAGAAGCTTCCCAGGCTTGTTTAATTATGGTTTTCACCGAAATGATACGAGTGTGAGATGGTTAGAAGTAGTGGTTGTAACATATCTTTTTGTTGACTTGCAATACCTTTAATTTTTTGTGCAAGTTGTTCAAGAATTTATATTTTCTATTGCATATTATTTTATATCTGTTTTAATCACTTATATCTTTGTGTATGTAGGTTGGGAGCAGTTACGGTGGTTACATTGGAAATTTCATTACACTTGACCTTGAGCTTCTAGATGGCTAAGTTAGGAGTAGGTCTAGCTGCATAAAAGTATCCCTTGCACACTCATCCTTCACTCACTTTCTGTACTATTTCTTGTGTTTTATTACTTTTGTCTTGCATCCTATTTTTAGTTAGCCTCCATTTTTTTTGTCCGTTTGATTTCATGTTCTTGTTGTGTCTTGTCTCTTCTTTTGTGTTTTATTTAATAATAATTCACATGAAGGATGTTCCCTTCATCTCAAAAGACAATGCGAAAAAATAGAAAAGGGTCTTGTGACACTACAACATTTGGCTATCCCTTAGTCCTTCCTATTCATCTTGTTTTCATACCTTTGGTCGATGATTTTTTTATGGAAAATACAATTCTTATGTAAGGATAACATTTTGTGAAACCATGATACCTGTATCTATTTTAGGAGCCTCATTTCTATGATCATTTCTTTATGTTTCAGTGTTTTTCATGCTGGTCCAATCAAGTAGAGAAGGACAAGGGGAAATTATAAACGAGAAAACCAGTATTTGAGGTTTTATATATGCTTCTCTGAAGGGAAACTTCTTCTTCTCTCAATAAGTCAAGATCCCTCTATTATGAATAATTTGGTATCTACGAATAAATACTAATTCCCTAGATAAGTAGCTATATCTAGAACAACAGTTTAAATCACTTTAACATTTTTCTATAAACAATAGATAAGACAAAGAGAATGAGAGGACCTACTTGCACTTTCGCTTTCCTCTTGTTTCCTTTGTATGAATCCTGTCGCTCCTTCTCGTACTTAACATGCTTGAGAAGTATATGTAAACATCAATAGAAGACAAGGAACCATTCAAAGCAAAATATCTATTGTTTACAAGTAAATGGAATCAGATACATTTACACATATGAGCATCATATATCAAGATAAGCATATGAAAAAGGTGCAAATACTTTATTGAATAGAAGGAAGAATTACAACCATGAAGCTTGATTCGAAGTAACTTCTCCAGCTTTGGTTCCATCCACATCACATCATAAGCATGACAATCTAGCAACATAATGACACTTACAATAGTCTCAATTCTCAAACTAACATTATCTCCTTACAATTCATCAAAGTCCAGCCCTTGATCACTTAGATGAGTGCTCAATTTATAGGAAGATGGAGGAGGTTTTTTCATCAATGAGAGTATTGAATGGCCTTCCATACTTAGAATTAGTTCCATGGAGGAAGGGATGAGAGGATAGGATGTATCTTAACTCATTCCTCATCCATTTTCGAGCTCATAGGAGATGATAAGTATGGGAATCTTCTAGAAGGCTCCAGAAGATAAGAATATTCCCCAAACCCTACATGAATTTCGCTCAAACTCGCCCAGCGTAGGTCAAAGAGGGCTTAATTGCTCTGTAGAGCACCATGGCATGGACTTAACTCGGTCCTTTTCATGTTTAGAGAGTTTGAAAAGGGACGAAAAGAAAAATCCACAAGTTCTTTTTCATAGATTTGTCTCTCAAGCTTGAAAAAGCATAAAACAATATGAGAGAGAACCTATTGACCATGTTCGATCAACGTATTCCTTTTTCGTAAATAATCTATCTCAACCCGAAAAAGGGTTAAACTTATATTGAGTAGATGTCATTTCCAATCTATTAACGAGCTGAAGAGGACAAGCACTCGGCAATATTTTCATATTTAGAGAGTCTGAAAAGAGCTTAAAGAGGACTCCATGGGGGTTCATTTTTTGATGTTTAAGAGAGCTCGATAAGGAGATAAAAGTATGCTCTGTGGTCAAAGATGAAATTTACAATTGAGCACATCAAATTATATAAGTCAGCTGTAAAACCTGCTCAAAACACCACCAAATGGATTAAACATACCTATTTCATGAGTAAAAATAGGTAAATACTAAGGTTTATTCGATTAATTAACATGAAATAAACATAAAAGAAGTATTTACCATGCCATTTTTACCATTTGATATTTACCATTTAGTTTTGTGCTCTGGGCTAGTTTTTTACCTCGAACTTTAGTAGCTGATTGTGAGAGATTCTGTGGACAATTTCTCATGCCGTCTAGACCAGGTAGGAGATCTACCCCTCCTCTTTCTTTTCATGTCATTCTTTTACGGTTTCATGCAAGTTTTAGGGTTTTTGGGGCCTCTGGGTTTAGATTTTTTCGCCCTGAAATCAATGCTAGATTTCATGTCGAAAACTGCACTGAAGAGCACCCAAATAGAAGGTTGCCTACTCTGCAGTGCACTGTCTCCTTGCCTGGGCTGCGCTGGGTGAGTTTCCCAAATTTGTTTCACTTGTTTGCTCCAAAATTTGTCCTATTTTTTGCATGGAAAGGATCCTAATTAAGCTTATGGTTTGATTGTAGGCTTTCATCAGATCATAATGACTATTACTTGGTGAGAAAGAGAGCATGAAGAACAAGACATGATTGCCCTAAATAATCCAGGTACAGTTGAGGCCCTCAAAACATGTGGGTTGCTCAAATATTTTAGGTTGTCTAGAATGAGGCAACAAATAGAACTATTGCAGTTCCTAGTTCATGCATGGGATCCGGTAGATCAGGCTTTTCACATAGGGGACAAAGTGGTCCCTATTATGATTAATGATTTTTACTTTCTTATTGAGCTGTCGAGGTGAGGTGCCCCCATCTCACTTTCAGGATTTGCCCGTGGAGGTGAATCGGTAAGGGATTACATTTGACAGTTTTGTCAGCCAGGTACACAACCTAGCAAGGATGGGAAAATAAACATCAGGGATGTAAGTGATTTTCCTTTGAGAACTATCCTTTTCACTATCGCAATGTTGGTTGGCAGTGTGACACTTCATTTGGCGAACAGATCATATATGAAGTATGCACTAGAGTGTCTTGAGCCAAAAGTATTCAACTGGTGTGAGGTCATGCTTTCTTCACTGAAAGAACAATTGAGAAAGGTAAAAAGTGGTAAGACGAAGATTTTTAGCTATGGTTCGATCTTAATCTCTTTTGTCTTAGAAATAATTCCATTGATGCAACCACAACATGTAACACCGACTGTAGCTGGTCCTAGAGATCCACGGATGCAGAGGTGGGTCAAATTGATGGATAGACATGCCGGTCAGTCAACAATCATTTTTTCCACTGCATTCTTCAGTTGGCTCAATCGACAACACATTGCCGTCAAGGAGCAACACATTTGGCAAATGGTCCAACAACAATGACATGATGCAATGGTGCAGGTGGTAATATAGCTTTATGGTCATAGATTTGGCATGCATAAAAAATTCTGATGGCAATTATACAATCTTTGAATATACTAGGCCAAAAGTAACCAACACGGATAATTCTCTATGCGGTAGCATAATTAGATAAGTGTCCACCACAAGCACCTAATTGGAAATCATTCAAAACTTTCTCGACTTTCTCATGAGTGAGGCATCTTCGTAAAATCATATCGATACCATGACGATAAAGAGTGTCGCCAACGATTAGATAATATTTGACTTGGTATCGGATACATTGCTATTGCGAGCAAGAGGTAACGGGCCAGAAAGTTTGGGTTTGGAGATAAATCAGTATATCTCCATACCACGTGTCATAAGACAAAATCAGGAACAAAGACTCATCCAGAATTGATAGTTCTAATGTCGAATCAATGATATTCGAGGGAAGGTCTCAAAGAAGCTCAATGAATACTAGAGATTTCGTTGATTTGGATTTGATGAATTCCAAATCAAACTCCTACAAAATAACGATCCATTTTGAGTATTTTCCCCCCAGAAATTAACATGACAAAATATATGTCATAGGGTTGCAATCTGAAATGGAAATGGTCTTTTGGAGCATGATATAGTGACGAAATCTTTGTACTACTTGAACAACTATCAAAGCTAGTTTCTCGACATAAGAGTACTTACTTTCTGTATCATTGAGATCGCGGCTCAAATAATATATCCGATGTTCAATCCTATCTTCCTCTTGGACTAAAACCATTCCAATGGTTGTATCTGCATCGATGAGATACAGGAAGTAGTCATTTTGATAATTCAGGGAATACATTAATGAGGCTCTAATAAATGTATCTTTAAGAGCATCAAAGGAAGCTTGCACAACCTGATCCCAATGGAAGGGTATCCCATTTTTTAGTAAACAAGTAAATCCTTTAGTCGTTTCAGTGTAATTAGGAATGAACCTCCTCAGAAAGTTAGCCTTCCCTTGCAGTCTCTGTAACTATAGTAGATTAGAAGGTGGAGGAAAATCAAGGATTTCTTGAGCCTTAAATGGATCGAGTTGAATTCCATATTTAGACACTACGAATCCAAGAAAATGACCAGAACCAACACAAAACACACATTTTTGTGGATTGAGTCGTATTTTGTAGTGTCGGCACCGTAAAAATATAGCTCTCAAATGTTGCAGGTGATCAGACCACTTTCGTGAATGAGAAGGTAAATCGTCAAGATAAGGTTGAACAATATGTTTGATGTCATGTAAGGCATAATTCATTTCCCCCTAAAATGTTGCCCTTGTGTTCTTCAAACCAAATGGGAGTTTCCGATAGGTGAATGTGCCCCATGGACAAATGAAAGCAGTTTTAGATTGGTCATGTGGGCGAATATTGATTTGATTGTAGCTAGAAAAACTATCCACAAATGAGAATATTTCACACCCGACACATTTATCAATAATATGGTCGATAAAGGGAGTGGGATAATTGTCTTTTGGACAAGCCTGATTTACATCCCTATAATCGACGCACACTCATAATGTTCCTTGTTTCTTCATGAGAGGAACAATATTGGAAACCCAGTGAGTAAGGGGAACAGGGTAAATGAAACCAACATGCAAAAGTTTTTCAAATTCTGCCTTAATGGCATCAACCTTCTTTGGATGAAGAGGTTGGAGGTGTCGTTGTACTGGTTTGACATCAGGATACATTTTGATTTCATGTTCAACTATACTAGAGTCTATACATGGCATCTCCTCGTATGAGCATGCAAATATATCTTGAAATTCACAGAAAAGAGCACGGTAAATATCAAGTCCTTATGGAGAACAAGATTTGCCAACATGAATGTTTTCTACAATGTTAGGTTTGGTCGAAATATTTACAGAAATAGTTTCTTCGATATTTGACAGGTTTCGCTCAGAATCTACTGTATCTATAAAAACAGAATTCGAAAGGAAATCGACAATTGAAGGGTGATTAACTTCATTTGAATAATCTTCGATGTGATCTGGAAGATGGGAATGATGATGATAATCCTCCCATGGTTCTCCTTCCATCATCATTGATTGGACGATTCCTTCATCAGTAGAAAATATACATGAAAAAGGATCGGAAGAAGTACCAAATTCTTATGAACGATCTACCCATACAATTGCCGAAAATGGAGTTGGGTTAACCACACAAGCCAGAAAAATTGATTGCTATGCAAGTTCAATAGGGCTTAGCGGCATGATTTCATTATTACTATCAACTTCAAAACTATTGGTAATCCTCCTTAAGTCAGATGAAGTGGAAGATATCATGTTGCAAGTCTCAACTCTTGCCACTTCTGCCATATTTGATGGTGGTGGTAGTGAAAATGTACCCATTAGGGAAGAGTCTTTAAAGAGACCTACACCAATGTTTTGGAGAGATGGTGGGGGTCCGTGTACCAACGAAATGCTTCCAGTAACCTGTGAACTAGAGGTGAAGAATGTGAGTTAGTCGATAACTGTGATTCCACCTTTATGAGGAAATACAATCATACGAAATTATGTTGAAACCATAGCAGTCATGGCATAAACCCATGGTCTTCCTAGAAAAATGTTGTATTCAAGGGGTCTATCAACTACCTCAACTTGAATTGTTACCGTTTTGCCTCCTAGTTCAATTTTCAGATTACTCAATATTCCACAAGGTGTATATGTGCGACTGTCAAAAGCTTTTAATGTTGTTGGTGAACGTGAAAAAGGCGGTGAACCAAGTGTTTTCCAGAAACTCATAGACATTATACAAGTAGATGACCCTTCGTCAATAATGGTTCGATGAACAAGTTTATTCAAGGCATTTACTTGAATCAGAAATGCTAATTGTGCTGGTAACTATGGCATATAACCCGCATGGTTAAAAAACACAAGTTTGGAATCAGTTGGATCGATTCCACCAATTGCTGACAACAAAGCCTGCTTTTGGGAGGGACAGTTCTGAAGTACCTCAAGTGTAGACATAATAGAAGGTGACTGAGCTAGATCTTCTACTATATTATAATTCTGTGCAACTCGATCTCAAGGGTTAAATGTCAAGTTATGTACAACTCCCTTAGGTGGTTTTATTGTTAACTCTGGTGCAATAGGTGGTGGAATAGGATCATTCAAAGTTGTAGTCGAAGGGTTAGGTCGATCAGCCTAGTTATTTGATGACGATGGTTGATTTCCATAATCTTTACTTCATGTTGACACCAAAACATCATCTTTCTACTTAGAGGTGGATAGCATAAGCACTTGGGAAGTGGAAGCTTAGTCTGTAGCAACCAAATTTGTCTCCGGTTTTGGAAAAGGATCAGTCAATACTGCGGGTGTATTAGAATTATTTAGAAGCTTTGAGACTTCGGAGTGGTGTAGACAATCTTGCGTAAAATGCTCATTGTTACAGATGAAACATGGGTAACGAGGTTTCCTAGTCGAAGAAGAGGAATCAGATGACTTCTCTTGAGGGGAGTTATTTTGTTTCTTCTTGTTTTTCTCCTTTTTCTTACCTCGTGGTTGCTTTTCATTCTTGCCTTTGTTAGATGACACAACATTTATTTCGGAGGTAAGAGTGTTATCAGGTGCATTTGTAGTTTGATTGGTAATGACAAGTGTTTGACCAAATGGTCTACCTACCGTTTGTGTGATCAGAGAACCAATCACACCATCTCCAGCATGAGAGTCCTTACTTGATGGTGGAGGAGGAATAGTGAAAGCTGGTCGGGGTGCATTCGGGATCTTGTCATAGAGCGTGCTAGACTGTGTATAAATCAAGTCCAAATATTGGGCACAAGCAAATACTTGCTCTTCTGTGACAACTCCACCTTTTGCCACATCCTCAGTGATAGATGGCAGCAAGGATTTTATAAACCAATCAACCAGAAGCTGATCAGGAACAAAATTTTTAACCATGTGATGACGACGATGCCACTCATGAATATGATCAAAGATATGAGTAGTAGTAGTCGGTTTAAATTCGGTTAATAGTTTCGTTCCAATCTCATATTGTATGGGTAACTGGAAGTGGTTTAAAAACGTGGTAGCTAAAGCAGTGAAGTTATCGAAAGAAGCTCGTGGTAACTTGATGTACCACTTCATAGCCGGACCAGTTAGTGTTCTCTGGAAAAGACGAAGTCTAATAGAATCATCATTCAAGGAGTTTGATGAACACCATAAATGAAAAGTCATGACATGGTTTGACGGGTCTTCTCCAGGATTTCCATTGAATTTCGGAATATCAGAAGGTAACTTATGAGGAATCACTGGCCACCAAGGTGCGTAAAGAATTGGGTCATTGGTGAGTCGATTTAGATCTGGTAACTCAAGTGTTGCAACGAAAGGCAACTATCTATTGAGGTTAGGTTGAGCATATCCAGGGTAAGATGGAATTTCCTGGGCAATGGGCCTTTGCATACCAGCATAAGGCATCTGCTGCTAGTAACCTTGATATGGGTAAGTTTGTTGAGAAAATTCAGTGTAAGGTTGTTGTTGTTGTGCACCAGGGTAAATTTGTTGTTGTCCAAACCCAACATAGGCTTGTTGACTAGGGCCTGGATAAACTTGTTGTTGATCAAACCCAACATGAGTTTGTTGGCCAAGTCCATGTTGAGGTTGGTATTGCTGGAATTGTTGTTGTTGATATTGGGGCTACCAAGGCTGTTGAATCAACTTTTGTTGTTGTTGCCCACCAATGTAAGGTTGATCAGGTTGTGAATACACTAAACCAGTGTAAGTCTGAGTCATTCCAATAAAAGGTAAACTAGCCTGAAGTTGTTGGACTCTAGACACAAGTGGTTGTTGCAAAATTGCCTGAGAAGGTTGGATCTGTATACCTGAAACTTAGGGGTCTAAGGTTGAAGGGCCAACTTGCATAGGTTGCGATAAAATAATTTGGGCTTGTGATCATGGCACAGTTGTAACAACAGGTGTTGTAGGTATGAATGAGACAAATTGCATAGGTTGCGATGGATAAACAAGCCTAGGTTGAATGGGTATGGTTGGCTTCCACTGACAGACAATCATTCTAGGCTGACCTAAAGACGATGACATACCGACATATGGTCGCCCCCCAGAATATGGAGGATAAGGAGAATATTCTTATTATTCTCCATATGGGGGTAGTCCAGTGTTGAGTGGATACATAGGATGATAACCAAATGAACCATCTTGATGTGAACTTGATAGGTCCAGCTATTCGGTACCCGTAAATGAGGAACTAGATAAGATTCTAGTAGAGGACATTGGTGAAGACCAAGGGCTAGAAGCAACACCTGAGTGGGTTCTCGATAAACATTGATAACCCGATGGGATGAACGAAACACCATACAAGTGTGACTCAGGTGTGGTAGTAAACATCGAAGAGGTTGCGACATAAGATTCTGCCATAGCTGTAATAGATGGTACGGTCTGGGGTGTTGACTCTACCATAGTCAAATGTACAAATAAGTCTCCTAACGAATCAACAGGTGTATGAAAGTAATCAAGATCAAAAGGAGCAGTGAAATGAGGAGTATAAGGATACAGATGCAGTCTAGTTCCAAAATGGAATGGAGTTCTGGGTGATTCTACCTCAGGTTCATCTTCTATTGAAATAAAACCAGGTGGAAGAATTTCACTGTCTAGTCCATAAAAGATTTATGGTTGTTGCTGAGGTAAAGAGGAGGTCTCGATAGTTACGGATGTCTGAGGATCTACTGATCGATCTTCTTCCGGTAAGATAACAACTTCTGATTTTTCCATCTCAAGATCCAAATGTTCTGGTAAAAGAACAAGTTTAGGTTGGGCTTCATGAACAACTTCTAGTTCAAAAGTAGCTTCTGATTGAATAGTGATGGGTTCAAGATCCAGTTTTGGTTGAACAGATTCAGGTTTAGAAGTAATTTCTTGTTGAACAACCTGGGTTACCATTTCACTAGATTCAATTCTAGTTTCCTCAGGTAATTGTGGAGATTCAGTAATAGATGTACTAGTAACCATAGGAGTAACTAGGGTCACAGTACTTGTTGGTATAGGTGTTTCTGGTAATTCAGATGAAGAACCAGATGCTTGTGAAGTACTGGATCTAGTTAAACGAGACTGCTTTGATCGAATAGGTGTAGCTTCATGCGGTAAAGGTGATTTACTCACCGCTCTCTGCAAACAACGAGGTAAGGGTTGATTTTCCTCCATAATTGTTGATTGATTTTATTATAAAAAGAAATAAACAAAAAGGGGTAAGCTAGGCAAAAGGTTTAGCAAGAAACTATGAACTACAGAATACCTCCTAGCGAACCAAGAAGTATGGGCAAGCAATCTCCACGAATGCTGTTTTCGGTGTATCATAGTGTACAAGGCGGTCGACTCGGTTACCTAAGGATGGATAACAACCTAGTGTTGTCCTCCCATATATACCCAAAAGTACATGGAGGCCCAATATGTATTAGTGCTATCTAATGCAAAACCGCACAATGAGAGCATTCCCATATACTTTACATACTGTAACACTGCCCTATATGCCCGAAGGTATGTGGATGAGCTACGATATACTCATGTACGTGGAATGAGATATCACACTCAAGATGTATTGTAGACAAGTTAGCGACAACTGCTATGTTTTATGATGCCGGAACACGTCTCTAGCATAAAACCTCTAAATGTTTTGCGTTAGATGACAATGCTCCATTAGGTAAATTGAGGTTAATTTTAAGTTGATCTTGCTTAGGAATTTGCATTTCAAGGTTCACCACGTGATGTATTTTCAATTCCTAGAATGAAACTAATATGATAATCATTATTTTCATTCAATTTAACAATGAAAATCTTAGCTAATAGGGATAGAGCAATCATATTTCTTTCAATCAAAGAGCAAAGAGCACAATCTAATGCAATTTCCCTAAACTATTCCTATGAGCACACACAAATTTTTTTCAATGCACGATGCAAGTTTTTCTTTTAGATTCCCTTAATGTTATGATGAACAAAAAAGGAAACTAATGCACATACATTCAATCAATCTTTAACAAGAACGAAGAGTTTATGACAATTATGTTTCAAAGGAAAAGAAGACTTTTACGACACTTTCTTTCGAACAAAGATTAATCGACTATAATCTAATTTTGATGATGAATCAATAATGACAAAGAAATAATTTAAGAAACATTAATCAATCAAGTCAAAGTAGGGCTAGCAAAGGAGATACAATCTTGATTTCAGAGACATGACATTCATTGATCATTCAACAAGCAATCAAACAGAAGAAATTTGGTAAAAAACCCTATCCAAAGGTGGAAAACTGACCCAAGGAGGATCAGCACAGCCCTAAATGGGAGACAGTGTGCTTCAAAGCACTATCCCTAAGCCAAGGGTGCTCTGCAATGCACTGTGTCCCTCACAAGCCTGCGTTGGTGATAGTAAGCCATTTCAAGAGGCAACTAAACACAGTTTTTGACCAAAATTCACTTCAACAAGGCTGAAATACAATCAATGAAAGGAAGTAAGGGCTACTAGAGTGTCCTAGGATGTGATCAGCTACTTCAAATAATGATCGTTCCCCAGTATGGTCGCCAATTTGTTATGAAGAATTTGGTATCTACGGATAAATACTAATTCCCTCGATAAATAGCTATATCTAGAACAACGGTTTAAAGAATTTTAACCTTTTTCTATAAACAATAGATAAGACAAAGAGAATGAGAGGACCTACTTGTACTTTCACTTTCCTCTTGTCTCCTTTGTATCGATCCTGTCACTCCTTCCCATACTTAACATGCTTGAGAAGTACCTATAAACATCAACAGAAGACAAAGAACCAATCAAAGCAAAAGATCCATTATTTACAAGTAAATGGAATCAGATACATTTACACATATGAGCATCACATATCAAGATAAGCATATGGAAAAAGGTGCAAATACTTTATTGAATAGAAGGAAGAATTACAACCATGAAGCCTGATTCGAAGTCACTTCTCTAGCTTTGGTTCCATCCCCATCACATCATAAGCATGACAATCAGGCAGCATAATGACACTTACAATAGTCACAATTCTCAAACTAACATTATCTCCTTACAATTCATCAAAGTCCAGCCCTTGATCACTTAGATGAGTGCTCAATTTATAAGAAGACGGAGGAGGTTTTGTCAACAATGAGGGTAATGAATGGCCTTCCATACTTAGAATTAGTTCCATGGAGGAAGGGATGAGAGGATAGGATGTATCTTAACTCATTCCTCATCCATTTTCAAGCTCATGGGAGATGATAAGTATGGGAATCTTCTAGAAGGATCCAGAAGATAAGAATATTCCCCAAACCCTATGTGAATTTCACTCAAACTCACCCAGCGCAGGTCAAAGAGGGCCTAAGTGCTCTGTAGAGCACCCTGGCATGGACTTTACTTCTCTGTAGCACACCCTTGCATGGGCCTACCTATGCTGGTCCCTCTAGAGGTCATTTTAGGATGTCTTCAGGCCATGAAAATGTCTGGGAAGGAGGCATTCAAAAGGTTGACTTGTTTAGGGCATGTAGAAACTGAAATTAGGGTTTGATGAGCCCTAAAACGCTGATCTAGATGATGGGAGTGATGTGCCCAAATGGATTTGTAACACCCTCTTCCACCCCACAAAATAAATGTGTCAATGCACAATCCTATAAAATAAATAAATAAATGGTGTTAAATGAAGAGAAAGGCTTCCTATGTAGAGATGTGAAGCAAGAAACTCCGTCGGGGTACTATTTAGGATTTCTGGCAGTGGAGCATTGTTTTTGTTCCTGAAGTGACTCTGCCAGGGTACTGTCAAGGATTGCTGGTAGTAGAGAAACACCAAAGATGAAAAAATACACTCTAAATATACTAAGATTGTGAATAACATTACCCTTTTCCTAATTTGAAAGTTTGCGATATATATGGACTTATGATTGTGTTCAACCAAGAAAGAGATGAAGGGGATTATATCTATAACCAGGTTAAGTGGGTAAACTAGAGTAATCTTAATGGAGAGTCAATACTTCCTAAGAAAGTAGACCCTGAATGAAAGATTTGACCAAGGCAGAGAAGCTGGAGTTTTACCAGTGTGTCTCCAAGTGTTGTCACTGTGATAAACACGCTCCAAAATTTGGTCTACAATTGAATTTTGGAGCTAATATGGATCTTGCGATCGTTCGTTCCATAGTCACCTTATGGTTAGTCAACAAGTGTCAATGTCACCTGCTCACACATGCTCAGTGTGCAACAAGTTCATGAGCACACTCTTTTATGCAAGTTTAAATAGGAATAGCACAATTCCATCAAGACTATGTCTGTCTAATGTTCAACCTATGTTGATAGTCAGTGCACACTTTCATCAATATTCTCTCACTTGATTGCGATTTTTCTTCTATTTCTGTGAGTTTTTCCAATTGTCACTTTGGTGCACCTTTACCTTTATAAGTGTCACTTTCATGTTTACGACTGTCACTTTTGATTTGTTTTAGCGTAATAAGTGTTTTTTTCATGTTATCTTCATTCTGGCATGTGTTACTTTCAATGTCATTCACATTTTGCAAATGTTGTTTGCACCTTATATCATAAATGTCATCTTTTGGCATGAAAAATGTCGCACATAACACATATGTAGTTTTGGTTTGTTTCAAGGGGGTAACCTTGGTACTAATGAATCATTCTTATCATGTATACATGTATCATACTCATTCCAAAAGTTTCAAGCACTGTCACATAAGTGTCATCACAAAGAGTACCTTTTAGTGTCGCACTTGGAGAAATATGTCACAATGTCGTTGCATTGAGGGAAGTATGTCGTCTATGTGTTCTGAGTGATCAATGTTGTGTCATCAACAATTCTAATTGTGTTATCATACTCACATTTTTTCCTTGTTCAATTTGGCCTCATTGATCCCACACTTAACCAAATCCAGAAAAGTTCATTCATGAGCAACTTGACCTCACTCAGCCTTCCTGAGTTGTGCATTATGCAATATTAGCCCTCAATCCTAGACCTTTCCTCTTGGAACTATGCAATACATATTCCCTTCCTTTCAGAACGATGTAGTGCATAGTCTCAATGTTTAGTCCCAACCCTTGAGCTCCAGAATTGCAGAGTCTCCACCTTTAGTCAGTCTCCTATATGCATTGTGTAGTCTCAAGCAACAAGCCTCAGCCTTAACCTCTTGAACTATGCAAATGCACAATCCCTTGGCCTCTATCTCTATGAAATTGTGAAGTGGGCAACCTCAATCATTTAGCCTGACCTCTTGAACCCATCAACTGGAAGATGTCTAGGTCAGGCCTAGCATACCTAAACTACACACTGCATAGTCTCAAGCCTCATTCTTGGCCCCTGATCTCCTGATCTATGAAACTACATAAACCTTGGGCATGATTCCCAACCTATCACCTGATTCCATATCAGTCAGTGGTTACCATGAAGAATTCTAGACTAGGGTTTTATTGAACTAATGTTGTCTTGTCATGAGTGGAATTCAGTTGTAGTTATTCTATCATGTTATGAAAGGATGATGATGAGGGAGATGAAGAAGGATACCATGCTAAGAGACACCTTTGTAGTTGTAAAGACAAGTTGATCAATCAACAAAGATAAAGGGACACCAGATTGTGACAACAACTAGAAATCAAGATCACATTGAAGACTCCCTACCTTCAAGCTTCATGGAGGAGGAAGAATAAGAACATGTTCTATATTTGAAGAAGACATAAAGAAAGCATCAACAAAGAATGGCTTGACATGTCCATGTCATCAGGAAGTCCATTTCATTTCTTGTCATGCCTCACTATTTTCCACATCGTATGTAGAATATATAAATTGAATATTGGAGAAATGTGATGTAAAGTGGAAGTCCAAGTGTCATATATAGAATGTGAAAAGTCATGAAGGAGTCAAAAGGTCATGGAGATGTCAAAAATTCATGAGGGTAGTTCAAGAGTCACAAGCGAGGTAAATGGTCACCCCATTTGTTAATATACACTCTCATAGCTCATGTAAAAGACTTTTCACCTTGGCTCCTCCTACTAGGCATTATAGAGGAAAATAGTTCTTTTGGAGGAGCAAGTGGTTACTCTAATGCTCCACTATTGGAGCTAGTGGTGTTCACTGTCTTGATGTATCTTGGAACTTTTGCTTAGTTCAGAAGCTCATTGAGCCAATAAAATTTCATGGGTATGTCGTAAATATTATAAGACTACTCTTTGAATTCTTGTGATGTATGTTTTTTTAATCTATACTAAGGAAATTGAACTATTTTGGTGGCTTTGGTACTTATCTATTTTATCAATCATTTCTTTTGTGTGAACTATTTCAGTATTTGTCCAAGACTCCAATGATCCATTCATATGTACATTCCCATGTGTCTTTTCTAGATTAATACTATTACTTGTCTTTAAAAGTTTCACTTTTCTCTCCCCTTCAAAAGAAGAACCTTGATACATTCTACAACTGAACATTCCATAAGGCATACTCACTTGCCAATCCAAAAGTACTTGTGTACTATTCTCTTGTTCTAACCATAATAATGAAGGAAAATATCTAAAAATATATGGCAATCGGGCCTTATTTTCGGAAAGGTTCCCACACCAAATTGTGCAAACTATAATTGGGACTTTTCATAGGGGATACCCCCTTACATGTTGGCGGTATCCAACACCACCAACAAGCTATTATTTTCTTAGTATGGTAGTGGCATGAAACAAAAATTGTGTGATGGACTCTTGTTAGTAAAACCCTAATGCAATGATATGACAGTGTAATATAATTCACTTTTCAATCCGATGAAAGCTAACTACAGGAGGGTAAAGAGTCTTTTCCTTTTCTAGTGAAAACAACTTCTACAAAGACTCTCACTAAATTTTTATAAAATTCTCCAAGTTGATAGTAAAAAAAAATAAAAAATACTACAAATGAAATCACTCCAAAGAGAGAAGAAAAGAATACCCCCAAGCAAGAACACAAGACACTCAAAAGCTCGAGACTTGGGATTTTATGAATAATAAACAACTCAAACAAAAGGAAGGAGGAATATGAAGAGAAAAATTACAATGCATATCAAGCAGGGTTTTAGTTTAATGTATAAGAAAACAATGATCTACACAAGTCAAATCCCTTAACCCTAACTCAAGGATCAGCTAGTAAGGAATAATAGTAAACAAAGAATTTCAAGTCTGATGATAAGAAAAAATTTAAATCACTCAAGCAAACATTGCTAGTGATGATTTTCGTAACTACAACCAATTGAAAACAAAACACCACCAAGTACAATTCAAAGAAATAAAAACAATAGCTTGAATTAGATGAGAAACTCAATGAGTAAATAACCAAAATAAAACAAATTTCATAAATTAAATATAAATTTGAAAGTGGACTAGTATTGTAGGCAAAGCGACAAAAACAAATATGAAAAAAGAGATCCAAATCTTGAGGAAAAAAAAAACCCAAAAATCAAGCACAAGCAAGGCCTCAATGAAACCCTTAAAAGTTGTCAAATATATGGACCAAATTCACAACGGAGGAAATATTAGATCTAATATGTTTCACAACTGAAAATAATAGTAGCACATACGTGCAAAATGTTAAGAAAATTTCAAAGAAAAATGAGTTGAAATCAAAGCCAAATTCGACACCCAAGTAACCCTAGCAATAAAAAAATGCAAATCTAATTCAAAAGACAATGGTGGATAAGATCTCTAGTACATCTGGACTCAGGTAAGAAGCTTAAGAACAATCTACTCAAGGAGACAGAGTCGTCCAAGATCTCTTGGAATATCTTAGGACTTCAAGCACAATCATAAGGAAGGAAGCTTGGAAAATACGGTACAATTGCGGGCATGTAATAGTCAACATAGAAGTTCTGAGGAAGATTTTCTCTATAATAAATTCAATGCCTACTACTATGGAAGAAATATGAATAACTTATATTCAGGTAGAAATCACATGAGAGAATTTTTTGGCCGACACGTTTCGAACCAACAAGTGTGGTTCATCATCAGGACTAGATGAAGAGGCAGACCATGGCAAAGGCTTAAATAGAGAGAAAAGTAGAGATGGTCTACCTCTTTTAAGCCTTTTCCATGCTCTGGCTCTTCATCTGGTCCTGATGATGAACCGCACTTGTTGGTTCGAAACGCGTCGGCCAAAAAATTTTCTCATGTGATTTCTACTGAAAGACTTTGTTTAATTCATTATGGATCACAAAAGCTTGAATACATAACTTATCTTCAATGGACCATAAATTCCTCATACTGAGTCCACTTTCAGTGATTTTCTTTTGTTTTGAGAGAAATTCCAAGAGGAAATCAGGTCTATGGTTAATTCAATCAAATTTTATACAGAAAGTCCATAATTTTATTTTACAACCACAATATGTTATTCTCTCGTACAAAAACAAAAACAAAAATTTAGATCCAATATTTGCTTACATATGAAGAAAATAAAACTAATTGACATCCAATTAAATCTACAAAACCACATAAAAATCAATGGAATCAAGAGAAAATTGAAAATTCAATGAAGAAGAGTAGATCTAATACATCTAGGGCTCACTCCTCAGTAGAGTCGCCATATCTATTACACGAAAATTTGACTTCAACAAGTAAGCTATTTTTAACCTAGTAGATCAAAGGATGATCCACTGAGATGTGAGTGTGTGATCCTAAGAAGATCAAGAAGTATAACCGTTTTCTCATACCCACACATACAAATACACTCTACACTCATGTAATATGCTTCAAAATAAGGGTTGAAGGATTATTACCCATCACCCTCGTAGGTAGGTGTAGTCTCTTGAGTCTAATGTTTGAGAAAACCTTTCTTCCACTTGAAGGTCTCGCTTCTTCTTACAATAGGAAGGACCTTGCAAAAAAGAACCACCAAAAAACCAATAATAGCCTTCCTCAAAGGGATTATTAGTTTCGAAACGACATGCATAGGAATCAAATATGATTCAATGTGGAAATACAGGAAAGGAACATGTAGATCTATTAATCCAAAATGAAAGTACAAAAAATGTATACCTCTCAACAAATGAGATCCTCTTCTCAAGTCTGTAGCATGGTATCCTCCTCCCAATATAGTAGAGCTCTCATCCTATAATATGGATACTCACCCCCAACTGCCTTCCCTCTTGGTGAGATTATATAGGTTCATTCTATCTTCCGGGAGAATGTAATTAGACACCTATGGGCTTGAGAAGTTAGGAAACTTCTACAATAATGGACCCCTCACCAACTCATACACAATGGGTCAAGTTGATCTCCTTGGGAATGAAAAACTCTAGAAACCTTTGTCACAATTATGAGCTTTTCCTCAATGATCTCAATTATGAAATAATTATTATATCATAATTATAAAATTTTGACAAAATATTTATGAGAAATTAGTTAATCATGTAATTCCACCATTTTAACATGTAATAAATCTCATATAAGTAGAGTAAAAGGTGAAAGGGGATTCATTCTAGCCAACAACTGAGGTAAGTTGAACTTGGGTTTCTCTCATTTTAATGGAGTGGAAAATAGGCCTATAAAAATGATAATGACAATAAAAAATTGAAGATGGAGAAAGTAAAGCTTCATAACAAAATGGTTTTAGACCAAATAGAAATGCATTTTGATCTATCTGGAGTTGTAATTGAATTGGTCATGAAACTGAATCAAGCTACTAGTGACATGCTTGGACAGTCTATTAGTCAAAGGGAAGAAGAAAAAATGATACTAAAAACAAGAATAAATGACCCAGAAGATGCTCTAAATTTGGGTCCTTCGTTGATGACTCCATTGTAAATACAGACAACAATATTGGCAATTTCTAATCACAACACATCACATAGATTTGGTAAAATTATCAATGTCCTTAATGTGGTGAAAACATATATTATTGGTAATATATGTGAAATATTGCAAATCATTGATTATGCATGGAAAGAACCTTCCAATTTAGAGAATTTAGTACAAAGAAATAAGTCATTTGTCGAGTGCATTCAACATGATCTCAAATGAGATAGGCATTTCATGAACAATAACTTATTTTATTTCATCCAAAGACTTGATTTACTTTTCGATCCAGAGAAAAAGGGACGGGAATGAATGAATTCTAATCAAATGAAGCAAATCAAAACTACATGGTCTTAGAGAATCAGAATAATGGAGAGTGTGAAAACATAGAGAATTGAAGAGAAAATGCATATCAAGGCTTTATAGATTGTGCACAATCTAAACAATCCAGGTTGTTACCGGGAATAGTGTCTATGCATAACTACTAATCCCACTAAGGCTAGTGGCTACCTTAGAAACAAACAAAGTAAAGACTACTTTCGTTTTCCTTTATGAGAGATAGATGAGAGAAGAATAAAGGAGACCAACCTTTGTCTTGCGCTTGGTTCCTTGCTCGATTCCTCTCTCTTCTGATAGTCCTTTGCTACTTTCTTCCTTGTATACCCAGCTTCATATAGTACCTGTAGAATCAAAGTAGAACAATACTATATGAGAACATAGATCTATTATCATAAACAATCTAGGATCAGATGTAAATTGACCATACAAATGCATAAAAACATAAATCATACAAGAGTATGGAGGAAAACTTGAATAGCTTTATTGATAATCAAGAAAGAGCCAAGAGAGTTACAACCAATTGTTCTGACCCAGCATCATCCTCTCAGCAAGAAGAAGCCCTTCTTCACCTGATGACAAGCTTAGATCACCCAACACTATGATGTTGCACCAAGAAACCAACAGCACTTCCTCACAAGATACAAAATTCCAGCCTCCGGATCTCTGGGATGAGGGATCCATATATAGATGTCTGCAAGGGAGGTGAGTTAGCTTTTGAGAGTTGATTAGTGTCTTCTCTTTGATAGTTCTTGATTCCACTTGGAGATTGATGATCTCTTACTCATCCCTGGTCGAATTCAGAGAGGCAAGTGTCACAGGAGAAGTTTCTGGAAGATTCCATGCTCCTCCACCTCGCGGATTGACCCTGCCATTTGTCCCTTCTTGCCCATCGCACCCCATAGAAGGGATTTTTGAAATGCATCGCACCCACTGTGTGTATTTAGGTGGGATGCAGCGCACTTTGCCTATGGAGCAGGTGAAATGGTCCAGTTTTGACCAGTTCTGAGTAGTTTTTCATGGAGAACTTCTGGGAGAAGATGTAATTAGTTGACCTTGTTCCTTTAGGGGTCAGAACAACACTTTTAGGGACTTAAGAGCCCTTGGTTTATTGACATTTATGGTTGGGGTTGCAGTGCCCAAAAATGTCTATAACAGTGCCCCCTAAAGCATGAGGTCGTAAATTTGTTGATGTCGGGTGAAATGCTTTATCATGAGGATCTGAAGTTCTTTCAAGCTAGAAGGAGACCTGTAATAAGATACAATACAATACATTATCTTCATAATATTTTCATGATCTAGCTGAGGTGGGCATTCCCATGCTCAGCTTTATAAATTCATTTTCATGTACATGAGACAGACAATCGTCTGAGTGTAGACTGATGATTCTGGTAGAGTCATCATCCCTTAGATTAGATGATTATCTGTGCAGCAATGATGTACATTTGATGTCTTTATTTTCCTGAATATATATCGTAGCTCGGATGGATGAAACTAGATCCCGGGTCTTCAATCTCGTTCGATCTTCACTCAAGTACAAGTTGATCCATGTGAGAGATGTTCTGGAGTCGAACATGGAAAGACATCGCCTGATTACCAGCCAATGATGTAAACTGTTAACAGGCACGAGAGGAATCAACGATAATGATGATGACCCTCAAGGTACTACAGTACAATTCACGTGGTGTGAATAAGGGACTTGGCGTCGAACACCATGCAAAATCTTTTGGTCGAAGGCCATTAATGTAAACCTGTCACCGGAAGTGAGAAACTTGCCATTGAGGCATGCAAGCTTCAAAGTACTGAAAGGGTTGTTCCTAGATCGACTTCTTGGATAATGAGCTGATGTCGACAAGAAGCGATCCGTCATAGGAGGGCCTTAGTGAATCCCACATCAATGACACAGAACAGAGCAAATGATTTTAATGGAGGTGAAAACGATATGGTGATATAAGGTTCAGGGTGGCGGTCATGAAAGAATGGAGCGTAAATGTATTGCAGTGGGTGAGACACAAGCGAATTCTCTTGAACATATCGGTGACACTGACATGATGGATTGGTAGCATTACCCCAAATGTGGATGGTGTGACGGAACCATGGTGATGTGACCAGTGAATGGAACAACCCAACCTGACTCGGATGTGGAGTGAAAGTGTCATGTTCAAGAGCGACTTGCTACCAACAAAGTTTCTTCAAGTTTTCTTCCCAATTTTTCCCCAGTCATTGCTGACCAGTACCTCTTTATTTTTGTCAAGCTTGAGGAGGATAACATATGCTTGTTCTATAATTCGCCCTTCGGGCAAACCCATCGCTATGTTTTAACGAGCCTAGCGATAGTGAAACTCGTTCTTCTCTGTTATGGACAAGTTTGTCGCTATTAGGTTTTAACGAGTTTAACGACAAAGATAACTCGGTCCTTTTCAATTTTAGAGAGTCTGAAAAGGGACGTAAAGGAAACTCCAAAAAATCCTTTTTCGTCATCTAATCCCTTAAGTCCGAAAAAAGTATAAAACAATACAGAAGGGATGAATTTTCGGTACTTTTAACGAGCCAAACAAAAAAAGCACTCGATCTTTTTGTGTAATAATCCCTCAGGTCCAAAAAGATTAAAATCTAAAGGAGGGATAGCACTTCCGGTCACTTTAATGAGCGGGAGAGGCCAATGGCTCGGCAATCTTTTCATATTTTACGAGTCAGTTGAAAAGAGCTTAAAGGAGACTCGTCTTTGAGGAACGAGTGATAAATTCGGGTAGCAGCTGATTCCAGGTAAGGTTTGGAATTTTCCAATCATGGCAGTGTTACAGGGATGGCTAACAGGATCACTCTTCGCAGCTATTCTTCAAAGGGGTAAACAATCAAATGGAGGTGAATGATCGGCCAATACAGAGTGGAGGTCATGATGAGAACATGACCAAGGCTTCAAAGGCTGAAGTACTACATTCATGACAGTTATTTACTGGAAATTGGTTCATTTTTTATTTTAAAATGAGCTTAAACTCTGGAGGAACATTTGCTCATTGCTTATGTTTATTTTTTAACGAGCTTGAAGTCCGCGTTAAAACTGCTCGAGGTTGGTTTATTTTTTAATGAGCTTGAACCCTGCAGTAACACTGCTCGTGATAAGTTTGCATGCCCCCAGCATAATAACGCAAATCGAGGTGCATGCCCCCCAAGCTTCATTGCATTCAACTCGGTGGTTGGAATGAAGGTTTACCTTTGAGATTTGGAGAGGGGTTTGTTTCATTTTTTAATGAGGTTGACACAGTAAAAGAACTATCCTCATGTCTCCTTGTTTCATTTTTAATGAGGTTGACACGAGATAAGAACTGTCCTCATAATCCACCATATTTACAGTATTTGATAGAAAATCAAAACTGATGGATGATTAAGGTTGCTGGAATAATCTTCGTGGTAATCCGGAAGATGGGAGAGATGGTGGTGATCTTCCCATGGTGCCTCTCCTATCATCATTGATTGAATGATTCCTTCGTCTATAGAATGTACATGCGACCAAGGATCTAAAGAGGTGCCATATTCCTTAGAACTATCTATCCAAACACTCGATGAGCGTTGATTTGGGTTTGCCCCCCAGGCCAAGAAAATTGATTGCTACAATATTTCTAAAATGGCGATGATCCATGTTGACAAAATATTTAGGAATCTTCTGAATACATTAGATATAGAAGATTTCATATTGTAGGTTTCCATTGTGGCCACTTCCGCCATATTACTCGGAGGTGGTAGGGAAAAAGTACCCATTAAGGCAGGGTCTTTTAGGAGGCCTACTCCAATATTTTGAAGCGAATGATTGCTTGCATGGATCATTGGAATGCTTCCCGTAACTTGTGAACTGTCTAGGAGCATCAGGTATTTTATCGTAGAGCATGCCAGACTGAGTATAGATCAAGTCTAGATATTGTGCACGAGCAATAACTTGTTCTTCAATGACGACTCCTCCCTTTGCCACATCTTCTGTGATAGAAGGTAATAATGACTTAATAAATCATTCAGATAGCAGCTGATCAGGAACATATGTTTTTACCATTCTGCAACGACGTCGCCACTCATGAATATGATCAGATATGTGAGTGGTCGTTGTCTGTTTGAAATTGGTAAGAAGCTATGTCCCTGTTTCGTACCTTATGGGTAACTGAAAATGGGTTTAAAAGGTTGTGGCAAGGGTATTGAAGTTATCAAACGAAGCTCTAGGTAATTCGATATACCATTTTGCTTCCAAACCAATTAACGTTCTCTAAAAAAGGCAAATTCTAATTGAATCATCATTTAGGGTGTTTGATGAACACCACAGATGAAATGTCATCACATGATTCGACGGGTCTTCACCCAGATTTCCATTAAATTTAGGAATATCTGACGGAAGTTTATGTGGAATCGCTGGCCACCAAGGGGCATAAGTAATTGGATCATTCGTCAGCCGGTTTAGATCTGGTAATTCTAGAGTTGCTACAAAGGGCAACTGTTGATTCAGGTTAGGTGAAGCATACCCAGGATAAGATGGAATCGCCTGAGCAGTGGGTCTTTGCGTACCAGCATAACATATTTGATGCTGGTAACTTTGATAAGGTTGATGGGCATAACCATTATAATATGGTTGTTGATAACCGCTTTGGAAATGCGGTTGCCCATTACTTACAAAGACTTGTTGCTCAGGTCCTTGATATGATTGATGGAATGGCGATTGTTGAGATTGAATCAGCCATGGTTGTTGGACCATTTGCTGTTGCCCAATACTGGATGATTGACCAAGATGAGGAGTCATAGTACTTGTTTGAGCCTGAGTTGCTCCAGATAAGGAGGCACTAACCTGAGGTTGTGATTGAGTCGTTGAGACAAGAGGCTATTGTATTGCAACCTAAGAAATTTGGGGTTGACATACAACAGGTAGCACTTGTACTTGCGACGCAGTCACCATAGCAGGTATAGTGGGAATATTCGACACAGGGTGGACTGGTTACATTGAATATACAACCCTTGGTTGCTGAGGCAGTATTAGTACCCAACCGCTGGATGTAATTCCAGTTTGACCTGAACTTTGTTGTAAACTCCCATATGGTTGTTCTCTAGGAGGGAACAATGAAAAGGAATACTGCCCTCCATATGGTGGCAATCCAGTACTTAAAGGAATTTGTTTTCCCTTGAAGACCGGACTGCCCAAATTGACACCCTGAAGGATCAATTTGCCGAGACTCAACATAAGAGTTTCCGGATATTATTCCGGATGAACAAACAGAAACAGACCACATTGTCGAAATAGCCCCTGAGTGGGCCCCTTCTAGCGATTGAGAGCTAGCTGGGACAGATGGTATACCGGCGAACATTGTTGGAGTGACAGCAGGAAGTTCTGCCGTTGCTGTGTCGGACGACACAGTCTTAGATGTCGACGGTTGTTCAGACATTTCTAGTCTATCCAAAAGATTGCCTAGCGATTCTATAGGAGCTTCCGATGGCGGTAGACTAATTTCTAATGAAGAAGGATACAGAGTGATCCCGACTCCAAATTGCGATGGAGTACTAGATGGAGGATCCTCCACAATCTCTTCTATGGCAATCAGACCAGGTGGAAGAGGTAGACCGTCTGGTCCATAAAATATTTCTGGTGCTGAAGAAGGTATGGAATCTGCAGCAACAGATGCTTGGGGAAGAACACCCCCCGAATCAGTTGTAGATGGAACTGGTTCAGTAACACAAGTGTTTACCCTCACACTAGGATCAGTGCTACTGTCCTTTGGTGGCTGCTGAACTTCTTCTGTAAAGGCAGGGATACCAGAAATGTTTGGAGTAACCGGAGTCCCTGATGGTGTTGGAACACTTGTTCTAACTTTACCAAGGGATTTGGAACCGGTTAAACGAGTTTGCTTTGTCAGTAACAGTTTTGATTCCGGAGACAAAGATGGTTGACTCGTAAGCCTTCGCGAATGACGGGGTTTCAATTGACTTTCTTCCATGATTGCGGATTACTCGATCAACTAAAAATGAAAGGGGAAGTATGTTTCCGAATTAGATGAATTTTAGATGCTTTGACACAACTTGTTTTTTCAATTTTTAAGAGTCGAGAAAAAACAAAAGATGACTCTAGTCGCCTTCGATTTTTAATGAGCCTGAAGTGACAAGTGCTCAGATGGACCTTTTCCGTTAAGGAGTCTGAAAAGGAACGAAAGGGACTGCTCTGGAAATCTAGACAGAGGGATTACCAAACCAATCGCAAAACTGCAGAATACTTTTTACGGTACGGCAGTCAATCTTCCCGAATGCTGTGTTCAGTGCATTGCGATCGATAGGGCGGTAGACACGGCTTCCTATGGATAAAGGATTAAGCCTATTGTGGTCTCCCAAAATATACTCGACGGTACATGGGAGCACAAGTCCATACTGGCACTTATCGTCTCAAAGTGGAGGAATCACCCAACCAACAGTGAAAGCAACAGTTACCAGGCTTTACGACGCCGGAATACGTCTCTAGCCTAGACTTCTAGATGTTGTGCGTTAGGTTCCAAAGTGTTTTTAGATTCATTAAATTTATTTTATAGTTGATCTTGCTTAAGAAATTTGCCTTTCAGGTTCACTGCATGATGTAAATGTACAATTCCTAAAATGCAACCTAAGATGATAAACAGTCGTTTAATCTTCTTTTTTGGCAAATGAAAATCCTAGCTACTAAGGAAAGAAAGATGGCGTTCTTTCAGCAAAGAGCAAAGAGCACACACTATATGCACTGTCCTAAATCAAACCAACAAACAGTCTAAATGCAAATGCACATGCATGTATTTGTTTTCAGCCTTTTTAATATGTGAATGATAAAAAGAAAGCTAATGTGAAAATCTGAATTATTTTCAAAGCGACAATTATTAACAAGTTTCTTTTCAAAACGAAATGAGGACAATGACAACACTTTGCGATTTGGAATTGAAAACTTGCTTTCGACACTTAGAAAAACTACTAATTCAGACCAGATACAATAGTAACAAGATAATCGACTATCAAGAACAATCAGATTCTCTTCTATGACTGAAAACGACACTTGCGACACTTTCAAATCAAGAAACGACAGTACAATTATGCTACTTCTTTGTAAAGGAGAATTGAAAATGACTCAAAAAATACATAAAAGCATTTACAGTTCTTTGCACAATGAAGGCGGAATAACAGCAAGGAAAGGGGTTTCAAACAGAGGTGTACTGACTACAGGCAGCAAAACTCCTGAATAGATCTGAAAAGAATGAGCACAAAAACCAAAATTTAGGAACAAGGCCTTGTCTGATCAGCACACCTGTAACACAGTGAAACTGAAATGCAGTGCACCTACTACACTCGGGAAGTGTGCTACGTTTGAAGTTCACAGAACAGACAGCGTGCTGGACCAGGGACGAGACTTTGATTGGGTTCCGGGTCACAGTTTGCAGTTCAGTTCAGGGATTTTGGCCGAGCAAGTGGTAATCAGTAAATCAATCATAGGGGTAGATCTAAGGAGGTTACTAGAGCCACCACAAGGGCAATTAGAGAGTTTGTAAATCAATTGTTTAATTCATAAACAAAACCCGGAGATTGATTGAAGCGGCATTTATCTACTTTGCATTTGCATAGCAAATGCAGTTCGAAGGCTACCTGGCTCAACTTTAGGCTCTGTCTGTAAGTTTATAAAGTAAAAAAATGTAGATAAACAAACAATCTACTTGCTCCCCAGTGGAGTCGCCATTTTGTTACTGGGAATAGTGTCTACACAGAACTGCTAATCCCACTAAGGCTAGTGGCTACCTTAGAAACAAACAAAGTAAAGACTACTTTCATTTTCCTTTATGAGAGATAGATGAGAGAAGAATAAAGGAGACCAACCTTTGTCTTGCGCTTGGTTCCTTGCTCGATTCCTCTCTCTTCTGATAGTCCTTTGCTACTTGCTTCCTTGTATACCCAGCTTCACAGAGTACCTGTAGAATCAAAGTAGCACAATACTATACGAGAACATAGATCTATTATCATAAACAATCTAGGATCATATGTAAATTGACCATACAAATGCATAAAAACATAAATCATACAAGAGTATGGAGGAAAAATTGAATAGCTTTATTGATAATCAAGAAAGAGCCAAGAGAGTTACAACTAATTGTTCTCACCCAACATCATCCTCTCAGTAAGAAGAAGCCCTTCTTCACCTCATGACAAGCTTAGATCACCCAACACTATGATGTTGCACCAAGAAACCAGCAGCACTTCCTCACAAGATACAAAATTCCAGCCTCCGGATCTCTGGGATGAGGGATCCATATATAGATGTCTGCAAGGGAGGTGAGTCATCTTTTGAGAGTTGATTAGTGTCTTCTCTCTGATAGTTCTTGATTCCACTTGGAGATTGATGATCTCTTACTGATCCCTGGTCGAATTCAGAGAGGCAAGTGTCACAGGAGAAGTTTCTGGAAGATTCCATGCTCCTCCACCTCGCGGATTGACCCTGCCATTTGTCCCTTCTCGCCCATCGCACCCCATAGAAGGGATTTTTGAAATGCATCGTACCCACTGTGTGTATTTAGGTGGGATGCAACGCACTTTGCCTATGGAGCAGGTGAAATGGTCCAGTTTTGACCAGTTCTGAGTAGTTTTTCATGGAGAACTTCTGGGAGAAGATGTAACCAGTTGACCTTGTTCCTTTAGGGGCCAGAACAACACTTTTAGGGACTTAAGAGCCCTTGGTTCATTGACATTTATGATTGGGGTTGCAGTGCCCAAAAATGTCTATAACACAGGTATCACATGTTAATATGGATTAATTTCAAGGGAAATGTTGATAGTTTGATTGGATAAGCTAGAGCAGTCAAAGGAAAGAGAATTCCATAATATAGCTGATTTTAGTACACAAGAAATTAGGGTATGGCTAATTACCTATGTTGATGTTAATAAAAAAAAACTTTTCTTTAGCTACGTAATTGCATGCAGAAGTAATGGAAATTGAGGAGATATTCAATCAATGTGTCAAACTGGAAATTATAGTTTCTCCTATGAAAGATTTCATCCAGGAAAAACTAAACAAATCACTTCAAGAGGTCAGAAATCTGAAAAACAATTAACAATTAAACAATCATGATGTATGATTTTACATAGTGTGAGTATTCTTAAATCTTGGAATATTCATTTTCTTGTTTACTAGCGATTAGATGTTCAAGTTTGTTATATATGTTATCATTAACTAAGCCAATCTTTGGATGCAATTTATTACTTTTCTTTGCAGATGGATTTTTCATATTATGGTTCATGGGAATCCAATTCATTTACTTATGTGGTTAGGTATAAATAGTTTGATAGGCACTTTAGGAATCAAACACTATTATCTATACCCAAAACTTTTGAAGTGGTTTACATAAGGGATTTCATTCACACATGGCTTTTTTTTCCCATATTTTCTTTTTTTAGAGTTAGATTATCATTTATAACATGTATTTAATTAATTATGGAATAATTGTTGCTATTTTCCCAAAATGTAGGTGCATAAAGTTAAAGAGAAAAAAAAATGAAATGGTCGTCATGAATATGCTAGTGGATTGGGAAATAAAAAAAGTCTTATTATGGATATAATAACTATGATGAATAGCTATGTAGTATTATTGTTACTCAAATTGTATTCCTTACTATTTAAAATTGATTGCTTTGTGCAAATTCTGAGGCTATTTACCAATTTTGTGAACAATTCAGAGATGATTTCTCTTTTGTTGATCGGAATGAAAATGAATATTCAATAACTATTTTTAGTTATCAGAAATTTGTTTCATCTTTGATGTTTATTTTAATCATATCTATGGTAATTAGCATTTGAATATGGATACAATTCTTGTTACTGTAATTGTTTTCATTATTGTTAAAGACTTTTTAGACACAAAGAGTGATTACTTTGTTATAAGCCTGAATCTATTTAGCATTTATTTGCAATGTTGTTAAATAATGCTTTTGCAAAAGTTCCATAGAATACACTTTGTGTTCTGAAATAAAACTTTTCATGGAGTGCTCTAGAATAATGTTTTTTTTTGCAAAAGTTTTCAAGAATATGCTCTTTGTTGTTACTTGTATACATTGTTTAATTTTTCATATACTTTAGCTTATACAATGAATCAATTATACTTATTCAGTATCTGGTGCACACATAGACTAAACTTTTGATGATACAAATTGATACTTATGTTGAGCCTCATCATTGGGTAATTATATGGGCCTTCATTCACCTCCTAGCTTAGTCAAACCAACTATCCTCACAAGTTATTGCATACTTTTGATTATATTTTGTTTATGACATGAGTTAGAGTTTTATATTTTTCTTTGTGGTCTAATGTGCATTTAACGCAGGATTAAAGGATAAAAGCAAGGAAATTTGGCAAAGACCTTGGTCAAAATTCGAATGGGATAAGGGAGAGGAATTATAGGAGGTAAATCCTCCTCATTTACTACGCCTCCATTCAAATATTCCTCCATAAGCTCGGAGTGCAAACATCCAAATCATGAGGACTAGAAGGCAGTCGAGTAAGTGAAGGTCAAAGCACCAGTTTATCTCGAGTTTGGGAGCCGAGCCTCCCTAATTTTAAGGAAATCATTGGAGACTTTAGTCGTATAAGTAGAGAGGCCTAGGAACTCAGTAGGATTCAAAATTTTGATTGTAAAACTCTACTTTATTTTCGAGCTGCAAGACTTGTGATAGTTTTGATGTAATCCATTGTTTTGATAATAAGAATGAGTTTTGTTCTAAGCCAGCACTGAGTTAACTCAGAGGGCTGAAGCTCTTGGGTTAGGGCCCAACCCTAGCAGCTAAGGCTCCTCTTTACTGTACATGTATGCTAGCGTAGATTCATGGTTTAATTGTTCATTTGCTTAAGTAGCCACATTTCCATTACAACAGTGTAGAGTAGATCAGTTGTGTTCTAGTTTGCTTCCATTTGTGCGTTCTTACAATTAGTAGGTTAGGCAAGAATTCTCACATGAAGTTTGCTGTCTTGATTCAGTACATGGTTCATTTCATTATTGTCATTTTCCATCACTTTTTGCGCATATGCTCATTTCCTTCAGCACAAAATGCTTAAGTGGAAGCTAATAAAACACGTCTTGATTAGATTATACTCGTAGATTTCCTTACTGTCTGATCCACAATAAACATGACTAATCACCATCCAATTCATTTCAACACTTGACTTTATATGCTCCAGATCTCCACCGTAGATCTATCTAGCTTGATCCAATGGTGATCATGGATTCTTCCACCTACTTTATGCACTCCAAATCTCCATCGTCGATTTGTCATGCCCTCGATCCAATGACTATCACGTCATCAAGTGCGAATTCTTGCACGGTCGATATCTGCCCGAGAGCATGCGAGAAAAGAGGTTTTCCCATGCTATGTGTCATTCACTTAGGTTAATCACGTAAAATTTAGAAATACAGCTTACAGCCCTTAGGGCACGCGAGAAACTGCTTACCACCTTTATTCATTTCAATGTTTGACTTTAGGCGCTCCACACCTCCATCGTCGATCTGTCATGCTTGAATCAACGACTATTGCGTCACCCAATTGCCAACTAGCTTGGCCAATCTCCATCATTGATCAACCTCACATGATCCAATGACTATCGCGCAATCTCACGCGAATTCTTGCATGACCGATATCCACCCGAGAGCACGCGAGAAAAGTGGTTTTCTCGCGCTATGTGTCACTCCCTCAGGCTAATCACGCAAAATTTAGGAATTCCACTTACAACTTTGAGGGCGTGCGAGAAACTACTTACCACCTATGAAGACTGCTCCATCATTCCGCACATTTTTTCCTTCTACCTCTTATCTTTCATTAACCCTGTTCGTTCATCTATTCACTAAATCGTCCGCGATAAGATCTATTCCATTCATCTTCCGTCAGTGTTATTCATCCATCTATTCATGTAATCTTCTGTGATAAGATCTCAACCGTGTTGGAAATAATACTGAGAGGGGGGGGGTGAATCAGTATTATCAGATCATTAAAACTTTTTCAATGCTCAAAAACATATACGCTACTTCAGTTAAGTGAACCCGCGTGTACACGCTGCTGTGTCTAAAGCAACTAGCGTATATCCAGAAATCTTATGATTCAGTTAGCTTATCTTCAGTAAATGCATCAGAACATTATTAACCATATTAACAGTAAACAGGTGCAGTATAACAGAACAGATCATCACACAAAAGCCACACACATGAACACAAAGATATAAGGTGGAAACCCAATGTGGGTGAAAACCACCTGCTGCAAGTCATCTCAATCTTCTTCTTAATAAGAAAATCCTTTTACAATATTTGTACTGGTGCAGTCTTATACCAGTACGGGAGCTACAACCCCCTTTGCTCTTGTACTAGCCGATCCATTTACTAGTACGCAGGCTGCTACCTGCTACAATGCTCCAAAGATCTCCCTTAGCTTTTGTACTAGCTTAGATACTAGTACGTAGGTGCTTGCCTACAATCTTCTCTCCTCCAGGTACCACGTTTCATCAATTTTCAGACTGGATACACTGAAGCACAACACATAATTTGAAAGGCCACTTTTCATCCAATTTTCATACTGGACCCATAACTATCATTGAAGCTCAAAACAATCATCAAACTCTGAATCACTAAAACCCTGTTAACAACACCGTCACCAGAACACAGAGCAGACACAGAACTCTGTAATAACCATCAGACCCATCTGCAACTTCAAATATCAAGCTTTACAATGTATACGCTACTTTGATGAATCAAACCCGCGTGTATACGCGCTTTTGCCAAAGACAACCTGCGTACAGATCTAAAAATAATTTCTCATAACTTGCAGCTGTACCAGACATCAGTCATACTCATAACACTTATAGAACAATACATGCGTCAGTATGTAGATCTAGAATAAGCATCATAAAGATAGTTCATTTCAAACCATTTGATCCCGATCTCTCCTTAGATCTTGTTCTCAATCAGCCGGTGAGATCCCTCCTTAGCTCAAATCAAGCAATGCATCATCAACCCATAACCTGCATACTGGATCTCATACTTCTTCAGATATTCAAGACATTTCAGATACATTTGCCTAATGATCTTCTTCTCCTTATATAGCCTTAGGCCTTGCTCAATACCACGGGCCAAAACCATAGAAATCCAATACCATCAACTTCAAAACTAGGGATCAACACGTCCGTCGAGACACCATGGTCCAAAACCATAGGCACAACTTCCAAGGAATAACCGCCACGGACCAAAGATAAGTTTTCCACATACACGCGCTTTTACTGAAGCCAACCTGCGTGTATACGCGACTTGGTATATAGCGAACCAGCGTGTATATATTTTTCTTCATACTTGTAGACTGATCATCAATTCCTTGCTGCTATCCTTCTGCACTATGATTTGTCATCAGTGTGATTTGCCATCAAGGACAACACTTGTCTCATAATGCCAACAAACCGCTCATCTCCCATTAATATGGTTCCTGATCGATCCAATGGTTCCTATGCACTTCTGCTTCATTACGTCCTCCTTTCACTGATTTCGATCTCCGCTTGCTCTTCCACTTGACTCCTTGCATGCTTGATTTTACCAAAACACCAAAAACGATAAAACAGACTTAGTTTAGTTTCCTTGCTTACACATTAGTTTGGTTTGATGCTCTTTACTTCTGTAACTTAGATATCAACATTAGGTTAGTGTTGTTTTAGCAATTCAGCTTAGTTTAGCTATTTAAATGGTTAATTAGGATATGGTGTGATTTAGCATTACATGTGATTTTCTTCATTACTATAGTAGAGTAGCTCTCTTAGAATAGATTTTCTCTTCTTCCATCAAAGAATAAAGCTTCTTATGACTCTATAGAAGTCTGGCTTGGAACCCCTGGGGTCTCTTGCAAGATGAACAAGTGACAATAGGCACGACCTTCACTTCTACTTGTGCATATAGCACTGTCACCTCCAAGTTTGTACGAACCCCGGGTTGATAAGTAAATATGGTATCACAGGAGTTGCAACATCCTTACTGCAATACTGGAGCTTATCAATTTTTGGCGCCATTGCCGGGGAGGTGTCATAGTAGAGTGTGATTACTACTTTCTTTTCTTCTATTTCTAGTCTTTAACTTTCTTCCACTAGTTTATTTCTGCAAAAGTAATCTAGTAGCTTCCTTTCTTTCATTTGTCATTATCTGCTTTCCTTTCCATTCTGCAAGTAGAATTTCAATTCAGCAAGTAATGTTTCTTTCTATCAGTAGTTTTCATTTAATCAGCAATTTCATTATGCTTTCTTTTCGATTCTACAAGTAGAATTTCAATTCAGCAAGTAGTTTCTTTCTGTCTGTAGTTTTCATTCAATCAGAAATTTCATTTATGCATTAAGTACTTTCTTACTAAAAAATATCCCAAAAACCAACCCAAAAACATTTCCTTTCATGCCTCGTAGGAGTAGGGACAATTTAGGAAAATTCTTTCCAAATACCCTCACTACATCCAACAGTCCAACAGCCAACCTTCTCTCTTCTTCGGTGGCTGTGAACTAGAGGAGCCCTTAGGTGAGCAACCTGACATATTTGAAGAACCTATAGGGGAAGAAGAAGAAGAAGAACCCATTCCTACTGAACCAATCACTGAAAACAAAAATGACAAAGGGAATAGAGAGAGAGTTGAGGGTGCCTTCCCCATTAGGGAAACCAATGGGGACACTAAGATGAAGAATATAAGCCCCTCTGCTCTACCTCATTTCCATGGCCTGACCACAGAGGACCCTGACACTTTCCTATTTGAGTTTGTTGTTATATGTTGAACCTACAACTATACAGATGATGGGCAAAAGTTAAAACTATTTCCATCTACCCTCAAGGATGCAACATTGTGCTGGTTCATGGGTTTACCTGGAGATAACATCACAACTTGGGCTCAGATGCAGCAGGATTTTAACAAAAAATATAGGGACTATTGTAGGTCAAAGGATACTAAAGAAGAGATTTTCAGGATGACCATGGGCTAGGATGAATCCTTAGAAGACTATGAAGAAAGATTCCAGCTCAGTTACAAAAGGGCCAGGTGCACACTTGACCCTGAGTCACTGAAGCTGTTCCTGCTTAGAGGAGTAAGGGAAGAACTTCTGGATACCTTACATTTGTTAGCAGGAGGGGATATCTATCAATTACCCTATGAGGATATCAAGATTGTCTTTGGAAACCATTCTAGAACATTCAGGAAAAAGGGTAGGGGTAGTCAACCTATGGCCAATACATCATCTTCCAACTCATCCATCAAGGGTGAAATTGGAAATATGCTAGAAGATTTCAAAAGTGAGATGCTACAAACCCTTGCCTTGCAATTGGACACCATTAACATCAAAAGGAAGCAAGAGGAAGTAGAGAGAGCCTTGGCCATCTTTTGTCCTAGATGCACCAGGAGGCATCCTAGGAATGAATGTCTATTGAACTGCATTGAGATTTGCTCGGTCTGTGAAGAAAACCACTCCACAGACAAGTGCCCTTCTCTACTCAGACTCAAAGCCATATATCAAGGAGCTGAAGGGGTCACTGAGCAGCTTTGCTACATCAACCAAAGGAGACCTCTTGGGCATAGACCATACCAATAGGGTATGCAAGGGTCCTCCCATGCATATTACAACCCCAGCCAAACCACAACTATACCTTTTTAGGGACCCCCTACTCATCCTTCCTGGTCTACACCCCCTCCTTGGTCATAAGCATCTCAGTATCATTCCCAGCCAGCCAACTAGTCATTTCAACCTTATGTTCTGTCACAACCTCAGTGGAATACCCCACACTAGGGATGGAGGCCCCAATACAATAATGCTCCAGCTCTAATGCCTCCACCACCTACCCAACCATAACTCCTACACTCTGCTACACCCAAGCAACCCTAGATGCCTGCCTAGCCAAATCCGAACCTGAACAATAGGCAGGCTCAACAAGTATTTAGTGGAGAGACATCATACCCAACTTATGTTGTAGAAATCTAGGAGATCAACCTAAGATTTGGGAGAATTCTCCCATATAACCAACCTCCCTCTCCACATTTGAGGAAGAAAGAGAGGAAAGCAACCTTAAATAAAATCCACCCTTTCCTAAGAGATTAGCCCAACCACTCCAGCCTACCCCAAAAGAACTTGAACTTCTGGGAGAATTGAAAAATCTGTGTGTAAGGATCCCCCTTCTCCAAGCAATAAAATATGTTCCCATCTAGAATAAGTTGATTAAGGAGAAGTGTTTCAAGAAACTAGGAAAAATAAAAAGGGATGCCCCTACCATTAATGTCATTGGGCAACTGTCTAACTTAATGTTGGGGCAGGTAATATGTCCAAAATATTTGGACCCTGGAAGCCCTATAGTAGATGTACACATCAATGGCACCATCATCCCACACACTTTGATCATTCTTGGGGCTGCCATTAATGTGATTACCAAGGACACCATGCTCAAGCTCAACCTCCAAGGGTCATTGAGGAAGACCACAACAGTTTTGCAACTTGCAGATCATTCCATAGTCACCCCTGAGGGAATTGTGGAGGATATGATGGTCTCCATTGACTCCTGGGAGTACCCTATAGATTTCCTAGTTCTCCAGCCTAAGGCTAAGCTTACTGGTTACCCTCTCATTCTTGGGAGGTCATGGTTGGCCACAACTGATGCTTACATTAGCTGCAGAGCTGGGAATATGACCATTAAGAATGGGCATATGTCCAAACAATTAGTCCTATACCCTCCTACTCAATCTTCTCTAAAGCATGATTTACCTTTATGGTTGGAGGAGGGGGAAGAAGATGAGGCTTATTCAGCCCAACTTTATGCTTTGGAAACAACCATAGGATAAGGATAGCAAGATGAGGATGACTTAATTGAACACCTGCTCCAAAGTCCAACTCCTAGTTCGTTACCATTAGAAGAAGAAGTAAGGGAAACCCAGAACAATCATCCAATTGACTTATGCTTGGCCAATTCCAACCCACTTCATGTCAAAACCATAGAATTTGGGCCAGAGAAAATTTTGAAAACTAATCCATCTCTTTCTACTCTTGAAGAGGAAAAGCTATGCAACATGTTGAGAGAAAACCTAGAAGCCTTCGCTTGGAGTTACAAGGAAATGAAGGGAGTACACCCCTCAGTGTGTACTCACCACATATACATCAAAGAAGGTTGCGAGTCAGTCAGGCAACCACAAAGGAGGATGAATCCAGCTCTTAAATATATAGTCAAACAGGAATTGCAAAAATGGCTAAATGCATGATTCATTTACCCTATCTTTGATAGTGAGTGGGTCTCTCCTTTAGTGTTAGTTCCCAAGAAAAATGGTAAGTGGAGGATTTGTTTAGATTACAGGGAGTTGAACAGAGCCACAAAGAAGGATCATTTTCCCCTACCCTTCATTGACCAAGTGCTAGATGGCTTGGTAGGGAAGAAGTTTTTTTCTTTCCTAGATGGATTCAGTGGGTACAACCAAATCCAAATCTGCCTAGAAGACCAAGATAAGACCACATTCACCTGTCCTTGGGGTACTTTTGCCTATAGGGTCCTTTCTTTTGGCCTATGCAATGCTCCTGCCACTTTCCAAAGAGAAGTCTTCAGTATTTTTTCCAAATTAGTACATGATGCAGTGGAAATCTATATGGATGATTTTACATCTTATGGTTGTGATTTTCAAGAAGCCCTAACTAACCTAGGCAAAGTATTGAACAAATGCATTGAAATGAACATATCTCTCAGTCCAAAACAATGTGAATTCTTAATGACTGAAGGGACCGTGCTAGGTCATTCAATATCTCAGCAAGGACTGCAAGTGGACCCAAACAAAATAGCAATCATCCAAAGGGTCCCACCTCCTCAAAAGCAGAGTGATGTCAGGAGTTTCTTGGGGTTAGCTGGATACTACTGAAGGTTCATAAAGAACTTCAACAAGTTGGCCTCTCCTTTTTTTGGGTTGTTGGCCAAAGATTCTGAGTTTATATGGTCAAAAAGTTGTCAAGAGGCCCTAAACATTTTAAAGGGTAAGTTAACCATTGCACCAATTCTTCGAGGCCCAAACTGGGACCTCCCTTTTCATATTCATGTTGATGCCTCACATAAATCCATAGGAGTAGCCTTAGGTTAGGTAGAGGAGAAATTGCCTTATGCCATCTATTTTATCAGTAAGAACCTGTCAAAGGTTGAGCTGAATTATACTGTGACCGAAAAGGAACTCTTGGCTATTGTGCATTCATTAAACAATTTAGGCATTACATTTCAGGCTATCAAACATTTGTGCATAATGACCAATCTGCAATCAAATATTTAATGAACAAACCAGATGTGAATGCTAGAATTATAAGATGGTTTCTTTTTTTACAGCAGTTTGATCTTACTATTGTTGATAAGCCTGGTAAGGAAAATGTTGTTGCGGACTTTCTATCCAGGATGAATCTGCCTGCAGGTGAAGAAGGAATGGTGGATGACCAGGTACCAGATGAGCATTTGTTTTCTATTTCAGTTCTCTCCCCATGGTTTCTTGATATAGCAAACTATTTGGTATCAACACAGTTCCCACCAAACTTGCCCTCCAAAGAAAAGAGCAAGATAGTCAAGAAAAGCGCCCCCTTCACTTGGATTAGGGGAAATCTTTTCAAACTTGGCCTAGATCAAATCTTGAGAAGGTGTGTAAGGGAAGAGGAAGTTTTTGACATCCTTTTGACCTGTCATGATGGGCCTTGTGGAGGTCACTTTGTAGCAAAGAGGACAACATTCAAAGTTTTACAAGTGGGCTATTATTGGCCCACTCTTCATCAGGATGTGAAAAAATACATTAGTTAGTGTGATTGGTGCCAGAGGATGGGAAAGCCTACTCCAAGAGATGAAATTCCCCTACAACCTCAAGTGACTTTCGAGCCATTTGACAAGTGGGGCATGGAATTCATTGGGCCTATCAACCCTCCTTCAAAGCAAAAACAATATTTTGTTGTGTGCACTGATTATTTGACTAAGTGGGCTAAAACCAAGGCAATTAAGGAAGCAACAGAAGAGAAGGTGGTTGAGTTCCTAAGGGAGAATGTATTCTACAAATTTGGGCACCCTAGAGAGCTAGTCGCAGACCAAGGCAACGAGTTTACCTCCAACATGATTGAAGAACTGCTCAGCCATCACAAAATCAAGCATAGGACCTCCACTCCTTATCATCCACAATCTAACGGGCAAGTGGAGGTGACCAACAGGGCACTAGATAGCATCTTAACCAAGGTAGTGAGCAGCAGCAGGAAGGATTGGGCAGAGAGACTAGTTGAGGCCATCTAGGCCTATAATACAACATGGAAGACCACCACTACATTTACACCCTATGAGATGGTCTATGGGAAAAATGCTTTGCTGTCCATTGAGTTTGAAAATAACACATTGAGGATGGAATCCCAATTAGATTTGGATCTTAGTCATGCATAAAAAGAAATATTTTTCCAATTGAATAGCTTGAATGAATTCAGAATGCAGGCCCTCCTACATACAGAGATAGTTCAGCTTCAGAGGAAGATATAACATGATAAACATATTAAGGAGAAGTAATTTCAAGAGGGTGATTGGCCATTGTTATATGATTCAAGGTATAAAGACTTCACGGGCAAGCTAAGGACAAGATGGCTCAAACCTTATGTGGTGGAAATATGCCATCATAATGGTTCAGTGCAAATCAGAACTATAGATGAAGAAGCCATTCCATTGCCTGTTAATGGACACCTATTGAAAATGTACAAGAGGCCTTTATCAAAGAAAGAGTTCATACAATATCAATAAGATAGTGATGATGGTGGAGCAAGTTCCAGCTCCTCCCTCATCAAGTCACTGAAAAATAAAAGGAAGAAAAGAATAAGGATTCAAGTGAAAACCTCCATGAGGCGCCTCAGTCCCATATTTGGGTTGAAAACCTCGTGAGGCGGCCCAAGGATGAGAAAAAAATATAAAAAAGAAATAAGAAGATCCCTTGGTGAAAACCTCCCTTGAGGCACCCAGGGAAAACATCTAGGGTGAAAACCTCTCTGAGGAATCCTAGGCGTTTTTCAAAAAAGAAAAAAGAAAAAAGAAAAAACAGAGATAAAAAGATGTAATTGTTATTTGCAGGGGGGCGAGGAAGATAGTTAAGGAGAAAAAATAGGATCTAAAGGGCACCCTGCCTCACACATATCCATCTCCTCCACTCCTTACAATGCATCACTTCATCATTTCTATCATTTTCCACTCCATTGCTTCTATTTAGGTGAAGACTGTGTTTTGTACAGGATCCCATGTATTCTTGCAGCAACCTATCCCATAGAATATCAATCATAAGCTATAGGTCTTCATTAGGATGATCTAGGAGCTCCATACAACAGACACCAGATAGTAGACAACAGACAACAAAGGAGTAAGAAGAATGACCATGCAACAAATAAACAACACAACACCTCTGATCTTCGACAACTGCTGCATGGCATCAAGACCATAGGTAAGTATCCCGCTCACTCACTCATATGCATCATTTGATCAAAAGTTGTAAAGGTTATGAGGTAGTTGGTTTATAAGTGAAAAGGTGGCCAATTAACTTGGCCACCTTCATTCAGTCATCACATACAAAACCAGGTGTCCTCTCACACGTGGCCACAATCAACTCGAAGATAGAGGAGGAGTAGGACAAGAAGTGGTTAACTACGGATCTACGAGGTGGGAGTTGATTATGAGGAGTGGGAAACAAAAAATCATTTTCATGCATTCATGCATTCCACCTCCTTGAAACTCCCTCACTCAAGTTGCTCTATAACTCTGGCCACCCATCGGAAGCAAGGATCCATTGTTCTGCAAGAGAATTTCTACAGGAGCATGCACAGGAACAATCTACAGGAGCAGTCTACAAGATACACAGAGGCAGTCTACAAGATAGGCAAAGAAGGGTTCAAGAGGGAATATCAAAAGAACTATCCACTACCACCATTCTAAAGAGGTAGGATCTAAAAATCCATTCCCATTTACAAGAAAATGAATTAGAAATGCTCTAAAAGCTAGTGGATATAACAACTGTGGGAGGTGAATTACATACATAGGAAACTCTGTTTTCTCCTGAATTTAAAATTCTTGTGTCAAACCTCTCATTTCCTCCTCAAGCCTCAAAAGAAAGATGACAGGAGGGTTTAATAGGAGAGAACCCACAAACTGTGAGGATACAACAACACCCCCAAGTGCTTGAAATCTTTGTAAGAAACCAATGGATGCGGTTTTTCGAAATATTCACATGGTATGATGATGAGGTGGCTCAAGAATTTGCTCATTCCCTCACTCCACACAACAAAATCCATGCCACTATTATAGTTAGAGGGTTCACTATAGATCTCAACGCAGAGCTCATCAGTAGGGTCACCACACTTCCCCTAGGAATTCCATGGAGAAAAGAAGACACAGTAGACAGTCAGGTGGAAAAAAGAAAATTCTTTGTAGAAGGTGAAGAATCCACAGAGGATAAAAATGGAGTAAGGAGGGACAGTTTGCCATACCCATGGAATGAGGTAGGTTACCAACTCATCAAATATATCTCATGTGAGGGTAGACATAGTGTTGTTTATGACTACCATTTTAGGATGCTTGAAGAATTAAGATTTGGGGTAGAAACGCTAGTTCACCAAAGACTCAGCATACCTTATTTCTTGATGCAATCACTCATAGACTCCAACAACAAAGTCAAGGAAGGGAATTCCCAACAATTGGCTCACCATGGGTTGATTAGGATCCTCATTGAGGATGTCCTCCAAAACCTTAGGATCCCTATAAAATGGTCAGTCTTCAGAGACTTACCAGTAGAGGATGACATCAAAACCCTCACCTATGGTGTTAGTCCTTCTATTAGTGAGGAGGAGGCAAAACAACAACAAGAAGATACAGAGATAGATGGGGATGAGATGGATGAAGAAGGAACTAATACAAAGGAACATGGTGAAACAGAAGAAAAGGAAGATGATGCTAAAACAGAGGAGGAAACGAAGGAAGAAATTGATGGAGATGAGAAAGAACAACAAGAGGAAGAAGATAAGAAAAACAGAGAGGAAGAAGGCATTGAAACAGAAGGGGAAGAAAATGAGGAGGAGTCACCTAGGGTGTCTCTAGAGGCCCCTAAGAGGAAGGCAACAACTGCCTTCACTGCTCTCAGCACCCCAGTCAAGCAAAAAGGGAAAAGAAGGAGACAAACCCTTCTATATTTCAGAACAAGAAAGAGCACAAGAATCAAACAAGGGAAGCCACAAATATCAACAAAAATACCTATTGAGATTGAAGATTCCCCTACACCAAGGAACAAAGAAGCAATAATGAGAGATCATCTTGAGAGGGAAAATGCATGGCTGAGAGGATAGCTGTAGGAAAGGGAGAACCAACTAGCATGTATGGCCAGCCTCTCCTTGGAGGCCATCTAGTGTAGGATGCCAGCGAAATCCTATGCTCTTTACCTCATAGAACAATGGCTGCAATTTCAGATTAAAACACTAGCACAAAGGGGCACCATGCCATTTCAGGACTACAGGAAGTTTATTGATCTTTGTGATCAAAGTACACTAGAGGATAGGGCCAAAATGGTTGAATTTTACTTCCACAACAAGGCCCTCATAGACAAGAATGTTTGGGATCCTAATACCAAGCTAGGAGATCTGCAATTAATTGCTTTGGCATCATGGATGAACCATGAGGAGTCAAGGGTTGCAGAGATGAAAAGAATATTTGCCAGAGAGAAGAATGAACCTCTTTTCATTAGACCTGAACAATCAAATCCCAAGGCCCTAATCAACACCCATAATCTAATTACAAATGATCCTCAGCTGGCACCTAGATATCTTGCTGCCTAAGAGCAAGCAATTTCACATTTTGAGGATACTTTTAGGCTGCTAGGAATGATAGTATACATGCTTGCTCAAGGAGATGGAACATACTGCCACACAACTTGAAGATCAGAGAATATCACTCCCCTCAAAGGTTAAGAGAGGCACTCAACAAGACACCTATGTATAAGAAATCAATGCAAAGTTTGAAGGTCAATTGGATAGGCCTAAAACTCGGTCCACCAATACTACTAGGAATGTTGGAAGGGAGAAAAGAAGAAGAGGCAAAGAGGCAGTGGGAAGAAGTAGAAAGGAAAGCAGGCTTCTATGCACAAGAAGAAGAGACCACAGCATAAGCATGGGGTGTCAGAGAGACTACCAGAGCCATGAAGGACATGGACATTGACTAAGTTGCTTAGAGGATGAGCAACACTTTCAGTAGGGGGGTGGCGATGAACCTCATCATTTGGTAATTATATGGGCCTTAATTCACCTCCTAGGTTAGTCAAACCAACTATCCTCACAACTTATTGCATACTTTTGATTATATTTTGTTTATGAGATGAGTTAGAGTTGGATATTTTGCTTTGTGGTCTAATGTGCATTTAACGCAGGATTAAAGGGTAAAAGCAAGGAATTTTGGCAAAGACCTTGGTAAAAAATTGAATGGGACAAAGGAGAGGAATTATAGGAGGTAAATCCTCCTCATTTAATACCCCTCCATTCGAATATTCCTCCATCAGCTTGGAGTGAAAACAGCCAAACCATGAGGACTACATGGCAGCCGAGCAAGTGAAGGTCAAAGCACCAATTTATCTCGAGTTTGGGAGCTAGGCCTCCCTAATTTTAAGGAAGTCATTGGAGACTTCAGTCGTATAAGTAGAGAGGCCTAGGACCTTAGTGGGATTCAAACTTTTAATTGTAAAACTCTACTTTATTTTCGAGCTGCAAGACTTGTGACAGTTTTGATGTAATCCATTGTTTTGATAATAACAATGAGTTTTGTTCTAAGCCAGCACTGAGTTAACTCAGAGGGATGAAGCTCTTGGGTTAGGGCCCAACCCTGGCAGCTAAGGCTCCTCTTTACTGTACATGTATGCTAGCGTAGATTCATGGTTTAATTATTCATTTGATTAAGTAGCCACATTTCCATTACAACAGTGTAGAGTAGATCAGTTGTGTTCTAGTTTGCTTCCATTTGTGCCTTCTTTAAATTAGTAGGTTAGCCATGAATTTTCGCATGAAGTTTGTTGTCTTGATTAAGTACGTGGTTCATTTCATTATTTTATTTTTCCATCACTTTTGCGCATATGCTCATTTCCTTCAGCACGAAATGCTTAAGCGGAAGATAATAAAACACATCTTGATCAAATTATACTCGTGGATTTCCTTACCGTCCGATCCACAACAAACTTGACTAATCACCGTCTGATTCATTTCAACACTTAACTTTATGTGCTCTAGATCTCCACCATCGATCTGTCTAGCTTGATCTAATGGCTATCATGAAATCTTCCACCCACTTTATGTGCACCAAATCTCCACCATCGATCTATCGCGCCCTCGATCCAACCGCTATCACGTCATCTTATGCGAATTCTTGCACGGTCGATATCTGCCCGAGAGCACGTGAGAAAAGTAGTTTTCCCGTGCTACGTGTCATTCACTTAGGCTAATCGCATAAAAGTTAGAAATACATCTTATAGCCCTTAGGGCACGCAAGAAACTGCTTACCACCTTTATTCATTTCAACATTTGACTTTAGGTGCTCCACACCTCCATCATCAATCTACCGCGCTTGATCCAACGGCTATCGCATCACCCGATCGCCAACTAGCTTGGCCGATATCCACCGTTGATTAACCCTGCCTAATCCAATGGTTATTGCGCAATCTCGCTCGAATTCTTGCATGGCCGCTATTTGCCCGAGAGCACGCGAGAAAAGTGGTTTTATCATGCTACATGTCACTCCCTTAGATTAATGGCACAAAATTTAGGATTTCCACTTACAGCTATGAGGGCACGTGAGAAAATACTTACCACCTATGAAGATTTCTCCATCATTCCGCTTGTTTTTTTCCTTCTGTTGCTTATCCTTCGTTAACCCTATTCGTTCATCTATTCACTAAATCGCCCGCGATAAGATCTCCGCCATTCATCTTCCATCAATCTTATTCGTCCATCTATTCACGTAATCTTCTGCAATAAGATCTTCATCGCTCATCTCCCATTAATATTGTTCCCAATTGATCCAATGGTTCCTATGCACTTCTGCTTCGTTACATCCTCCTTTCACTGATTTTGATCTCTGCTTACTCTTCTACTTGACTCCTTGCATGCTTGATTTTACCAAAACACCAAAAACGCGAAAACAGACTTAGTTTAGTTTCCTTGCTTACACATTAGTTTGGTTTGATGCTCTTTACTTCTGTAACTTAGATAGCAACATTAGGTTAGTGTTGATTTAGCAATTCTGCTTAGTTTAGCTGTTTAAATGGTTAATTAGGATATGGTGTGATTTAGCATTACATGTTGTTTTCTTCATTACTGCAGTAGAGTAGCTCTCTTAGAATAGATTTGCTCTTCTTCCATCAAAGAATCAAGCTTCTTCTGACTCTATATAAGTTTGGCTTGGAACCCTTGGGGTCTCTTGCCAGATGAACAAGTGACAACACACATGACCTTCACTTCTACTTGTACATATAGCACTGTCACCTCCAAGTTTGTACGAACGCTAGGTTGATAAGTAAAGCTGGCAGCCTAGGAGTTGTAGCATCCTTGCTGCAATACTAGTGCTCATCAACTTAATAGACACATTCAAAATATGATTTGCACATTCGTTTACTGCAAAATGCTTCTTCCTCACACAAATTGAAAACACAATTTATTTAATATTGCATGGTATGAGTTCAATTGACAAATTTGAAATTACTAATGCACTTATTCTTTGGTAAACATGGATAGCAAAGTCCAATTTTAGTTTGAATATTTCCATGTAGCTTTGGCCAATCATTACAAATTGCTCTGTTCTCTTATTTGTTAACTATACAAGATGAAAATTAACAAATTTCTTTCACAACCAATATGAATTGACATCTAAGGTTTGAAATCATTCTATCCTCTACACTGTGAAAGATATGCTTTCAACCTCCCCCCAACTATGCACATGACCTACAACCACATCAATTTTGGCATAATAGGACATAGCAGTAACTTAACAATGTTGGTGTTAGAGAATCACCACCTATGCAAAGGAGCTCCATTGTCTCACACATCCTCTATCTTAAAATACCTGCACAGGGAAATGTAATGATATTAATTCAAGGTTTGTATAGTACCCCCTTGCGTATGAAAAGGACATGGAATCATTGCGGATCAAAACACAAATTAACATATAATATTTTGAAAGGACATTTAATCAATTTGGTTAGTATTTATTTTCCTCATCTTTATTCAAAAAATACTAGTATGAAATCAATTACTTTAAATCATATCCATTTTACTAATATTCCAATTTGAGATAGTCCAATTGATATGATTACATTTCATGATTGATACATTTCACACTCTTTAGAGATCAATATCAAGATACTATTTCATTAATATCCTAGATCACATTCTATTTTGATTAACTAAAGCTCTTGTGCTAATAAATATAAGTCTTTTTGGCATTTATTCAGTGAACCAATGTGTATTCAGGACATTTACAATGTAAACTTGTTTTCTATCAGTCAATTCTAAATTAGTGATTTCAAATTCATTAACTGTACTCATATCCAATATTAAATGAACTTTGTTTACTCAATTAAGTCAACTACGTAAAAAATTATGTCTTGGTATACTTTGTACCATTTTAGGCTAAGCTAAAAACTACAATTCCAAAACTATTATAGCCTTCTTCTGCACAATGAAAGCTTTCATTTAAGCTTTGTACGATGAAATATTTGCACAAGGAAGGTATGCTATCAAAAAGCATAAATTTGAAAATTAAATTGCGAAAGGTTACTATTCTAAATGGTTTAAACATTAATAATTCTAAAACTGAACATTGAAACTCATGCATGTTTATCAAAGTTTGCAAATGTGGTGTATGTAGAGATCTTTATGCTTATGTATTCATTTAGGCATTTCAACATCGCTGACATGAATGATTGACAATGTTGGAATCATTTCTAAATGAAACAAAATATCAATATATTCCCAAATAAAGGAAATATTACAATATCAATAATAACCTAACAGAAGATTCACCACCCATAAAACTTTGAGCATCATGACATTGTCACAAAATCATTTTGCTACGAATGTTAATTGTACTATACGAGCCACAACTCAAGAAAACTGACCATCCATGTCCATGTTGCACCTTCATATAAGAACAATGTAATAGAAATGAGTCTCAAACTATTTACTCAAAAAATAACCTAGGAAATAGACTCAATTTGCGATGCAAGGATCTAATGTGGGCCCATTTACATAAGCACAATTTGGTCTCCAACCTAATCTTTAACGCATAAAATGCACTTTCCCTACATATTCTTTCTCTAATGCGAAAAGTGCATTTTATGCAAGAGCCATGTATATAACGAAACATTCTAGAAAAAGAAAACATTTCAGAAAACAGGTTTTGCATTACCCATTTATCAACATTTGACAATACCAAATTTAATACCACATTATAAGGGAGACAAACCATATAAAAGGGTTGGTGAATTCCAACCGTTGTAATGAAAGATTCGAACGATAATCAAATTGAAACGATTGAAGTATGTTGTATATAGTATTATAGGTTTCAAAAGTGTATGCGAATAGAACAATAGAGATGAAAGAATGATAGTAATACTTTTTATGGTTGGCACATTATAAATATGAGAAGTTGTAAATCCAAATCCATATTTTTATAAATGAGGTTAATGACAATGCATGCATCTGTAGTTGTAAATCCAAATCCATATTTTTATAAATGTGGTTAATGATAATGCATGCACCTGTATATATAAAGTATTTTCCTTTTAAGTATAGGTCAATGAAGATTAATGTTTAATGCTTTCATTAATAGAAAAAATGTAAGGGTTTGTTTTGCGAGGAAAACACTCTTTTTTTAAGAGATTCAGTATAGATATTTAGAACACTATTATGAATGAATTTGTTAACAAATTTATGAGTCTGTTATGATATGTTCCATGCTTAAAAGAAGAAAAGGAAAAAATGTAAAGATGTATCAATTTCCTACATTTTTCATATACAGAAAGAATTAAGTTCTACCAACCCAAAACCATGAATGAAGAAAAGAAAATTATGCTTTAACCAGAACAAGGAAAAAGGGGGAAATTCTAAAGGATGGATATCAAAGAAATTTGGCAGATTTAAGAGAAAAGGGTTTTAAAATCCTACTTTTTATAAGAGTGTGCAAGCATGAAACTATAAGAGAAATTTAAAATCAAAAGAAAACATTTGGACAAAAGGAGGGTTTGGTACAGGAAACCTAAATTTCAATGAATGAGTAAAACCACCAACTTAATGTTGGGCATGTAGTGAAAATCACCTGTGGAGATGCCATTAAATAAGAAGGAAACATTAAATAATGTTCATGGTGCATCAAATGTAAATGATGTTTCTTGTACATACCCATAATTAGTGTTGCATTGGATGGAAGGTAAGTAGATCATCAATCAACCATGGTTGAATCTCAAGGTAAAATCTTTGATAAAGATGTATCTGTACTTCTAGATCTAGGATCTACATTAAGTTATGTTTACCCTACCATAGTTGAAAAGTGTAAGCTTGTAAAAGAAAAATAATATAAGCCATGGTTAGTATGGTTGGCCATAAGAACTAAGAGAAAAGTGACTGAAATCAAGAAAAACTACACAGTAAATCTGAATGGAATGCATACCACCCTCAACTTGAATATCTTAACCTTGAGATCTTATGATATTCTGATAGGAATTAGAAATACATAATGTGATATTAAATTCCTTAGAAAAGTAATTTACATGTGTTGATGATAAAAAGGAAGCTTGTATGATTCAAGGAATTCTAAGAAAAATTTTGTTAGGGAAATTTCTGCAATACAAATGAAGAAACATGCTAGAAAATGATGTCAGTTGTTCACTGTCCAAGTATAATAATTATATGAAAATAAACAAAAACCATAATTAGAAGAATATCCCATATTAGAGCAGTATAAAGATGATTTTTTGGAGGAAATACCAAGAATTCCCCTAAGGATATATATTGACTTTATCATTAATCTTACATTGGTGTTGTTTCAAGGCCCCATAGAGAATAAGTATCCTTGAATTAATGGAGGTGAAAATTGAATTTCAGGAACTTTCAAACAAAAAGTATATAAATCCAAGTGTATCTCCTTGGGGAGCAGGAGTGTTATTTGTAAGAAAGAAAGATGGTACATTAAGATTGTGCATAGACTATAGATAGATGAATTAAATGACCATAAAAAGTAAATATCTCCTACCAAGAATATATTACTTATTTGATCAAGATAGAGGAGCCTCTATTTTTTCTAAAATTTATCTAAGATCGGGATATCATTAGATCATGATTAAAGATGAGGACATACAAATGACAACATTTTGTACACGCTATGGACACTATGAATTTGTAGTAGTTCCATTTGGGATGACTAATGCCCCCGCTACATTCACGTGTCTTATGAATATTTTACTAAGACTGTTTCTAGATAATTTTGTAATTATCTTTATAGACGATATTCTAGTATACTCAAAGAGAAAATAAAAGCATGAACATGATCTAGAAATGGTCCTTAAAAATCTAAGAGATATTGAACTATATGCTAAGTTCAACAAGTGTTCATTCTTCCATAAACAAATCCATTATCTAGGACATCTAATATCAGAAGAATGATTTGTTGTTGATCTTGAAGTGATAAAAGAAATAATGGAGTGATCAACACCCAAGAATGTAGAAGTGGTCAAATCTTTTATGGGAATCATAGGCTACTATAGGAGATTTATAAAAGGATTCTCTAAGCTTGAAACCCAATCACTAATATACAAAAGAAAGGGATCAAATTTGAGTGGAGTCAAAAGTGTTAAGATAGTTTTTAAAAACTAAAATGACTTTTGATCACAACTCTAGTTTAACATTGGCTATTCCTAGTAAGAAATTTGTAGTAAGTACATATGCAAGTAAGGAAGGTATATGGGGAGTTTTGATGAAAGATGGTCATGTTATATCGTATGAGTCTAGGATGTTGAAAGAACATGAGAAAAGTTATGCTACTCATGACCTAGAACTGACAACCATCATTCATGGATTTTAAGTGTGGAGACACTACTTAACAGGGAGGAGGTTTCATATAAGGAAATATAATGTTAGTCTCACGTATTTATTTGATCATCCTAATTTAAATGCTAGACAAACAAGTTGGTTAACATTTATTCATAAATATGATTTTGAGATTATACACATCAAAGGAAAGGAAAACAAGATAATTGTTGATTCAAGGAGAAAACTCAATCATATTTGTACTATATCAACACTTAGTTGGTCAACAAATTTAGTAGAGCAAGTCAAAATAACTACAAATTTTGATTTAGAGATCTAAAATCAAAGAAAAAGTGCAAAAAATTGAAAAGTTGCATGGGGAGAAAGAGAAATTTTCAATTAACAATCAAGATTTAGTGATGTTTAAAGGCATAATTTATTCTGAACCTATAGAGTGACTCAGGGGCGAGTCACAATGTTTGTGTTGGGTGCGAGATCCCCCAAGGGCAATTTTGGGGCTTAAAGCCCATATTTTCTCCCAATTTTGTAATACAAATGTAAATACTCTGCATTTTGTGGTCGCGGAGTGCGTAGTTGTTGAAAAGTCATAGGGTTGAACACCCTTATTTTGAAAATGTAATGTCAGTTGTAGAAGATCTACCCATGGTCCGCAGACCATGGGATTGTATAAATAGAGATAAGCTCTAAGTAGTAGAGACAACTAATCATGGATTAATATTGAACATATATGAGAGATAGCTCTAAAGTAGAAGTCTAAGTTTTGGGTCGTAGTGTAGGTAGAGGCTCTGAATCTGAGTGAGCAAAGGCCTAGAAGTCCGTAGCTAAGTGTGCGGACCCCTGTAGCTGAGTGCGTAGGGCAAGTTGAGTCTGTAATCATCTGGAATTATCAATAAACAGAAGTATTCTATAATTTCTGCGTCTTTATTTCCTATTTATGCATTTGTTATATTGGGTATGAATTTCACTTATAATGCTTATATGATGCACGAATGTGTATAACTGTATTGGTTAAGTGAACGCAAGTAAGAACATCTATTTACGTGAAGCTAACTAATATTTCTTAATAAGATAAGTAAGATACTTAGCTTAGTTTGGGAGATATCAAAGTTCGCTGCCCTAGCAGTGCGAAAAGACTTCAGCCCCTAGTTAGGGCTATGCGGAAGCCGATTGTAATAGTTCATGAAGGCACTGAAGGGTAGAGAAGAGGGATAAGAAAGCTGCATGAAGGCAAGTATAGTTGGAATAAACCAACATCACAACCATCTCAAGGGTGCAGATACTTGGTTCCAGCATCCCCCCATACTGCTTCGGGTGAGACTTCAGTCCATGCTCTGTGGGCTGATGCCGAAATGGCAAGTATTGTAGGTATTTGTTTGGCTAACTAACATTGAACCTGGGTTAGGCCCCATCAAGCAAACACTATGCTGCTTAGAAGAATGAGGAACAATCTCACCTATTATGTCTAATCCCCATTGCTCAAATGGTTGTTCAATATTGACTGGCTATAATGGTAATGCGTGTTTTCTCCGTCTCCCAGTAGCGATTTGACAAACTCTACATCTCCTTACATAACTGTGTGTATCCTTGAATAATGTTGACGAGTAATAGCCAGCATGCAGGATTTTATATGCGGTAGTATCTCCTCTTAAATGTCCAACAGTTGGTCCATCATGGAGTTCCTGCAACACCTTCTCTGCCTCAGATTTTTCAAGACATCTAAGTAAAACAGAATCATAATTTATTCTAAACAACACATCATTGACAATTTGATATTGTCTAGCTTTTAGCCTCAAGGCCCTTCTCTTCTTATAATTTAATTGCATTGGGGCATATCCATTTCTTAAGTAAAATATGATATCAGCATAACTTGACTCAGTGTCATTAAGGCTTACCTCATAGACTTGTACATCATCACCTAAGTCTTGTAGTGTTGATAAATTAGATGCTCCTGCTAACATCCTGCAAAAACCTTGACCTTTTACAATTTTCGCTGGTCTGATTTCAATGTTATATTATTATAGAGCTGTCACCCAATTTGCTCTCTTCTTACCTACATTCCTTTGTATCAACAGATTTCTCACTACTGAGAATGGCACTATTACTTTAGTGTGAGTTCTGTGGAGAAAAGGTCTGAAGTGTTTTATTGATTTGAAAACAACAAAATCTTGTTTTTCAACCTCTGAGTAGTTCGATTCAGCCCCCTACAAATTGGATCTAAGGAAAGAGATTGGGGCTTCAACTTTTTCTTCATTGACTTGTGTCAATATGGCTGCATACGATTTCTCGGAAGCGAAATTATATAGAATAAACTGATTTGAAAAATTCAGAGTTGCTAATGAGGGAGCATTAATGATTGCTTGTTTAATCAAATTAAAAGCTTCATGTTCTGTGTGTCCCCATTTAAAAAGAGAATTTTTCTTTATCATAAATTGAAGAGGTAAAACGATTCATGAGAATTCTGGGACAAATCTTTTAAAAAAATTTATCTGACCTAGGAAAGATTGCATGGATTTTTTGTTATGAGGTAAAGGAATTTCAGAGATTTCTCTTATTCTATCAGGGTCAATGTGAATCCCTACTTTGGATACAATGAATCCAAGGAGTTTTCCTTCACTTAACGCGAAGAAAGATTTCTTAGGATTAAGAGAAATTCCATACCTTTGACAACACTCAAAGATTTGTTTTAAATCTCTCAGATGATTACTGCGCTTTTTGGAATATACAGTTATATCGTCTAAGTAGATTACTACTAATTTGTTTAATAAACCTTTGAAGGCTATCTCAATGGCTCTTTGGAAAGTAGCACTAGCATTAATTAGTCCAAATGGAATCTTATGATAAGCATAAGTGCCCCATTTTGTCTTGAATGTAGTTTTTCAGCTGGTCATCTAGATGTACTAAGATCTTATTATAACCTGAGAATCCATCCAGGAAAGACATTAGTTCTGAGCCTACAACTGATTGCAATATCTGTTCCATAGGAGGCAATGGAAAGTTGTCCTTCTGATAGGCTTTGTTGAGATTGGAGAAGTCTATACATATTCGAATATCATTGTTCTTCTTTCTGACTCAGACAAGTTTGGAGACCCACCTGGAATGTTGAACATGGAAAATAATCTTGGCTTTAAGCAATTTGTTTAATTCAGATTTAATTTGATTTTCTAAATTAGGATGGATTTTTCTTAATTTCTGCTGAACAGGCTTTTCATCAGACGCCACGGGGATAGTATGTTGAATAATAGAAGTGTCATACATTTTAAGGTCTTCATAGTTCCATGTGAAGACATTCTTATATTTCTTCAAAAAATGTATTAAGGCTGATTTCTTATCTGACGTAAGTCCGAGGCCTAGATTAATATTTTGAGGTTTAAGGTTAGTTCCAAGGTTAATCAATTCAAATCTCAGAGTTGAACTCTGAAGTTTTGAATTGGTGGGTCATTTGAATCTATCCTTGAGGTCATATAAATCTTCCAACTTAACCATAGACTTTGGTATAACATTCTTGGATGTTTCTTGCTTAAGTTGGTTATCATGCTTATCTTCGTCAATTATCTGGTCATCATAAGAGCCTTCTGATGTAAAAAAACTTATGATATCTGGATCGTTATTAAAGACTCTCTAGTTGGTGATATTGTTGGGAATAGAAGGCCTAAAAATCAATTCAATAGAAAAGCGATCAGGACTATAATGTGTTGGTGGAATAAGCTTGGAAGCCACATTACCTAAGAGATCGAAACTTGTGTTTTGGAGTCTCGGAATAGGGGAAATATTAAACGCTGTAAAGTGAGAAGTCAGGTCTTGGACTAACGATTGATAATGTTTCAAATGTCCAGACAAACAATGTATAGTATTTCTTACCTGCTTTATCACAATTTTTGAATCTCCAAACACTTGGAGGTGGTTGATATTAAGGCCAATTGCTTTATACAAACCTTGAACTAATGCTTCATATTCAACAGCGTTGTTTGTGCAATCAAATTCAAGTTTGCATGTTAACATAGTCTTTTCCCCTTTTGGGCTAACTAATATGCATCCTGCTTCTACTCCATCATTGGATTTAGATCCATCAAAAAATATTTTCCAAAATAAAGAGCTAACTATAGTTTTATCTACAAAATTTACACACTTAGAAGTATCTATTCGGGAAAAGTTTTCAACTTGAGATACAATATAGTTTTCCAAGAAAGGTGAAGTATAAGCATTAAAATTTCCTAGAAATGATTCTACTGAGTAGTTTCCGATGATATTGTTGCAATATGCAACTGGTTCATTTTATCCTTCTAGCTCTGTGACTATGTACTTTTGATGTTTTCCATAATTAACCCTTATTTGATTTGGCTTGCCATTATAGGGAAGCCACATGTGAGACCAGTCAGTCGCGAAATAGCCATGAAGCTTTTTTGACCAGTCTCTACTAAGGATTAAGCCGTAGAACTTAGGAATATCAGCTACAAGAATGTCAATGACTTGACAGACTTTGGGGTTTGACGAGAGTCTGATGGTTACTTGATTAAGTTCCCCAACAACTTTGACTTGAGATCGGTCTAACTGTATAATGCATACAACATATTTTTTGGGGTTGAACATTCAACTTTGCACAAATTGTTCTAGGTAAAAAGTTAGATGAAGCTCCTGAATAAACTAAACAGTTGTGTAAGTTTCTATTAAAAATTTCAAAATTAAGGAGAAATGGAGGAGTATGGGATTTAGATCTTCCTCCAATCAGAGCAATGTCGGTTGGATCAATTTTGTTTAAAGAGGTACTAGGGGTTCTTCCCATTTCTTGGGTAGCTTGTGAGATCACAGTAGCAGGAAGAGGTGAAGTAGGTACTGCTTTGAGTTCCTTAAGGGGTAGATTTTGCTAATGTTTCAACTTGCTAAGCTCATGAAAGGTTATGCTTGCCCTAGTATTTTTCATATCATCAACAATATTATATTCCATTTCATCAGATACTATCAAGGCTTTAGTTGAAGATGAAGAATTCAATTGAGAAGGAGTAGTTTGAGTGGATTTTGGTGAAGATTTCTTACCTGTTGTTTTGTCCCTAGGAGGTGGCATTGAAGCCTTCTGGTTTGGATTTGTTTGTGGCAAATCAACAGGGTTTTTACTTCGGGTGGCAATAAGCAGTGCTTCTTGTGTTTCTTCATTGGGATGTATAAAATCCTACATTCCTTATAACTCTACCACTTCTTCATTATTTGTTTGTTCTTCATTTGTTGAAACTTCATCTTCCTCTCCATCTGATTCAGCATTTGATATAGCATTTGGAGGTTTAGGATCAGTAGGGGAATTCCTTTTAAATGGTCTAAAAGATTTCTTATAGGAAGTCTCTGCTACCTGTTTTTTAATATCAACCATTTCATTACACATGGTTTTGAGGAATTTTTGCAAACCTTCAAGATCAAAAGGATATTTTGGTGGTTTCTTCTTGGATTCATCCCTAAAAGTCACTTTCTTGGATTTTCGTTCTTCTAATGGGTTTTTCTTATCTACAACTAGAATACGTTTTTCTATAACTATTGCCTCTTTCATATTTTTTGCGGAAGTTGGTTTAGCATCTCTATCAACGAAAATAGTTGTGTTTGAATGGAGAGCAGAAATATACCACTCATTTTGGACCTCATTGATGGGCTTAGATGCTGCTAGTATCTTATTCAATAATTTATTGAAGCGAGAGTTGAAGTCTTTGATTTGTTCTTTAGGTTCAGCTTTCAAATTGGAGAGATCATTGATTAAGATAGTCATGGATCTATCATCTCCAAATTTAGTTAAGAACTGCTCTTGAAAAGCATCCCAACTATTAATAGAACCTGATGGTAATGAGAAGTACTATGATCTTACTGCTCCTTGTAAAGTATATGGAAATAATCTTACAACTGCATCTTCTTCTACTACTTCGTTCAAGTTAATGGACAACATAAAATTGTTTATGTGTTCCTCAACAAGTAGGCCATTATCAAGATTGAACTTTGGAAACCATTTCTCTGGATGGGATGGCAACGGATGTAAAGGTGCAACCATCCTAACAACTCCTGGATTTGTCCATGGCATTTGAGGAGGTTGAGCCATTTTTGGTAACCAAGAAGAGGAAGATGTTGCAGTGGTTGAAGGTGTTTGGGTAGAGGAAGATGGAGTTCCAGTACTTGTGTGAATCACGATATGGAGTGGTGAGGTGGATGATTGGTCTTATGATGATATGGATGGAATGAATGAAGATGATGGTTGTGTTGATGAAAGAACCTTGCTATGAGATTTAGATGGTGTCTTATTAGCTTTCTTACGGCTTGGTAGAGGGAATTCAAATGGTGGGATTCCAAAATTTTCACTCTATGCTCTAGTTAACCATTGAGATGGGGTAAACAGAGAGGTAACAATATCTTGGGATAACTCAGATTCCTCTTGAGATATCAAAATCCCCTATAATTTATGAATCAATGATTAGACTTCAGGGGCTTCGGTAGAAGAAGAATGATCTAGCTTCTTTGGGATTTCAGCAGTGGGATTTGTAGTTGTCTTTACAACTTCTCACTTAGGATTAGGAGATTTGGAATGCGATCAAGAAGTTGGAGGTGATGGTGAGGTAGTTTTACTCTTAGAATGGCCTATTAATTTATATTTACCTTCCATTCACAGTCAGTTCCTCCTAGCGCCAAAATGTTGAAGCCTCGAAAATCGTTGCTTACAACATGGGGGAAAACCACTCAGTCTAGACCTTGGTTGGCAGCTCCTTTTTTGTTTGGTGTAGTGGCTCTGACTGGGGATAATGGGACCAGTTTCCCAATATAAATTATGATAGTGCTGATGGGGTGATATATGATAGTTCGGAGGAATGTTTAAGCTAAAAGTAATCTAATCTAAACTAATAATCACATGCATATATCCTAATTTAAACATTATCTAGCTATGACTATACCCAGGAATAAAATTGAAATATGTGATCTACAATAATGTCCTAGATCAATTGGTAATAAAGATCATTCAACTGCAATAACGAATGAAATCATTTTAACAATAATCGTTTCAGATAAATAGTTAGCTGAAACGATTGTGAAAGATATATCGCATAAGAAATTGTTCATATATTCAGCATAAAATTTAGGTCATCACCATACAAAAGTGCAATAATGCTAACCAATATTTAAACTTTCATACATAAACAATTTAAAGAAAAATTTATTGCTTAATACATAAATAAAACAAAATCACAAGATAAAAGTACCATTTGTAATAAGTTTTTCTCATGTGTTTCAGTAATATCGACCTACTTCCAATCAATCCAACACCATATAAGAGTACAAAAGTGCAATTTCAATAGAATATGCCAGATAAAATGAAAATAAATCATGTTCCATTCATTTCACCAGAACTTCCTCAAAGGGACAGAAGTGCATGTTTTGAAGATTATTTCTAATAAAATTTCTGGACCCCTCTCTAAATGCATGAGAGGGGTTTAAATACTAAATTATAAATCCTAAGAATAGATTATTACAAAAATAGTTGAGGAGGTTTAAACGACCTTCCTCAAATTATGCGAAACAAAACTAAAATAGAAATAAAACATGGTGACTAACTCCTTTGCGTTTGATCTTTGAGATCGCAGATGTCTGTCATTAGTTTGAGCTGTGTCGGTCGGCCAATTACAGATTTCAACTACCAAGTGAACAAGACATCAGTCAGTGCTGTCACCATTTTCTACTTGGAAGTGGTTAGGAATCGTAGGGTCATCCACTAACTGTAAGGTTTAACTAAATATTGCCAGTATGCTTCCCAGTTTAACCTGGTCATTTGCCTAATTGCTTCCTATTTTTCTTGTGTTTCCTGCCTCCACTGTTGTTCGAGTTGTTTGAAATTTGGAAGAAAACCTGGTACAGTCTCTGCCACCAGGTTGGTGTTGTGTAAATTCTCATTGATGTTTTCAATAACACTATTTGCTACTACTAAAGCAGCCATTGTTGCATTTTCTACTTGTTTAAGCTGAGAATCCCAATCTGCAAATAAAATTTCTTTATGTGACTCCTCCAGTTTAGGTAAATCGGCCTTTCTCCCATCCTCTGAATTCTTCCAGGTGATGAAGTCGGAAACTCTTTTCAAGACTTCATCATATTCAAGTCTCATGTCAACGACTTAACTCATTAACTTGTCACCAGCCTCGCAATAAGGACTCAACTATGAGACCTTCTGGCATAGAAGTTCTTTTTGGTGCATTAGCTGGGAGTTAAGGCTGAGCACTTCAATTATAAACTGATCAATTTTCAGACTGTCCTTATACTTATCTGTTATTTCCTGTATCTGCGGTTCCTTTTCTGCTAGGCTGGCATGATGTTTTATTTACATCTGCTCGAATTCTTACTAGAGCTTGGCTATTTGCAATTCTGCTTGTTGGTTAGATTTTTATTTCTCTAATTGTTATTCCAACAGTAGAATTTTATTTTCCTTTTCTCTGAGCAACATTTGTACCTTTGTTGCTTTATTAATAGTCGTTGTAGTATATGCTCCTACAAACTGTGATAGTCTAGTAAAGTTCTCAAATGGGTCGATGGGTGAATCTTTCTGGACAATATCCATTGATTAATTATCGAGAGTAGTAGTAACTGTAGCATGCAACTTCCTCTTCTTTCTTTTCCTTTTGATGACAACTTTTTCAGCTGGGTTATAGAACACATCTAAAGGAGGAATCTCCTCAATTCTCAAAACAATTTTAGAGGTGGGAGTGGTAGGAATGTGCTCTACCTCTTGAGCTCTTACAGTTTTCTCTACTGTGATTTCTTAAGTTGCTTTGTGTTGTGGAGTTTGTAGCTCAGGTGCTTTCCCTCTGTATGGAGCTTTTTGTTAATGCTCCCATTCCTTTTCTAAATCAATCATCAGGGATTTTGTTGACTGGGTGGAGGTGGAGTGAATTTCAGCCTATTTTTTAGCTAAGGTTTGTTCAGTTTCTTTTTCTATAGATCCGGCTGTATCCTTTTCTGACTCCTTTTCTTTACATCCCCCATTCTGTGACTATTTTTCTAAGTGTTCTGACTCCCTGGTAGAGTTCTCTTGGGACTCTTCTTCAGAATCATCTTTAGAAGTTTCTGTTGAAAATAATACTGAGAGGGGGGGTGAATCAGTATTATCAAGTTCTTTTAACAAATCTTCCTTATTTACACTTTGAATTATTTTTGCATATTAGTACCATAAAATAATGAGCATGAACAAGAAAAACAGATAGTCACACCAAAGAACACCAGATATAAGGTGGAAACCCAATGTGGGTGAAAACCACCTGCTGCAATATGTCTCTATCTTCTTTCAAATTAGAAACTCCTTTTACAATGATTTTGTACTGGTGCAGTCCTTTACCAGTACGCAGGCTGCAACCTGCAGAGAGCTACAACTCTCTCTCGTTTTCCAGTCTCTCTTGGAAGGGAGCTACAACCCCCTACTTCTTTTCTTACAAGGACACTTTTCATAAATTTTCAAACTGGATCCATAAACATCAAATGATCATCAAGTACATGTAAATTACACAGCCAACTGTAGTAACCAGATCAACAATAACAGAACTAAACCCAGAACACCTTATCAACAGAAAAATTCAGTCAATAGAGGATCTTAAGACAGATACACAGTTTTTCTTTCTCTGGCCTGCGTCGCTACGCACTTCACCTTCTGCTTCCCTGCGTATACCCGCAGAAAGCCTTCTGCTGCACCGCGTACCCATGCACTGCTTCTTCAATCGTGCTGCGTACTGTTACTGCAGATACGCACCCAGAGACATTATCGCGCCGCGTACTTCTACTGAAACCACGCATTCATAAATACTATCGCGCCGCGTACTTTTACTGTGTGTACGCACCTGAACCTCTGTCTCGCTGCGCACCCACGCAGTTCTCCTTCTTCTGATCTGCGTACCCACGCAACTCCTCTATTTCTGCTCTGCGTACCCACGCACTTGCACCGTTAATCACCTGCGTACTTCTGATTAGGGCCGAATTGGCAGTTCACCAGAGTGCTACAGTTAGTCGGATGCCCAGATCTGATCATGCGCTCGAGAGATCACCCTTCACAGATTCGCTTTCAACTTCACTTTCATATAGATCAAGCTTTTAAAACAATAACCCAATATTTCAGATCTTAAGATATTCAATTTTCAAAAAGATACTTAGCCAAGTGATCTCCTTTGCTTTATATAGGCAAGCTCCTCCTAAAATCATGGATCAATACCATAGATAACCAATACCAGGGGCCCAAAAACATGGGGCTCAATAATAATAATAATATAAAACAATACCACGGGCCAAAACCATAGAATCAAGAGCGGCGGGCTAAATACCACGGGCCAAACATAGGAAACCCCACGTGAACGCGCTTCTCTGCCTTGAAGTAAGTGAAACTGGGGGTACGCACCTTCTGAACGGGTGACCTGCGTGTCTGGCCGCGGTCCCTTCACGGTGTACCTGCGTGTATGCATCTTCTGAACTGTTCTCCTGCGTACTTCTTAATTTTCAACATTTTGAGAGCTTGATCAGAGCATTGCCACTTGGGGGTGTTGCCATCAAGTACAACATCTGTAACATAGAGCCATACCAGAATCATAATGCCAACAATCTCCCCCTTTGGACTTGATGGCAACCTCAAAATCTTCAGCTTCATTCTCCCCCTTTGACATCAAGGGCAAAGGGTTATGCTCCCCCTAAGAGCATGCTCCTCCTGAATATGAACCAGATCTGCAAAGAAGAACCATAATCCACCCAACACCATAAATGACCATGAAAGAGATAGAGACATATTGCAGCTATAATCAAACCAGCATCCATGATCTCCTTCTGTACATCCTCCATAATGCCAACAATGCATTATATGCTCCCCCTGAACCTGTGCCATTCAATCTTCAACCAATCTGCAGCCCGGCATATGTACACCTATACCCCAGATGAACCATGCGTACAACCATCAATCAGAAGAGTTTCAACAATAAGATGATGCATCAACAACCCCCAGCTTTTGCCTGAGGTATTCAAAAGTCTCCCTGGGCAATGGTTTGGTGAGTATATCAGCAACTTGTTCCTTAGAAGGAACATACTCCAACTTGACCTTCTATTCAAGCACTTGTTCTCGGAGAAAATGATACTTGATTGGTATGTGCTTGGTTTTTGAATGCATGACTGGGTTCTTTGAGATGCTGATTGCACTTGTGTTATCACATAAGATGGAGATAGGTGGTGTACAAGTGATTTGAAAATCCTGCAAGGTCTGCATCATCCAAAGGAGTTGAGTGCAGCAAGATGTAGCAGCAACATATTCCGCTTCAGCTGTAGACAAGGTAATTGAACTCTGTTTCTTGCTGAACCAAGATACTAGTCTGGAACCCATAAAGAACACACCACCACTTGTGCTCTTCTTGTCATCCACGCTTCCGGCCCAATCTGCATCTGTATAAGCATGAAGGGTGAGATCTGTATCTCTTGGATACCATAAGCCATAATTTTGAGTCCCTTGAAGATATTTGAAAATTCTCTTCACTGCCTGAAGATGAGTCTCCTTCGGATTTGCCTGAAATCTTCCAACTATTCCAACTGCATGCATGATGTCCGGTTGGGTACCTGTCAAATAAAGTAAACTTCCAATCATAGATCTGTAGGTTGGTTGATGCACTGCTGCAGATTCATCATTTGCACTGAGGCTACATCCTGTGACCATGGGTGTACATACTGGTTTTGCATCTTCCATGCCATATTTCTTCAAAATCTGTTTGAGATACTTGGTTTGAGACAAAAAGATCCCTCCTTCTTTTTGTTGGATTTGCAAACCAAGAAAATATGTCAGTTCTCCCAGCAAGGACATTTCGAATTCTTTCTGCATCACTAAGGCAAAGCTTTGACTCATAGCTTCTTCATTGCTGCCAAAGATAATGTCATCTACATACACAACAAGTATTAGCAATTTGTCATTTTCAACTTTTATATAAAGATTGCTATCTGCTGATCCTTTTGAAAAACCTTGTTGATGAAGATATTTGTCCAAACGATAGTACCAAGCCCTTGGAGCTTGTTTGAGACCATATAGAGCCTTTTTCAATCTGCATACAAGATTTGGATCATTTCCAAGAATGAACCCATCTGGCTGCTCAATGTATACTTCTTCTTCCAAGTCTCCATTCAGAAAGGCTGATTTCACGTCCATTTGAAATACTTTGAAGTTTTGAAAGCTTGAGAGAGCAAGGAACATTCGGATGGCCTCAAGTCTTGCAACAGGAGCAAAGGTTTCTTCAAAGTCTATTCCTTCTTGTTGCGCATACCCTTTACAAACAAGTCTGGCCTTGTTTCTAATTACTTCTCCATTTTCATTCAATTTATTTTTGAAGACCCATTTTGTTCCGATAACATTCTTATCCTTTGGTCTAGGAACCAGCTCCCAAGTGTTGTTCTTTTTGATCTGCTCAAGTTCTTCATCCATTGCTTTCACCCAACATTCATCTTTGCATGCCTCTTTCACATTTTGTGGTTCAGTGGAGGAGAGTAATGCCAAATAGCTTGAAGCTTCTGCAACTGTTCTTCTTGTTTGTACACCTGCTTCTTTCTACCCCACAATCTGAGATTCTGGATGATTCTTCTGAACATATCTGGATGGAGTCTTCTCTTCTATTCTTATCTGCTCCTCTAGTTCTTCTTGAGGTTCTTCTTCTTCATCATTCTGTCTTTGAGGGTAGCCTTCATCTTCTTCGATGTCTTCATGATGTACTTGCCTAGGAATGTATCCCTTCTCATCAACCACTACATCAATGCTGTCAACAATTCTGCCAAGTCTTTTATTGTAGCACTTGTATGCTTTGCTATGTGGAGAATAACCAAGAAGAATGCCTTCATCTGCTCTAGGTTCAAGTTTGCCAAGTTGCTCATCAGTATTCTTAATATAACATTTGCTCCCAAAGATTTTGAAGTGCTTTACCGAAGGAGTCTCACCACACCAGAGCTCATGAGGGGTTTGAGTGTTGTTCACCCGGACATTTGTTTTGTTGAGAATAACAACCGCAGCATGAGCAGCTTCACCCCAGAAAGTTGCGGGAGTTCCCGACTCATCAAGCATAGCACGAGCCATTTGTTGGACAGTTCTGTTCATTCTTTCCACAACTCCATTCTGCTGAGGAGTTCTAGCTGTAGAGAATTCTCTTCTTATCCCATGTTCTTCACAGAAATCGAAAAATTCATTTGAGGTAAACTCCCCACCTTTGTCGGATCTGAGGCACTTAATTTTGTATCCTGATTCATTTTCAACCAAGACTTTGAAGGATTTGAATTTTTCGAATGCTTCATCTTTGTGCTTCATAAGTCCTAACCAGACAAACCTGGAGAAATCATCAATGAATAATATCAAGTATTCTTCTCCTCGAGGTGTCCTTTTCCTGAATGGACCACATGTATCTGTATGAACTAGCTTAAGAGGCATGCTAGCTGATCCTTCCTTTTCTAGAAAGTTAGTTCTGGTTTGCTTTCCAAACTGACATGATTTGCATATGGTGTTGTCTGGATTTTTGATATCTGGAAGATCGCGAACTGCCTGATATCTGCATGCTTTCCTTATTTGTGAAAAGCTTAGATGCCCCAACCTCCGATGCCATAACCAGTGTTCATCATCCTTGCTTAGATAGCATTGCTGTTGTCCTTCTTCAAATATGTATAGATTATTTGGAGTTCTTTTACCTTTGATCACCGTTTTACCTGTATCAAGATCATGAACAAGACATCCATTTGTTCTAAATATCACCTCAGTTCCTTGATCACACATCTGGCTGACACTTAGAAGATTATGTTTCAATCCATCAACATACAAAACATTTCCAGCCTTGACCTTTTCTTTTAACTGAGCAATGCCTTTTCCTTTTATAGTTGCAGGAGTATCATTTCCAAAAGAAACTTTCTTTCCCTTTTCTAGAGCAGAATATGACTCAAGTTTTTCTTTATCACCTGTCATATGCTTCGAACATCCACTGTCAATGTACCATAGATTTTCCTGTCCCTCTACATAAAATGCTATCCCACATCTTTCTGTTTGTGGTTCCTTTATTCTCCATGTTTTGGTGCTTGAGGCTTGTTCCTTTGTCTGCTGAAACCTGCTCCTGCATTCAGAATCTTCATGACCAAAGTTATTGCAAATAGAACATTCAACTTCATTTTCAAGAGCCGAAAAGTTGTTATAGGTCCTTTTTGTAATCCCGGTCATACTTCTTTGCTTTTGAGCTTCTCTAGTCATGATTGTTTTATATGCGACACATTGAGCTGCTTTGTGACCAAAGTTATGGCAAGAGAAACATTGTCCATTGAAGAAACTTCTGCGGTTATCAAATCTACCAGCCAAGTGATTGTAATTTCTATTGTCATCCATTCTTGAACCAAATTGAGAAGATTTTACCTGTGGCTGGTTGTAGCTTTTGTTCACCCTTAAGACGGATTGCCCCTGATAGTCTCTGTTTGCAATTCGTCCCTGCTTTACCTGATGGTCTCCATTGTGCTTTTGCTCATTCCTTTTTGCTGCATCAAGATAACTTTTTGAGGTGGATGCTTGAGAAGTTTCTCCATTATAGCCCAGACCTGTCTTGTTTAGTGGAGAACGCTGTACATTGATAATCTCATCCAGAGTTTCAGATCCTTTGACAAACTTAAGATTAATAGCTTTTGTTTTCTCAATCTCTTTTCTAAGAGCAACAATTTCACCTTCTAATTTTTCAAAATGTTTTTCCTTTTCATCAATTTGAAATTGTAGAGTATCAATGATCATATTCTTTTCTTCTATACATCTCTTGAGTCTAGTAATTTCTTCATAAAGGCTATCCACATCTATAGCATCCATATAATCATCATCTTCAAATGCCATTAACAGTTTATAGTCATTACCTCGTTCATCTTCATCACTATTTGATAGACCATCACTATCTTCATGAGTGTAGTAGCTTTTCTTATTTGCACTCTGTTTCTTGTTCCATCTAGCAGGTTCCTTTCCTTTATCCTTATAAGGACATTTTGCAGCATAATGACCTACTCTTCCACAAGCAAAGCATTTAAAAGGTAACTTACCTCTGAACCTTCCAGAACCCCTTTGAAGATTTCTGACAAAATTTGATTCTTCTTCTTCTTCTTCTGGCACGTGACTTGCTTCATAATACTCTCCTTTGCCTGAAGCCTTGAAAGCAGCTTCTCTTCTGTCTGATGGACCTCCCTTTCTCATTTCATAAGCAGTTAGAATTCCGTGTAGCTGAGACATGGTAAGAATTCGTAGATTTTCCTTTTCTTCTATTGCAGACACTTTAGATTCAAACTTGGGGGATAATGATCTTAGAACTTTTTCAACCACAATAGCCTCTTTTATTTCTTCACCCAATTTTTTCATGCAATTAACAATCTCATCTACCCGAAGAAAATAGTTAGCCACACTTTCATCATTATACATCCTGAGATTCTCATACTGAATCCTGAGGGTTTGAAGTTTAGCACGCTTTACCTGTTCATCTCCTTCGTAGCTCAAGACAATCTTGTCCCATATTTCTTTTGCGAATTTATATTGCATAACCTTTACGAATTCTGTTTGAGATAAGCATCCCAGCAAAGTATTGATAGCTTTAGCATTTGTTTCATATTTCTTCTTTTCGGCCGTATCTGTAAGAGTAGCTGAAGGAAAAGTGTAGCCTGTATCTATGATATCCCAAACTTCTGTACCAAGAGATTGAAGATAGGCAGTAACTCTTACCTTCCAATAATTGAAGTTTGTCCCATCAAAGATTGGTGGCCTGATTGATGCTTCCCTCTCGTAGTTGCTCATGATGAATGATCTTCCTTCAAGCGATCAAGCTTCTCCGAAGGACCTGCTCTGATACCAATTGTTGAAAATAATACTGAGAGGGGGGGTGAATCAGTATTATCAAGTTCTTTTAACAAATCTTCCTTATTTACACTTTGAATTATTTTTGCATATCAGTACCATAAAATAATGAGCATGAACAAGAAAAACAGATAGTCACACCAAAGAACACCAGATATAAGGTGGAAACCCAATGTGGGTGAAAACCACCTACTGCAATATGTCTCTATCTTCTTTCAAATTAGAAACTCCTTTTACAATGATTTTGTACTGGTGCAGTCCTTTACCAGTACGCAGGCTGCAACCTGCAGAGAGTTACAACTCTCTCTCGTTTTCCAGTCTCTCCTGGAAGGGAGCTACAACCCCCTACTTCTTTTCTTACAAGGACCACTTTTCATAAATTTTCAAACTGGATCCATAAACATCAAATGATCATCAAGTACATGTAAATTACACAGTCAACTACAGTAACCAGATCAACAATAACAGAACTAAACCCAGAACACCTTATCAACAGAAAAATTTAGTCAACAGAGGATCTTAAGACAGATACGCAGTTTTTCTTTCTCTGGCCTGCGTCGCTACGCACTTCACCTTCTGCTTCCCTGCGTATACCCGCAGAAAGCCTTCTGCTGCATCGCGTACCCATGCACTGCTTCTTCAATCGCGCTGTGTACTATTACTGCAGGTACGCACCCAGAGACACTATCGCGCCGCGTACTTCTACTGAAACCACGCATTCATAAATACTATCGCGCCGCGTACTTTTACTGTGCGTACGCACCTGAACCTCTGTCCCGCTGCGCACCCATGCAGTTCTCCTTCTTCTGATCTGTGTACCCACACAGCTCCTCTGTTTCTGCTCTGCGTACCCACGCACTTGCATCGTTAATCACCTGCGTACTTCTGATTAGGGCCGAATTGGCAGTTCACCAGAGTGCTACAGTTAGTCGGATGCCCAGATTTGATCATGCGCTCGAGAGATCACCCTTCACAGATTCGCTTTCAACTTCACTTTCATATAGATCAAGCTTTTAAAACAATAACCCAATATTTCAGATCTTAAGATATTCAATTTTCAAAAAGATACTTAGCCAAGTGATCTCCTTTGCTTTATATAGGCAAGCTCCTCCTAAAATCATGGATCAATACCATAGATAACCAATACCAGGGGCCCAAAAAACATGGGGCTCAATAATAATAATAATATAAAACAATACCACGGGCCAAAACCATAGAATCAAGAGCGGTGGGCTAAATACAACGGGCCAAACATAGGAAACCCCACGTGAACGCGCTTCTCTGCCTTGAAGTAAGTGAAACTGGGGGTATGCACCTTCTGAACGGGTGACCTGCGTGTCTGGCCGTGGTCCCTTCACGGTGTACCTGCGTGTACGCATCTTCTGAACTGCTCTCCTGCGTACTTCTTAATTTTCAACATTTTGAGAGCCTGATCAGAGCATTGCCACTTGGGGGTGTTGCCATCAAGTACAACATCTGTAACATAGAGCCATACTAGAATCATAATGCCAACAGTTTCTTTGGAGCTCTCTTCTAGGCTTACGCTGGGAGTTGGCTCCCTTATTGGTTCAAACTGTAATTGGTCCAATGGGACCTTTAACAATCTCCTTTCTTTGTATTCATGAAAGGCTTCAAGCTCTTCTGGGTCAAAAAGTAGTGATGCCATGTGCTTCACATATGTGAATGTTTCTTTCTGTAGGAAGACGTCATCAAATGCATCTTCCTCATGAGTGAATTCCTTCACTTTCACCAGGGTAGTGAAGGCATTGACAGTGCCATTTCGGTCATACTACCTTCTTTGGAATTTAGGTAATTTTAAAGATTTCACGATCTCCACTTCTTTGCATGCATGCCCAAAATCGTGCAGTGCAAATCCTCCACATTGCAACGGAAATGTAGGCCAAATGGCCTTTTTCTGCTCCTTTAATCCTTTGCTCAGCCCACCCTCACTCACTGTTTGGTAGGCTATCTCTCTAGCCATCAATTTATCTTGGGAATAGTATGGGAGAACATGCGGTGAGGAAATGCTCCCAAATAATCTGATATATGTGAATGTTTCCTCCCTAAAGCATTTGGCCACCGGGAGGATATCCACTTTGGCTTCCTTAGAAAGCCTAGGGGCATTTTGGTTGTAAACCTGTTTATGGATAGGCAACATGACTTCATGACAAATTTTGTAAAAATGGGGGTGAAACTAGGACTCCCACATGTCCTTATGATATATATGAATGGGAAGTGGATCCTTCACAATCCACTTCCATCCCATGACAATAAATTTTGAACCAAAACAAATTTCATCCATCATATAGGCACTCACAAAAAATGGAGGGTAAACCCTCGAAGAGATACTCCTTTTCCTCCTATAATCGATTATCGCCTTTGCTAACTCATCAGACAAAATTTGGGCCCAATTCATTATGGTTCTGTTTACGACTGCATCTATTAATGGTAGCCATGCTGGGGAAAATTTAGTGCTATCGGGCTTGCCGAACATCCTACATAGCATGGCTACTACAAAACTATGAGGGGCAGAAATAGATGTAGTAGAGTACATACTAGCTTTGTCCTTTTTGATATTGCCCTCATTTTTCGACCAGGTCCTCATGACATCTGCTGGGGCCTCATTCTCTTTGGAAAACTTCTCGAGGAACTGTTTGTTGTAGATCGTTTATGGCTCTGGTAGGTGGTACATAAGCCGTAGGTTGTCTGGAGAAAATGATCCCATAACCTCTTGGCTGCTATTCTTAAATTCTTTATTTGAGATATTGACCTGATCAATTATCCACTTGACCATATTTGTATAAGGGATTATCTTTGGTTGCGCGGCTATGTGATGCAGAAATGAGCATGTCATCTAAAAAATGGAAGCATATGAGGAAACACTACTTGTTATAGACATTTTTGTGCCTCGCAGCATGGAGCATGAAATGTCAATAATTACAGGGATCCTCAGTCCCTAAACATGTTGTTCTTACCCCTAGAAGAACAAGGTCAGCAAACCACAGCACTTCCCATCAGTTCTCCACCTGAAAAACACTCAAAACAGGCTATTTTTGGATCATGTCAACTGCTCCACTGAGCAACTGCGCTGAATGTCAACTGCTCCTCCTTGTACCTGCGCTGAAAGTCAAAAGCAATGAAGGCTACCTGCGCTGGGCGAGATTGGCCAAGTGGCACAGTCATTCTGCAAGGTGTCAATTGCCCAGGAAGCTTCCAAACTGACACTTGGTTCATGAGATTCGCCCTGTGATGAGTAAGAGGTACTTGATCTCCATGTGTAAGCAAGGATCTCCAAGTGGACTCAAGAACTGAAGATTAACTGAAGAGGGAGAGGACACAAGGCAGCTTTATGTCAGTCTCAAGCTGACTCATCCTCTCTTCTTCTTTCCTATATATAGAGCTCTTCTATGAGGTCTAAGGAGGCTGGAATTTTGTGCAAAGTAAGGAAGTGTTGTTGGTTTACAGTTAGAGCTATTGGGTGATTGTTTTTCTAGAGGTGAAGAGGAGACTTCTTGCTGCTGGGGAGGTGCTGCTGGATTGGAGCCATTGATGGTTGTAACCTTCTCAGAACCCTGTTACTTTTATCAATAAAGCTTTGAATGTTCTCCTATATACTTGTATTGCATTGATGTATTGTATTTACTTGTATATTTGATTCACTCTAATCCATGCATCAGTTATGAGTACATGTATCTTGTAGTTTTCTTCTCTCTGTTGTGCAGGTTCTGTGTGTAGCTGGACCGGCAAAGGGAACAAGGAGCTGGGAACAAGAGACAAAGAGAGGGGATAAGGATCGACAAAAGCGAAAGACACCGGTTGGTTAATCTTTTCTTCCTTTTCTCTGTACTTTCATAAAGGAAAACATTAAAGCTTTACTTTCAGTTGTTGCTAAAGACTGTCACCTTTAGAGTAGGGATAGGGTCATCCGAGTCGGATACTTTTCCCCACAACAAAAATGGCGACTCCGCTAGGGAGCCTAGTATCTTGTTGGTGTTTGTAGTATCTTTGCTATTCATTTCGTGAAGAAAAGAGTACCAAATCGAAAAGCTTTTGACTATATCAAAAGCGAAGTAGAGGGACTGCTACTCTTGCTCATTTTCTGAGCAGATTCATGATTTGAAGAGCTGATCTACAAAAGACTCTTGTACTCTTTGTGATAGCTTTTCATCCTCTTGATTATCCCTTAGCCTGTACTTGACCTATAGCTTTTTATTTCAGCAAAAACAGTGCATTTTTGAGCTTTTTATGACCCGGAATTCCTTGTAAACGCAACTCTCGTGTCTCAGTGCAGGCTGTCCACAGGCAGTCTGCATTTCAGCGCAGGTACTCCCTTCGGGAACTGCGCTGAGAATCAAACTGACAGACCAGAGCCTGCGCTGGTCCAGTTAGCCAGTGTCTTGCTGAGGTTTCCCTTAGTGTCTGAGCCCTGTTTTCACTGATTTTTGCTGATTGCTTGCTGGTCATTGTACTTGCTGTAAACCATTTTCCTTGACATTATTCCGCCTCAGTTGTGTGATGAAACTGTGAATGTTCTTTCAGTATTTCTTGTTTCAGTTACAGTTTCCCATTGTGAAAAGCGAACCAGTATAGCTGTGGCCTCTTAGATCCTGAACTGTAAAAGTGTCTTTGTGATCTTAAGAGCTAGTTTTATTACTGTTCATGGCTGTTTGAGTTTGTTTGCTCTTCATTTTATGGTTTGAATCTATACATTTCCTGTGTTTAAACAAGTCTATCATAAGGTGTCTTTTTGATTGTGGACAAGCTTGTTTATTTCTACTTGAAATTAGATTCAAAATTATACAACAGTTTCCTTTCTGTCTTACATCAACATTAAGGATAACGAAAAGAAATACATGCATTGTGCATTTTTGCATTTGACTGTGTGCTTGACGATTTAGGAAAATTTGCATTTTAGTGTGTGTTCTATGATCTGTGGAAAAAGTTGTGTCTTTCTTTTCCCTCAGTAGATTAAGGTTTTCAAAGTTGAAAGATTGAAAAGATTTGCTTCTCATTCTTAGATTGCATATAGGAAGTTGTATATATACATCTCGTGGCGAACCTGAAAGGCAAACTGTTAAGAAAGATCAACATTAAAATAAACCCAATTTACATAACAACGCTTTGTAACTTAACGCAAACATCTAGAGGTCTAGGTAGAGACGTGTTCCGGCGTCGTTAAACATAGTGACTGTCGATCTCTACGAAGGTGGGTGATTCCTCCTGAGAGTCGGTGGCACTAACACGGACTTGAGCTCCCGCGTACCGTCGAGTATATTGGGAGACCCCTATAGGCTTTTATCCTTTATCCTTAGGAAACCGTGTCGGCCGCCCTACTGATCGCGATGCAGTGAACACAGCATTCACGAAGATCGACCACCCGTACCGTAAAACGTATTCTGTGGTTTCGCGAAAGGTTTGGCACACCCTCTGCCTAGATCTCCAGAGCAGTTTCTTTTGGCCTTTTTCAAACTCTATAACTGAAAAAGTCCAACCGAGCATTTGTCACTTCGGGCTCGTTAATACATCGAAGGCGACTAGAGTCATCTTTAGCTTTTTCTCGACTCTTAAAACATGAAAAAGCAAGTTTGTGTCTAAAAGCGTCGTTAATAAAATTTATTTTAAGCGGAACATAATCACCTGTTATTCCCACGTTGATCTTTCAGTTGAAAAGTATGGAGCCCACCAACCAAGGAAGTAACCTTGGCGGAAGTCCAAATCCCTTCTCCTCTTGGGGAGATGTTGGTGCGCCTCATATGGCTACATTGTCACTTCCAGGATTGACAATCGGCCTCCCTGTATGGCTCTTTTCAACTAATGTAGTCCAGATCGCCACTAATCGTGAGCAGTCGAATCAACAGTCAGAACAATCTAGAACTACCCACCAGCCTTCCACTTCTTACGATACTTCCTCTGATCCTTCATCTTCGCAAGGTAGAGTTGGCAAGAGTCAGCCTCCCAAGGAGAAGAAGGAAAAGAAGAAGAGAGAAAAGAAGCAGAAGGAGCCTCTGGCGAAGGCGACTGGGGGCAAGCAGAAGAAAGCTGACAAAAACCCACACACTGCACCGACCGGGCCTAAATCGCCATGTGTCATTTGCAAAGGGATCCACTTCCATCGTGATTGTCCTTGTATTCCCCGGATACTAAGGGACTGGTCCCCAAGGTTGCACAATCTGGTAGCATCAACCTCTGGTTGTCATGTTGATTGCAGTCCGTCAACTAACGAGAGTGAAGGACGAAGAAGGGGACCAAGATCACCTTGTCTATTGTGTGAAGGCAATCATGCCCTCCACAAATGTCCATTCTTAGATGAGGCAAAGAGAGTTTTGGAAGATCGCCCGGTTTCACCGTTGCGACTTCCTCCTGGATACCAAAAACTCGCGCCTAATCCCTCGATAGTTGAAAATCCAGTTGACCTGCTCAAGTGGTCAGCTGAAGTGTCAGTCATTGAGAATGAACCTACTGAATCCAGACCAGACGAAAGTCTAAAAGTCGAAACGGCAGTTGACCCGGTTCTTCCTTCAGAGGTTTCATCGTCCAATGACTCCGTCATTGAAGACCCGTCTTCAAATGACACCGTCGCCGAAGAGTCAGCTTCATGCGACACCCTCACTGAAGAGAATAAGGATGACACCATCCAGGTTCTTTTCATCAGCACCGACTCTGATGAGCGTCAGGGCAATGCGCCCATTCCTTTATCGCAGGAAGGAACATCATCAGGGTCATACCCGGCCGTATATTCGGTCCCGCCACCAAGCAACCTGGTTGTATCCTTTGATTGGAATCAACTAGGCAGACCCCGGTTACCAGCCAGTATACCATTCAGAATCATTGTCCAGATCTATAGAATGATTATGGCTGGTACTATCATTGATGAAGGGGCGTCTGTGAGTATCCTTTCCTCTATTGCTTGGAAAGCACTGGGTTCCCCAGCGCTTTTACCTGAGTTGAGAAATCTCTCAGGTTTTGATAAAGGAACCAGTCGACCGTTAGGGATCCTCCCCAATGTACCTGTTACGTTGAAAGGGAAGACCGTCGAGATGAACGTGTTGGTCGTCCAAGGACCCTTGGATTATAACCTACTCCTTGGACGCGACTATATTTATTGCATGGGAGCGATAGTCTCCTCACTCTTTAGAGTAATGTGTTTTCCACACGAAGGAAGGATGGTCAAGCTCGTAGACCAACTTTCATTTCCGGGATCTCGCATCGCAAATAGTCAAATACCAATCCTAAACGGTATGTTTTCTAAAGATACGCCTCCACCCCCGGTCCTCCTTCCCGATGAGTGCGAGTGATTCAGAAAGAAAGACTGGAACCCAGGGGGCATGCATCCTGGTCTGCTTCGGGCAGAAGAAACCCTAGGTATAAGGAAGAATTTCCGCAGAAGAATGGACTAGTCCGTACCCCGTCCGGCGGTGGAAGAGGGGTTGTTCTAGAATAATATTCTTTTGTCAAAGTTATGCGAGTGAGATAATCTGCTTCTCGCTCCCCTTGTCTAGATAATCAGGATACCGAAGATGAGGACCATTTGCTGTATCAAGTAGTAACCATCTTTGAAGTCAAGCCTCACCCATTAAAACATATGTTTTAAAGGATAAGTAGGGGCAGTCTCCAAAGAAAGAGATTCTATTGCTACATAAAGTGGCCACCATCTTTAGTAACCTAATGTTAGACATCGCCGAAGAAAGAGATTGATTTGCGGCAGCGAATAGAACCCTCTTCGGATAATAAGAAAGAAGCAAGCCTCCCTCAATAATACCGATGTTTTGTCTTTGAGTAGTGTTCTTCTCTTGTCACAAATAGCTGTTCGTTAAAAGTTGGGCCGACGGGAAGCTTGAGTACCGCATAAGACCCCTTAAAATAACGAGAAGACTAGTATCGTTAACATTAGATTAGCAAGATGACAAGTAGCTGTGAACACCCAGAGAAAAGCAGAGGTAGGGGAGAGGAGGGGCAGCCTCGAAATTCTATCCTATACCTGGGGGCATGCAAACTTTTGGAATGTAAGCAAGGGACGACTATTTATTTTTTAAATTTTTAGGTCCTCCCTTTAAACCTGTAGGTCTAACCCTTTAAACTCGTAGGATTAGCCGTTTCCAACCTTGCATGAAGAAAGCCTGTGGGGCAAAGGTAAAAACTTGCCAAATTGGAGCATAGCTTCGTGAGATAAAGCTCCTTAAAAAATAGCTATCTCACAGGGGGCGTTCTTATTATGACTGGTATATCGAGCAGTTTAAGCACATAGTTCATGCTCGTTAAAAAATAAACGCAAGATCCGAGCAGTTTTAGCGCATAGTTCATGCTCGTTAAAAAATAAACATAAGTTTATGAGCAGGCTTTCCTTTAGAGTTCAAGCTCATTCAGAAAAAATGAACCGGTAAATACCCTTCTGAGATCGTAAATTCATCAGCCATAAAAGCCTTGGTCGTGTTTGTGCACCGTCACCTCCACCGTCATTTGGCCGATCATTCACTTCCATTTGTGTGTTTACCCATTTTGAGGAACATCTGCGAAGAGTGATTTCACTTAGCCATCCTTGTGACACTGCCGTGATTGGAATATTCCAACTTGTACCTGGAATCAGTTGCTAACCCTGTTTATCACTCGTTCCTCAAAAGACGAGTCATCTTTGAGCTCTTTTCTGACTCGTAAAATATGAAAAGTTTGCCGAGTTTTGGCCTTCCAGCTCGTTAAAGCGACCGGAAGAGCTATCCCTCCTCTAGATTTTAATCTTTTTGGACCTGAGGGATTATTGCACAAAAAGATCGAGCGCTTGTTTTGTTCGGCTCGTTAAAGCAATCGAAAATTCATCCCTTCTGTATTGTTTTATACTTTTTCGGACTTAAGGGATTAGATGACGAAAAAGGAATTTTGGAGTTGACTTTATGTACCTTTTCAGACTCTCTAAAAATGAAAAGGACCGAGTTTTCCTTGTCGTTAGACTCGTTAAAATGATTAAATAGCGACAAACTTGTCTTTAGACGAGAACGAGTTTCCCTATCGCTAAGCTCGTTAAATCATAGCGATGGGCTTGCCCGAAGGGCAGGTTATAGAACAAGCATATGTTATCCTCCTCAAGCTTGACAAAAATAAAGAGGTACTGGTCAGAAATGACTGGGGAAAAATTGGGAGAACATCAAAGCTTAATGGTAGCAAGTCACTCTTGAACATGACACTTTTCCTCCGTTCCACATCGGGTTGGGTTGTTTCATTCACCGGTTTCATCACCATGGTCTTCGCCAAACCATCCACATTTGGGGTAATGCTACCGATCCAACGCATCAGTGTCGTTATATGTTCAAGAGGGGTCATTCTGAAAGTGTCAACCGTGTCCCATCCACTGCCATACATTATCCTTCATCCATTCATGATCGCCACCCTGAATCATATATCACAGTTTGTTTTCACCTCCACTAAAATCATTAGCTCCGTTCCGTGTCATTGATGTGGGATTCATTAAGGCCCTCCTTTGACGGATCGCTTCTTGTCGACTTCAGCTCATTATCCAAGAAGTTGATCTAGGAACAACCCCATCAGTACTTTGAAGCTTGCATGCCTCAATGGCAAGTTTCTCACTTCCGGCGACAGGTATACATCAATGACCTTCGACCAGAAGATTTTGCGTGGCGTTCGACGCCAAGTCCTTTATTCACGCCACGTGAATTGTACTGCAGTACCTTGAGGGTCATTATCATTATCGGTGATTCCTCTCGCGCTTGTTAACGGTTTTCATCATTGACCGGTAATCAAGCGATGTCTTTCCATGTTCGACTTCAGCGAAATTCTCACATGGATCGACTTGTACTTAGAGTGAAGATCGAACGAGTTTGAAGACCCCGGATCTAGTTTCATCCATCCGGGCTGCGATACATATTCAGGATATATAAAAGCATTTGTCATGTACATCATTGCAGCAGATGATCATCCTACTCAAAGGATGATAATTTCAGCAGAGAATTATCAGTCTACCATCAGACGATCGTCTGTTATATGTACCAAAATGTATTTATAAAGCTGAGCATGGGAATGCCCGCCTCAGCTAGATCATGAAAACAGAATGAAAAATAATGTATTGTATTGTATTGTATTACAGGGCACCTCCTCAGCACTGGAATGAACTTCGGACCCTCTAGATAAAGCATTTCACCCGATAAACGGCCTCATACTTTAGGGGGCAACTGTTATAGACATTTTTGTGCCTCGCAGCATGGAGCATGAAATGTCAATAATTACAGGGATCCTCAGTCCCTAAACATGTTGTTCTTACCCCTAGAAGAACAAGGTCAGCAAACCACAGCACTTCCCATCAGTTCTCCACCTGAAAAACACTCAAAACAGGCTATTTTTGGATCATGTCAACTGCTCCACTGAGCAACTGCGCTGAATGTCAACTGCTCCTCCTTGTACCTGCGCTGAAAGTCAAAAGCAATGAAGGCTACCTGCGCTGGGCGAGATTGGCCAAGTGGCACAGTCATTCTGCAAGGTGTCAATTGCCCAGGAAGCTTCCAAACTGACACTTGGTTCATGAGATTCGCCCTGTGATGAGTAAGAGGTACTTGATCTCCATGTGTAAGCAAGGATCTCCAAGTGGACTCAAGAACTGAAGATTAACTGAAGAGGGAGAGGACACAAGGCAGCTTTATGTCAGTCTCAAGCTGACTCATCCTCTCTTCTTCTTTCCTATATATAGAGCTCTTCTATGAGGTCTAAGGAGGCTGGAATTTTGTGCAAAGTAAGGAAGTGTTGTTGGTTTACAGTTAGAGCTATTGGGTGATTGTTTTTCTAGAGGTGAAGAGGAGACTTCTTGCTGCTGGGGAGGTGCTGTTGGATTGGAGCCATTGATGGTTGTAACCTTCTCAGAACCCTGTTACTTTTATCAATAAAGCTTTGAATGTTCTCCTATATACTTGTATTGCATTGATGTATTGTATTTACTTGTATATTTGATTCACTCTAATCCATGCATCAGTTATGAGTACATGTATCTTGTAGTTTTCTTCTCTCTGTTGTGCAGGTTCTGTGTGTAGCTGGACCGGCAAAGGGAGCAAGGAGCTGGGAACAAGAGACAAAGAGAGGGGATAAGGATCGACAAAAGCGAAAGACACCGGTTGGTTAATCTTTTCTTCCTTTTCTCTGTACTTTCATAAAGGAAAACATTAAAGCTTTACTTTCAGTTGTTGCTAAAGACTGTCACCTTTAGAGTAGGGATAGGGTCATCCGAGTCGGATACTTTTCCCCACAACACTACTGTCAGCTGTGACCTTTGTTTCCAGAGGTCTTGGTTCCTCTTCTTCTAACAAATCATACATGGCTTCCCACGTAGAGGTTCCTCCTTCTCTGTTGCACATAGTATCTATGAATAAAGGAGTCATTTCTGATTTCTCAGACACAACTGCCTTTCCCTTCTTTTCCATTGCTCTCAAAGACTCCTTCTATGGATTTTCCCTGAAAATGGAGAAAAACAACAACTATCGGATATACAGAGATAAGAATGAACATAAGATGGAATAATACAGATAACTTGAAAAGGTGATAAGAAAGGAGTTTTATTTGAACACAAGTGAGAAGATATTGTATCACGTTGAACGACTTTTCACACATAAATGCCATTAACCTTTATTAAATGCCCACTAATGGTTCGTTATCTCTTAGCTTTATTTCTCATTAATGTCTGCATCGTAAGTCGGGAAGAAAGCTTCTAGGGTGGCGAGCCTTTAAATTGCGAAAATGCTGATTTTGTGATTTGCGATGCAATATCGCAGATCGCATTATCACATTATGTTTGTACGCTTTCCTTATCATTTCTTTTGTTTGTGTGAGATGTGAAATGTGGGCCGCTTACTATCGTTTCCAAAACATAGCTCATTTGTCAGGTTTTCTTGTGTAAAGCCCTTTTTATTAAGCAGTGAACCTAAATACTCATTTGTGACGTATCTCGGGAGTGGGTCCGAGTCTCAATCACATTTCGCAATCTCACCAGATGGTAAGTTTGTGGTGTTCTTTTTAATGTCTAAAATGCGATGTGATAAGGGAAATGTTGTCATCACAATTTCACATCATGCATGTTTTAAGGTAACTCATTAAGGTGCGCCTTTTAAAAATAACGATATGCAATGCGGTCCTTAGTTTTAATAAGAAATGCCTTAGGACTTAGTTTATATAAGAAACATACTAGTTTTGAAGTGTTTTAGCACGAAGTCCTCTTTTGATCGCTTTCTGCTAGTTTTGGTGGATTAGCAAGGCTTTTAATCACCTTAATCGTGTCATATGCGGGAAAGGCAGACATTTACTAGCTTTTTGAAAAGGAGTTTGATTGATATCTTGTTTTATTCCAAAATTTAATAAGGAAGATGCCTAAATGCTATAATTATTTTTGGAAGGATTTTTTAAAGGGTCCCCATTTATTAATGTAATATTGACTACTACTATTAACAAATGTGGGGTTGTTGAATAGCACAACAAGACCCTAAAAATTCTCACATTCAAGGAACAACACTACTTTATATAGAGAAATCTATGTTGATAGGGTCATCAATGCTAATTTTCATAGAAAATCTCGTGCTGGAAGCACTACTTTTCATAGTAAAACATGCGCTGGTCTTGAACGCAGGTAAACAATGGAGGACATTGTTTTCAGCGCAACTTTACAGGGAAAAACACACATTATCAACATGACTATCACTGATAAAACATACGTTGAGTGAGGAAATTTTAGGAAAAACATGAAAGACTCAAGAAGAAACTCTAGGATTGATACCCTAAGACAACAACAATTCAGATTACAAATAGAAAATCAATCCAAAGGCAAGGTCTTTCGACAGTTGTCCAAACTTAGCAAGAAGGAAAAAACCAAAAGGAGGATGAAAAGGGTGTTGGCTCCCCAGAGGAGTCGCCAATTTTTTATCTAGGAAATCCCTTCTATGGATAGATGTGATCCCTCTAGTCTAATGAGTGGATCTAGTAACAACCGAAATAAATACATGCAAAACTCTCCTAGTTTAAATTAGAATGACGTGGGAGAGGAAAGATGGCTTACCTCACTCCTATGTGGTTTCTTTTTGATGTCGATCTCGATCTCCTCACTTCCAAGCTTTATCCTCGCTATTCTGCTGCGAACGAATATCTGCAAGAGAGATCAAACAAAGACAAAAAAAGAAAAGAAAAACATAGCATATGGATTCTAATGTAAACCATATGATAGATCAAGGAACATTATACTAAACAAGTAATCATTTATGTGAAAAGTAAACATGCATTATTTTAATAATAAACACAAGAGGGAAGCATACAACCACTGCCTTGATTTTGGAAGCCTCCTTTGGGATGGGTTTCCAAGTCCAAGCCAAGAATTCTCAAGCTCTCCTTTCTCCTTCACAAATTGGCAGCAACCTAGCACAATTTAGTAGCACCATGACTAATCCAGTCTAACCAACCATTTGAGGGTTTAAAGGAATGTATTTATAGGGAAGAAGAGGGAGTTAGGGATATACAAAATAGGGAAGAAGGTCCACATCTTAAGGGGAATATCCCTAAAGGTAGGATCAAGGACTCAAAATGGGATAACTCGAACATATTCATATTCAACAATAACTACCTCGATGTTCTTAAGGCTTCTAGTAAGAGAATCTTCTGCTCCATTTTTGGAGAAATTTCTTCAAGAGGATCAGTGTGGATTTTCCTATCAAAAGTCATGATGCCTACACTAGTCACTAGTTAGACAAAAGTTTACCAACATAGATTTGCCTACTAAAAGTGGCGCTAATCTTGCAAATTAGGGTTTTTCACAAGCTTTTCCAGAATTAGTTCAATACATTAGTTCTCCATGTCTTCAGGGATGTGTTGATCATATAATTCATGGTGAATGAGTTTACACATATTTTTGCACTTTACGATATTTGTGATGGAAGTGGCACAAAGGACGACACTTTGGTTACAAAGTTGGGAATGTGACAAAATACTGTGTAAAAATAAAAATAAAAAAAATAAATATACTTATTAGTTAGCACCTAATTCCATAGCCCATTGTCAAACAAACCCCCCATAGGTTCTTTAATGTCAAAACCTTACCAAAACAAGAAATATTTTTTAGGCCCCATTCCCCCATGTGTTTGGGCTTTAGATAGAGAGTCCTAGCTAAAAATATGAAAATTTTCCTTTTCCTTCTTACCTGAACAATTTTTGTCTAATGTTGTTAAGAATGAAGAAAGGAACCTTTAACAGGAATAACCAATACAGAGAAATTCATTCAAGCATTGACTTGACGAGAACTAGACATATGCCTCAAAGCAACCACTTATAGCACCAACACCCAACTTTCTAGTCCACTTTCCTGACTAGCCATAGTTAATCCTCTTTCCTATAACTATTTGGTTTTAACCATAAACCTTCAAGTTTGAGTCCCAAGTCTCAAAAATATTCTTTAGAAGGCCACATATTTGGTATGTAAGCCAAAATAAAAGATTCTATATTATGCTATAAAAACAAATATTTCTCGATATTGACATCCATTCCTATTGCATGGCAAAAAGAAGTAATTATCATTTTATATACCTACCATTCTTCCATTGTTCCTTCCCTCATGATGAGAACATCATCTAAAAAGAGAAAGTGTTTAATTATACAATAGGAAGATACTTTAACTTCTTTTATCCTGCCTTCCATTTTTTCATTGAGGATTAGTCTACTAAGGCCTCCAATGACAAACAAAAATATAAGGGGGGGACAAGGGGCATCCCTAGCTGAGGCCTCCTGAGTTATGAAAGAAATCTGTAGCATAACCACTGGTTAAAGCAAAAAAAATTCTGAAGAACAATGATCGAATGACTCGGACCTATTTAGATCAATAGAAGCATGAGATAATCCCAATTTACCCTTTCATAATCTTTGAACATATCCATTTTGAAAACTAGGGTTTACAGTAGTTTATCCTCAATTGAATGTAGAGAATGTTAAGAAATTCCAATTACCTTATGGATTTGTCTATAAGGTAGAAATGTAATTTTTTCTAAAGAGATGTCTTCATCTAGTTTCTCCTTCAGTCTTCCTGCAATAGTTTTCGATATGATTTTATATACAAGATTGCATAGAGAGATCAATCTAAAATGGTCAAAAGACATTGATTTAGAATATTTCAAAATTAGAGCTAAATAGGTGGCATTTACCTAACTACTAATCCTTCCCTCAATCATTGATTCCTTCACTACTTTAAGTAGCGCAACTCTCTAGCCAAATATAGCCATCCACCTATCAGACTTGGGGATTTTGTCTCTAACGCAACTCTTTAGTGGTTCTTCTAACTCCTATAGAGAGACCTACCTCCTAGTATAATAAACATCCTCCTCCGAAAATAAAAGAGGAGAAATTTCATAGAACCTTCATCTTCTATGATAAATTATTTGTAGTTGGTTGATTGAACTCAGAGGAGAAATGAGCCACAACATCCATTTTGAGGTTTAATTGAGAAGACACAACACTTCCATTCTCATCTTGAATCTCCCATATGGCATTATTAACCCTTCTAAAGCTTGCATATCTATGAGAAAACTTAGTATTTCCATATTTCCATGAAATCCTAGATATGCATTCAATTCTTTTTTCTTATCCTTTTTCCCATATGATTACTATCTTCCTCAACTCATTCATTTTTATAGATAGTTTATCCATCTCAGAGAGACAGTTAAGATCTGCTACACTGTGACACCTAATTCTAACTAGTGCATGAAAGGATTGATCCTTCAACTAGACATGATTGAATTTGAAATGATAATGAGGTATTTGTTCATTAAAATTGATATCAAGGAAGATAGGCATGTGATTAGAGGTTCCTTCTAGGAAAATCCATAACCTGTACCTGCCTAAAACCAATGTCATATTTTCCGTAATGAGGAAATGATCTAGCCTCTTCACCAACCTTTCCTGGCCCACCCAACGATTCCTCCAAGTAGGGGCTAAAGGATTTGGGCATATTTCTATTATATTATCTTCCTAAAACAATTTTAAGAAATATTGGGCTAAAGGGTGAATCCTAGTCCTTCTACCCCATACTTTATTAGTTGAGATTGTGAGGTTTTAGTCCCTATCCAGAACAAGATTTTCAATTTCCAAGAGGCCACTTTGATGGAATGAGTCCCATAAAGCCTTCCTTTCCTCATATGTCCCATAAAAAACCACAATTGAACTAGATTTATCTAATCCTCTCATTGAACCTTCAAGAATGATTCCCACTTTCAAATTAAACACTGATAGGGAATCCTTATTAGGGTTCCATAAAGCAACTAAACCTCCTAATAATCCTTCAAAATCTATAACACATACACACAACCCTAGAAATATTTTAGAAAAAATATCCTTTTCTCTACTTCGTGAAACCATTATTTCCTAAAAATAATCACTGAAGGCCTATGATTCTCTATTAACCTCCTAACGAAATTTACTTTGGAGCTTCTCCCAACTTCTCTAATATTTAAGGAGAGAAAAATAATTTCTACCCAATACTAGAGGGAAACTACACTCTAAGGGCTCTAGATTTGGAGTCATTGGCCCGAGAATTCTACTTATAAAGGGGAAAGAGATAAGTACATTTACTTGGTAGAGATATTTTGTTTGATTTTTTTTTTTTGAACTATAATATTGGTTGTTAGGAGTGTAGGTGAAGCCACCATAGGCAAGAGCTTGTTTGAAGAATTCAGAATGTGTATAGGCATGGTTTTCAAGATGTCTCTATACGAAGGAAGAAGGGACATGATGAACTCTATTAGGGGTTCTGTAGTTTTTAACCCTATACATAAATTACCTATTGTTGATAAGGTTAATCCTCTCTGTGGGCAGAGATGATCCCTCTAGCCCAATGAGTGGGTCTAGCAATTGAACGGACAATCAACTAGACATCTTCTTAGATCATGATTGAAAAGTAGAACAAGAGAGAAGGCCTACTTTGCTCTGATCCTAATCTGATTTCCTTTGTTGAGCTCCTCGTACCGCTTGTGTCATGGACTTGTTCCTACTTCTTCCAGTGCTTATGTACCTACACAAGTGACCAAGAGACAACGAATCATGCCAAAACCAATATAAAATCCAATAATAACCTATTTAGCTTATCAAGGAATGTCAAACCAATACATACATGAACATATATATTTTGGGAAGATGAACCAACAATTGTATTATTATTTAAAGAATAAAGTGGAATATTACAACCATAGCCTTGATGTTGAAAAGCTATCCTTGAGTGGTAATCCATGTCCAAGCCAAGAAACTCTCCAACCCTCCCTCTCCAAGTCTAATGAATAACCTCTAAGCACAAGCTCAGCATAGGGGTGCAAATGGACATAGATCAACCATTTGGGAATGGTAGAGGGGGGATATATAGGCTGGGAGAGGGAGTTAGGCCTCCTCCAAAGATAGGATTAGGCCCACATCTTAAGGAGGTAGCTCATAGGGATGAGACTAAGAGGTCAAATTAGGAGGATTCGAACTCATCTATATGAAACCACCTCCAGATCGCCCCTCTCGACACTTCTAGATCACGAAGCTTCTCATCCTCTTTGAGAAAAATTCCTTTTTGAGACCATCACAAGTATGAGAGAGAATAGAGCGATGCCATCATTGGCTTAACAAGCAACAATGATCATCGCGGTTTTGAGATTCATTAGGGTGATGATTCTCATTTTAGGGTTTCATGAGCCATTTCTTCAGGGAAAGCTCAAGATATTTTCCAAGCAAAGTTAAAGGAGGGATCTGAGTTGTATACATTGATGAGTATACTATATAATGATCATGTTTCAGGCACTTCAGGATATGTCACAGGGAAGTGCAGGAGGCATGAAAAAATACTGTGTAACAGATTCCCCCTGAAGCATGAAGGCATAACGAGGAGGGATGGCTAAGATGATTTACCAGCTTTTCGCAAGGATGGCAACACGCACTGTCAGGATACCTGCAAATCAAGGACTCATATACATATACATATCTGATATCAAAACATGAATCCACGGCATGGATGCAGCCATCCGGATGATGAAGACTAGATAAAATATCCATGGTATGGGTGCAACAATCCAGATAACAATGATCATCATGAATATAAAGTCTCACGGTATGGTCATGGCCATCCATATAGTAGAAACATGTGTACAATCATGAATAACATAAAAATCCATGCATCCTGAGCCATAACAGACAAGACTCAAGGTCTTGTGCTCCATCTCAACCCGATCAATGTACGAATTCCAACATGCGAATAAATGTGTTGAAGGCGAACATGCTAGAAAACCACTTGATTACTGACCAATGATGTGGATCATTAACAAGTACGATAGAAACCATCAATAATGACAATGGCCCTCAAGGTAAAACAGTACAATCTGTGAATGTGATAATGAAGTTGAGATCAAACACTCGTGGAATCACTCGATCGAAATCCAATAATGAAGACTTGTCATCGGATGCGAAGAACTGACCATTAAGGCATGCCAACTCTAAGGTACTGAAAGGGAATTCCTATGTCATCTTGTTGGATAGTGAGATGAAATCGATAGGAAGTGACCCGTCGAAGGAGGGCAATGATGAATCCCCCATCATCGACACAAAATAAGGAATAAAGTGGTATGATATTCAGGACTATAGCAATGATTCAAACAATGTATAGGTAAATAATTGCAGATTGGACTTCTCTTGAACATATTGGCGACACGACTCTGGAGTGTGGAAGCATATTACTCAACATGGGACTAAAGGTCATGATGATAGTGCAGAATAGTCAAATGAGAGGAAAAATGGATCACCCAAACATGGGAGGACAAGTGATTGAGTGAGGATATCCCAAACCCAACACAAGAGCAGAGGAGTGTCATGTTCAAGAGTGACATGTTTCCTATACAAAGGATGTCTCATCTTCATTTTTCCCTGCTATTTATAGTGAATACCCCAATTACTTTTATCACAAGCTTAAAGGGGATAGCATATGCTTGCCATGTAAGTTCATTCTACGAATAAATCCATCCTAGTAAGTTTTATGAGCCCTAGGAAGGAGAAGCTCGGTCTCATCATGGTGACAAGTCTTTCGTCGCAAAGTTTTAAGGAGCCCAATGTAAGAATAACTCAGTGCCTTTTTCATGTTTACAAAGTTTGAAAAAGAAATGAAAAATAAAACTCCATCATGTCCCTTTTCGTAATTTGTCCCTCGAATCCAAAAAGGTAGAAAACAATATCCGAAGGAACCTCTTGACCATGTTGACCAAGGTGTACCTTTTTCGTAAATAGTTAACCTTAGCCCAAAAAAGGGGTAAACGTATACTGAGGTGACATTGATTCATTTACTTTAACAAGTTTGAAATGATAAGTACTTGGAAATCTTTTCAATTTTCAAGAGTCAGAAAAGAGTTGAAAGATGACTCTAGGGGGGTTCATTTTTTGTTTATTTAATGAGTTTGAAAAAGAGATAAAATAAAACTCTTAGAATTGGTCAACAATGATCACAGTTCACATTGAAGGCACCTATAACTGCACAAGAAGCACACCCATCATTGATATTGAGAAAATATTAAAATATTACAAAAATATTTGACAAAAAACTTTCAAAACCTATAAATAGGTAAAAGTAATTTCATTTTTTACCATTTTACCAAACTGAGATCTGAAAGTGCTTTTTTTCACTAATTTCCTTGATTTTCTAGTGGATGCTGCGGGAGATCTAGGGTACCATTTCACGATCCATCTGTGAAAGGTAAGAGCTTCATCCCTACTCTTGCATTTCATTAATTTTTTATGCAATTTTAACGGTAAATTTTAGTCTAGAAAGGAGGATTTTAAAATTTTAGGTCGTTGGAGACCATTGCGAGTATGGTCATCGAACCTATGATGGTCGCACTCAAGCCCAAAGGCTTGCGCAATGCCATCCCACTGTTTTGAAAAACATGTGTGATGGCACCGAGAGCAATTTTTTAAAGTTAAAAACTCTCTTTTAAGAAAAATTTAATGATTTTTACCCATGTAAAAAGCATTAATAAGTGTTCAAATGTTCTTTGCAGGAGAAATATGGTCTTGGAGTGAAAATAAAGAGTCCATGAGGCCGAGAATTTCCAGGCATCTCAGGATCCAGCATGCATAAATGCTTTGAGGGATTGTGGCCTAGTGAAATTCTTACGGACCACAAGGTTGAGGGCTCAGATGAAGTTGCTACCGTATCTGATCAGCCTTTGGGATGTAGATCGAGAGATCTTCATCATCAAAGGGAAATAACTGGAACTAGAGGAGATGGACATCTATTTCATCACAGGATTATCCTGTTGAGGAGAAGCAGTTAAACTCTTTGGATCTTGCCAAGGAGGTGAGAGTACCAGGAGTCTAGTCCATAGATACTGTCTTGGTGCTGAGATAACCAACGGAGGTAAGGTGAATATTGCAACAATCACCAATAACCTCATTCTGAGAACAATTTTGGTCACCATGTCATGTGTATATGGCACACAAGCTTTGCATGAGGCCTCGAAGTCTCAGTTTTAGTACGTTATTGCATGTTTGACCCCCTCCATATTCAACTGGTGTGGAGGCCTTTTGGCAAATATGAAGTGCCAACTGACCAAGGGTAAGCACGGACACCTGAAGAAATTCGGGTTTGGTTCTATACTGGTGACCTTCTTCTTGGAGTGAATACCACTCTTCTGGTATCAGTGGGCAGAAGTACCACATCTTGCCCCTCGAGATCTGAGGCTTGAATGCCAATTGCTTATGGCAGATGACTATGCTTATGCCATTACAGATTTTAGAGGGGATCCAGATCTACCTCTGCCACTAGGCGAATAGTGGACCGATGCAGGTAAAAACTTGTTTTTTGAATTTTTAAAGTTTTATGATTTTTATAAAAGTGTGAAATAAGCCTCAACTTATGATAAATGTCCAGATGTGGGACCAGAGAGACCACTAGGCATGTCGTCAATAGCACGACGAGCTACCCATCCGATAATGGGTGTGGACTACGAGGAAGGGGCTGACCCATTAGCAGAGATGGAGCACAATCTGGAGGCAATCATTCGAGGGGTTCCACGTTATGCCACTATCAACGATGTTCCACTGCGTTGGCTGCTAGGCCGAGTGATCAGGGTAATCTCATGCTATCATGAGCACTGTGCAGTTTGATAGTTCATCTAGTCTTTTACACATTTTGTAGGCTTTGAAAGCCAAGTGTCTCGGAACACTCTATTTTTTGATATTTTGATGTAAACACTCTAGTAGACGTGATATATATATATATATATATATATCACATTTGCCTATGCATGTTTTATTTCTACTTATGTGTTGACAACATGATTCATTTTCATAAATGACGCAAATGTCTATTAAGAACAAGATTTGCTAATGCATTAGTTAATGTATTTAAATTATGTGGAATACATCGATATGTAATGTAATCAAAATTTCTTTTCAGAAATCTAACACATAGATACATACACAATATTTGTGGATTTCTCACTGAATAATGATTTTTTAATTGTAACACAACGAGCTGTGAATCCAACTTGACAACTAAATCCCTAATGCCAAGAGCAACTGCTTCTGACAAGAGTCCAATAACTGCACTATACTCAGCGATATTATTAGTTGTTTGATCAAGGTAGATACCTTGTAAGTTAATAAGCTTGCCATTAGGGTCATAGAGTACCCATGTTGCGAAGCAAAGGTTTTTTGTGCTACAACAAGCACCATCAGCAAAACCAACGTAATGACCTGATGACATCTGCAAACTGAGTGGAACACAGGGTAAGAAGAAAAACATATGTCTCCAAAGCAAACAAACACACCAAAAATCAAAACACACACTAATGAATTAAAACACTAATGTACAAAAGTTATCACATGAATCTCACGCATAATACTTTTTGAGATACAACCCATTAGAGGGTTGTGACAATGCATTCCCCTCATAACCACATAGCTCATATGCACCTTTCTGTAAGACACGCTTAACAATGTAGGGCCCATGCCACATGGGTTCAAACTTACCTGCCCCCAATTTATCATTGGCTTGATGTTAAGGATGGACCAAGTCACCTCAGCAAAAGTGCAAGGAGAAACGGTTTGGTCAAAATGAGCTTTGACCTGTTTCTTTTGAGCTTCGATGACCATTGCATCGATGTGACAAGTCTCGTCGAGTCTCTCAAGATATAGTAGTCACTCCTCTCCAGGTGAGGTATCCGGAAGAAGTTCGATAGCTAGCTTAAGCGAAGGGATTTCACATTGGATTGGAAGAGTTGCCTCTAAAACATATACCAATTGGAACAGAGTGAATCCATTGGTCATCTTGGTAGAAGTTTGGTAAGCCCAAAGAGCTGAGAATAGCATTAAATGGCAATATTTCTGTGCTTCCCAACGGTACACTAAATCATAGTAATCAAAACCTTATTGACTCCTTCAACTTGGCCATTGGCCCGTGGATAATAGAAAGTCGAGCTATCATTTTGAAGGCCCAACTAAGCAGTTAGCTCCGCCATCATCTACTGACAAAAATGTGATCCATGGTTGATGGGCCTCTAAATTAGACATAAATTAAGGCCCATGCCTCTAAATTAAACAAAAATTAAGGCCTATGACCATCCTTCAGCACATTAAACCTCTCTTTTTGCATTAGATAATGTATTTCTAACTTTAATATATTCATTAGGAAGGTTTATGAATAATTAGATATTTGTGCCTAACTTTAATTATCTTTGTGGAATATTATGAGAATATTGGGTAGATTATGAATATTTGGAGGAGGAGATAATTTAGGGACTTGTTCCCTACTACAGGAGGATCACTATTAAATAATAAATCAACAAGATATTATGGAATTATGGCACAGATTGTGAAACCCCAATTATTGAAAAAATCTAGGAATGTGTTCCATGCCATTTAATGCAGATTCCTAGTATTGGGGACCAGATCCACTAATCAAGGGATTTTGGTGGGCAAAGCTTCCTCCATTCATGGGGAATGATTCCTAATCATTTTGTATAAGTACCAAGTCAAATTTGCCTCTAGGGAGAGATTTTCATTAGTGTTATTGTGGAGATAACTTGTATTTTTGCAGCTCCATTGTATTTTCTTGAAGGGATGTAATTCTATTGATGAAAATAATGAAGATTGGTGTCATGTTCAACTTCTAAATCTTTTTCTCCTCCATAGGTCTCTAAGTTTCCTTGGTCATGGCCATCCCAGGATCCTCAGAGCCCTTTTGTATCATTTTATTTCCTTCTTTTCACTTCTTATTCACGTGCATCTCTTGTTTTTATTTCTTTCTACTTCTGCATTTAGTATTAATGATTTCTTGTTGTAGGATTGAGTTAAATGGTTAATTTATGTTCTTTTATAGGATCACAAGCATCATTTCATCCTTGGAAAATATTTGAGCTACTTGGATTAGCTTTCTTATTCCCAAATATAGATTTCTGGAACTCCTTTGTGGCAAAGAACAATAAATTTCTGCTATTTTTTATAGGATTCTGATGAGCTTCAATTGAGTTGGTTCCACTTGCATTAGATCACAAAAACATTCTAGCTCATAAAAAAAATTACCCCATTGTATTTGCACTTTATTAGGTTAGGAATTTTATAGATTTACTAGCTCACTAGTTCTCGGATTTCTAGATTTTCGACTAGTAATGTTTTTCTATTTTTTAGCAAGGGTTAACAGAGGTCTTTTTGCATGATTCCACTTGGAATGGGGACCTGAGACATCCTAGTTAATAAAAAAATTTGTCCCATCCAATTTTGATTTGATTTGCTTGGTCATTCAATGAATTATAATGTCGTATAGTAAATCTGTAACATCCTATAGTAAATCAGGGGATCGTGTAGGAAATCACTGTAACATCTTATAGGAAATCATTGTAGCATCCTGTAGGAAACCTTGCTTTGAGCCCGAATTGAGAAAAATCATCATTGAAGCTGGGATTAGGCCTCTACTTGACATCCATTCCATCAAGACCATTTTAACCCTCTTGCTCCACACTTGTCTCCCTTGCCAAATATCAAGGAAAGATTAGTTTTTGCATTCAAAGAGAAAAAAGATTTAAAAAATGAGTTCTTTTATATTTACACATGCACACAACAATTAGTACTCTCTAGATCATATTTCATGCTCAGTTAGTTTAAATCATCACATGTGATAAATAGGGTTAAGCTAGGTTTCTTTTACATTTAGTTCACGATCTTTATGAAATTAGAATAGGTTTCTTTCCTTGTACTTTCTTTCTTGCAATAGGTTAAGGTTCCATTTCGAACATTTCATTTTCTGAAATTAGTTTAGGATTTGACTTCAGTACATGCACTCCATTACATCATGACAGAAAAGGAAGGACACATTGTATGCTGCACATATAGTGTCGATACCTCTTAAGTTTGTACGAACCCCAGGTTGATAATTAAAGTCAATAGCCTTGGGAGTTGCAACATTCTTGTTGTAACACCAAGGCCCATCACTTTTTGGTGTCATTTCCGGGGAGGTGTCAAAGTATGCATTGTTTTCTTCCCTAGTTGATTCATTTCTTTTTACTTTTTGCAAAAACAAAAAATATTTGCATTAGGCATATTTAATTTCAAAAATAGAAAATTGCATTGCATTATAGTTTTCATTCAATCATAAAAATAGAAACAAAAAAATTCTCCAACACCAACCCACCCCCCCATTTGATCACGTGGTACAGTAAGAGCCACATCACCATTCACTTTTCCAAGTAGAAGAAGAAGATGGAAAAGAATGTAGAAGAAATGGATGGAGATGATGACAATGAGGAAGATCCTTTTGGATTTCCCATTCAAGATACTGATGGTAGTGTGCACATGAAGAACATCCCTCCATCTTTTCTTCCAAAATTTCATGGTCTAAGGTCAGAGGATCCAAAAACCTTTCTCTTTGAATTTGAAATTGTTTGTAGACCTTATGGTTACATATTAAAAACTCAAAAATTGAGATTGTTTTTGGCAACATTGAAGGATAGAGCTCTTAAATGGTTCATGAGTTTAGGTACTAATTCAATAAGATCATGGAATGATATGCAAAATATATTTATAGAAAAATATAAAGATCGTGATCTTAAAGAAGAAATATTTAGAATGAATCAAAGAGAATATGAGAGCCTTGAGGATCTAATAGAGAGGTTAATGTACAATGTTAAGAGGGGAAAACTACATCATTTAGGATCTAACACACTAAAAACCCTCTTAGAAAAATTAGGGATGAATATATTGATCTCCTTGATCTCATGAGTAGAGGTGATGTATACCAATTATCATTTGAAGAAATTTGTGAAACATGCAAACACATATCAAAAGGAAAGGCAAGAATAGGTAAATCAACATCAAGGTCGGTAAGTCAAGCTAAACTTGGAAATTTGTTTGATGATTTTAAAACAGAAATTCTTAGCAATCTAACCAAACAAGTAGAAATTTTAGGAATGCAAGATGAAGAAAAAGAAGATGTTGATATTTGTGTTGTCCATGTAGAATCACATGATGTTAAACATTATCCATCATTACCAAGGTTGAAGGAACTTTACCAAGAGGACAATGGAGCAAGTCAATTTCCAATGCAACTATGTTATGTAGCTCAAAGAGGACCATGGCAGCCTATTCAACCTGACAAGATGCAAGAGCCTAATTCACAATTTCAAGGTTATGCATATCCACTTCAAAGTAATTGGAACACACCCTTTCCTTGGCAACATTGGCCATCTCAACCCCAAAACCAATCTTGGCAAGGAACTTATGGGAGCCATCCACAATATCCTCAATATTTTTCCTCAATATCCTCCATACCCAACTCCATTTTATCCTTACCATTCACCTCCACCACAACCACAACCCCAACCACATCCATCTCAAATATCCACTCCCACTCAACTACCTATACCACCATTTCCAAATCCACACATTGAAGTAGCTCAGCCCACTTACAATGCTGAGGTACAACACTTCCAAACATCTCCTCTTGAGATCAATGGTATTCACCATAGCTCAGGAAGAGTATTACAAAAAAGAGATTATATTGATATCATTGAAGGACCACATCCAAAAGAAGAAGATTCAAATGAGAAGACCACAGAATCATGGGCTACACTTGATGAAGAGTAGACATCAAAATCAGAGATCGAGAGATCTCCTTCATGGTTACCATCAAATCTTGCATGTATTCAAGAGAACAATCAGCAAAAAGAGGAATATTTGAAGGTCATGATAGAATAAGACATGAAGAATGATCTAGATAAGAAAGAAAACCAAGGACATCAAAGTTATATTCAGGTTTGGTTCCAGAAAATCAACAAGATGTTTCATCACTCTCTTCTTCAACTATGCTTGATCCTTTGAAAGTCAAATCAATTGGTCTATGAAATCCAGGTACATGTCAAAGCATACATTTCAAGCCTACACATCATTTTGTCTATCATCCTGATGTGCACATGTATCCATTGGAAGTATTCTTATACTTGAAAATGATTTTGTTTTTCAAGTAGAATAGGTCAACAAAAAAAAATGAAAAATAAGAGGAAAAAAAAAAATCTTAAGTGAAAACCTCCTTTGAGGCACCTCAGATTGGCTCATTTATTGAAACACTCCATGAGGCAGTCAATGGGTTGGAAGAAAATAAAAAACAAAAAGAGAAAAAAGAAAAGATCCTAGGTGAAAACCTCCTTTGAGGTGCCTAGGCAGACCTACTAGTTGAAAACCTCATTGAAGTGGCTAGTAGGCCTAGAAGAAAAAAAGAGAAAAGAAAATAAAAGAAATCCTTACTCCATGCATCTCTTTGATGAATGCATGTACTCTCCAACATATGCAAGCAACAAGAACAAGTTGGTACCAAAATGAAAATTGGTCAAGCCTAGTCAAAAGAAGTCAAATTTTGACTTTCTCCTCCTTTGCTCAAATGCTCCAATAAGGCCAAGGCCATGCCAATCCATTACCCTCATTTATTTCCACCATCCACCCATCATTCTCAAGCTTCTACCATTCAATTTGCATGTTGTCTTAAAAAACTACAGGATGCTCTGTTTTACTACAGGATACAAAAATACATAGAGAAGAAATTTATTTTTGCCATAACTTGAAAATCATGCATCCATTTGCCAAGCTGTTTCAAGGGGAGATGCATATGGATGATGGTAACATGCTCAAGCAATTTAAGTAAATTCCAGTACACAGTTTTCGAAAAATCAACCTCCATCACCTACAACCATTTTTGCATTTGCTCGATATCCGTGCATCCATTTAAAACACGGTTTCATGGGGAGATTCATATAGATGATGGTAACATGCCCAATAAATTTTAGAAATTTCCAGTGCATGGTTTCCAAGAAATAGACCTCCATCACCTTCAACTATTTTTAGTTTTTCTCGATATTCGTGCATCCATTAGCCAATTTTTTTCTATGGGAAGGTTCATTATGATGATGGCAACATGCTCAAAAAGTTTCAGGTCAATCCATTCTATCATTTGGGAGATATGGAAAAAAACAAGTTGCTAAAAAAAATTGTCCTAAAAACCTACAGGATTCCCTGAAAACGTACGGGATCCTACAAGAGATCCTACAAGATACATAAAAACACCTACAGGATTGGCAGTGAGCAGTTTTAAAGGGAAAAACTAGAGGTTGGCTTCATCAAACAATGATAAGGAGACATATACAACCCTCCACATCCATCAGAGAAACATGACAAGGGGATTTAACAAGAGGGAACCCACCAACACAGTGAGGATTCATCAGCATCACCATCTAGTACTTGCACATCAAGGAACAACATCAGAGAAAAAAAGAGAAAAAACACATGCAGCAAATACAAGCAAGGATTTCACTCTCCAACAAACATCATCTATAGGAAGGCCATCAGGTAGGTACAAGTATGCAATATTCTTAACCTCTTCTCTTGAGCATATTATAGTTAGAAATTTGTTTTCAATGCATGAGAGATGAGGTTTTATAAGCTAAGGATGGGTTAGCAGTCTCAGCCGCCTTAAACTAGTTAATTGCAGCTCACTCCTTCACTCATGCAATGTTGAAAAGTCAAATTATGAAGGGTGATGATTTCAAGTAATGAGGACAGCAGTTAAAAGAAGAAATTTTTGGAAAGGCCAAGTCACCACAACACTCCAAGCCCTCCATCCACTTCATATTCACTATCTATTCATCATTCATCCATCCAATTTCATTCTTAAAAAGAAAACAAACAGAGCATCCTCTCCATTTTTCACAAACCTACACTACTCCCTTTGAGCCCTAGCATCATCATCCAATACCTCTTCATCATTTCTCATCACTACCATATAGTTAGAAGACCCTGAAAGAGGAGGAATTACTACTACAGGAAGGCAAAATGTTTCTATAAGAAGGAAGAAATGAACAAATTATGATAAACCCTAAGAGGGAAGAGCTTAAGAGAGACCTAATCAAAACATAGAACTCCAAGGCCATTAGGCAGTCATCTAGGCCACAAGAGAGAAGGAGAAGGCAACAAAAGGAAATGAGGCATTCACCATCAAAACAAAACTCAAACCACCGTGATGAAAAGATGTTTTCCAAGAGGTCTCCAATCTCTTTCTAGCTTTTGTCCAAGGCCTAAAAATGGGAAAAAGGCATGGGAGTCAAGTTGAGGGTCTGTCCTAGGCTCAGAATATCATTTACGCTAAAAAAGGGTTTCCTGTAGTATTAGTACAGTTTCCTATAGGTTTCCTATAATTTTGATAGGAATTACTACAAGATGTCCTAGTTCTCATCTAAAGGTAGTTTGAAGGTTTTAGAGGTGTCCAAATGGTGGAACAAGGTAGCAGAAGGTTGATAAGGATATGGAAGACCTTGCTAAATTGAAAAATATTCAAAAACCCATCTTGAATAAGGGCAAGAAAGCAAGCTAATGGTCTCAAGAAACAATGATTTTTCTTTGCACAAATATGTTTTTGGGCTTGTCCTTGTAGAACTTATAGCAAGGATTCCTAATGCACAAGAGAGAGGGCACCAAGGCCATGAATGAGGCACAATGAGGTCACTAAGTTGCTAAGAGGATGAGCAACACTTTCAACAGGGAGGTATGATGGGCCTCTAAATTAGACATAAATTAAGGCCCATGCCTCTAAATTAAACATAAATTAAGGCCTATGACCATCCTTCAACACATTGAACCTCTTTTTTTGCATTAAATAATGTATTTTTAACTTTAATATATTCATTACGAAGGTTTATGAATAACTGGATATTTGTGCCTAATATTAATTATTTTTGTGGAATATTATGAGAATATTGGGCAAATTATGAATATTTGGAGGAGGAGATAGTTTAGGGACTTGTTCCCTACTATAGGAGGATCACTATTAAATAATAAATCAACAAGATATTATGGAATTATGGCACAAATTGCGGAACTCCAATGATTGAGAAAATCTAGGAATGTGTTCCCTGCCGTTTAATGCAGATTCCTAGTATTGGGGACCAGATCCACTAATCAAGGGATTTTTGTGGGGAAATCTTCCTCCATTCATGAGGAATGATTACTAATCATTTTTTATAAGTAACAAGTCTAATTTTCCTCTAGGGGGAGATTTTCATTAGTGTTATTGTGGAGAGAGCTTGTATTTTTGCAGCTCCATTGTATTTTCTTGCAAGGATGTAATTCTATTGATGAAAATAATGAAGATTGGTGTCATGTTCAGCTTCTGAATCTTGTTCTCTTCCGTAATTCTTTGAATTTCCTTTGGCTTGGCCATCCCAGGAGACTCAGAGCCCTTTTGTATCATTTTCTTTCCTTTTCTTCACTTCTTATTCACATGCATCTCTTGTTTTTATTTCTTTCTACTTCTGCATTTAGTATTAATGATTTCTTGTTGTAGGATTGAGTTAAATGGTTAATGTAAGTTATTTTGAAGGATCACAAGCATCATTTCATCCTTGGAAGATATTTGGAAGGTCATAATAATCATTGGGCTACTTGGATTAGCTTTCTTATTCCCAAATCTAGATTTGTGGAACTCCTTTGTGGCAAAGAACAGTAAATCTCTGCGATTTTTTATAGCATGCTAAAGAGCTTCAATTGAGTTGGTTCCACTTGAATTAGATCACAAAAAAATTCTATCTCATAATAAAAATCACCCCATTGAATTTTCACTTGATTAGGTTAGGCATTTTATAGATTTACTAGCTCACTAGTTCTCGGATTTCTAGATTTTCGACTAGTAATGTTTTTGTATTTTTTAGCATGGGTTAACAGCAATATTTTTGAGTGATTTGACTTGGATGGGGACCTAAGACATACTAGTTAATAAAAAAATTTGTTCCATCCAATTTGGATTTGATTTTCTTGGTCATTCGATGAATTATAATGTCGTATAGTAAATTTGTAACATCTTGTAGTAAATCAGGGGATCCTATAGGAAATCACTGTAGCATCCTGTAGGAAACCCTATTTTGAGCCCAAATTGAAAAAGATCATTATTGAAGCTGGGATTAGGCCTCTACTTGACCTCCATTCCATCAAGAACATTTTAACCCTCTTGCTTCACACTTGTCTCCCCTGCCAAAGATCAAGGAAAGATTAGCATTTGCATTCATAAAGTAAAAAGATTTAAAAAATGAGTTCTTTTATATTTACACATGCACACAGTAGTTAGTACTCTCTAGATAATATTTAATGCTCAGTTAGTTTAAATCATCACATGTGATAAATAGGGTTAAGATATGTTTCTTTTACATTTAGTTCATGATCTTTATGCAATTAGAATAGGTTTCTTTCCTTGTACTTTCTTTCTTGCAATAGGTTAAGGTTCCATTTCAAACATTTCATTTTTTGAAATTAGTTTAGGATTTGACTTCAGTACATGCACTCCATTACATCATGATAGCAAATGAAGGACACATTGTATGTTGCACATATAGTTCCGATACCTCCTATGTTTGTACGAACCCTGGGTTGATAATTAAAGTTGGTAGACTTAGGAGTTGCAACATTCTTGTTGCAATATCGAGGCTCATCAATGGTCATTCATGATAGCTTGAGGGACACCAAAACATGCTATAACATGGTTAAAAAGGAACTGTGTGGCAGTAATACTGTCAGCATTGTATGTTGGCATTGCCTCAATCCATTTCATAAAATAGTCGATGGCAACGATGATATAACCATGCCCCCTGGCCGAGTGAGGGTTACATGTCATGAAATCAATGCCCCATTTGGAAAACGGGCCAACGGTAATTACTCGGTGTAGGGGTACGGGTGGGGCACAATGCTTGAGGTTGAAAATATGGCATTCATAAAAATTTTAGATAGCTATAATGCAATCTTTGAAGATAGAAGGTCAGAAATAAGCAGCGCAAAGGATCTTTTGAGCAGTGGAATATCTAGACATATGACCACCACAGGCACTAGAGTGGAAATCATTTAAGACCCTCTCAACCTCTTCAACAGTGAGACATTTGCGAAGGACAGATTCCACACAGACCTGATACAATGTACCACTGATGATCCTATAGGGTTAGGACTGCTGTCGGATGCGGTGTCGGTCAGATCGGGACAACTCAGATCGAAAAGTCTAGGTTTGGAGATAAACAATAATGTCTCCATACCATGGTTGAAGAGTTCTGATAAAAACAAAGTTTCATCAGGTATCTACTCAGTAAAATCGGTTTGGGTGCTTGTAGATGGAAGAGCACATATTAACTCAGCAAAGACGAGCGATTTCTTTGATTTGGCAGCAGTAAATTCCAAATCAAACTCCTACAGGATCATGATCCATTTGGAGTATTTTCTCCCAAGCAACTAACAATTCAGTATATATGTCATGGGGTTGCAATAAAAAATTACAGTGGTTTTCCGTAAAATGATATAGTGTTGAAACCATTGGATGGCATGAACTGCCACCAAAGAAAGCTTCTCGACATGAGCATAATGAGACTCAGTATCAAGAAGGTTTCGGCTCAGATAATAAACCACGTACTCATTTCCTTCATCATCGTCTTAAACTAACACCATAGCAATAGTGGTAATCAGGGGATGCACTAAAGGAGCACTAATAAGGGATTTCTTTAAAGAATTGAAGGATTCTTGGGCAACTTCATCCCAAACAAAAGGGATCCCCTTCTTAAGTAGGCAAGTATATCCTTTGGCATGTTCGACATAATTAGGAACAAAGCGACGGAGAAAATTAGCTTTTCCCTACAAGCTCTGCAATTGCAGCAGTGATGAAGGAGGGGGTAGATTGACTATGGCCTCAACTTTCAAAGGATCAACCCTGATTCCTTCATGAGACACCGCAAAACCTAAGAGCCAGCCAGACTCGATGAAAAACACATACTTGTGTGGATTGAGATGGATATTATAATGTTGACATCGTAAAAGGATAGCTCTTAAGTGATCCGGATGGTCACGATGTTTAGCCAAATGAGCAGGTAAGTCGTCGAGGTATGGCTGAACAATGTGTCGAATGTCATGGAATGCATAGGACATTACTCATTGAAAGGTAGCACCAGCATTCTTCAGACAGAAAGAAAGCTTTTTGTAAGTGGAAGTACCCCAAGGACAGATAAAGGTTGTTTTATGCTGATCCGCGTGTGAATCTTAATATGGTTATAGCCAGAAAAACCATCCATGAAAAAACAAATCTCACTCCCTGCACATTCGTTGATGATCTCGTCGATAAAGGGAGTAGGATAATTATCCTTAGGACATGCGGAATTGATATCGCAGTAATTGTAGAAATTTTGAATAATATGACACTTATTCACAGAGATTATCCCTATTATACACTATTGCGGAATACATGCATAATACATAACCTCCTCTACGTTGATCATCAATTTTGCGGAATTAAAAACAATGAAACATCAATCGCATGCGCACATTAACACAGTATGTAACCCAGGGAAAGCATATAGATGAAAAACCCACACTATTTGTATATTATAATGATTGAGAACATGTAACAATACATAGTACAATACTCCTCACAAGTACTTAGTACTATCTCCACCTGTTACACACAAACTAGCTCAGATCTAAATCAATCACAGGTTCAAATCTCCTCCACTGCTTACCTGCCTCCACTGCGCAATCCTGCATGAGAATAGATGAGAATGGCTGAAGCAAACTCGTATTTCCTTTGGCTGAACCACACAATCCTCATTGGCAATACTCAATCCATTGATTGTGCAAATCTCATGCACAACTATAGTCACAACTGATAGCAATCTCCACCTCTAACACCTGTCTCCACTGAACTGTCCATGCACTGAGTTAACTGATGTATTCTTTAGTTTCTTTATGAGTTAATAATTAGTAAATTAATTAACAATTAATTCACATCACTCATCACTAGTGTATTCTACAGTTAGACTAAATACAACTAGTTTAACCAAGTCAAACTGAACACAACTCCATCAACTCCTCAATCAATTGCACCAAACTCAACCACTTGAGTTCTAACTGAAGTCCATCATGCAATAGCTCAACTGACCCATAAGAAAAGTGTATTTCCTTCTGACAACTACATGTGCCACATCTGTAGCTCAAACTAAAGTGCTCCGAGAGGATAAGATAATGTTTATAGTCCAAATATTATTATGAACTAATAATATTCGACTGTTCTATTTTTAGCCTGGCAGTCTAAAAATAGAAACTGCCCATATGTCTAAAAATAGAAGTCCATCTATTTTTACCAACATGACCAATCATCCACAAATAGCATCCTGCAACTCATAGACCATGATCCATATGTCTAAAAAATAGACTTTGTGCCAAAAATAGCCTGCGGGCCCACTTAGTGAAGGTGACTCCTTTCCACTAAGCTCCATCATCTTGTTGCATTCTCAACACTCCCTCTCAACAAGATATGGATTATCAGCAACCCCTATCTTTCCTCGGTGGTATTCGAATTTGCTCCTGGTGAGCGCCTTCATCAAGATATCAACATCATGATCCTTCATTGGAATGCATGAAAGTAACATGATTCTCCGCTGCACACAATCTCTGATATGATGGTACCTGATGTCAATGTGCTTAGATCTATCATGAAATACTGGATTAGCTGAGAGTTTAATGCAACTCTGGTTATCACAATAAGTCACTGTAGGCTCCAAGTATGAACCGAACAACCCGACCAAGATCTTCCTCATCCATATAGCCTCGCATGCAGCCAAACTTGCTACCATATACTCGGCCTCTGCTGAACTGAGTGCCACGGATCTCTGCTTCCTGCTGTACCAAGAAACTACTATCGACCTGATACTGAAGACCCCTCCAAATGTGCTCTTTCTGTCTGTTGGGCTCCCTACCCAATCTGCATCCATGAAGCCACATAGCTTCACCTCATCCTCTTGTCTGTACCATAATCCATATCCCAATGTGCCTCTGAGATAATGCAATACATGCTTGCCTGCCTTCCAGAAGAGCTTGGTTGGCTTAACCATAGCTTGTGAAAGCTGGTTAATAGCATAGCATATATCGGGTTGTGTATTGACCAGATACATAAGCGATCCCACCAACTGTTGATAAACAGTGGCATCCACTACTTCTGCTGAAGTAGCATCCTCCTTCCTCCAACCTCCAGGAAGAGGAGTATCAATAGGCTTGCAGCCATGCATGTTGAACCTCTCCAGTATCTCCCGAGCATACTTACCCTGAGAAACAAATAGTCCATCGTTGCGCTGCCAGAGATGAAGGAGGCCCAAGTCCTTCATCTCAAACTCCTTAGCAAGATCATCCTTGCATGAAAGTATCAACAGCTCATCACTTGTTAGAATCAAATCATATACATAAAGTACAATGATAAGCAACTTACCCTCCACCACAATCTGGTATAGGTTAGGATCCACCTCACTCTTGGAGAATCCAAGTCCGGTGAAATAACTGTCTATCCATGTGTACCAAGCACGTGGTTCTTGTTTCAACCCATACAACGCTCTCTTGAGCTTGCACACATGCGACTCACTACTGAAGATCTCGAAACCTTCGGGCTGCTCTATGTACACCTCCTCCTCAATGATTCCGTTGAGGAATACAGTGTTCACATCCATCTGATGAATGTGCCACCCCATCTGTGCTGAGAGAGCAAGAATCGTTCGTATGGAATAATATCTTGCGACAGGTGCAAAGGTCTCCTCATAATCGATCCCCTCTATCTGTGAAAGCTTCGAGCAACAAATCTTGCCTTGTACTTCTCCACACTCCCGTCAGCTGCCTGCTTCACTTTGTAGATCCATCTCGAACCCACCACTGATTTCCCTTCCAGTCTTGGGACAATCTCCCATGCACTGTTTCTGACAATCGAATCATACTCTTCCACCATGGCATCTACCCATGCGGGATCCTCCACAGCTTCCTCGAAAGAGGATGGCTCAGTCACAACACATTTTCTCACAAGAGCCATGTATCCAGTGTACCGATCAGGTGACTGTCTCTGTCTACGTTGAGCTGTAGGTGGTCCTACAACCTTCTCTGCATCTTGAGCCAGTCGCTCAGCTTCTGTCATGCACTTTCGCCCTCTGATGGTTGGCACTGCATGAGTGGTCTCTTCCACTCCATGAACTTCATCTTCTGGCTGATCCACATCCTGAAGCTCATCCTTAGGAACTAATAGCTCCTCACCTGCATGCAAGTGTGGCTCCCTCTCAAGCGAACACTTCATGGCTTTCTCCTCTTGAAATTTGATATCCCGTCGGACAACAGTCTTGCGACTGTCTGGCAAATACACACGATAGTTGTGGGGCGTATCAGTGTACCCCACAAATATCCCAACCTTTGTGGTCGGCTCCAGCTTCTTCCTGGCATCCTTCATCACATGCATGTAAATGTTAGAACCAAAAATCCTCAAATGAGAAATATCAGGCCTCTTACCAGAATAAGCCTCCTCGGGTGTACTCATGCCAAGTATCCTGTGAGGACAACGGTTCTGCACATATACTGCAGTATTGCATGCTTCCACCCACAAGTGAAGGGGTAGGCCCTGATCATGCAACATCGCCTGTGCAGCACCCACGATCGTTCTATTCTTCCGCTTAGCAACCCCATTTTTTTGCTGTGGGTTATGGGGAGATATGAGCTCTCTTCGAATCCCTTCTACGCTGCAGAAGTCCTTGAACTCACCAGAGATGAATTCACCACCATTGTCGCTCCTAAGAGCCTTCACCTTCTTCCACGATTCCTTCTCGACCAGTGCTTTGAACTCACAGAAATTTGAGTATGTCTTTCTCTTCTTCTGCATGAAGAAGATCCAACACTTTCGAGAGAAATCATCAACAAAGATCACATAATACATGTGCTTTGTTGTCGAAGCTACTGAGAAAGGTCCACACACGTCCGAGTGAATTCTCTCAAGGATCGTCGTGGTGCGACTATCCTTCTCGTGAAAGGTGGCTTTCACAAATTTTCCCAAAGTACACCCCTTGCACTGATCTGACTACGCAAGAGTGCCTTTAGGAAGTCTAGTGGTGATCTGCTGTAGTATCTTCAAGGCTCCATGGTGAAGGTGGCCCAAACTCTTGTGCCATAGCTTGCCATCATCCCAGCTCACCAATCCTTCTGCCTTGCATGCCATTGCTGCGTAGCCATCTACATGCAACTGATAAAGGTTCCTAACTCGAACCCCTATCTTTCGGGTTTCTCCAGTTGCCTTACTGCGCAGGAAAGGCTTTCCCTCGCTGAAAACAACATCATATCCCTTGTCTTCTAACATCGCCACAGAGATAAGATTCTTCTTCAATCCTGGAACATGCATCACTTCCTTTAATATGAAGGGTTTACCAGACTCCCTCTCAAAGGAAATGGTACCGATACTAGTCGCACTGTATCTACCATCATCGCCCATCTAAATGTGCACTCCAAGATCTTTCTCCTCCAGATCAGAAAACCTTGATCTCCTGTCATGTGAGAAGAAGCACCACTGTCCAAGAACCATACTGATCCCATCACACTTGATACAAAGCATGCAATCAAAAAAAAATCAAGTTCAAACTGCGAGGCTAAGGCCTCTCTTGCTGCAGATCCAACAACTTGCTTATTTTTCTTCTTCTGCGGACAATTTGTGGCATAGTGTCTGTGCTGGTGACAGTGAAAGCACTTCACCTTAGACATGTCCTGCTTCTTGCCTTTCGCACTAGAATGAGAAGCTTTCTTGTTCTTCCCCTTCTTTTCTTTGGCAGCCAAAACACAATTTTCTTCATCAGGTGCCTTTGATGAAGATCCGTCCCTGGTGTTCCGCCTGATCTCCTCCTGCACAAGATCTGACCAAAGTCTCTCCCATCCTGGCAATTTCTCCCGACCATTGACAGAGTCCTGATAGGAATGCCAACTCTTCGGAAGACCAAGGAGAGCCAATCTCACCAAGTCCTCATCATCAACAGTCACCCCCACACTTCCCAACTCATCCCTACACTGGGTGAACTTCGTGATATACTTGGGCATACTGTCTCCCTTCTCGCACTTAATGTTTCTGAGTTTATCCTTGAGCACCAACTTCCTCTAGTCTCTCTTGCTTTGGAATAGATCTGTCAACACTTTCCACATCAAGTATGGAGAAGCCTTTCCATGCAGGCTGGACACAATGTGATCCTTCACGCCCTCCAACAAAATCCTTCGACACTTTGCTATCTTCTTTTGCCAAGCCTCAACTTGAGCAGTATTAGTAGGCTTTGGGACCTCAACCTCTATGAACTCCTTCAACCAATTATCATCTAACACCGCCTCCATCCTGTCTTTCCATGCAATATAATTTGAGTTGCCCTCAAGAGCATACTCCAATCGCAATCCGTTGAAAGACATTGCAACTTTAACACCAAGAAAACACTCCTGCAAATTCGAATTCCACCAGCTCAAAACTCAACTGCTTCTGATCTAAAATTCGTGAGAACAAAGTATTTCTCATACAGAGATTGACTGTATGGGCTTTTACCGGATATCTCACCTTCCAAAGGAAGGATGAATCCAGAGGCTACCTGGCCCGATTACAGACTCTGCCTGAAGAAATAGAATGTAAACACTTTCTAAATAATAGATCTGATGATCAACTGCTCCGATACCATGTAGAAATTTTGAATAATATGACACTTATTCACAGAGATTATCCCTATTATACACTATTGTGGAATACATGCATAATACATAACCTCCTCTACATTGATCATCAATTTTGCGGAATTAAAAACAATGAAACATCAATTGCATGCGCACATTAACACAGTATGTAACCTGGGGAAAGCATACAGCTGAAAACCCCACACTATCTGTATATTATAATGATTGAGAACATGTAACAATACATAGTACAATACTCCTCACAAGTACTCAGTACTATCTCCACCTATTACACACAAACTAGCTCAGATCTGAATCAATCACAGGTTCAAATCTCCTCCACTGCTTGCCTGCCTCCACTGCGCAATCCTGCATGAGAATAGATGAGAATGGCTGAAGCAAACTCGTATTTCCTTTGGCTGAACCACACAATCCTCATTGGCAATACTTAATCCATTGATTGTGCAAATCTCATGCACAACTATAGTCACAACTGATAGAAATCTCCACCTCTAACACCTGTCTCCACTGAACTGTCCATGCACTGAGTTAACTGATGTATTCTTTAGTTGCTTTATGAGTTAATAATTAGTGAATTAATTAACAATTAATTCACATCACTCATCACTAGTGTATTCTGCAGTTAGACCAAATACAACTAGTTTAACCAAGTCAAACTGAACACAACTCCATCAACTCCTCAATCAACTCCACCAAACTCAACCACTTGAGTTCTAACTGACGTCCATCATGCAATAGCTCAACTGACCCATAAGAAAAGCGTATTTCCTTTTGACAGCTGCATGTGCCACATCTGTAGCTCAAACTAAAGTGCTCCAAGAGGATAAGATAATGTTTATAGTCCAAATATTATTATGAGCTAATAATATTCGATTGTTCTATTTTTAGCCTGGCAGTCTAAAAATAGAAACCACCCATATGTCTAAAAATAGAAGTCCATCTATTTTTACCAACATGACCAATCATCCATAAATAGCATCCTGCAACTCATAGACCATGATCCACATGTCTAAAAATAGACATAGTCTAAAAAATAGACTTTGTGCCAAAAATAGCTTGCGGGCCCACTTAGTGAAGGCGATTCCTTTACACTAAGCTCCATCATCTTGTTGCATTCTCAATAGTAATAAAAAAAACACGTATCGTACCCTGTGTTTTGGCAACAGGGACGATATTGGATACCAAATTCGTCAATGGAATATGATAAATGAAACATGCTTTCAAAAGATTTTCTACTTCTGTTTTGATAGCAGTAGCCTTACGAGGGTGCACAGGGCGAAGCCATTGCCAAACAGGCTTAGCTCCAAGGTAAGTTGGGATCTCATGCCCCACTATGGCTGGGTCTATACCAGGCATCTCCTCATATGACCAAGCGAAAACGTCTCAGAATTCTTTAAAAAGCTGAGTATAAATCTTGATCTCATCTGGAGAATAGGTAACCCCAATATGGGTGTTCTTGACAATGCCCGGTTTAATGGAAATGTCAAGAGGCATCGTAATAGTGATGTTTCCCATGTTACCCTCTGACAAGACTTCACATACCCGGATAGGTGTCTGAAGTGGACGTGTAGGAGAATGAGAAACAGACGCTTCAAGACAGGAACACATCCCATCAAGGCTAGGGAGAAAGGAAGAACGATGATGTAGACCGTTCCATGAAATTTCCTCTAGAGACATGATCTCCACGATACTCTCGTCATTTGGGAATTTCTCATTCAAGGGATCCAGAGAATCCTAAGAACCAAGCCAAGGAGATTTCATGTAAGTGTCTAGGTTCATACTGAAGATAGTATGAATTTCTGAAGAGGCCATCGAAGCTAAAACAATTTCTTGATAATTTATCTCCAATGGAATTAAAGGCATAGCATCACCAAAAGAATCAATTTGATCGTCGGTAGGGATAATCCAAGGATCCGTAGAGTCCAAGATCATATTGACTTAATGAACATTTGGAGGTGGGAGAGAAAAAGTACCCATTAAAGCAGAGTCTTTGAAGAGACCTGCTCCCATGCTCTTGTAAGGAATCTCAATATTTCCCACATAAGGAACGTTGCCATTTGATGAACTAGAAGGAAAGAAAGACAGTTGATCAATTGTGACTATTTTTCCTTCATGAGTAATTCAAAGTACGTGGAACAAAGAAGACACTACACAAAACATGGCTTTAGTCCAACTTCGCACAAGAAGAAGGTTGTATTTGTGATTAGCATCTACAACATCTACTTCTAATTCAACAGTCTTGCCTTCTAATGTAATCAGTAGGTTCGTGAGAATACCGTATGGTCGTGAACCTCTACCATCGAAGGCTTCCAAAGTGTTCGGTGATTGGTTAAGAGGAGGAGAGCCAATGGCTTTCCAACATGAAACTAACATGATGCAGGTTGAGGAACCTTCATCAATAATCGTTCAATGAACATATTTCCTTTGATAAGGACCTGTATCAAAAATTCAATCTGATGAGGAAGACGAGGTAGATGATTCTCTAGATCGAATGTAATCAAACTCAAATCAGAAGGATCAATAACACCTATAGTAGAAAGCAATGACTTCCACTGCGTTGGATAGGATTGAAGAACCTCCAAGGCATAGATCGTCGAAGGTGCCTGAGCTAAATCCTCAACAATATTGTAATGTTGCATAGCTCTAGCATTCAGATTAAAAGATGACTTCTAAAGAATACCTTTAGGGGGGTGGTCAAATGACGGACTCACTGCTAGGGCACTTGATATGGAGCGGACCAGAAGAGGACGGAGTAGAAGTAGAAGGAATATCAGCGCTTCTTTCTCCATGGTCTGCTTAGGTGTAGCTTGATAGTCTTTGGTTCAAGTAGTGATTAAGATAGGTGATGAAACTTGCATCATGAACACTTGGGAACCTGAGGAAGCAGAAGTCTGAGGCTGGTCTACCAATTGGGTCTATTGTGATGGAAAGGGTTCCTTTAAGATAGTCAGTGCCTTAGTAAGTGACTAACTTTAGATCATCGGGGACAATCCTTAGTGTAATGATCCTCCTCATAGATGAGGCAAGGATATTTCATATTTCTTTGAGAAGCATCATCAACAGAAGATTTAGGAGGGTCCTATTTTGGGGCATCGGCTTTGGCCTTACCTTTGCCCTTATTTTTACCCTTAGAGGAATTATCTGCTGCGGTAGACTGGACAACATGAACCTTAGAGGTTTTACCAGGACTGGATGAATTCTTGGAGGGATTATGGGAACTAGTGTTCGAGACCATTTTCTGCTTCGAAGAAGCTTTCGTGGGATTTTGAGACATAGAACCAATCACACCATCAATAGGTGATGTATCCAGAGACTTCGATGCCGTCAAATCCAATGATGGTCTTGGAGCATCAGGTATCATCTCATACAATGTACTAGATTGTGAATAGACTAGGTCTAAATACTGGGCACGGGCGATAGCTTGCTCTTCTGTAACACATCCACCCATGGCTATGTCCTTAGCAATTTTGTTGACGAATGATTTTGTGAACCATTATAACAACAATTCATCAACAATCTCAAACTTGAGAGGTGATGTCAATGTCTCCATTCATGGATATGATCAGATATGTGGGTTGTGATGTCTTGCTAAAGTGACGTAAGGAAATGGGTGTCAGTTTCATAATGAACCGATAGTTCAAAATGAGTGAGGAAAGCCATAGCGAGAGAGTTGAAGTCAGCGTAGGTACCTTGAGGCAATTCTATGTACCACTTAGAGGTAGCACCTGTGAGCGTTCTTTGAAATAGTCAAAGATGGATATAATCATTGACATACAAAATGGAGGAGCACTAGAGGTGATTGTTGGCATTTTGGCACAGGTGTGGCACTTTGATACAGGTGTTGTCCTTGATGGCAACTCTCTTTGATGACAGATCTCCATTCAGACTACAGAATAAAGAGAAATCTAATATACGCCGGTTAATCAAGTCCAAGTTGCGTATACACGCTGGTGATATGCATACTAAGTCGCGTATACGCAAGAGAGCTATATACGAAGGCGCGTATACACGCAGATGCATGAACAGAAAAGGGCGTATATGTCGGGAAGTTTCCTTTTGGTCCATGGTAGTTAGTCCTCGGTACTTGTGCCCATGTCTTTGGACCAAAAGTACCTCGACAGACGTGTAGATCTCTAGTGTTGAAGTTGATGGTTTTGGATTTCTATGGTTTTGGCTCTTGGTATTGAGCTAGGCCTAAGGCTATATAAGGAGGAGAAGATCATTAGGCAAATCATCTTGTAAAGGCTTGAATATCTGAAGAAGAAAGAGATCTGGTATGCAGGTTCTGGGTTGCTTGATCTAAGCTAAGGAGAGATCACTTCGGTTGATGAAAGACTAGATCTAAAGGATAGATCGGGATCTAATGATTTGAAATGCACTATTATGATATGGTTGATTATGCGTATTTCTAGATCTGCATACTGACGCAATGTTATGTTCTGGGTCTAACTGATGTTTGGTACAGCTGCAAGTTGATAGAATTTATTTTTAGATCTGTACGCAGGTTCGCTTCGGTAAAAGCGCGTGTATACGCGGGTTTCTCTCATTGAAGTAGCGTATATATTTTGGAGCTTGATTTTTGAGTTACAGTTGGGTCTGACTGTTATTGCAGAGTTCTGTAGTCTGCTCTGTGTTCTGGTAACTGGAGATTGACAGGGTTCAGTGGTTCAGTGATTCAAAGTTTGATGATGCTAGTATTGGTTGTTTTATGCTTCAATGATCTGTTGTGAAAGTTGAATGAATTGTGGTCTACAGATTGTAATGTTGTGCTTCAGGAATATCCAGTCTGAAAATGTATGAAAGGTGGTACCTGAAAGAAAGAAGATTGTAGGTCAGCACCTACGTACTAGTATCTTAGCTAGTACAAGAGCAAAGGGGGTTGGAGCTCCCTTCCAAGGAAGTTTGGAAAACGAGAGAAGGTTGTAGCCTTCTGCAGGTTGTAGCCTGCGTACTGGTATAAGGCTGCACCAGTACAAAAAGATTGTAAACTGAAGTTTCATATTAAAGAAAGATAGAGACGACTTGCAGCAGGTGGTTTTCACCCACATTGGGTTTCCACCTTATATCTTGGTGTTCATATATGTGGTTTCTGTGTGATCTGTTCTACTGCATCTGTTTACTCTTAATATGGTGAATAATGTCCTCATGCACTTAACTGAAGATAAACTGACTGAATTATAACTGAAGATAAACTGACTGAATTATAAGATTTCTAGTTATATGCAGTTTTCTTTATTCATAGTTGCGTGTACACGCTGGTTCACTTAACGAAAGTAGCGTATATGTTTCTGAGCATTGAAAAAGTTTTATAGTTCTGATAATACTAATTCACCCCCCCCTCTCAGTATTATTTCCAACAATTGGTATTGGAGCAGGTCCTTCAGAGAAGCTTGATCGCTTGAAGGTAGATCATTCATCATGAGCAACTACGAGAGAGAAGCATCAATCAGGGCACCCATTTTTGATGGGACAAACTTCAATTATTGGAAGGTAAGAGTTACTGCATATCTTCAATCTCTTGGTACAGAAGTTTGGGACATTGTGGAAACAGGCTATGCTTTTCCTTCAGCTACTCCTACAGATCCAGCTGAGAAAAAGAAGTATGAAACAAATGCAAAAGCAGTCAGTACTCTATTAGGAAGTATATCCCAAACAGAATTCATGAAGGTAATGCACTTCAAATCAGCAAAAGAGATATGGGATAAAATGGTCACGAGCTATGAAGGAGATGAACAGGTAAAACAAGCTAAACTTCAAACTCTCAGGATTCAATATGAGACTCTCAAGATGTATAGTGATGAAAGTGTTGCTAATTATTTTCTTCGGGTAGATGAAATTGTTAATTGTATGAAAAATTTGGGTGAAGAAATAAAAGAGGCTATAGTAGTTCAAAAGATTCTAAGATCATTATCCCCCAAGTTTGAATCTAAAGTATCTGCAATAGAAGAAAAGGAAAATCTTCGTGTTCTCACTATGTCTCAGCTACATGGAATTCTAACTGCTTATGAAATGAGAAAGGGAGGTCCATCAGACAGAAGGGAAGCTGCTTTTAAGGCATCAGGCAAAGAAGATTACTATGAAGCAAGCCATGTTCCAGAAGAAGAGGAAGAAGAATCAAATTTTGTTAGAAATATTCAAAGGGGTTCTGGAAGGTTCAGAGGTAAGCTACCTTTCAAATGCTTTGCTTGTGGAAGAGTAGGTCATTATGCTGCAAAATGTCCTTATAAGGATAAAGGAAAGGAACCTGCTAGATGGAACAAGAAACAAAGTGCAAATAAGAAAAGCTACTACACCCATGAAGATAGTGATGGTTTATCAAACAGTGATGAAGATGAACAAGGTAATAAATATAAGTTGTTAATGGCATTTGAAGATGATGATTATGAGGATGCTGTAGATGTGAATAACCTCTATGATGAAATTACTAGACTCAAGAGATGTATAGAAGAAAAGAATGTGATCATTGATACTCTACAATTTCAAATTGATGAAAAAGAAAAACATCTTGAAAAACTAGAAGGTGAAATTGTTGGTCTCAGAAAAGAAATTGAGAGAACAAAAGCTATTAATCTTAAGTTTGTCAAAGGATCTGAAACTTTGGATGAGATTATCAATGTGCAGCGGTCTCCTCTAAACAAGACAGGTTTGGGTTACAATGGAGAAACCTCTCAAGCATCCACCTCAAAAAGTTATCTTGATGCGGCAAGAAGAAATGAGCAGAAGAACAATGAAGATAATCAGGTAAAGCAGGGACAAAATACAAACAGAAACTATCAAGGGCAATCCATCTTAAGGGTGAACAAAAGCTACAACCAGCCACAGGTAAAATCTTCTCAGTTTGGTTCAAGAATAGATGAAAATAGAAATTACAATCAGTTGGCAGGTAGATTCAATAACCGCAGAAGCTTCTTCAATGGACAATGCTTTTCTTTCCATAATTTTGGTCACAAGGCAGCTCAATGTGTTGCATATAAAACAATCATGACTAGGGAAGCTCAAAAACAAAGAAGTATGACAGGGATGACAAAAAGGACCTATAACAACTTTTCGGTTCTTGAAAATGAAGTTGAATGTTCTATTTGCAATAACTTTGGTTATGAAGAATCTAAATGCAGGAGCAGGTTTCAGCAGAAAAAGGAGCAAGCCTCAAGCACCAAAACATGGAGAATAAAGGAACCTCAAACAGAAAGATGTGGAATAGCATTTTATGCAGAGGGACAGGAAAATCTATGGTACATTGACAGTGGATGTTCGAAGCATATGACAGGTGATAAAGAAAAACTTGAATCTTATTCTGTTCTAGAAAAAGGAAAGAAAGTCTCTTTTGGAAACGATACTCCTGCAACTATAAAAGGAAAAGGCATTGCTCAGTTAAAAGGAAAGGTCAAAGCTAGAAATGTTTTGTATGTTGATGGATTGAAGCATAATCTTCTAAGTGTCAGCCAGATGTGTGATCAAAGAACCGAGGTTATTTTCAGATCAAATGGATGTATTGTTCGTGATATTGATACAGGTAAAACAGTACTCAAAGGCAAAAGAACTCCAAATAATCTGTACATATTTGAAGAAGGACAACAACAATGCTATCTAAGCAAGGATGAAGAGCACTGGTTATGGCATCGAAGGTTGGGACATCTAAGCTTTTCACAAATAAGGAAAGCATGCAAATATCAGGCAGTTCGTGGTCTTCCAGATATCAAAATTCCAGACAATACCATATGCAAATCTTGTCAATTTGGAAAGCAAACCAGAACTAACTTTCCAGAGAAGGAAGGATCAACTAGCATGCCTCTCGAGCTAGTCCATACAGATGTATGTGGTCCATTTAGGAAGAGGACACCTCGAGGAGAAGAATATCTGATATTATTCATTGATGATTTCTCCAGATTTGTTTGGTTAGGGCTCATGAAGCACAAAGATGAAGCATTCGAAAAATTCAAATCCTTCAAAGCCTTGGTTGAAAATGAATCAGGACACAAAATTAAGTGCCTCAGATCTGACAAAGGTGGGGAATTTACCTCAAACGAATTTTTCGATTTCTGTGAAGAACATGGGATAAGAAGAGAATTCTCTACAGCTAGAACTCCTCAGCAAAATGGGGTTGTGGAAAGAATGAACAGAACAATCCAACAAATGGCTCGTGCTATGCTTGATGAATCAGGTACTCCCGCAACCTTCTGGGGTGAAGCTGCACATGCTGCGGTTATTATTCTTAACAAAACGAATGTCCGAGTAAACATCACTCAAACACCTCATGAGCTCTGGAGTGGTGAGACTCCTTCGGTGAAGCACTTCAAAATCTTTGGGAGCAAATGTTATATTAAAAATACTGATGAGCAACTTGGCAAACTTGAACCAAGAGCAGATGAGGGCATTCTTCTTGGTTATTCTCCACATAGCAAAGCATACAAGTGCTACAATAAAAGACTTGGCAAAATTGTTGACAGCATTGATGTAGTGGTTGATGAGAAGGGATATATTCCTAGGCAAGTTCACCATGAAGACATTGAAGAAGATGAAGGCTACCCTCAAAGACGGAATGATGAAGAAGAAGAACCTCAAGAAGAAGAAGAACCTCAAGAAGAACCAGAGGAGCAGACAAGAATAGAAGAGAAGACTCCATCCAGATATGTTCAAAAGAATCATCCGGAATCTCAGATTGTGGGGCAGAAAGAAGCAGGAGTACAAACAAGAAGGACACTTGCATAAGCTTCAAGCTATTTGGCATTACTCTCCTCCACTGAACCACAAAATGTGAGAGAGGCATGCAAGGATGAATGTTGGGTCAAAGCCATGGATGAAGAACTTGAGCAGATCGAAAAGAACAACACTTGGGAATTAGTTCCTAGACCAAAAGATAAAAATGTAATAGGAACAAAATGGGTCTTCAAGAATAAATTGAATGAAAATGGAGAAGTAATTAGGAACAAGGACAGACTCGTTTGTAAAGGGTATGCACAGCAAGAAGGAATAGATTTTGAAGAGACCTTTGCTCCTGTGGCAAGACTTGAGGCTATCCGAATGTTCCTTGCTCTCTCAAGCTTTCAAAACTTCAAGGTATTTCAAATGGATGTGAAATCAGCCTTTCTGAATGGAGACTTAGAAGAAGAAGTATATATTGAGCAGCCAGATGGTTTCATTCTTGGGAATGATCCAAACCTTGTATGCAGATTGAAAAAGGCTCTCTATGGACTCAAACAAGCTCCAAGGGCTTGGTACTATCGGTTGGACAAATATCTTCACCAACAAGGCTTTTCAAAAGGATCAGCAGATAGCAATCTCTATATAAAAGTTGAAAATAACAAATTGCTAATTCTTGTTGTTTATGTAGATGATATTATCTTTGGCAGCAATGAAGAGACTATGAGTCAAAACTTTGCCTCGGTTATGCAGAAAGAATTCGAAATGTCACTACTTGGAGAATTGACATATTTTCTTGGATTGCAAATTCAACAAAATAAAGGAGGTATCTTCTTGTCTCAAACCAAATACCTCAAGCAGATCTTGAAGAAGTATGGCATGGAAGAGTCAAAGCCAGTATGTACACCCATGGTTACAGGATGCAGCCTCAGTGCAAATGATGAATCAGCAGCAGTTCACCAACCCACTTATAGATCCATGATTGGGAGTTTGCTCTATTTGACAGGTACCCGACCAGATATTACACATGCAGTAGTAATTGTTGGAAGATTTCAAGCCAACCCAAAGGAAACTCATCTTCAGGCAGTCAAAAGAATCTTCAAGTATCTTCAAGGGACCCAAAACTATGGCTTATGGTATCCTAGAAATACAGATCTCACTCTTCATGCTTACACAGATGCAGATTGGGCTGGAAGTGTGGATGATAGGAAAAGCACAAGTGGTGGTGCTTTCTTCATGGGTTCCAGATTAGTATCTTGGTTCAGCAAGAAACAGAGTTCGATTGCCTTATCTACAGCTGAAGCAGAATATGTGGCTGCGGCATCTTGTTGCACACAACTTCTTTGGATGATGCAGACCTTGCAGGACTTTCAAATCACTTGCACTCCACCGGTTTCTATCTTATGTGATAATACTAGTGCAATCAGCATTTCAAAGAATCCAGTCATGCACTCAAAGACCAAGCACATACCAATCAAGTACCATTTTCTCCGGGAACAAGTGCTTGAGCAGAAGGTCAAGTTGGAGTATGTTCCTTCTAAGGAACAAGTTGCTGATATTCTCACAAAACCACTGCCCAGGGAAACTTTTGAATATCTCAGACAAAAGCTGGGAGTAGTTGATGCTTCATCCTGCTGTTGAAGCTTGTCTGTTCTACAGAAAAGTTGGTATACGCAAGTTACGAAAGGTATATACGCGTATACACGCGGATTTATGCTGGGAAAGTCGCGTGTATGGTGTACGCTTGTTGCAGAGAGTATATCCGCGTCCATACGCAGTTTTGTGCAGGATAAATCGCGTATATGGAGTTCTGAGAAGCAAGGGCAAACTCTGGTTTGAAAAGGTCTGAGATGGGTATGTCAGAATCCTTCAGACACAGTTTCAGGAGGTGCAGCAGGCACAGGTTCAGGGGGAGCAGCTTAAAAGTCTCATAAAGCATTGTTGGCATTTAGATGTTTTGGTTATTGGTTTCAGGAGAAGGAGCTCAGAAAGAAATCCTGGTTGCTGATCTAAAAGATGTTTATCAGATGCTGCTGGTGACTTTCATAAGTCTTGGTCTAGATCTGTTGTCTCTATGTCATGTATCTCTTTTGTGATATCTCTTTTATGATGTCAAGGTCATGTAACGGCCTATGTTGGTTTCCCCACTATGCCTGGGATGATTGATGTAATATAATTGGTTGTTTCTGATGTGTCCCCTCTTGGTAGGGAGTATGGATGTATGTATTGAGTCTTTTGGTGATAGGAAGGTTCCTTATGGTGTAGAAGTCTTGGTTCTTGTTGAAGCACATCTTTTGCAGATCTGGCCTACAGTCAGGGGGAGCATGAAAGAAGAGGTATCAGCATGTACTCAGGGGGAGCATAGCCCTTTGCCCTTGATGACAAAGGGGGAGAATGATTCTAAGGATCTTGAGGTTGCCATCAAGTCCAAAGGGGGAGATTGTTGGCATTTTGGCACAGGTGTGGCGCTTTGATACAGGTGTTGTCCTTGATGGCAACTCTCTTTGATGACAGATCTCCATTCAGACTACAGAATAAAGAGAAATCTAATATACGCCGGTTAATCAAGTCCAAGTTGCGTATACACACTGGTGATATGCATACTAAGTCGCGTATACGCAGGAGAGCTATATACGAAGGCGCGTATACACGCAGATGCATGAACAGAAAAGGGCGTATATGTCGGGAAGTTTCCTTTTGGTCCATGGTAGTTAGTCCTCGGTACTTGTGCCCATGTCTTTGGACCAAAAGTACCTCGACAGACGTGTAGATCTCTAGTGTTGAAGTTGATGGTTTTGGATTTCTATGGTTTTGGCTCTTGGTATTGAGCTAGGCCTAAGGCTATATAAGGAGGAGAAGATCATTAGGCAAATCATCTTGTAAAGGCTTGAATATCTGAAGAAGAAAGAGATCTGGTATGCAGGTTCTGGGTTGCTTGATCTAAGCTAAGGAGAGATCACTTCGGTTGATGAAAGACTAGATCTAAAGGATAGATCGGGATCTAATGATTTGAAATGCACTATTATGATATGGTTGATTATGCGTATTTCTAGATCTTCATACTGACGCAATGTTATGTTCTGGGTCTAACTGATGTCTGGTACAGCTGCAAGTTGATAGAATTTATTTTTAGATCTGTACGCAGGTTGGCTTCGGTAAAAGCGCGTGTATACGCGGGTTTCTCTCATTGAAGTAGCGTATATATTTTGGAGCTTGATTTTTGAGTTACAGTTGGGTCTGACTGTTATTGCAGAGTTTTGTAGTCTGCTCTGTGTTCTGGTAACTGGAGATTGACAGGGTTCAGTGGTTCAGTGATTCAAAGTTTGATGATGCTAGTATTGGTTGTTTTATGCTTCAATGATCTGTTGTGAAAGTTGAATGAATTGTGGTCTACAGATTGTAATGTTGTGCTTCAGGAATATCCAGTCTGAAAATGTATGAAAGGTGGTACCTGAAAGAAAGAAGATTGTAGGTCAGCACCTACGTACTAGTATCTTAGCTAGTACAAGAGCAAAGGGGGTTGGAGCTCCCTTCCAAGGAAGTTTGGAAAACGAGAGAAGGTTGTAGCCTTCTGCAGGTTGTAGCCTGCGTACTGGTATAAGGCTGCACCAGTACAAAAAGATTGTAAACTGAAGTTTCATATTAAAGAAAGATAGAGACGACTTGCAGCAGGTGGTTTTCACCCACATTGGGTTTCCACCTTATATCTTGGTGTTCATATGTGTGGTTTCTGTGTGATCTGTTCTACTGCATCTGTTTACTCTTAATATGGTGAATAATGTCCTCATGCACTTAACTGAAGATAAACTGACTGAATTATAACTGAAGATAAACTGACTGAATTATAAGATTTCTAGTTATACGCAGTTTTCTTTATTCACAGTTGCGTGTACACGCTGGTTCACTTAACGAAAGTAGCGTATATGTTTCTGAGCATTGAAAAAGTTTTATAGTTCTGATAATACTGATTCACCCCCCCCTCTCAGTATTATTTCCAACAGTGATATGTCATCATGTGGGCTTGTGGCTCCTGCTTTTCTTTTCCCTCGAATTTGGGGCAATCGCTTAAATCTTCATTGGAACTAGAGGCTAATACACCAAATGAACAATGGGATCATTCGTGAGCCTCAAAACATCGGGCAGCTCCAACGTAGCCAAGAAAGGAAATTTGTGTGTTAAACGACATATAGGGCCTTTAAGGAGACCCAAACTATGGAGTCCATCCTTGTTGGTAAGTATTTTTCCCCCACAGTGGAGGATTTTGTCCATATTGAATCTGGTTTTGTCCCCATTAAGGGTTACCTTGCCTGTAAGGAGGATTTGATCCTGGGTAGGTTTGATACTGCCCTGGCATAGGCCCCTGATGAGCATTGTATGCGGCATAAGGGTTATAAGGCTACTAAAACTGTTGACCCTGGATGTTAGGATTTTGAACTTGATACTACAGGGGTTGACCTTAACCTTGCAAAGGATGACCTTGCTAATATGCATATAAGGCTTGCTGCTCCCAAGGCTGACCTTATTGCTCCAAAGGCTGGCTTTGCTGCTGTAAAGGTTGGTCCTGTGGTTGCAAGGTTGGCCTTGTAAGGACAAAGGTTGGGAGGACTATTGAACAAACTGTCTCTGCAGCTACAAAGGTTGTTGCAACTGTTGCAAAAGTTTCCCTTATGGTTGTAACAATTGTCCTTGCTACTATAATGCTTTCCCTTGCTGCTGCAAAGATTTCCCTTGCTGCTGCGAAGGTTTCCCTTACTGCTGCGAAGGTTGTCCTTGTTGCTGCAAGGGTAGCTGGATAGTTCCTGGGGTTATACCCTGAGGGTATTGATAGTTCAAAAATTGGATTTGGCCATATCCACTAGGCACAATGGATTGGCCAAGATGAACATAAGGCCCAGCTTGAGGAATGTAAGGTGGATTTACCATAGTTTGCGAACCATATGGGACATAAGCCAGTTGGAATGGAACCTGAGGCATATATGGCTACTGATATTGGACATTACCTGACCCAAATGGACCAGTAGGGTTAGGAATAATGCCATAAAAAGGTTGGTTCATTCCAACCATGTGAGTTTGTAATTCACTCACACATGTTTCGCCTAACATAATAGGGATATTCGGATCTTGCCCCTCAGGTGGTGGCACAGTCTATCCACTCACTGGAGGGATAGAAGAACTTACCGAGACTTGACCTGAGACAGACGGTTGAACCAGAAGAGTCAATTGAAATGACGAAACAGGTTGAGACAGAATGGTAGGTTGAACCAGAATTGAAGTGATTGTAGTTTGCACAATTGGTCAAGAGGTCATGTTTTGAATGATCAAACCTGATGTAGGCATAGTGCCAGAAGACCAGATGGGGTTCTGATACAAAGACGAGGCACTAGGAGTTCCTGAAACCAACTGACCTAAAGAGGTATAACCATGCGTAAATATGGGCTCACCAAGCTCAGGATAAGAGAGAGACGAGACTTTTCCCATAAAAGGAAATCCTTCTGGAAGGAACTCATATCCCTGCTCATCATCTATGTGAGGAGTATGGGTAGCAGAGTTTTCTAAATGACCTGAAGAGGAGACTGGGAGCTCACCTTCTAACTCCATAGATGGAACCAACTCGTGACGAGGAACTAGAGATGTACAAGGAGGTAACTCCAAAGGAATACCCGGTCGATTGTACGGACTGTACGGATGATATGGAGATATAAAAATAGGATTGAACAACGGGTTCGGTGGATAAACAACTAGTCTTTGTGGACTTTCAGGAGTTTGCGGACTCTCGAGTGTTTGGATAGGATTATCAGATGAATCCGGATTAGATTCGTGAGGGGAGCAGGAATCTGATGGAGGTGGACAAGAAGACAAAGGTTGAATTCTCAGAACAATTCCAAGTTCAACACCTTGATCCTTAAGCGACTGAGTAAGTTTTGAATGAACTCCTTGGGAGGACCCTTCAGTATCAGACAATGAAGGGGAACTAAGAGATGGACTCAATGGTTCAGCCATAGTGACTTCCCCTCAATGCCAAAAAAGGAAAGGAAAAAATTTGATTAAGGCTTTAACAATCTTGAAATTAAAAGGAAATTACTCAGTTTGGTCTAAGAAGCAACTACTTAGGATTGACATGTTTACCATGGGCAGTGAAATTTTAGAAATAGAAACATTGCCTTTTCATCTTTTAAGAGTCGAGAAAAGGGAAAAAAGGTGACTCTAGTCGCTTTCAATAGTTTTGCGAGCTTGAAAGGACAAGTTTCTCGATGATATTTTCAAATTTAAAGAGTCAGAAAAGATCAAATCACTGCTCAGGTGAATCTAGGTAAAAGGAGTACCAAGTAACCGTGAACTGCAATATACACATTTATGAGAAAGAATTTTTTGGTGTAAATCACATGATAATGTATTTGTCGACACGTTTCGAACCAACGAGTGTGGTTCATCGTTAGGGCAAGTTGAAGAATCAGATCATGGCTACATGTTAAATATGGATAATAGATCTTCCAACGGCTAGGTTTGACTGGAAAATGGCTATATTAGATTAGAGTGGACAAACGGCTATAATGGACCCAGAAAATGGCTAGTTTTGACTAGTTAAATTATTTAATAATAATAATATAATTAAATAGTTATCTTAGGGTGGAAATCATTAAATTTTATAATGTTCTGAATTTTAATAAAGTTTAGAATGCTACAAACGACTAGTATTAAAATAATAGTTATTTGTAGCATTCTAAACTTTATTAAAATTCAGAACATTATAAAATTTAATGATTTCCACCCTAAGATAACTATTTAATTATATTATTATTATTAAATAATTTAACTAGTCAAAACTAGCCGTTTTCTGGGTCCATTATAGTCGTTTGTCCAGTCTAGTCTAATATAGCCATTTTCCAGTCAAACCTAGCCATTGGAAGATCTGCTATCCCTATTTAACATGCAGCCATGATCTGATTCTTCAACTTGTCCTAACGATGAACCACACTTGTTGGTTCAAAATGCATCGACAAATACATTATCATGTGATTTACGCCGAAAAATTATTTCTCATAAACTTGATATGGATCACAGAAGCCTCAATTCAACAATATACACCTTAGCCAATAAATTAACCAAGGACTTGATGTACGTGCAAGCAATCTCCCCGAATGTTGTGTTTGGTGTATCACATTATAGGGTGGCAGACTCGGCTTCCTACGGATAAAGGATTGCAACTGAGAGGGGTCTCCCTTTATATACACAATGGTACGGGGAGCACAAGTCTGTGCTATCATTTTCTAATGCCGAAGTGAATGACAGCTACTAAGTTTTTAAGATGTCGGAATACATCTCTAACCCATACCACTAGATATGATCGTTAATGTTTCAAATGCTCATTAGGTTAACTGATAGATTTTAAGGTTGATCTTGTAATTATGTCTCAATTTCAAGGCCTTAATGATGTTTCCTCTTCCTAAAATGCAAACTAGATGATGAAATGAAATCCTTCAATTCGATGAAAGATATTTATGTAGGGAAGAAAATCACTCAAATCATGCATCAAACCAAATGAAAAAATGCATCCATAACACTCTTCAAACGTTAAATGTAAAATATGAAATCTAATCTTTCATATTATAAGCAAATATAAGGTCAAAACAAATCTCAAAGCAAAATTTCCTTAAGATGTAATGACGATTTTTCTCTTTTTCAAAAATGCAACTAACGTAATCTCATGCAAAGGGAAAAGAGAATGCAAGAAAACCAAGAAGTATGAAAATCTAGTTCACATCAATGATTCGAATGCCACACAAAATGTTCTGAAAACTAGGAAAAGAATAACACTTTCACTTTCAGTTCGAAACATAAAAACTTCAAAGCAAACACTTTCTTTTGATTCCATTGAGACAATTGATTTGTAATCTATCATTCGTCAAATGAAGCTTAAGTAACTTTCACTATATCCACTAATGTGAACAACTTAAGGCAAAAGGACCAAAAAGCAATCACAAAAGTATGTTTGAACACACCAAGACTCTTTAACACAGACAATCTATCTCTGATCTCTGATGGGAAGACAAATGAGTGTATGAAGGTTGACCTAAAAGACATAGAACCCTAAAATATCAAACTTCAAGTACACTCAAGCCAAGTTAAAAAACAATTGCAATCAAACAATGAGAAAGTCAATGAAAAACACACAGGTAAATCATGGGGAGAAGGCAACTAGCACTCAAAATTTGAGAGAAAACTCTAAATTTCACAATTTTCTACAATCATCGCACCTATTAGGAGTAAAGTAGTGATCATCATTACTGTAACTAAAAAACATGTGATATCATCGCAACTGTCAGACTCAAATCCGTGATGGTCAAGGAACAGGACAAAGATATCCAAAATTTTCAAAAACAGCTCAAGTTAACAATCTTCAGGCATCTACCAGACAATGAAACTGCCTACAAACAAGCAATGAAGTATAAAATCAATGGTTGATCAAAGTCGTCAAAAGACAAGGTGAAGGAAGGGAAAGAAAGCGTCATAGGCTCCCCAGTGGAGTCGCCATTTTGTTGACAAGGTTAATCCTCTCTGTGGACAGAGACAATCCCTCTAGCCCAATGAGTGGGTCTAGCAACTGAAGGAACAATCAACTAGACATCTTCCTAGATCATGATTGAAAAGTAGAACAAGAGAGAAGGCCTACCTTGCTCTGATGCTAATCTGATTTCCTTTGTTGAGCTCCTTGGACAACTTGTGTCATAGAATTTTTCCTACTTCTTCCAGCGCTTATGTACCTGCACAAGTGACCAAGAGACAACAAAGCATGCCAAAACCAATTGAAAATCCAATAATAACCTATTTAGATGATCAAGGAATTCCAAACCAATACATACATGAAAATATATATTTTGGGAAGATGAACCAGTAGTTGTATTATTATTTAAAGAATAAAGGGGAAGCTTACAACCATAGCCTTGATGTTGAAAGGCTACCCTTGAGTGGTAATCCAAGTCCAAGCCAATTTGGGAATGGTAGAGGGGGAATTTATAGGCTGGGAGAGGGAGTTAGGCCTCCTTCAAAGATAGGATTAGGTCCACATCTTAAGGAGGTAGCTCATAGGGATGAGACCAAGAGGCCAAATTAGGAGGATTTGACCTCATCTATGTGAAACCACCTCTAGCTCGCTGCTTTGGAAGCTTCTAGATCATGAAGCTTCTCATCCTCTTTGGGAAAACTTCCTTTTTGAGACCATCGCAAGTATGAGAGAGAACAAAGTGATTCCATCACTGGCTTAACAAGGTGAAACAGACGATCATCATGATTTTGAGCTTCATAAGGGTGATGATTCTCATTTTAGGGTTTCATGAGCCATTTCTTCAGGGAAAGCTCCAGATATTTTCCAAGAAAAGTTAAAGGAGGGATCTGAGCTATATACATTGATGAGTATAATGTATAATGATCATGTTTTGGGAACTTAAGGGTATGTCACAAGTAAGTGTAGGAGGCACGAAAAAATACTATGTAACGCTTGTAGATGAATTCTAAAAACTAGAAAATAAACAATGACAAGAATATAAAACAAATACACAAATATTTCCCATGGATCCCAAAGCTTGGAATACTAAATTTATTTGCCATTATTTTTCTTTCAATGTACATATATATATATATATATATATATATATATATATATATATATATATATATATATATATATATATATATATATATATACACACACACATACATGCTGAATAATTCATAAACCCCAATCCATTAAACCTAGATTAGAACATAACCATATTTCTCTTGACCGAATCTACAAAATACCCTGGGTAGAAAACCATCATGCCCAAAACCATGTGAAAAGCCCATGCACAAAACCATAGGTAGGTTCGCCCACCTAATATAGGGTCACAGTCTATCCTTATAGCTCATTGTACTAACCTCATACTTGAACACAATCTCTGCAACCAAGCTACTTCCTTGCTTGCATTAGTGATTGCCATGTATTTTGCCTTTGTAGTTGAAAGTGCCACTACATACTGTCTCTTGCTCATCCAACTGACTACACCTCCAAATAGGTTAAACACATACCCACTTGTAGATCTTCTTTGATCCCTATCTCTTGCCCAGTATGCATAAAAAAACCATGAATGTCCAAAACTCTATCTAATCTTGGTCTTCCTTGGTAGCAAAGACCATAGTCACTAGTGCCATGAAAATACCTTAAAAATCGCTTCAATGTTGTCCAATTCTCCTTCCTTGGTTTTGCCATAAACCTGCTCATTACTCCCACTGGATGTGTAATGTATGGTCTATTAAATACCATTGCATACAACAAGCTATTAACTTCACTTTCATATGGAACACGGGACATGTCCTCTTCCTCTTCTTGTTTCTTCAGACACTATTCAACAGATAACTTTTCATCGATAGGAATAGGAACCTTCACCGGTTTACTATCCTGCATATTAAACCTCTACATTATTGTATCAACATATTTCCTGTGGCTTAACTAGAGCTTCCTCGTTCCCTGATCCCATTTAATTTCCATGCCCAAAATATAGTTTGCAGCACCAAGATCCTTCATGTCAAATTTGGAGGAAAAATGGGTCTTCAAATCCTTGATAATTTCTTTATCATTTCCAATAAACAACATATCATCCACATACAAGACTAGATAAATAACACGGTCACCAATTAAATTAAAATATAAACAATGATTTTCTTTTCTTCTAGTAAAGCCAAGTCCTCGTATATATGTATCAAATTTATGATACCACATCCTTGGTGATTGTTTTAACCCATACAAAGACATTTTTAACATGCATACCAGTTCTTTCTTTCCCTTCATCGCAAAGCCTTTAGGTTTCTTGATGCAGGTGTCTTCCTCCAAATCCTTGTAAAGAAATTTTTCCTTCACATCCATTTGTTCTACCTTAAAATCAAGAGCACCAACAAGAAATAAAAGTAATCTAATAGAATGTACCTTAGAAAGAGGAGAAAAAATATCAACAAAATCAATTCTTGGCACCTGGGAATAACCTTTTCCTACCAACTGAGCTTTGTATTTCTCCATGTTTCCTTCTACATTCATCTTCTTCGTAAACACACATTTTCTTCCAATGTGTTTCTTTCCATCCAACATCTCCACCAGATCCCAAGCCACTTTTTTGTTCAAAGATTCCATCTCATCAACCATGGCCTCTTTCGAGAGTTTTCCATCCTCTGAATCTACTACCTCCCTTACAGTTTTGGAACCATCATCAATGATAGATAAAGTAAAATTTGAACAAAAAGTAGATGGATTATACCTCTCTGGTTTCCTTTTATCTTGAACTGATCTTCTCATAGCTGGAGTTTGTGGCTCTTCATCTTCTGATTCTTGTGTTGTTGTAGAGTCTGATTCCACCTCCTTTAGCTCAAATTCTATCTTCTAAGGTTCCTTTGGTAGGACTTCATGTTTAATAAAATCTTTCACTTCTCTAAACACCGCATCTCGGCCATACACAACCTTCCTTTTTCCTGGGTTCCAAATCTTATAACCTTTTAAGCCATCCGTATACCCAATAAAGTTGCACCTTTTAGATTTACTATCCAACTTGGTTCTTTTCTCCTTTAGAACATGTTCATATGCATCACAGCCAAATACCTTCAAATGTGAAAGAGAGAATTTCTTACCAGTCCATACCACATTTGGCTTCTTATCTTCCAACGTTGATGAAGGTGAACGATTAACCAGGTAACATGTTGTCTCCACCACCTTTGCCCAAAATTCCTGTCCTAAACGGACACCACTGAGCATGCTTCTTTCCTTTTCCATCAATGTCATATTCATTCTCTATTGAACTCCATTTTATTGAGGTGTGTAAGGAGTAATATTCTATCTTGCTATACCACACTTCTTAGAGAACCCTTCAAATTCCTTCTTGTAGAAATCTCCACCATTATTTATCCTCAACACCTTTATCCTCTTCTTTGTTTGGCTTTCCACAAGAGCCTTAAATTCTTTAAACCTATCAAAGACTTTAGAATTCTTCCTGAAGAAATATATCCATGTATTCCTTGAGAATTCATCTATAAAGGATACATGGTACACAAACTTACCGAGTGATGGAACTGACACAGGTCCAAACACATCACTTTTCACATACTCTAATATCCCTTTCACCCTCTTAAAACCAGAGAGGAAAATCACTTGATTCTGATTCCCATATGCACAATTTTCACATAAATAATTCAAAATTTAAAGAGAAATTAAATATATCTTCTACCATACCATTACCATGAATTATTCGAAGGTCGTTCCCTCCAATATTTCCAAGCCATTGATGCCATAACATGGTCTTTTATCCAGAGACTATTAGATTTTCTACTCCAATTTCAGGAACTACAGAACTGTTGCACCCACCAGTAGCAATACTACCCAGAAGCTTGTGCAGAGTTCCAATCCAAGCTCCTGACATCAACACCAGTGCTCCCTGAACCATCTTGTAGGTATCTTCCTCGAACACTATTTTTCCACCTAGATCATCCATCTTGCTTACAGAAATCATATTTCTGGGCAATGTAGGAATATGCAGAACACTCAGAAGTGTTCTAATCCTTCCATTGTGCAACTTCATCTTGACTTTTCCACGTTTGACAATTCTAGCCTTCCTATCATCCCCTAAGAAGACATCACCACCATCATATTTATCATAGTCACAGAACCACTCCTTAATGGGAGTAAAGTGAAAGGATGCACCTAATTCAATCAACCATGTCTCATGATCTAGATGTGTACTTAACGAAGAATCCAGGTACACATCCCCACCTTCATCTGAGGTGGTTTTTGCTTTTGTAGAAGGGGCATCATCAAATCCATTTCCTTTCTCAGGAGCTTTAGATCTTCATTAATTTTGTAGTGCCCTTCCTTTCCACATTTCCATCATACCTTTACAGGTTTTCCTAGAGATTTAGATCTCCGTCTAGATTTAGATCTTCCACTCGAAGATTTTCTTTTCTTTTCTTTCTGTTATGAGATTATCTTCTTATAGACAAGGCATCTCCATTCTGGCTCTCCATATTTCTTTTGTCTCATCTCCTCCGATAATAAGGATGAGACTATTTCATCAAACTTCAAGGTAGTTGTATTGCTACCTATAGCAACAACAATACTATCCCACAAATCTGGTAGAGAACACAACCAACTGATGCACTTATCTTCATCTGAAATTTATATACCAACAAATAACAACTGGCCTACCATAGTATTAGAGGCATTCAGATGCTTTTTCACCGAGTCTCCATCCTTCATCCTCAAGTTATGCAAATTTTTCAGCAGGAACAATTTGTTCACCAGAGACTTATATTGGTACAAGTTCCCTAACTTGACCCACAAATCCTTCATCGTAGCTTCCCTAATATATTCAACAATACTAAATCTGAGATACACAACCATATTGTGCTCTTTGGCTTCTGATATAATGTTTCCCTGTCTTTTGTTGGCATTTGCGTTGGTTTAGCACCTAGATCTACCACAATCCACTGATCTTTATCCACCAGTAGATCCTCCATCTTGAGCTTCCACATATCAAAATCTGACCATTAAATTTCTTGATCTCTATCTTTCCACTGCTTGACATCTTCTTTCACCATAAGAATTGTTTCCACAGATCTCCCATTGAACAAGGTCTGCCACAGACCTGAGAAAAACCCCTCAGCAACAAGGGCATCCCCTTCAACCCAGAATAGCTCTGATACCAAATGTATTTTTCAACCCTATAGAGAAATTACTTGCAGATGAATTCTAAAAATAGAAAATAAATAATGACGAAAATATATAACAAATAAACATATACTTCCCCTGGATCCCAAAACTGGGACTACCAGATTGATTATTCATTATTTTCCTTTCAATGTTACAATAAATATATATACATGCTAAACCATTCATAAACCCCACTCCATTAACCCTGGATTAGAACATAACCATAGTTCCCTTGAACGAATCTACAAAATACCTTGGGTAGAACACCATCATGTCTAAAGCCATGTGAGAGACCCATGAACAAAACCATAGGTAAGTTTTCCAACCTAATATAGGGTCAAAATCTATCCTTATAGCTCATTGTACTAACCCCATATTTGAACACAATCTTTACAACCAAACTTCTTCTTTTCTTGCATTTGTATTTGCCATGTATACTACCTCTATAGTTGAAAGTTCCACTATAGACTATCTCTTGCTCATCCAACTCACTGCACCTACAAATAGGTTAAACACATACCCACTTGTAGATATTCTTTGATCTATATCTTCGGCCCAGTATGCATCAACAAAGCCACGGATGTCCAAAACTTTGTCCAATTCTAGTCTTCCTTGGTAGCACAGACCATAGTCACTAGTGCCACACAAAGACCTGAAAACCTACTTTACTATTGTCTAATGCTCCTTCCTTGGTTTTGACATAAACTTGATCAATAATCCAACTGCATGTGCAATGTCTGGTCTAGTAAATACCATTGCATACATTAGCTACTGATTGCACTTGTGTATGGAACACGGAACATGTCCTCTTCCTCTTCCTATGTCTTGGGACATTGTTCAACAGATAACTTTTCACCTACATGAGTAGGAACCTTCACCGTTTTACTATCCTACATCTTAAACCTCTCCAGTATTGTATCAACATACTTCCTATGGTTTAACTAGAGCTTCCTTTTTTCCCGATATCATTTAATTTTGCATGCCCAAAATATAGTTTGCAGCACCAAGATCCTTCATGTAAAATTTCAAGGACAATTGGGTCTCCAAATCCTTGATAATTTCTTTGTCATTTCCAATCATCAACATACCATCCACATACAAGACCATATGAATATCACAGTCACCAATTAATTTAAAATACACACAGTGATCTGCTTTAATTTTGGTGAAGCCAAGTCCCCGTATATATGTATCAAATTTATAATACCACATCCTTGGTGACTGTTTTAACCCATATAGAGAATTTTTTAACTTGCATACCAGTTCTTTCTTTCCCTTTTCTGCAAAGCCTTTAGGTTGCCTCATGTAGATCTCTTCTTCCATATCCCCGTGAAAAAATGTTGCCTTCACATCCATCTATTCTACCTCAAAATAAAATGCAACAACAACAAATAAAAGTAATCTAATAGAAGCTACCTTCGCAACAAGAGAAAAAATATAATCAAAATTAATTCCTGGCACCTAAGAATAACCTTTTTCTACCAACCGAGCTTTTAATTTCTCCACCTTTCCTTCTACATTCATCTTCTTCTCAAACACCCATTTGCCTCCAATGGGTTTCATTCCATCCGAAAACTCCAGCAGATCCCAAGCCTCATTTTTGTCGAAAGATGCCATTTCATCAACCATGGCCTCTTTCCAAAGTTTTCTATCCTCTGAATCTACTACCTCCATGACATTTTTGGGATCATCATCAGTGAATATATATAAAGTACAATTTCAATAGAATGAAAATGGACTATACCTTTCTGGTTGCCTTCTTTCTCGAACTGAACTTCTCACAGTTGGAGTTTGTGGCTCTTCATTTTCTGATTTTTGTTTTGTTGTAGAGTCTAATTATTCCTTTTTTAGCTCAAAACCTATGTTCTCGGGTTCCTTTGGTAGAGCTTCATTTTTAATAACATATTTCACTTCTCTAAACACCACATCTCGGTTGTACACAACCTTCCTTGTTTATGGGATCCAAAGCTTATAACCTTTTAAACCATCCTTATACCCAATAAAGATGTACCTTTCAGATTTACTATCCAACTTCACTCTTTTCTCCTTTTGAACATGTACATATGCATCACAACCAAATACCCTCAGATGTGAAAGAGAGGGTTTTTTACCATTTGATACCTCATGTGGAGTCTTATCTTCCAACGTTGATGAAGGTGATCTATTAACCAGGTAACATGTAGTATCCACCCCCTCTGCCCAGAATTGTTGTCCTAATCGGACACCACTGAGCATACTTCTTTCCTTTCCCATCAACTTCTTATTCATTCATTCTACAACTCCATTTTTATGAGGTGTGTATAGAGTATTCTTTTGTCATGCTATACCACACTTCTCTATCTGGCTTTCCACCAGAGCCTTAAATTATTTAAACGTGTAAAAGACTTCACACTTCTTCCTGAGGAAATATATCCATGTATTCCTTGAGAAGTCATCTATAAAGCTCTAATATCCCTTTTGCCCTCTTAGCATTAGAGGTGAAGCTCACCCAATTCTGCTCCCATATACACAATGTTCAGAAAAATTGAAATCCAAAGAGAAATTAGACATACCTTTTACCATAGCATTACCATGAATTATTCAAAGGCCTTTCTCTCCAATATGTCCAAGCCATTGATAACATAACATGGTCTTTTCTCCAAAGACCACTAGGTTTTCTGCTCCACTTTCTGGAACTACAAAATTATTGCACCCATCAATAACAATACTACCCAGAATCTTGTGCAGAGTTCCAATCTGAACTCCCTGCATCAATACCAGTGCTCCCCGAACCATCTTACAGGTATCTTTCTCGAACACTATTTGTCCACCTACGTCATCCATCTTGCTTACAAAAATCAGATTTCTAGCCAATGCAGGAATATGTAGAACCCTCATAAGTGTTATAATCATTCCACCTTGCAACTTCCACTTGAATTTTCCATGTTCGATGATTCTAGCCTTCCTATCATCCCATAAGAAGACATCACCACCATCATATTTCTCATCGTCCTAGAACCACTACCGATGGGGAATAATGTGAAAAGATGCACCTGAGTTAATCAACCATGCCTCATGATCTACATGTGTACTTGAATAAGAATCCAAGTACACATACCCACATTCATCTGAGGTGATTTTGGCTTCTACAAAAATAGCATCATCATATCCCTTTCCTTCATTAGGAGCTTTAGATCTACATTCTTTTTTGCAGTTTCCTTCCTTTTCAAATTTCCCACATATGTTTACAGGTTTTCCTAGAGATTTAGATCTCCCTTTAGATTTAGATCTCCCACTCGAGGACTTATTTTTGTTTCTATTCTGGGACCATCCTCATACAAACAAGGTATCTCCATTCTGTCTCTCCATATTTTTCTGTCTCATCCCCTCTAACAACAAGGATGAGACTATTTCATCAAACTTCAAGATAGTTGTACTGCTACCTATAGCAACAACCAAACTATCCCACAAATCTGGTATAGAACACAACAAAATGATGCACTTATCTTCATCTAGAATTTTTATATCAACAGATAACAACTGCCTTACCCCAGTATTAAAGGCATTCAGATGCTCTGTAACTGAGTCTCTATCCTTCACCCCTAGGTTATACAACTTTTTCTGCAGGAACAATTTGTTCACCAGAGACTTAGGTTGGTACAGAGTCCCTAATTTGACCCACAAATCCTTCGTCGTAGCTTCCCCTGATACATTCAACAATAATAAATCTGAGATACACAACCGTATTGTGCTCTTTGCCTTCCAATGCAACTTCAGCCAGTCTCCTGCTGAAATTGCCATTGGTTTAGTACCTAGATCTACCATGATCCACTGATCTTTATCCACCAGAAAATCCTCCATCTTAAGCTTCCACAACTGAAAACTCTGACCATTAAATTTCTCGATCTCTATCTTTCCACTTCTCACCATATTCTTTCACAGTAAGAATCAATCCCACATATCTCCCCCTGAACATGGTCTACCACATGTTAGGACTAGAATGAACTTCACTAAGACAAATTGTTGAATTCATGATCAAAGACAAGTAATTTATATAGATAAAAAATAGAGAAGACGATTATGTCTGGATAACTCCTCTATACAGGAAAAATTGAAAAAAACTAACTAATCGTAAATAATTCTAGATTGTACAAACAAATACAGAAGTATTAGTTTAACATTTCCCCCATTAATCCAAAGGGATATCTGACATGGAAAGTAAGGATCTGAAATTTTTAAATTTTCATGTCCTAATGCTTTGGTAAAAATATTTGCAATTTATTTTGAAGTAGGACAATGTGTCAGATGAATTATTTTGGCCTCTACATTATGTCGAAACAAATGATACTTGGTGTTGATATGTTTGGTTTGATCATGAAACTTTGGATTCTTGCCAATTGAATTGCAAAAGAGTTGTCGAAAAATGGAGGAGTTGAGGTTTTTTGTTTCTCCTGCAAATATTCAAGTATTTTCTGAAGCCAAATGATTTCCTTAGTGGCTTGAGATGCTACAACATATTCAGCTTTGGCGGTAGAATCAGCAAGAACATATTACTTGTGTGATTTTCAACTAATGGTTTTTGATCCAAGATTCATCAAATAACCATGAGTAGAGACTCCATTCTCCTTAACTCCATCAAAATCAGTCTGAATAACAAACAATATGTAAGTCTAAAACTTTGGAATATTTGATGTTGTAAGTTTCGGTTCCTTTTAAATATTTCAAAACTCTTTTTGCTGCTACCCAATGCCCATCACAAGGATGGTGCATAAATATAGAAAGTATTCCAGCAACAAAGGCTATATCAGGATGAGTAATAAATAAATAAATCAAACTTCCAACAAGTTTCATGCACTTTGTTGGATCTTCATATGGTTTTACTTATCTAAAGTGAGTTTCAAATTCTTCTCCATTGGTGTAGAAATAGGATTACAATCCATCATACTATATATGTTTAATAACTTACCAACATATTTCTTCTATGAGATGAAAATATGTTGTGGTTTTTTATCAACTTCAATTCCAAGATAATAATGAAGTAAACCTAAATATGTCATATCAAAAACCTTTTTCAATTCCTTCTTAATAGATGATATATATTCATCATTTTTTCCTGTGATCATCAAATCATCAACATATACAACTAGATATACAACTGATATTCCTACTTTATTAACGAAACAAGTTACATCATCTAGGTCAAAATGTTTATAATTTAACTTAAGAAGATGTTCAGTTAGTTTCTCATACCATGCTCATGGCACTTGTTTCAAGCCATACAAAGACTTCATTAGTTTTAAAACCTTTTGTTCTTTCCCTTTAATGAAAATCCTTCTAGATGAAACATGTAAACATCTTCTTGCAAATCTCCATTTAAAAAAGAAGTTTTGACATCCATATGATGGATTTTCCATTCTTTTTGAGATGTAATAGAAAATAGATATCTAATAGTGCCCCATTTAGTTATAGGAGAAAATGTCTATGTATAGTCAATACCCTCTTCCTGAGCATATCCCTTTGCTACAAGTCTTGCCTTCTGCTTATCAAGTGAACCATCATCATTATACTTAGTTTTACAGATCCATTTGCAATCAATAGGTTTGATGCCAATATGAGGGTCCACCAGCCTCCATGTGTCATTTTTTATGAGAGCATCATATTCCTTTTGCATTACATCTTTCCATTGATCATAACTAGCAACTTCTTCAAAACAAGCAGGTTCACAATCCACAGAAAAATTAAATTCACAATGAGAATAGTTACCTGAGGAGCTTCCAGTCTTAAACTTATCATATTTCTTTGGAAATGTTAGAATACGAGTTGATCTATGCAAAGGTTGTGTAGGAAGTTGCTCATATTCTTCATCTCTCGCAGTTCTTGCCATTTCTATCCCTGTCAACTCTATTGTTGTTTTTGGCCCTATCATTTTGTAGAAACACTTGCATCAACCAATTTCTCTTCAGAGGCAGAATTATCATCATTGAGAGAAGGTAAATCCAAAGATTGGTCTAATATAGGAATCCCCCCTTCTAGAAGTGGAATAATATTATTTGATTCATAATAAAACTTTTGAGGCACAAACTTTTCTATCTGATTAAGTTGTCTATCAAACAATGAGGGAATATTTATTTGATTCAAGAAAAATTACATCTCTTGACAAAATAAATTTCTTGTTCTCTTCATCATATAATCGGTATGCCTTAGAAGTCATAGAATACCCTAAAAATATATATTTTCTGCTTTGTTCACTCAACTTATTCCTCTATTGTTTAGGAATCAAAGCATAACATTGAGAACTGAAAATTTAGGAATGTTTAATAGTAGGAAGATGATTATACCAAAATTTCATATGGAGTTTTGTTGTTAATGATAGAGGAAGGGCACCGAGTTTTAATGTATGTTTCACAGAGCACTGCTTCTCCACAAAATATCAATTTTACATTCTTAAAAAACATCATTGACCTCACCATATTAAGCAATGTTCTGTTCATTCATTTTGCAACACCGTTTTGTTATGAATTATATGGTATTGTGGTCTAGTGTTTGATACCATTCTCTTGAAAATATTTTTCAAAACCATGTGAAATATATTCTCCCCCATTATCAGTTCTTATATTACGAATATTAAGTTGAGCCTCATTTGTAATCAAGAGATGAAATTTTTTAAACACATCAAAGACTTGTGATTTTTCTTTAAGAAGATAAACCCAACACATCCTCGAATAATCATCAATAAAATTCAGTATGTATTTATTGCCATTTTCAGTTGGTATAGGCATCGGTCCACATAGATCAGAGTGTATGAGACTTAATTTCCTTGTATCTTTAGAAGTAGAATTCTGAAAAGGCTGTTTGTGATGCTTGCTCAATATACAAGCATTACATGGGGTCAATTTTCTTGGAACTATTAGAAGTCCTTAAATCCCCTATTGTTTCATAATTCTAAGACGTTCATAATTAATATGACTGAAGTGTGCATGCCACAATAACGAAGATGAAAAAGTATCATTTTGTTGAGCAAAATAATTAGTGTTCAATGCAACAAGTGACATACCTTTCAATTTCAACAATTTATATTCTTCTACACCAGTCATTACAGTTTTATTGTCAGTTGCTCTTCGGATTTCCACTTTACCATCAAATATGTGGATGGAATGTCCCTGCTACCTTATTTGTACAAGAGATAATAAATTCCTTTGGAACCAAGGAATGTAAAGAACATCATTCAAAGTATAATCAGAAAGTCTAGGAATTTTTAACTAAATAGAACAAATACTCGATGGTTTGATTTGAGACTTATCAACAAAATACACTACTCCATCAATATTATCACTAAATTGTTCAAACAAATCTATTTTAAAGGTCATATGACAAGTGACACCTGTGTCTAAAATCTAACTGTCATTCCATGAAGAAAAAGAGGTACTAAATATATCTTCCATATGAAATTACAATGAGAAACAATATAACATGCATTCTCAAAAGACTGTCTTTTTTCTGGAATGAGATGATATTTATTTTCAAGAATTTGTTCTCTTCATTCATTAATTTTATCTTAGGGAATTCTACAGTTTGGAGCAATATGTCCAAGTTTACCACATCTAAATCATTTTACAACTATTTTATCAAAAAAAAGAAAAAAAAATTGTTTATCATTATGTTGTCTATCTCCCTGAATATTTCTGCCCCCACCCATGCCTCTATAATTCTTCCTACCTTGTCCTCTATTACCCTTATTATTGTTGGCATATTATTCTTAAGGTTTTTGGTCCTTTTGAGCAAGACACATGGTTTCAATATTAGAATTACGTGATGTTTCTTTCTTGTAAAAATCCTTCTCTCTTTCTGCAATTTTCCTTACTAATTTATCAAAATCTAATTGTTTTAATTGCCCACTAGCTTGGAGAGATTCCAAGTAGTGTGAATAACTAGGGAAGAGATTTTATAAAGGTAGTAAGTTGCAGATCAACTTTAACTCCAATAGATACAATTTCATGATTGATGGCTTTAATTTCAGAAGAAAATTTTAGAGGATCATTATCTTTCATTTCCAGATTAAATAACTTCAACAATAACTGAATTATCTCCAATTTAGAATGTGAATCATAAAGTTATTTTAGTTTTGTTCTGGCATCATACATTGTTTTACTCTGAGAAATGTATCTGCTTACCTCTTCTGAGACTGAAGTGGAGATTAAGGCATATGCCTTCTTATCCTTACTTTTCTAGATCACTAATTGTTTCTCCTCATCAAGATAATATGGTGCATTATCTCCTTTTCCTTCACATAATCCATCCCATGTATCATTAAAAATAAGAGTATTTTTAACCTTCCTAAAACATTCCTAGTAATTTTCCTTTCCAGAAAGGACAACCCCAATTAAAGACACTAATGAGTTCATCTTTTTCGGATAATATTAAAAAAAAATTATTTTAAACCACTGCCATTGAATTCCTTTTTTAAAAAAACTTTTATTTTAACTTATTCGAAACACACATTTCTCTTAAAAAAAAACACAAATTTGATTTGCGGATTCAGTAATGATTTTGTTTCATTCGCAACAATGCACATATTTTTCTTAAACAAAAAAACTATGTTTTAACTTACAGGTGCAACCACAACAAGGCGCAGTATTGTTCAATGATTTTGATTCAACGACAATCAGTCACAAAATTTTCTTTAAAAACTGTGTTTTTGACTTACTAATTCAACAAATCTCCAAAACCGACACTACCAGTCACACTTTGCAAAGGGTTTTATGCTATGCCACATCATCGCCTTCACTGCAGTACCAAATGAAATACACTAAAAGAAAATGCATTCAATCTTTTCTCACCAAAAAAAAAATCCGGGTTCCAAACGGTGGTAGGCTGATAGTCGAGTTAAACCACCATTCCACAATCACGTTCCTCCTCTGAGCATCACACCACTTTAGATGCAATAGTCAATGATTCCTCCTCCGCAACGGCCTGTGGGCATCACACATATCTCCATTCACTGAGGGGAGCCTTCACAACAGGGTTATCTTGAAGCAAAGCCACAACTTTGCATACTTTCCCATGGGTTCAATTCACATCGGGTTCACCAAGAGCTACCACAACAAGGTCCTCTGGTAGTTGAAACCACATGCTCCACCGCCTTCAAGAACCAGATATCAACACCTACTTCATAGCGATCACACCTTCTTCACCCAGTTTGCAGCAATGGAGTATCCAGTGTTTGGCTCTGATATCACTGCCAGGCTCAGAATGAACTTCACCAAGACAAATCATCGAATTCATGATCAAAGACAAGTAATTTATACAAATCAAAAATAGAGAAGATGATTATTCCTGGATAAATCCGATGTACGGGAATAAATAAATCCTGAAGGATTATTTTAACACCACAAGCCCAAGAAAAACCCCTCAACAGCAAAGGCATCCCCTTGAAGTAGAAATAGCTTTGATACCAAATGTAAGATTTAGGCCTGTATATAAATTACCTGTAGAAGAATTTTAAAAACTGAAAATAAACAATGACAATAATATATAAAATATGCATAGATATTTCCCCTAGATCCCAAAACTAAGACTACCAAATTCATTTTTCATTATTTTCCTTTCAATGTTAAAATACATATATATAAATGTTGAAGCATTCATAGACCCCAATCAATACACATGTATACATGTATGTATGTCATGTCTGATAGGGTCATCATGGATCATGATTATTTTATTATAATGTTTTAGGTATGTATGTTTGTCGTTGAATGACTAGATAATTATTATTTTATGTTGATGTTTATATGCATGTATGTGTATGTATGCATATCGTTTTCTGACAGGATCATGATTTTTTATGCTAATGTTTATGTATATGTATGAATGTATCGATGTATCTATGTCATTGTCTGATAGAGTCATCAAGGATCATTCTTGTGGAAGAATGATTTCTTATGTAGGTGAAGGGCATGAAAAGGTTCATGGTCTTATGAGGAATGAATTGGGAGGAGTAGTCCTGACAAATATATGAGGTCAGTATCATGTGGTTATGAGTTGATATTATGCGCTTATATTATGTCTATGTTATGGGCAAGCTATACTGAGGGATACATCATCAAAATGAAATCGATGTCGTCTACAACATGATGGGACAAGCATAGATAAGATACTGGAAGCAAGGTTGCTTGGTAGAGACGGTGTGGTTTTGAATGTGTGCTACTATTGTTATACATATTTTGTATATGTTTTACATGTGTCATACATGATGTTGTGTGCATGTAGTGTTGTGTATATATAGTTTGTGTACATGTTGTTTATGCAATTTTATGTACAAGGTGGTACATATAGTGTTGTGTGAATATTGCATATGTAGTGTTGGGTATAGGTGGTGTTATGTACATGTTGTATATATAGTGTTGTGTACATATTGTACTGTCTGCATAATGGATATGCGGTGTTGTGTGCATATGGCATTGTGCACATGTTAGATATGTAGTTTTGTGTACATAGGGTTCTATGTACATGTTGTATATGCAGTGCTATGTACATATGGTGTTGTTCATATTGTACATTTGGTACTATGTACATATGGTGCTGTGTGCATGATTGTACATGTGGTGTTGTGTACATGTCATGCATGTGGTGCAGTGTACATCTGGCATTGTGTACACGTTGTACATGTGGTATGATGTACATGTCGTACATGTTGTGTTGCGGGCATGCGGTACTATGTATGTGCATTATGTAGTCATGGTACCGTGACATGTGTATTTGTTATGATGTACATTGTGTACGCATATGTATTGTGTGGGGTTGTACATTGGGTGTAGTTGTATGAATTGCATGGTGTTATATGTCACGTGTGGTTGTATGTGTGTGATGCACACTCTGTGTATGTGCACATGGTTCAGGAGAAGGCATTGTGTGTTTGTCAGGTGTGGAAACTGATCCGGTGTGCATACAAAATAAGGACAAAGGTAGAAGCTAAGTATAGATTAAGGGATAAGTATCAGTATTTTATTTCATTTTTATTATGCATGTGATTTATGATTCTGGTCTATGACGAATACATGTGATCTATGATTTTGGTTTATGATGGTTACATGTGATTTATGATTTTGATCTATGATGGTTGTGTTTTGAGCTAACCTAATGATTTGGTCAAAGATACTAGTTTGACTTGTTGTGACAGGAAGTCAACAAAATTGTAAATGTACCTTGTTGATGACCACCAATGAGTTATGATTTGAGTTTATTTCAATTTATTTTAAATCTAATGGAAATTATGTGCCTGGTACAGGAAGCACATAAATGCTTGGTTGGGTGGTTGAAATTGACAACAAGAATTAGCAGCAACAAGAAAAGGAATTGAAACATGCAACAATATGTTGGTAAAGCACTTCAGGACTAGGGCCATTGTGGGACACTGGTACCCAATAATGTCCATTGATTTCCATTAACATGTTATGACCGGTATGATGGTTTAAAGGTAGGGATATGCCTTGGTTTTTACATCTTCTAATGCAAGGAATCTTTGCCAAGGGATGGACTGCCCAGGATGGGGGTGTTAGTGAAACCTAGAATGTTTGTGACAACATGAAAGGGGGTGACTGGATTTCCCAAGGGACTGTGTAGCAAAGAAGGGAAGGTCGGGGATATTTTTTTTGGTCATTTAGCATTACCAGATGGAATAAAATGTGGATTAGGAGTGTGTCTTGTAAGAATGAGCCAGTAACTATTCACTCAGAAGAAAAGTGGCATAGGATTAGCATTGGACATTGGATGCAGCTCTGACTTTGACACTGGAATCAGGACTTCCCGAGAAGGAGGTGAATCCTAGTACTACTTTTAGGGTGGAGGTGTGAGCCTCTAGATTCCCTCCTTGTGGATGTAGTCATGATATCCTTTTATTTGTTGGTTGAGAAAATGTGCATATGTGTATGTGTGTGTATTATTGTAAATACTATATCAAGCTTGATTTATAAATCTCCATAGACAATATGATTATTTTCTAGGTGAATAAAATGTGTATGTGTGTATATGTGGTTATTATTGTAAATATTGTAATGAGTTTTGTTATAAATCTCTAGTAAATGGTATGATTGTTATGTTTTAGTAGTGGCCATTGAAAATACTGCAACGATCTATGTTATAAATATCTGTGGGTAGTATGTTTTGTTTTCAGCAGTCTTGTTGGTTATAAGTTTCATTGAACACCGAGGATGATGCTCCCCCAAGGGGGAGGGTTATGTAACAACCCTGGTGAAAGTTCCATGCAAAAATATGTAAGGCCACGGTGATGGGACACTTATTCCAAGCTGAATGGTGGGGAAAACATCCTAGTGGGTGTTCATTCAGTTTAGTTTGGCTAAGGAAATTGGCAAAGGAAAAGGAAAAGTATTTGGAAAGGCAAGATGCATTCATTGGCATTTTATTTATGAAAATAATGGAAATTAGGAGAAAATGGAGGTGAAAGGTCACAGGTTTCATGTGAGGAAGAAAATGAAGGAAAATAATGGAAAATGAAAAAAATAGAGGCCTTGTTAATAAAAAGGCTTCTAAGGATTAGTGCGAAGGCTTGGTGAGTGTAACCTTTTGTCAATTCAGTTTTGGAGCTCTCTCATTATTATCTCTCTCTCATACTCTTGGATACTTAGAGTTTCCTCGGAGAACTCTTGGAGGATATGGCATACTTGGATGCTTGGAGCAAGAAGGCAAAGGAAGAGCAGGAAAGTACAAGAGGACATCCAGATTAGTAGCTACATCGAATTTTTCTTGTAAGTACTGACTTGCATGTATGTTTTCCTCACTAGTTTTGGCATGCATGACATATGCATGTTGTTGTTGATTGTGATCTGTCATGGGCATGGAGGATGGCCAAGATTGACACTTGATTTCCTAGTCTTACCATTTCTTGGATAATCATGGTGATTATGGATTTGCTTTCCTTGTTTTCTTTTGGTTGGTTCTCATGTTTCATTAGCTTGTGTTGAGTTATTAGTCCTAGAAGCACTGGTTGGAAAAATTCTCTTGAAGCCTTGTAACAACTTGGGTTGAGTTACTAGTCCTGGAAGCCTTGGTTGGACAAATGCTTTGTAAGTCCTTGGTGGGTTGAGTTACTAGTCCTGGGAGCCATGGTTGGAAAAATTCTCTGGAAGCCTGGTAAAAGTTGTGGGTTGAGTTACTGGTCCTGGAAGCCTTGGTTGGAAAAATGCTCTAGAAGCCCTGGAAAGCTTCGATAGAGACAAATCTGATGATGGTTTTCTGATGTTCAACCATGAGGTGGAATCACTGTCTTATGGGTTGAGGTGGATGGCCTCTGGAAGCCCTGGATGGTTTTGAATTCATGTGTTCTATAAGATCCCACATTCATGCTTGGAATATGGCACAAGGGTGAAAGGTTGATGAGAGATTTGGCTTAGTCATTCTAGGGTCGAGTGGAATGTGGAAGTCCCATCCCAGGTTTGTATTTTGCATCATCAATATGAGTTTATTTCTCCTTGTAATTCTATGAGTATTATGTTGGATTTTATGTGGTTTACATTGTTGTGATTTCATTGGTATTTCTACTACTATTATGCTAGTTATATGTGTTTTATGATAGTATCTATGTATGGCTCTCATCATTTTTTTACTTGTAAATGAATGAACAATGTATCTATGACTTAATGGATGAAATGGTGGTCAATGTGCTGAGGCATTAATGTCTCTTAGCGAACCTCAAATAAATATGAGACCCCTATGCTCAGATATGTTATTTACACCTGTAGATTATGTATTCGTGATATGCTTGATGAAATTCTTGTCATGGATAGTAGGGGTCCAGTCAAGGTATTATTCAAGTAACTACATTAGTACTATTATTTCCATGTTATCATAATGTTCTGAAGGTGTCATTCATTTATGGGCAGTGACCTAGGCTATGGGCCTGGAAAAATGGCTCAAATCTTGGGGACGCTGAACAACACAAACAAAAAGAGTCCCTCGACATTGGATTGCAAGTCTGTGAGAGTGTCTAGAAGTCCCTAGATGTTGGCATGCCCATAGCATGAGAGTGTCCAGAGGTCAAGATGTCCAAAAGCTCAATGGGACCCAAGGGAAGATAGGTACAAAGGTTGGATTGGTTACTAAGGGTCCTAATGTTTTTGTTGAATGTCTGTATGGTGTTAGTTCCACTTCCTTAATGTGACTTAGGAGATCAAATCATATCATAGTGGCATCTCCTCGAATGTTTATGCCGCCTAGATGATTGCTTGGGTAGATGTGGGAGGAGGGTGTTACAATAAAAATAGTTATCTTGATCAGATCTACAAAAAACCATGGGAAAAAAACCATCATGCCTAAAACCATGTGCTAAACCCATGCACAAAACCATAGGTAGGTCTTCCCACCTAATATAGGGTCATAGTCTATCCTTATAGCTCATTGTACTAACCCCATACTTGAATGTAATATGTGCAACCAAACTGCTTCCTTGCTTCCATGACTGGTTTCCATGTATTATGCCTCCGTAGTTGAAAGTGCCAATATAGACTACCTCTTTCTCATCCCACTGATTACACCTCCAAATCAGTTGAACACATACCCACTTGTAGATATTCTCCAATCTAGATCTCCAACCCAATATGCATCAACAAAGCCATAGATGTCCACAACTTTTTCCAATCCTGGTCTTCCTTAGTAGCATAGACCATAGTCACTAGTTCCATGCAAATACCTGAAAACCTGCTTCACTACTATCCAATGCTCCTTCCCTGGTTTTGACATCAACTTGCACAATACTCCCATTGCATGTATAATGTATGGTCTAGTAAAGACCATTGCATACCTTAGGCTACCGACTGCACTTTCGTATGGAACACGGGACATGTCCTCTTCCTCTTCTTGTGTCTTGGGACACTGTTCAACAGATAACTTTACACCTACATGAATAGGAAGATTCATCGGTTTACTATCCTACATATTAAACCTCTGCAATATTGTATCAACACACTTCCTTTGGTTTAACCAAATATTCCTATTTTCCCGAACTTGTTTAATTTCCATGACTAAAATATAGTTTGGAGCACCAAGATCCTTGATGTCAAATTTGGAAGACAACTGGGTCTTCAAATACTAAATAATTTCTTTTTCATTTCAAATCAGCAACATATTATCCACATACAAGACCAGATAAATAACACATTCACCAATTAATTTAAAATACACACAGTGATCTTCTTTGCTTCTGGTGAAGCCAAGTCCCCATATATATGTATCAAATTTATGATACCACACCCTTGGGACTGTTTTAACCCATAAAGATACTTTTTTCTTAACCTAAATACCAGTTATTTCTTTCCCTTCATCGTGTTAGGGTCCTATAATAATAGGATTCATAATTTTGAATTGGCTATGGTTAGTCTTGTAATATTGTACATACTTTTGCTTTCTACAAAATGTTTTCCATATTAAAAATAAAAAAATGTAAAGAGGGTATGTCCTAAACAAATAATCAAAGAACAAAAAGAAAGAAAAATATCAAGAAAGTGATAAATATGAACCCCAAAAAGAAATAAAACAGATCATGAAAGTGTGCAAATTCAAATGCCACTACTTTTTACTTTACTATGTGACGCAGGGTTACCCCCGCTTACACCCACAGTATGCATGTAAAATGCATAAGCACATTTGTCCGAGGAATTTTAACTCTCTAAGGAGTCAAATCTTCATTTAGAATATGGTTAAGGCCCCTTTCTTAATCTCTACATAATAATTTATAAACTAACCAAGTCTAACCCCTAATCCATCCTTTCCTTCCTATCGAAACTCATTCACTCTCATAAACCTTAGTTTAAACCTTTTATTAACCCTTAAGGCTGCATATTTATTCAAACCCACTTATAATTGGATTTTCCATAGAAACCTCATATAGGTGCTTTATTCTATTATAATCCCTTTATGATAGAATTCCATTGAAAACATACCTTTTTCGCACTTTTTAAAGTGCTTGCACAGTTTCCGAGGTTTCCCTTTATCTCTTATCGCAATCGCGATTCTCCGCGATAATACTACACACTACTTGCATTCCCGATATGCAATAACATAACCTTCCGAAAATCAAATTATTAGACCCACATCTATAACTCCGTTAGGTCCGTCTCGTGTCTTCAATCCTTTCCACTGCGCTCTGCCTTCTTTGATCTCCGATCGCGCTTAATTCTTAAGCCGGACTTCAAAAGGATTACTCTCGCATCTATAGATCATCGGGTCTACACATTAAATCCTTCCTCTACACTCCTCTGTCCTTCATTATCCCTGATCTCTGATCGAACAACTTGCGCGACAATCCTCCACTGTGGATCTGCACTCAACAGATCCAACGGTCCACGATGATTTCGGGTGAGACACAAGCATGGAGAAAACCCGCCTGATAAAGTGGTTTCCTCTCTCTGCTTTCATGCTATGTGTCAACCGATGAGTGGAATTGGGTGATTACCCTTCAATACCACTTACCACTTTTGCTCCGCCTGAAATACCACTTTCCTGTATAAAAACCACTTTGTCACCGACTATCTTCTGTGCTCTTCCACCATGCGAATCAATCCTACCCGTTGATCTATAAGATCCAATGGTTGTTGTGCATCACCTCTTCACTTCTCCACTCTTATATTTACTTATGTCTTACGCTATTTCTTCAACGTTTTCTCTGTGGTTCAAGTTTCTTCAAAGGTTCTCGTCCTTTCGCTATTCTACTGCTCAATTCACTCCTAAGCTTGACTTATATGAATTCTCACTTTGCTACCTCTCCAGAGCTTCACTCTGATCCTTAAAATGGATTCAAAGACCCACTATGATTCCTCTAAATCATTCTCCTCTCTGTGTTTCGCTGAATTCTACCTGCACACAACTATTATAGAATTCTGATTCACTATAATTTAAAACACGAAACACACTTATACAGGTTTGAAATTAACCTCTGTATTTATAAATATAACAACGAATACAGAATGAGACTCTCTATCTCTCAGGCCTAATCTTCAATATCAGTGGCCTCCTTCCCTTACACTTTGCTCGTAGGCTTACATTTATACCAAAAAGGTTCCGTTGAACTAATTCTGGTTCAAATCCTTAATCTATTGAATAGACTCCTAAATGTCCTCTCTAGTTCCTTGAATCATGAAACTACCTTAAGAGTTATAATTGACTTCTAACTCTCTCGTCATTATTAACCACTCATGTTCTCCCTCATTCGAGAGAATTTACAAAATATCTCACATTATCTAATTAATTACTATCCTACTCACTCAAAAGCCTAAATATTACATTAATTCAACACTTAGGAATCCAACTTCCTTAAAACACATGACCCCTATGTCTACTAAAATACAATGATTTTCTCTTGGGTTGAATGCTCCTGCATCAGACTCCCAACGTAGAAAATATTCATGATCTCTTGATCATGTGTCTTCATAAGTTGATAGAAAACCTCTAGGGTCCCAAATTTTAGTTTGTAGCTACCCAAATTCCTTGCACCTTTGTTGCTGTTGTGTGTCTGTTGTATTCTATTTCATCTTCCCCTCCTTGTCAATTAGGTTCAAGTTCTAATTGATCATCCTTCCTACTGCTATCAATTTCCTCCACATGGACTGTTTCATCATCAATTGCCATAATTCTTCAATCTCTGTCTCCAGTTCATCCTTGGACTGGTCCATATTCTACCTCTTACTTCTTCCTCTTTCTCTTTGCTTCAGGTTGTTGCTGCTGTCCACTAACTCTTCAAACTATTGTAGGTTACTCCCACTTTGTAGTTGCTAGTTTACTTTTTCTTCCACTTTTCTCTTGCTCTTGCTCCAACTTTTGCTTTGACTCCTACGCTTACTACCTCCCTTTCATCCTTACCCTCTTTCATGATTATTTCTGTCTACACTAAATCATGACTTTCCATCATTCTCTCCAGCAATTGTGCATCTCTGTTCCATGGATTAAATTCTTCCACAAAATCTTCTTCTTTCATCTTTATTTGGCTACTCATCTGTGCCAAATTTCCTCCAGCATCTACAACTAAACCTGCACTCAAAAAACACTTGTTAAAATAAAAAACACAAGGCTTTTGTGCCTTATCTTCCTTTGGTAACAATTCAATTTGCTACTCTATTCCTTTCTCCTTTATCAGCACATCAGTATGCTATTTTGAATTCTCAAAAGAATTCATTAGACTATCAACTAGTCTCTCCTCCACACCATCTGCTCTAATGATGTCTTTTTGTCCTTGTTCACTGTAGTGAACTTCTTCCTCTATAATCACATTGTCATACTCTGAATTTCCCAGCAAATACTCCAGCAATGCAATTTCTCTGTGACACTTCGCAAGTACTTCATCATCACTTATAATCCCTGCATTTATAAATGAATTGTCAGTTTGAAAATTACAAGGCTCAACAGTTTCAACTGTTGTTTCACATATCAGTTCTTCAAACTGAACTTCATCTCTTTTTCCCACAAGAAATCGTCCATGTGTGGTAACAATTTCATTACTAAGTTATTTCTACTGCAATAAGACATTGCCTTCCTCATTCCAGAGATATTCTCCCTTATCCTTTACTCTAGAGTATTCATCTTTTGAAAGATACTTTTCCATACTTTTGACAGCTTCAAAAGATTTCTCATCCTTTGCAAAACCCTCCTTTGTTAGTGACCAATCATTAGATGTCCTTTCTCCCAAGGTTAAATCCTTTGCATAGGTTTCTTCCTTCTTAATAGCTTCCATGGCTATTTCCACTATGCCTATCATCATGGAGAATTGACAATCCTTTACTATGTTTGCAGCTAACATAGTATCTTCTTCAAGTTTGCCTTTAATCTCTTGTTGTTTTCATTCTCCAAGAGCTATCCTTGTCTCACCATCTGTATTAATATTCACCTGCACTTGTTCTGCATCCACAGACAAACTATCAGTCTTAAAAACATAAGACCCTGTGGTCCTACTTGATGTTTCTTCCATCATATCTCCTTGTTATTCTAAGTTCTCTTTATGACTCAGAAATTATTTGATGGTCTCCTCTTCAATCTCCTCAAGCCCTTCACTTGGTTTCTTGATATCTTTCCCCAACAATATATGAGACCTATCTATCTCATCTTCTTCCAGAACAGAATTTAGATTCTGCTTGTCTTCTTCCTCCTTTATGACAATATCAGCAAATTGTCCTTCTTTACATGTTTCACCTGCAAATATACACAAATTGTCAGATTTAAAACCATGTAACCTTTTGGTCTCACTTGAAGTTTCAGTCTTCAAGTTTTCATTTCCACTCAGAACTTCACCCTGTTCTGCTTCACAAATGGACACTTCCATTTTCATTTCCAACTCAGCTTCTTTGAGTTTTTCCCTTAGCCACCTTACTTGCCTCTGTTGTAGCCTTCTCTACAACTTATGCCACTTCACTGGCTTCTTCCTCAATACCCAACCTAGTCTCTGGCTTTCCTCAAGTATTCTCCTTAATGCATCGAGTTGTTCTTTTAACTCTGCAATTTCCTTGTCAATTTTCTCTTGACTCATCCTCTTGCCATTTGCCTTGGCATCCTCTTTCTTCACCTTTCTTCTACTGTGGTCTTCCTCAGAACCTATGCTATGACTATTAGTGGCCATATTCTTCTTCTCTATCTTCATGAGCTCCTTACTCACTTACTATGAGCTGCATTAAAGCCTCTGCAACAACAAGTCCTCCTTATTGCAACTTACCTCACCAAGCTTTCCTTTGTACTTGATCTTTTGGCAAGCACTTGGTTCTCTATCTCTAAAACCTCCTTTGAGCACTTTTCTTTGCTCCCTCTAGGCTTCAACTCTTTTGCACTTCTCAAGAACACAACTATCCTCTTGTATTTCAATCATAATGAAATACTTGGTTCTGACCACCTCTTTTTTACTTAGAAAGTCTTACCAGCTTCTTCATCCCTTAGCAAGTCTACCCACATCCTTTGTGGAATCACCTTTGTGATCTGCGACAATACCTTTGTAGTAACAAGTCTCCTTCTTGCTACATATGCTTTACTAAGCTTCTCTCCTCTGAGCTCAATGTCTTAGCATTTCTCTGGTTCTTTCCTCTAGAACCAATTCAAGCACTCCTTGCTCTAGATGTTGCAACCTTCTCACCTTATTTTGTTGTTATCTGTGCATCAATGTACAAACACACATTCTCCAATCAAATCTAAACAGAAAATATCACCTCACCTTCAAGATCTCTGAATGATCTTGTTCCACCATTCCACCTGTACCTTGAATGGATTGTCCTCTGTTTCTTGCATCTGCAAGTTTTGCTACACATCACCTCTGTGTGCCTACTTTCTATCAGATTAGAATCTGATCCTTCCTTGCCTACATAAACATCTTAGAACATAAATTTTTTCTCAATTCTTTCACATATAATTTCTATGTTCTATTTTAACACCAATTGTTTCAATTACAATTCTGCTATGATACCAAAATGATGCAGGGTTACCCCTGCTTACACCCACAGTATGCATGTAAAATGCATAAGCACATTTATCCCAGGAATTTTAACTCTCTAAGGAGTCAAATCTTCATTTAGAATATGGTTAAGGCCCCTTTCTTAATCTATGCATAATAATTTATAGACTAACCAAGTCTAACCCTTAATCCATCCTTTCCTTTCTATCAGAAATCATTCACTCTCATAAACCTTAGTTTAAACCTTTTATTAACCCTTAAGCCCACATATATATTCAAACCCACTTATAATTGGACTTTCACATAGAAACCTCATATAGGTGCTTTATTCTATTATAAACCCTTTATGATAGAATTCCATTGCAAACATACCTTTTCCACACTTTTTAAAGCCCTTGCACAGTTTCCGAGGTTTCCCTTTATCGCTTATCACAATCGCGATTCTCCACGGTCACACTACACACTCCTTGCATCCCCGATATGCGATAACATAACCTTCCGGAACTCAAATTATTAGACCCACATCTATAACTCTATCGAGTCCATCTCGTGGCTTCAATCCTTTCCGCTGCACTCCGCCTTCTCCGATCTCCGATCGCGCTTAATGCTTAAGCCAGACTTCAAAAGGATTACTCCCACATCTATAGATCATCAGGTTTGTGCATCAAAGCCTTCCTCTATACTCTGCCATCCTTCGTTATCCCCGATCTTCGATCGAACAACTTGTGTGACAATCCTCCACCATGGATCTGCACTCAATGGATCCAACGGTCCACGATGATTTCAGGTGAGACACAAGCACGAAGAAAACCCGCCCGATAAAGTGTTTTCCTCTCTATGCCTTGATGCTACGTGTCAACCAATGAGTGGAATCAGGTGATTACCCTTCAATATCACTTACCACTTTTGCTCCGCTCGAAATACCACTTTCTTGTATAAAATCTGCTTTGTCGCCGACTATCTTCTGCGCTCTTCCACCATGCGAATCGATCCTTCCCATTGATCTATAAGATCCAATGGTTGTTGTGCATCACCTCTTCACTTCTTCATTATTCTATTTACTTATGTTTTACACTATTTCTTCAACGTTTTCTCTGTGGTTTAGGTTTCTTCGAAGGTTCTCGTCCTTCCGCTATTCTACTGCTTAATTCACTCCTCAGCTTGACTTATGTGAATTCTCACTTTGCTACCTCTCTAGAGCTTCACTCTGATCCTTCAACTGGATTCAAAGACCCACTATGATTCCTCTAAATCATTCTCCTCTCTATGTTTCGCTGAATTCTGCCTGCACACAACTATTATAGAATTTTGATTCACTATAATTCAACACTTGAAACACACTTATACAAGTTTGAAATTAACCTCTGTATTTATAAATATAACAACAATTACAGAATGAGACTCTCTGTCTCTTAGGCCTGATCTTCAATATCAGTGGCCTCCTTCCCTTACACTCTGCCCATAGGCTTAGATTTATACCAAAAAGGCTATGTTGAACTAATTCTGGTTCAAATCCTTAATCTACTAAACTGACTCCTAAATGTCCTCTCTAGTTACTCGAATCATGAAACTACCTTAAGAGTAATAATTGACTTCTAACTCTCTCGTCATTATGAACCACTCATGTTCTCCTTCATTCGAGAGCATTTACAAAATATCTTACATTATCTAATTAATTCTTATCCTACTCACTCAAAAGCCTAAATATTACATTAATTCAACACTTAGGAATCCAACTTCCTTAAGACACATGACCCCCTATGTCCACTAAAATACAATGATTTTATCTTGGGTTGAATGCTCCTGCATCACTATGCAAAATAAGATTGTGTGCAGCTTGTCAAAAATTCCACAATCCATGATGGTCAAATAACTTAATCTTGACTCATTCATGTTTTAAATTTCATGTTGATAGATAGAGAATAAATATCTAGCCAAACTATTTAACCTTGGCAGATTAGTAGTTAGGTAGAGAATAAAAATGAGCTCATCAGTTTAATCTAAGCCATTGGAAGTTATAAGGTTAGAATTAGATAGTTTGCTTGTCAAAAGAAAAGGAAATAAAGGGTCAGCAAGCTCAAATGCACCCAATAAATGAAGAGAAAATGTTAGGATAAATAAAGGGTAGGTAGAAGAAAGGTTGCAAATGCACAAGGTTGCTGAGTCAAAAGCACATTTATCATGCTTAAGCCTATGTTTCATGTGCAGGAGGAAATGTGAGAAAGAAAGGATATCCACCAAGCTTGTTTAACTAATTTCCCCTCATTTCACTATACCCCCACATACTTATTTGCTAATTTCCCCATTCTCCCTTCATTACTTATTAATTTCCCTTTTCCCCTCATTTTGACCTTTACCCCTTCGTTTCACACATTCCCCTAGAAATTACCCTTCAAAAATCATCCCCCTTCCCAAAACCCTTTTCCCTAGTGTGAAACCCATTCCCCATTACAAATATCACTTTCCCCCTTGTTAATTTTCCTTCTTTCCCCTCAAAAACCCCTTATCCTAAGTTTCTATGCCCCCATATTATGTAATTAACTTCCCCGCTTCATATTTCCCTAATACCCTTTTTTAACCCACCAACCCTTGTGGTTAAAAAACCTTGCTAGATAACCTGCGTGTAGGTTTTAACCCCGTACAGAAATTACCTGCATACGAATTCTAAAACACAGAAAATAAACAATGCGAGAGCATAACACATAAAAAACATATACACAGAGATTTCCCCTGGATACCAAAACCGGGACTACCAGCTTGATTTTTCATTATGTTTCTTTCAATGTTACAATACATATTTATACATGCCGAAGATTCCAATACCATGGACCGAAAACCATTGCGTTGAAAACCATGGACCGAAAACCATCGTATTCAAAACCATGTGCGAAAATCATGCAGAAAACCATAGGTAGGTCTACCCAACCTAATATAGGGTCCACAATTATTTTTCCTAGGGCGCTGCCTTAGACCTCGTAGAGGGAGGCTACTTGACCCCCTCAAACCCCCTCTGTGACCCCCCCATTGCGTAATCAACACAACGAAAGGGGGGCTCTGCCCCCCCTCTAACCCCCCGGTTCACTATGTGGGCTAGTCGTGGAACAAATAACACAATCCAACACTGTGGTCCCACCTTATTTACCCACTTCTTATATTAAACCCCAACATTATGCGCTAATTAATAACAATTATTTGTAATTAAATCCTGGGCCCCACCAAATCACTTTCCCGATTCTATCCATGCAACTCAATTGTGCAATAGCCCTCTGATCTCCTACCCCTAGATCTAATAGTGTACAGCCATATCACACGAATTCATTATCCGACCGATAATATCCCAAGAGCATGCGAGATTCATGGTTTTGCCTGGGCATTGTTCTGCTACGTGGTGGCACCAAGCTAGATTGCGTGCTCGCGAAAAATATGCTCACCCTCCAAAAGCAGTGCAATGACCTAGAAAACCACCTCCCCTCCTAAACCGAAAACCTCCCACTGTTCATTTATAATTTCCATGCCAAAATGTGACTGTTACCCGTTAAAAAGCTGAAAAAACCCCAATTCTCTCTTTTCGCTCGTTTTTCACTACAAACTGCTGCTTAGCCATTTGCGACACCCTGAAACCTCTGCGACCAATTTGAACACCTTTTGCCACCTAAAGACGTTCCGGATACCCTATTGAAGCAACCAATTGATAGTTGAAAGCTATAGTACCTCCTACATTCACCACTGAACCCAGTCTGCACGTCAAACCATCAATTTCCAGGTATTCTTGGAAAAAACCAAAACGACCCTTGAATTTGAAAATGCACTGTTTAAATTGAAAGGTTAATTAATTGAATTAATTAAGAAACCTTGCATAAATTGAAGAGAAACATATTTGTAGATCCCAAACCCTTTTACAAACTGTAATTACCCTCCCACTATTCTAGAGCTTGAAAACCTCACTCCTAAAACCACTGAAAGCCTAATTCAAATCTATAAACCCAGTTATGGCTTCCCAAACCTCTCTGGACGTGAGACCTCTGCAAACCCCTCACCTGTACATCAACCACCTTGCATTAGTAGATAGTGACTTTCAAATAAAGGATATTGCTTCCCCTGCCTACCTTCTAAAGCTCCACTACTAGAGTAAGGACAAGTTCTTAAACCAGAACAATGACATTCACCTTTGGGAGTATAATTTGCCCAAGTATTCGTTTTTAGAAGTACACCCATTCCTAGAAATCATCCACTTCTGTCATGCTTGTTGCATTCCCAGCTAAAGAGCCATTGTCACCCTTGACCAACAAGTGTTATTTACCATCACTACAGAATCCATTAACCAAATGCTACAAGTCCAACCAAGCCCAAATGAGACCCCACTTTCTATTGAAGGCTTGTTTGACCTCTATACCAAGTTAGACCCTCTTAGGATAGCCCAAATTTTCCAAACCTTCATCATAGAGGAGTGTCATACTCCTACAGAAAGTCCTCCATATGCTGCCACCATTTTTTCTGAGAGAGGCAAACAAATCATCACCATGCTCTCCTGCATTTTAGGATACACCACAGATGAACATGTGGATGAGGTTGTTCTTGCCTTCCTTTCCATCTTTTCCCCAGGCAAGCCTCCTACTATAATGTATAACTATGCTCAGTTCATAGTAGACAGAATGCATGAACAGTTCACCAGGCTACCAACCAAGAGAGTTTTCAAGTATTCTTTAGTCTTATTCCATATGTTTTTATACTACCAGTTAGACAATTTTCCTGTCAACATTCAGAAGTTGGATACCAAAGGAAACCCAAGATCAATCATCTACTCGACACCATTGATCCAAAAGTTCTCCACTATTTTTTCCTACAAAGACTTCATTGATTTATTTGTCCATCTAGTTATGAATATGCTAACCAGTAGCCCTCAACCTAGAATTAGTTAAGAGATCGAAAGGGTGTTATAGTTGGCAAAGAATAGAAAAGTGGGAGACTGCTATCTGTACCAGAACCACACAAAAATAAGAATTTATGGATGCCAACTTGCCCCATACAAACTGCCCAAATACCTCCCCATGAGGATATTTGCACTAGAATACTTTAGGCAGATTATAAATTCTGATGAAGTCAACTTCCTATCAGCTAGGAAGAAGACCCAATTCAAAATGAAAAATCAATTGGGCCCCTTCATTTGTAATACCAGAGAAGCTGGACCAGAGGCAGATAAGATTTTGCAACAAATGAAATTCAAGAATAGCTTTATGTGGCAGTATGACCCTCATGGAGTCATAAACAAGCTAAGGATAAAGGTCAAATTGGGACCTTTCATCCATCATCCCAGACCAGACATTGAGAGGTTTGCCAACCAATCAGAATGGTTGGAAAACACTCTAATAGACATGGACAATATTGTAGTTGATGTAGAGAATACATTGATTGATCTAGAAAAATAGATTGATACAAGTTCCTTCCTGCAGGTTCCAAAACTAGGAGAACCAATGAATATTCCTCCTATTTTATAGACTCCAGCAAATGAGGATAGAAATGCAAAGAGAACCAGGGTTCCAATTCAACTATGGAAACCACAGGTGAATAGTTTGAGATCAGTTATAGGAAGAGGCCCAAGCTTAATCCTGTAACTGAATAGGAAGACACCATTGACTTAGTGGAAATCACTAACACTGATACAATGGTGGAAAGGAGCAAAGGAAAAACATCTTCAGGAGAAACACAACAACCCTCAACATCAAACACTCAACTTATTGAGAGACAACTCAATGTTGAGGTCTCTTCATTCACCAGGCCTATGGATAAAGAGAAGGATATCAAAGATAGATATAAGGAAATTAAGTTGAGGAATGAGAAGTTGAAGGCTGAGACTTATGCCCAATACTTCAAGTAGAAACCTGCAAATCAAAACAAGTTGATTTCAGCCTTTGACATGAAAACAACAAAAATGCAAATGTCGTTCCTACAACCTACAGTCCAGTAGCCAAAAACATCAGCAGACTATAGGAAAACAGATTTTGAGGTTTTGGCCAGGGATGTTCATCCCATTGACCAAATTGAGTTCCACAAGCAGGCAGGTGAGATGATCTATTCCACCTTGATAGGTAAAGCTATGGCTGCACATAAGCTGCAAAGTTCATTAGATAATATCACTACATAGTACAAATTGGAGAAGGCCTCCTCACAGGCCAAAGATAACAAAATCAAGTCCCTAGAAGACTTGGTCATTGAGCTAGGAGATGATCCCAACGATATCAAGGCTGCTGAGAAGTTGATAAAGAAAAAGAATGAGGACATTGTTGCTCTAAAAAAAAAAAACTCAAATTGCCTCATTCAGAGCACCCATAGAAAAAAGAGGTCTTAGAAAACCAAACACATCAGGAGGAAATGATGGACCTTGTTTTACAACTCAATGATCAATTGAAGGAAATGGAGAAGGAGTTGGACAGCTTGATACAGTTAAAACAAGCTAGTCTTGAGATTGCCACTACCACTGTTATCCCAACAGTCACTACTACAGTACCATCCACCTTGGTAGCTGCATTGGCTCCTATAGCTCCACTAGATATAGCACTACTAGTTGCCACAACATCTACATCAGTAACAAGGTTGACAACAATAGCAACTCAATCAGGTGATGAGGCAAGTAAGTTGGTCAAGGCAATGGAAGACATGTCCATTTAGACCACACAAATAAACAAGCTTAAGGAAAAGATAACCAGTCTGGAGAATGACAATAAGCTTGCCCAGATTATGCACAAAGAAGAAGTACAGAAGGCAACCAGAATGAATGAAAGGATAAAGAGCTTAGAGAAAGAGCTGACATTAAAGGAGCCACTTGGCCAAGCTAAGGAACAATTATGGGCCAATATCATTGACTCTGTCAATGATATTTGGCCATCCATTCAAGTAATATTTGAGAAAAATGACTTAGTGAAAGAGGCTACAGAAGCCATTCAGAGAGTTAAGGCTGAACTGGGAGACATGCCAGAAGAAGCCACTAGGATCATCCACTTCCTCAACTCCAAAAACAAATATGAATTGCAGGAACTGGAGATACCTGACAGGACTGGCACAATACTAGAGGTAAAAAAGGTCCTCACCAAGAGGAATTTTATGATGAACCTTGAAGATAAATTCCAAACCATGCAGCTGGCTATAGACAGGTTCATGGTTAAGTTTGATGCTTTGAGGCAGAAAGGTCTGCCAAATCCCTTGGTAATAAATGATAAATTCATGCCACATCACGACTACAACAGGAGAATCAGAGAGGTGGCCAAAGATCAGGTAAATACTTCGTCCATGAAAGAGATGCCTACTAGAAAGGTTCTATATCAAACATTTGAGAACCTCTTTTACCTCCAACATGAGGGAAAACACCTTTTCGTAAATAGACCCACTTTTTCCAAGTACATAGAAGCAAATGAAATTTATAGGAGGATGGTAAATATTCAATTACCAAATGTAGACACATGGGAAAAGTTGAATGAATTATTATAAAAATACACAGTCAAAATGTGAAAATTGACAGTCAAAGTGAAAAAGGCACAGTAAAAAAAAGGTAATAGGCCAGCCAGATGAAAGAGTATCAGTTGAAAGTGTATCAGTTGAAAGGTCAAATTAAAAAGAACAACCAGCATGAAGACCAACAGCAGGGCAAAGAATAAATAGCAAAATATCGGAGCATAAAGACAACAAAACCAAATAAATAGGGACAATATACAACAGTTGAACATTTGTCTCTATCTTCTTGCATGAAGATATTTATTTCTCTTAGATTAATTCCCAAGATAGTTTGGGATATTTTGTGAACTATTTTTGTATAAATACTTCATATTTCGAAGTATTGTGGGTGGATTGCTATACATTTGTAGAGTTGTGTTGATTATAAACCTAAGGGTTATTTTACCAATTTTTCAAGTCAACAGACTAGATTGAGTAATAAAGAGACTGCATTATAGGATTCATGTGTTGAGCTATTACAGTGAAGTATTTTCTTTTGTCAAATTTGTTATCTTCTTAGGTATTTCACAAACTTGCATGTTATCTAAAGTGAATGAATTAACTAGAAATTTATTTCAGAATTTGTTTAAGTACACTCTATCTTGAACAATTAATCATTTCTATGTTTTCTTCTGATATCGAGATCTGAGAATCCTTAATTTCTCTCCCATCTTGGTTTACCTCTTTCACTTGTTTCATAATCCTGCCTAAGGAACACTTAATTTCTTTTTGGATCTAATTCAAACCAACTTCACCATCCAGCTTTAAGATATGAAATAACTCAGCTACCTTGCCATGTAGACATTGTTTTTAGAACTTGATATAGTCATGTTTGCTTGACATTTGACCCCATAGACCAATGGTAAAAGACATCCCTCTATCCATCTAAGTAAGTGATCCCACCACCAAATCCAAATCAAAACCCAAGTACAATCATAACTAGCCTAAAATCAAATAACTAAAACAAAGTTAAATCATAAAGAGAGAGCCATCTCTGAGCATTAAAAAGGTTAGATCCTAATCTCCAAAGTTGGTTTGTGGTTACCTCTATCATTTCTTTCTCAACAACTCAAAATAAATTTTGGAGTGATAACACACTGCAAAGCCTTCAGGTTGCTTCAGGTAGATGTCTTCTTCTAGATCCCCATGATGAAATGTTGTCTTCACATCCATCTGTTCTACCTCATAATCAAAATAAGAAACAACATATAAAAGTAATCTAATAGAAGATACCTTGGAAACAAGAGAAACAATATCACCAAAATCAATTCATGGCACCTGGGAATAACCTTTCGCTACCAATGGAGCTTTGTATTTCTCCACCTTGCCTTCTACATTCATCTTCTTCTTAAACACCTGTTTTCTTCCATTGGGTTTCATTCCAACTTGAAACTCCACCATATCCCAAGCCTCATTTTTGTCCAAAGATGCCATTTCATCAACCACGCCCTCTTTCCAAAGTTTTCCATCCTCTGAATCTACTAACTCCCTCATATTTTTTGGATCATCATCATTGATAAATAAAGTAAAATTTGAACAGAAATAAGATGACTATACCTTTTTGGTTTCCTTCTTTCTTGAATTGATCTTCTCATAGATGGCATTTGTGGATTTTCATCTTATGATTCTTATTCTGTTGTAGAGTTGGATTCCTCCTCCTTTAGCTCAAAATCTATCATCTTAGGTTCCTTTTGTAGGACTTCATGTTTAATAACATCTTTCATTTATCTAAACACCACATCTCGGTTGTACACAACCTTCATTTTTTATGGGTTCCAAATCTTATAACCTTTTAAACCATCCTTATACCCAATAAATATGCACCTTTCAGATTTACTATCCAACTTGGTTCTTTTCTCCTCTGGAACATGTACATATGCATCACAACCAAATACCCTCAAATGTGAAAGAGATGGTTTCTTACCAATCCATACCTCATGTGGTGTCATGACTTCCAGCGCTGATGGAGGTGATATATTAACTAGGTAACATGCAGTATCCAACACCTTTGCCCAAAATTTCTATCCTAATCGGACACCACTGAGAATGCTTCTTGCCTTTTCCATCGATGTCCCATTCATTCTTTCTGCAACTCCATTTTGTTGAAGTGTGTATGGAGTAGTCTTCTGCCATGCTATACCACACTTCTTACAGAACTCTTCAAATTCCTTCATGCAAAACTCTCCACCATTATCTATCCTCAACACCTTTATCTTCTTCTCCGTCTAGTTTTCTATGAGAGCCTTAAATTCTTTAAACCTTTCAAATAATTCAGACTTCTTCCTGACGAAATATATCCATGTACTCATTAAAAGTTCATCTATAAAGGAGACATAGTAAACAGACTTACCCAGTGATGGAACCAACACATGTCCAAACACATCACTATGCACAAGCTCTAATATCCCTTTCCACCTCTTAGCACTAGAGGGGAAACTCACCCGATTCTACTTTCCATACAAACAATGTTCATAGAAATCAAAATCCAAAGAGAAATTAGACATACCTCCTACCATACCATTACCATGAAGTATTTGAAGGCATTTATCTAAAATATGTCCAAGCCATTGATGCAATAACATGGCCTTTTCTCTAGAGACCACTAGGTTTTCTTCTCCACTTTCAAGAACTACATAATTTTTTCACCCATCAATAATAGTACTACCCATAAGCTCATGCATAGTTCCAATATGAACTCCCTGCATCAATATTAGTGCTTCTAAAACCATCTTGCAAGCATCTTTCTCGAACACTTTTTTTCCACCTGCATCATCCATCTTGCTTACAAAAATCAGATTTTTGGCCAATGCAAGCATATGCAGAACACCTAGAAGTGTTCTAATACTTCCACCTTGAAACTTCAGCTTGAATCTCCTGTGTTCAATGATTATAACCTTCCTATCATCCCTTGTGAAGACATCACCACCATCATATTACTCATACTCACAAAACCACTCCCTATGGGGAGTAAAGTGAAAGGATACAATTGAGTCAAACAACCATGCCTCATGATCTACATGTGTACTTGAAGAAGAGTTCAAGTACACATCCCCACCTTTATCTAAGGTTGTTTTCACTTCTATAGAAGGAGCATCATCAAATCCATTTCCTTTCTTAGGATCTTTAGATCTATATTCCTTTTTGTAGTGACCTTCCCTTCCGTGTTTCCAACATACCTTTACAGGTTTTCCTAGAGATTTAGATCTCCCACTCGAAGACTTATTTTTGTTTCTATTCTGGGACAGTCCTCGTATAGACAAGGCATCTCCATTTTGGCTCTCCATATTTTTTCGTCTCCCTTCCTCTGACACTAAGGCTGAGACTATTTCATCAAACTTCAAGATAGTTGTATTGCTACCTATAGAAACAACCAAACTATCCCACAAATCTAGTAGAGAACAGAAAAAAATGATGCACTTATCTTCATCTAAAATTTTTATATGAGCAGATAACAACTACCTTACCATAGTATTAAAAGTGTTCATATTCTCTATCACCAAGTCTCCATCCTTCATACTTAGGTTATACATCATTTTCCTAAGGAACAGTTTGTTCACCAGAGACTTATATTGGTAAAAAATCCCTAACTTGACCCACAAATCCTTCATCGTAGCATCTCCTGATACATTTCACAATACTAAATCTAAGATACATAATCGTAGTATGCTCTTTACCTCTCAATCCAACTTCACCCAGTCTTCTACTCACATTATCATTGGTTTAGTACTCAGATCTACCCTGGTCCACTAATCTTTATCCATAAACATATCCTCCATCTTGAGCTTCCACAACTCAAAATTCTGACCATTAAATTTATCAATCTCTATATTTGCATTTCTCACCATATTCTTTCACAACAAGAATCAATCTTGCAGATCTCCCACTGAACAGGGTCTACCACATGCTCGAGAAAAGCCACTTAGCATTAAAGGTGCCCCCTCGAAGCTGAAACAACTCTGATACCAAATGTAGGTTTTAACCCTATATAGAAATTACTTCGAGGTGAATTCTAAAAACATAAAATAAACATTAACGACAATATATAACAAATAACCATAGATTTCCCCTAGGTCCGAAAATCGGGACTACTAGATTGATTTTTCATTATTTTCTTTTCAATGTTACAATAAATATATATACATGTCGAAACATTCAAAAACCTCAATCCATTAACCCTAGATTAGAACATAATGGTAGTTCCCTTGACTGGATCTACAAAACACCATGGGTAGAAAACCATCATGCCCAAAACCATGTGAAAAACCCATGCACAAAACCATAGGTAGGTCCACCCACCTAATATAGGGTCACAGTCTATCATTATAGCTCATTGTACTAAATTTCCAAAAAGAAAAAATAAAAATAAAAATAAAAAATGAAAAGAGGGTATATAAAAATAAAATAGAACAAAAGAATATGGAAAAAGATGAAAAGAACCCCATGAAAAGAAAAATATTGAAAGTGATGAAAATTCAAATGCCACAATCACATATATTTGTTTGAATCATATAGTATAATCATGGTCAAACACATTTGAATTTCTATTGTTAAACTAGAATATAATTTAACCAAACTATTTAAACTTGGTTAAAATTAGGTAGATAGGTGAAGAAATTGATACAATTGTTTAAGATGGATTAATAATTTAATGTTTGTAGGTTAGAACATAGATTAGTATAATTCTCTCCTTCAAAGGAAAATAATAAGGGTCTACACATTTAAATGCACCCTTGGTTTGTAGAATATAGGCCTTGCTTTCAAAATTAGGATGAAAAACATTAAAATCATATTATGCACGCTTTAAAGCGATAGAAGGTTTTTAAAAACTTTTGGTGTTGATCAAAAAAAGATGAAAACAACAAATATGCTTTGTCATCTAGCAGATAAATGGTAGGCATGATCCAAGCTACATGTCATTCACGATTGTAATCGACAGATTGCAATGCCTTTCAGCCCCCTTCCCTTACTACCTTTATCAGAGGAGGGGGGGTCCAAAAAGTTGGTTTCACTTCCCTGACCCCACCTTACATGTCACTCCTACGTTCTTTCGCACCCCCCCTCTCAATACTGCGTACCACCCTTCCCCACCTCTGAAAACTTCCTAACCCTCTTCTTCGCGCCAATGATTCCCCGCGCCTACACCACTAATCCCTTCGCGAGACCTGTCCGACCGTTTCCCCTACCCATTGTGCATTAAATCTTCCCTAAATTATCATTAAAACTCCTAATGGTCTCACGGCCTTAATGGATTATTCCTCAAACATAAAGAGCCCTTCATCCATTCTTGTTACTCCCTTTTCTAAATCTGATCCTTGGATGTTCTTTTGCATTTTCTCAATTTCAATTCATAAAGGAAAATTGTCCCGATATTGAGAAGAAAACCAGGACATAGTAGCACCAGTTTCACCATCGTCTCCAAACTCCATTGTCAATCTTTTCCCAGGTAAATTACACAACTCTTTAGCCTTTTCCAAATTGCTTCAAAATTCCTAATATGGATCCCAAGAGAAAAACTAATATTAATAGTGAAAATCATATGATTCTCCCATCAATTGACCTTGATCACATCCCCCTCGCTAACAGAGACTACAAAACCTCAGAGCCGAAGTGTGAATTCAATTTATTCAAATTACACAAGTGGATCAAAGGCATTTTCCTTGACTAGAGAGATGAAATTGGCCTCTAGGAATCCAATTTACCCCTTTACATCTTTCCCCAAACCCATCACTTCCCTGAATTTGTCCTCAAATGCCAAGCTTGTTACTTGCTAGACCAGAGAGCCATTGTTTCCCACAATGGTAAAATTCTATTCACAATCACCCTTTAGTAAATTAATCAAATGATGCAGATCCCTCATAATGATTCCACTATTCCTTTCTTAGTGGAAGCCCTAAATGAATTATATCATAAGTTGACCTTTTCCCAAAGACAAAATTTTTTTGAAATCTTCCTACCTGAAGAGGTTCAACTGCCAAAAAGTATTCCACCATATCCCTTCTCCATTTTTCCAAACAAAGCTAAGCAAATAATTTCCATACTCTCATGTTTTCTAGGGTGTTATAATGATGAATGGGTAGATGAACATATTTTAGGTTTTTTGTCCATTTTCTCCACTGAAGAAAATTCCTCAGTAATTTTCAATTTTAGCCAATTCCTTGCTGACAACATTCATGAACAATTCCTTAAGATTCAAACTGAAGGAATGTTCAAATATGCCTCTATTATTGTGTATATGTTTCTATTTTATCAAGTAGACAAGTTCCCATTTGCAGTACAAAAACGGAATGAATAGGGGGAGCCACACTCAGTCATTTTTTGGACTTCCATGCCAATAAGGAATTCAGAAGAATACAGCTTCAAAGACTTTATTGATCAATTTATTCATCCAACTACATGTTTGTTGAACAGTGAGACAGAGCCTAGGGTTAGTGAAGAGATTTAGAAGAGTTTAACCAAGGACAAATCCTAAGATAGATTTTTCAAAAGAAGGAGTAGGGTAATCTCCTATAGTACTCAAGATTCCATGCAAGGGATATCATCTTTACAAGATCTCCACTCTCTTCAGTCTAACAAGAGAATCCAGATACAACTTAGACATCAGAATTAATCCAAGGTCAAATGGAAACGACCGTGTTTAACAAGTATAAGTAGATAAAACATAGAAATTAACTTCTCAAAGTCAACACTTATGATCGATTATGGAAACAAACTTCCTCTACCTAACATAACCTCTTGTCAACCTTTGACACCAAGAAAGGAAGAATATAGATGGAATTCTTGCAGGCACAGGTCCTCCACACTAAATCTGCAGTATATTATAATAAAACTATATTTGAGTTTGATCTAAAGGATGTCCATCCTATAGATCAGATGGACATGCACAGGCAGACTTGGGAGATGATCTATTCTACATTGAAGAGTATTGCAATGACTACTTCCAAATTGCGGGTATCCCTCACTAATATTCAATACCAATTAAAATTTGAAAAGGATTCTTCTTTATAAAATGATAATAAGATAAAATCCTTGGAAGACTTGGTCATTAAGATAGGATATAACCTAATAAATGTTAAGGCAATAGAAGAAATAGTTAAGAAGAAGAAATTTGACATAGCAGCACTCAGAAAATAGTTGAAAATGTCAGCAACTGAGGATCCACAAGAAAAAGAAGTGGGGGAGACAGAGAGCCAAGAAGAAGACATGCTTAGATTAATTATGGAGCAAAATGCATAGATAAGGGACATGGAAGAAGAAATGGTCAAGATGATTAAGGAGAAAGAACAGAATGCACAACTAGCTATAATCCCACTTGATGTAATACCTCTTACAATAATAGTGCAAATAGGAGCTTGTACATCAACTACAACAGTGATGGCTACAACAACTTCAGTAGGAGTTTCTACATCTACAATGCCCTCTACACCAACTTTAGATGACCCAAGTAAACTAGTAAAAGTCATGGAAGACATGTATTTACAAGGGGAGGAAGTCAAGAAACTGCAAGGATAGGTGAGGACTTTGTAGGAACAGAAAGAGAGAATTGAGAATTCTCAATTGAGAGAGGTACAGAAATCCCAAAGACTGATTCAAAGGATACGACAATTGGAAAAGGAATAATGTTGGACACCTAATCCTCAATGGGTTAGTGTGGAAGCCGAATAGACAAAAGGAGTCCAAGAGACCTTGGGATGTGGAACCCAACGGTCAGATATTGTACAATAAATGTAAATCATTTGTTAATAAAAATCGTACTCTCCTGATTATCTTTCATATTGTTCTTTCTGCCCATGTGTGTTTAACATGGTATCAGAGCAGGCGTATTCCTACCCTGCATAATTATTCTTGAGCCATTTGTTTTATGGCCCTTATGTGTATGTGCAGATCATTTCATGAATATTTTCTCAGCTAACCTATCATTTCTCCAGCGCCATTTTTGGCCTCTCTCTGTCATTCTGAATCTTCTCAGTCGTAATAATCTACATTATTCCCCTCAGATCTGAAATAACCTGCCTCTGCCAGCACTGCACATCTATCCATACTGTCAATTTATTATAGCACTGTCATTTCCTGTTTTAGCGCTGAGGCCTGACGGTGCCACTGTAGAGATTCACCACCATCGATGAAGGTCCAGCTCCTGTTGAATGCATTATGTTTGAAGTTTGAATGCATTATGGTTCGAAGTTGAATGGTATGAGTATGGTTTTTTGAATATTAACGATGTTGAATGAATGCGTTATGTTCGAAGTTGAATGCGTATTAATGTTGTCCATAACAGTTGAATGCGTTTGAATATTAACGCTGTTGAATATTAACGTTGTTGAATGGTAGTTGAATGAGTTTGAAACGCTGTGGTATTGAATGCGTTATTGAATGGTAGTTGAATGCGTTTGAGTATTAACGTTGTGGGTTTACTCACTGAAAAACCATGGATTCCACGGCTCTCTTAATCTGGAATCGAATTTTCTTGTTCAAGAATTCATTACAATCGTGATCTCATCGTCCTTGTATGGCACTATGCCCTTCTGTTGCACCAAGAGCGCTTCAAGCGTCTGCGACAAACTCTGTTTCAATGCCCGTCCAAATCTGTATATGCGTTGAACTATACAGCGCTCTGTTGGTGGTGCATTCATCCATGTATATTAAACAAAGACTAAGTTGTGTGGTGAGCATGGACTCTGGCATGTGCGTTGAAGTTGTTTTATGGTGTTAAAAACCATGTTGGTGAATTAATATATGATCTCTCTATTGTTCCTTCGTCATATCGACCACCATACCACTGCATACCACTTATCCCCGTTGAATCCCACATCACCGCACACTATTACCATACGTTGAATGGTATGTTGAATGGTACATTGTAACATATCATGTGACAATACACTGGATGTAAATCTCTAGTCATACACAAACCACCATACATTGAATCTCGTAGTCAATACCTCCCCTCTCATTATAATACCTCCCACCGCTTCGGTCCACTGCAATATAATACCACCATACCACTCGCCCTTGCGGTTCGACTACCACTGTTGTACATCCACACCTTTTGACGTTGCCATACCACCGGTTTTCATATATTATTGTGTGTTTAACATATTTCCACCACTATATAACGCCTACAAATGTGTCGTGGAATAATGAAGGAGGAGAAAATGAGAGATGCACAAGTCTTGGGAATATATCGAAGGAAACTCCCTATGGTTTTTTCAGTTCTCTCACAACAACGACGCCTCTGATAAAAGACACAGTGTAATATGCACATGGGGAAACTCTTAGCGTGGAAGTCGAGGAAAGCAGTTTGTATATGACTGTGTTAGTTTGGTCTCAACCTATTCAGATCACCCATCAAATCAGACCAGAGTAAGTGGCTCCTATATGGCATACATTCAACAAATAGTGCGCATATAATTGTGGCCTCTAATCAGGGATCTATTCTTAAGCAGAAGAGTTGTTTTAAATTTTATTATTCATTGTTGTTAACATATTGGATAGATTTGTACGGAAGGTGTTTAGTTCCATGACAACCAATAATGGAGAAGATGAAGAGTTCAAAAGAGCATTAAAACAACGTTGTTCCATTTGATGAGTTCATTGATGCACTAAGAGCTGAACAAGAAACAATCAAGACAAAATGGGCGTTGATGAGTAATAGCCTCAATAACATCGCCATATTTTGAAGGAGTCAAAAACACTATTGGGCAGAAGTCTGGTTGGGAAATCCTTCACTGTGAATTCAAATCCTACTTTAATTTATGGTGATGTGTTAATTGATTTCCATGTAAAATGCATTAAAATAATTCGGTTGTGCGTTCTCTTTTGGAGGTTGAGCGTTGGAGTCACTAATCATAATATATGTCCATCTATTGAATATTGTGCATACACATTCGATGCAATGAAATTATATGTAATATGGAATATAGTTAGTGCAGCTTTATGAGTTGGGTATGCGTTGATATTAAATGCCCATGACATGGAGTTATAATTATTGAAGTTCTGATAGCCATCATTTCTGAAGGAGTACTTGAAGGATCCAAGCAAGTTTGCAGTTGTTGCTACCCCAATTGTGGCATTATCCATTATAGTTTCTGTCTACATATATATGCATTAATTCCCTGATTCATTTGTTGCACATTTATACAAGATATTGTTGTGTACTGTGAGTGGATATTACTTTTCTGCATTAAGTAATAATTGTGATCAGTTTTTAAGGTGTAAATCTGACATTGAAGAAAAATGGCCAGAATCAGTGAAGTATTAAAGTTCATGAAAACTCTTATACAATCTACTGTTGATGACACATTACAAATCAGCAAAGGATCTCTCTTAGAAATTCAGACATGTCTACAAAATGCACAGGAAAAGATTGATTTTTTGCAGCTTGAATCACAGCTACAGCAAGAAGAGCTACATCAAAATAGACATCATTCTGAACCTGTTTTTGTTCAGAACATTGAGACAACCACCCATCAGCAGCAAGTCAATAATGTTACAGTTCATTCAAATAAAGCAGCAATTGTACATGCAGATGCAGAAACTCAGTCTACACTTCCCAAGCCCATCATCAGACCTTGGGAACAGCTTGTCCACAACAAGCACAAAACCAGTCTTGGATATGACAAGGACTTGTCCTTTCATATTCCAGGCTACTCAAAGCCCATTCAGTTTCAGAGTGCTGGATTTATTCATGACAGTTCACCTTCTCCTCATGACAGTTCACCTCCAGCTGTTCCAGATTCTACTCCTCTTCCACCGCAACAACAACAACAACAGATTGTGAAATGCCAACACTGTGACCGAGTTGGCCATTTGAAAGATCACTGTTTTGATCTTCATCCATGTAAGCACTGTCATAAAACCAGTCATTCTTCACACAGATGCTTCAGAAACAAACATCCTACAAGAACAAAGATTCATCTTGGATGGATCGCTTCTTGGCAATGGGCATCAATAGCCAAGAAGAATTTCCAAACACATGTCAGAACTTGTTCCAGAGTATTGAACAGTCTTGCAGTTGAGTTTTCTCCATCATCTCACCTTGTATTTGACAGGGGGGGAAATGATGGTCATCTACAAGCTTCAAAGCCACATCAAGCGAGCCTGAGCCACAACCTGCCACACTAGTTTCAGAGTTGTAGCCAAAGACAAAGATTCCCCTGAACATGCCTTCAGTTGGCAATTTCGAACACTTCCTCTAGCCGAAGACTTCAGCTTCTTGCCAGTTTTGGAAGAATTCCAGGAACAAAATTGAGGACACTTCCTCTAGCAGAAGGCTTTAGCTTCTTGCCAGTTTTGGAAGAGTTTCAGGAACTGCACTAAGTGTTCCAGTGTTGGTGGTCATCCTTAAACCACCGCCTTTTATACCAACATTTCAGAGAGCACATTCAGCCTTGTGCTGCCATGCATTTTTGCACATTTTGTATTATAGCTCTCTTCTTAGACTCATACATAACCCTTCGGATTAAGGGGGAATGTTGGACACCTAATCCTCAATGGGTTAGTGTGGAAGCCGAATAGACAAAAGGAGTCCAAGAGACCTTGGGATGTGGAACCCAACGGTCAGATATTGTACTATAAATGTAAATCATTTGTTAATAAAAATCGTACTCTCTTGATTATCTTTCATATTGTTCTTGCTGCCCATGTGTGTTTAACAATTCTATGGCTCATACCTTATCTCAAGCTAAGGTAATATATGGATAGACATCAACAAATCAATGACAGAGATCTGGCCATTAATAAAGATTGTTTTTTAGCAAAAGGAGCTGATTCAAAAATCCAGAGGATCCATTCAAGAAATTAGGGAAATCTTGTGGGACAAGCCAACTTAAGCCACAGACCTCATCAAATTTCTAAATTCTAAAAATAGATACGTGTTGGAAGAAATGGAAATAGAAGATAGAACCGAGACCATATTAGAAATCAAGAAAGTATTGACTAAAATAAATCTTATGTTGCAGCTGAAGAAAAAGTGTTAAGTTCTTGAGAATCATGTCCATGGATTCTTCAACAAGTTTAAGGTCCTCCATCAAAAGGGACTTCCAGGTTTGTTGGTGTTGAATCACACATTAATGACATTTCCCGATTACAGCCAGAAATTGATGGCCATTGCCAGAGATAGTGCCAAATTTGCAGGAATAAAGGGGAGTATAATAGGGAAAGCCTTCCTAGAGGCATTGAAATTTGATTTATACATACAACATGAAATCAAATATATTTTTATCACTAAGCCCACCTTTGCGAAATATATAGAGTTAGACCAAATTTGCAGGAAGTTACTCAAATTGGCAATTCCATGTGAAGATAGATGGGAAAAATTATGCGAGTTACTTGAGTAAAAAACCAACTCTTATTAAAAAGTAGGACAAACAACACAACAAAAGTCAAGGGCCAGATCAACAACAGTCTCCACAAAAATAGTGCCAACAATCCAAGCAGTTAAAGTTTTCCTATATTTCTATAAATTAGAGATATAATTAGTTTAGATATTCCTAAATTACATCCTGATCAGTTATGATAGGATATTTTGTAAATAAAATTATAAATACTTCTCCTTTGGAAATATGAAGGGTTGTTTTTTGCATTTGAGAAAGCTATTGTACATTTTCGAGCTTCAGTGGACTTATCAATAATATAGAAATCTCTTTCATAGGATTCTTGTATCAAATTTTTGGTGATGTGAATCTATCGTGTTTATGTGTTTGTCATTCTTTGTTTACCATACTCATGTGTTTTCATAATCTGAATTATTCAATAGAAAATTGAAGAACAAAATTTGTTTTGATCTACACTCTGATTCTGGCTTTGAATAATTTTAATGTTTTTTATTGATATTAAATAAATGAATTCTTAATTTCTCTTTACTTAATGGAAATCCTTTCTCTTCTTCTTATTCACTTCTTTTAAAATTAAAGAATCCAATTAGTTTGGTTGCCTTGCCCTGTGAAATCTATCTACAAAATTTTGAAACAGATCCATCCTTTAAGTCATTGACTCTATAGCCCAATGGTAATCTAGACATCAATCAACCATACAATTCAAAGCATTTCATAAACCAAACTTGAAATTTTATAACTAGCCTAATATTTGAAACCAAACAAATCTAAATCTGACAGTGAGATCCCTCTCTGAAGCTGGCAGGGCTACATCCCAGCTTCCAAAGTGGTTTTCTGGTAACCTTTGTAATTTCTTTACCAACCTCAGAAATTACAGAGTGCTAACATAGTGGTGACCATACTAGGGACTGAATAAACTTTCATTTCTAAAGATTCATTTCCCTAGTTCAAAAAACTTTATTTCATGAAAAGTAATGTTTCAAAATTCAGAAATAAATTTTTAGAGGTTGTAAGTTGTGTAAATAATTTAGTTGTGTATTTAATATTAAATATATGGCTCCAAAAAGAGTTCACACCAGATCACATCCTGATCCAAAACCCCCCAAGATCTTAGATGACCCTAAAAATTTGATTAGAAAAAAAAAGCTTAGTTGAAAGTCAAGGAAGTAATAGTCCCCTACCTAGGACAAACTCTCTCCCAAAGAAATTTGTCACTATACAGGCTATTCAGTTTGACTTACCATTTGAACATAGCCTATTTAGGACCAAGTCTAAACTTTTTTTGGATGAAAAAGTAATTGATCAATCTGTGCTACAACCCTATATATCTGAAGCTCAATTTGTTGAATTAGATTTTGATTAGCAAACCCTCCAAAACTTCAATAAGTTACAAGATCTAGTATAAGAACTTGATCAAGTTGTACATGAATCCCATATTCAACAATATGTTTAACTTTCTTCCCTGACTATTGCAACATCTTCTATTTTCTCTCAAGTTGTCCATCCTACATCAATTACTCCCACTTATTCTATAATACCCAACCTATTTTAGGAACTCTTGCATCTATATGTAGGTTTTAACCCTGTACAGAAATTACCTGCATACGAATTCTAAAACACGGAAAATAAACAATGTGAGAGCATAACACATAAAACACATATACACAGAAATTTTCCCCTGGATCCCAAAACCGGGACTACCAGCTTGATTTTTCATTATGTTCCTTTCAATGTTATAATACATATTTATACATACCGAAGCATCCAATTCCATGGACCAAAAACCATCACATCCAAAACCATGGACCGAAAACCATCGCGTCCAAAACCATGTGCGAAAAACATGCACAAAACCATAGGTAGGTCCACCCTACCTAATATAGTGTCCAAAAAACAAAATTTTCCAGGGCACTTCCCCGGGTTACCTGCACCCCTCAAACCCCTTGTGACTCCCCTAACTATGCAATCTGCGCAACGAAGGGGGGCCTCTGCCCCCCTTCTAGCCCCCCGGTTGACTATGTGGGCTAGTCTTGGAAAGAATATAACACAACCCAACATTCTCCTACTTGTTTTTTCTTTCCACAGGGGGCCACAAGAGAGCTTAGTCATTTATCCAGCCCTGCAACACCCATTGTTTCTCTACACCAAGAGAACTTCTCAGAGCTCACAGATTTTGTCAATGCATCTGTAGTATTCTTCAAAGTGTCCACCTTTACCAGCAACACCTTTTTGTCTTCTATCATATCCTTCACAAAGTGATACTGAACATCAATGTGCTTTGTCTTTGAATGATATGCAGGGTTCTTTTCCAAGAAAATTGCACTTTGGCTGTCATAGTCTATCCTTATAACTCCCTGTACTAACCCCATACTTGAACACAATCTTTGTAACCAAACTACTTCCTTGCTTGCATGAGTGGCTACCATGTATTCTGCCTCTGTAGTTGATAGTGCCACTACAGATTGTTTCTTACTCATCCAACTGACTGCACATCCAAATAGGTTAAACACATACCCACTTGTAGATCTTCTCTAATCTAGATCTCCAACCCATTCTACATCAACAAAGACACTAATATCCAACACTCTATCCAATCCTAGTCTTCCTTGGTAGCACAAACCATAATCACTAGTGCCACGCAAATACTTGAAAACTCGCTTCACTGCTGTCTAGTGCTCCTTCCCTGGTTTTGGCATAAACCTGCTCAATACTCCCACTGTATGTGTAATGTATGGTTTAGTACAGACCATCGCATACATCAGGCTATCGACTGCACTTGCATATGGAACACGAGACATGTCCTCTTCCTCTTCTTGTGTCTTGGGACACTGTTCAACAGATAACTTTAAACCTACATGAATAGGAACCTTCATCGATTTACTATCTTGCATATTAAACCTCTGCAATATTGTCTCAACATACTTCCTCTGGTTTAACTAGAGCTTCCTCTTTGTCCAATCTCTTTTAATTTCCATGCCCAAAATATATTTTGCAGCACCAAGATCTTTCATGTCGAATTTGGAGGACAAATGGGTCTTCAAATCCTGGATAATTTCTTTGTCATTTCCAACCAAAAACATATCATCCACATACAAGACTAGATAAATAACATGGTCATCAATTATTTTAAAATACACACAGTGATCTGCTTTGCTTTTGTGAAGCCAAGTCCCCATATAAATGTATCAAATTCCGATACCACATCCTTGGTGACTGTTTTAACCCATACAAAGACTTCTTTAACTTGCATACTAGTTCTTTCTTACCCTTTACCACAAAGCCTTCAGGTTGCTTCATGTAGATCTCCTCTTCCATATCCCCGTGAAGAAATGTTGTCTTCACATCCATCTGTTCTACCTCAAAATCAAAAGCAACAACAACAGATAAAAGTAATCTAATAGAAGTTACCTTGGCAACAGGAGAAAAAATATCACCAAAATCAATTCCCATCACCTGGGAATAACCTTTTGCTACCAACCGAGCTTTGTATTTCTCCACCTTTCCTTCTGCATTTGTCTTCTTCTTGAACACCCATTTGCTGCTAATGGGTTTCCTTCCAGCCGACAACTCCACTAGATCCCAAGCCTCATTTTTGTGCAAAGATGCCATTTCATCAACCATGGCCTCTTTCTAGAGTTTGCCATCCTTTGAATATACTACTTCCTTCATAGTTCTGGGATCATAGTCAGTGATAGATAAAGCAAAATTTGAATAGAAAGCAGTTGGACTATACCTTTTTGGCTGCCTTCTTTCTCAAACTGATCTTCTTACACCCGGAGTTTGTGGATCTTCATCTTTTGATTCCTCCTCTATTGTAGAGTCTAATTCTTTCTCCTTAAGATCAAACTCTATCTTCTCAGGTTCCTTTGGTTGGACTTCACGTTTAATAACATCTTTCACCTCTCTGAACACCACATTTCAGTTGTACACAACCTTCCTTGTTATTGGGTTCCAAAGCTTATAACCCTTTAAACCATCCTCATACCCAATAAAGATGCACTTTTGAGATTTACTATCTAACTTGGTTTGTTTCTCCTTTGGAACATGTACATATGCATCACATCCAAATACTCTCAGATGTGAAAGAGAGGGTTTATTACCAGTCCATACCTCTTGTGGAGTCTTATCCTCCAACGCTGATGAAGGTGATCTATTGACTAGGTAACATGCTATCTCCACTGCCTCTGCCCAGAATTCGTGTCCTAACTTGGCACCACTGAGCATGCTTCTTGCCCTTTCCATCAACATCTTGTTCATTATTTTTGCAACTCCATTTTTCTCAGGTGTGTATGGAGTAGTCTTCTGTCGTGCTATACCACACTTCTTACAGAATTATTCAAATTCCTTACTGCAAAACTCTCCATCATTATCTGTCCTCAACACCTTTATCTTCTTCTTTGTCTGGTTTTCCACCAGAGCCTTAAATTCTTTAAACCTATCAAAGACTTTAGATTTCTTCTTAAGGAAACATATCCATGTATTCCTTGAGAAGTCATCTATAAATGATACATAGTACACAGACTTACCCAGTGATGGAACCTTCACAGGGCCAAACACATCACTATGCACAAGTTCTAAAATATGTTTTGTCCTCTTACCACCAGAGGGGAAACTCACTCAATTCTACTTCCCATATACACAATTTTCACAGAAATCAAAATCTAGAGAGATATTACTCATACCTTCTACCATACCTTTACCATGAAGTATTCGAAGGCCCTTCTCTCCAATATGTCCAAGCCTTTGATGCCACAACAATAGTGCTACCTTGCAACTTGTACAAAGTTCCAATTCAAACTCCTCGCATCAATACTAGTGCCCCCCGAACCATCTTGCAGGTGTCCTTCTCGAACACTGTTTTTACACCTGCATCATCCAGCTTGCTTACAGAAATTAGATTTCTAGCCAATGCAAGAATATGCAAAACACCCAGAAGTGTTCTAACCCTTCCACCTTGCAACTTGAACTTTACTTTTCTGTGACCAACGATTCTAGCCTTCTTGTCATCCCCCAAGAAGACATCACCACCATCATATTTCTCATACTCGCAGAACCACTCTCTATGGGGAGTGAAGTGAAAGGATGCACTTGAGTCAATCAACCATGCCTCATGATCTACATGTGTACTTGAATAAGCCAAGTACACATCCTCACCTTCATTTGAGGTGGTTTTTGCCTCTACAGAAGGAGCATCATCAGATCCCTTTCCTTTGTCAGGGGCTTTAGATTTACAATCTCTTTTGTAGTGCCCTTCCTTTCTGCATTTCTAGCACACCACATTTACAGGTTTTCCTAGAGATTTATATCTCCCTCTAGATTTAGATCTCCCACTCAATCACTTATTTTTGTTTCAGTCAACAAAGATGAGAATATTTCATCAAACTGTAAGGCAGTTGCATTGCTACCTATTGCAATAACCAGACTATCCCACGAATCTGGTAGAGAACACAACAAACTGATGCACTTATCTTCATCTGAAATTTTAATATCAATAGATAATAACTGACTTACCACAGTATTAAATGCGTTCAGATGTTCTGTCACTGAGTCTCCACCTTTCATCCTCAGGTTATACAGCCTTTTCCGTAGGAACAATTTATTCACCAGAGACTTAGATTGGTACAAATTCCCTAACTTGTCCCACAAATCCTTCACCATAGCTTCCCCTGATACATTCAGCAATACTGAATTTGAGACACACAATCGTATTGTTCTCTTCACCTTCCGATCGAACTTCTTCCATTCTTCATCAGACACTCTCATTGGTTTAGTACCTGGATCTACTGTGACCCACTAATATTTATCCACCAACAAATCCTCCATCTTGAGTTTCCATAACTCAAAACTCTAACCATTAAATTTCTTGATCTTTATCTTTCCACTGCTCGCCATCTTTTTTCACCACCAGGATTGATCCCGCAGATCTCCCATTAAACAGGGTCTACCACAGGCCCGAGCAAAACCCCTCAGCAACAAAGGCATTCCCTTGAAGCCAAAATAGCTTTGATACCAAATGTAGGTTTTAACCTCATATAGAAATTACCTACATACGAATTCTAAAACACAGAAAATAAACAATGCGAGAGCATAACACATAAAACACATATACACAGATATTTTCCCCGGGATCCCAAAACTGGGTCTACCAGCTTGATTTTTCACTATGTTCCTTTCAATGTTACAATACATATTTATACATGCCGAAGCATCTAGTACCATGGACCGAAAACCATCATGTCCAAAACCATGGACCGAAAACAATCGCGTCCAAAACCATGTGCGAAAAACATGCACAAAACCATAGGTAGGTCCACCCAACCTAATATAGTCTCCAAAAAACAAAATTTTCCGGGGCGCTGCCCTGGACCCCATAGAGGGGGGTTACCTACACCCCTCAAACCCCCTGTGACTCCCCCCACTACGCAATTGGTGCAATGAAGGGGGGCCTCCAACCCCTTCTAACCCCTTGGTTGACTACGTGGGCCAGTCGTGGAAAGAATATAACACAACCCAACACTATACCTACCATAAACTCACCTATTATTCAAGCCAAAATGGCAGCTCATTATGCTCCCTTGGTCTTACCCAGGAAATTACCTCCTATGCCCCAACATTATCAAAGTAGAATTCATGAATTTGATGGCAGTGGTGCCATCACTGCACAACAACATGTAGATAAAATGACTAATTTCTTTGATCTTCAAGAAGTGGATTAGAGTGATGTAAAGATGAGTCTTTTTTCCCAAATTTTGGGTGGAGAGGTAAGAAAATGGTTCAAAAATTTAATAGCAGCTAGTATAGCTGATCTTGATGCCTTTCATCAGGATTTCCTAAATAGGTGGGAAACCAAAACGAATCCCCTTCAGATTCTAAATGAGTATAAAAACTTAAAAATAGGACCTAATGAAACTGTGGAAGAATATTGTGATAGGTTTAATAAAGTTTATAATGCAATTCTAGCTACTATTAAACCTCCACCAATCGTGGCCCTTATCAATTTCCTTGAAGGATTTGATGTGGATATGGCATACCAACTAAGAGAGAGAGACCCTACTACATTAGAGAAAATGAAAGCTAATGCCCTTAAAGTTGAGGCTAATTTATTAGCCAAAAAAGTGAAACTAAAGACTGAATGAAGGGTTACTATCAAGGAGGAACCTTCCTCCTCTTCTTCATTCGATTATAAAATGGATAATCTGATCAGAGCGATAGAGATGATAAGTATAGTTGATAGGGTTCCTCCTAGAGAAAACCAACCTGCTCCCCAAATCACAAATCCTAATTTTAGGAGAAATCCACCCCAAAACAAAGGGAACAAAAAGGTCTAGATCAAGCATATTTGACCTCCATTTGAAGAGAACTATATAGATGAGGAGGGATAATTAGCTAAATACCTTAATGATACTCAGATCAATTTAATGGGAGTAAATGATAATTACTCTACATCCTTTACTCAAGAAGAACAAGACCTTTTCCTACTTTCATAAGATGAAGTAAATCCTGAGGAATCAGAAGATTACAAGAAAGGTTTTGAAAATGAAATTATGGAATTCCATAGGAAATATAACCTAAGGAGTAGGAAAATAGATGATAATCCTACTAAAAAGAATGTTGATATTCCCAATAAAAAGGAATTTGATGCCATTCTAAGAAAAATATTGACATTCCTGCCAAAAATAATGTAGATGTTCCAACCTAAAAGACATCTGATACTGTCTTCAAAGCAACTCAAATTGATAGTCCCTCTACTAGCCAAAAAAATATATATATATATTTCCCAAAAGGATGTCATTGAGAAACAAGATGCCATCAATATAAACAAAACTCAAACATCATTCAGCATAGAACATGAATTGGTAAAACTTGAAATATCCATTCCTCTTACGAAACTTATGAATAAAACCACATACAGATCACAAGTGATGAAAGATTTGAATATAGAGGAAGGTACAAATATAATGAATGTATCTGATAATCAACTAGAAATATTGTTTGGGCCTAAAGTTGATGGAAAACCCCAAGAAGGATATGTACCTCCATTTTACGTTAGTTTAAACATTGATGATAAAATTTTGCACAATGCAATGTTTGACTTAGGCGCTTCTCACAATCTCATGCCTAAGGTTGTGATGGAAAAATTGGGACTGGATGTCACTAGAAAATACAAAGGTCTATATTCTTTTGATTCAAGTAAAGTGAAATGTGTGGGTCTCATTAAATATTGTGTCAATTGAACATAAATACCAGCCAAGAGCTTGGTAATGGACATAGTTATTGCTGATATACCTCCTAAATATGGCATGTTACTATCTCGCTCATGGGGAGATAAACTGCAAGGAACCCTTCAAATGGATATGACCTATGCTACCATTCTATTGTTTGGTCAGTAGAGGAGACTATATAGTGAAAAACTAAAGAAATTTATGGTTAACAGTCAGGATAAACCCCACAATTATCCCTTATATTCAGTTTAGTCAGACCATGATTCTTTCATTTTGTACAATAATGGAAACATAAATGAACAAAGTGCCAATTTAGAAACTGATTTCTGTGAAATTGATGAATGCAAAACAGATATGGTGGAACATGATAAACAAAATTATCCTCTATGGAATTTGGGTTTTGATGGGGCCGTCAGTAAAGAGGGATTAGGGGCAGGTGTATGGGTTTCAAATTCAAAAACCCATAACTCAGAAGGCCATTCATATAAGCTAATATTTCAATGTACTAACAACATAGCTGAATATGAACCCTTAATTCTAGGGTTACAACTTTTAAAGAAACTAGGATCCAAGAGAATTTCAATTCATGGGGACTACGAACTGATAATAAAATAGATCAAAGGGGAATACTCTGCTAAACACCCAGGTTAAGGGCATATAGGAATGATTTTTTGTATTTTCTTGAATCTTTCATTGAGTATAACTTGTCTGTGGTCCCCAGAGATCAAACCATCCTAGCTAATGGTCTGGCGACTTTAGCTAGTGCCTGCAAAATGCCATACCTTCCTAGTCACCAATACACTGTTGAAGTAAAAAACAAACCAACTGTACCAGACAATATCAAATACTGGCAAGTCTTTGGAAACGATGAACAAATTGAAAGTTTTTTACAATAAAAGGATGAGTTTGAGTGTGCTAATATAGATGTAGATTTTGACATAGAAGATAGTGTACATAAGAGTGTGACCAAATTAGAATTGAAATAAATAGATCAAGAAAAAGAAGAATTAGAAATCTTACAATTGAAAGACAATGTTTTTCCTAGAGGGTTAGTCCCCTTAGAGGATTTGTTTGATTTTAATGTTGTAGCCAAAAAACCTAAAATAGAACGTATTGGAATTGAAGTTGAAGATTGTAACATAGGAACTAAACAAGAACCCAAGATGGTTAAATTATCCAAATCTTTACCCCCAGCTGAAAAGAAAAAGTACATAAACTTGTTCAAAGAATTCATATATGTGTTTGCATGGAGTTATGAAGATTTGAAATCTAATGACAATAGAATTATACAGCATAAGGTTCCCATAAAACAAGACCAAAAACCTTTTAAACAGAAACTTAGGAGGATCAACCCAATGTTGATGCCTCTAATTGAAAAGGAGGTAAAAAATATGTATGATGCCAAGATCATTGTACCATTGAGATATTCTAAGTGGGTGTTAAACTTAGTTCCAACTAGAAAAAAGGTTGGAGAAATTAGACTTTGTGTTGATTTCCAAAATCTTAATAAAGTCTCCCTAAAAGATAACTACCCTTTGCCTAAAATGGATCACATTTTTTAGAGGGTGGTTGGATCCAGTAGAATTTCTTTATTAAATGGTTTTTCTAGTTACAATCAAGTCCTAGTGCATCCTGAAGACCAAGAAAAGACATCATTTACTACACCTTGGGGAACTTTCATGTATGTGAATATGCCTTTTGGCTTAATGAATGTTGGCGCTACATTTCAAAGAGCAACAGACTTTACCTTTGTAGATGAAATATGCAGATTCATAGTTATGTATCTTGATGATATCACTCCTTTTTCAAAAACAAATGAAGAACATTTGCTTCACCTAAGAAGGGTCTTTGAAAAATATAGGAGATTTGGTATTTCCCTTGTGATGCAGGAAAGTGTTCCCTCTATGGATAGAGGCAACCCCTCTAGCCCTAGAGTGGGTCTAGTCACAAACAAGGACAGATCAACAATAGCTTTCCTTAAACAGTCATAGTTGGAGGCCTACCTCAACCGGTGGTTGATGGAGTTCCGTTGCGCTGCTCCAGCTCCCGTTTCCTTCTCCTAATGAGTGATCAACCTGAAACAATGCAAAGGAAATACAACAAAGCACGAAACCAGAACAACAAAGATCTATTTACTCACAAAGTCAAGAAGTCATGAGCTATCAAGTACATTACATACAAGAGATAGGAAGACATCACTGATTGCATTAATAATGAAATAAGAGTAAGCTTACAACCAAAGTCTTGATGTCACAAGCCTTCTCAGAAGGGTCTAGCCAGCATGTTCCTCAAGCATTCACTCTTTGAAGATGGATCTCCCAATACACAAGTCTCTCTCACTCATAAGTTTTACACAAGATTAAGGGCACTTCACAACCTTCCACAAGCTATCAACAATCCCACACTTGTCACACTCACACCAACTATCTCGCAAAACTCACAAACACTAACAGCACTGCTCAACTAGCCAACTATCAGAACCTCGCAATGCATAGCAATGGTGAGAGTTTAAATAGGAGAAGGAGTCTCCATGAAAAGTGGAAGAGTGAGCTTATCTCCAAGGAAGGTAGCACAAATGACGGAACAGCCACGCCAGAGAAAGGTGGGTGATACAAACTATGCCAACAACTAGGTCTGGAGTCATCTGTAAGGCCGACTGTTGGAACAAATTCACCCAATCTGGATCATCGCGGGGACATAACTGATCTTCAGCACTGACATCGCTATTGAATAACGTAGCTAGTCAGGTCGTCGCTGAAGACTACAAGCAACCTCGCACTGGGACATAAAATCAGACCAGCACGGGAATCACGTGTACTTCCACGCTGGCAGCGCATCTGGATTGTTTAGAAGTGCCCTTCAGCGCGTTTATTTAGCCAAAAGATGCGATGAGGTAGATAACTTAGGAAAAGTGGGTCATTTGGCAACATCAGAGAGCATTTGTCTAATGTGAGCATGTTTGACTTGGAAACATGACATAGTAGAAGGACTGGAGTGAAGGCAGTGACAAATTATTGTGTAATAGATGCCCCCTAAAGTATGAGGCCCGAGAGAGTGGGAGGGGTGAAATGCTTTATGAAACTGACTGAGTTGTAACACCATCTGGAAGAACCTGCACCCGAGTACAACTGATATCTCTGAAAATGAAGTAGATGTAGTCTAGGTATGGGCGCAGCCATCCAAAAGACATACGAAATAGGTCTGTGGTATGGACGCAACCATCCAGCTAATGAGACCATAATAATAATAAAGGTATGGTCCCAGCCATCCATGAGGACTTAGGTATGGTCACAGCCATCCATCAATGAGTCATGTAATCATAAACCAATCCACGCAGCCTGAACATGTGTAATCTGAGTTCGGGTTCTTGAACCCATACGATCATAGTACATATTCTAACATGTGAATAGATGTGTTGAGGTCAAGCATGATATAAAGTTGCTTGATTACCGGTCAATGATGAGAACCATTAACAAGCGCGAGAGAAACCACCAATAATGCAAATGGTTCTCAAGGTACTAGCTAGCACAATCCACGAAGTCTGAAGAAGGAGCTGGAGTCGAACACTCGTGGAATCACCCAATCGACGACCAATAATAAAATTTGATCGTCAGGTGCGAAGAACTTGCCATTGAGGCATGCAAGCTCTAAGGTACCAAAGGGGATCTCTAAATCAATCTCTTGGATAATGAGCTGGTGTCGACAGGAGACGACCTGTCGCAGGAGGGTCATAATGTTTCCCCCATCAATGACACGAGATAAGGAACAAGCGGTAGATGGTGAAATAGAGTATCAGAGGAAAAGGCAAGGGTGTAAACTGCAGAAGGATTATACTCTTGAACATGTCGGTGACATGACTCCGAAGGGTGGCAGCATTTAGGTACCAAAGGATCAGAGGCTCAATGGAGATGGTGTGAAACGGATGGAATAAGGCTGAATGATAACCCAAACCCACGAAAGGCCAAATGACGATGTGTGGATGTTCCAAACCGACAAGAAGCAAAAGTGTCGATGCTCAAGAGTGATTAGCTGCCATAGATAATCATTGATAAACCTGTTGTTGAATCCAACCTAGTAATGATTTAACGAGCCCTAAGAAGGAAAAGCTCGAGTCTCGTCATGGTGACGAGTCCAATATCGTCAAGGTTTAACGAGTCTGAGATAGGTGAAACTTGGAGTCTTTTTCATATTTAGAGAGTTTGAAAAAGACACGGAAAAGAAAACTCCAGGGGGGGTCCTTTTTTGTAGATTTGTGTCTCTCGAGCCCGAAAAAGTATAAAACAATACTCGAAAGAACTGCCCAACCATTACGATCGAGGAGTAATTTTCGTAACTAGTGACTTCGACCCGAAAAAGTAGAAAAGAGGTCGGAATCACATCATTTAGGAACCAATAACGAGCTTGAAACGACAAAGGCCCAGAAATCTTTTCATTTTTTCACGGTCGGAAAAGAGCTTAAAGGCGACTGCCCCTTATTTCTTTTAACGAGTCAAGAAGAACAACTCGGCTATCTTTTCTCTTTCAAGTTGGAAAAGAGCGTTAAAGACGACTTTTTCAAACCAAGTGTACTTGAAGCTGGCATAATTCCACTACCTGTAGCTCTACACAAAGCACGTCAAAAGTAAACCCATTCGATATAAAATGAACAATAATCATAGAAACATAGTTAAAAAACCAAATTTTGACTAACCATGTGACAAAAAATGAGAAAAAACCCACATTTATAAAATATAATTGTTTAATTTCCAAAAATTACTATAAAAAGGGGTTAATCCAACCATTTTTACCATTGTTACTATTCATTTCATTGTGGATCATTTTGGAGCACCAAAGTTGGCGAGCTAATTTTGGCCTTGTTGGTCCACCATTCACCCCAAAACTGGTTCCAGGTAAACAGTTGTCATCCTGCGCTTCAATTCAATACCCTTTTCATGCATTTTGAACGTTAAACGTGTTAGTTTAGGCGGATTTTTGGACCAAGCTCTGCCGCTCGGTCATCGCGGGTATAGCCCTCGAGTCCGTGATGACCGAAAAAATTGACACATAACGCACTCTGATCATCGCGGAAAAGTGATGTACTTCCACGATGATCGCGAAAAACTAGAACTAGCGACCTCGCGTCTATTTTAAAAACAGACGTGATGACGACGCGAAATTATATTTTTATGCAAATTACGTGTTAAATTTTGCCAACGATGTGCTAATTCGTTTTTCTCGTCATGCAGGTGATAATGGTGTTTGTCTGGCAAGAACAAATGCATGATGACAATGATATGGAAGCTTTCGCCGATGTGGGGTGCCGAAATGCATTACAAGCATGTGGATTGCTCAAATTCTTCCTTACTCCGCATCTCTGGTCTCAGCCTGATTTACTGGAGCTACTGATTGGGCCTGGAATCCTACAGATGGGAAATTCATCATCTGAGGCCGGGATATCGAGTTTGATGCTACAGACATATATTTTTTGACCGGGCTATCCCGTCGTGGTGAGAGGCCCATTCTGGAGGGGTAGCAACCCGGGGGCGATTCCTTAGAGATGCTGATGGCTCAAGTGTGCCCACAACCATGCAAATCGCGGAGTGGGAAGGTGGCAATCCTGACAGTGGAGGACATAGTCCTTCATGCTATGCTATTCATGGTGACATGGGCAGCGGGCTCCCAGGCCCAACACGAGGCTTCGAAGACTCACCTCCCGTTGGCTCTCGAATGTCTCAATCCAACCATGTTTAACTGGGCAGAAACAGTGGTGGTGAACATGAAGAGGCAACTTACCAACTGTCGTCGAGGAGAGATGAAGCAGTTTGGCAATGGATCCATCTTAGTCCCACTCAAGCTGGAGCGGGTGCCGAAATTGCAGTTACAGGACATGGATTTGGATTTTCCCAGACCACGTGAGACTAGGGCCACATGGTGGGCACACGTTATGCCCCGAGGAGGTGGCAGACGACCAGTGGCATGGGGGACATTATTTCGAGAGTGACTGGAGCACCAGACGATCTTCGTGGAGGATTGGCCATATGCTGGCATGGACTTCCGCAGAGATCTTGACATGCAGCTGCCCGCTGGAGAGCAGTGGGATGATGGCGGTAAGACACTTGATCACTTTTTGCCTTTTATTTTTTATGATGTTTATTTTTTTATTTTTTCATGTATATGTCCTAATGATGAACGCTATGGTATGCAGATGTAGGACCAGTGAGACCCGTCGGGCTTGCTCCAGAGGCACGGAGGGATGCGCAGGGTATTGCAGCACTAGCCTTGGCTCCCCCAGCTGATGATACGGTGGAGACAGTGGCTCAGAACCTTGAGGGCCTAACAGCAAGGATTCTAGATTACATGGGGATCGAGGAGGTCCCCATAGCATTCCATATCCACACAGTAGGAGTTGAACCCAGGGTGCACCGCCTGTTGAGGCAGGTGGCACGGGCGATGGTATGCTATAGGGAGCATAACCCACTGCAGTAGACGCCTAGGTTTTATTTCTTGCTAGTGATTTTTTGAGAGACATGTGTCTCGGATGTATAGAGAACATAGACTCTATTTGGACATGTACACTTATTTTTTGAGTGCCTCGGTGCGCCACACGATATATATATATATATATATATATATATATATATATATATATATATATATATATATATATATATATATATATATATATATCTATATATCTATATATATATATATATATATATATATATATATATATATATATATATACATATTCCTATGGTTTATTATTGTGTTTTACATGCTTCTTGTATGCTATTTTGATTACATGTTACGCAAATGTCTGTCTAATACATGATTGGCCAATGCATCAGTTAACATGTTTAATATTCATGGAATATGTTGATATGTGATAAAATCAAAATTCCTTTCTAATAATTTATCACATAAATACAACCTTAAAATCTGATGGTCTCTGACAGAATATCGCCCATTGAGCTGGTGGATGACAAGCTAAGAGTCCAGGTTCACAACCAATGTACGAATACTGAGATTGATCGCCTCAGCTAGTAACTCAATAACAGCACTATATTCAACGACATTGTTCGTGGTACAACCTAGACAAACACCTTGAAGGTCTATCAACTCACCATATGGATCGTAGATCACCCATGCCGCAGAAGACAAATTGCGAGTACTGCGGCAGGCACCATCAGCGAAACCAACGTAAGGTGCACCAGACATCTACACAAGAAGCAGAAGACACAATAAGCAGCAATCATGCCTACACACCAAGCCAAAACATGAAAACACACACACAACACACCTACTAAAAACACACGTATGTACAAATCAAAGTGCATGAAATTCACGCATAATACTTTTTCAAGTAAAGCCCATTTTGGGGCTTATCCAGAGGATTCCCCTCATAATCAATCAGCTTGTAGGCCCCTTTTTGCAAAACTCGCTTTACAATATAAGGTTCGTGCCACATGGGCTCGAATTTGCCTGCCCCTAGCTTATGATTCGCTTGATCATAGAGTAGGACTAAATCTCCCTCAACAAAAGAACAAGGATGGATAGTATGATCAAAGTGAGTTTTTACTCTTTTCTTCTGTGCTTCGATAGCTAGCGAGGCTAGTCGATGAGTCTCATCTAGCCATTCTAGGTAAAGAAGACGTTCTTCTACCGGAGTAGTGTTGGGGAGTAATTCGACGGCTAATTTCAAAGAAGGGATCTCACACTCGATGGGAAGGGTAGCCTCCAGTCCGTAAACTAATTGGAACAGAGTGAAACTGGTGGCATCCTTCACAGAGGTTTGGTAGGCCCATAAGGCAGAGAACAACATCAAGTGCTAGTTAGACTTGTGCATGCCAATGGTACGTTGAAGCATCATAACTAAAACCTTGTTGACGGCTTCTACTTAGCCATTGGCCTGAGGATAGTATGGAGTCGAGCTATCATGACACAAGCCTAGCTGGGTTGTTAGCTCAGTCATCATGTGATTACGGAAATGCTTACCATGATCAGTGACGATAGCCTGAGGGACTCCGAACCGTGAGATAACATGATTAAACAAAAATTGTGCCACTGTGTGACCATCTTTAGATAGTGTGGGCATCGCCTCGGCCCATTTTGTGAAGTAATCAATGACAACGATGATATACCCATGCCCCTCGGCCAAGCGAGGGTTACAGGTCATATAATCATTGCCCCATTTTGCAAAAGGGCCAACGGTAACAACAGAGTGCAATGGAGTGGGGGGTGCACACATATTTCACTAGTAGATTTGGCACTCGTGATAGGAGCGGACGACAGGAATGCAATCCTTGAAGATGGAGGGCCAGAAGTACCCAGCACGAAGGATATTTTGAGCAGTAGCATATCTGGACATGTGACCACCACAGGCGCCAGAATGGCAGTCATTTAAAACTCACTCAGTTTCCTCGAATGTTAAGCATTGGCGGAGAATAGAGTTGGCGCCGAGATGGTACAGGGTGTCCCCAATAATACGATAGGGCTGAGATTGATGACGAATCCGTCGCCGAGCATCCTTAAACACATCAGGATGAAAAGAGGATGTCTGTAGATAGACAATGATATCCTCATACCAGGGATCGAGGGTGCTAATTAGGAACAGAGTTTCGTCCGCGATATGGTCCTCTAACTGAGAGGGCGTGATAAGAGATGGCAGAGAGCATAGCAATTCAGAAAAGACAAGGGATTTCTTAGACTTGGCAGTGGTGAATTCCAAGTTGAACTCTTGGAGGATAACAATCCACTTTGAGTACTTTCCCCCCAGCAACTGACGTGACAGGATGTACGTCATCAGGTTGCAATCAGAAACCACTGTCGTAGTACTCAATAAGATATAATGGTGGAAACGTTGGATAGCACAAACGGCGGCCAATGCCAACTTCTCGACATAAGCGTATCGAGTGTCCGTATCTAGAAGATTACAGTTGAGATAATAAATGACATGCTCAGTGTCATCGTCATCATCTTGAATGAGAACCATGCCAATAGTGGTATCGGCAGCGGCCAAATACAGAGTGTAGTCTCAATGATAATTAGGAGGATGCAACAACAGAGCAGAAACAAGGAGAACCTTGAGACGCTCGAAGGACTCTTGAGCAGCGGCATCCCAAAGAAAAGGGATATCCCGCTTCAATAACCATGTAAAACCTTTGGCCACTTCGGCATAGTTTGGAATGAATCGTCATAAAAAATTCGCTTTACCCTGCAGACTCTGCAATTGCTGTAAGGAAGCAGGGGGGGGAAGATTTAGAATGGCCTCGACTTTAAGGGGATCCAAACGGATGCCCTCTCGGGAGACGATAAACCCGAGAAGTCTGCCAAACTCAACGCAGAAGACACACTTATGAGGATTGAGCTTGATGCGGTAGTGTCGACAGCGGAGAAAAATTTCACGAAGATGAGCGGGATGGTCCTGGCGTTTAGCTGAATGAGTTGGTAGATCATCCAGGTATGGTTGCACAATGTGTTGAATATCATGGAATGCATAAGACATTGCGCGTTGGAAGGTAGCACCGGCGTTTTTCAAACCGAAAGGGAGCTTTTTGTAGGCGAAAGTGCCCCACGGACAGATAAAGGCAGTCTTGTGCTAATCGGCGGGTGCAATATTAATCTGGTTGTATCCAAAAAAACCATCCATGAATGAATACATTTCACTCCCAGCACACTCGTCAATGAGCTGGTCAATGAAGGGTGTGGGGAAGTTATCTTTGGGACAGGCCTGGTTAATATCACGGTAATCAACACAGACTCGAATAGTACCTTGTTTTTTAGTCACAAGGACAATATGGGAGACCCAATTTGTGAGTGGGATGGGGTAAATAAAACCAGCCTTAAGAAGCTTTTCAACTTCTACTTTAATAGTCGCAGCCTTTTGGGGGTGCACGGGGCATAGACGCTGGTGAACAGGCTTAGCACCCAGATACGTAGGTATCTCGTGCACCATGATGCTAGGATCGATGCCAGGCATTTCTTCATAAGACCAAGCAAACACATCACGGAACTCGCGAAAAAGATTAGTATAGAGCTGAATCTCCTCCGGAGTACAAGTTACTCCGACGTGGATATGCTCAACAATCCCTGGTTTAACAAAGATGTCGATGGGCTGGGTTTGCGTTATGTTTCCCATGTTCCCTTCAGAAGACACTTGATAAACTTGAATGGGTGTCTGAAGGGGTTGAGATGGGAGACACAGAGAAAACCGCTCGAGACAGGTAAGCATTTCCCGGTGGGCAGGGAGAAACGAGGAATGATGGTGATGATCGAACCAAGGGGGTTCCTCAAGAGACATGGTCTCGATAATGGCTTCGTCAGAAGGAAATATTTCCTTTAGAGGGTCTGAAGAAGCGTTGTCTCCAAGCCAAGGGGAATGAGCGTACGAGTCAAGAGCTCTGCTCGAAGGAGCAGATTCAGAAGATGGAGCTGATGCAGTAACAATTTTGACGTAGTTGAGCTCGGCAGGACTCAACGACATCTCATCGCCCCATGATTCTATCTGATCGGCGGGGGGAAGAACCCAAGGATCAGAGCAAACAGAGATCATATTAATAGGAGCGACGTTAGGAGGTGGGAGTGAAAAAACACCCATAAGGGTAGGATATTTAAAAAGTCTAGCTCCCACACTCTCACATGGGATGGAGGTATGCTCCACAAAAGGTACGCTGCCTTCGGAAGAGGAGGTGAAGAAAGACAGCTAGTCTATGGTGATGATCTTCCCCTGATGAGGGAAATGAATGGCATGAAATAGAGATGAAGCCACGGCTCACATGGCGTATGTCCAGCTTCATCCCAAAAGGAGGTTGTAAGTAAGATTGGCATCAACAACTTCAACTTCCACTTCGACCATCTTCCCTTCCAAAGTAATAGGAAAACGTTGGAGTATACCATAAGGGCGAGACTCTCTCCCATCAAAGGCTTCCAAAGTCGTAGGAGACTGGCTCAGAGTCGGAGAACCAATAGCCTTCCAACAAGCAACAGACATTATGCAAGTTGAAGCGCCTTCATCAATGACAGTACGATGAATCGTTTTAGAATTGATGATGACCTGGATGAGGAAGGCAATTTGGTGAGGCAGTCTTGGTATATGGCTATCGAGATCAAAGGTAATCAAATCCGAATCGGCTGGGTCGATGCCACCGATGGCCGATAGCAAGGACTTCCTTTAAGAGGGGCAGCTCTAGAGAACTTCTAGAGTGGACATAGCTGATGGAGCTTGGGCTAAGTCCTCAACGATGCTATAGTACTGAGCAGCATGAGCATTAGGGTTGTAAGAAGATTTCCAGAGTACACCTTTAGGAGGGGGTCGGACGAGCGCCTCAGTGCTAGGTCTCTCAACATGGAGCGGACCAGAACTGGATGGAGGAGCGCTAGAGGGGACCTCAAGCTCTTTCCCGGTAGGCGACGAATACTCCTTTGGCCGAGTACTAATGTGGACGGGAATCGTCCCAGCCATAAACACTTGAGAACCAAAGGGAGAAGAGAATTGAGATGGATCAACCACCATTTGCGTTTGCTGTGAGGGAAAAGGCTCTTTGAGCATGGCAGGAGTCCCGAGAGCACCTTTTAACAAACGACTAACTTCAGACCACCTTGGGCAGTCTTTGGTATAGTGGTCCTCATCACAGATAAGGCAAGGATACTTTGGTTTGCGTTTGGCACCTTCCTTAGGTGGAGGTTTAGGGGCATCCTGCTTGGGTTGATCAGCTTTATTCTTTCCTTTTCCCTTCTTCTTTCCTTTCGAGGCTTTTTCCGCCATGGTGGACTGGATGGTGTTAACCTCAGAAGTATTACCAGAATTGGATACAGCTTGAGAAGCATTTTCATTCGGAGCATTCGACTTTTTCTTCCCAGGGTTCGCGGAAGATTTCTTTGAAGGCGGATTAACAGAACCAATGACACCATCAACGGATGGTGTTGGCGGGGCTTTGGAAGTTCTGGGTCTCGAGGTGTCAGGCAAATAATCATATAGTGTACCAGACTGGGAGTAAACCAAGTCAAGGTACTAAGCATGTGCAATAGCCTGCTCTTCAGTTACACATGCCCCCATAGCAATGTCCCACGCTATCGAACCGACAAATGAGGTCGTAAACCAGTCGGTGAGAAGCTGATCGGGAATCCAAAACTTAATCAAATGGTGACACCGTCTCCATTCATGGATATGATCAGAGATATGTGTAGCCGTTTTTTGTTTCAAGGATGTCAGGAGGTGTGTGCCCATTTCATATCGAATCGGCAACTGAAAATGAGTTAAAAATGCCATAGCCAACAAGTTAAAATCTTGAAAAGATCCGCGAGCTAATTCAATATACCATTTAGCAGCAGAGCTGGTGAGGGTCCTCTGAAAAAGGCAGAGCCGAATGGAATCATCAAGCCATGAATTTGACGAACACCATAGATGATAAGTCATAACATGGGCTTGGGGATCTTCTCTAGCTTTACCATCAAATTTGGGACAATCACCAAGAATCTTAGTTGGAACCGGGGGCCAATACGGATTATGAAGGATAGGATCATTTGTCAGTTTGGACACATCCAGTAATTCCAACGTTGCTAAAAAGGGTAATTGAGGGTTAAAGGACATCTGAGGCCACGGGTAGGAGGTAGTACCAGAGTTGCAGCCAGCTACTTGTTTCCCCCATTGGTTTTGTCCAGACGGATTTGGCCCAGAAGGGTTCTGTCTGTAGGGATTTTGTCCATAGGGGTTATAGGATGGCTGAACTTGGATTTGTCCCCCAGCATTCCATTGATTACCAACTTGGCCTGCAGGAGCAACATACGGTTGCTGGTAATTCTGATAAGGACTCACCTGCAGTTGTTGATAATTTTGGTACGAGGCAAATTGGGTTTGCCCTTGGGATTGCTGGAAACCATAAGGCGGCTGGGCTCCAAACTGAGCCTGGGAACCAGGCTGCGTTTGATAGGCCGATTGAGATTGAGATCCAACCTACATTTGAAAACCAGATTGGGTCTGGAGCCCAGCCTGGGGCTAAAAACCGAGTTGAGCCTGAGAAGCAACAATCATTTGAGTGCCCGGTTGAGCAGGCCCGGATGGATGTCCTTGAGAGAATCGAGGTTGAGTCATTTGGCTAGAAGGTTGACCTAGTTGAGATTGAGATTGACCCATTTGCCCAGAAGGTTGAGCTTGCTGGGTATTGGGTTGTCCTTGCACAACTGAGGGCTGTCCTGATAGACTGGATGGTTGAGCAGACTGGACAGTTGGTTGACCTGATTGGATTTGAGGCTAACCAACTTGTCCAGATGGTTGACCAGACTGGACAGTGGGTTGGCCTTGCTGAATGTAAGGTTGACCGACTTGCCCAGAAGGGTAGCCTTGCTGGACACCAGGTTGGCCTTGTTGCATGTAAGGTTGTCCCGGATTACCAGAAGGTTGCCCGAAATAGGTAAAAGATGAACCACCAGAGGCCGAAGGTTGTCCCTGGAAGGGTTGTCCTTGTGGGCCTCTAGGTTTCCCTGGATAAGGTTGTCCATAATACTACTACCCATAGGAGGGTTGCGTGTAAGATGGCTGACCTTGATAAGGTGGTCCTTGAAAATTCGCAGGGGGTATTTGGGCACCATGATAACTGGTGGTACCCCAAGAAACGGATAACGAGACCGTAACCTCAACCGCAGGTTGAGATGGCAAGGGTCTGGTGTGATAGATGTGAGCTCCTCGAGAATCATAATAATGAAATGGATTTTGAGGATCCGGATTCTGGAGAGCATGCAAATATTGATCGTATGCCCCCCCTGCTAGAATGGAACCAGAAGAAGGTGGGGCACTAAGTGTAGGATCAACAACTCTAGGTACAGATGCTGACGGGCCACTATTTGCCGATCCGGAAGAAGGTCCAGCAACAGTGGTCACAACTGAGGATGCAGTAATGGCACCAACAATAGGGGTTGAAGAAGCCACACAGACAGTTGGAATAGTCGAGACTGAGGTGACAAACACATTGTGAATTTGAGGAATAAAAGACTCCGAGGTCGGAGTGACGGTGTGAGACCACATAGAACTCGTAAGGGAGGTCCTAGAACCCATAACATCCCTCAAAGCCTTATAGTGTAAAGGCAACGTGACACCAAGAGGGGTGATACGAAAAGGTGTAGTTTCTGTTGAGATGGGAATTTCATCACTCGTCGCAATGGATTCTTCACTCGTGATGAGGGATGTGTCCTCTATATCAGAAGAAGACATTGGGACTGAAACACTAGGAGGAGTACCAGGAATATCTTCTTCCAAAGGCTCCCAAATGGCGTTCCAGTGAATATCATAAGACTCGTCCTTTGGAGCATGAGAGTTAATTGGTTGGATACTCAGAATAATAGGGAGAGTATCACTCACAACCAGTATCTCAAGAGCAACTGAAGAAGGAGACCCTTGGTCACTTGGAACGGGAGACGAGATCAGTGATTCTGCCAGGATGATGATTCAAAAATCCTAGGAAAACTAACGAGAAAGGACCCTACTCAAGCTAATGCAAACAAGATCTAACAAGGTAAATGTGAGTCGTGGCCGAATAAATTTTAAGACACAGGAACAGATTTGACCTTTTCATCTTTAAAGAGTCAAGAAAAGGACAAAAAGATGACTCTAGTTGCCTTCAAATATTTAATGAGCCTGAAGTGACAAGTGCTCAGATGGACCTTTTCTTTTAGGGAGTCCGAAAAGGAACGAAAGTGACTACTCGGGAGAACTAGGCAAAAGGTTTACTAGACAAATCCGTAAAACTGCATATACACCTTGGCAATCATATGAAAACCAAGGACTTTCCGTACAGTAGTCAATCTTCCCGAATGCTGTGTTCGGTGCGTTACGGCTTGTAAGGCGACAGACACGGCTTCCTAAGGACAAAGGATGATAACCTAGTGGGGTCTCCCAGCATATACTCGATGGTACATGGGAGCACAATTCCATGCTAGACCACTATCGAGTCACAGAAGGAGGAATCACCCAACCTTGAATGGAAACAAAAGTGACTAGGTTTAATGACGCTGGAGCACGTCTCTAGCCCAGACCTCTAAATAGTGTGCGTTATGTTCCAATGCGTTGTTAGATTTATTCAGTTCATTTTAGAGTTGATCTTGAATTATGTTTCAATTTTCAGGCCTTATCGTATGTATACAACAAATCCTAGGATGCAACTAGAATGAATGAAATATCCTTTTTCTTCGATGAACACCTACCTATGGGAGGGTAGAGAGATCATTCCCAAACCAAGAAAACCAAGACAACAAAGGCAGTCACTCAATGCAAGCAGACACCAATTCCTAAAGTGCGCGGATACTACTAATGAGAGATTTAAACATTCACTTTCCAATATGTAAACTCGAAATGCAAATTCCTTTCACTTTTGTATACTAAATGAATGCAACCCTTTTGATTTTGATATCTTTAAATCTAAGAGAAACAAATAAGCAACAAGCAAGTGTGGAAAAAATGGTTGATCCAAACAATTGTGATCTATGTTTGGGTAGTGAAGAGAAATCGAATCAATGCCAAAGACTGGTTCAATAACAGTCACTACACAATCAACCAAAAACAAGCAAAGGGGAAGGCTCAATCAAACCAACAAGAAGCTGCAAACGAACCTTGAGCAATCAAGCAACCAAGCCAAACTAATCCAAGATACTTGAAACAATGAAACTAGGTCACATAAGCAAGAAAACAAGATTCATTCAACAAAGCTCACAAGAGAGTGCCTCAAACATAAATAGTGAAAAACAAGTCATCAAACAAGTGAGAACAGCAAGGGACTAGCAAGACTGATGGACTCAGGAGGCAGAATTGAGAAAATCAATTCTACAGCAATCAGCGCGGGTAATACACAAGCAACAAGCGCTGATAAAGCACTAGCCGCAGCAACAAAGCGATGTCAGCGTGGAAGTACACGACTTTTCCACGATGGTCTGATTTTTAGAACCGTCGTGACTGTAAGGCGTAATTATGCGATGAACAGGATATTACAAAAGGTCGAGCGCGATGACAGCACGACTGTTAAATTTAAATCCGCGATGACTTTCAAAACAACGACAGGCGAACCAAAACTCCCAAATCAAAAACAATCAAATCTCCAATCAAATAAGGGTATTTCCCAGATCAACCCAGGAAACTCAGAAGACTAGTAACCAATCCCCAAAACTTAAAAAGAGACCAAATCAAAAACCAAGACAAGAATAAACAAGAAAAGAACAAAGGCCAAATCTCCCCAGTGGAGTCGCCAATTTGTGATGCAGGAAAGTGTTCCCTTTGTGGACAGAGGTAACCCCTCTAGCCCTAGAGTGGGTCTAGTCACAAACAAGGACAGATCAACAATAGCTTTCCTTAAACAGTCATAGTTCGAGGCCTACCTCAACCGGTGGTTGATGGAGTTCTGTTGCGCTACTCCAGCTCCCGTTTCCTTCTCCTAATGAGTGATCAACTTGAAACAATGCAAAGGAAATACAAAAAAGCACGTAACCGGAATAACAAAGATCTATTTACTCACAAAGTCAAGAAGTCATGAGCTATCAAGTACATTACATACAAGACATAGGAAAACATCACTGATTGCATTAATAATGAAATAAGAGTAAGCTTACAACCAAAGTCTTGATGTCACAAGCCTTCTCAGAAGGTTCCAACTAGCATGTTCCTCAAGCATTCACTCTTTGAAGATGGATCTCCCAATACACAAGTCTCTCTCATTCATAAGTTTTACACAAGATTAAGGGCACTTCACAACTTTCCACAAGCTATCAACAATCCCACACTTGTCACACTCACACCAACTATCTCGCAAAACTCACAAACACTAACAACACTGCTCAACTAGCCAACTATCAGAAACTCGCAATGCATAGCAATGGTGAGAGTTTAAATAGGAGAAGGAGTCTCCATGAAAGGTGGAAGAGTGAGCTTATCTCCAAGGAAGGTAGCACAAATGACGGAATAGCCATGCCAGAGAAAGGAGGGCGATACAAACTATGCCAACAACCAGGTTTGGAGTCATCTGCAAGGCCAACTGTTGGAACAAATTCACCCAATCTGGATCATCGCGGGGACATAACTGATCTTCAGTGCTGACATCGCTATTGAATAATGTAGCTAGTCAGGTCATCGCCGAAGACTACAAGCAACCTCACGTTGGAACATAAAATCGGACTAGCGCGGGAATCATGTGTACTTCCGTGCTGGCAGTGCATCTGGATTATTTAGGAGCGCCCTTCAGTGTGTTTATTTAGCCAATAGACGCGATGAGGCAGATAACTTAGGAAAAGTGGTTCATTTGGCAACATTAGAGAGCATTTGTCTAATGTGAGAATGTTTGACTTGGACACAGGACATAGTAGAAGGACTGGAGTGAAGGTAGTGACAAATTACTGTGTAACGTCCTTGAACCCAAAGAAAAAATTATTTGGCTTAGAATAAGGAAAACTACTAGGACATATCATTTCAAAAAATGGGATCATAATATATCCTAGAAGAATTGAAGCTATTTTAAAAATAAATCCCCCTATAAATGTAAAGGAAATCCAATCCCTCATTGGCCAAATTAATTTTCTAGGGAGATTTATTCCTAATTTAGCAGAACTTCTAAGAAATATAACAGATATGTTGAGAAAAGACACTGAGGAAAAGTGGAACAGAAAGGTGAAACAATCATTTGATAAGGTAAAACAAGGCTTAACCCAAGCCCTTGTGTTAATCAGACTTGATTTCACAAAATATTTTTGATTTTCTCATTTGCATTTGAGCATACTATTGCAGCGATTCTCTTGCAGAAAAATAATGAAGGACATGAACAACCTATTTCTTTCTTTAGCAAGTCCTTAAGAGATGTTGCATTGAAATACAACATCATGGAAAAGCAAGCATTTTCTTTATTGAAAGCAATTAAATATTTTAGAGTTTATATTCTTCATTCATATATAATTGTGTTTGTTCCAAACGTTGTGGTAAAGGACATAATGACCCAAAATGATCCTAATGGGAAAAGGGCTAAATGGATTGTCACTATCCTGGAATATGACATTGAAATAAATCCTACCAAACTCATTAAGGGTCAGAGGTTAGCTAAATTGATGGTTGAATCGAATTTACATGCTTTGGATATACATTTTCTAGCTATACTTAATGAACAAGGACAACAGGCGACTCCATAAGTAACAGAGGATTTTGCAACCTCTCCCTGGTATGCAAGCCTTATTTTTGTTTTACATCATTTACAATCTCCTCTTGGTTTGACTGAGACTAAAGCTAGATTTCTTAAACTCAAATCTATGAAATTTTGTATTCTAGACAATAATTTGTATTGGAAAGATGTTGGAGGAATTTTACTAAATTGCTTGTTGAAAGATGAAGCAGATAAAGTAATGTAGGAATTTCATGAAGGAGATTGTGGAGGACACTTGTACTGGAAGACCAATGTTGACAAGATCCTAAGAGTTGGTTTTTATTGGCCAAACATATTTGCAGATGTCCATAAGAAAGTCACCTCATGTCACAAATGTCAAATATTTGAAGGCAAAAGGAAACTATTGCCTTTACCCTTGAAGCCCATATCAATTGAAACTCCTTATCAATAGTGGGGTTTAGATTTCATTGGAGAAATTCATCCTCCCTTCTCGGCCCAACACAAATGGATTCTTACAACCACCAATTATTTTACCAAATTGATTGAAGCTATACCTACCAGGCAAGCTTTTGATGCAGTGATTATTAAATTCTTAGAAAATAATATTCTTTCAATATTTGGATGTCCCAGGAAAATCATTATAGATAATGCAACAACATTCAAATCAAAGAAGATGGTGGAGTTTTGCAACTAATATCAAATAAAATCAGGACACTCTACTTCCTATTACCCCGAGGGGAATGGATTAGCAGAGTCTTCCAAGAAAAGTATGGTTAATATAATCAAGAAATTGTTGAAAGATAGCAAGAAATCATGGCATAAAAAATTGGTAAATGCATTATAGGCTGACATACTCACCACTAAGAAATCAATTGGCATGTCTCCATACCAAGTGGTTTATGGAATGGCCATTGTTTTCCAACTTCATTAGGTATCCCTGTTTTGAAAATGATGTGGCGATTGTAAGTGGAACCTAATGACCTTCAAAGAATAATAAATCAAACAATTCAATGGCAGAAATCAAGAGAATAAGTTTACAATAGAACCCAATTGGTCCTGGAAAGCATCAAGAAGATTTCTTATAGAAGAACCGAAGCCGATGATTTTCAAATAGGGGATAATGTCTTGAAATGGGATTCAAGAAGAGAAGAAAAAGGTAAGCATGGAAAATTTGATAATTTATGGATGGGACCTTACACAATCCATGCTTACAGGGGCATGTTGTGCTATACAACAATCCCCCATTTCAATTTTTAATTTTAGTCTTAAAATGCTAATAAGAAATGGGTCCCCTTTAGAATATAAAAAATAAATAAAACTTTTTAATAAAATAGATTTGCCATATTAGTCATATAAAAGTTGCTTTATGAGTATTTAGGACCGCTCATCGCAAATCGAAATTCTTTAGAACCCATGAACATCCATTTGGAAACTGTGATGCGATCAGAGTCATAGCAAAACCCTCATCGTGAAGTTTTAATCAAAATAAGCCATTTATAAAAAATACGATGTGATATAACTATCGTGTCTCACACATCATTAATCCCAAGGAATGACTTATAGCATTTCATTGAAACCTTGTGATGCGATAAGGCTATCGCAATCGCATATCGCCAATCCATAGGAAAGCATCCAAAACACTCCATTGAAAAATTGTGATGCGATATAAATATCACATATCACGCTCTCGATAAAAGAAAGTAATAAATAATATGAATACATGCGGTATAGGGATAAAGAAATTATAAAGAAAAAACATGATTTGCCAAGTTTGAAACCCCCGTCTCCCCATGCCAGCTCAGCACTCATCGCAATTGTAACAATGCAAATAAAACTTTTGAGAGTGGTGTTTGTAACTCTCGATTTTCAATACGCGATGATTCCACAAATATTAAAATAATACAGTCGCTAATCGAAAATCAAGGAGTCACGGAACCTGTCCTAAAAAAAGGACCATTAGGAAACCTAGGATGCGACATATATTACTTCAGCATTAAAGTTTCACGTTATGAAGTTACAGTAAAAGCATTAAGGGGCAGTTATGGTTAAGTCCTTTAAGGATTTCATCCATGGTGGCTATGTACAATATAAGATCTTTTGCATCTAATGCGCATAACTGCTTGTAGTTTGTAATTTGTGTATTATCTCCTCTCAAGATTTTCGCCTATTACGCTCCTCTTTCTCATTTTTCAGTGTTAATCCAGAATCACACAGTTGGTCAAGATGTCTAAGAAATCTCGAAAGGCAAAGGCCCCCATTACAGTGGAAGAAGGACAAGCAAAATTGGTGTTAATTGCAGATACTACCTGTCAAGGCCTTGGTAAAATCTCGTGGGAAGGCATATATGCTTTACTTGAAGTAAAGAATCCAAAGGAGATAGAAGAAGAAGCAACAGCTGATGGAATTATTGAAACAGAAAACACTCTTAGTGATTTGGCTAGCTCCTTCCTCCATAGAATAGCAGCCTGTGCCAAAGTTTTACCATATAATGATCTAGTGAGATGGGTAATCGAAAGTATTAATATAATAGACAGAGCTTTCTTCACAATCGATGGAAGGATGTTCGAGACATTCAAACTTGAAGATGTCAAGAGAATGTACCACTTGTCGGATCCCCAGTGACACTACAACAAATCATTCCTAGAAGCTTTCACTAAGGAGAATCAGATAGAGTCAGACCTTATCAAACAGTGGAGACATTTTCCTAACATGCATAAACATGAATCTTTTGGTATGTACTTTGTGGACTCCTTAGAATCTCCATATTGTTATTCTACTGCTATGGTATGTAGGCTCTTTGGAAGCCCCGATTCTGCTAGATTTTCTATAGAAACGGTTCCATTGATAGAAGCAGCGATCAAATCCTTTGTTATGGATTGGACAACCATTCTATCAAATAAAATGGCCAGTCAAATACTAGATTATAGAAGGAACAGATTTGTCACCACCCGAGTTGTGCCCCCATTCTATATGAGCACTTACATAATGGACACAATCTGTTTTAATTCCGACTTTCCCATCCTAGGTTGGAAATGGATTGTTCAGGATCCAACCCCCATTCATATTTATCATAAGTACTTATGGAAGTCTGAATACAAGAATCATTTATACAAGATTTTCCATGGTTTCATTTTACCTGTCCATCAAGCCATCTTTAATAAACCTGCTCCTTGGCTGTCTGATGAGGCTAGCATTGATTTAACCTCAATCAGAAGTTGGTTCGGGGAGGAGAAGTTCACTTATATTAGGGTTTTTGGTAGTATTATAGACCCTCATGTCCTTCCACTCTACATTCCAGATAAGCTATTAGCTAGGGAAATAGCCTACCAGATAGTGGAAAAGGGGATGTCCAGAAACCTTAAAGACTCTAAGAAACAAGTGTGGCCTCCATTTCCCCTCCACTGTGGCACTTACACATTGCATGATTTTAAACATGCCGAGAAAGAAGCAGAGAAAACAAAGGATATGAGTCTAGCGATTATTACTAAGAGACAATATGATCCAAACAAGGTCGCATTCAATTTCACCACTCAGGTGAAAATTAGTAAATTCATACATGAGAATGATGAATTTGATGACTTATTCGCTTCGGCAAAGTTATTCTCACAAGTAATTCATCTGGCAAGATTCAAATTGGGAGCCGAGAAGATGGACAAATTCATGGAATACAAGACACGAAGGTTACTAACAATACCTCTGGATCTATTAAATACCACCCCTATTGTTCAGCAAGCAGAGCATAGCAGGGAGCAGACTATTCAAAAGATTTTCGAAGAAAGTGAAACAAGTGAAAAGACCAGTGAACCGCTTAGCACAGATGTTCATATTGACCCCATCTTGATTAAAGAATGGGAGAAATTTGATCAATAGATCAAAAGCCAGAGCAATCCCCAAAACATTATCACATCAGCATCGCCTGCAACACAATGGCCCAATGTTCTTGATAGTGCGATTGAAGGAACACCCAGTAAAGACATAGCTCAGAAAGAGATTGAAATAATCCCTGAAAATCCTTCAGGAGAAATTACATTGAATATTGAGGAAATACCACCCTTGGATGTATTTTACAGTCCAAAACACAGGGTTGTAGTCAAGAGATAGAGGAAAAAGAGGAAAATAGACTAGACATCATCCACAGCTCCTCAATCTGAATTTATGAATGTTTTATGGAAGGATTTAGAGGTCAATCCTTCTGAGGATTTGACTAAGTTATCTCAATTTGCAGGGGCATACACAGCTGCTACAATTGATAAGGCAACTGAAGTTAACCAATTGTTCAAAGAAAAGGATCAAAGGATTAATCAGCTTGAAGAACAAGTAGTAGTAGAACAACAGAAGATTAATCAGCTTGAGGAACAATTGGTAGAAGAAAAACAAAAGAATGAGTAGCTTGAGGTACAATTAAACTTGGAGAAACAGAAGATCGACCAACATGCCATCCAAAAACAACAACAGTTGTCTCAAGAGCTCGAACAACTTCAATTGACACATCAACAAGAAATTAAGGCTAAAGAGGAGCAAATCACATAGCTACAACTCTATATAGAATAGTTCAGAGATTATCCCAAGGTTGAGGAATTTAAAAAAGAAGCCCTAAAGGCAAATAAAGCCTTATCTCAACAACTAAATCTACTTTGCCATAAAATATTTCTTATCGACCCATTATGCATCACAAATACATCACTGATTGATCAAGCAGTTAATACCAGATTAGAATTTGAGGATGCAGATGATAAGGTCACAAATTACCTCTCCTGGCAAAGCACAGAGGAAGGAAGAGCTACTAAACTACCGAAAATTCAAGAGTTGCATAAAGAAATATTGTTTTCGAAATGGGAAACACAGTTGATAAAGGCAGAAAGGGCTACCTCCAGGGCCAGGGCTATAATGAATAATGTGATTAAGATGGTAAATGATAATTTATATGGAGCCAATTTAATTTTTTATTGTTCCCCAGGAAATCTTCCAAAGGCATAAGTGTTAAAATTCAATGGAAGCAAGCTTTGGCCACCAAAGATGAACATCTCAATAGAATATAAAGCCTTAGATGGGATCCATATTGGTCCTTTTTGGTCAAGCTGCACAGCCAACAGATGACCATCAAATGCCTTGTTGATGCTGTTGATCGCATGATGCTTGAGTTTTTAGATGCCACATACATGGGACAACTACACTCTAGGATGAGTCATCCTCCAGAAATTCAAAACATGCTCTCAATTTTTTGGTTGCAGATACAAGAGAATAAATAGATGCGATGAATCTTTTCAAAGGCAATCGCAATACTATTTTTGCAATTCAAATCCGAGATTTTAATGTAGGCAGTTCCAATAACTCTCAACGATTTTTGTGAATAGCTTGTTTTAATTCTATTATAAAACCCCTTTCATGTTATTTTAGAAGGGGTCCTCAAATTGTACAAAAACCAGACTTGAGAAGTTGTACTTCTACACTTCTTAATTTATTTTTTATAAGCAGTGGATCAAGGTTTCAGATTTTTGTGAAAGAACTTCAATCAAGACCTGCATTTTTGTATCTCCTTGGAGTTTTTGGAATAAGAAGGTGGAACCAGAATGTTACTTACATAACGAGACTCAAATGCATTTAGTATTTCTATCACTGTTCTTTGTGTCTTGTTCTTTATGTAATTAGCATTCCGCTTAATTTGCTATTGTTGATGTATTAACATGCTTCAAGAAACTCTATATTATGTCACTTATGAATGATTTAGAATTGTTATATTAAAATATATATGTCAGCAATAAATGTTAGTATGCCATGCGATATGTTTTTACAATTAATTTGTTTAATTTCATAAAAAAAGTAATCGTTATTTAAATGCATCTTTCTATGGATAAGTAAATCATCTATATGATTATTTGTCTGCTAGGAATCATCAAGAATCGCATTGTTATGAGATTACCCGGGTTATATAGATATATTTGTATATTTTAGAGTTGTAGATTAAATCACCTATCATCTTTTTTATACATTTAAAACATTCATTCATCAAACCATACATTATGGGAACTGGTCCCATAACATCCAGTCGGAGCCACCACACCAAACGGAAAAGGAGTTGTACTAAGGTCCAGACCGAGTGTTATCCCCAATGTTGGTGCAATGATTTCAGAGGCATCAACAGGGCAATAATGCGTTTTTTCTTAAGGACATTGATGGAGCAGAGCTGCCTGGTGGACCTGTCAATGGCATAATGTTAAAACATCATTTTTTCCAAGAATAGAAGCATTTCTCACCAAAATCGTTGTAAATATCATTTTCTTAGTACTGTTATGATTAGGTAGCTCATGTCAGAAAGTTGAAGCCCAAGTAGAAGGCCTTGAGATTTTGGTCATGTTTGCCACCATAACTACAACAACAACAAAACAATTCACATGCATGAAAAAAATTGAAGGAGATGATATAAGGCTGTTGGTCAACGATTCTTGACACCTCATAGGGAGAGTTCCATCCCCAGCTAAAGCCACCATTAGGTTCCTATGATTCATAGGATCAAATGATGATTGAATGTTTTCTTTCAGTATATCAAATTGTAAATAATATTGCATGTTGCAAATGATTTCCAAAAAGAAAAAAATATATGAAAAGAGGGTATATAAAAAGAAAAATAGAATAAAATAATAAGGAAAAAGATGAAAAGAACCCCATGAAAAGAAAAAGAGTGAAAGTGATGCAAATTCAAATGCCACTAGGAGAAAAATAGTTTTGTTTTGAAAAATAAATTAGGAATTGTGTGCAGCTTGTTTTAAATGCCACAATCACAGATCTTTGTTTGAATCATACAGTATAATCATGGTCAAACACATTTGAATTTATGTTGTTAGACTAGAGAATAATTTAACCAAACTATTTAAACTTGGTTAAAATTAGGTAGATAGGTGAAGAAATTGATCCAATTGTTTAAGTTGGATTAATAATTTAAAGTTTGTAGGTTAGAACTTAGATTAGGATAAATCTCTCCTTCAAAGGAAAATAAGAAGGGTCTACACATTTAAATGCACCCTTGGTTTGTAGAAGATAGGCCTTGCTTTCAAAAATTAGGATGAAAAACATTAAAATCATATTTATGCATGCTTTAAAGTGATATAGGCTTTATCCTAACTTTTGGTGCTGATAAACAAAAGAGGAAAATGACAATTTTTTTTTTTCATCTATTGGATAAATGGCGGGCCCAATCCAAGCTACATGTCATTCACGATTGTAATCGACGATTGGCCCCCTACCCTTCCTACCTTTATCGGTGGAGGGGGGGTCTGAAAACTTGGTTTCACTTCCTCAACCCCACCTTATGTCACTCCTACATTCTTTCGCACCCCCCTCCTCTCAATACTGCATACCACCCTTCCCCAGCTCTGAAAACTTCCTAACCCTCTCCTTCTCACCAACGGTTCCCCGCACCTAAACCACTAATCCCTCTGCGACACTTGTCTAGTCGTCTCCCCTGCTCGTTGTGCATTAAATCGTCCCCTAAATTACCGTTAAACGTCCTAACAATCTTGCACCCTTAACCGACAATTCCTCAAACATAAAGAGCGCATCATCCATTCCTGTTACACTCTTTCTTGAATCTGGTCCCATGGATATTCTTTTGCATTTTCTCAATTTCAATTCATATAGGAAAATTGTCCCAACATTGAGCAGAAAACCAAGACGCAGTAGCACCAACTTCACCATCATTGCCAACCTCCATTATCAAGATTTTTCCTAGGTAAGTTGAACAACTCTTTAGTCTTTTCCAAATTGCTTCAAAATTCCCAATATGGCTCCCAAGAGAAAAACCAATATTAATAGTGAAAATCCTATGATTCCCCCATCAATTGACCTTGATCACATCCCCCTAGTTGACAGAGACTATAAAATATTAGAGCCGAAGTGTGAATTTAATTTATTCAAAGTACACAACTAGATCGAAGAAATTTTCCTTGACTAGAGCGATGAATTGGCCTCTGAAAATCCAATTTACCCCTTTACATCTCTCCCCAAACCCATCACTTCCTTGAATTTGTCCTCGAATGCCAAGCTTGTTACTTACCAAACCAGAGAGCCATTGTTGCCCACAATGGTAAAATTCTATTCACAATCACCCCTTAGTAAATTAATCAAATGTTACAGATCCCTCAGAATGATTCCATTATTCCTTTCTGAGTGGAAGCCCTGAATGAATTATATCAGAAGTTGACCTTTTCCCAAAGATCCAAGATTTTTGAAATCTTCCTACCTGAAGATGTCCAGCTCCCAAAAAAGAATCCACCATATCCCTCCTCCATTTTTCCAGACAAAGCTAAGCAAATCATTTCCATACTCTCATGTTTGCTAGGGTGTTATAATGATGAATGGGTAAATGAACCTATTTTAGGTTTTTTGTCCATTTTCTCCACTGAAGAAAATCCCTTAGTAATTTTCAATTTTAGCCAATTCCTTGCTGAGAACATTCATGAAAAATTCCTTAAGATTCAAATTGAAGGAATGTTCAAATATGCCTCTATTCTTGTGTATATGTTTCTATATTATCAAAAAGACAAGTTCCCATTTTCAGTACAAAAACTGAATGAACAAGGGGAGCCGCACTCAGTCATTTTTTGTACTTCCATGCCAAGAAGGAATTCAGAATAATATAGCTTCAAAGATTGTACTGATCACTTTATTCATCTAGCTACATGTTTGTTGAGAAGTGAGACAAAACCCAGGGTCAGTGAAGAGATTCAGAAGATTTTATACCTAAGTGAGTAGGTCATAACAAGTGACTAGTATTTATACCATAATTACACTGAAATAAGAGTGTATGGGTGTGAGTTGCCATCTTATAAACTTCCTAGTTAACTCCCAATGAGAATTTTTTATTTGGAATACATCAGGAAAATGATATACTTAGATGAGGTCCATTTCGAGTCAGCTAAGAAGAAATCACAATTCAGAATAAAGGTTCAAATAGGACCATTTATTTGCAAAATAAGGATAGTAGGAGAGGAAGCATATATCCTCCTAAAACAGATGATTTTTCCCTTTAACTTCACTTGGTCATATGACCCATTTGGTATGATCTCTAAACTAAGAGTGGAACAAAAAACCACTCCATATGTTCACACATGAAGGCCTGAAATTGAGAAATACATGAACCAAGATGAGTGGGAAGAAAATACTGTACAGGAAGAAAAGGAGCATTTGTGGTCTACCGTTACTTCACAAACTCCCACACCTCAGGAAAAAGAAGATAAAAGGCCATGGGAAGAAGAATCTCCTTCAGTCACGGATGTTTCAGCCAAAGAATTCAAAATTTACACCAAGAAAACAAGGACAAATCCTAAGATAGGTTTTTCAAAAGGAGTATGGAAAGCTCCTATAGTACTCAAGACTCCACATTTTCATGCAAGGGATAGCATCTTTATAGGATCTCCATTCACTTCAGTATCACAAGAGAATTTAGATATAACTTCGGCATCAAAATTAATCCAAGGTGAAATGGAAACAAACATAATTGACAAGTATAAGGATATGAAATGTAGAAATGATCTTCTCAAAGTTAGCACTTATGATCAATTTCAAAAAAAAAATTCCTCTACTCAGAATAGGCTCTTGTTAGCCTTCGACACTGAAAAAGGAAGAATGAATACGGAATTCTTGAAATCATAGGTCCTCCACCCTAAATCTACAGCAAATTACAACCAAAATACATTTGATTTTGATGCAAAGGATGTATATCCTGTAGATCAGATGGACATGAATAGGCAGACTCGGGAGATGATCTATTCTACATTGACGAGTATCACAATGTCTACTTCAAAATTGTAGGTATCCCTCACTAATATTCAATCCCAATTAAAATTTGAAAAGGCTTCTTCTTTAGCAAAAGATAATAGGATAAAATCCTTGGAAGAATTGGTCATTAAGATAGGATATGACCCAAGAAATGTTAAGGCAGCAGAAGAAATAGTTAAGAAGAAGAATGTTGACATAGCAACACTTAGAAAATAGTTGAAAATGTCAGCGACCGAGGATCCACAAGCAAAAGAAGTGGGGGAGACAAAGAGCCAAAAATAAGACATGCTCAGATTAATTATGGAGAAAAATGCATAGATAAGGGACATGGAAGAAGAAATGGACAAGTTGATCAAGGAGAAATAACAGAATGCACAACTAGCTATAATCCAACTTGATGTTGTACCTCTTGCAACAATAGTGGAAACAGGAGCTTCTACATCAACTACAATAGTAGCGGATACAAAAAATACAGTAGGAGTTTCTACATATACAACACCCTCTACACCAACTTCAGATGACCCAAATAAACTGGTAAAAGCCATGGAAGACATGTATTTACAATGGGAGGAAATCAAGAAACTACAAGGACAAGTGATGACTCTACAGTAACATAAAGAGAGAATTGGGAATTCTCAATTTACAAAGGTACAAAAATCACAAAGACTGATGAAAAGGATACAACAATTGGAAAAGGAATTTGTCATGATTCATACATTAGCTTAGGTAAAGGAGAATCCATATATCCACAAATCATTGATAGAGATCTGGCCATTAATACAAATTATTGTTTAGCAGAAGGAGATGATTCAGAAATCCAGAGGAGATATTCAAGAAATTAGGGAAATGTTGGGGGACAAGCCAACTGAAGCCACATACATCATGAAATTTCTAAATTCTAAAAACAAATACAAAACTAAGACCATATTAGAAATCAAGAAAGTATTGACCAAAAAAAATCTTATGTTGCAGCTAAAGAAAAAGTGTCAAGTTCTGGAGAATCGTGTCCAAATATTATTCAACAAGTTTAAGTTCCCCAGTCACAAGGGACTTCTAGGTTTGCTGGTGTTGATTGACACATTAATGACATTGCCCGATTACAACTATAAATTGATGGCCATTGCTAGAGACATTGCCAAATTTGCAGGAATAAAGGGGACTATAATAGGGAAAGCTTTCCTAGAAGCATTGAAATTTGATTTAGACATCCATCATGAAATCAAATATATTTTTATCACTAAGCCCACCTTTTCCAAATATACAGAGTTAGATGAAATTTACATGAAGTTACTCAAATTGTCAATTCCAAGTGAAGACAAGTGGGAAATATTATGTGACTTGAGTAAAAAGCCAATTCTTCTTCAACAACACAACAAACAATGCAACAAAAGTCAAGGGCTAGATCAACAACAGTCTCCATAGAAATAGTGCGAGCAATCCAAGTTGTTTAGAAATTCATAAATTACATCCTGATTGGTTATGACATGATATTTTGTAAATAAACTTATAAATACTTCTCTTTCCGAAGTATGAAGGGCTGGTTTTTGCATCTGAGAAAGCTATTGTACATTTTCAAGATTTAGCGGACTTATGAGTAATACAGAAAGATCTTTCACATGATTCTTGTGTCAAATTGTTGGTGAAGTGCATCTATCATGTTTATGTGTTTATCATTCTTTGTTTACCATACTCGTGTCTTCATAATCTGAATTATTCAATAGAAAGTTGAAGAACAAAATTTGATTTGATGTACACTATGATTCTAGCTTTCAATAATTTTAATGTTTTCAACTGATATTAAGTGAATGAATTCTTAATTTCTCTTTACTTAATGGAAATCCTTTCTCTTCTTCTTATTCACTTCATTTAAAATTAAAGAATCCAATTAGTTTGGTTGCCTTGCCCTGTGAAATCTATCTACAAAATACAAAAACAGATCCATCCTTTAAATCACAGACTGCACAACCCAATGCTAATCTAGACATCAATCAACCATACAATTCAAACCACTTCATAAAAAAAACCATGAACTTTTATAAATAGCCTAATATCCGAAACCAAACAAATATAAATTTGAAAAAGAGATTGTGGTGAAGTAAAATTATAAGTGCGGACACGAACGGATTCCTCTAGCCTGATAATGGGTCTAGCCACAATAGTTACATTTTATGGAAGATTTTCTTAGGTTAGAATCAATCAAGAGGGCCTACCTCTTGGTCACTTATCTTGCTTGATGATGTCCTCGCTTGCTCTCTCCAGCAATCTCTTGCTTCCTTCTTCAAGCTCCTGAAAGAAGTAAACAACAAGAGCACACAAACATAATAATAAACAAATTTCAATTCAACCTACTTAATCAGTCAAGAAGCATCAAGACATGAATATGTAATATTACAAAACATGCAGGAAATCAATCAATAGTTACATATATTAATATCAAAGAGAGATTACAACCATTTGTTTTGACGTCGCAGTCTTTCTCTGACAAGACCAGGTTCCCACACCTTTCTACTAGCACTTCATGATGGCTTCAAACAACAATAGTTGAAAGACTCTTCCCTTTAGGATTCACTCCAAACCAAACAAAATTCTCCCTCACACAACTAGATGGCTACAACTAGTAATAACTTGCTTGTCTAATAGCATACTCACACTCAGCCAACACTCTAATTATATCACTGCAACTAGTTTGTGCTTGGGAAGAAGGGAGGTTTATATAGGAAAGATGGATGGGAGATGGATCCTCTTCTCATGGGAAAAGGACTTATCCCTTGAGGTAGTTCCATCATTATAGGGGAAAGGAGCCCAACTTGTCATCCTCAACCCCATCCGGCAAAACCATTTACCATACTTCCATTACAGAGCTTCTAGAGATGGAAGCTTTAGCTCTAATTTAAAAAACTTTCCATAATAGGACCGGCGGGATTGGAACACATCTCAGTCACACCAATCGGTGTGGGGAATAGTGCTAATCTCTACACATTGGCATGGGGGATACAAAGGCCATTGGCATGAGTCTTGTAAATTGGGCAAAACAAAAGCTTCAGGGGAAATGGTGCAAAAGAGAAATGATCTGCTCATGAAGAGGGACATAATGGGAGTTTCTCCATGATGAAAAAGCATGCGAGGTTCACTATAAAGGTCCTCTAGGATCAAGGAATAGGGAGTACAAGGACAGTGACAAAATGCTGTGTAACAGATTGCCCCTAAAGCGTGAAGGCCGAATCAGAGTGAGGGATGAAATGCTTTATAAATCAGTGTGGGGAATTGGTCTTACGTCAGAAAACTTGCAAGAAAGTACATATACATATACATAAACTGAGATCTCTGTCAAGAGATACATGAATCGTGGCATGGACGCATCCATCCACATAATAGTCATGTAAATGGATCCAGGTATGGGCATAGCCATCCGTCAAAGAGGATCATAATGAAACCAAGGTATGGTCGCAACCATCCAATAATGAGAAGGATCACATATGATAACTTATGATTTGGTCATAGTCAGCCATCTGAAAGAGACATGCATATCATCATAACCATGTCACACCATTTCGCAAGGTACTATCAGCACAATTCATGGAATGTGAATACAAGAAATGAAGTCGAACATCCATGAAATCACTCAATCAAAAGCCAATGATGTGAACTTGTCATCGAGTGCGAAGAACTTGCCATTAAGGCATGCAAGCTCTAAGGTACTTGAAGGGAGTCTCTCGATCAACTTCCTAGATAATGAGCTGGTGTCGATGGAAAGTGAATGTATCGAAGGAGGGCCATAATGAATCCCACATCATCGACGTGAGACAAGAGGATGCAAAATGATTTTGGATGATACAGAGGATCAAAGGTAAGTGTAACTACAAAAGGAAAACTCTTGAACATATCAACAACACAACTTGAAGTTTGGCAACTTTTTGATCCATAGGATCGGTGGTCATGGTGACATAGCAGAGATTATATGGAAGGAAAAAATGAATAGCCCAAAACTAGGAAGGTCGACGATGTAAAGGAGGATGTCCCAACCCGACATGAATCAAAGACTGTCATGTTCAAGAGTGAGCTGTTGACACAACTCGATAGATTTCCAAATTTTTCCCCCACCATTTCTGGCGAGTACCCCAATTATTTTTTATCGCAAGCTTGAAGGGGATAGCATATGCTTGCACTGTAAGTTCATCCTTCAGACGAATCCAACCTAGTAATTTTAATGAGCCCTAGGAAGGAGAAGTTCATGTTCGTCATGGTGACGAATCCAATGTCGTTTAATAGTTTAACGAGTCCAACAAAAGTGTAACTCGATATATTTTTCATTTCTAGAGAGTTTGAAAAAGACACGTAAAAGAAAACTCCACATGGTCCATTTTCGTACATTTGTGTCTCTCGAGCCTGAAAAGGTAGAAAACAATACCTGAGAGAACCGCTCGACCATTTCAGTCAAGGATTTTTTTCATAAATAATGCCTCCCAGCCTGAAAAAGGGGTAAACTTATGCTGGATGCATGATGTTTCGCATTCGTTAACGAGTTCAAAATGACAAGGGCTCAACCATCCTTTTGTTTTGAAAGGGTTGGAAAAGAGATGAAAGTGGACCCCCCATTTATATTTTCTTTAACAAGTCAAAAAGGGAAAAATGCTCAGCGATCTTTTCATATGAGTTTAACGAGTAGAGAAAAGAGCTGAAATATGACTCATTTCCATCGTCAAACATCCATCACCTGTCACTGCACAAGCAAGGCAAAGTGTATTATTGAGTCCTTGAGGCAAAATAGGTCAAAATTATTTACAAAACCTGGTATTTTCATGAAAAAATTAATAAATAGGGGAAAAGTAAATATATTTTTACCATTTACCTTTTTACCTTTGCAGTGAAGACTTCTATCCTCTTTTGCCCTAGTTTTTCCAGAGCGAATTGTAGGAGATCCGGGAGGCCAATCGACAAGCTGTCAGTCTCAGGTAATAGCTGAAGCCTTGAGCTCCATTTTTATGCTATTCATTTATGCTTTTAACCATTTTTTGGATTTTTAGGGAGGTTTTTGAGAAAAAAATTCACCCTCGATGGGCACAATTTTCGGGCATGGGATCGCACCGACCAAGGGTCATTTGCACAGCCATCCACACCAACCAGTGTGACAATTTCTAAAACAGGCACTTAGCACCATGGATAGGTCAAAAGCAAATTTTCTCAATAATTGACCATTAAAATTTGATTTTTATATACCAAAATTGATGATTGACTCAACTAAATGGCTTTTGCAGGAGAGAAAACACAAAAAATGGTGGATTGGAAGAAAAGAGAACACGAATATGTGGACACCTAGGCAATGAATGATCAAAATTTCATGGAGGCTTTGAGGGCTTATGGGCTCCTCAAATTTTTCCTTACACCAGGGATGCGGGCCCAGCTCGAATTGCTTCGATATTTGATAAGCCTTTGGGACATCAATCATGAGATTTTTGTCTCTATGGACTAGGAGATGGAGCTGACAACTTCAGACATTTACTTCATCACTGGGTTGTCTCACAGAGGTGAGCCAGTGAATTTGTATGGATCACGTCCAGTTTGGGCAAGCATATCTTCCCTGCTTGCCGCGCATTGTCCTAAGGCCTTGAAATCTAAAAGCGGGAAGATTGATATTTCCAGTGTACAGGATTTGACACTGAAAGTGCTTCAGTTGACCATCAACAGAGTGGTGGGGTACCAGGTAGAACATGAGACTATTAGGTCAAAGTTCCTTTACGCTATAGACTACACAGCTTCCATGATCTTCAACTGGGTAAAGGCCATGAAGATGAATATCAAGCACTAGTTGTCCAAGGCGAAGGCAGGAAATTTGAAGCAATTTGGCTTCGAATCAATACTTGTACCTTCTTCCTAGAACGAGTGCCATTGTTCTAGTATTAGTTAACTAAGGTTGATCCTCCTGCACCATGTGATCTGTGGATGGCCTGCTGGAGTCGTTTGATGCCCAGGATCACTAGGGGTTAGCAGATGTCCTACCGACCAGTATTCTTCTCGTGGTTATGAAAATAGAAAATTGTCGTGGAGGATTGGCCGTACAGCGACACTGATTTCCATGGAGACCTGGATATGCCCCTGCCAGATGAGGAGGACTTTGATGACGAAGGTAAAAAACCAAACCAAATTTTGATTTTGATGTTTTAATTGTTTTTTGTATATGCATGCTTATAAAATTTCTCTTGTGTATGCAGAGGTTGGACCAGAGCGACCAGCCGAGATGTCCTCGATAGCTAGGCGCTATCCTCTGTTGGAAATAATATTAAGAGGGGGGGTGAATCAATATTATCAAATCAATTATTTTTCATTTCACAATCAGATTTGTATATGCTACTTCAGCTATGGGAAACTGCGTATATATGCTACTGTGTCTAAAGAAACCAGCATATATCAGAAAACTTAAGATTCATTAATTGTTGATCTTTAATTAGTGCATCAGGACTTCATTAATCATAAGAACAGTAAATAGGAGCAGTAAAACAGAACAGTTCATCACACACATGGACACAAAGATATAAGGTGGAAACCCAATGTGGGTGAAAGCCACCTGTTGCAATTCGTCTCTATCTTCTTTTAATTAGAAACTTCTTTTTACAATGATTTTGTACTGGTGCAATCTTATACCAATACACAGGTTGCTACCTACAGAAGGCTACAACCTTCTCTTTTCTTCAAGGGACCACGTTTCATAAATTTTCAGATTGGATCCATGAATAACATCAATCAAACATCAAGTATATTTGTATCAACCAATCTCCTTTGCACCATACAAAACTGAATCAAATAGTCACTTCTTTGAATGATGTACCCAGAAAACAATAACAGTAACCAGACACCAATTCTGAACCCAGACCACTGCAGCAATAAACAAAAGTAGCTAAAACATATATCAAGAGACGTACGCTACTTCAATGTATACAACCTGCGTGCATATGCTTCTAAATTAAGGCCAACCTGCATATATGCTATTTTGAATTACAGAACCAGCGTGTATACACGCCTTTGCTTCGCTGAACCTACGTACAGATCTATAAAATATAATTCATCCTTTTTACTTATTCAGACATCAGTTATACCTAGATTATCAGATTTATAGATCTAGTCATGCGCCAAAAATAACATATCAAAATCACACAAAGATACTACTATTCAAGCCTTAAGATCTTGACCCATCAATAGTACATATCCTTCTTCTTGCGCTCAGGTTCCTCCTAGATTCAGATCTAGCTATGCACCATAACCCAATGACCAGTATTTCAGATTTAGCTCTTCATCAGATATTTGATACTTAAGTCAATGTCCATGCCTAATGATCTCCTTCCCCTTTTATAGTCTTAGGCCTTACACAATACCATGGTTCAAAACCATAACAAATCAATACCTTGGAACAAATACTTGGGTTCAACACTTCAGACGAGATACTATGGTCCAAAACCATAGGTCCAAATACCAAGGACTAAATACCATGGACCAAAAATAAGTTTTCCCACACGTACGCACTTTTTCATGCATGAAAGTGCGTGCATACGCATACGCGACTTTTGATCGACAATCCCACATGTATACACGACTTCGTCAAAGGAAACCTGCGTATATTCATTTTGAGAGCCTAAACAGTGATATGCCATCTTAGTGAGTTGCCATCTAGGACAACACCTGTGTCATAGTGCCAAACTTGTGTCATAATGCCAACAATCTCCCCCTTTGGACTTGATGGCAACCCCAAGTCACTCAAAGTCATTCTCCCCCTTTGACATCAAGGGCAAAGGGTTATGCTCCACCTGAGTTCATGTTGAATCTCTGCTCTGTTGTGCTGTCCATGCTCCCCCTGACTGTAGGTAGGGTCTGCAAGAAGATACATAACTTTGTACATCATAAATGACCTTCCTACCACCAAAGACTCATACATACATCCATCTCCCAACCAAGTGGGGATTGACTCATCCACCCAACCAAGTGGGGATACACCAAAAGTTTACACAAGATAAAGCAAGAACATTACATTATCCATCCCAGCCATAGTGGGGAAATCAAAGTAGGCCATTACATGACCTTGATAAGAAAAGAAATACATAACATAGAGATGAAATATCTACAACCAGACTATGATAGTTATCAACAACTATCATCAGCAGCATCTGTCAATCATCATTCAAACTAGCAACCATGTTCTCCTTCTGCACTTGTTCCCCCTGAAACCAAAACACTATGAACTTGAACCAAGATCTTCTAGAATAATGCCAACAATGCATTATTAGAAGAATATGTATGCTCCCCCTGAACCTGTGCCAGATGGTCTCTGTTAGACCCATATCAGACTCCTTTCATCCTGAGCCTGGCCCACTGTTTGTCTTCAAACCAACATATACGCGACTGTATCCACATAAACCGGCGTATGTACATGGATTCTCCTCATTAAACTCGCGTACAACCACTTTTCTCTGAAACAAACAAGTTTCAACAGCAAGATGATGCATCAACTACTCCCAGCTTCTGTTTGAGGTATTCAAATGTCTCCCTGGGCAGTGGTTTGGTGAGTATATCAGCAACCTGTTCCTTGGAGGGAACATACTCCAATTTGACCTTTTGTTCAAGCACTTGTTCTCAGAGAAAATGATATTTGATAGGTATGTGCTTGGTCTTTGAATGCATGACTGGATTTTTTGAAATGCTGATTGCACTTGTATTATCACATAAAATAGAGATAGGTGGAGTACAAGTGATTTTAAAATCTTGTATAATTTGCATCATACAAAGGAGTTGTGTGCAGCAAGATGCAGCAGCCACATATTCTGCTTCAGCTGTAGATAAAGCAATTGAACTTTGCTTCTTGCTGAACCAAGAGACTAATCTGGAACCCATAAAGAATGCACCACCACTAGTGCTTTTTCTGTCATCCACGCTTCCTGCCCAATCTGCATCTGTATATGCATGAAGTGTGAGATCTGTATCTCTAGGATACCATAAGCCATAGTTTTGTGTCCCTTGAAGATATTTGAAAATTCTTTTAACTACCTGAAGGTGTTCTTCTTTCGGATTTTCCTGGAATCTTCCAACTATTCCCACTGCATGCATGATGTATGGTCGGGTACTTGTCAGATAGAGTAGACTACCAATCATGGATCTATAGGTTGGTTGATGTACTACTGCTGAATCATCATTGGCGCTGAGGCTGCATCCTATTACCATAGGGGTACATACTAGTTTTGAATCTTCCATGCCATATTTCTTCAAGATCTCCTTGAGGTACTTGGTTTGTGACAAAAAGATACCGTCTTTATTTTGTTGGACTTGTAAACCAAGAAAATATGTCAGCTCACCAAGCAAGGACATTTCAAACTCTTTCTGCATCAGTAAATCAAAATTTTGACTCATGGCTTCATTGCTACCAAAGATGATATCATCAACATACACAATAAGTATTAGCAATTTATCATTCTCAATTTTTATGTGTAGATTTCTATTTGTTGATCCTTTTGAAAAACCTTGTTGATGGAGGTATTTGTCCAAACGATAATACCAAGCCCTTGGAGCCTGTTTAAGACCATAGAGTGCCTTCTTAAGTCTGCATACAAGTTTTGGATCATTTCCAAGGATGAATCCATCTGGTTGCTCAATATACACTTCTTCTTCCAAGTCTCCATTTAAAAAGGCAGATTTCACATCCATTTGAAAAACTTTGAACTTTTGAAAGCTAGAAAGAGCAAGGAACATTCTTATGGCTTCAAGTCTAGCAACTGGTGCAAAAGTTTCTTCAAAGTCTATACCTTCTTGTTGAGCATACCCTTTACAAACAAGTCTGGCCTTGTTTCTAATAACATCTCCATTTTCATTCAACTTGTTTTTGAATATCCATTTTGTCCCTATGACATTCTTATCGTTTGGTCTAGGAACCAACTCCCAAGTGTTATTCTTTTCAATCTACTCAAGTTCTTCATTCATGGCCTTGACCCAACATTCATCTTTGCATGCTTCTCTTACATTTTGTGGTTCAGTGGAGGAGAGCAATGCTAGATAGCTTGAAGCTTCTAAAATAGTTCTTCTTGTTTGTACACCTGCCTCTTTCTACCCCAAAATTTGAGTTTCTGGATGATTCTTCTGAACGTACCTAGATGGAGTCTTTTCTTCTATCCTTATCTGTTCTTCTGGTGCCTCATGGGTATCTTCTTCATCATAAGTTTGATTTAATGTTGAAGGATATTCCTCATCATCTTTGAAATCTTCGGGTTTTACCTACCTAGGAATGTTTCCTTCTTCATCAACCACTACATCAATACTTTCAACAATTTTTCCAAGTCTTTTATTGTAACACTTGTATCCTTTGTTGTGGGGAGAATAACCAAGGAGAATGCCTTCATCTACTCTAGGTTCAAACTTGCCAAGGTTTTCATCAATCCTTTTGATGTAACATTTGCTTCCAAAAATCTTGAAGTATTTAACTGTGGGAGTCTTACCATACCATAGTTCATGAGGAGTTTGAGTGCTGTTCACCCAGATGTTGTCTTGTTGAGAATAGTAACCGCAACAAATGCAACTTCACCCCAGAAGGTTGCAGGAGTTCCAGACTCATCAAGCATAGCACGAGCCATTTGTTGAACCATTTTGTTCATCCTTTCCACTACTCCATTTTTCTGAAGAGTCCTTGCAGTAGAGAATTCCCTTCTTATTCCATGTTCTTCACAAAAATCGAAAAATTCATCCGAGGTAAATTCCCCTCCTCGATTAGACCTAAGGCATTTGATTCTGCGATCTAATTCATTTTCAACCAAGGCTTTGAATGCTCTGAACTTTTCGAAAGCTTCGTCTTTATGCTTTAGGAGTCCTATCCAACTCATCCTTGAAAATTCATCAATGAACAATATGAAGTATTCTTCTCCTCGAGGTGACCTCTTCTTAGTTGGACCAAATACATCAATATGGACAAGTTCAAGTGGCCTACTAGCTTATCCTTCCTTCTCAGGGAAATCAGTTCTGGTTTGGTTCCCAAACTGACATGATTTGCATATTGTATTACTTGGAATTCTGATATCAAGGAGATCACGAACCGCTTGATATTTGCATGTTTTCCTTATCTGAGAGAAGCTTAGATGCCCCAATCTTCTGTGCCATAGCCAGTGTTCATCATTCTTGCTTAGATAGCATTGTTGTTGTCCTCCCTTGAGTATGTATAAATTATTTGGTGTTCTTATGCCTTTGATCACCGTTTCTCCTATATCAAGCTCACAAACAATACATCCATTTGATCGAAATATTACCTCATTTCCTTGATCACACATTTGACTGACACTCAATAGATTATGCTTTAAGCCATCAATATACATGACATTTCCAGCTTTGACCTTTTCTTTCAAAATAACATAACCTTTACCATTTATGAATGCAGGGGTGTCATTTCCAAATGAGACCTTCTTTTCCTTTTCTAAGGCACTATATGATTGAAGTTTTTATTTATCCCCTGTCATATGTTTCGAGCATCCACTGTCGATGTACCACTGATTTTCCTACCCTTCCACATATAAGGCTATACCACATCTTTCTGGTTGCGATTATTTCTTCCTCCATGTTTTGGGACTCAATGAAGCTTTCTCCTTCTGAGTTGTTTGCCGAAACCTACTCCTGCATTCAGAATCTTCATGATCGAAGTTGTTACAAATAGAACATTCTATTTCATTTTCAAGAGCATAAAAGTTATTGTAGGTTCTTTTCATGATTCCAGTCACACTCCTTTGATTTCGTGCTTCTCTGGTCATGATGGTCTTGTAGGCAACACATTGAGCTACTTTGTGTCCAAAGTTATGACAAGAGAAACATTGGCCATTGAAGAAATTCCTGTGATTATCAAGCCTTCTATCCAGGTGATTGTAATTTCCATAGCCATTCATTCTTGAGGTAAATTGAGAATGATTTACCTGCGGTTGGTTGTAGCTTCTGTTCATCCTTGAAGTAGATTTCTCTCGATTTACTTGGTGATCTCTGTTCATTCTTGAAGTAAATTGTCCCTGATTTACCTGGTGATCTACATTGTGCCTTTGTTGTCAATTGTCAACCTGTTCACTTCTCCTTGCTGCTTCAAGATAACTTTTGGAGGTAGATGGCTTCTGTGCTTGAGATTCTTCTTCAGTATACCCAAGACCTGTCTTGATTAGAGGAGAACGCTGCACTTTGATAATCTCATCTAAAGTTTCAGATCCTTTAGCAAATCTAAGATTAAGAGCTTTTGTTTTCTCAATATCTTTTCTAAGTCCCACAATTTCACATTCTAACTTTTCATTGTGTTTTTCCCTTTTAGCAAGTTGGAATGTCAAGTATCTATAATCATATTCTTTTCTTCTAAACAAATTTTAAGTTTAGAAATTTCTTCATAAAGACCTTCTTCATCTATGGCATCCAAGAAATCATCATCTTCAAAAGCCATCAAGAGTCTATAATCATTACCTTGTTCATCTTCATCACTATTTGAAAATCCATCACTGTCTTCATGTGTATAATAGCTCTTCTTACTTACATTCTGTTTTTTTTTCCATCTAACTGGTTCCTTACCTTTGTCAAGCTTATCTTTATGAGGACACTTGGCTGCATAGTGACCGACTCTTCCACAAGCAAAGCATTTAAAAGGTATCTTACCTCTGAATCTTCCAGAACCCCGTTGAAGGTTCTTGACAAAGTTTGATTCTTCCTCTCCTTCTGACATATGTCCTAACTCATTGTATTCTCCTTTTCCTGAGGCTTTGAATGCAGATTCTCTCATGTCTGATGGTCCCCCTTTTCTCATTTCGAAAGTAGTTAGGATTCCGTGCAGCTGTGACATGGTAATGCTTTGAAGATTCTACTTTTCTTCTATGGCCGAAACTTTTGATTCAAACTTAGAAGACAAAGATCTTAGAACCTTTTCAACCAAAGTAGCTTCTTTTATCTCTTCACCCAAGTTTTTCATACAATTAACAATCTCATCTATACATAAGAAATAATTAGACACACTTTCATCATTGTGCATTCTGAGATTTTCATATTGGATTCTGAGAGTTTGTAGTTTCGCACATTTTACTTGATCATCTCCTTCATAGCTCAGAACGATCTTGTCCCATATTTCTTTTGCAGTTTTGAGCTGCATAACCTTGACGAATTCTGATTGAGATAAACTCCCTAATAGAGTATTGACAGCCTTTGCATTTGTTTAATACTGCTTTTTACTAGCCATATCTATAGGAGTTGCTGATGGAAATGTGTATCATGTTTCCACGATATCCCAAACTTCTGTACCAAGAGATTGAAGATAGGCTGTGATTCTTACCTTCCAATAGACAAAGTTGCTTCCATCAAAGATTGGTGGCCTGATAGATGCCTCCTTTTCGTAGTTGCTCATGATGATAGATCTTCCTTCAAGCGATCAAGCCTCTTCTGAAGGACCTGCTCTGATACCAATTGTTGGAAATAATACTAAGAGGGGGGGTGAATCAGTATTATCAAATCAATTATTTTTCATTTCACAATCAGATTTGTATACGCTACTTCATCTATGGGAAACTGCGTATATACGCTACTGTGTCTAAAGAAACCAGCGTATATCAGAAAACTTAAGATTCATTAATTGTTGATCTTTAATCAGTGCATCAAGACTTCATTAATCATAAGAACAGTAAACAGGAGTAGTAAAACAAAACAGATCATCACACACATGGACACAAAGATATAAGGTGGAAACCCAATGTGGGTGAAAACCACCTGCTGCAATTCATCTCTATCTTCTTTTAATTAGAAACTTCTTTTTACAATGATTTTGTATTGGTGTAGTCTTATACTAGTACACAGGCTGCTACTTGTAGAAGGCTACAACCTTCTCTCATTCTCCAGCTTCTCCTGGTAGGGAGCTACAACCCCCTTAGCTCTTGTACTAGCTGAGGTATTAGTATGTAGGTGCTAACCTACAGAAGGCTACAACCTTCTCTTTTCTTCCAGGGACCACGTTTCATAAATTTTCAGACTGGATCCATGAATAACATCAATCAAACATCAAGTATATCTATATCAACCAATCTCCTTTGCATCAAACCAAATTGAATCAAATAGTCACTTCTCTTAATGCTGTACCCAGAAAATAGTAAAAGTAACTAGACACCAATTCTGAACCCAAACCACTGCAGCAATAAACAGAAGTAGCTAAAACATATAGCAAGAGACGTACGCTACTTCAATGTATACAACTTGCATGCATACACTTTTGAATTAAGGCCAACCTGCGTATACGCTATTTTGAATTACAGAACCAGTGTGTATACACGCCTTTGCTTCGCTGAACCTGCGTACAGATCTATAAAAGATAATTCATCCTTTTTACTTATTCAGACATCAGTTATACCTAGATTATCAGATTTATAGATCAAGTCATGCGCCAAAAATAACAGATCAAAATCACACAAAGATACTACTATTCAAGCCTTAAGATCTTGACCCATCAATAGTACTTATCCTTCTTCTTGCGCTCAGGTTCCTCCTAGATTCAGATCTAGCTATGCACCATAACCCAATGACCAGTATTTTAGATTTAGCTCTTCATCAGATATTCAATACTTAAGTCAATGTCCATGCCTAATGATCTCCTTCCCCTTTTATAGTCTTAGGCCTTACACAATACCATGGTTCAAAACCATAATGAATCAATACCTTGGACCAAATACCTGGTTTCAACACTTCAGATGAGATGCTATGGTCTAAAACCATAGGTCCAAATACGAAGGACTAAATACCATGGACCAAAAATAAGTTTTCCCACATGTATGCGCTTTTTTGTGCATGAAAGTGCGTGCATATGCATATGCGACGTTTGATCGGCAATCCCGCGTGTATACGCGACTTCATCAAAGGAAACCTGCGTATATTCATTCTGAGAGCCTGAACAGTGATCTGCCATCTGAGTGAGTTGCCATCAAGGACAACACCTGTGTCATAGTGCCAAACCTGTGTCATAATGCCGACATCCTCGTCCTATTGACGCTATTGCTCCTTATCAGGAAGGAAGCAATAACGAGGAGGAGATTGCGAGGAACCTCAAGGGGTTGACTCATGGTATCCCTGAGTATGCTTAGATAGGAGACATGCCTCAGCAGTACCAGAGATCAGATCCACTGATTACTGAGTCGTGTAGTGCAAGTTGTTTTGTGTTATCATGACCACCATGCTGAGTAGTTCCTAGGTCCAGTACTTACATATTTTTTGAGGCCTGTGTGCCACAGATGTACGAGGCCTGCGAGCTGCTAATGTTATTGGAGACATACATATTATTTTTTGGGGTTTTGATGTATCAAACATTTTCACATATGTATATATGTTATATTTTCCTGTCTATTATGGTACAAATGGTTTGTCTTATCTTTTACATGTTTCGTAAATGTCTATCCAACAAGTAATTAGCTAATGCATCTGTTAATGTATTCATGCATCTAGGAATATGATGATATGTGATATAATCAAAATGCCTTTCCAACAGATGGATATGGAGTTACATTCATAATATTTTAGGTTTCCTGATGGAAAATTGCTAATTGAGCTGAAGGACAACAAGCTGTGAATCTAGGTTGACAACCAATTCTCTGATGCCTAGAGCAATGGCTTCTGATAACAGTTCGATGACCGCACTGTATTCAGCAATGTTGTTGGTTGTATGACCTAGGTAGATACCTTTAAGATCAATCAACTCACCATTAGGGTTGTAGATAGCCCATCACACGGATGATAGGTTCCAGGTACTTCGGTAAGCACCATCAACAAAACTGACATGAGGAGCTGCAGACATGTGTACAGCATGAAAATCACAGTAAACAGGAAAGTTGTTTGAAAAGTTCCACACAAAACCACACTGTACAGATATGAATCAAACATTAATGTACATAAGTAACCATTCAAGATGACCTAAGCATAGTACTTTGTGAGGTAAAGCCCGTTTCAGGGCTTATCGAGAGGATTTCCTTCATAATCAATAAGTTCATAGGCTCTTTTCTGCAAAACACGTTTTACAATATAGGGCCTGTGCCACATAGGTTCCAACTTGCCTGCCCCCAGCTTATCATTATCTTGGGCGTATATCAGTACCAAATCACCCTCAGAGAAAACACGGGGGGAGACTGACTGGTCGAAATGGGATTTGACCTGTTTCTTTTGTGCTCCGTTGACCAAGGCAACGAGACGACGAGTCTAGTCTAGTCGTTCCAAATATAAAAGGTGTTCCTCTTGAGGTGATGTTTTAGGGAGGAGTTCAACAACTAAATTAAGTGAAGGAATCTCACATTTGATCGGCAATGTTGCTTCTAGACCATAAACCAACTGGAATGGTGTGAAACCAGTGGTGTCTTTGGTTGAAGTTTGGTAAGCCCACAGAGCTGAAAAAAGCATGAGATGCCAATTTGATTTGTGCATCCCAATAGTACGCTAAAGCATGGTGACCAAAACTTTGTTCACGGCTTCAACTTGGCCGTTGGCCTGAGGGTAATATGGGGTTGAGCCATCGTGGCGCAAGCCCAATGCAGATGTCAGTTCTGCCATCATGTAATCTTTGAAGTGGGAGCCATGATCTGTGACAATGGCTTGGGGTACGCCGAACCTAGAAATAACATGGTTAAAAAGGAATTGAGCTGTCATCTTACCATCTGTCGAATATGTAGGCATCGCTTCGGCCCATTTGGTGAAGTAATCCACAACAATGATAATGTAGCCATGCCCCCTGGCCGAATGAGGGTTACATGTCATATAATCGATGCTCCATTTGGAAAAGGGACCAACGATAATGACGGGGTGTAGATGAGATGGTGGGGCACGCATCTTGCGTTGGTAGATTTGGCATTCATGGCACTTGCGGACAACAAAAATACAGTATTTGAAGATGGACAACTAGAAATAATCAGCACAAATGATTTTCTAAGTTGTAGCATAACCAGACATATGACCACAACATGCCCCGGAGTGGAAATCATTGAGAACTCTTTCAGCTGCCTCAATCATAAGGCATCGAAAAAGAACATAGTCAACACCGACACGGTATAAAGTATCATCAATAATACGGTAGGGTTGAGAATGATGCTGAATCCTTTGACGATCATCTCTAGTCAACGCGGACTGAAACATGGAGGTTTGGAGATACACGATGATATCACCGTACCATGGATCAAGGGTGCTAATTAGAAAAAGGTTCTCGTCTGGGAGTTGTTCATCTACACCAGCAGGGAGAGCTTTGGAGGGAAGGGAATAGATCAATTCTATGAAAACAAGTGACTTCTTAGATTTGGCCATAGTGAAGACCAAATCAAATTCTTGTAGGATAATGATCCATTTAGAATACTTGCCCCATAGCAACTAACGAGTCAGGATGTAGGTCATAGGGTTGCATTCAAAAATCACTGTAGTCATTCATAAGAGAATATAATGTCGAAAACGTTGAACAGCCTGGATGGTGGCCAAAGCCAACTTCTCCACATGGGCATAACGCATTTCAGTGTCGAGGAGATTCCGACTCAGGTAGTAGATGACATGTTCAGTGCCTTTGTTGTTGTCATGAACTAACACCATAGCTATGGTGCTAGGGGCTATGGCTAGGTAAAGGAAGTAATCCCGATAATAATCTGGTGGATGCAACAGAGGAGCATTTATGAGGACAGCCTTAAGATCATTGAAATATTTTTGGGCTATCTCGTCCCATGCAAAGGGTGTTCCTTGTTTGAGTAACCAGGTAAATCCTGTAGCTAACCCGGTGTAGTTGGGTATAAACTGACAAAGAAAGTTAGCCTTGCCCTAAAGGCTCTGGAGTTGGTGTAGTGAAGATAGAGGGGGTAAATTTACAATGGCCTCGACTTTTAGCGGATCCAGGTGAATCTTGTCCTTGGAAACGATGAAGTCGAGGAGTCATCTTGATTCCACGTAGAAAACACATTTGTGTGGATTTAACCAGATGTTATAGTGCCTGCAGCATAGAAAAATCTGTCGTAGATGGTTCGGGTGATCTTGTTGCTTACGAGAATGGGCAGGAATGTCATCCAAGTAAGGTTGGACAATGTTGCGAATATCATGAAATGCATAGGACATTGCCCACTGAAATGTGGCCCAGCATCATTTAGGTCAAAAGGGAGCTTCTTATATGTGAACGTACCCCATGGGTAGATAAAGGTTGTCTTCTCTTGATCAGCCGGTGCAATATTGATCTGGTTGTAACCAAAAAAACCGTCCATAAAGGAAAAAATATCGCTCTTGGCACACTCATTGATGATTTGATCAATGAAGGGAGTAGGATAGTTGTCTTTAGGACAAGCACGATTAAGATCTAGATAATCCATGCAAATGTGGATAATGCCTTGTTTTTTTATTCACCGGGACAATATTGGACACCCAGTCTGTAAGGGGAATGGGATAAATAAATCCAGCTTTTAGAAGCTTTTCGACTACGCCCTTAATAGTAGCAGCCTTTCTAGGGTGCATCGAATGAAGTCATTAGCAAACGAGCTTCGCATTTGGATACATTGGTATTTCATGCACCACAATACTGGGATCAATGCCAGGAATTTCTTCATAATACCATGCAAACACATCACAGATTTCTTGAAAAAGATGAGTATATGTCTTAATCTCATCTGGAGAACAAGATATCCCAATATGAACGTGTTCAACGACATCGGATTTGATAGAAATGTCAATTGACATAGTTTGGGTAATATTACCCAGATTTCCCTCCAGCCATACTTCATAAGTAACAGTTGGTGGTGGAAATAGAGAAGAGGGTTCTTCGAAAGAGGTAGACATGACCATCGGGAAAGGCAGGAACGAGGAGCAATGATGGGTATCTATCCATGGTGGTTCCTCGAGAGACATGATTTCCATGATACCTTCATCAACGAGGAAGGTCTCGGTTAAGGGATCAGATGATTTGAAAGTGCCAAGCCAGGGGGATTGAGAATACATATCAAGAGAAATATTTGAAATATGAGAATCACAGGATGTAGAGTTCACAGCCAAAAAAATTTCCACGTAATTGATTTCGGCGGGACTAAGCGGCATGACGTCGCCCCAAGCATTAACTAGATCTGGTGTAGGTATGACCCAGGGACCATATTTGACCGAGATCATGTTGACGAAGGCAACATGAGGAGGTGGGAGTGGAAAAATCCCCATTAAGGTAGAATCTTTGAAAATACCTGCCCCCACACTCTCAAAGGGAGCACCAGAGTGCTTGACATACAGAATGTTTCCATCGGATGAGGAAGATGTAAAGAAAGAAATCTAATCAACGGTGACAATCCTCCCTTAATGGGGAAAATGAATCACACGAAACAAACAGGAGGCCATGGCATGCATGGCATGAGTCCAAATTCGGCCGAGTAGAAGATTATAATTGAGATTGGTGTCAACAATCTCTACTTCGACTTGCATTGTCTTTCCTTCCAGGGTGATGGCAAGGTTGGGTAAAACAGTGAAGGGTCACGAATTGCGCCCATCGAAAGCTTTCAATGTGTTTAGAGACTGGTTTAGTGCAGGGGAACCAATAGCCTTCCAGCACGTAGTTGACATGATGCAGGTAGAAGCACCTTCATCTATGATAGTGCGGTGGATGGTCTTTTCATTAATGATTACCTGAATAAGAAAGGAAATCTAATGAGGGAGTCTCAGAACATGGTTCTCTAGATCGAAACAGATCAAATTAGAATCGGTGGGATCGATGCCCCCGATAGCTGACAGCAAAGATTTCTGCTATGATGGGCAGCTTTGGAGTACCTCGAGAGCCGACATAGCTGACAGTGCTTGAGCCAAATCTTCAACAATATTGCAATGCTAAGCAGCTCAGATGTTGGGATTGTACAAGGATTTCCTTAGCACACCTCGAGAGGGTGGCCATGGAGTGGAATCAGGGTTAGGGCGCTTGATTTGTAGAGGGCCAGAACTTGGGGTAGAAGAAGAAGATGGAACTTCTTTTTCTTTCCCTACTATGGGAGCTGGAGTTTGATAATCCTTCGATCAGGTAGCCACATTAATGGACATGCTCAGGATGAACACTTGAGATCCAGAGGAAGCAGATCGGGGTTGGTCTACCATTTGAGTCTGCTGAGATGGAAAGGGCTCTTTAAAGATAGCAGGGGTCCCCTTGAGCAATCTATTAACTTTAGATCATCGTGGACAATCTTTCGTATAGTGATTCTCCTCACAAATGAGGCAAGGATACTTAGGTTTCTGTTGCGATGATTCGCCGGTAGACAATTTCAGAGGTCCCTATTTCGGGGCATCGACTTTAGCCTTGCCTTTGCCTTTCCTTTTTCCTTTCGAGGATTTGTCTGCTGCGGTAGACTGGACAACGCAGACCTCTGAGGTTTTACCAGGGCCTGGAGGGTTCTGAGATGAACTGTTTGGAGTAGCATTTGAGATCAACTTCTGTTTGGAAGAAGTTTTGGCAGGGGCTTGCAATATTGAACCAATAACTCCATCAATGGGAGGGACAGCCAATGACTTCGATGTCATGGGATCAGATGATGGCGTGGAGCATTGGGTAATAATTCATATAAGGTGCCAGACTAAGAGTAGACCAGGTCCATGTACTGGGCACGAGCAATGGCTTGCTTTTCAGTGACGCATCCACCCATGGCTATATCACGAGAAATTGGGGCTACGAACAATTTGGTAAACCATTCAGTGAGAAATTGATCAACTATTTCGAACTTGATCAGTTGACGTCTACATCTCCATTCATGGATGTGATTAGAGATGTGCATTACATTATCTTGCTTAAGCGATGTGAGAAGATAGGTGTTTGTTTCATAATGAACCGGCATTTGAAAATGCATGAGGAAGGCCATGGCTAACGAATTGAAGTCATGAAAAGTACTTCGAGGTAGCTCGATGTACCATTTTGCTGCGGCACCCATAAGGGTTTGTTGGAAAATATAAAGATGAATGGAATCATCCACGTATGAATTTGGCGAGCACCAGAGGTGATATGTCATCACGCGGGCCTAAGGATCTTCCTTAGCTTTCCCATCGAACTTGGGGCAATCAGTTGGTATATTGGACGGCACCGAAGGCCAGTACGATGAATGAAGAATTGGGTCATTTGTGAGACGTGATACATCCGGCAACACAAGTGTAGCCAAAAAGGGTAATTAAGTGTTAAAAGGCATGGGAGGTTGATAAGTGGGCCCATAAGGAGGAACCCATCCCTACTAGTAAGGATTTTTACCCCACAGTGGGGGATTTTGGCCATATGGCATCTGAGGCTACCCCAATTGCGGGTTACCTTGACCAAAGGGAGGATTCGGACCAGGAATACCTTGAAACTATCCATGCACAGGTTGTTGATAGGCAACGTATGGGTTAAAAGGCTATTGAGCTTGTTGACCTTGGACATGTGGGTATGGGACCTGTTGTCCTAGAACATAGGGTTGTTGGGCCTGTTGTCCCTGAACAAGAGGGTTTTGGACTTGCAGTCCTTGGGCATAAGGTTGATACACTTGTTGCCCTTGGACATAGGGGTTCTATACCTAGTGCCCTTGGCTGGCAAAATTTTGAACCTGTTGGCCTTGGACAAGAGGATTCTACACCTTCTGCTACAGGATTTGACCTTGAGCCTGTCCCTGCAAGGGTTGCCCTTGTTGATAGGTATACAAGGGTTGCTTCTACCCAGGTTGTTTTTGCTAGCCTTGCGATTGCAAGATTCATCCCTGGGTTTGCAGAGATTGGCCCTGTGAGGGTATGGGTTGAGAGGTATGCAAAGCATATTGCATTTGTTGCTGTGTGTTTTGCTGCAACTATTGGAAGGACTGATCTTGCGGCTATTGCAGGTGACCATGCTATGGGATAATCTGCCCTTGATGTTGCGTAGAGAGCCCTTGCTGCAACAAAGGTTGTCCTTGTTGTTGCAAAAGTTGTCCTTTCTATTGCAAGGGTACTTGAATAGTGCCTGGGAAATTACCGAACTGAATCTGACCGTAGCCAGATTAGATGTACTGCCCAGACGGGATGGTGTAAGGTTGATTAACCAATCCTTGAGAACTTTATGGAACGTAAGGATTTTGGTATTGGACCTGAGCCCCATAAGGCTACTGATACTGAACATTGTTTGATCAAGACGGACCACCACAATTCGGAACCTATTGTTACTAGACATTGCTTGATCCAGTAGGGTCAGCAGGGTTGTAAATAATACCAGAAGAGGGCTAGTTTATACCAAGCATGTGAGCTTGTGAGCCGCTCACATTAGTGGCACCTGAGACCATAGAGACATTTAGGTTTTGCCCCCTAGGCAGTGGTACAATCTGGCCACTGATTAATGGGACAGAAGAACTAGTAGAGACAATCTTTGAAACCACCGGTTGCGACTGACGTGTAACTAGGATTGATGGTACAAGAGTGTTCGGGACAGTGGGTTGCGCTAGGACTGAAGTAACAACTGGTTGGGAGGTCATGTTCATGACGAATAGACCTGACGTAGGTCTGACACCTGATGCCCAAACAGAGTTATGGTAGAGCGATGAGGCACTCGACGTGCCCAAAACTAAGTGCTCTAAAGACACATAGCCAAATGGCAAGCTGGCGAGAATACCTTCTAAATAAGGGAAACCCTAGGGAGGGAACTACAACTGCAATTCTTCTCCCTCAATAGTGTGTGGAGTTGAGACTTCAGACTCATCTGGAGAAGTGACTGGAGCATCGTCCTTGGGTTCCATGTCTGGGAACAAACAATGATGGACAACCGAACGTGTACTAGGGGGTAGTTCCAAAGGAACACCCAGTTGATCGTACGGACTGTAAGAGCACTGTGGTGATATCTCAATAGCATCAAACAGAGGGTTCGAAGGATAGATAACCAATCCAAGCTGACCATTAGTGGTCGACGAGTTCTCTGGAGTTCAAACAAGATTATCCAGAGATTCCGTGTCAAGACCAGCAGAGGACACTGAATCGAAAGTAGGTGGAGGGCAAGATAATAATGGTTGAACACTCAAAAAAATTGCGAGTTCAACATTTTGGTCCTCAAATGGCTCTAAAAACTTAGGAAGGGGCTCCTCAGACAATCTTTCATATGGAGGAGAGGAAGAGGAAATGGGTGAACCAGATGGTTTAGCCACGATGACCTTGTCTTAGCTGAAAGAACAAATAACTTCAAGGCTTTAAAATGTCTTTTTAAGGGAACTCACAATTTGGTCAAAAAATCTAACAGTATGTTTTGGATCGTGAGTAATCAATTATTCAAGATGCATAAAAGACTAGTTTTCTTTCATTTTTAAAGAGTTGAGAAAGGAATAAATATGACTCTATCACTTTCAATTGGAAACGAGCTCAAAAGGATAAGTGCTCGAATGATCTTTTAAGTTTAATGAGTAAAAAAGATCAAATGACTACTCTGGATGATCTAGGTAAACAGGATTACCAAGGAACCGTGAACTGCAGAGTACCTCCTTGCGAACCATGAAGTATGAGCAGGCAATCTCCCTAAATGTTTTGTTCGGTGTATCACGTTCGCAAGGCGACTGACTCAGCTTCCTAAGGATAAAATGATTGTAGCCTAGTGGGGTCTCCCATTATATACGCGACGGTATGGGGAGCACAAATCCATGTTAGCGTTGTCTAATGCTAAAGCTAATGACAGCTGTTAGGTTTACAGATGCTGGAACACGCCTATAGCCTAGGCCTTCTAGATGTGATCGTTAATGTCAAATCTGCCTTAGGTAAATTGAATTCATTTTGGAGTTGATCTTGAGTTAAGTTTCATTTTTCAGGTCTTAGTGATGCTACTCGAAAAACTTAAAATGCAACTAAATGGGACAAGGCCCTTTCAATTCGATGAAATGATTACATAGAGAGGGTAGGGACTACTCAATCAAATGCAAACAATCAAGCAACTGAAAACGAAATGATTTTCCAGTACTTCACTTTTTGAAAAAAAAAAAAAAAAAACTAATGAATAATGCATTCCAATTCCTAATTGCCTGACAAGAACTTATCTATTAGTCCTTTCAAAATGAAAAAATTTCTCTTCCCTTTCAAATGCTGATGCAATTCTAGTTTCTAAGAGATGCGAATCATAATGATGCAACTAGCTAGAATTTCATATTTTCTCATAAAACAACGAAACAAACTTTCGCATACAATATTTCAATGAGAAAATTTTCAATACTATGAGTTCTTAAAGCAGATGAAAATGTGAAAAGAGAAGTTCATTCAGATTGATTAAGCATTGACTTTGCCAAACACAAGACCGACAACGTAATCTATGTTGGAAAAAGACATTCAAACTAGTAAGCAAAAATTTTCAAACTTGTGCAAAAAGATGTTAAAGTCGTACAAGGGACCAAAAACAAATGCAAAGAGCAAACACACCCATAACTAGACTTGATGAGTCCACAAGCTACTAAATGGACAACTAGCTAGATGCCCTAGTGTCGCTGGCCACTCAATGACTCGATCAATCAAACAACAAGATGACAAGCCTACAAGAAAGAAAAACCAAACGAAGAGTAGCTTTCTAATCGACATGATTGCCTAACTAACAACAAGTGCCAAAGGTGGGTTGGTAGGACTGTTCCTCTACAATTTACGTTGATCGGCATGAATGTCAGCTGATTAAATGCATTGTTCGAGGAAACTAAGAAAAATAAAAAAAAATTCAAAACAGGGACCAGATCTGCTATATGATTTTTAGACTTAAGCCAGTAAGTAGGAGAAAAGCAACAGAACATAAGGGAAAACCCGAAACTAGCAAAGTTGTCACGAAATCATGAAATCCAAAACAAACGAAAAGATGGGATCTCCCCAGCGGATTCGCCAATTTGTGGTGAAGTAAAATTATAAGTGCGGACATGAACGAATTCGTCTAGGCCAATAATGGGTCTAGCCACAACAGTTACATTCTACGGAAGATTTTATTAGGTTAGAATCAATCAAGAAGGCTTACCTCTTGGTCGCTTATCCTACTTGATGATGTCCTCGCTTAATCACTCCAACAATATCTCAGTTCCTTCTTCAAGCTCCTGAAACAAGTAAACAACAACAACACACAAACATAATAATAGAAAAATTTCAATTCAACCTACTTAATGAGTCAAGAAGCATCAAGACATGAATATGAAATATTACAAAACATGTAGGAAATCAATCGATAGTTTCATATATTAATATCAAAGAGAGATTACAACCATTCGTCTTGATGTCGTAGTCTTCCTCTGACAAGACCAGGTTCCCATAGCTTTCTGCTAGCACTTCATGATGGCTTCAAACAACAATAGTTCAAAGACTCTTCCCTTTAGGTTTAACTCCAAACCTAACACACTTCTCCCTCACACAACTAGATGGCTACAACTAGTAATAGCTTGCTTGTCTAATAGAATACTCACACTCAGCCAACACTCTAACTATATCACTGCAACTAGTTTGCGCTTGGGAAGAAGGGAGGTTTATATAGGAAAGATGGATGGGAGATGGATCCTCTTCTCATGGGAAAAGGACTTATCCTTTGAGGTAGTTCCATCATTATAGGGGAAAGGAGCCCAAACTGTCATCCTCAACCCCATCTAGCCAAACCACTTACCAGACTTCCGTTATGGAGCTTCTAGAGATGGAAGCTTCAGCTCTAATTTAAAAAACTTTCCATAATAGGACCAGCACGACTGGAACACATCTCAGTCACACTGATCAGTGTGGGGAATAGTGCTAATCTCTGCACATTGGCGTGAGGGATACAAAGGCCACTAACATCGGTCTTGTAAATTGGGAAAAACAGAAGTTTCAGGGGAAATGGTGCAAAAGAGAAATGATCTGCTCATGAAGAGGGACATATTGGGAGTTTCTCGATGATGACAAAGGATATGGGGTTCATTGTAGAGGTCCTAGAGAATCAAGGAATGGGGAGTACAAGGACAAAGACAGAATTCTATGTAATAGAGATCCCTCTCTAAAGCAGGCAGGGTTAGATCCCAACTTCCAAAGTGGTTTTGTGGTTACCTTTGTAATTTCTCTAGCAACCTCAAAAATTGTAGAGTGCTAACATATACAACCTTCCTTGTTTCTGGGTTCCAAATATTATAACCTTTTAAACCATCCTTATACCCAATAAATATGTACCTTTTAGATTTACTATCCAACCTGGTTCTTTTCTCCTTTGGAACATGTACATATGCATCATATGCAAATACCCTCAGATGTGAAAGGGAGGGTTTCTTACCCATCCATTCCTCATTTGGAGTCTTATCTTCCAACCTTGATGAAGGTGATCTATTAACCAGGTAACATGTAGTCTCCACCATCTCTGCCTAGAATTCTTGTCCTAACCTGACACCACTAAGCATGCTTCTTGCCTTTTCCATCGACGTCTTGTTCATTCTTTCTGCAATTCCATTTTTTTGAGGTGTGTATGGAGCGGTATTTTTCCGTGCTATACCACACTTCTTATAAAACTCTTTGAATTCCTTCTTGCAAAACTCTCCACCATTATCTGTCCTCAACACCTTTATCTTCTTCTCTGTCTTGTTTTCCACCAGAGCCTTAAATTCTTTAAAACTGTCAAAGACTTTGGACTTCTTCCTGGGGAAATATATCAATGTATTCCTTGAGAATTCATCTATAAAGGAGACATAGTACACAAAATTACCCAGTGATGGAACTAACATAGGTTCAAAAACATCACTGTGCACAAGCTCTAATATCCCTTTCACCCTCTTAGCACTAGAGGGGAAAATCACCCAATTCTGCTTCCCATATACACAATGTTAATAGAAATCAAAATCTAGAGAGAAATTAGACATACCTTTTACGATATCCTTACCATGATGTATTCGAAAGAATTTCTCTCCAATATGTCCAAGCCATTAATGCCATAACATGGTATTTTCTCCAAATACCACTAGGTTTTCTTCTCCACTTTCAGGAACTACAAAACTATTGCACCCATCAATAACAATACTACCAAAAACTTGTGCAGTGTTCCAATCCAAAACTCCCCTCCTCAATACCAGTGCTCCCCGAACCATCCTGCAGGTATCTTTCTCGAACACTGTTTTTCCACCTACATCATCCATCTTGCTTACAAAAATCAGATTTTTGGCCAATGTAGGAATTTGCAGAACACCCGGAAGTGTTCTAATCCTTCCACCTTACAACCTCATCTTGACTTTTCCATGTTTGACAATTCTAGCCTCCCTATCATCCCCTAAGAAGACATAACCACTATCATATTTCTCATACTCGTAGAACCACTCCATATGGGGAGTAAAGTGAAAATATGCACCTGAGTCAATCAACCATGTCTCATGATCTAAATGTTTATTTGAAGAAGAATCCAAGTACACATCCCCACCTTCATCTAAGGTGGTTTTCACTTCTGTAGAAGAAGAACCATTAGATCATTTTCTTTTCTCAAGAGCTTTAGATCCACAGTCCTTTTTGTAGTGCCCTTCCTTTCTACATTTCCAACATACCTTTATAGATTTTCTTGGAGATTTAGATCTCCCTCTAGATTTAGATCTCCCACTCAAGGACTTATTTTTATTTCTATTCAGGGATGGTCCTCATACATAAAAGGCATCTTTGTCATGGCTCTCCATATTTTTCCGTCTCATCTCATATAACAACAAGGATGAGACTATTTCATCGAACTTCAAGGTAGTTTTATTGCTACCTATAACAACAACTAGACTATCCCACGAATCTAGTAGAGAACACAACAAATTGATGCACTTATCTTCATCTGAAGTTTTTATATCAATAGATAACAACAGGATTACCACAGTATTAAAGACATTTAGATGATTTGTCACCTAGTCTCCATCCTTCATCCTCATGTTATACAGCTTTTTCCAGAGGAATAATTTGTTCACCAGAGACTCAGATTGGTACAAAGTCCCTAACTTGACCCACAAATCCATCGTTGTATATTCCCCTGATACATTCAACAATAATGAATCTGAGATACACAACTGTATTAGGATATTTTTCTTCCGATCCAACTCACCCAGTCTTCATATGACATTATCATTGGTTTAGTACCCATATCTACCATGCTCCACTGATTTTTATGCACCAACAGATCCTCCATCTTGATATTCACAACTCAAAATTCTAACCATAAAATTTCTCCATCTATATCTTTCCACTTCTCACCATCTTCTTTCACTACAAGAATCGATCCCACAGATCTGCCACTGAACAGGTTCTACCACAGGCCTGAGAAAATCCCCTCAACAGCAAAGACGTACCCTTAAAGCCAAAACAAATCTGATACCAAATGTAGGTTTTAACCCTGTACAAAAATTACCTACAAACGAATTATAAAAAAAGAGAAAATAAACAATGACGACAATATATAATAAATACACAGAGATCTCCCTTGGATCCCAAAACTAGGACTACCAAATTGATTTTTCATTATTTTCCTTTTAATGTTATAATATGTTAAGAAACCAGCTCACAAAAAGATAGAAAAGATAGATCAATGCTTTAGAATTCAGCCTCTTCGAGGGGGCAACTTCCTTTACATTACACAAATGAACAATTCTTGGATGATACAAATGACTAAACCTCCCTTCTATATATACGATTCTAAGGGGTCGCAATATAATCAAGCCAACATAACAGTAATAACATAAGGGCACAAAAATAACAATAGTGGGTTTCTATGGGGCATACTAATAACAATATGGGGACAATAGGGGCACAATAATAACAATAAGGGATACAATGACAATAGTAATGGGGGAATCACTAGTATTATAAGGGCCTCACATGCCCCTCTCCTTCCAAAAATAGTTGTCCTCAATGCTTGAGTAGTTATGGATGCTTCTATATAAAATTCTCATCCTACCATGTGGAATCTTTAGTGGATAAGTTCTTCCACTTGATGAGATACTCTGAAATTGATCGATTTCGTAGCTGTCGAGTTCTTGTTTCTGAGACTATTTCCAGTTCCAATATGATTTTTCCTTCCTCATCAAGTTCTAGCAATATTTTTTGAACTGGGATCTTGTCACCTATAACCTTTGTTAAACATGAAACATGGAAAACTGGGTGCACTCAGGAAGCTGCAGGAAGCTCCAATTTGTATGCCATAGTACCAATCTTTTGCAACACCTTGTATGGACCATAATACTTTGGTGATAATTTATTATCCTTCTTAGCTTGCTTGAGGGACATTTGTTTATATGGTTGTAGTCGTAGGAATACCCAGTCACCTACATCAAAACTTCTTTTGCTGCGATGTTGATCTGCTTCTTGTTTCATTCTATTCTGCACCAATGTGAGGTTATCCTTTAAGAGTTGGAGAACTTGTTGATGTTCAATGTGATGTTCCACTTCTTGAAACTTATAATTTTCTCTTAAATATGATGCGATGGATGGTGGATGATATCCATAAAGTGCCATAAATGGGGTCATTTTTGCTACAAAATGGAAGGAAGTGTTATACCACCATTCAACCAGAGGCAACCATTTTACCCATTGTGTTTGTTTATCAGATACAAAGCAATGAATATATCCTTCCAAACATTTGTTTACAATCTCAGTTTTCCCATTAGATTAAGGATGATAAGATGAGCTATTAGCTAACTGAGTACCGAGACAAGAAAATAATTTTGTCCAAAAATTTCCAGTGAAAATGGGATCTCTGTCACTTACAAAATATTTGGGTTGCCATGTAGCTTTTGAATTGTTTCCATAAATGCAATAGAAACTATACTAGCTTTAAATGGATGTGATAATGCACAAAAGTGTGCATACTTGGTAATTCTATCAACTACCACCATGATGACACTCTTTCCTTCGGACTTGGTTAAACCTGTGATAAAATCCATTGAAACCTCCTCCCAGCGTTGGCTTAGAATGGATAAAGGTTGTAATAGACCTAGGGTCTCAACTTTATTTTGTTGGCAAACCAAACATTTTGCCACAAACTTTTGAATATCAGATTTAAGACCATCCCAAAAAAATTCCTTCTTAACCCTCTTGTAAGTTTTTAAAAATCCTGAGTGCCCTCCTAAGGGAGAAGTGTGCAATTCCATAAGAATCTTTTGTTTGAGTTGGGAATTCTTACATAGGTATAAACGATCTTTGTACCATAACGAATCATTTTTCCAGCTAAATGTATCAGATGTACTGGGATTTTGTTGTAAATTTCGAATGAGTGCCCACACTTCTTTGTCATTCTTCCATTCCTACCTTGCTTCGCTTATCCAATCTGGTTGGATAATAGAAATGGCACACAACAATGCTTCCACATCCTCATCCTTTCTTGAGAATGCATCTGCCACAACATTTTGCTTCCCTTTTTTGGAGATGATTTCAAATTCATAACCCAACATCTTTGTGACCCATTTTTGTTGCTCTTCAGATGATAATCTTTGTTCTAAAAAGTATTTAAGACTATCATGATCTGTTTTTACCTTGAAGTGTCTTCCCATTAGGTAGGGTCACCATTTCTTAAGTGCATGTAGTATTGCTAACATTTCCTTCTCATAAATAGCTTTGTGTAAATACTTTCCCTTGATTGGATGACTTTCGAAAGCAATGGGTATTTCATCTTGCATTAAAATAGCACCAATTCCATTTCTGGAAGCATCACATTCCACAATAAAGGTTTTTGTGAAGTTTGACGTAGCTAAAACTGGTGCTTGGCACATTTCCTCTTTAAGATGTTCAAAGACCTTTGTTGCTTCTAGAGTCCATGAAAATGCATCTTTCTTCAATAATGTTGTTAGAGGTGCTGCTATTCTCCCATAATTCTTAATAAACTTGCGATAATACCCTGTCAACCCAAGAAATCCTCGCAGATGCTTTATGGATGTGGGGATTTTCCATTCCTTAATGGCTTTAATTTTTCTAGGGTCTACCTTAACACCTTCATGAGATGCAATATGACCTAGCTATTCCACCTCTTATACTCCAAAGAAACGTTTGGAGCTTTTTTCATATAATTGTTTCTCCTCCAATAGTTTGAGCACCCTATCAACATGTTCAACATGATCCTTCCAAGACTTGATGTAGATTAGTATATCATCAAAAAATGCTAACAAAAATTTTCTAAGGAAGGGTTTGAAAATGGAATTCATCAAACCTTGAAATGTAGAAGGTGCATTGGTAAGGCCAAAAGGCATGACCAAAAATTCATAATGACCCTCATGAGTTCTAAATTCTATTTTCGAAATGTCTTTAGTCTTCATTCTAATTTGATGATATCCTAAATGAAGATCCAACTTGGTGAAGTAAATTGATCCATGCAATTCATCCAATAATTCATCAATGACATGAATGGGAAATTTATCTTTAATAGTGAGCTTGTTGAGCTCCCTATAATCCGGACACATGCACCATGATCCATCCTTCTTGTCCACCAATACTACTGGAGTAGAGAAAGAACTTTGACTAGGTTGAATTATACCAGCCTATAGCATTTCTGCAACCATACGTTCAATTTCACTCTTTTGGGCATAGGGATATTTGTATGGCCTGATGTTTGGAGTAACACTTCCTAGAATCAAATGAATATCATGATCATGATCACAAATAGGTGGGAGACCTTTGGGAGTCTCAAATACCTTGGAATGATTTTCCAAGACTTTTTTGAGATCTAGAGAAATAAATGATTTCGATGTGGGAACCTCTAGGGAACATAATTGTGCAATTACACCTCATTGTTCCTTCTTTAGAAGCTTTGTTACACCGTTAGAGCTAATTATCTTTCCCGGTTACCCTGCAATACCCCTTTATTCAACTTCCTTTCCTTCCGCAAAAAATTTCATGAAAATTTCTTGAAAATTAAAAGCTATTGTACCCAAGGATTGTAGCCATTGGACTCCTAATACAACATCAACACCACCCATTGGAATGGAAAGCATTCGGCTATTCAATACATATTATCCCATGGATAGCTTGATATTATGGCACTTTCCTGAGCAATTTATGGTTCCTCCACTTGCAACCATCACTTGAAAATCTGGTACTGGATATAGGAAGCAATTCAATTCCTTTGCTATCTTACAATGAATAAAATTATGGGTACTTCCTAAATCAATCAACACTATTACATTTTTCTTCTTGATATGTCCTTCTATCTTAATAGTTTGAGGAGTGGTAATTCTAGCCAATGCATTACAAGATATGGTTGGATTCATTTCTTATTTATCTAGGGTTTGTTCCTGGAGTATATCCAATACATGCAATACCATGGGAAATACCATGGTTCTTATTAATACCATCTATCTAATACTATGGCCCATTTGCAACTAACTGTGGTCCCGTCATTAAATGCGGGTTAACCACTTACAATTACTAATATGGGATTTATTGACTCTTTACTTAACTATAACTATGACTCTATCCTATTACATAAATAAGGGGGTTAGGGTGGGACCCTAACATGCCCTCCCCCATAAGAATAGCCTTGTCCTCAAGGCTGAAGTTGCGGAAACTGCTGAAGAATAGTGGCTGGTTCCCAAGTTGCATCTTCCGGAGAGATGTCTTTCCACTTGACGAGGACTTCCTTGATCAAGCAGCCACGCAAGTGCCGTTCTCGTGTGTCCAAGACCTATTCAGGTTGGAGCCAGATTGACCCTTCTTCATCCAGTTCAGGTAGATTGGTTTGAATTCTACAATTGTTCCCAATCACTTTCTTGAGGCATGAGACATGGAAAACTGGATGGATTTTTGCAGTGGGTGGCAAAGCTAGCTTGTAGGCCACCTCTCCAATGCGCTGAAGTACTTGATATGGTTCGTAGAATTTTGGAGATAGTTTCTGACAACCCTTGTCTTTGAGTGATGTTTTCTTATATGGTTAAAGCCTTAAAAATACCTAATCCCCTTGTTGAAATTGGTGTTCTGAGCGATGCTGATCTACCTGTTTCTTCATGCGGTTTTGAGCTTGATGAAGATTCTCTCTAAGATGGGTGAGCATGGTTGTGTGGTTCTATAGGAGTTGATCCACTGCTTGTACCTTTGAGCACCCCTTGATATAAGAAGTAGGGGAAGGAGGGAGTTGACCATAAACTGCTTCATATGGAGTCATTTTGGTGGTGGCATGATAGTTGGTTTTATACCACCATTCAGCTAGAGGTAACCATTGTACCCAGAGATGTTGCTTTTCTGAAGTGAAACACCTAAGGTAGGTTTCCAGACATTTGTTGACTGCTTCAGTTTGACCATCAGTTTGTGGATGACAGGAAGTACTAAGTTTTAGTTGGGTACCTTGTAGCCGAAAGAGATCCTGCCAAAAATTACTGGTGAAGATCGGGTCACGATCAGACACAATGGAAGTGGGCATGCCATGCAATTTGAAGATCTGATCCATGAAAGATTGAGCAACCAAAGTCGGTGTAAAAGAGTGGGGTAGGGTGCAAAAATGAGCATACTTAGAAAGTCTGTCCATAACCACCATGATGACTGACTTGCTTCCTAACTTTGGAAGACCTGTAATGAAATCCATAGAAACCTCTGTCCATATTGATGCCGGGATGGGCAATGGTTGTAATGTGTCTGGTGCTTTGACTGTCTCTCCTTTGTTGCGTTGACAAACATCGCATTCAGCTACAAAAGTAAGAATGTCTTTTTTCATGCCTATCCAAAAAAATGATCTTTGAGTGCGAGCATACGTCTTCTAAAAGCCTGAATGTCCTGCAGTGGGAGATGAGTGCAACTCCACCAAAATGCAGCTTTTGAGGGTGGATGTTGGTGATATTACGACTTTGTCCTTGTAGAGAAGAATCTTAACCTGCCATGAGTAGCCCTTGGTGGAATTTGGATCCACCTACAATTGAGTAATGAGTTGGGAGAGCTAGGGATGTGAAAACCATTCCTTGCGAGCCACTTCAAACCATTCTAGAATGGGAAGGGAAATTGCGAGCAGGGTACTTTCCTCCTCAAATTGGCAAGATAATGCATCTGCTACAATATTTTCGCGCCCTTTCTTGGAAATTATCTCATAATCATATCCTAGCATTTTGGCGAGCCATTTATTTTTTTGTGGTGAGGATAGGCGTTGCTCCAAAAAATATTTAAGGCTTTGATGGTTTGTGCGAATTTGGAAGCGTCGCCCCAATAAGTAAGGTCGCCAGGTATCTACTGCATGTAAGATGGCCATCATCTCCTTCTCATAGGTAGATTGTCCTAGATTCTTTCCACTTTGTTGTTGCCTTGTGAAGGCCAAGGGTCAACCTTCCTACATTAAGACCACCCCAATACCCGTACCCGAAGCATCACATTCAATGACAAAAGATTTGGTGAAGTCGGGTAGTGCTAAGATTGGAGTGGAACACATGGCATTTTTTAAAGCTGTAAAGGCTTGTTGTGCTTCATCATTCTAAAGGAATGAATTTTTCTTGAGGATTTGAGTGAGGGGTATCGCAATGTGACCATAATTGTGGACAAATTTGCGATAGTAGCCCATGAGACCCAAAAATCCTCTCAGGCTCTTCAAGGTCTTAGGTTGAGGCCAATCCTACATTGCCTAGATCTTTTTGGTATCCACCCTGACACCTTCACGCCCCACAATGTGGCCCAAATACTCAACTTCTTCCATGCCAAAAGAACACTTGGACATCTTAACAAACAATTTATGCTCGCGGAGCAGTTGCAAGAGCAGATCTACATGCTGAAGATGTGTGGCCCAAGTGCGATTGTAGATGAGGATGTCATCGAAGAAAACAAGGACAAATTTTCTGAGATATGGTTTGAGCAGGTGGTTCATAAGGCTCTGAAAAGTGGATGGGGCATTACAAAGACCAAATGGCATGACCAGGAACTCATAATGGCCTTCATGAGTTCTGAAAGCAGTCTTTGGAATGTCGACTTCTTTCATGCGAATTTGGTGGTAGCCTGAGCGAAGATCAAGCTTAGTGAAGAATTTAGCCCCATTTAGTTCATCTAGCAAATAATCAACAACCAGGATGGGAAATTTATCTTTGACTGTCAACTTATTGAGGGCCCTGAAGTCTGGACACATACACCATTCCCCATCTTTCTTGAGCACCATGACCACCAGTGATGAATAAGGACTAATGCTGGGATGAATGACGCCTGCTTCCAAAAGTTCCTTGATTATTTTTTCTATTTCATTCTTTTGGACAAATGGATATCTATATGGGTGCACATTTGGTGGTTGTGCCCCTAGGACCAAAGTGATGCTATGATCATGTTCCCCTCTCGAGGGTGGAATCTCATGAGGCTTGTCAAAGACTAGCTAATGGGTATTCAAGATCTGTTGCATCTCAAGATGAATAAGAAGAGAATTGGGTTTGAAGGCCTAGATGGAATTAAATTGAGCTATAACTCCATGATGGCCCTTTTTTAACAATTTTTCCATCCAATGTGAGCTTATGATAGAGGGAGCTCCCGTCTGGAGTCCGCGGAGGGTATGTGTGTGGTTGTTCTGCTTAAAGCTCATATATAACTCCTGGAAATCCATTGTGATTGGGCCAACTGTGTGAAGCCATTCAGCACCTAGGACATCTCGCACCCTCCCATGTGTATGGCAAGCATGTGGGTCTTTAACTGATAATCCCCCATTTGAAGTTCGACATTTTCATAGTGGCCTTCACATTTCATTGTGCCCCCATCAGCAATTTGGACTTGGAAGTTAGAAACTGCTCAGATAAAACAATGCACTGCTTCCGCGACTCTTTGATGGATAAAATTATGTGTACTTCCACTATCAATCAAGACTACTACTAGGCGATGCTTAATAAAACCTCTGATTTTGAGAGTTTGAGGCGAAGAAATCCCTACCAAATCATGCAGTGAAATAACTGGTTCTTCAAGTACATTGTCCTTCTGGTTTTCCTCTTCTTCCTCCTTGGGTTCCTCAAGTGGTGGGGCTTCCTTTGATGAGTTGTGATCAGTAGCATCAATTTGAAAAATTTTGGGCTCCTTGCATTTGTGCCCGGGGGAGTATTTTTCATCACAGTAGTAACATAATCCTTGCTTTCTTCTTTCCGCCATTTTTGCAGGTGAGACCTTTTAAACCTTGAGTGTTTGGGTAGTGCTATGAGCCTGTGGGGGGCAACCCTTGGCGGTGAAATTTGGGCGATTGGACTGGGCCGCTAACGCATGTTCTACTTCACGAGCTATCTTGCAAGCCTCTAGCTAGGAGGGAGGGTGGTGCAATCGGACGTGGGCTTGTATGGCCTCTTTAAGACCACTGATAAAACATTCCATGTAGAACTCATCTTGTAGACCTAAAGTGTGGAAAGCTAAGGCTTCAAAGGCTGTAATATATTCATCCACTGTTCTAGTCTAACAGAGCTTAGTGAGACAACCCAAAAAAGTAGAGTCATGGTCAAAGTGATCCATAAGAGCTTTTTTTGAATGTGTCCCAAGTCAAGGGCCTTCCATAGCAATGTTGATGCCATTGCCACCATTGCCATCTTTCATTGTCCAAGTACATGATCCCTACACTAAGTTGAGTGGCATTATCCAGGATGTAATTCAGATTGAAATATTGCTCCATTTTTGCTATCCATGCTGTCAGGTGAGAACCATCAAATTTATGCATGTCTAGCTTGGGTGGTCGTGGACGGGATTGTTGGTGGGTGCCCCAGAGGTGAAGAGAGTGGCTAGACTCACCCTCACTATGTTCATTGCCAATATATGCCTCCTCGCGGGCTTCCACCTTGCCCATAGAGAGTGCTGTAGTTAATTTCGTCAGCTGATCTTGGATGTCTTTCAAGGATGCTTCAAGTTTGTCCATCCTTTCATTCGCCATAGCTTGATTTCTAGTTTCTACCATGCACCGAGCTGATTTACTTGAAATTTGGGACCGCCTGAATTTTTTTGGCACTAACAATTGAATGGTACCACCTTGCTCAGCTCGTCGTCCTGATTCTTATGGGCTAAGTCACCAATAAGCGCCCCGGGGGGTCTCAGACTTTTTTTTTTTTACTCCTAACGGAGTTTTACTCCTTGCTTAGGAATACTGCAGTCGCCGAATCCCTGAAATGTCAATGTTGCCAAAAGTCCTAGAAAAATCACACCTAGATATAGGAACCCACACAACTACTCAGATCTGGATGGTGGATCTGATGGATCTAAATGGCGGAACTGATTGCTGTTGTGGATCTGAGAGATTTGGATGGCTGATTTGATAGATCTAAATGGAAAAACTGATTGCTGCTATGGTGGCAAAAATCCCACTTGCGAGATCTGATCTGGCAAAGATTATGTATGATCCAGAGAGAGATCAGGGAACTATGGTCTCCAGGAGTGTCATGTGCTACAGATCGCAACATACATAAGCATTTGACAGTAGTACTCGGCCCAATTTTTCAGGGGACTAACCAAGGAGGATCAACTGTACCCTTAGCCGTACAACCCGACTACCCTATCGTACAGGCGAGTAATCTCTCCGAGTGTTGTTCTCGTTGTACTGTAGCAACAAGACGGCCGACAGTTTATCTATGGCGAGGTTTCAAGGGAGCTAGGGGGCTTCCAATATACCCAGAAGGTACTTGGAAGACAGTCCGTGTGCGGTTCTGTCTAATGCACTACTACTCGAAGGGGTACCCACAGGGGTTACAAGGGAGTCCAACAAGCGTGACCACCTCTTGTATTTCCTGCGTGCATGCCTCCCCAAATCCGCAGGTTTATGTGCTCAATGACAGATCCCGTGGTTTAAAGACGCCAGAACATGTCTCTAGCCAAAAAACAAATTGCTAAAAAATGGAGATCCCATTGGCCCTGGAAAGCGCTCTAATACCACTTGTTATGCTCTTAATCCTGCAGACAATACCAGAATACCAAATATGCGAAAAAATATGCCTAGAACATAGAACAGGAGCAATAACAGCAAGTATTTTATTATTCAGAAAGAAAAGTTCACTTGCCTCTTCAAGGGGGCAACCTCCAATAGAGCTGAGCTCGATTACAAAATAAGACATGATGCTCTTTACAGGGAGTCTCTATTCTTTATATAGGATTCATACATGCAATACCATAGTTCTTATTAATACCATCTATCTAATACCATGGCCCATTTGCAACTAACTGTGGTCCCATCATTAAATGTGGGTTAACCACTTACAATTATTAATATGGGCTTTATTGACTCTTTACTTAACTATAACTATGACTCGATCCTATTACATAAATAAGGGGGTTAGGGTGGGACCCTAACAACTTATGACCTTTAGTGTATTTGCTATCAAAACTGTAACAAAGCCCTTTTGCTCTTTTTTCTTCCAATTGTTGTGTTTTCAACCTTGTAGGTTGTGGAAAGCTAGGGGCAACAACACTTCCATCTTTATAGTTGTGAGTGGTAGGCTTCTTGGTTGCCATAATTTTGCTTTCTGTTTTTCTTGCTAACCTGAATGCCTTCTCCAATGAATCAGGTTCCCAAAGGCGCACCTCATGTTGGATATTATCCTTTAAAGTCCCTATGAACACATCAATCCTATGCTCCTCTAGAATATCTTTTACCCTTATGTTCAATTTTTGGAAGTCCTCAATGTGCTCCATCATTGAACCCTTTTGTTTGAGATTTATCAATTGGCTAAAAAAGGTGTTTCTTTTTGTATCCTCATAGTGTGCTATCATTTCTTCCGTAAAAATTTCCCAAGTGACAATTTGTTTATGAGAGCAAAACCATTGATACCATAAAAATTGATTTGGTTCCAAATATAAAGTTGCAATACGTACCTTTTGTTGGTTTTGCCCATTATGGAGATCGAAAAATTGCTCCATCTGTAGTATCCATGTTCCAAGATCCTTGCCATCAAACTTTCTCATATCGATTGTTGGAACATGGTGAGTCTTCAATCCAACATTAGAGTCTATGAAATCATGTTTAATATTTCTTTTGTTCTCATCATGAGTTTCCTTTACTACCCTTTCACCATTAGTGACCATTTCTTGTAGCAACGTATTCAAATTTATCTTCAATTCTTCAATCTTATCATCCATGCCATTCATCTTAGCATCCATGCCATCCATATTAACTTGCATGCCATTCATATTAGCTTCCACACCATTCATCTTGGCTTCATTTACCTTTAGTGAGAGTGAAATTTGTTCTACTTGGTTTTGTAATTTTGATATATCATGTTGCATTTCTTCCTCTTCTTCACGAGTCATGCTAAAGATTTCAAGTTGCCTACTAGGTGTTTCCATTGTCTTTCTTTGGGGCATTAATTAATGCTAGTAATTATTCACTATTCCCTTTGAATTCCTTCAAAATAATTTTTCAAACCAATCTTATGCAAAATTAAAAAAAAAACTACACACCTCTTTTTCACTTTATAAGAGCTCGATATTGAATCTGTTGTATCTCTGTAAATGCAGATCTCGAATATCTAAAATCTCGTCCTGTGGATTCTCCAAGGAATAGTTATGTCAAACCTCCCAAGATGACCTGATTGTAGACTAGTTCAGTAGAGCGAACTTGTACAACGTGCCACGTGTCACTATTTTGACCTTAATAACTGATATACAGAAAACTGTAGGTCGTCCTCTTTCTGAAACTTCTTACGAAATTTCAATCTGATGCTCAAAACAAAATTTATGACGATTTTCCCCAGGTCACCTGTTTGGAATGTAGTTTGGGAGTCTGCAAAATCCCTAACTTCCTCAGATCATATCTCCACAAATATAGCAATTAAAGCTCTAAAATTTAGACCCAAAGTTCAGAATGATTTCAGCTCAAATGGGTTTTTTTGTAGCTTCTGAAACGTCAGAGAAAAAAAATTTATAGCGAAAATGCCATGATGACCTATTTGGAGTAGCAAAACCCTAGATTCCAAAGCTCTGATACCAAATGTTAGGAAACCAACTCACAAAAAGATAGAAAAGATAGATCAACACCTTAGAATTCAGCCTCTTCGAGGGGGCAACCTCCTTTACATTACACAAATGAACAATTCTTGGATGATACAAATGACTAAACCTCCCTTCTATATATAGGAGTCAAAGGGGTCACAATATAATCAAGCCAACATAACAGTAATAACATAAGGGCACAAAAATAATAATAGTGGGTTTCTATGGGGCATACTAACAAAAATATGGGGACAATAGGGGCACAATAATAACAATAAGGGAGCCCCGAGGGATAGCTCAAATGGTCGAGTCCCCGTTGCTAGTACTCTCCCGGTTTGGGAGGTCACGGGGTCAAATCTCCTCGACGCCCTCGGGGTCAGGCCTGATATGGCCGACCGGCAGATCCCTTCGGGTGGAGCTGCCCCGCTTCTCTCTGTGGACGTAGCGGCCACTCCGGTGCCCGTGAACCACACTTAAAAAAAAAATAATAATAATAATAACAATAAGGGAAACAATGACAATAGTAATGGGGGAATCACTAGTATTATAGGCATCTAACATAATACATATATATACATGTTGAAGCATTCATAAACCCCAATCCATTATCACTGGATTAGAACATAACCATAGTTCCCTTGACTGGATCTACAAAATACCATGGGAAAAAAACCATCATGCCCAAAACCATGTGCAAAACCCATGCACAAAACCATAGGTAGGTCTGCACACCTAATATAGGGTGACATTCTATGCTTATAGCTTGTTGTACTAACCCCATACTTGAACACAATCTCTGTAACCAAACTACTTCCTTGCTTGCATGAGTGGTTTCCATGTATTCTTCCTTTGTAGTTGAAAGTGCCACTATAGACTATCTCCTTCTCATCCAATTGACTGCACCTCCAAATAGGTTAAACACATTGATGAGCCTTGGTATTGCAATAAGAATGTTGTAACTCCCAAGGCTACTAAATTTAATTATCAACCCGGGATTCGTACAAACTTAAGAGGTATCGACACTATATGTGTGGCATACAATGTGTCCTTCCTTTGCTGTCATGATGTAATGGAGTGCATGTACTGAAGCCAAATCCTAAACTAATTGCAAAGAATGAAATGTTTGAAATGGAACCTTAACCTATTGCAAGAAAGAAAGTAAAAGGAAAGAGACTGAAATCAAATGCTAAAACACACCATTTTCTAACTAACTTCCAAGAGGCTTTGCTTCAAAAGAATTCTAAATTAACATGTATGCAATCCTATTGTCCTAAGCATGTAGATTCAAACCATCAAACCTTCTACTATTGCACATGTAAATGAATCAAATAAATATGATTTTTCTTTTTGTCTTTTTTCATGTGAGAGTGTGAAAGCTAATTTCTTTTGGTGATGTGGCAAGTGGCTTGGAGATGATGGTGAATGGTCAAAATGCTTGGGGGACAAGTAGGGACCCTTTGCTAGCTTCCTAAAGGATTTTTGCTCAATTCGGCCTCAAAATATGATTTCCTACATGATGTTATAGGATTTCCTACAGGATCCCCTAGAAACCTATAGGATCCCCTCAAAACATACAAGCTACAACCAAGAGCAAAAGGATCGATGTTGAAGGTGATGGAAAGCTTGGGGAATGTGGTTGGTGGATGGAATGAGGCAAGGGAGTACCTAGGACCACTTCAGAACTCAAAACCAAAGTTGGGAGATGGCTGGATTTGCTCAGAAATCTTGGAGAAGTTTCCTTGTGAAATGATGAAATTGATGAGGGTTTAGTGAAAGAAAGTGAGGACCATGGGTGGATAAAGTTTAGATGAGGTTGCTGACTATGAAATCTCTCTGTACTCCTGAAACACTTGCACTGCATCAAACATTGACATTTACCCAAAAAACATGCAAAAAAGAAGACTTTCAATCATCTAAAGGAAACATAATTTCATGAGCTAACTGTCTACTTCATGCGTGAGAAAAACTATGTAGAATGATATAAAACATTGATGAGATCTAATGTAAGAATGAAGATAGAAAAAATGGAAATCAAATCCTACTCTTGAAAACTAGAAAAATATTGACCTAAGTGTGGAGAAAGAGGGTAAAAATGGTTTTGATGTCATGGATGTCAAGTAGAAGCCTAATCCAAACTTCAATGGTGATTTTTCTCGATTCGGGCTCAAAACAGGATTTCCTACAGGATGCTACAATGATTTCCTACATGATGTGTAGATTTACTATGATTCACCAAATGACTAAGCAAATAAAATCCAAATTGGATGGGACAAATTTTTTTATTAACTAGGATGTCTTAGGTCCCCATTCCAAGTGGAATCACTCAAAAGTACCTTTGTTAACCCATGCTAAAACATAGAAAAACATTACTAGTCGAAAATCTAGAAATTCGAGAACTAGTGAGCTAGTAAATCTAAAAAATGCCTAATCAAATCAAGTGCAAATGCAATGGGGTGATTTTTGTTATGAACTAGAATATTTTTGTGATTTAATGCAAGTGGAATCAACTCGATTGAATCTTGTTAGTATGCTCTAAAAAATAGCAGAAATTTATTGTTATTTGCTAAAAAGGAGGTCCAACTATCTAGATTTGGGAATAAGAGGACAAATCCAAGCAGCTCAATGATTACTATGAACTTCCAAAGATTTTCCAAGGATGAAATAATGCTTGTGATCCTGTAAAAGAACTTACATCAACCATTTAACTCAATCACGCAACAAGAAATCATTAATACTAAATGCAGAAATAAAAAGAAATAAAAATAAGAGATGCATGTGAATAAGAAGTGAAAACAAGGAAAGAAAATGATACAAAAGAGATTTGAGGTTCTTGGGATATCCAAGCCCAAGGAAACTCAAAGACCTATGGAGGAGAACAAGATTTAGAAGCTGAATATGACACCAATCTTCATTATTTCTATTAATAGAATTACATCCCTGCAAGAAAATACAATGGAGCTGCAAAATACAAGTTCTCTCCACAAGAACACTAATGAAAATCTATCCCTAGAGGAAAATTCAACTTGTTACTTATAAAAAATGATTAGGAATCATTCCCCATGAATGGAGGAAGTCTTCTCCACCAAAATCCCTTTATTAGTGGATCTAGTCCCTTGATTAGTGGATCTAGTACCTTGATTAGTGGAGCACATTCCTAGATTTTCTCAATCATTGGAGTTCCACAATCTGTGCCATAATTCCATAATAACTTGTTGATTTATTATTTATTATTGATCCTCCTGTAGTAGGGAACAAGTCCCTAAATTATCTCCTCCTCCAAATCTTCATAATCTGCCCAATATTCTCATAATATTCCACAAAAATAAATAATATTAGGCACAAATATCCAATTATTCATAAACCTTCCTAACAAATATATTAAAGCTAAAAATAAATTATCTAATGTAGAAAGAGAGGTTTAATGTTCTAAAGGATGGTCATAGGCCTTAATTTATGTTTTAATTTAGAGGCGTGTGCCTTAATTTATGTCTAATTTAGAGGCCCATCACACATACCCACTTGTAGATCTTCTCCGATGCAGATCTGCAACCAATTATGAATCAACAAAGTCACGGATGTCCAAAACTCTATCCAATCCTGGTCTTTCGTGGTAGCACAGATCATAGTCACTAGTTCCACGCAAATACATGAAAACTTGCTTCACTACTATCCAATGCTCCTTCCCTGGCTTTGACACAAACCTCCTCAATACTCCCACTACATGTGCAATTTCTAGTGTACTAAATACCATTACATACATGAGGCCACTGACTGCACTTGCGTATGGAACATGGGACATGTCCTCTTCCTATTCTTGTGTTTTGGGACATTATTCAGCAGATAACTTTACAGCTACAAGAATAGGAACCTTCACCAGTTTACTATCCTGTATATTAAACCTCTGCAGTATTGTATCGACATACTTCCTCTGGTTTAACAACAACTTCCTCTTTCCTTGATCTTGTTTAATTTTCAAGCCCAAAATATAGTTCGCAACACGAATATTTCATGTCAAATTTGGAGGACAATTGGGTCTTTAAATCTTGAATAATTTCTTTGTCATTTCCAATCAGCAACATATCATCCACAGACAAGACAAGATAAATAACATGGTCAGTAATTAATTTAAAATACACACGATGATCTATGTTGCTTCTGGTGAAGCCAAGTCCCCATATATATGTATCAAATTTATGATACCACATCCTTGGTAACTATTTTAACCCATACAAATACTTTTTTAATGTGCATTCCAATTCTTTCTTTCCCTTCAACGTAAAGCCTTCAGGTTACTTCATGTAGATCTCTTCTTCTAGATCTTTGTGATGAAATGTTGTCCTCTAATCCATTTTTTCTACCTCAAAATCAAAACTAGCATGAACAAATAAAAGTAATCTAATAGAACCTACCTTGGCAACAGGAGAAAAATAACACCAAAATCAATTCCTGACACCTGGGAATAATCTATTACTACCAACTGAGCTTTGTATTTCTCCACATTGTCTTTCACATTCATCTTCATCTTAAACACCCATTTTCTTCTAATGGGTTTCATTCTAGCCAACAACTCCAATAGATCACAAGCCTCATCTTTGTTGAAAGATGTCATTTCATCAACCATGGCCTCTTTCCAGTGTTTTTAATCCTCTAAATCTACTACCTCCCTCATAGTTCTAGGATCATCATCAGTGATAGATACATTAAAATTTGAACATAAAGCAGATGGGTTATACCTTTCTAGTTGCCTTCTTTCTCGAACTGACCTTCTCATAGCTAGAGTTTGTGGCTCTTCATCTTCTGATTCCTGTTCTATTGTAGAATCTGATTCTTGCTCCTTTAGCTCAAACTTTATCTTCTCAGGCTCCTTTGGTAGGAAATCATGTTTAATAACATATTTCACTCCTCTAAACACCACATCTCAATTGTACACAACCTACCTTGTTTCTGGGTTCCAAAGCTTATAACCTTCTAAACCATCCTTATACCCAATAAAGATGCACCTTTCAGATTTACTATCCAACTTGGTTCTTTTCTCCTTTGGAACATGTACATATGCATCACATCAAAATACCCTCAGATGTGAAAGAGAGCATTTATTACCAGTTCATACCTCATGTGGAGTCTTATCTTCCAATGTTGATGAAGGTGATATATTAACTAGGTAACATGCAGTCTTCATATCATTTGCCCAGAATTCTTTTCCATGCTTATTGCCTTGTCCATCAATGTCGAGTTCATTCTTTCTATAACTGTGTTTTTATGAGGTGTGTATGGAGTAGTCTTCTATCGTTCTATACCACACTTCTTATAAAACTCTTCAAATTCCTTCTTGCAGAACTCTCCACCATTATTTTTCCTCAGCTCCTTTATCTTCTTTTCTATTTGGTTTTCCACCAAAGGCTTATGTTGTAGCATTTTTTGGTTTTGGTAAGTTAGAATAAATTTGTCCAAAAAATGAAAATATTTTTCAAAAAAATGTTAAGCTAGGATATGGACAAAAAGAATACTGAATAAAATGTTAGGAAATATCTTGATAAATATGTCTATATCAAAGAAAATGTTAGAATAGATGCCCTAAAAAATGAAGGAAAAAATAAAATGTTAGGTTAGAGAGAAAAGAAAAAATTAAAAAAAAAAAGATCATGAAAGTGCGCAAGTCCAAGTGCCAATACTTTTTACTTTATTATGCAAAATAATGGTTGTGTGCAGCGTGTCATAAATGCCACAACCCATGATAGTCAAATAATTTAATCTTGACTAGTTCATGCTTTAAATTTCATGTTTATAGTTAGAGAATAAATATCTAGCCAAACTGTTTAATCTTGATAGATCAGTAGTTAGGTAGAGAATAATAAAAAGCTCATCAGTTTAATCTAAGCCCTTGGATGTTATAAGGTTAGAATTAGATAGTTTTCATTTCAAAAGAAAAAGGAAAAAAAAGGGCTGCTGGCCTAAATGCACCCAATTAAGTGAAGAAAAAATATTAGGATAAGTAAAGGGTAGGTAGAAGAAAGGTTTCAGAAGTAGAAAGTTGATTGAAGCATAAGCACATTTATTATACGTGATCCAATGTTTCAATGTGCAGGAGCAGTTATGAAAGTGAAAATATGTTCACTAGCTGATTTGATTAACTTCCCCTCATTTCATTTCATCCCCAACTACATACTTACTAATTTCCTCATTATCCCATCATTTCTTAAGAATATACCCTTTTCCCTTCATTTTCACCTATGCCCCTTGGTTTCACACATTTTCCTAGCAAATTACCCTCTAAAGGTCATTTCCCTACCCAAAACCCCTTTTCCTTAGTGTGAAATCCTTTCCCATTGAAAAATCACTTTCCCCTTGTAATTTCCCTAAAAACCCATAAATACCTCTTACCCTAAGTTTTATTCCCCCCTCTGCTTTATTTAATTAAAATCTGCCATTCATGTTTTTCACAACAAAACGCCTAAAAACCCATAAAACCCTTTATCCTAAGTTTTGTGTGCCCCCCCGCATTACTTAACAAATCTCTGCGATATTCACTTTTTCCTTATATATAAAACCTTTTAACCCACCCCCTTAGTGCGGTTAACAAACCAAGCTACTTTTTAACCCTTGTAAAAATTTATTAAACCCATCCATTATATTTTTTACTCGCTTTATTCATTATTTAATTACAGTTAAGTGTAATTAATCCCCTCGGGCCCCACTAATCTCCGCTTGATTCACCTTCGTGCAACTTCACCACGCGACAGCTGTTATATCTTCCACCCCCAGATCTAACGATGCTCTACTGATCTCCGAACTTTACCAGCCCGAGAGCACGCGAAATTCATGGTTTTGCTCGGGCCCCTTGCGGTTACGTGGCAGCTTTACGTTAACTCGCGTGCTCTCCAAAAAATAATGCCCTTCACTCAAAAGCGGTGCGATGAACCTTAATACTACCTCCCCACTTAAGCCAAAACCATCCACCATTCACTTATCGATTTCCGAGCCAAATTTTAAAAGTTACCCATTAAAACGCCGAAGACCCTCGTTTTCATTCTTTTCGCTCTTTTCACCCGTTTGCATAGTGAAACCTGCCCAAGCTTTCCTGCACCACCCTGAACCTCTGCAAACTAATTTGACCTCTGATTGCATTCCAAACACTGCCAGGACTCTGTCCATAGACCTCTCAGCTCAAATAAAGCCATTTATCTCCTTCCTGCAAACATGTGTTTTCATTAACTACTGGTTTATTTTTTCAGGTGATCATATAAGAATTGGACAAATAGTTTTTATAATAGTTAAAAACATATTTGTTCCAGATTCTTAGGAAATGTATTTGAATGGTTTTCCTCAACAGAAGATTCCATACATCAGCACACTAGAAGAAATCATTTACACAAAGGCAGTAAATGATAAAACAGAGATGAAATCATTTTCACCAGCAAACAGTGAAAGATTCATACTAGAAACTCTCTAGGATATACTTTATTGCTTGTTACTTATGTCTTATTGTAAAAGGTAAAAGTGAAAAGATAACAAAGCAATAAGGTGGAAGAATTCACAGTAATTGTTAAAACAGAGAATTCATGGTAAAAGACTAAACAGAGGAGGTAGATAAAGTGTATCAGATGAAGGGTCATCAGTAAATATGACATCCAGCGTGAAAATCGAACAGAATTCAGCATTTGGAGGAACAGTCAGCCAGCTTCAATAATTTTCAGTTTTTCTTAGCAATAGTCACCAACAGAACAGCATCAAAATAGTGCTAGATCAACTAGCAGTCTTTATTTTGATTTTAAAATAATCTATTTTTGTAAAAATAGTGTAGGATATTTTTTTAGTTCTACTGTTGTATAAATAACTCCCTTCATGAGTTATCATGGGTTTCACCCTTGATGAAGCATTTCCAAACATTTGATGTACATGACTTTTCTGGAACCTTAATACAAAGAAAAGGATTCTGAATTCTATTTTACACAGATTGTGTTTCCAGTATTACTCATTATGTTTTTCTTCATATTCTTATGTCTTACAGATATAACTAGGTAGGAATAAGTCTGTTTCAATCTATTCTTATAAGCTTCTGAAGTGATAATCTATAAAGAGAATGAATTAATGGACTATCTATTTAATTAATTCCCTCTGAATCAATAAACCATCAACATATTTTGTAAGCTTAAGCATATTCTCTTAAACCTTCTGAACATAGATTAGAGGTTTTCATACTTATGATTATTTAATTTTCAATTTGAAAACTATGATAATCATATTATTTTTTGTTTTTGCTCACCATTATACAAGCTATTTCACCGTGTGAAATTTTATAGAAGCCCTCTACTTTGGTATTAATATTATTGAAAAGGTTAGGCATTACAGTGTTACATCTGTTTCATTAATTGGTCCTCCAAATTAAAACAAAACCCCCAAAACAATTATCTTAGATGCTCTGGCATGATAGCTGACCATTATCATCTTAGAGGTACAATATCAATCTGGAGTCATTGTTGGGGATTCGAATTTCATTAAGTTTTCCTGGGGCAATGATATTCATTATATTCCTTTAAGGTGATTAAAGGTCTAGAAAGGTTAAAATCCTTCACCCGGCGACTTCACTAACCCAAACTAGCACCTTTTAAGCACACTAGATCTCATTCAGAATCTGACTTAGTTAATCCTCTGTCACATACTAAAAAAATTCTGAGAATAGACAGTTCTAAAAGGAGACATCAACCATCTTCTTTTTCCTCTTCTGCCTTGCAGTCTGTAGATTTAGTATCATTTGATCCTTTTAGTAATATTCCATCCGATCTTGATTTGACACAAATACCTCCTAGGGTTTCTGAACTATTAGATAGGGGAGTTGATTTAGATTAAGCTTTCCTCATTCATTCTCTTGAAATGCATCCAGAACCCCCACTACCACCAAGATCACCTAAAACTGAGTCTGACTTGGGTTTTCATTTACCTGAATACAAACCCACAGATTTCATATCCCCTACCACTTATTCATTTCCTTCCACTTCTGAATGACCTGAGGCTTCTACTTCTGAACAACCTGAAGAGACCATCTTTGTATATTCAAATCCACTCTTTGAAATAAAATAGGGTATTCATTCATAGGTCCCAAAGTTAGTTCTTGAGACTCATTTAAAGTTATTCAAGAGATCCCCTCCTTATTCACCTCCACATAGTCACACACCCCCTCAATCACCTTCTTCTACCTCTTCTTCATCTTCTTCTTCTTCATCCATACAAACACCTCATACACCACCTTCTACTATGGCATTTCGACCTATTGTATAGGCTAGATATGTATCTTTACTCTTACCTTCTAACCTCGATGCATTCCCAACTGGGTACTTGAAATACCTTCCCAGGTATAATGGAGAAACTGGTCCCTCAGCTGAGGACCATCTTCAAGCTTTTCTAGACTTTGCAGACAACATGAATATCGAACAAGAAAATGTTTACATGAGATTGTTTGTATAGTCACTTGAAGGAAATGTAAGAATCTGGTTTAGGAAGTTACCTGTAAATTCCATTAGAAATTGGGAAGATCTTACAAACATATTTAAAAACCAATGGGGTGTAAAGAAAGATCCTCTTTACTTTCTGACTGGGTTTGAAGAACTTAAAAGAAACTTTGGTGAACCCGTATCAGATTTTATTAAAAGGTTCAATAAAATTTATCATAAGATGTGCCCTGATTGTAAACCCCCTGTAACAGCAACTAAGTCTAGGTTTTCTAAATCCTTTGACGATGATTTTGTTGTAATGCTAAGAGAGAGAACTTCAAGAACTCTTGAAGATATGCAAACAAATGCTATAGGGGTGGAAGCAAATAAATCTACTTCGACTTCCTTGAAAGCTAAAGAGGAAAAGACCCAAAGAAAACTCAAATCTATTCAAGAAGCCTCTAGTTCCTCTAGTTCTTCTAAGACTAAAACAAAAGATTATAAAATAGATGAAATAACTTCTCTTCTTAGAAATCTATCTAATAGAATTTCCAAGATTGAGACTCAACCCAGGAGAATTCAACAAACATTTACTAGACCCCAAAATCAAAATCAAGGTCAGTATAAAAGGAATCCACAATTACAAATTCTTCAAAGACCTAGTAATGATCAACAGGTTCTCATTCCTTTACTGATAGATGACCAACAACCTGATGAAAATACTATGACTATTATTGAAGATATCAATAACATGGATACTTCTTCTAATAAAACAGTTATTATTCCTCTCTCACAACAAAATCAGGTTCAAGAAGATCAAGAATCCTCACAGGTTTCTAAATACCATGCCTTGTCTGAATTTTTAATTGCAGAGTTGAACAAGAGATATGATCTTAGACCTAGACCCAGCCCTGAAAAACCTGCTAAGGAGACTCCAATAATTGAACCTCATACCAAAGCTGCTGAAACTCAAACAACTGTTATTCGACCATTAACTCAGTCAACTGATACTGCTCAAAATGATAAAAAAGCTTTGACTACGTTTAATGTTGAAAAAGAGTTAGAAAGAGTTAAAATTCCAATTCCACTTTCAGAACTTTCCAAAAACCCTGGGTATAAAAATCAGGTCTCCAAATGGATACAAAACACCTCAGTTGATACTGAAAGTGATATCATTAGTTTGCAATAGGAAAAACCAGCAGTTGTCTATGGTCCTATCTTAGATATGATAGATGAAATAGTGCCTCCTTTCTATGTAACTCTTAAGACAAATGATTCCATGTTATATAATTGTGTGCTTGATTCTGGAGCATCATATAACCTCATGCCAAAAACTATCATGGACCATTTGAAACTTGACATAACTTGATCCTATCATGACTTGTACACCTTTGATTCTACAAGGGTGCCCTGCTTAGGATTAAGGATTTAGTAGTCACCCTTGCCCAAATTCTAGTGAAAAGTGTAGTGCTTGATATAGTTGTCACAAATATTCCTCCCAAATTTGGAATGCTCCTTTCTAGGTCTTGCTATGCCAAATTAGGGGGAACTCTTCAGATGGATATGTCTTATGCCACTATTCTAGTTTATGGGGGAGAACAATTAAGGTTATATAGAGAGGTAAGATTTGTGCACACTGTTTTCAAAACAAACTAGCCAAGGAACCATCCCATTTATGCAATTGATCAGGATTTTGGTTGCTTTCAACTCTCTTCAAACCAAATACATGAAACTCAAGTTAAAATAGAAGATGTAATTGAAAGTCCTGTACCAAATCAAACTGATGTATGGAAACTATTTTTTGATGGTTCTTGTATAAAAGATGGAGCAGGATCTGAGGTAGTTTTAATTTCACCAGAAAAAGAAAATATCACTCAATCATGCAAAATCGACTTCAAAGTTACAAATAATGTGGTTGAATATGAAGCTTTCCTTTTGGGACTACAATTAGCAAAAAGTTTAAAGGTTCAAAACTTAAGTGTTTTTACTGATTCAGAACTTATTGTCAAACAAGTGAGAAATATTTGCCAAACTAAGCATCCTAGACTTAGGTCTTATTGAAATGAAGTTTGGGATTCAGTTGAAAACTTTTTTGATGCTTTTAATTTGACTTATATTCCAAGAAATCAGAATATTCATGCAGATGCCTTAGCTGTTTCTGCTATTTCATTTAAAATTCTTGATCAGACCAATGTACTCTATCAAATACAAGTCAAATACAGACCATCCATCCAAGACAATCTAAAACACTGGCAGATATTTGAAGATGATGAACATTTGAAATCTTTTCTGCAAGTTATAAATGAATTTTCAGTTCTATAAATTGATGAAGATAGAACAAAAATAAATGAAAATACAAATGGAAATGATACTTCAAATTTCAATTCAAAAATTATTGATCATGACATTATTAAATTGTCTAACAATTTTATTCCTAAAGGCCTCATTCCTTTAGAAAAATTGTTTGATCAAAATGATGTCCTCCGAAACCCTTAGTCCATTTATTCATAAGATGACATAGAATAAATTAATATTGGAACAAATGATGATATTTAAAACATCAAAATCTATGTATCTATAGATTCTGAGATCAAAGCTTAACATCTTAAGTTACTTCAAAATTATAAGGATGTTTTTGCATGGACCTATGCTGAACTAAAAACCTATGATACTTCATTAATACAACATAAGATTCCTTTAAATCCAAAAGCAGTTCCTTATCAACAGAAACTTAGGAGGATAAATCTAGCTCTTCTACCAACTATAAAAAAGGAAATTAAGAAAATGCTAGATGCCCAGATCATTATCCCTCTTAGAATTAGATAGCTTTCTTTTCAAAAAAAAAAGGAAAGAAAAGGGTTTGCTAGCCTAAATGCACCTAATTAAGTGAAGAAAAAATGTTAGGATAAGTAAAGGGTAGGTAGAAGAAAGGTTGCAGAAGTACAAAGTTGATTGAAACATAAGCACGTTTATCATACTTGATTCAATGTTTTAGTGTGTAGGAGTAGTTATGAAAGTGAAAAGATGTTCATTAGTTGATTTGAGTAACTTCCCCTCATTTCATTTCATCCCCCACTACATACTTACTAATTTCCCCATTATCCCATCATTTCTTAAGAATATACCCTTTTCCCTTCATTTTCACCTTTGCCCCTTGGTTTCACACATTTTCCTAGCAAATTACCCTTTAAAGGTCATTTCCCTACCCAAAACCCCTTTTCCCTAGTGTGAAACCCTTTTCCATTGAAAAATCACTTTCCCCTTGTAATTTACCTAAAAACCCATAAATACCCCTTATCCTAAGTTTTATTCTCCCCTCCGTTTTATTTAATTAAACTCCGCCATTCATGTTTTTCCTGACAAAACGCCTAAAAACACATAAAACCCTTTATCCTAAGTTTTGTGTGCCCCCCACATTACTTAACAAATCTTCGCGATATTCACTTTTTCTTGATATATAAAACCTTTTAACCCACCCCCTTGGTGCGGTTAACAAACCCAGCTACTTTTTAACCCTTGTCCCATTTTATTAAACCCATCCATTATATTTTTAACCGGCTTTAGTCATTATTTAATTACAGTTAAGTGTAATTAATCCCCCCGGGCCCCGCTAATCTCCACCTGATTCACCTCCGTGCAACTTCACCGCGTGATAGCCTTTAGATCTTTCACCCCCAGATCTAACGGCATGAAGCCATATCGCGTGCTCCCAATCTCCAACCTTTATCGGCCCGAGAGAATGCAAGATTCGTGGTTTTTCTCGAGCCCCTTGTGGTTACATGACAGCTTTACGTTAACTCACGTGCTCTCCAAAAAATATCGCCCTTCACTCAAAATCAGTACGATGAAGCTTAATACCACCTCCCCGCTTAGGCTGAAACCATCCACTATTCACTTATCGATTTCTGTGCCAAATTTTAAGCATTACCCATTAAAATGCCGAAGACCCTCGTTTTCACTCTTTTCGCTCTTTTCACTTGTTTTCATAGTGAAACCTGCCCAAGCTTTCTTGTGCCACCCTGAACCTCTGCAACCCAATTTGACCTCCAATTACCTTCCAAACACTGTCAGGACTCCTTCCATAGACCTCTTAGCTCAAATAAATCCATTTATCTCCTTCCTGCAAACTTGTGTTTTCATTAACTACTGGTTTATTTTTTCAGGTGATCATATAAGAACTGGACAAACAATTTTTATAATAGTTAAAAACTTGTTTGTTCCAGATTCTCAGGAAATGTATTCGAATGGTTTTCCTCAACAGAAGATTCCATACATCAGCACACCAGAATAAATCATTTACACAGAGGTAGTAAATGATAAAGTAGAGATGAAATCATTTTCACCAACAAACAATGAAAGATTCATACTAGCAACTCTACAAGATATATTTTACTTCTTGTTACTTATGTCTTATTGTAAAAGGTAAAAGTGAAAAGATAACAAAGCAATAAGGTGGAAGAATTCACAGTAATTGTTAAAACAGAGCATTCATGGTAAAAGACTAAACAGAGGAGGCAGATAAAGTGTACCAAATGAAGGACCATCAGTAAATATGACATCCAGCGTGAAAATCGAATAGCATTCAACTTTTGGAGGAATAGTCAGCCAACTTCAAGAATTTTCAGTTTTTCTTAGCAATAGTCACCAATAGCATAGCATCAAAATAGTGTCAGATCAACTAGCAGTCTTTATTTTGATTTGAAAATAATCTATTTTTGTAAAATAGTTTAGGATATTTTCTTAGTTCTACTGTTGTATAAATAACTCTCTTCATGAGTTATCATGGGTTGCACCCTTGATGAAGCATTTCTAAACATTTGATGTACTTGAATTTTTTGGAACCTTAATACAAAGCAAAGGATTTTGAATTTTGTTTTACATAGTTTGTGTTTCCTGTAAGTTTTTCCAATATTACTCATTATGTTTTTCTTCATATTCTTATGTCTTACAGAGATAACCAGGTAGGAATAATTGTGTTTCAATCTATTTCTATAAGCTTCTGAAGTGATAATATATAAAGAGAATGAATTAATGGATTGTATGTTTAATTAATTCCCTCTGAATCAATAAATCATCGGCATCTTTTGTAAGCTTAAGCATATTCTCTTAAACCTTCTGAACATAGGTCAAAGGTTTTCATACATATGATTATTTAATTTTCAATTTGAAAATTGTGATAATCATATTATTTTTGTTTCTGCTCACCACCATACAAGTTATTTCACTGTGTGAAATTCTATAGCAGCCCTCTGCTTTGGTATTAATATTATTGAAAAGGTTAGGCATTACAGTGTTACATCTGTTTCATTCATTGGTCCTCCAATTAAAACAAAACCCCCAAAACAATTATTTTAGATGCTCTGGCATGATAGCTGACCATTATCATCTCAGAGGTACAACAACTTAAATTCTTTAAACCTGTCAAAGACTCTAGATTTCTTCCTAAGGAAATATATCCATGTATTCCTTGAGAAGCCATCTATAAAGGATACATAGTACACAGACTTACCTAGTGATGGAACTAACACAGGTCCAAACACATCACTCTGCACAAGCTCTAATATCCCTTTCATCCTCTTATCACCAAAGGGGAAACTCACCTGATTCTTCTTCCCATATAAAAATTGTTCATAGAAATCGAAATCGAGAGAGAAATTAGACATACCTTCTACCATACCATTACCATGAAGTATTTGAAGGCCTTTCTCTCCATTATGTCCAAGCCATTGATGTGATAACATGGTCTTTTCTACCAAGACCACTAGGTTTTTTGATCCACTTTTAGGAACTACAAAACTATTGCACCCATCAATAATAGTGCTACTTGAGAATCTTATGGATTTCCAATATGAACTCCTCACATCAATACTAGTGCTCCACGAACGATCTTACAGGTATCTTTCTCGAACACTATTTTTCCACTTCCATCATCCATCTTTCTTACAGAATCAAATTTTTGGCCAATGCAAGAATATGCAGAACACCCATAAGTGTTATAATCCTTCGGCCTTGCAACTTCAACTTGAATTTTTTGCATTCGAAGATTCTAGCCTTCCTATCATTCCCTAAGAAGAGATCACGACCATCATCTTTCTCATACTCGTAGAACCACTCCCTATGGTGAGTAAAGTGAAAGGATGCACCTGAGTCAACAAACTATGCCTCATGATCTACATGTGTACTTGAAGAAGAATCTAGGTACACATCCCCACCTTCATGTGAGATGGTTTTTTCTTCTATTGAAGGAGCATCATTAGATCCCTTTACCTTCTCGGGAGCTTTAGATATACAATCCTTTTTGTACTGCCCTTCCTTTTTTCATTTCCAACATACCTTTACCAATTTTTCTAGAGATTTAGATAACCCTATAGATTTAGATCTCCCACTCAAGGACTTATTTTTGTTTCTGTTTTGGGATGATCCTCGTACAAAAAATGCATCTCTATTCTGGATCTCCATATTTTTTTGTCTGATCTCATCCGACAACAAGGATGAGAGTTTTTCATCGAACTTCAAGGTTGTTTTATTGTTACCTATAGCAACAACTATACTATCCCAAGAATCTGGTAGAGAACACAACAAATTGATGCACTTATCGTCGTCTGAAATTTTTATATCAGCATATAAAAACTGGATTACCACAGTATTAAAGACATTTATATGCTCTGTCACCTAGTCTCCATCCTTCATCCTGAGGTTATACAACTTTTTCTGAAGGAATAATTTATTCACCAAAGACAGATTGGTACAAAGTCCATAACTTAACCCACAAATCCATCGTCGTATATTCCCCTAATACATTCAACAATAATGAATCTGAGATACACAACTATATTAATATATTTGTCTTTCGATCCAACTTCGCCCAGTCTTCGGCTGACATTATCATTGGTTTAGTACCCAGATATACCATGATCCACTCATCTTTATGCACCAGCGGATCCTCCATCTTGATATTCCAAAGCTCAAAACTCTGGTCTCTATCTTTCCACTCCTCACCATCTTCTTTCACTACAAGAATCGATCCCACAGATCTGCCACTGAACAGGGTCTACCACAGGCTCGAGCCAAACCCCTCAGCAATAAAGGAATCCCCTTAAAGCCGAAAAAAAATTGATACCAAATGTAGGTTTTAACCCTGTATAGAAATTACCTGTAGATGAATTATAAAAACAAAAAATAAACAATGACGACAATATTTAACAAATACACTAAGATCTCCCCTGGATCCCAAAACTAGCAATACCAAATTCATTTTTCATTATTTTCCTTTCAATGTTATAATACATATATATACATGCCGAAGCATTCGTTCACCCCAATCCATTATCACTGGATTAGAACATAACCATAGTTCCCTTGACTGGATCTACAAAATACCATGGGAAAAAAACCATCATCCCCAAAACCATGTGCAAAACCCATGAAAAAACCATAGGTGGGTGTGCCCATGTAATATAGGGTCACATTCTATGTTTATAGCTCATTGTACTAAACCCATACTTGAACACAATCTCTACACCCAAACTACTTCCTTGCTTGCATGAGTGGTTTCCATGTATTCTTCCTTTGTAGTTGAAACTGCCACTACAGATTGTCTTCTTCTCATCCAACTGACTGCACCTCCAAATAGGTTAAACACATATCCACTTGTAGATCTTCTCCAATGCAAATATGCATCCCAGTATGCATCAACAAAGCCACATATGTCCAAAACTCTGTCCAATCCTGGTCTTCCTTGGTAGCATAGACCATAGTCACTAGTTCCATGTAAATACCTGAAAACCTGCTTCACTACTATCCAATTCTCCTTCCATAGTTTTGATGTACACCTTCTCAATACTCACACTACATGTGCAATGTTTGGTATAGTAAATACCATTGCATACATCAGGCCACCGACTGCACTTAAGTATGGAACATGGGACATGTCCTCTTCCTATTCTTATGTTTTGGCACATTGTTCAATAGATAACTTTACACCTACAAGAATACGAACCTTCATCAGTTTACTATCCTGCATATTAAACCTCTGGAATATTATATTGAAATATTTCCTTGAGTTTAACCAGAGCTTCCTCTTTGCCCAATCTCGTTTAATTTCCATGCCCAAAATATAGTTCGCAACACCAAGATCCTTCATGTCAAATTTGGAGGACAATTGGGTCTTCAAATCCTAAATAATTTCCTTTTCATTTCCAATCAACAACATATCATCCACATCCAAGACCAAATAAATAACACGGTCACTAATTAATTTGAAACACACACAGTGATATGATTTTCTTCTAGTGAAGCCAAGTCCCTGTATATATGTATCAAATTTATGATACCACATCCTTGGTAACTGTTTTAACCCATACAAAGACTTTTTTAATATGCATACCAGTTCTTTCTTTCCCTTCACCACAAAGCCTTTAGGTTGCTTCATGTAGATCTCTTCTTCTAGATCTGCATGAAGAAATGTTGTCCTCTATCCATCTGTTCTAGCTAAAAATCAAAAGTAGAAACAACAAATAAAAGTAATACAATGGAATCTACCTTGGAAACAAGAGAAAAAATAAGACTAAAGTCAATTCCCAACACCTGGGAATAATATTTTGCTACCAACTGAGCATTGTATTTCTCCACATTGTCTTTCACATTCATCTTCTTCTTAAACACCCATTTTCTTCCAATGGGTTTCATTCTACACGACAACTCTAGCAGATCACAAGCCTCATTTTTGTCAAAAGATGTCATTTCATCAACCATTGTCTCCTTTCAGAGTTTTGCATCCTGCAAATCTACTGCCTCCCTAATAATTCTGGGATCATCGCCAGTGATAGATAAATTAAAATTTGAACATAAAGCAAATGGATTATTCCTTTCTAGTTGCCTTCTTTCTCGAACTGATCTTCTCATTGCTAGAGTTTGTGGCTCTTCATCTTTTGATTCATGTTCTACTATATAGTCTAATTCTTCCTCCTTTAGCTCAAACTCTATCTTCTCAGGTTTCCTTTTGTAGGAATTCATGTTTAATAACATATTTCACTTCTATAAACACCACATCTCATTTGTACACAACCTTCCTTGTTTCTAGGTTTCAAATCTTATAACCTTATAAACCATTCTTATACCTAATAAATATGCACCTTTCGGATTTAGTATCCAACTTGGTTCTTTTCTCCTTTGGAACATGTACATATACATCACATCAAAATAGCCTCATATGTGAAAGAGAGGGTTTATTACAAGTTCATACCTCATGTGGAGTCTTATCTTCCAACGCTGATGAAGATGATCTATTAACCAGGTGACATGCAATCTTCATCGCATCTACCCAGAATTCATGTCCTAACCCAACCCAGTGAGCATGCTTATTGCCTTTTCCATCAATGTCTTATTCATTCTTTATGCAACTCTATTTTTCTAAGGTGTGTATGGAGTATTCTTCTACTGTGCTATACCACACTTCTTATCATACTCTTCAAATTCCTCCTTGCATAACTCTCCACCATTATTTGTCATCATCACCTCTATCTTCTTCTCTATCTAGTTTTCCACTAGAGCCTTAAATTCTTTAAACCTATCAAATACTTCAGAATTCTTCCTGAGGAAATATATCCATGTATTCCTTGAGAAGTCATCTACAAAGGAGACAGAGTACACAGACTTACCTAGTGATGGAACTGACACAGGTCCAAACACATCACTGTGCACAAGCTCTAATATCCCTTTCACCCTCCTAGCACCAGAGGGGAAACTCACCCAATTCTGCTTCCCATATAAACAATGTTCATAGAAATAGAAATCCAGAGAGAAATTAGACATACCTTCTACCATACCATTACCATGAAGTATTTGAAGGCCTTTCTCTCCAACATGTCCTAGCCATTGATGCCATAACATGGTATTTTCTACCGAGACCACTAGTTTTTTTGCTCCACTTTAAGGAGTTACAGAACTATTGCACCCATCAATAACAATACTGCCAAGAAGCTTATGCATATTTCCAATATGAACTCCCCCCATCAATACTAGTGCTCCTCGAACCATCTTGCAAGTATTTTTCTCGAACGTTATTTTTCCACTCGCATCATCCGTCTTGCTTACATAAATCAAATTTTTAGCCAATGCAAGAATATGTAGAACACCCGGAAGTGTTATAATCCTTCCACCTTGCAACTTCAGCTTTACTTTTTCACGTTCGATGATTCTAGCCTTCCTACCATCCCCTAAGAAGAGATCACCACAATCATCTTTCTCATACTCACAAAACCACTCCCTATGGGGAATAAAGTGAAAGGATTCACCTAAGTCAATCAACCATGCCTCATGATCTACATGTGTAATTGAAGAAGAATCCAAGTACACATCCCCACCTTCATGTGAGGTGGTTTTATCTTCTATGGAAGGAGCATCATCATATCCCTTTACTTTCTCAGGAGCTTTAGATCTACAGTCCTTTTTGTCGTGCCCTTCCTTTTCACATTTCCAACATACCTTTATAGGTTTTCCTAGAGATTTAGATAGCCCTCTAAATTTAAATCTCCCACTCGAGGAATTCTTTTTGTTTTTGTTCTAGGAACGTCCTCCTACACATAAGGCATCTCCATTTTGGCTCTCCATATTTTTCATCTCATCTCGCCTGAAAACAAGGATGAGATGATTTCATCAAACTTCAAGGTAGTTGTATTGCTACCTATAACAACAACTATACTATCCCACGAATATGGTAGAGAATACAACAAACTAATGCACTTATCTTCATTTGAATTTTTTATATCAACATATAACAACTAGATTACCACAATATTAAAGGCATTCAGATGCTCTGTCACCTAGTCTCCATCCTTCATCCTCAGGTTATATAACTTTTTCCACAAGAACAATTTTTTCACCAGAGACTTAAATTGGTACAAAGTCCCTAACTTGAACCAAAAATCCTTTGCCATAGTTTCCCCTGATACATTCAACAATATTGAATCTAAAATACACAACGATATTGTGCTTTTTTCCTTGTGATGCAACTTCTCCCAGTCTTCTACTGACATTTTCATTGGTTTAGTACCTAGATGTACCACAATCCACTGATCTTTATCTACTAGCAGATTGTCCATATTGAGCTTTCACAACTCAAAACTCTGACCATTAAATTTCTCGATCTCTATATTTCCACTACTCACCATCTTCTTTCACCACAAGAATCGATCCCGCAGATCTCCCATTGAACAAGCTCTACCACAGGCTTGAGAATAACCCCTCAGTAGCAAAGGTGTCCCCTTGAAGCCGAAACATGTTTGATACCAAATGTAGGTTTTAACCCTCTACAGAAATTAACTGCAAATGAATTCTAAAAACATAAGATAAACAATGACGAAAATATATAATAAATACACAGAGATTTCCACTCGATCCCAAAACCGCATCTACCATATTGATTTTTCATTATTTTCCTTTCAATATTACAATACATATATATACATGTTGAAGAATTCATAAACCCCAATCCATTAACCGTGAATTAAAACATAATCATAGTTCCCTTAACCGAATCTACAAAATACCATGGGCCGAAAACCATCATGCCCAAAACCACGTGAAAAATCCATGAACAAAACCCTAGGTAGGTCTGCCCACCTAATATAGGGTCACGGTATATCCTTATAGCTCGTTGTACTAACCCCATACTTGAACACAATCACTGCAACCAAAATTCTTCTAGGTTACATGAGTGGTTTCCATTTTTTCTGCCTTTGTAGTTAAAAGTGCCACTAAATACTATCTCTTTCTCATCCAAATGACTGCACCTCCAAATAGGTTAAACACGTACCCACTTGTAGATATTCGACGATCTAGATCTCCAGCTTAGTATGCATCAACAAAGCCATAGATGTCCAAAACTCTGTCTAATCCTGGTCTTCCTTGGTAGCACAGACCATAGTCACTAGTGCCACACAAATACCTAAAAAACCACTTCACTATTATCCAATGCTCCTTCCTTGCTTTTGACATAAACCTGCCCAATACTCCGACTGCATGTGTAATGTATGGTCTAGTAAAGACTAGTGCATACATCAGGCTACCAACTACACTTGTGTATGGAACACGGGACATGTCTTGATCCAAACTTAAATAGGAACACAATAACTTACAAATATAATCATAAACAGAGAGATGCAGCAAAAAACACTTCATTTCATTAATAGAAAAATACTAAACTATGATTACAAACAGAGTGGAAATAAGATAGCTCGGGTGGTGGTAGCTTATCTCTGAGAAGAGATGTGGCAACTACATGCCTCTGAGCTGTGTTACAATGAGGCTGAAGAGCCTATTTATTATTGGAAAATATGATAAAACCCTAAACAACCAAAACCCTAACCCCAGGAGATGTAACACCAAGATTTTGTAGGCCCCGTTGGGGTTAGTTAAGTGGCCAACTTCCCAGGGTTGTAACTTGGTCATATTATCTCCGTTTGGTGCATATGATACCTTGTTGGAAAGGTCTCTTTAAGTAATACATGTTTCAATGTAGGCCCCTACCTATCACTATAGTCCTGCCATGTATCCCAAAAAAAAATGTCGTTTAGGGGGTCAAAACTGCTCCGGAAGTTTAAGACCCGAAAAACTACTAAAAATAGTAAATGTCGAAATAAACAAGGAAATAGATGAAACTGAATGGGGGGTCTACGTGGAATAGGAGGGTGGCCACCAATATCCACCTGGATCATTCCTCCCCCTTAGGAAGTAATGGTCCTCATTGCGTGTAGAGCCTCCATGAAGTGAGGAAATTTCTATTGAACCTCGTCCCTATTGAACCACTTGCCCTGGTGAAGGAGTTGGCCTACTTTGACAACTGAATATAGTTGTATCCTTTGTTGGTGAGTTTTCTTGATCTGTGTGTCCACGATCTGATCAATTGTGGCCTATTCCATGCAGTGTAGGTTGAGCTTTGTTGGTGTGATTTGTTCAGCAATGTCATATGTGTCCAACAATGGTGGAAAGTATGGCTGAAGGTAGTCTACATTGAACACTGGGTGTAGACTAAGGAACGGTGGGATGCTGAGCTCGAAGGCATTATCATCGATGGCCTTGGTGATTGTGTATGGCCCATATTAGAGCGGGTGAAGCTTGCGGTGGGGTCCAACAAGGAACTCCTTTTGCAAGTGTAGCCAAACTTTTTCACCCACCTAGAACTTGTGCGACACTCGATGTTGATCATGGCATTGCTTGTACTTAGCATTGGCTTTGTCCAATATATCATGGACCTATTGGCGGATGTGTTGAATGCACTCAATGAAGTTGTTATCCCTTTCAGCTTCGGACTGAACATGAGTTGAATCTACCTGAGTGGCTGCAAATGGCATGGCCACATCAATGGGGAATACAAGCTGAAATCCCAACCCTACCTAGAAGGGGTTGTGGCTTGTTGAACTCTGGAGAGCTCTATTGTAGATGTGTTGGACATAGGGGAGACTTTCATCCCATGTGCATGGATGCTTCGAGTTGTACATGAGCAAAATGTGTATGATCATCCTGTTAACAACCTTTTTTTCGCCATTAGTTTGGGGATAGAAAGTCATTAACTTAGTAGTTTTTGTATCCAGCATCAACCAGAGAATTGACCAAAATGCACTCAAGAATCTACTGTCTCGATCTGAGACAATGGACTATGGGATCTCAAAGTGTACACTCGCTCAAAGAAGGGCTTAGCAGTGGCCTCTACTGTGATACTCTTCTTGCAAGCCACCATGATGGCCATCTTAGAGAATTTGTCAACGACCATGAAAATGCAATCGTTGTCGTGCTTAGTAGAAGGAAGGCTCGATAAGTAATCCATGGAGATAGATTCCAAAGGATGGCTAGGAGTAGGTAGAGGAGTATGCAGGCCTTGCTTCTTGATGGTTGGTTTGGGAATGGCGTAGGCGGTGCAAGATCTAATGTACTTCCCAACATCCTGACGAAGTTTCGGCCAATAAAAATACTTTTGCAATATTACCATTGTTTTCTATACTTCGAAATGTCCAACGACCCAACTGTAGTGAAACTCCAAAATCATCTTAGCACGCTCACTTGAAGGAACACAGATGAAACTGACTGCGGGGTATAGGTGGAATAGGAGGGTGGCCACCAATATCCACCAGGATCATGTCCTCTTCCTCTTCTTGTGTCCAGGGACACTGTTCAACATATAATTTTTCACCTGTAGGAATAGGAACCTTCACTGGTTTACTATCCTACATATTAATCCTCTATAGTATTGTATTGACATACTTCCTCTGGTATAACCAGAGCTTCCTCTTTGCCCGATCTCATTTAAATTCTATGCCCAAAGCATAGTTCGCAACACCAAGATCCTTCATGTCAAATTTGGAGGAAAATTGGGTCTTCAAATCCTAAATAGTTTCTTTGTCATTTCTAGTTAGTAACATATCATGCATGTACAAGACCAGATAAATAACATGGTCACTAATTAATTTAAAATACACATAGTGATCTACTTTGCTTCTGGTGAAGCCAAGTCCTCGTATATATGTATCAAATTTATGATACCACATCCTTGGTGATTGTTTAACCCATATAGAGACTTCTTAAACCTTCATACCAGTTCTTTCTTTCCCTTCACTGCAAAACCTTCAAGTTGCTTCAGGTAGCTCTCTTCTTCCAGATCCCCATGAAGAAATGTTGTCTTCACATCCATATGTTCTACCTCAAAATCAAAAGAAACAACAACAAATAAAAGTAATTTAATAGAAGCTACCTTAGCAACAAGAGAAAAAATATTACCAAACTCAATTCCCAGCACCTGGGAATAACCTTTTGCTACCAACCAACTTTTTATTTCTCCACATTTCCTTCTGCATTCATCTTCTTCTTAAACACCCATTTACTTCTAATGGGTTTCATTCCAGGTGCCAAGATCCCAAGCCTCATTTTTGTCGAAAGATGCCATTTCATCAACCATGGCCTCTTTCTAGAGTTTTCCATCCTCTAAATCTATTGCCTTAGTGATAGTTCTGGGATCATCATCGGTGATAGATAAAGTAAAATTTGAATAGAAAGTTGATGGACTATACCTTTCTAATTGCCTTCTTTCTCAAATTGATCTTCTCAGAGCTGGAGTTTGTGGCTCTTCATCTTCTAATTCCCGTTCTCTGGTTCCTTTGGCAAGACTTCATGTTTAATAACGTCTTTCACTTCTCTAAACATCACATCTTGACTATACACAACCTTCCTTGTTTTTGGGTTCCAGATATTATAACCTTTTAAATCACCCTTATACCAAATAAAGATGCACCTTTTAGATTTACTATCCAACTTGGTTCTTTTCTCCTTTGGAACATGTACATATGCATCACAACCAAATACCCTCAGATGTAAAAGAGAGGGTTTCTTACCAGCCCATACCTCATGTGGAGTCTTATCTTCCAGCTTTGATGAAGGTGATCTATTAACCAGGTATCATGCAGTCTCCATCGCCTCTGCCCAAAATTCGTGTCCTAACCCAACACCATTTAGCATGCTTCTTGCCTTTTCCATCAGTGTCCTTTTCATTCTTTTGGCAAATCTGTTTTGTTGAGGTGTGTATGGATTAGTCTTCTCCCATGCTATATCACACTTCTTACAAAACTCTTCAAATACCTTCTTGCAGAACTCTCCACCATTATCTGCGCTCAACAACTTTATCTTCTTCTCTATTTGGTTTTCCACTAGAGCCTTAAATTCTTTAAACTTGACAAAGACTTTAGACTTATTCTTGAGAAAATATATCCATGAATTCCTTGAGAAGTAATCTATAAAGTAGACACAGTACATAGACTTATTGAGTGATAGAACCAACACAGGTCCAAACACATCACTGTGCACAAACTCTAATATCCTTTTTGCCCTCTTAGCACAAGAGAGGAAACTCACATGATTTTGCTTCCCATGTACACAATTTTCATAGAAATCAAAATCTAGAGAGAAATTAGACATACCTTCTAACATAGAATTACCATGAAGTATTTGAAGGACTTTCTCTCCAGTATGTCCAATTCTTTGATGCCATAACATGGTATTTTCCCATGAGACCACTAGGTTTTCTGCTCCACTTTCAAGAACTACATAATTGTTGCACCCATCAATAACAATACTACCCAGATGCTTGTGAAGAGTTCCAATCTAAACTTCCCGCATCAATACCACTACTTCCCGATCCATCTTGCAAGTATCTTTCTCGAGCATTTTTTTTCCACCAGCATCATCCATCTTGCTTACAAAAATCAGATTTCTGGCCAATGCAGGAATATGCAGAACACCCAAAAGTGTCCTAATCCTTACATCTTGCAACTTTAGCTTGAATTTTCTACGTTCAACGATTCTAGCCTTCCTATCATCCCCTAAGAAGACATCACAACCATCATATTTTTCATACTCGCAGAACCACCCCCTATGGGGAGTAAAGTGAAAGGATGCATCTGAGTCAATCAACCATGCCTCATGATCTACATGTGTACTTGAAGAAAAATCCAAATAGACATCCCCACCTTCATCTGAGGTGGTTTTCGCTTCTGTAGAAGGAGCATCATTAGATCCCTTTCCTTTCTTAGGAGCTTTAGATCTTTAGCCCTTTTTGTAGTGCCCTTCCTTTATGCATTTCCAGCATACCTTTACAGGTTTTCCGGGAGATTTAGATCTCCCTTTAGATTTAGCTTGCCCACTCGAGGACTTATTTTTGTTTTTGTTCTGGGGCCGTCCTCGTACATACAATTCATCTCCATTCTATCTCTCCATATTTTCCAGTCTCATCTCCTCCAACAACAAGGATGAGACTATTTCACCGAACTTCAAGGTAGTTGTATTGCTACCTGTAGCAACAACAAGGCTATCCCACGAATTTGGTAGAGAACACAACAAATTGATGCACTTTCTTCGTCTGAAATTTTTATATCAATAGATAACAACTCACTTACCACAATATTAAAGGTGTTCAGATGCTCTGTCATTGAGTCTCCATCCTTCATCCTCAGGTTATACAGCTTTTTCCGCAGGAACAATTTGTTCACTAGAGACTTAGATTGGTACAAAGTCCCTAACTTGAACCACAAATCCTTCATCGTAGCTTACCCTGATACATTCAACAATACGGAATCTGAGATACACAACCATATTGTGCTCTTTGCCTTGCGATCCAACTTCACCTAGTCTTCTTCTGACATTTATGTTGCTTTAATACTCGGATCTAGAACGATCCACTGATCTTTCTCCACTAGAAGATCCTCCATCTTGATATTCCACAACTCAAAACTCTGACCATGAAATTTATCCATCTCTATCTTTCCACCACTCATCATCTTCTTTCACTACAAGAATCGATCCCACAGATCTAGCACTGAACAAGGTCTACCACAGGCCCGGAAAAGCCCCTCAACAACAAAGACGTCCCCTTAAAGCTGAAAAAAAATTGATACCAAATGTAGGTTTTAACTTTGTACAGAAATTACCCATAGATGAATTATAAAAAAGAGAAAATAAACAATGACGACAATATATAACAAATACACAAAGATCTTCCTTGGATCCCAAAACTAGGACTACCAAATTGTTTTTTCATTATTTTCCTTTCAATGTTACAATACATATATATACATGCCGAAGCATTCATAAACCCCAATCCATTGAACCTGGATTAGAACATAACCGTGGTTACCTTGACCGTATCTACAAAATATCATGGGCAGAAAACCATCATGTCGAAAAGCATATGCAAAACCCATGCACAAAACCATAGGTAGGTCTGCCCACCTAATATAGGGTCCAAAAAAAAATTCTCAGGCCGCTTCCTTGGACCCCATTCAAGGGGGGCTACCGCCCCTTGAAACCCCCCAACAAGGGGGGTTGCGCCTGATGTAACAAATAGGGGGATATTGCCCCCCTGTGACCCACCCACACATGCAACTAGTCGTGGAAAGAATATAACACATGCCCAACAAGTTCTTTCTCAAACACTGACAAAGGGGATGATGTCGAGATAAGGGGAGGGAAGGAGTTTGTATCGAGATATCTTAGAGTGGAGGCCTTATATCCATTTTCACCCATATTTAGATTTGAGGAGATTGCCTTTACTGTTGGATTCACAATGGGGGTTTCATGTTGAAGAGAAGAAGGTAGACTAGAAGAGGAGGGATATTGAGTGGCTGAACTTAAAACAAGACTGATTTGAATATAGGGGCCTCTGATAGAGAACCATCCACCACCAGGTTTAGACCCAATAGAGAAATTGAATTTTTTAATAGATGTACTCTCGAAATAGATATAACAATTTTCTTTATGGAAGACATACTAAGGTCATCAAGCATTAGGAGCTCCTTTCGAGACAAAGAAGTAATTAAAGATTCTTAAAAAGGGCTTACCTATTTAGGAAAAGTGTCTAAGGCATCACCCAACAATTGCATCCCTTGAGACAACTCACCATATATCATCTTCAATGAGGGAGAATCTGAGTGCAAATAATAGTCTTCTTGGCTACAAATTTGAACCCCCTTTGAATAATAAGACCCCATTAGCTTGGACACTATGGCCTAATTGCTAGCACACAAAAGCATCCCTTCTTCCAACCCTATAGGTTTCATAAGACATTGATCTGAGGGGAGCCTTCCTTCTTATCAAATTCAGTGAATTCCACTGTTATAGGGTTGATGGACTAAGGTTTTGATTCCCTTTCCCTTGTGAGATTTGAGGAAATATTTTTCATAGGTGACCATTTTGATGGCATTAGAGACATCTAAAAGGCACCTTCAAATAGTTAAGAACCTGATTATAGGCTTTTTCTCCCTGAATGATAACCATGTCCTTAGGTAGCCCCACCCTTGAGTCCATTTCAACTGAATCCACGCTATTCTCTTGTCAAACTTCACCAGGACCTTGGTATCAAAATAAATGAATTTCCCTAAAGTATTTCCTATCTTCACAAAAACATTCCTAGTCCAAAGCTTAAGTAGAAATCCTAGAAGTTTAACCCAAAAATATTTAAGCTTTAGATTCTTAGAAGAGGGTTTGAAACTCGAGTGTCATCTCTACATCCATAGGAAGCCTTTACCAAAAATTCAGGGCTTCGAGATAATAAGATTCAAATCTTCTTCACACAGGAAATGGAAAGCCATCCAATCATTCATAAGAAGACTAAACTTTGGGGAATACCCTATCAGTGGTTTCCAAGCCATTTCAAACCCACTTTTGAATGCTCTCTGGAGAAAGAGATATAAAAGAGTCTTCCGACTAGGCCTCTTCATGCTGGACTGTCAACCATATCAATGTTTACATCCACTCTCAAAGACAGAGAAGGTTTTTTTGTCCCTGCTTTTAACACTTTTTGCCTTCTCTGTTCTTTGGTTGTTACACCACATAAGCCTGCATTAGCTAACTTCTGAGCCACAAAATATTCTCCACACTCCCCACATAAATGATTGAAGGCTCACTCATGAGGGATGTGGTCTTTCTTCTTAGAACCAAAATCGGACTCAACAACAACCTTTGTAGGCCCAATGCTAATGCTCTTTCTCTGACCCACAAGAGGTGAGAGTTCATTCATGTGAGAGCCAACATAACATGCTATACCAGAAGGGAAAACGAGAAGGCCTTGAGACAATAGGTGAAAGGAGCTTTAGATCATCGTGGAGCGTGAGAAGGGAACAAAACTCTAAAGACAACTAGAAGACTGAGGGAGCATCATTTTGTTCCCCCAACTCAAACCATTCCCCGAGGACTCACACTTACCATAGGGAAAAAGTTATCCAAACTATTAACCATAAGAGGTTAGGAAATACAACTTTCTTATCTTAACTTAAATTATTATTGCGAAAGTAACATAAAGATAAGAAACTTTCCTCATCTTTAACTAATTATACAAGTATAATACCAACTTTCCACTCTTTTATTTAATATAAACATAAAACCATTTTAAACCCAAATTTATAAAACAATTAAAAAGATCATTTCTAAGATACAATATTTTTTATGATATATAAATATTATAACTATAATTATAATGTTATATGATAATTATAAAATCAGAAAAATAGTTAATTATAAAATCAGAAAAATCTTAAATAACAATAATAAATTAAATCATCAATGAGGCAAAGAGTCGGCCATTGGTCTTCACAAACTGGGTTTTTCATATTTATACCTAACAGTTCCTTCTTTTCTCCTCACATTTTGTCCTGATGATGAGTCTAGTTTCAGACTCGAAACGTCGACCAAAAAACATGAGCACTGTGGAAAATCCGATCTCCATTCAAAAATCACACCACAGTAATCTGCAAACCAAAATGATAATATCTTCTATAATAAATTAGAAAACCGTTATTACTCTTCATAAAATAATAATTATTATTCTAATTAAAAAACAAATTATAAAATTAAATACTAAATTTATTATATTGTTATTTAATAATTAAAACAAACAAATATTACAATTATGAGCATATAAATTTATTAATATTATGAACGGGTCAAACCTGGATATAAAATTGTGGTTTATGACTCGCACTTACCATACGCAAAAATTTTACGCTTATCCCATCCGTGACCAATTTTATATTATACATATATAACTTCACGATCAGGTTGTACGTTGGAGGGCCAATTTCTCCATATTATCGGACTTTTAAAACCATATAGCTGTCACTTATATATTTATTTCATGAGTTTTTTTTTTTTTCAGACGGTGGCAAAACCTATCAAACTCATGTGTCAAATCAACAGTGAGGACAGCCATCTCTGGCTGCTATCCGCGAATGTCGGTTTGAGTCATCACTGTTATCAAGGAAAACCACGCCACCTGTAATAACCTGCTGGTGGTCCGTAAGGGAGCAGGCTTTCACCCACGCCACCTGTAGTAACCCGCTGGTGGTCCGTAAGGGAGCAGGCTTTCACTCCTGCCAAATGCCTCTGGGTCTTGGGCCGTTAACCTGTTTCCTTACGTCATAAGCCCTTTTATCTGGTTAATAATAAATATTTAGATATTTTTAATAGAATTATATTTAATATTTAATAATTTTAATTATATTTAACCATTATATTTAATTATATTTTTTAATTTTAATTATTATTTATTTATTTTCATCTTTGCCTCCTGTCTAACCTAACCATTTTCTTTGTCTTTTCAGAATTTCCAATAATTGTTCGTTTTTCTTCCTTGGTCTTATAGTGTTTCTCATCTACTTTTCACGCGTTTTCTCTGTTGTCTCATTCCCTGCACTTATGGTCCAGCTGTTAGGTGTCAACAAACACTCTCCCATTTTTTCGACTTTTACAAATCATTTAAGGTTTGTTTTCTTCCATTCAAAAGAGGGTAGATTGTAATATTAGCATAACAATATTTTGGTAGCTTTTTAATATGGAATTTTCCTAAATTAAAGGATTAACAAATTTTTAAAAAGTTATTTAAAAAAAATAGCATAGTATTTTTTTAATATTAGGAATCTTATATATTATTCATATTTTACAAAATATAAATTTATTTAATTCAGTATTTTCCAATGTCTCTGCAAAAATGAAAATATTATAAATAATATTTTTTAAGCTTTATCTCAATGTATATTGAATATATATATAAATATATATATATATATATATATATATATATATATATAATTCAAAAAATAATATTTTTGTTTATAAACAGGATAATATTTTATATTATTGCATACATCAATGATTTTAATGAAAATTAAAATTGTAATATAGGATAAATAATATTTAAAATAATAATATTGATAAAAGAATATTTATATATTATTATTTATTTAAAATTTAAAGTAGAAAACATTATAAATGTAATTATCTGATAATATATTAAGTTGAACATTTTTATTTAAATTAATTGATTAATAATATTAAATATTTGAAATTAGCTTTTGGGTCATTTTAATTGGAGAAGGCCGTGAAAATGAAGTGTTATGTGCAAGGAGATTGGAGATTCAAATCTTTTTGATTCATATAGCATATATAGACACTTGTAGTTATAGTGGTAGTGGTTGCAATTGACCTTATATCATGCTAGTACAAGACAAGAGAGTCATTGATTACTCTAGATACAAAATATTTATTAAATATATGATATTTAACTTTTATAATAGATATATCCTTAATTTCTTGAATTATTCCACAATTCTATTTAAATGTTTTTATGTTTGCAAAATGTACAAAATAATTATTTCTAAACAATCATTTTAAAGGTAGTTGTGGTTCTTTTGACATTTTTTCCACATATCTTGCTCTAATTCTCTTATTTTCAAATCTACTACTTTATTTCATTTTGAAAAATTTTGATACCCTTAATTATTTGCTTAGATTAAATTTCATTTTAATGGTATTCTATAGATATTCAATTTTTCCTTTTTATATCTAGCATGTTCATGTTTTATGTAATAAACAAATAGAAAAGAAAAAAAAAGGGTAGAATACTATAATCAAACTTAAATTGATAATAATATAATATGGAAGTACACTTGCATATTTATTTATTTTTTAATTATGGTGAATTGGTAACACATTTAAATAATGTAGATTAGGCCTAAGACCAAATCTTACAACTACCACTATAATATCAAGAGTCTATCTAATCACTTGCAAACTAAATATACCAATAACTTATAATTTAACAAGAGTTAAGTGATATCAAGAGTATATCTAATCACTTGCAAACTAAATATACCAATAACTTATAATTTAAAAAGAGATAAGATGTCACTTGAGAAGTGAGATGCCTATACTTTGGAAATTCAAATACTAATCGTCATACTTCATTATGTATTTTTATAAAATAAGTATTTAGTGATTCTGGCTTTTGATGTATAATGTATTTTTATAAAATACGTATTTAGTGATTGTAGTTTTTGATGTAGTTTGGCTCCATCATTTAATTGGTACTTGGATGTGATCATAAGAATCTTCTTGTCCATCATACAAGATGTATGCTTTCAACACATTCATAAATGGTTAACTCATGGAGTTACAAATATTAGGTTTGTCTTTATACATAAATAAATAAGAATTTAACTTAATTTGTAGCTAATTGAAATTTATTTCAAAGTGTAAATACTGAAATAATACAATTTAATATTTTTATTAACAACATTGCTTCCTTGAATTTGTTTTAACCTTGATAGTCGATAACACTAATTATATTTGTGAATCTAAATGAAAACCCCCAAATATCCAAAATGGTTTTGGTGCGACATTTAGGAATTTCATAATCACTTTATTAAATTCTTCATAAGTATAAGGCTTATAATCAATGATTTGGATATTTCAACTATGAGGGAAGTCTTAATAACTACGAAGTGCATAAATAAATAAAGGTCAAATCAAATGCCCCATTGTAAATTATTCTGGGAAGAAGATTATTTGTGATTTTAAAATAAATACATAAAGTATTTACATTTTAAATATGTCCCATGTACTTGGTAAACTGTTTCTTCATCCTTCATTATTACTATGACATATCCAATATATATCTTTAAAAGAGAAACCAATGAGTGAAATCTCTTAGAAAGAACTGAAACTAACTCATAGAGCATGTTGAAGTTTGCTTCCATCTTTTCAATTTGCTTACTTTTATGAGCAACTATTGTTAGTAATTCAACATTCTCATATCCTTTAGATTCAAGTTGAGATGCCATCCTACTACAAAAGTTAGAGAATCCTACTTAAAGGTCCTCAAATTGCTGAACACTTCTTGTCTAAACATGACGCTGATTAGAGATTTCACATGGGCCAAATTGAATAGAATGCATGTGTCCCTTAGTACTTATCATAGTGTTGGAAAAACCAAAACCATAAAAAATGCAAATACCAACTGATTTCCAATTTTGAATTATCCAAAGAGAAAGAGATCCACATAGCTAAGGGTTACAAAACCCCTGAAATCAAACCACAAAGGAAAATCAAATATGGGAATTGGAATGAACTAAAATGGGCCTTTGAGTTGAATAAGGATAACCATCTATATATACTTATAAAGACAAACAAGTATAATAAATATAATCTCACCTTAGTTATATTGAACATAGTGTTGTAAATGATGACAACAAGATGTCATTAATGTTAAAGGGCTTGAATGAGAAAGCAAAAAAGGTACCATTTTGAGGACCCAAGAAGTAGCAAGACTCTTTATGCAATGATATGACAGTTGAATCTTTCACAAGGTCTCATCACATGAAGATCTTGGTGTTTGAAGTTATTTGATTTTTTGATGCTAAAATGGTCCTACAAATAACATGGTTGCATAGGTCTCATCAATACATTTTAAACAATATATTATACTAAAAGAAACTCCTCTCGAATGAGAATTTATGGTTGTTTGAAGATTCAATATTAATTGAGGGTTCAATACTATAGGGCATGAACACACAAACTTCAATATGTTAACCAGTGCACAAGTTTGGAGTAGATCCATGATTCAAAGAGTATATCAATGGACTTAGGCACATAAATATGTGCACCATTTAATATCGTTAATGTCATGGATGTTTGCAGTTGATCAAAAACACCTCCAATAGGTCAACCATCTGATGAAGGCGAAGTTACATGATGTTTAAATGTCCCTATTGGACCAATTAGATGGAAACACGTGGAAGAGTTTTGTTGGATAATGGCATGGACCTATTAACCATGACACATGGCTCATTAGCATAATAAACATGACACATCAATGATCTGATGTCAGTACGATGATGTGGCGCCACTTGGGGATACCACATGGCAGTGAAAAATGGCACTTTTGGATTGACAAACAATCCCAAATAGGGTGACACATGGCAACCTTCATGGGCTTCCACATGGATCAATGATGTCATGATAACACCATCAAGGGAACTACCAATAACCCTAACGGTCTAGGTCATATGGGCATGGTCATATGGCTTAGAGACATCAAGTCGGTCATATCTTTTTCTCAAAACTCTAGATTTAGAGCCTGTCCTATGGTCAGATTCATGACCATGGGTCCATTTGTTAATGTATATATACACAGTGTTGGAATGTCGATCAAAATAAATGAGAAATGTTTAAGCTATAAGGTATGGTTTGGTTTGGATGAGTGTTTACAAGCTATGGTTATTGGTATTTCCATGAAAATCCAAGTTCTTTCTTGACATAACCTTTAAAGTCCATTTTTTACTTGAAGGCTTGACAACTCAACAATGTCACAACTCTATTATGGTTATAGGTTTGAATGGAGTCTGTTCACATGGTTTATGACTCAGTCTCATTCCATTCCAGCGGGGCCATGCTAGTTCAACCCTTTTTAATGGAGATCAATTTAGTTTCCAGAGATCTGTTCATATAATGGTAGTTAGGCAATGGCATCACTACCAATGGTCATACATATTGTGCTAATGAAGGTAGGATCTGAGTAAGCAGGCTATGGCTACCCTACCACTAGTCATAGGTATTGTGATAATGAAGGTTGGATATGGGTAGGGAGGCCATGATGTCCTTACCATTGGTCATACATATATTGGTACCAATGAAGGATTGATCCAAATAGCTAGGACATGGTGAACCTACTTCTTCACACATATTTCTTACATGTTAAGTTCATTGAACCATGTAGATAAGCACAGTAGGTCATGTCACAATGAGCTTGAATACAACTGAGCAATGGAGGATTGGTTTGCCATGGTATATGGACATGGATTGTTTGATGTTGTGATATTTCTATAAATCAATTTATTCCACACAATATCAGAAGTCACATTAGGGAGTCGAGTGGGTAAGTCATGTGCACAGTTTGTTGAGGGATTATATCACCTAGGGTTTTGGGTCAACACCCTAGCAAAGCGGGGGTTATCTACAATAAAAAACAAGCATTCCACACAGCCATGATACTTAAATAAGCAAACTATGCGAAGAGAGGTGCACTTGGGCATCCTTTGTTTGGGTAGATCCAGCTAGGGTCCAAACCCTCTAAGAGTTCCTCTTGATCCTTGAACCTGCAAAACAACCAATTCAAAGAAGCATAAAAATATATGGACAAAGTACCATATAGAAATCAACTTCATAACATATTGAAAGATGGTTAATTATACATTGAAACAATTATTCATATGTGAACCATAACTATAACATCATATGCATAAAGAAGATTGATTTCGGGAACAAGACAAATGTTTCTTTTATTGCAGATAACTAAAACAAAGCAAGGAATAATATCACCAGAATCTTCCTCTTGCTGGCTCCAAGCGGAACTGTCCTCCGGGTCCATCCAATCTCAAGTCTTCAAAGATCTCCTTCCATGACTCACACAAGGATATCTCAACTAGTGAAATGACATCATAACTCAAGGAAACAATGGTTTCCTGTAGTGGGGGGAAGTGCTGGAAGCACAAGGATCTTCAGACTAGAACAAGGATAATCTCAGCAGAGTAATTCTCTCTCTTCTCTCCTCCCTTAGGCCTTCCCATTGAAGCCTTTTTATACTTCTCCCAAAGTAGTTTTTTAGTTGGGAATTCGTTGGGAACAGTTGGGCCACGGGCACTAATAGGTAATCAACAGGTAAAACCCATTATCTCTGCCCGAAATTAAGGAGATTTAATTTTTTCTAAGTGTTTTAAGACATATACGTGGGTTGGGTATACATTGACCCATGTACACACGTGTTTAGCTTAGGACAATGTCACGTACCGGGAGTAAAACACTATTTTTTAAGTATTTGGACCAAGTCTGGAAGGAGGGGTTGCCCTAAGCCATAAATGCAACATCAAAAATATCAAGGGTGAGATTTGGAGCTATAACACAGTGCATTGGTGGTCACGGGTTCAACCCTCTATGGTGAAAAAGTCGGGTAATATATATATTCCATTCTCTCACATAATTTGTAGTATCTGATGGATGACGCCAATGTGAAAATTCCTTACTTGCAATTACTGGATATTAATCTCCTAACTGTTAGAAATTTAATTGTCTACGAAAATTAATGAATAATACATAATTGAAATCTTCACCATAAAAATACGTTGTGGAAATAAAATTAGGAATTGAGAAATAGATGCACACACAAAAAAATAAACACAATAAGTTTTTGACTAATAGTTATTGGAAAAACCCCAAAGGGAAAGCTAGTATAGAAGTTGAGGGTTTATTTTATTATTGTGCAGCCAATTTTGAGTATAATAATCTAGATTCCCAACTAGAAATCCTCCAAAAATATCTAGAAAAATATTTAGGAGAAAATATTCTCCCACTGCAAAATAATTCGACCTCCCTCTGGTCTACTCACACTATCCTTTGGTTGCTCACACTGTTGGCCTGATGCAATTCATACAACCCTGAATCTATCTCCAACTAGGTCGTCTAGCCTCCCTTTTCCTCTAGAAAATTTTCACTTTTCCTTTTGGACCCAAATATGACCTCTATTAACTAAAACAATCCTTCCCTGACAACTTTCTCAACTAGACTGGCTAACTCACACTACATGGACAACTTTCTCTACAAAATATTTCAACCTCTCTTTTCTTGCCTCTCTAGCACTAGAAAATTCTCTAGAATTCTCCTCTTTTGTTCTCTCAATCATTGATTCTCTCCTTCTTGCCCAAACTCTTCTTCATTATTGAATCATGATAACTAAAAAACTCGATCTACTAAGGCAAATCGATCTCCTCTTGTATCTTTCTCCATCCCATCAACTTGCTCATATAATCTCTTGTTGGAGAACCAACAACCATGATTAGATCCCAATATATGATGAAGATCATCTCAGACTTGATCTAAGTCATTTTCTAGAAGTGTGAGAGCATAAGTCGTTTTCCTTAATTAATTCACTTTAATTAACCACTTTTCCTGAGTTAGGAAATATCTAAATGAGGGCTAATTAATTTAATTAAGGTATTTTGCAAGGTTATCTAGAAAAACCTTTTCTAGGATTTTGAGATCTCATGTTCCTTAGTATCTTATACACAAATCAAGGCTATAACACCTATCTGATGCTACCAAAATCTAAATCTCTTTGTTGGGTAGGGGTCCCCTAGGTCCAAATTTTGTTTAAGTCATGTAAAGTCTTTGAATTTTGAAGAGAAGAGTGATATTTACGCAGAGCTCTAGGAGTAAAAAGGGATTTTGGGTGAGTCAAAGCCCCTTATTTTGTAAAGGGATGGGATAAATTCAACTATTGTGAGCTCCACCCATGGTTTGTAGACCATGGTATTGTAAGTGAAAAAATATCTATAAAGGGTTATCTTAGTAAGTCAAAGGCATTCAATTCATGCTATGTGATGTTATAGTTTAGAGTCTGAAATTGATATATCTTTCTATATTTGAGAGAAGGGTAAGGCTCTTACAGTTGTATGCGTAGAGACCTTGGTAAGTCTACAGCTATGTGTGTAGGCCCCTGCAATTATGGGTGCAGGGTCAAAAAAATTGTATATCTGAAGATTTGAGATAATAAAGAATAATTTGGAACGGATCTGTGTACTTTTATATGTTCATGTAGTTTATGTACTTCTTCATAATTAGGGTTCTCTTTTGTATATTTCTTCTGTAATTGCATCACAAAGGTTCAAATACTATTTTATATGATGAATAATGCATGTTAGACTAGTTAGGCATAGCTTGCAAGTCTGTTAAGTAGGAAAACACTCTATGACTCTAATGATAAGGTTAACGGTTCATGAAGGTCAGATTAAGCCATAAAATGAAAGAAACCTTACAACCACACTGCATAGCCCCTCTGGATGTAGAAACCTGGTTCTAGCATCCCCCAATATTGCCTCGGGTGAGATTGTGGCCCACGCTATGCGGATCATTGTTGAAAGGGTCGATAGTATAGGGTTTTGTTGGTTAGTGCAAACTAACTCTGAACCTGGGTCTAAGCCCCTGAAGCCAACAAATGGTTCTGTTGCTAAGACTGGGATCTATCTGAGGGATGTGTGGTGTAGCAACCAATTAGAAAAGAGATCCAATATTGGGTAGATCTGAAGTTGCACGAATTTGTAGCACATGAAAATAGAAATCTACACTAGTCAATAGAAAGGTGGTTACATAGCTATATCTATATAGAATAACACGAGATCTTTTCCACATCATTTTCTAATGGTATGCATAAGTGGATTTCAAAACTAGTCGCAAATGAGCCCTCTTGGAAACACGACGATCCTACTGTGTGGACCCCAGAGCTGATCAAGCAACTTAAGGAGACTGAAAATAAGGTCGCAAGAGTTTTCAACTACTGGATCGATAGTATTCTTGGAGGCTTTATTACTAAATTCATGATTGATGCATTAGTATCCTATAGTGAAGCTAGGCATTGATTTTTTAAAGGTCCATGAGGTAAGTATCTGAATTCTTTAAAGTTATGGGTTAAGATGTTGTTATGTGAAAATGGTGTACTGCAGATGAATTGATTTTTAAAAGAAGGCAAGTTGGATCTACACGAAGTAGAAAAAGGTTCAGAATAGAGGGTGAGTATAGTCCATTATTGGGTGAATCAGAAAGCGAAGAAGAAGAAAGGAGTAAACCTAACATGCCTAGATGTGTGTCACAGTTAGAAAATCAAGGCACTTCTGGGATTCCACATCCACCCACTCCACCTCCACCTCTGCCTCTGCCTCATACACTTACACCTCCACCTCCACCTCCAACATTGAACATGGCTAACGCAGTGAATATGCTTATTTTTAAGGGTCAGGGATTAGAGCATCCTGATCAATTTTGGTTTGTCACAAAAGATGCATGGAAAGCATAACAGATCAATGAAAAAGATATGAAGAAAGTGTAACTTGTCACAACGCTACAGGACAAAGTGCTATCATGGTATATCAAGTACAGTACAACTCACCTAGCTGCTTCACTAGCTAAGACAAAGAGCGCATTGAATGCAAAGTTCAAGAAGCCTAAGTTGCAGTCACAATGCATTACAAAAATAAAAGAAATTAAGCAATCAGTCAATGAGATTGTTTGGCATGTAGATCAGAGGTTAAAATTCATGCTGGGACAAGTCAACTTCCAGATCTCCAATGAACAACACAAAGAGTGGTATATAGCTGCGTTATTGCCACATCTCAGAATACCATTATCGCAACAAAAGATTGGGATGTGGGCAGAAGCATTACAAATCATGATAAAGTTAGAAGCTTCACTGGTACAATATACTCACATAGGGGTTTAGTAGATACAGTTCTAGTTAGGAAGCTTGCATATGGAACTACAAGATTTGAAGAAAGGAAAGGAAGCTCAGACTGAGATGCACTCAGAAGTTTGGTGTACAAAGTGAAAATTGGAGGGTCACTATAAGGACCAGTGTTGTGTTTATCACGATTATGTGGTTGCCAAAGGTCCCAATCCTTTGAAGTTGGAGCCTAGTGCTAGACCAAGTACCAAATCGAGTGTTTAGTGTAGTATTTGTTGAGTTGTAGGCCAGCACCCAAATGATCATTGCTATTTGTTACAGAAATATGTGCAGTCACCAAAACAATTATTTTGTAACTTATCTCGATCAGTAAGACATGGCCAAAAGGATTTTCGTAGCTATGATTTGATGATGGATCGAACTTTGTCATATAGGATGCAAGCTAAAGGTCGCACACAAGAAAATCATGGTTGACCTGTGGCCCGCAGAGGATTTCAAGGTCGAGGACGTGGTCAAGGAGGGGGTAGTGGATGAGGTTGGGGTCAAATCATATGCTATAACTGTGGTGAAGTTGGAATTTTGCATAGGATTGTCAGAACCCCACTCACCCTTCCTATCATTATTGTAGACAATTTGACCATGTGATAGAGGATTACCCTATTTTAATGGCTAAGATGCAGGAAAAGAAGAATTAGCAGCCTATGCAAAATTTACAAATGATGAGATCTGGACTGCACAAGGATGATCCAAGTGTTAATATAGTGACATGAAGTGGTGTGGCTCTAGGAGAAGATAAAGCAGAGGGTAAAAATCCTATGGCAGATGCATGGGTTAGGAAGGTGTTGTAGCGGCTACAACCACCCTCCAAATTTTGGCTTGCGCCAATTTTGGAGCCTCCCTTGGAGAGTTTTACTTGATGACTACACACACTGAGGTTCACTCCATGAGTTCATATGAGTCTTAACATTCACCTTGCTTGTCTATTGCACTCAAGTCTTTGCATGTTGATGTCTAAGTCATGTTTGCAACTGTGTTCTGGTTATGCTCAAAGTCTTTTCTTTGTATTTGTTTGTTGTGTTTGCCATGAAAGCATCTGTCACAATCACTATGGTGCATGTAAATTCTTAGTGCGGACAAAAACAATTCCTCTAGCCTGAGAGAGTGGTTCTAGCCACAAACAAACAATCTATGGAAAACTTCCTTAAGCTAGAATCAAATAAGAGGGCCTACCTCTTAGAACGATATTCCGCTTGGTGATGATCCTTCTTCCTTACTGCAGCCACTTTCTGTTTCCTTCCTTTGAATACCTGAAACAAGAAAACAAACAACAACAAAAAACATGATAACATGCAAATTGCATTCAGCCTACTTAACATGTCAAGGAATATTAAGACATAAAATGTAAGATAACAGTTCAATGTAGGAAATCAATCAATAATTGCATTCATATAAATTTAGAAACAGATTACAACCAGTGCCTTGACGTTGATGGTCTTCTCTGACATATCTGGGTTGCCACACTTCTGCTAGCATCTCATGGATAGCCCCAATAATGGAAGTTTTAAGGCTTCTTCCCTTTAGTAACCAAGCCAAACACACTATTATCCCTCAAACATAAACTAGAGAGCTACAAGCTATAGACGTCTTGCTGATTATTCAAGCTCCAAAAATACTAAGAATGAAACTAGTGTAGCTTGTAAAAGGATGGGTTTATATAGCTTGGATGGAGGGGAGATGGTTCCTCTTATCATGGGAGAAGGCCTTATCTCTTGGATTGGTTCCATCCTAATAGGGGAAAGGATCCCAAACTGACTTCCTCAACTCCATCAAGCCCAATGATTTACCAGACTTCTGTTACGAAGCTTCTAAACCTGGAAGCTTCGACTCCATATTTAAAAAAAATTGCCAAAAGAGGATCAACACAACTGAGAAAAGGCTCAGTAGAGTCGTACGACACCAGTTCTGGTTTTAATCTCAGCAAATCGGTGTGAGGAGGAAACTGGTCATTAGTGTAGGTCTTGTAAACTGGGGTAAAAGGAAGATTCTTGGGAAATGATGCAAAAGGGAATCATTCTTCTCATGAAGAGGGACATAATGGGAGTTTCTTCATGATGGGAAAGTATGTAGGGTTCCCTGTAGAGGACCTCCAAGATAGTGGAATAGGGAGTACAGGGACAGTGACAAAATTTTGTGTAACAGATGCCCCTTAAAGCGTGAAGGCTGAACTAGAGTGAGGGGTGAAATGATTTACAAGTAGATGTGGGGAATTGGAGTCCATCATCAGAAAACCTACAAGAAAGCATAGATACATATACATCACCGAAAACTCTGACAAATGATACATGAATCGTGGTGTGGACGCAACTATCCAGAGAATGATCATGTAAATGGATCCAAGGCATGGTTGCAACCATCCAATAGAGAGGATCATATCGAAACCAAGGTATGGTTGTAGCCATCCAATAATGAGAAGGATCACATATAACAATCCATGGTATGTTCACAACCATCCATCTGAAAGAGACATGTATATCAACATGATCATGTCACATTGCCTTGTAACCTAGACTTGTGTAATCTGAGCCGAGAGTCTTGTGCTCCAACACGAACAGATCAAAGTACAAATCCTAACATGTGAATGAATGTGTTGAAGTTGAACATGATAGAAAGTCGCTTGATTATCGGTCAATGATGTGAACCATTAACAAGCACGAGAGAAACCATCAATAATGACAATAAATCTCAAGGTACTAGTAGCATAGTTCATGGAATGTGAATAAAGGAATTGAAGTCGAACACCCGTGAAATCACCCAATCGAAAGCCAATGATGTGAACTTGTCATCGAGTGCGAAGAACTTTCCATTAGGGCATGTAAGCTCTAAGGTACTCAAAGGGAGTCTCTCGGCCAACTTCCTAGACAATGAGCTGAAGTCGATAGGAAGTGACCGTGTCGAAGGAGGGCCATGATGTATCTGACATCATCGACATGAGACAAAGGCATGCAATGATTTCAGATGATACAAAGAATCAGGAGTAAGTGTAACTGCATAAGGACTAACTCTTAAACATATCAGCGACATGACTCTAGAGTTTGGTAGCTTTTGGATCCATAGGATCGGTGGTCATGATGATGTGGAAGAGATCAAATGGAAGACAAAAATGAATGGCCCATCCTAGGAAGGTCAATGTTGAAAAGGAGGATATCCTAACCTAACATGAAGTAGAAAGTGTCATGTTCAAGGGTGAGCTACTGACACAACTGATAGAATTTCCGATTTTCCCCCACCATTCTGGCAGGTACCCCAATTATTTTTTATTGTAAGTTTGAAGGGGATATAGCATGTGCTTGCATGTAAGTTCATCCTTCGGACGAATCCGACCTAGTAAGTTTAATGAGCCCTAGGAAGGAGAATCTCATATTTGTCATGGTGATGAATCTAATGTCGTTTAATGTTTTAACGAGTCTAATAAAGGTGTAACTCGGTATATTTTTCATATTTAGAGAGTTTGAGAAATACATGGAAAAGAAAACTCCACATGGTCCCTTTTCGTACATTTGTGTCTCTCGAGCCCAAAATGGTAGAAAACGATACTTGAGAGAACCGCTTGACCATTTCAATGAAGGAGTACTTTTTTCGTAAATAGTTTATCCCAGCCCAAAAAAGGGATAAATGTATACTGGGTAAACAATGTTTTGCAGCCTTTAACGAGTTCAAAATGATAAGATCTCGACCATATTGTTGTTTTTAAAGAGTCGGAAAAAAGCTTAAAAGTGGACCCCCATTTTGATTCTCTTCTACGAGTCAAAAAGGGAAAAGTACTCGGCAACCTTTTCATTTGAGTTTTGCAAGTCGAGAAAAGAGCTTAAATGTGATTCCTGTACCATCATCAATAATCTGGCACCTGTCGCTGCACAAAAGGTAAACGCATTATCCAATTTCTGAGGCAAAAATAGGTTAAAAATACTTTTAAAACCCTAATATTTCATGAAAAATGAATAAAAGGAGGAAAAAGTAATTAATTTTTACCATTTTACCATTTTACCTTGTGTGGAGAACTTTTCACTCATTTGTGCCCTAGATTTTCAGGAGTAGATTGCGGGAGATCCAGGAGGCCATTCGACGATCTGTCAATTGCAGGTAAGAGCCAAGACCTTTAGCTTCATTTTAATGCTCATTTTTCCTATTTTTAACAATTTTTTTGGATTTCTTGAGGATAATTTAGCAAAAAAAATTCACCCTCGGTCGGTGCAATTTCCAGGCACGGAATCACGTCGATGGGGGGTTGTTAACACTGTCAAGCGCGCCACCAGTGCTACTATTTTTAAAACAGTCTTGCCAACACCATGAACACAAAAGTTTGAAGTTTTTTTCCCAAATTCCTCTGATTTGATCCAAATTTCTCTAGCCAAGGATTATTATTGACTTGATTTTATGGTTTTTGCAGGGAAAGCATCACGAAAAATGGTTGATTGGAGGGAACGTGAGCATGAGGACATTGAAACACAGCCAATGGCAAATCCAAACTGCTAGAATGCCCCGAGGAATTGTGGGATCCTCAAATTATTCCTCACACCAGGTCTTCGGGGTCAACCCGAGTTGGTGCAGTATTTGATCAGTCTCTGGGATGTCAATTGGGAAGTTTTTATGATCCAGGACCAAGAACTGGAGTTGGAAACTTCCAACATTTATTTCATCACAAGACTATCCCGAAGAGGGGAACTAGCCAATCTATATGGGTCTAGGCCAATTGGGGCAAGTGTGAACATGTTGCTCATAAAACACTACCCATAAGCACTAAAATTGAAGAGTGGCAAGGTAGAGATCATGAGTGTTCAAGATCTTGTGTTGAAAGTGTTGTTGTTGACCATCAATAGAGTGGTTGGGGCTGAAGAAAAACATGAGTCTAACAAATACAAGTTTCAATATGCAATAGACTGTACGACGTCAACTATCTTCAACTGGGTGGAAGCCATGAAGGTAAACATGAAGTGCCAACTATCCAAAGCCAAGGCAAGAAACCTGAAGCAGTTCTACTATGTTTCTATTCGAGTGACCTTGTTTTTGGAGTAGGTCCTGCTATTTCACTACCAGCTTGCTGAGGTGGAACCGCCATTGCCACAAGACCCACAGATGGTCCGTTGGAGTGAATTGATGCCTAGAATCACCGGGGGCCAACATATGTCATATAAGCCCGCCTTCTTTTTTTGGCTACAATGTCAGCTAATCGCAATAGAGGATTGGCCCTATAGTGGTACCGACTTCCGCGGTGATCCAAATATGCCGCTCCTAGAGGCAAAAGATTATGACGATGGAGGTACAAACAAGTAATTTTAATTTTTAATTTTTTTTTGTTTTTGAAATACATGCATTCATGACATTTCGATTTTGTAAATGCAGATGTGGGACCAGAGCATCTTGCCAGGATGTCCCTGATTGCCAAGCGTGTTGCTTGGTAGTTTGATATCGCTCCTTATTAGGAAGGAAGCGATAATGAGGAGATCATGCAAAACCTTGAGGGATTGACCCATGATATCCCAGAGTATGCCCAAGTGGGAGACATCCCACTCTAGTATCAAAGGCACAAAATGGGTGTTATCGGGAAAACTAGTGTCTATGCAGAGCTGCTAGTCCCACTAAGGCTGGTAGCTACCTTAGAAACAAACAAACTAAAACTACTTTCGTTTTCCTTTATGAGAAATAGATAAGAGGGGAATAAAGGAGACCAACCTCTGTCTTGCGCTTGGTTCCTTGCTTGATTCCTCTCCCTTCTGATAGATCTTTGCCACTCGCTTCCTTGTATACCCAGCTTCAAAGAGCACCTGTAGAATCAAAGCAGCATAACACTATCCAAGAACGTAGATCTATTATCATAAACAATATAGGACCAGATATATATTGACCACACAAATGCATATATCATCAATCATACAAGAATGTGGAGGAAAACTTGAATAGCTTTATTAATAATCAAGAAAAGAAAAGAGGATTACAACCAATTGTTCTGACCCGGCATCATCCTCCCAGCAAGAGAGCCCTTCTTCACCTCATGAAAATCTTAGGTCACCCAACACTATGATATTGCACCAAGAAACCAGCAGCACTTCCTTACAAGATACAAAATTCCAGCCTCTGGATCTCTGGGATGAGGGATCCATATATAGATGTTTGCAAGGGGGGTGAGTCAGCTTTTGAGATTTGATTAGTGTCCTCTCTCTGATAGTTCTTGAATCCACTTGGAGATTGATGATATCTTACTCATCCCTGGGCAAATGCAGAGAGGCAAGTGTCATAGGAGAAGTTTCTGGAAGATTCCATGATCCTCCACCTTGCAGATTGACCCTGCCATTTGTCCACTCTCGCCCATCGCACCCCATAGAAGGGCTTTTCAAGATGCATCGCACCTCCCGTGTGTATTTAGGTGGGATGCAGTGCACTTTGACCATGGAGCAGGTGAGATGGTCCAGTTTTGACTAGTTCTGAGCAGTTTTTCATGGAGAACTTCTGGGAGAAGATGTAATCAGTTGACCTTGTTCTTTTAGAGGTTGGAACAACACTTTTAGGGACTTAAGAGCCCTTGTTTTATGGACATTTATGATTGGGGTTGCAGTGCCCAAAAATGTCTATAACAATTGCCCCCTAAAGCATGAGGTCGTTAATCTGTTTTGATGTCAGGTGAAATGCTTTATCATGAGGATCTGAAGTTTTTTCGAGCTGGAAGGCGACCTGTAATAAGATACAATGCAATACATTATCTTCATAATATTTTCATGATTTAGCTGAGGCGGGCATTCCCATGCTCAGCTTTATAAATTCATTTTCATGTACATAAGACAAACAATCGTCTGAGTGTAGACTGATGATTCTGGTAGAACCATCATCCCTTAGGTTGGATGATTATCTGTGCAGTAATGATGTACATTTGATGTCTTTATTTTCTTGAATATATATCGCAGCCCGAATGGATGAAACTAGATCCTGGGTCTTCAATCTCGTTCGATCTTCACTCAAAGTACAAGTCGTTCCATGTGAGAGATGTTCTGGAGTCGAACATGGAAAGACATCGCCTAATTACCAGCCAATGATGTAAGCTGTTAACAGGCGCGAGAGGAATCAACGATAATGATGATGACCCTCAAGGTACTACAGTACAATTCACGTGGTGTGAATAAGGGACTTGGCGTTGAACACCATGCAAAATCTTTCGGTCGAAGGCCATTGATGTAAACCTGTCGCTGGAAGTGAGAAACTTGCCATTGAGGCATGCAAGCTTCAAAGTACTGAAAGGGTTGTTCCTAGATCGACTTCTTGGATAATGAGATGATGTTGACAAGAAGCGATCTGTCATAGGAGGGCCTTAGTGAATCCCACATCAATGACATGGAACGGAGCAAATGATTTAATGGAGGTGAAAACGATCTGGTGATATAAGGTTCAAGGTGGCGGTCATGAAAGAATGGAGCGTAAATGTACTGCAGTGGGTGAGACACAGGTGAATTCTCTGAGCGACTTCTCTTGAACATATCAGCGACACTGACATGATGGATCGGTAGCATTAACCCCAAATATGGATGGTGTGACGGAACCATGGTGATGTGACTAGTGAATGGAACAACCCAACCCGACTTGGATGTGGAGTGAAAGTGTCATGTTAAAGAGCGACTTGCTACCAATAAAGTTTCTTCAAGTTTTCTTCCCAATTTTTCCCCAGTCATTGCTGACTAGTACCTCTTTATTTTTGTCAAGCTTGAGGAGGATAACATATGCTTGTTCTATAATTTTCCCTTCGGGCAAACCCATTGCTATGTTTTAACGAGCCTAGAGATAGTGAAACTCGTTTTTGTTTGTATGGACAAGTTTGTCGCTATTCGGTTTTAACGAGTTTAACGACAAGGATAACTCGGTCCTTTTCAATTTTAGAGAGTCTGAAAAAGGGACATAAAGAAAACTCCAATAATCCTTTTTCGTCATATAATCCCTTGAGTCCGAAAAAGTATAAAACAATACCAAAGGGATGAATTTTCGGTACTTTTAATGAGCCGAACAAAGCAAGCGCTCGATCTTTTTGTGTAATAATCCCTCAAGTCCAAAAAAGATTAAAATCTAAAGGAGGGATAGCACTTCCGGTCACTTTAACGAGCTGGAGAGGCCAATGGCTTGGCAATCTTTTCATATTTTACGAGTCAGTTGAAAAGAGATTAAAGGAGACTCGTTTTTTGAGGAACGAGTGATAAATTCGGGTAGCAGCTGATTCTAGGTAAGGTTTGGAATTTTCCAATCACGGCAATCTCACAAGGATGGCTAACAGTATCACTCTTCGTAGCTATTCCTCAAAAAGGGTAAACAATCAAATGGAGGTGAATGATCGGCCAAAACAAAGTGGAGGTGATGATGAGAACACGACCAAGGCTTCAAAGGGTGATGGTAATACATTCACAATGGTTATTTATCGGAAAATGGTTCATTTTTTAATGAGCTTAAACTCTGGGGGAACATTTGCTCATTGCTTATGTTTATTTTTTTAACGAGCTTGAATTCCGCGTTAAAACTGCTTGATAATCCAGTCGTATAATAAGGATGTCTCATATAAAAATGACATTTTTTCAAAGCTTTGCCTCACATCCTTTCTTTATGCAAGTTAGGAAATGACCAATCCTACGAGTTTAAAGGGTTAGAGGACCTACAAATTTAAAAAAATAAATGGTCGCTCTTCGCTTGCATGCCAAAAGGTTTGCATGCCCCCAGGTATAGCGAAGTAGAGTTTCCAGGTTACCCCTCAATTTGCAGACAAAACATTTGTTTTATCAGGAAAGGCCTACCTTTTCCAGGCTACCCCTCAATTTGCAGACAAAACATTTGTTCTATCGGGAAAGGCCTACCTTAACAGAGGTATCTTATTTTGGTCTAATCCCATTTTCGAAAATGGTCGGGTGTGTCAGCCAGTCATATATCCTCTGTGGAAACCTACCCTATACCCAAGGTTTTCCTGTCGAAACAGGCCAAGGTGCATGCCCCCCGGTTTCAGTCATATCCCCCGAATCACTCGCGCTCATCAGGAGGACAGACTGGGGATTGATGAGACATTCCTTGTGTGAAAAGACCATTCAGGGTTGGTATATGACTATTTGCTACGTGTGAACTGGGGAATGAAAGCTGGTCTACGAGCTTGACCACTCTTCCTTCATGCAGAAAACACATTACTCTAAAGAGTGAGGAGACAATGGCTCCCATGCAATAAATATAGTCTCATCCAAGGAGTAGATTATAATCCAGGGGTCCTTGGACTACCATTACGTTCATGTGAATGGTCTTCCCTCTCAATATTATCAGCACATTGGGAAGGATCCCTAACGGTCGACTGGTTCCTTTGTCAAAGCCTGTTAGATTTCTCATCTCAGGCGAAAGCGATGGTGAATCAAGCACTTTCCAAGAAGTTGAGGAAAGGATACTCACAGAAGCCCCTTCTTCTATGATGGTACTGGCTAGGACCATTCTATATATTTGAGCAATGATTCGAAATGGTACACTAGCCGGTAAGCATGGTCTGCCTAGTAGATTCCAATCGAAGGAAACAACTAGGTTGCTTGGAGGTAGGACCGAATAGACGGCTGGATATGACTCTGACGAACTTCCTTCCTGCGGTAAAGGAATGGGTAGACTACCCCCATGTTCATCGGAGTCTGTGCTTACAAAGAGAATTTGAACGGTGTCATTCTTGTTCTCTTCGGTGACTGTATCATCTGAAGATGGATCCTCTGAAGGCAAAACCGGGTCAACTGCCGCCTTGAACTTTTGACTTTCGTCTGGTGTGGATTCAGATGGTTTATCTTCAATGATAGATGCTTCGGTCGACCACAAGGATGTGTCAGCCAGATTTTCAACTAGTGACGGACTCGGTAAGAGCTTCTTATATCCAGGAGGAAACCGTAACGGTGAAACCGGACGGTCGTCCAAAAATCTTTTAGCCTCATCTAAGAAGGGACAATGGTGGACGGTGTGATCGCCTTCACACAGTTTACAAGGAAATTTACATCTTCCTTTTTGTCCAAGGGCTTCACTTTCACTAGTTGACGGTGTGCTTTCAACATGATCATCAGAGGTTGATGACACCGGATTGTGCAAACGAGGAGACCAGTCCCTTAAGATCCGAGGGATGCAAGGACAATCTTGATGATAGTGGTCTCCTTTGCAAATGACACATGGCGATTTAGGCTTGGATGGTGCAGTGTGTGGATTTTCGCTAGACAATGCCTGGTCGCCCCTTTTCGCCTTTGGCTCCTTCTTCTTCTTCTCCTTCTTCTTCTCAGTTACTTGATTTTTGGCTTTACCAGCTTCATCAATCGAAGAGGAAGGAGGAGAGGAAGAGTTGGACGAAGTAGAAGGTTGGGGGCTAACTCTGGTATTGTTTAGTCGCTGAATTGATTGTTCAGGAATCACGGTGTTCTGAACGACAAAGGTTGAGAAGAGCCATACGAGCAAGCCGATTGTCAATCCTGGAAGTGACAATGTGGCCATATGGGGTGCGCCAACATCTCCCCAAGAGGAGAAAGGACTAGGATTTCCCCCAAGGGGAACTCCTTGGTTGGTGGACTCCATTTTTCTCAACCTAAGACCAACGCAGGAAAGGTGATATTTATTCCGATTAAAATAACTTTTAGACGCTTTGACACAACTTGTTTTTTCAATTTTTAAGAGTCAAGAAAAAACAAAAGATGACTCTAGTCGCCTTCGATTTTTAATGAGCCTGAAGTGACAAGTGCTCAGATGGACCTTTTCCTTTAAGGAGTCTGAAAAGGAACGAAAGAGACTACTCTGGAAATCTAGACAGAGGGATTACCAAACCAATCGCAAAACTACAGAATACTTTTTACGGTATGGCAGTCAATCTTCCCGAATGCTATGTTCAGTGCATTGCGATCGATAGGGCGGCAGACTCGGCTTCCTATGGATAAAGGATAAAGCCTCTTGTGGTCTCCCAATATATACTCAATGGTACGTGGGAGCACAAGTCCGTACTGGCACTTATCGTCTCAAAGTGGAGGAATCACCCAACCAACAATGAAAACAACAGTTACTAGGCTTTACGACGCTAGAATACGTCTCTAGCCTAGACTTCTAAATGTTGTGCGTTAGGTTCCAAAGCGTTTTTAGATTCATTAAATTTATTTTACAGTTGATCTTGCTTAAGAAATTTGCCTTTCAGGTTCACCACGTGATGTAGATGTACAATTCCTAGAATGCAATCTAAGATGATAAACAATCGTTTAATCTTCTTTTTGCAATGAAAATCCTAGCTACTAAGGAAAGAGAGATGACGTTCTTTCAACATAGAGCAGAGAGCACACACTATATGCACTGTCCTAAATTAGACCAAAAAATAGTCTAAATGCAAATGCACGTGCATGTATTTGTTTTCAGCCTTCTTAATGTGTGAATGATAAAAAGAAAGCTAAGCGCAAATCTGAATTATTTTTCAAAGCGACATTACTAACAAGTTTCTTTTCAAGACAAAATGAAGACAATGACGAAACTTTGTGATTTGGAATTGAAAACTTACTTTCGACACTTGAAAAAATACTAATTCAAATCAAATACAAGAGTAACAGTGTGATCGACTATCAAGAACAATCAGATTCTCTTCTATGACTGAAAATGACACTTGCGACACTTTCAAATCAAGAAACGACAGTTCAATTACGCTACTTCTTTGTAAAAGAGAACTGGAAATGGATCAAAATACATAAAAACATTTACAGTTCTTTGCACAATGGAGGTGGAATAATGGCAAGGAAGGGGGTTTCAACAGAGGTGTACTGACTACAGGCAGCAAAATTCCTGAATAGAGCTGAAAAGAGTGAAAACAGAAACCAAAATCTGAGAGCAGAAAATGCCTTGTCTGATCAGCGCACCTGTAACACAGTGAACAAGAGATGCAGCGCACCTACTACACTCGGGAAGTGCGATGCATCCAAAATTCACAGAAGAGACAATGCGCTGGACCAGGGACGAGACTTTAACTAGGTTCTGGGTCACAGTTTGCAGCTCAGTTCAGGGATTTAGGCCGAGCAAGTGGTAATCAATAAATCAATCACAGAGGTAGATCTAAAGAGGTTACTAGAGCCACCACAAGGGCAATTAGAGAGCTTGTAAATCGATAGTTCAGTTCATAAACAAAACCCGGAAATAGACTGAAGCAACGTTGATCTACTTTGCACTTACATAGCAAATGTAGTTCGAAGGCTATCTGGCTTGACTTCAGGCTCCGTCTGTAAGTTTATAAAGTAAACAAATGTAGATAAAAAAACAATCTATTTGCTCCCCAGTGGAGTCGCCATTTTGTTATCGGGAAAACTAGTGTCTATGCAGAGTTGCTAATCCCACTAAGACTGGTAGCTACCTTAGAAACAAACAAACTAAAACTACTTTCATTTTCCTTTATGAGAAATAGATAAGAGGGGAATAAAGGAGACCAACCTCTGTCTTGCGCTTGGTTCCTTGCTTGATTCCTCTCCCTTCTAATAGATCTTTGCCACTCGCTTCCTCGTATACCTAGCTTCAAAGAGCACCTGTAGAATCAAAGCAGCATAACACTATCCAAGAACGTAGATCTATTATCATAAACAATATAGGACCAGATATATATTGACCACACAAATGCATAATATCATCAATCATACAAGAATGTGGAGGAAAACTTGAATAGCTTTATTAATAATCAAGAAAAGTAAAGAGGATTACAACCAATTGTTCTGACCCAGCGTCATCCTCCTAGCAAGAGAGCCCTTCTTCACCTCATGAAAAGCTTAGGTCACCCAACACTATGATATTGCACCAAGAAACCAGCAACACTTCCTTACAATATACAAAATTCCAGCCTCTAGATCTCTGGGATGAGGGATCCATATATAGATGTTTGCAAGGGGGTGAGTCAGCTTTTGAGATTTGATTAGTGTCCTCTCTCTGATAGTTCTTGAATCCACTTGGAGATTGATGATCTATTACTCATCCCTGGGTGAATGCAGAGAGGCAAGTGTCATAGGAGAAGTTTCTGGAAGATTCCATGATCCTCCACCTTGCAGATTGACCCTACCATTTGTCCACTCTCACCCATCGCACCCCATAGGAGGGATTTTCAAGATGCATCGCACCTCCCGTGTGTATTTAGGTGGGATGCAGTGCACTTTGACCATGGAGCAGGTGAGATGGTCCAGTTTTGACCAGTTTTGACTAGTTTTTCATGGAGAACTTCTGGGAGAAGATGTAATCGGTTGACCTTGTTCTTTTAGAGGTTGGAACAACATTTTTAGGGACTTAAGAGCCCTTGTTTTATGGACATTTATGATTGGGGTTCCAGTGCCAAAAAATGTATATAACAATGGGGGTATAAGATCGGATCCACCAACTGCTGACTTGTGTAGTACGAGAAGTCACGTGCTACCATGAGCACCATGCCGAGTAGTTCATAGGTCTAGCATTTTACTTTTTTTGAGGCCTATGAGCCACAGATGTATTTGAACACATATATTAATTTTTGGGGTTTTTATGTATGAAAAACATTATCGACATATATATATATATATATATATATATATATATATATTTGTTATATTTCCTTACCTACTATGGTACAAATGTTTTGCATTTATTTATCACATGTTCCGCAAATGTCTATCCAACACATAATTAGCTAATGCATCTATCATTGTATTCATATGCCTAGGAATATGATGATATGTAATGTAATCAAAATTTCTCTCCAATAGACGAATACGCAAATACATTCTCACTATTATAGTGTTTTTGACGGAATATTTCCCGTTGAGTTGAAGAATGACAAGTTGTGAATCAAGGTTGACAACCAATTCTCGGATGTCAAGAGCGATAGCTTCCGAGAACAATTCGATAACTGTGCTATACTCAGGAATGTTATTAGTTGTTCGACCTAAACAAATACCTTGAAGATCAATCAACTCACCATGGGTGTCATAAATTGATCCAGATTTAAACAGGAACATAACAAATTACAGATATAACCATAAATACAAAGATGCAGTAGAAATAACACTTCATTTCATTAATATCAAATACTAAAATATGCTTACAAATAGAATGGAAATAAGACTAGCTCGGGTGATTGTACCTTATCTCTGAGAAGAGATGTGGTGGCTACATGCCTCTGAACTATGTTACAATGAGGCTCAAGGGCCTTTTTATTATTATACAATAAGAGAAAACCCTAACCCGAGGAGATGTAACACTAAGAGTTTATGGGCCCGTTGGGGTTAGTTGGACAACCAACTTTCTAGGGTCACAACTTGGTCATATTATCTGCGTTTGATGTGCATGATACCCCATTAGAAAGATATCTCCAAGAACTACGAGGAAAAATACAATTTTCTTAAAAAATTGTTGGCGGTAGATTGCCAAAAAAACGTTGTTTATGACCTCAAAATGGCTCCGAAAGTTTAGGACTAGAAAAAATCCTAAAAATAGTAAAATGTGCTACAATTAAGGACACTGAAAAACTGAAAGAAAAAATGGTGGGGGTCCAAGTGGAATTGACAGGTGGCCACCAATATCCACTTGGAACATTCATCCCCCCTTAGGAAGCAATAGTCACCATTGCGTTGAGTTCCTCCATGAGATGAGGAAACTTCTGCTGAACTTGGTCACTAGTGAGCCACTTGCCCTGGTGAAGGAATTGGCTTGCTTTGACAACTCGATACAGTTGGATCTTCTGCTGGCGAGTGTGCTTGATATGCATGTCCATGATCCGATCAGTTGTGGCTTGTTCCATGCAATTTGGATTTAACTTTGTAGATGTGAGATATTCTGCAATGTTTGATGTGTCTAGCAATGGTGGGAAGTATGGTCAAAGGCGGTCCACATTGAACATTGGGTGTAGGACAAGGAATGGGGGAATACTGAGCTCAAATGCATTGTCTCCCACATCCTTGGTAATGGTGTAAGGACCATATCAGAGTGGTCTAAGTTTCCGATAGGCTCCGGTAAGGCGTTCCTTTTGCAAATGCAACTAGACTTTGTCGTCCACCTGAAACTTGTGTGGCACTCGATGTTGATCATGTTGCTACTTGTAATTGGCATTTGACTTCTCCAAAATGTCATGGACCTATTGGCAGATATGTTGGATGTGCTTAATGAAGCTATTTGCCTTATTAGTTTCAGACTAGACATGAACCAAATCTGCTTGAGTAGTTGCAAATGGCATGGCTACATCAATGGGACATAGTGGCTGGAATCCCAAGGCCAATTGAAAAGGGATATGGCCAATCGAGCTGTGGAGAGCCTGGTTATAGCTGTGCTAGACATAAGGGAGGCTCTCATCCCATGTGCCTGGATGCTTTGAGTTGTACATGCACAAAATGTGTATAATCATCCTGTTGATGACCTCTATCCGACCATCAGTTTGGGGTTGGAAAGTTGTTGACTTAGTGAGCTTGGTGTCAAGCATCGACCAGAGACTGGACTGAAATGTACTAAGGAACTTGTTGTCTTGATCTGAGATGATAAACTTTGGGATCCCAAATTGTACCCACAGTCGTTCAAAGAAGAGTTTAGTAGTGGCTTCCGTTGTGATATTCTTCTTACAGGTAGCCATAATGGCCATCTTTGAGAATCTATTGACGACCACAAAAGCACAGTCATTTCCATGCTTAGTATAAGGAAGGCTCAACATGTAATACATGGAGATGGATTCCCAAGGTCAAGTAGGGGTAGATAGTGGAGTATACAGGCCTTGCTTCTTGATGGCAGGTTTGGCAATGGCGCAGGCAGTGTAGGATTTGATGTACTTCCCAACATCCTGTCAAAGATTCAGCCAATAGAAATACTTTTGTAGTACTGCTACCATTTTTTCGACCCTGAAATACCCAACGAACCAAATATAGTGTGCTTCCCAAATCATTTTGGCATGCTTGCTTGAAGGAACACAAAGGTGTCCCAGGTGGCATAATAGGGCATCTTGGAGGTGAAAATCTAGAACTTGCTGACCCTCCAAGAGCATCTAGTATGTGTGGCCAAATTCTGGGTTGATTTTGTAGAGAAGTGGCCAATCAAAAGTCTCGTGCCCATAAGAGTTAAGCATGGTGGTTAATGCCATCATTGGTGGTCGGCTGAGGAAATCTGCAACATTATTGGTGCTACCATTCTTATACTTGATATTCAAATGGAAATTTTTGAGGTATGTGGACCACTTCTGATGGCAATCATTCTACAACTTCCCTTGCATCTGTATGAACTACAAGGGCTGGTGGTCTATGTGGATGACCGTGTCCTTCCCCAAAATGTAATGCTTCCATTGTTGGAAGGCCTACATAATGGAATACATCTCTTTGTCATAAGTGGGATACTTTCGGACTGTGTCTGAAAGTGTCTCACTGTGATATGCAACTAGATGCCCCCATTGAGTAAGGACTACCCCAATAGCATAGTCGGAGGCATCTGTCTTGATCTCAAATGGTTGTTGCAAGTTTGGTAATGTGAGCACTAGTGCAGAGCAAGGCGATGTTTCAACTCTGTGAATGCCTTATATTGAGATTCAGACCAAAATAATTTTTCTTTTGCTCCTCCCTTGGTGACTTGACTCAAGGGCCAAGTGATATGAGAGAATCCCAACATGAACCTATGGTAGAAATTGGCAAGACCTAGAAAGCTGCAGAGCTCTATCAGAGTGATTGGAGCTAGGCAATCCTGAATGACTTGGATCTTGGTTGGATCCACATGTACCCCCCGTTCATAAATAATGTATCCCATATATTAAACCTGGGCCATGCCAAAAGTGCATTTCTCCAAATTGGCACATAGCTTGTGTTACCCAGTGTTTGGAGAACCTATTCAATGTGGTGGAGGTGCTCTTCCCAACTCTAGCTGAAGATCAAGATGTCATCCAAGTATACCAATACAAATGAGTTGGTGAATGGCCACAAGATGTCATCCATTAGCCTCATGAAGGTTGCAGGAGCATTCGTTGACCCAAAAGTCATAACCAACCATTCGAAAAGGCCCTCCTTGGATTTGAAGGTAGTCTTCCACACATCAGAGGGTTCGATTGGTACCTGGTGATATACTGATTTCAAGTCGATCTTACTGAAATATTTTCCCCCCTTCAGTTGGTCCAAAAGGTCATCAATTTGTGTGATCACGTACCTATTTTGGACAGTGATCTTGTTCAGCACCCGATAGTCAATATAGAGTCTCCAAGTCCCATCCTTCTTTTGGACCAACATGATCGGGATCTCACAGGGCGATGAACTCAGACAGATGTGACCTTTCTGTAGTAGCTCCTGACGCTGCCTCTTGATTTTGTCATTCTCCATAATGGAGTGCTGATAGATTGGTCCATTGGGAAGTGGAGCACCTGGGGTGAGATTGGTGGAGTGCTTGACCTAACAGTGCAGAGGCACCCCTGCAGGGAGGTGAAGATGTCCTTGTACTCCTTCACGACCTTGTCCATCTATTTTTATCATGCGGAGGGGCCCTTTTCTAAAGGTCGTGGCCACTGTCTTCTTCTTTTCTTGAGGGCATATCATTAGGAAAACAAATTTCCTAGTTTTGGAGATGAGCTTACTGCATTGTTTTGCAGTAACCAAAGAGATGGCGGTAGGCGATGCTATCTCCAATATCTTGTACAACTTATTTCCCAAAGTAATAATAACAGCACGAGGCCTTGACTCATACACATCATCTTACTTCCATAAGTATGGTTGGCCTAATAATACATCACAAACATCAAGGGGAGCAACGTCACATAATACCTCATCCGTGAAGGGCTTGATGTTGTATGGAAGGCGGCATCGCTAGCTCATGCAAAGATCCTGTCCTTGGTGAAGCCACCCAATGATGTATGGTTGTGGATGTGTTGTGGTCGGTAATCCCATCCGCTTCATGACCTTTGTTGAAATGAGGTTCTTTTGGCTCCCGCTGTCGACAATGAACTATAGCGGGGAACCCTTTACCCACATCTGGGAGTGGACGAGGTGCTCCTCTTCCTCTGGATCTTCAGGTTCCTCCTTCTGGATCTTCGTGGTGGCAACAATGGCGTTGGACTCCACATCGATAATCTCCTTCCCTTTGTCATTCCCCTTGTTGGGTTCTAACTCAGAGTCAGAACATGCATCTGATTCTGAAGCCTTTAGCTCAGCCACCAATGACTTCTTGGCCCAACACTCACTTGTGTTGTGAGTTGAGCTCTTATGGAACTCATACCACATTCCTGTGTCCTTCTTTGGCTTCACGGTGTTGTTCTTTTCTTGTGGCTTTGGCGGGTTGTCCTAGGCCGCCCCGCCTTGGCTTTGTCCTATGTTCTATGGTTTGGGGGCACCTTTCCCTTGCTTCGGATTTGTAGATCCAAAGTCTCGCTTCTTTTGTTTAAACTTTTTCTCGATCTTGATAGCATATCAATATGCCATGCCAAGTGAGGAGATGTCCAGGAATTCCATCTCGTCCTGGATGTACCTATGTAGGCAGCCGAAGTACTTGAGAACCAAATGCTTCTTAGAACCCTTGATACCCAACTTCGTTAGAAGCATATGGAAAACATTGGTAAACTCTGACACATCTTAGTCCCTTCCCTGTTGCAGCGTTGTCCACTTTATATATTTATCCTCATAACCCCTAACAGGTAGTACTTCTCCTTGATGGCATACTAGAATGCGTTCCAAGTGGGTGCGGCTGAAATCAGTGAGTTTGTACTTTCATCCTTTTGCTCGCAGTAGGTTTCCCACCTATCCTTGAGGTGGGGCGCTGCTTTAAGAAGTGCAAAAGTGATATTTTCCCGGCTAGAAAAATCATGAAAAGAAAAATATCCTTCTAGCAAATTTAACCATTTATCTACAACGTCTGCATCTATTTGACCCTCAAATATGGGAATGTCAAAGTTAACTTGTACTTAAAGGATGTAGCGCTTCTAGAGTAGCTGCCAGAAGTAGATGCGTCACCCTTGGGTAGCCACTGAAGGATCTGGGCAAAGTTGTCCATCATCACGTTCCTTTGTCGCTTGAGGGCTTCTTCGAGCAAGATTTTGATAGGATCTCCTACCCCCTCGTCTTTATTTCATCTGCCATGGGAGGCCATTGAGATTTGTGAGGCTAGTATTGTGAAGGTTCGACTAGTTCAAGCCCTAACTACTTATATCCCGACATCATTGGGGAAATGCAAAGGAAAATAGAGAAAGAGCAGACCGCCCTGATACCACTGATCCGGATTTAAACAGGAACACAACAAATTATAGATATAACCATAAATACAAAGATGCAATAGAAATAACACTTCATTTAATTAATATCAAATACTAAAATATGCTTACAAATAGAATGGAAATAAGATTAGCTCGGGCGATGGTAGCTTATCTCTGAGAAGAGCTGTGGCGGTTACATGCCTCTAAAATGTGTTACAATGAAGCTCAAGGGCCTTTTTATTATTGAACAATAAGAGAAAACCCTAAACAACCAAAACCCTAACCCGAGGAGATGTAACGCCAAGAGTTTATGGGCCCGATTCAGGTTAGTTAGACGACCAACTTTCCAAGGTTGCAACTTGGTCATATTATCTGCATTTGATGCGCATGATACCCCGTTAGAAAGATATCTCTGAGGAATACAATAGAAAAGATGATTTTATCAAAAAATCACTCGTGGTAGATTGCCAAAAAAATGTCGTTTAGGGGCTGAAAATGGCTCTGAAAGTTTAGGACCCAAAAAATTGCTAAATATAGCAAACTATGCTACAATTAAGGAAACTGAAAAACTGAAAGAAACAATGGTGTGGGTCCACCACTATCCACTTGGATCATAAATGGCCCACGCCACAGATGATAGATTCTGGGTACTACGGAAAGCACCATCAGTGAAATCGATGTGAGGAGACACAGACATCTGCAAAGCAGGTAGAAACATAATAAGTAGGAAAGATGCTTGAAAAACAACACACCAAACCACACTACACAAAAATGAATAACACACTATTGTACAAAAGTAGCCATGCAAGATGACCTAGGCATAGTACTTTTTGAGGGAGTCCATGCTTGAACTCTGGTAATCAATCAACACAGATGAAAAGCAAAGTTTTACCATTGACATGATGAGTAAGCATCGATTCAGCCAAATAATATAGTAGAACTCAAATAAAGTTGTGTCTTCATGCCCCTTGGGTGAGGAAGGGTTACGAATCATAAGATGGAAACCCCATTGCAATAATGGGCAATGGGTAAAAACTCATGGAGGGAGAAAAAACCTAAATCTATGAAGAGATAAAGGTGCCCCTATTGAAAGATCTTGACAATGTCAGGAGAAATTGACATGTCAATAGGCAGTGGAAAAGAGAACTTCTTAGGACACATAGACATGACCTCCGGGCTAGGAAAGAACGAGGAATGATGATGAGTGTCGTTCCAAGGTACTTCCTCCAGAGACATAAATTCATTAGAAAGAAAAGTCTCAGCTAAGGGATCGGAAGATTCTAAAGAACCAAGCCACAGGGATTGAGAATACGCATCAGAAGATGTTCTCGAAACAGAATGACAGAGGATATCGAAGGCGAAGCCGAAACAATCTCCACATAATTAATTTTGGTAGGACTTAGTGACATAACCTCACCCCATGTATCAACAAGATTTGGTGATGGAAGGACCCAAGGATCAGGGTTGACCAAGATCATGTTGACAGAGGCAACATGAGGAGGTGGGACCAGAAAAATACCCATCAAGGTATGATCTTTAAAGAGTCCTACCCCCACATCTCATAAGAAGCACCGATGTGCTTTACATAAGGAAAATTTCCATATGAGGAGGAAGACACAAAGAAGGATAGTTGGTCGACTGTGACTATCTTCCCTTAATGAGAAAAATGAATCATGCGGAAAAGGGAGAACTAATTTCCCTCCAACAAGTGACAAACATGATGCAGGTAGAAGCACCTTCATCGATCATGGTCCTATGAATGGTTTTCTCATCTATGATGACCTGAATGAGAAAGGAAATCTGATGAGGTAAACGCAAAATGTGGTTTTCCAGATCAAAACAAATGAGATTAGAGTTAATTGGATCAGTAACCCCAATAGTTGACAGTAAGGATTTGTGCTGAGAAGGACAGCTGTGAAGGACCTCAAGAGTAGACATAGTTGATGGCACTTGAGCCAAATCCTCAATGATGTTATAATGTTGAGCAGATCAAGCATTTGGATTGTATGAGGACTTTTGTAGCACACCTCGAGAAGGTGGTCAAATGGCGGAATTAGGATTAGGTCACTCTATATGGAGAGGACCAGAACTGGACAAGGTAGAAGAAGAAAGGGTACCTTCTTTGTCTTTCCTTGCTGTCGGGGTAGGAGTTTGATAATATTTTGACTTGGTAGCCACGTTAATCCATGTATTCATCATGAAAGCTAGTGAACCTAAGGAAGCGGATGACTGAGGCTGGTCTACCATTTGGGTCTGCTGAGACGGAAAGGGCTCTTTCAGGACAGTTGGGGTCCCTTTGAGAAAACGACTAACTTGACATTGTCTAGGAAAATCCTTAGTATAGTGATCCTCCTCACAGATGAGGCATGGATATTTGGGCTTCCATTGGGAAGCATCACTAGCAAACGACTTAGGAGGGCCCTGTCTTGGGGCATTGACTTTACCCTTGTCTTTTCCTTTCTTCTTAACTTTAGAGGATTTGTCTACTGCAGTAGATTCGATAGTGTGAACCTATGAGTTTTTATGTAACACCCCAAAATAAATACAAAAAATATATATTTATCCTTCTTAATTACCAAGCTTACGTGTCACCTTAACCCAATCAACGCGATGTGTAAACAAATGGGAAGGGTCATGAATGACTCTCACTTTTGGCGCGTATTAAGGGAATTAAATGACACACAGGATTTCCTACACGGCTATCTGAACCAAGCCATGTATATGTGCCACCTACCCACACCGCGATAGAGGTGATGGCTCCCCTTCTTTGGCGATTAATACAGAGGTAAGTATGGCACGCTGCATTCGGTCATCACAGCTGACTTGGCAAAGGCATTTAACCTGAAATGAAAACCTAACATGACTTTTCATCTCATTTCGCACTATCTGTGAGGAGAAAACACAACTATGATAGTGCACAGGGTAAGAACAATGGAGTGAGAGTTTACCTCTTCCTGAGCAAGTGATTTTTCAGTTTCAGAGGCAACGACTGATGCAAAGACAAGGAGGTAAGTAAAACAACTCTGCTCTTTGCTTGGAAAATGCAACTACCTTACTCCTTCTTAGCTTAATCCAACATTTGATACAAGTATGGTCTAATGGACAATTTAGAACCCTTCTTCAACCCATAGAGATGAATAGAGATGTGCTTCTGTCACCGAGGCCAGGTTCTTTCTAAACTAAACACCCTTATAGTTTAAGTCTCTTCTCTGGTATGTGAGTAATAATGATTGTTGTTTGATTCCATGCATTCGGTACTTTAGCATTGGTGCCATTCTCCTCAGGTACTAAATCCTTACCATGTTTTTCATTTAGGCATTCTCTATCATTATTGAACCCGAGGTCTGATTCTAATAGGTTATTTGGATGCTTTCAAAGGTATGCTTCGCACCTGTTGCTGGGGTTAAAGAGTCTTTCAAGAGGCATTAAACCTAAGCCAAGCTTTTCTGCTATCTATAGGTCGATTATTTTTCCTACATTGCCCGTGTACTTGTCTGAGTTGCTAGCTCAACTCCAATATGAGGTGGCAGGGTTTGCTGGATTTTGGTACAATCAAACCCTCACCACAATCCAAAGTCCACAAGGGTTTCCTTAGAGAAGGGAGTTTATAGCAACTAACGCATCCGGTTGGGTTTGCATCCGAAGCTTAAAAGAGTACTTTTGAATGTTTATTTGAACTTTTCAATAGCATGGTTACGGCATATATTGTCTGTTATGACTCTATGGATTTTCTTTTTATGTCTGTATTAAGTTTTGGATAGGTTATGGACTGTTTTGCCAAGTCTCGGCCCTTACCCATTATGCTATAGTGACATTCTTATTGAAGTTTGTATCTAAACTGTTAAAGGTGGAATGAATGAGCTAAGATTTAGGACAGATGAATACTTCAGAATATACATAATTTCAGTTCTTGAATTTCTCAGTGGTTTTGATACTTTTCTTAATCGTGGTTTTGTCACCTGTTTATGTGTTGTAATAATTCAATGAATGATCTGGTGTATATGCGAAGCTTAATTTATTTAGTGGTATTAATACGGGAATGAGTATTGAAATGTGAAAGTATATTCAGTCTTTGCATAAACATATATATGTATATTTCTTAGTCTCGCTCTTATTTTACCACAAAAGTACTCTTACATGAGATTACGGACCTTCTTGTTTGGAATGCATCGTTAATCCTATTTAATTCTTTTTGGTAAAGTGGTATAAATGTAGAGATAGTTTAAATTGATTTCCATTCCAGGTTATTTACAGTGTAACAGGTTATGGACAGAAACTGAAACTCTATTACCATAATAGTAGTAGTTGTTTTTCCTTTTATACAATAGACATAAAATGGGTTCAAGATACTATAATACAGTAGTTTTCTTCCTTTTACAACAAATATTAAGTAGGTTCAGGATACTATAGTACTGTTGGGTTTAGATTAATTATACAAAGTAACTAGAGAAAATACTATGCATCATTTTCTTTTCTATGATGAATAAGTCTGGTATTCAAATATCTCCATAAATGAACAGTATCTAGCCTAAGACAAGCAATGAGATCATTACTCCTATTACATACCATTTTAACTGTCATAAGTAATTAGAATTCCTTGAGTACTTATCTGTTACGAGTGTTTGTTTCGTGCAAATCAACAATCCTTCTGGAAGGTCTCACCACCCAGCCATGGACCTGGAAATCATGTCCACAATCCCCCACCAAGGACTTCCTACTCCTAACAGTTGAAATAAAGACAGTCGGGTATCTTGGGCATCAGGACTACTGTCCAACCTCAAGTCCCATACCCACTCGACTGTTTGTTGTGAAATGAAATCTCCCCACTAGTATCACTACCCAGCTCGAGGAGAAACTTCTGTAGCCCCTTTGCTTCCGTTTCCTTTTCCCTTTTGCAGAAAAGTGGTGGAAACTGTTTCCAACTGCTCCAGGAGTTGTTATAACTATTTTTCTTTTCTTTTATTTTTGATTCTCTTTAATAATTTGTCCAATTTTTTTTTTTTTTAAATAATAAATAACAGTATTTGTTCTGGCTATTTTAGGCCCAATAGTTCAATAGTAACAAAAACATAAATGCATTTTAAACTAGGTGAAAATAACTCATGATATCTCGCTGTATGTTACAGCTCCCTCCCCTTGAGAGGAACACCATCCTTGGTGTTATTTCTCTACGTAAACAATGCAGGATAAGCTTTCCGCATGGCCTCCTCTTCCTCCCAGGTAGCCTCATCTAGGACAAAGTGCTTCCATTGAACTTTAACTTGGATGATGGCTTTCTTTTGCAAGGTGGTTTCTCTCCGATCGAGGATATGAAGAGGCTCTGCTAGGAATTCTCCCTCAGGTTCTACCTGCACATTCATATTATGTTGTCAGAACATTTCAAAACAATAATATTTTAATCATATTGCTTTTCTATTATCATTACCTGAATACTCTCCCAGTTAATAATATGTTGAGGGTCGTAAATATATTTTTTTAACAAGGACACATGAAAGACGTTGTGTACTTGGATGTGGCCTAGTAGTGCTAGTTTATATGCCATAGGCCCAATCCGTTCCAAAATTTGGAAAGGCCCACAGTATCGGGGTGCCAATTTTGCACAACCTTTCCACTGCAAGGTGCTCTTCCAAGGTTTCACCTTTAGATACACGTGATCACCTAGCTGGAATTCTTTATGACTTCTCTTCCTGTTTGCATACACCTTTTGCCTATCTTGTGCTGCTTTTAAGTTCTGGTGAACCTTCTTAATGGTAGCCTCCATTTCTGCTAGCATGTCGGGGCCCAATGCTAATTTGTTTTCTGGACTATTCCAATCTATGGGTACCTGACACTTTCTCCCGTAAAGTACCTCGAAAGGACTCATACCCAGAGATTCGTGATGCCCATTATTGTAGGTGAATTCTACCAAGTGGAGGTAATCCTCCCATTTCTGTGGTTGTTGCATTACAAACATGCACAACATATCCTCCAAAACTTGATTTACTCGCTCTGTTTGACCATTTGTCTACGGATGGTAAGCTGTACTAAAATGGATTTGGGTCCCCAGTCCTACAAAAAGAGTTTTCCAGAAAGCAGATGTAAATTTTACATCCCTATCAGAGATCACCACTCGGGGTATCCCGTGTAGGTGGAAGATTTCTCTCATAAATATGTCTGCAATCTCTACTGTTTTGTAGGTGGATTTTACAGGGATGAAATGAGAAGTTTTGCTTAGCTTGTCCATGACCACCATGATTGAGTCTGTTGGGCAACAAATCCCCTCATAGCAGGTTTTTGGCGCTTGAAGCCCGAATTTTGGTCAAATACAATGTAAATACCTCGCGAAATGCAGGCACGGAGCGAAAGAGTCTAGGGTTGTACACCCTAAGATAATGTAATTTAATGTAAAGTGTGTCGGCCTACCCATGGTCCGTGGACCAGAGGATTGTATAAACAGAGCGAGGCTCTAAGTGTAAAGTAAGTCTTAGTTTTTGACAAGTAATAGAGAGATGCGAAGGCATGATTAGAAGCTAGAAGTGGATCTGAAGGTATTTGGTCGTAGTGATAGGTAGAGGCTCCGCAGCTGAGTGCGCGGAGGCCTAATATAGTCCGCAGCTGTGTGCATGGACCCCTCCATCTGAGTGCGTAGGGCGGAGTCAGGTCTGTAACTGAACTTGAGTATTAATAAAGATAAGTTTGATTTAGAATATTGTGCTTCTGTTTGTAGATATGTATTTCTATATTCTGGTTATCTTTATGCATTTATATTATTTTCAAATACGTGTGCTTATCTGAAAGTTGAAGGAGTTAATAAGAACATTGGGCCCGCACAAACTAAGTTAAACACTAATTTAATAACACAGCAAAAGATCGAATCAGAAGAATACTGTATTCACGAAGGTACGCATAAGTTAGAAAGCTGCGCGGGGCAGCGCAGTGTGCAGGCTGGGATCACGAACCTCTAGAACCCTCATCAAGACATCCCTAGGGTGCGAAAACCTGGTTCTAGCACGCTCCCATACTACTTTGCATGAGACCTCAGTTCTCACTCCATGGACTATTGCCGAAAGGGCTAGTAGTACTGGGATTTTCTTGGCTAAACTCACTGCTAAACCTGGATTAGACCCCATGTAGCCAACAAATGGTTCCATTGCCAGGACCAGGATCTGCCTAAGGATGTTTGATGTCATGCCAATAGAACCCAACAAAGAAGGAAATTGAAGAGTGGTTGGACAAGAAGATTCACGAGTTCGCGACACAAGAAAACAGAACTTCGTAGGTATCCAAGAAAAGGTGGCTGGATCGTTATGTGTATACAGAAATCCACGAGATCTTCTTCACATCCTTTCATTCTAAACTATATGAGTGGATTGCGAGGTTAGCCGATAGCCAAGGAAGGGGTAAGCTTGACCAACTGATAGTGTGGACTCTGGGATTAGTGCGCAAACTAGAGGAATTAGAAGATAAGATTGCGCGAGCTGTGGACCATTGGCTTGACAAGATAATAGGGGGATTTATCACTGAGTTTGCGGTAGACATGACTGTAAGCTACAACGAAGCAGAATGACATTTTCTTAAGGGACCATGAGGTAAGTACATTAAATCTCTAAATACCTGGATTAAGATGTTGTTATGTGAAAAGAGGGTTATGTGAATAAATTAATGTTTGGAACGACTCGAAGCGGAAAGATCTACAAAGGTAGTGAGGAATTAGGAAACAGTCCCTTAATTTCACCTTCGCGAGAGAGCAAGGAAGAGCTCGCTAAGATCTCTCCGAGAAGTGTGGTTAGTTTGATAAGGCAATGCATTCCGCAGTTACCACCTCCGCCCACGCCACCACCCACTTCACCTCCTTCACCTCCATCTCCACCCACTCCGCCTCCACCAACATCGCAATTTGGCATGGCGAGCGTGATTAAGCTACCCGTATTCAGAGGAGTAGGGAATGAGGATCCAAACCAGTTCTGGTTTGTGGTAAGAGTAGTGTGGGAAGTGCAAGGTGTCATGGACGACAACATTAAGAAGGCTACATTGGTGAGCATGCTGTAGGATCGCGCGTTGACATGGTATATCAAGCACTCTAATGATCACCCAAATGCAGGAATAGCAGAGATCCAGAATGCGCTGAACAGAGAATTTAGCCAACCGAAATCAGAGACACAGTCAATCATCAGGTTTAAAGAGATCATAATGCTTCCAGGTGAGACCCCCTGGGATCTGGATCAACAACTGAAGAGTACGATTTGTGAGGCTAATATGACGCTCATGGATGCACAACATTGTGGATGGTTTGTGGCATCTCTAACACCACACCTAAGGATGGCGTTGTCACAATAGAAACTTTTTGCCCAGTTCGAAGCATTGGAAATCGCAATGAGGTTGCATGAGACATCGATACAGGATTGGGGCTTGGAGTTCAACAAATCCATGTGCAACTACAAAATATCTGCTTGGAAATGTAGAGCTTGAAGCAGGATAGGGCACTGCGACCGAAAGTGCGCGAGGAAGTATGGTGCATAAAATGCAAAGGCCAGGGCCATGACAAAGACCACTGTCCATTATTCGCGAACTACTCGGCAGGAGGGGGGCCAATTCTGTTGAGGCTAGAGGCACAGGTAGGGCCAAGTGTGACACCCACGTTATGGTGTGTGATCTGTCAGATAGGAGGAACACACAACTGATAATTGTCATTTGTTGCAGAAGTATACACAGATTACCCAACAATTGTTTTATAATTTTTGTAGATCAGTAGGCATTGACGAGCATACTTGTCACAGCTACGAGTTAATGATGGATCGGACCCCAGCCTACAGAATGCAGATAGAAACACGAGGCCTCGACCTAGCTGTGGGGATAGCGCGTGCTAGATTTTAGGAGCGAGGTCGAGGACGAGGAGCAATGGGACCAGGAAGGGGCCGCGGACAGTTAATTTGTTACAATTGTGGAGGACCAAGGCACTACGCCCGTGATTATACCAACCCGACAAGGACATCTTGTTTGTACTATGCTCAGTTTGATCATGAAATGATAGATTGTCCTATGTTGATCGCACAGATGTGTGAGAAAGGGGTACTCCAGCCTCCTTCGACTCAAAATATCCAAATGATGAGGTATGAACCATGTGAAGAAGACCCAAATGTGAACATGATGCTCAAAAGCGGTGCGACCACAGGGGAGGATAAGGGGAAGTAGCCCGAGAAGATACATGGGTTCGCAAGGCTCCTACAAAGGAACCTGAGTTTGACATAGAACGCGCAAAGGAGACGTTCATGGAAGCTAAGAAGAGCTTCGTGGAGGCCTCTACTTCAGGTAGTAAGGATCAACCAGAGCCAGGGATGGATCAGTTTATGCTTACTACCTTTCTGGAGACATGCATGAAACTTCTACATGATAATAAGGTAGTTAAGGGACTACATGAATTGATCACTAGGTGCACAGGGTTAGGAGAACTGTGCGTAGTCTGGAAATTGGGGAAGCATACATTACACACTTGGAGGGAAATGAGATTGACAACGCAGATTGGCGAATTTGAAATGGATCGGGTAATCCTAGACCTAGGTTCAGAAGAGAATGTATTACCGAAGCAGACATGGGAATGTATGGACAGGCCTACGTTATAGTGGTCCCCTATTCAATTACGAATGGCAAGCCAATAGAATATTTTGCCCATGGGGAGGTTGTAAGGGGTAACAGTCGATATCGAAGGTGTGAGCACACAGACAAACTTTGAAGTAATAGAGATTGTCGATGACAAAAATCCCTATCCCGCATTGCTACGAATAGACTGGGCCACTAATATGAATGGAGTTATCAACTTGAAGAAGCAGAAGATGATCTTCGAGAAAAAGTCCCTACGCTTAGTAGTCCCGCTAGACCCAGTCGAAGGGGCGTGCTACACTAAACCTGTATGCGATGATGGAAGTGACGATGAGCTGGATTGTATTTACAAGATAACATTGTGAGATTAGGATTGGGTGAATCTGACTACAGATGGAAGGATCTCATTAGACCATGTGAGTTCCTGCACCGCAGACTCAGATGAAGAAGCCGAATGCTGGCACAATCAATTGAACAAAGTGACAATGTTGAATTGCAACATGGTGATTATATCACTACATTTTGTAACAACCCAGGTCTGAGATCTGCCAACATATGATGGATTGACAGTGGTGGATGAATTCTTGAACAATTTTGAAAGTGCAGTACTGGAACAACAGTGGTTCAATGCGTTGAAGTGGGTGCTGCACCCAACACTTGCGCGCTGGTGGGGAGCACATCAAGGAAATTTTGAGAACTGGTGCAGATGTAGAAGGAGGATGCACCTATGATTTGGGAAACTGCAACTACGGATAGAAGATAAATACGATGGACAAGATGACCCATGAACGCACCTCGCGAAATGGACCAAGGCCCATGGGGAATAACTACAGCCTGAATGGGTACATTTATTCTACCATACCCATGAATTGGTATACTAAGACGGAACTCTGACATGGTACAAGTGAATGGGATGTCTTGCGTGAGGGATTTTTGTTAACATTCACATTTGAAGACCAATGGTCAGATACTATTGACGATGCGCTGCAAGAAGTAAAAGCCGCCATCTTCACAATACCACAAGAACCACTACAAGTAATTCAACCAGCATGGGCAACCCAGTTAAGCAGTGCCCTAGAATGTTATAATGTGCAAGTAGAGGAGGATGATGACGACCCCCGAAATATTAATATTCCAGAAACTAAAGGTTGTCATGAAGTTCAAGGACCATCAATTGAGGATCCCGACATCACTGCGCCGCTAAAAACAAAGCAGGTAGACATTGACACAGATGCGGAGCCGAAGTACGCGACACTTGGGGACTATTGGGATGATGCTATGGTAGATAAGGTCACCGAATTACTTCGCAAATATCAATATTTGTTCTTGACCAAAATCACAGACTTAAAGGGGATCATTGGCAACTTAGGGATGATGAAGATCACTTTGAAACCGGATGCAAAGCCAGTTAAGCAGTGACCTTACCGTTTGAATCCAAAGTATAAAGAAAAGGTCCGCAGGGAATTAGACAAAATGCTTGCAGTCGGAATTATTGAACCAGTGGAAGAATCCGACTGGGTGAGTCCTATAGTAGTATAGGAGAAAAAACAAAAGGGAGAATATGCGTGGACCTTAGGAAGCTTAACGATGCCTGTGTTCACGATCCATTCCTGACACTATTCACAGATGAAGTATTGGAGAATTTTGGTGGTCAGGAAGATTACTCATTCACAGATGGTTTCTTAGGGTACCATCAAATCAAGATCGCGCTGGAAGATAGGAGCAAGACAACCTTCGTAACCAAAGGGGCTATTTTCAATACATCGTTATGCCCTTTGGATTGAAGAATGCGCCAGTGATATTTTCACGCATAGTGGTGGCCGCGTTCAAGGAATACATCCACAAGTTCTTGGAGGTCTATCTAGACGATTGGACTGTATTTGGGTTAGTTAAACACCATATAGCGAGCTTACATTTGATGCTGGATACTTGCCGACGACACCAGATTGTGCTGAATCTTAAGAAATGCACCTTCCTCATCCCCTTTGGAAATATGCTTAGCCATGTGGTCTACAAACAAGGCCTGATGGTGGACCCTATGAAGATTGCTATTATTCTCAATCTGGAAGCACCGCGAAGTGTCAAACAACTACACGCTACTTTGGGGCACACTGGTTACTATCACAAATTTATCAAGAGTTATGCACAAATAATAGCGCCAATGGAAAAACTATTGAAAAAGGATGCTACATATTGTTGGAATGATGATTGTAGGAAAAGTTTGGATGTTCTCAAGGAGAAAATGGCATTCGCTCCCATCCTGGTCTTCCCAAAATGGGATGTAGAATTTCATGTACATGTTGATGCGTCATGTATTGCGCTGGGAGCTATACTTACGCAGGAAGGCACGGAAGGTGTGGATCACCCGATCATGTTTGCGAGTCGGCGGCTGTCCAAAGCTAAAAAGAACTACTCTACTACTAAGTGCAAAGGGTTGGCAATGGTATACGCGCTCCAGAAATACCGACACTATTTACTTGGCGAACACTTTAAGATGTACACCGATCATTCTGTGTTGAAATACCTGGTGAACAAGCCTGTGTTGGGGGGGTGCATATGCCGATGGATGTTACTATTTCAAGAATATTACTTTTAGGTCATCGTAAAGCCGGGACGCCTAAATGCAAGAGTAGATCACTTATCACGAATTGAGACTGGCGAGGAGCCAACAAGTTTGGAAGGACTACTTGATGCACAACTCTTTGCAGTGCGTGCCACAGACGTCCACTTCGAAGTTATAATCCATTTTTCAACTACAGTGACTATGCCAAAGGAATATTCAATCCAGTAGAAGAAGGAATTGGTGGTGCACGCGACAGACTTTTCTGTCATCGCGGGGCACCTCTACAAAATGGGAAATGATGAGATATTGCTAAGATATGTACCTGAATTTGAACGAGGACAGATCATCGTGGAAGCACATGGGGAGGCTATAAGAGGACACTATGCATGACACACTACAACATAGGAGATTTTTCATGCTGGGCTATGGTGGCCAACCCTACATCAAGATTTGAAAGCACACTGTCGAGCCTGTGACATATGTCAAAGGACTAGGAAACCATCACGAAGGGATGAGATGCCACTCAATCCACAGATGACGCTGCAACCATTCGAAAAATGGGCAATCGACTTTGTGGGACCAATCAAACCTCAGGGAAAGATGGGTGCACACTACATCATCACCGCGACAGAGTACCTAACTCAATGGGTGGAAACACAGCCGGTTAAGGACTGCATGACCGCTACAGCTGCGAAATTTTTGTTCGACAATGTGTTGACATGGTTTGGTTGCCCAAAAATTTTAATGAGTGATCGCGGAATGCACTTCTTGAATGAAACCATTAGTGCACTCACCGAGGAATTCCAAGTGTATCATCAGCAAAGTACACCGTACCATCTGCAAGCTAATGGGACAGTAGAAGCATTCAACAAAATTCTGGAGATTGCGTTGACCAAAGTATGTACTGCGCAGCGAAACGACTAGGACCTACGCATACCTGCCGTATTATGGGCATACATAACCATGTGCAAAAAATTGATGAGTCAGACACCTTTCAAGTTAGTCTATGGCACAGAAGCAGTCACGCCAATGGAATACATCGTACCCAGTTTGCGGATAGCAGAAATTACAAGCATGTCGAACTACGAAGCCTTGGAAGAGAGACTCGTGCAATTAGAAGAACTTGAGGAAGAACGGTTTTTGGTGGGATTCCATCAGCAGGTATAGAAACAGCACGAGAAATCCTGGCATGATCGCCATATCAAGTTGCGCAAATTCAAGGTAAATGATTTAGTGTTGCTATATGACAACAAGTTCAAAAAATTTCCTGGGAAATTTAGAATGCATTGGTTAGGACCATATGTGGTAAAAGAAGTCACAGATGGAGGTGTGGTCCAGCTAGTCAAACTTAATGGAGAACCCTTCCTAAGAATAGTAAATGGTAGTCGCCTGATGCCCTACATGGGTGGGCTAACTGTCTGACTAACAGACCAAAGCACAGTCTTCGCAACTCGACAAGTCGAACAAAGGTGCGGGACTATAAAAACAAGTACTAGAAACTAGCATCAAAGTAGAGAATCAAGTCATACACAGATGATTCAGAAGTAGAAATGGAGCAGATCCAGACAATGACAACATAGTGCATTACAGACCTTCGCGCCGCATAGGCACAGTTGGATGGACTTTACGCAAAGATCACCACACTAATAGAGTGACTCGGGACGAGTCATGATGATTATGTTGGGGGCCTGTTGGGCAGCAGATCCCACCATAGCAGGTTTTTGGGGCTTGAAGCCTGAAATTTTGGTTAAGTATAATGTAAAGACCCCGCGAAATGCGGGCGCGGAGTGTAAGAGTCTAGGGTTGTCCACCCTAAGATAATGTAATTTAATGTAAAGTGTGTCAGCCTACCCATGGTCCGTGGACCATGGGATTGTATAAATAGTGCGAGGCTCTAAGTGTAAAGTAAGTCTTAGTTTTTGACAAGTAATAGAGAGATGCGAAGGCATGATTAGAAGCTAGAAGTGGATCTGAAGGTATTGGGTTGTAGTGATATGTAGAGGCTCTGTAGCTGAGTGTGCGGAGGCCTAGTAGAGTGTGTAGCTGTGTGCGCGGACCCTTGCGGCTAAGTGCGTAGGGCGGAGTTGGGTCTGTAACTGAACTTGAGTATTAATAAAGATAAGTTTGATTCGGAATATTCTGCTTCTGTTTGTAGATTTGTATTTCTATATTCTAGTTATCTTTATGCATTTATATTGTTTTTGAATACGCACACTTATCTGAAAGTTGAAGGAGTTAATAAGAACATTGGGTGCACACAAACTAAGTTAAACACTAATATAATAACACAGTAAAAGATCAGATCGGAAGAATACTATATTCACGAAGGTATGCATGGGTTAGAAAGTTGTGCGGGGTAGCACAGCGCGCAGACTAGGATCGTGAACCTCTAGAACCCTCATCAAGACATCCCTAAGATGCAAAAACCTGGTTCCAGCACCCTTCCATACTACTTCGGGTGAGACCTCAGTCCACGCTCCACAGACTATTGCTGAAAGGGCCAGTAGTACCAGGATTTGCTTGGCTAAACTCACTGCTGAACCTGGGTCAATCCCCACGTAGCCAACAGAGTCATGTTGTTTTCTGGTACGAGGTAGCCTTGTAATAAAATCCAGAGTTATGGTCTCCCATTTTGATTATGGAATGGGCAATGGTTGCAATAGACCCACAAGATGTTGATGTTCTACTTTCACTAACTGGCACTCTAAGCATTTAGATAAATATTCCGCCACATCTTTTCTTAATTTGGGCCATAATTTTTTTTTCTTGATAGGAGAATACAATTTTTGGTACCCTGGGTGGGCAGCATAAGGTTTCCTATGAAACTCATCGAGTAACATCTGCTTCACGGAAATCTAATTAGGAATATAAATTCGATTTCTGAATGTTAACATTTTATCAGAATTAATTGCATACTCACATTGCTTCCCTCTTTCCTGGGCTTCTGAAGCTTGCTGCCATAAGAATGCATATTCCAGATCTTTGAGGGAAGCCTCCCGGATAACCTCCGGTAGGTTAGATTGCGCATGACTGAAGTGTACCTCATAGATACAATGTAATTTTCTGCTTAGAGCATCAGCTACTCGGTTTTCTTTTCCTTTGATGTGTTTCAAGTCAAAATCAAATTCACTTAGAAATGCGGTCCATCTGGCCTGGCAAGCATTTAAATTGGATTGATTAAAGAAATTTGTCAAACTGCTATGGTCAGTTAACAGCAAAAATTTCTTCCCCAGGAGGTAGTGCCACCACATCTTTAGTGCATGTACTACTACGGTCAACTCCAAATCATAGGCAGAGTAAAATTGTTCATAATCCTTCAGCTTTCGTGACTCATATGCAATGACTTTTCCTTCCTGAGTTAGTACTCCACTGATGCCTTCTTTACTTGCATTGGTACATACTACAAAGGATTTTTCTGGATCTACTACCTTTAGCATCGGAGCAGTTGTGAGCAATTGTTTTAGCTGCTCAAAGCTTTGTTGGCATTTCGCTGTCCAATGGAAAGCTCATCCCTTTTTCTGAAGTGAAGTCATTAGGAAGGCGATTTTTGAAAAGTCCTTGATAAATCAATGGTAGTACCCTGCCAAGCCTAAGAAGGATCTTATGTCGGCCACGTTTTTCGGTGAAATCCATTCCATAATAGTTTTTATCTTCTCTAGATCCACTACTATTCCTTCTGTTGATATAACATGGCCCAATTATTGAATTTGATCTTTGTAAAAATCACATTTGTTGAACTTTCCATATAGCTGGTTTTATCGCAAAATCTGCAGTACCATTCTCAAATGTTGTTCATGTTCCTCTTGGTTTTTAGAGTATATTAGTATATCGTCGATGAAAATCAATACAAAATTATCTAGAAAAGGCTAGAAAATACTGTGCATTAGGCTCATGAATGTGGCTGGTGCATTGGTAAGGCCAAAAGGCAGTACCATGAACTCATAATGAGTTTAGAACGCAGTTTTATAGATGTCTTCATCCTTTATTCTAATTTGATGGTATCCGGGCCTTAAGTCAATTTTCAAGAACACGCTAGATCCCTGTACTTGGTCAAATAAGTCATTGATGTGAGGTAGCAGGTATTTGTTCTTTATGGTCAGCTTATTCAGCTGGCAATAGTCAATGCATAATCATAAGGTTCTGTCCTTCTTACGTACAAATAGCACTGGGGCCCCCCAAGGAGACACACTTGAGCATATGTATCCTTTGTCTAACATCTCACGCTACTGCATTTTGAGTTCAGTCAATTCCAAAACACTCATACGATAAGGGGTTTTCGAAACAAGGGTTGCACTGGGCATTAGTTCAATTGTGAAGTCAATGTCTCGCCTTGGTGATAATCCTAGAATAGATTTGAGGAACACATTTAAGAAATCCTCTATTACAAGAATATTCTCTAAAGGGGTCATTTTATTTTTATCATTGTTGTACCCTACCTAAACAACATAAATCTGGCACCCTTTTCTTATACATTTCTGAGTTGGTTGGCTGTAATAGGGTGCAACTTGATATTTTTCTTAATTCCTTGAATTTCCTTCCACTGTCCTGACTCGGTAAGATAACTTATGGACTTTTCTTTGCAATCTACCAAGGACCAATGACCTTCCAGCCAGTCCATCCCTATTAATACATCATATGAGCCTAGGGGAAGAATATTCAGATTGACCTGGATAGGTTGTCTTGAAATTATAATAGGGTAGTTTTCTGTTTTGGCTGCCACCTTTCTTTTGGTACCAGTAGCTAGTTGAACTAGCCACGACTGTTTGTATTTACTGCTTTTCAGTTGACATTTTTCTACCACTTTAGGACTAATATAACTCAGGCTAGCACCTAGATCAAATAAAATAGAAACAGATTGACCAACAATCATACCTTTGCATTTGATCATGGTGGGTTGATATTCAGCCTGATGATCGTCCAAAACTGCATTGATCCTGGGCATGCTCCTTGCGATATCCCCTACCGTAGAGGCTTCTTGCATGTTAGAAAGTTGTTCAGTCTGAGCTCTCTGTGGGCAATTTTTGTAATAATGTGCTTCTCCGCATCCCCAACACTATAGTGGCTATTTCACTAGTTGTTCAGTAATAGTCCTGCTAATTCCTTCAGGTTGTCTATTTTCAGTGAATGTCTGTGATCTGATAATCACCTGATGAGTGACCTCAGTTAAAGATTTATTGAATAAAGGTTTTACAGACTCATGTGCTAGTGTGTGTCTATGTTATTTAGGCAACGGATCGATCAAATTGCAATTACATAGACACTTGAAATGGAAAACAGCAGAGAAATACAATAAGCAATATAAGAACACAAGAATTTAATAAGGAGTTCACCCTATCCTCCAGGGCTATGTCTCTGGTCTAGCTCTTAGTGGTGCCCTTCTTTTATTGTGTCTTAAAGCAGAGAATTACAATGGAGGAGCTCAATGTGAGTTTCCTGAAATAGAATTTGCTTGGCAGGGTGGTTCTTGGATGCCCCAAGGCACTAGAGTACACAGACTCTTTTCCTTACCAGCTTTGTGAACTTCTAGTCTACAATGGAGAGAGCCTAATGTGGTGCTCAGTCTGGACAGATCCTCTCTTGGATGGCTTGAATCCCTCAAGCTCTCTGGTGCTCGATGTTGCATTTGTTCAACTCGACCCACTATCTTCCGTTTTTCTTTTGATTCATTGTATTTCTTTCCTCCATTCTTCCTTTCTCTATTCCATCCTCCTCTCGGGGTTCTGGTGTATTTCTGCTTTACTTGTGCATGGCTTTAAGGCCATTCGTTCTCATGGCTGTTTGATTCCTCTTCCACTTCTCGTCGGATCACCTACTACAGCTTCGCTTGGAGTTCCCTGTTCGATGTCGTCATTAAGCTCACAAGGAGTGGCCACTTGTCCTCCTACAGCTGCACCAACTCACTTCGTCGATTCGGTTCTTTGGCTAAGTCGTGGAATGAGTCTTCTGCCACCTTGGCAGTTAAATTGGACATCACATATTTACAAACTGCAGCTTAATCACCCGTTGATTCCACTTTCCCATCAGGCGCGATCTTAGCCATTAGATCTAGGGCCTCCAGATCCGACGCCATATGCACCTTTCACGTGGTTGACTTTCTCGACCGTTAGTGCACGATCAGCGGTGGTTTTCTCTCTCCTCCGCTAGCCATGCGTCGACCGCTGAGTGGAATCACTCTGTTTTCACCAATTCCACTTACTGCTTGAGGGCACCCCCGATCAATACTACCAATTTTCAGAGCGTGGGTCCCGCCTTGTCCTTTAGCCTTTTCCCCATGGTTTTCCTAGCTCTTCATGTGATTGAGCACTCAAGGCCTTCCCATTTTGAGGGGTTTTTCCCAGCAAAACTACCTTTGTTTCCCGATTCGGGCTTCCCAGGGGCTAGTTTCACCTCCCGCGCAGTCTCCATGAGCCTCGGTTAGTGCACTTTAACTGAGGTCCTCGTCATTCCATGCTAGCTGCTAACTGCCACTATTTTAGTGGTGTTTTTTATCACTGCTCTCAATTCTTGGAAGTATGTCCCGACCTGGTACAACCATGGTTCTTTTGATTATTCTTCATGGATCCAATTCGAATCACGGCCTTCCCACTAAAAAAGCTTTTGGACCACCAAAAGTTGATTTTCAAGCATCGACTAAGTGAGGGTATTGTTTTCTTACTTGCCCAATCTCAATCCACTTTGCACTGCTCGGCTTTGAACCTTTGAGCCCAATCCTGAGGTACTCCACATCTCCCCTGCGTGTTGTCCTCACCTTCCTGTCCAGCACTGTGTCTTCCTGCAATTCATTAAGATATTCAGGTAGCAGGTCATCAATAGAAGGAAATTGACTTTTCTCTTTAGGATCCTCAATCATTGAAGGTTCAAACAATCTCAAGCAATCTGCATTTACTACTAAGTAGATGTGCATGTAAGCTGGTAGATCAAGGCGAAAAGCATTTTCACCAATCTTCTCAAGTATCCTAAAGGGTCTAAACCTGATAGGCTAGCTTTTTACCTTCACCTTGCATCCTGTCCTTGCTGATATATAGCCAGACCTGGTCACCAACTTGAAAATTATGCTCCATCCGATGCTTGTCATGCCTAGCCTTGTATTTGGCTTGGCTCTTTTCCAGCTGTTCCTGTATTGCCTGGTGGATCTCCTGGATTTGTTCAATGAACCTAGTTGCCCTATCCACATCACTGTGTCCATCAACCATGGTATCTTTACCAAAGACAAAATCCAAAGGAGACCTTGGTGTGAAACCAAAACAGGTCTCAAAAGGAGATCTCTATGTAGAAGAATGCTTTGCTCTGTTGTAAGCATGTTGCACATAACACAAATGTTCATCCCAAAGCTTAGGATGTTTGCTACAATATCCTCTCAGTAACTGGATCACTGTCCTATTAACTACTTCTATCTAGCCAGCAGTTTGTGGATGAAAAGTTGTGCTTTTCTTTAGTTTGGTGTCCATCAGTTCCCATAGACTTGACCAAAACTTCCCCACAAATCAAGTGTCTCGATCAGATACAATAGAAGGGGGTAATCCAAAATGAACCCGTACATGTTCAAAGAATAATTTTGTAGTCTGTTTAGCTATAATCTGTTTATTACAAGGTATCAAAATACACATCTTTCTGAACCTATCCACAACAACATATAGATAATCATGGCCTTTCCTAGATTAAGGAAGTCCTCCAACAAAATCCATGGAAACACTTTCCCAAGGGTGAGAAGGAACTGGAAATGGAATGTACAAGCCTAGTTTTCTGTTACTGGGCTTGCTTTTAGCACACATAGTACACCCTCTTACATATCTAGAAACTGTCTCATTCATTTTTGGCCAATAACAAAACCTTTGCAGCTGGGAAACTGTTTTAATTACCCCAAAGTGACCTGATATCAGAGAAGTGTGTGCTTCCCTAATTATCTTTATTCTCTCAGTTTGTGGAATGCAGAGTTTCCCACAATGGTATAAGAGTCGGTCCTTCACATGATAATCTAGTTGTTCTACTCTTTTTCATTGACTCAAAGTTGCATATACATCTTTAAAGTCCATATCCTGAGCATATTGTTCAATGTAGCTTTCATGTAGTACAAAATTATGCTTAAGTATAGTAGATGCATTTATAATGGGTCTAGATAGCATGTCTGCAACTTTGTTATGTATGCCCTTTTTATATATGATGACTAAATGAAACTATTGTAGAAAACCCATCTATCTGTAATGTCTTGATTGCTGCAACTTAGTTTGGGAGTGTAGATATTGAAGTGGTTGATGATCAGTATGTATTACTGTCTCTTTACCCATTAAGTAATGTTTCCACTTTTTCACACTCTGAACTAATGCATACAATTCTTTATCATATGTAGGATAGTTAACTAATGCAGGATTAAAAGTCTCAGAATGATAACATATGGGTTTATCATGTTGTGTCAACACTGCTCCCATGGCATAGTCACTGGCATCTGTTTGGATCTCAAAAGGTCTTTGCAGATCAGGCAGTGCTAGTACAGGTGTTGTACTAATCTTTTCTTTCAAGGTGTCAAAGGCTTTCTGATGTTTGCCTCCCCACTGAAACACCTTGTTCAATCCTGTTAAAGCATGTAAGGGAGATGCAATTGAGGAAAAGTTAGAAATGAACTTCCTCCAATATTGTGCTGCTCCTAAGAAGCTTCTCACTTCTATAGTAGACTTGGGTTTAGGCCAGTTTACAATGACTGCCACTTTAGAGGGATCTATTTTCAATTCACCACCCCCTACTATATGACCCAAGTAGTTTAGAGATGTCTTGCCAAATTCACATTTTGAGAGTTTAACATAAAGTTTTTCTCTTTTCAAAACATCTAGTGTCTGCTTAACATGATTTAAATGTTCTTCCCACGTTTTACTAAAAATCAAAATGTTATCCAGGTACACAATAACAAAATCATCAAGAAAAGGCCTGAGTACATCATTCATTAATCTCATGAAAGTAGCAGGAGCATTAGTTAAGCCAAAAGGCATAACCAGCCACTCATACAATCCCTGCTTTGTTTTGAAAGCAGTCTTCCATGCATCTTGTTCTGCAACTCTAACTTGATGGTATCCACTGTGTAAGTCTAGCTTGGTGAAATACACAGCTTCCTTCAATTGATCTAAAAGATCATCTATGCGAGGAAGGGGATAACAATTTTTTATTGTTATCTTATTCAGTGCTCGGTAATCAAAGCACATTCTCCACGAGTCATCTTTCTTTCTCACCAAAACAATTGGTGACCCACATGGTGATGTGCTAGGCCTGATGAATCCCTTCTCAAGCAACTCCTGCACCTTCTTCTTGATTTCAACATTCTCTAAAGCAGGCAACCTGTACATTCCAATGTTAGGCAATGGAACATCTTGCTGCAAAATATTATCATGTACTATTCCCTTTTTGGGTGGCAGACCTTTAGGTTCTTGAAATAATTCATCATACTCTGAAACAAACTTTTCTATATCAGCTTGTTGTTCAGCATTACAACCCTCAAATACATTGGTTTTATCAGGTTTCTTTTCCTTTACAATCATCAATAAGAATTGTTTACATGAATTTATCATTCTTTTCATCTGCCCTGAGTTTATGAGAGTATAATTATTCTTGAGCTTATGAGCTCTTACAAAGTATTCGATTCCATCTTTAACAAGTAGATACTTCTTCTCGGCTCTATAGAATATAGCCTTCCTATCATACAAGTAAGGAATTCCTAAAACAATTCCACATATATCCAAAGGAATTATGTCTAACTCAACCTCATCTACAAATTTGACCCAAAAGAAAACTTGAGTTTGCACTGTCTAGTCACTTGTAGTTGTGCTTTATCATTCAACCATCCTAATGGGTGTGGTTTCTTATGAGGTGTAGTTGCTAATCCCAATTTCTTTACAATTGCTTCAGAAATTAGATTTACTTGTGAGCCACTATCAGACAAAGTATCAATCTTTTGATATTTGGAAACAACTCGAATATGGAAAAGCTCATGTCTTTTTCTCTCATTTTCTTCATCAATAACAGATTGAGTAGAATTACTAGTGGATGCTTCAGAATTCTTACCTTTGATACCTGTGGCTGCAATGGTTGTTTCATCTCCCGAGTCTGACCCCAAATCCTTCTGGATAACTGCAACAGTCTTCTTCTTCTTGCCCTCAGACTTCTTAGGTTCAACTCTAGATGCAAAATCCAGCAATGCTCATCATCATGCCCATCCCTTTTACAGTGATTGCATGAAGCTTTGCTTTTTTGTGCAGTGTTCGCCTTCCTTGCTTTCCACTTCTACTTTCTTTTCTCCTTGCTCTTACTTGTAGTGGGTTGGGATGGTCCCCCAACTTCTGGATTTCCATTCTTTCCTCTAGCTTCTAGATGAGTAGCTTGTACAGATACCTCATCTATACTAGTGGGATTGAACATGAGGATGGTATGCCTCATGTAGCTATGTAGACCACCAATGTACTTCAAAAGAGTTTCTGGTGAGTTTAGTGATATTCCTAGAATCAATGCTCTCTTTCTAAATTCTTGAGTGTACCCTTGCACACTTTGCCCTTTCAACTGCCAAAGAGTTTTCCAAATCATCATGGCTTGTTGCATGTAGGCCAAAGGATAGAATTGCTTCTTGATTGCAGAAACAAAGTCACTCCAGAAAAAGATAGTCTTACCATGTCTTTTCATATCAACTTGGGTTCTTCCTTCCCACCAAACCAAGGCAGTGCCTCCTAGGCGTAGGCTTGCCAGCTGAATCTTGCTCTTGTCTGAGTCGATGTTCTGTACTTTGCAATACACATCAATTTGTCTAATCCAATTGTCCAACTTTTCAGCATTTAGCTCTCCATCATATATAGGCAAGTCAAATTTTACATCTAGCTTGATCAAAGATGCTTTCTTATTGTGCACAGAGCTATTAGGAGGTGTGAGGAAGTTTTCCTCTTTCCCTTTTCCTTTTGAGTGGTCATGGGAATGAGACTGATGTTCTTCTTTGTCTTGTTTAGAACTTGATGAATCTTCAGTCTTATGTTTTCTAAATTCCCTATACATTTCTTCTACCATAGACTTTATGGCTAGGAAGATTTCTATGAATTGAGGGTCTGGCCCTACAGAACCTTCTTCTGACATTGTCTTCCGAGGATAGACTCTCCCAATTTTAGGATTAGTTTCCACCAACTCTCCTTCTCCTAATTTGAGCTTTGATCTAGTGAGCATTCAACAGCTAAACCAACACAAGCTTGTCTAACCTTACAACTTAAAGCTCTGATACCACTTGATCTGATAATCACCCGATGAGTGACCTCAGTTAAAGATTTATTGAATAAAGCTTTTACAGACTCATGTGCTAGTGTGTGTCTATGTTATTTAGGCAACGGATCAATCAGATTGCAAATACACAGACACTTGAAATGGAAAACAACAAAGAAATACAGTAAGCAATATAAGAACACAAGAATTTAATAAGGAGTTCACCCTATCCTCTAGGGCTACGTCTCCGATCTAGCTCTCAATGGTGGCCTTCTTTTATTGTGTCTTAAAGCAAAGAATTACAATGAAGGAGCTCGATGTGAGTCTCCTGAAATGGAATTTGCTTGGCAGAGTGGTTCTTGGATGCCCCCGAGCCACTAGAGTACACAGACTCTTTTCCTTACCAGCTTGTGACCTTCTGGTCTACAATGGAGAGAGCCCAATGTGATGCTTAGTCCAGACAGATCCTCTCTGGGATGGCTTGGATCCCTCAAGCTCTCTGGTGCTCGATGCTACCTTTGGTCAGCTCGGCCCTCTATCTTCTGTTCTACTTTTGCTTCACTATCTTTCTTTCCTATGTTCTTCCTTTCTGTGTTCCGTCCTCCTCTCGGGGTTCTGGTGTCTTTCTGCTTTACCTGTGCATGGCTTTAAGGCCATTTGATCTCATGGATGTTCAATTCCTCTTCCACTTCCCATCAAATCACTTACTATAGCTTCGCTTAGAGTTCCCTATTCGGCGTCGTCATTAGGCTCACAGGGAGTGACCACTTGTCCTCCTGCAGTTGCGCCAACTCGCTTCGTTGGTTCGGTTCTTTGGCTAAGTCATGGAATGAGTCTTCTGCCACCTTAGCAGTCAAATCAGACGTCAAATATTTACAAACTGCGGCTTAATCCCCCATCGATTCCACTTTCCCATCGGGTGCAATCTCAACTGTTAGATCTGGAGCCTCCAGATATGATGCCATATGCACATTTCACGCGGTTGACTTGCTCGACTGTTAGCACGCTATCAATGGCAGTTTTCTCTCTCCTCCACTAGCCACACATCGATCGCTGAGTGGAATCGCTCCGTTTTCGCCAATTCTGCTTACCGCTTAAGGGCGCCCTTGATCAATATTGTTGGTTTTCAGAGCACGGGTCCTGCCTTGTCCTTTAGCCACTTTCCCACAGTTTTCCCGACTCTTCATGCGACCGAGTGCTCAAGGCCTTCCCATTTCGAGGGGTTTTTCCCAGCACTAATTGCGCATCAAAAATTGCCTCTGTTTCCCGATCCGAGCTTCCCAGGGGCTAGTTTCACCTCTAGTGCAATCTCCATGGGCCTCGGTTAGCGTGCTTTGACCGAGGTCCTCGTCGTTCCACGTTGGCTGCTAACTGCCACTGTTTTAGAGGTGTTTTTGATCGCTGCTCTCAATTCTTGGAAGTCTCTCCTGACCTGGTATAGCCATGGTTCTTTTGATTATTCTTCATGGATCTAATTCAGATCAGTCTGAATCCTGGGTGGGTTTCTTGCAAACTTTCCAAAAGTCCTTTGCTGATTGTTTCTGCCATGCATGGTTTTCAGATGTCTGTTTGGTGGAAAATTCCTCATTTTCTTGGTAGCAACTCCTTTAGATCCTTCATTTTTCTACTTCATATGTTGATAACAGATATGAGCCTTCTAGACCACATCGTCCATGGTTCTAGGGTAGTCGAATTCTAATTTCTCCTTCATGAAGTTGGGAAAACTGCTAATAAACCGTTGGATCTTAGCTTTTTCTTCTTGCATATATGGGACATAATGCAAAAGGGAAGTAAAGTGTGCTACGTATTCATCCATGGTCAGGGTTCCCAGTCTCAATTCATGGAACTCTTTTGCTTTTTCGTCATAATAACGTTCTGTTAAATATTTGTCTTTAAAGTGTTTCTGGAATTCTTGCCATGTTACTTGCTCCTCATCAATCTTCCTTACGGTTTTAATTTCTTCCCACCAGAGGGTGGCTTTTCCTCGTAATTGGTACATTGCCAACCTTGCTTTAAGTTTTTCAGTATATTCATAAGTCTGGAAGTATTTACCCATGTCTATTAGCTAGGCTTCTATCACTCCTTCTGACTCTCCTTCGAATAGTGAGGGTCTGATTTTTTTGAGCTCACCTTGTAGTTCTATCTTTGGTCTTTTTGGCTTTCTCTGGTCAAAAATGTTATCTGAACACCCTTCATCTTCTTCTTTGTGACCCTCCACAGATTCTGCCTGATCTTCTTCATTATGAGTAGTTGGGGTCTTTTCCCTATTTTCTGTACTAGGATATGGTCCTCTTTGATTTTGCCGATTTGAAAAACTTTTAAGAATCTTTTCTTGCTCTTGTCGTAAATGTTCGTTGTCTGATCTGAGGTTCATCATTTCTGCTCGAAGTTATTGTACTATCTCGAGTAAGGCAACATTAGCCTGTCTCGATTCTTCTCCCAATTGCACCCATAATTCTGGGTTGGCCTTTGCATAATGTACCTCCGGCTGGCTCAATGATCTGGGAATCCCATGCATTTTACTCTTGATGCTAATTCACCTTCTCTCTCTCTTTCTATGTGTTTACAATTAGTCAAAACTTAGTTTATGTTGCTATATATATATATATATATATATATATATATATATATATATATATATATATATATATATATATATATATATATGTATATGTATATGTATATGTATATGTATATGTATATGTATATGTATATGTATGTATATGTATATATATATATACATATATATATGTATGTAATATATATACATATATATATATATATATATTGATATATACATACATATATATATGTATATATATACATATATACATATATACATATATATACATATATACATATATACATATATATATACATACACACACACACACACACACATATATATATATAGGAACATCACAACTTAATTGACTGTTAAAACAACCCAAAAGCCTTAGGGTACGAATCTAGGCTCTGATACCATTTGTAACACCCAGAAATAAATACAATTTTTTTTTATTTATTCTTCTTAATTACCAAGCTTGCGTGTCACCTTAACCCAATCAATGCGATGTGTAAACAAATGGGAAGGGTCATCAATGACTCTCAGTTTTGGCGTGTATTAAGGGAATTAAATGCACATGGGACTTCCTACACAACTATTTGAACCAAGACATGTATATGTGCCACCTACCCACACCTTGGTAGAGGTGATGTCTCCTCTGTTGGGGCGATTAATGCAAAGGTAAGAATGGTATGCTGCATCTGGTCCTCGCAGGTGACTTGACAGGGGCATTTACCCTGAGATGAAACCCTAACATGATTTTTCATCTCATTTCGCTCTGTCTGAGAGGAGAAAACACAGCTCTAATAATGCGTAGGGTAAGAACAATGGAGTGAGGGTTTACCTCTTCCTGAGTGAGTGATTTTTCAGTTTCAGAGGAAACAACTGATGCAAAGAAAAGGAGGTAAGAAAAACAACTCTTATCTTTGCTTGGAAAACACAACTACCTTACTGCTTCTTAGCTTAATCCAACGTTTGATACAGGTATGGTTTGATGGATAGTTCAGAACCCTTCTTCAATCCTGAGAGACGAACAGAGATGTGCTTCTGTCACCGAGTTCAGGTTATTTCTAAACTAAACACCCTTATAGTTTAAGTCTCTTCTCTGGTATGTGAGTAATAATGATTGTTGTTTGTTTCCAAGCATTCGGTGCTTCAGCAGTGGCACCATTCTCCTCAAGTACTAAATCCCTACCATGTTTTTCATTTAGGCATTCTCTGTCGTTATTCAAGCCGAGGTCTGCTTCTAACAGGTCATTTGGATGCTTTCACAGGTATGGTTCCAACCTATTGCTGGGGTTAAAGAGCCTTCCGAGACACATTAAACCTAAGCCAAGTTTTTCTTCTATCTACAGGTCAGTTATTTTTCCTCCGTTGCTCGTGTACTTGTTTGAGTTGCTAGCTCAATTCCAAGATGAGGTGGGAGGGTTTGATGGCTCTCGGCATAGTCAAACCCTCACCACAATATAAAACCCGCGAGGGTTTCCTTAGGGAATGGAGGTTTTAGCAACTAATGCTTCCGGTTGGGTTTACAGCCAGAGCTTAAAAGAATACTTCTGAATGTTTCTTTGAACTATTCAATAGCATGGTTACGACATACATTACCCGTTATGATTCTATGAATTTTTTTTATGTCTGTATTAAGTGTTGGATAGGTTATGGACTGTTTTTCCAAGTCTCAACCCTTACCCAATATGCTGTAGTGACATTCTTATTGAAGTTTGTATGTAAATTGTGTAAAGTGGAATGAGAGAGCCGAGATTTAGTACAGAAGAATATTCAGAATATATACATAATTTCAGTTCTTGAATTTCTTAGTGATTTTGATACTTTTCTTAATCGTGGTTTTGTCACCTGTTTGTGCATTGTAATAATTCAATGAATGGTCCAGCATATATGCGAATCTTAATTTATTCAGTGGTATTAATACATGAATGAGTATTGAAATGCGGAAGTATACACAGTCTTTGCATAAACGTACATATGTATATTTCTTGGTTTCACTCTTGTTTTACCACCAAAGTACTCCTACATGAGACTGAGTACCTTCTCGTTTGGAATGCATCATTAATCCTATTTAATTATTTTTGGTAAAGTGGTATAAATGTACAAATAATTTAAATTGATTTCCATTCTAGGTTATTTATAGTTTAACAGGTTATGGATAGAAACTGAAACTCTATTGCCATAATAGTAGTAGTTGTTTTTCCTTTTATACAATAGATATTAAATAGGTTCATGATACTACAATACGATAGTTTCCTTCTTTATAAAACATACATTAAATAGGTTCAAGATATTATAATACTACTGGGTTTAGAATAATCGTATAGTGTAACTAGAAAAAGACTATGCATCTATTTTCTTCTCTATGATGAATAAGTTTGATATTCAAATGTTTCCCATAAATGATCAGTATCTAGCTTAAGACAAGAAATGAGATCGTTACTCCTATTACATACCATTTTAACTGTCAGAAATAATTAGAATTCCTTGAGTACTTATCTATTACGAGTGTTTGTTTCGTGCAAATCAATAATCCTTCTGGAAGGTCTCACCACCCAGCCATGGACCTGGCAATCATGTCCACGGTCCCCCACTGAGCACTTCCTGCTCCTAACAGTTGAAATAAAGATAGTCGGGTATCTTGGGCATCAGGACTACTGTCCAGCCTCAAGTCTCATACCCACTCAACTATTTGTCGTGGAATAAAATCTTCACATTGGTATTACAACCCAACTGAGGGAGAAACTTTTGCAGCCCCCTTGCTTCCCTTTCCTTTTCCCTTTTGGAGAAAAGTGGTGGCAACTGTTTCCAACTGCTCCAAGAGTTGTTATAACTATTTTTCTTTTCTTTTTGATTCTCTTTAATAATCTGTCCAAAGTCTTTTAAAATAATAAATAATAGTATTTGTTCTGGCTATTTTAGGCCCAATAGTTTAATAATAACAAAAACATAAATGCAATTTAAACTTGGTGAAAATAACTCATGATATCTTGTTGTATGTTACATTTTACCAGGGCCAGATGAATTGCGAGAGGAATCATTGGAAGTAGTGTTAGAGACTGACTTCTATTTGGAAGAGGATTTTGCAGGGGTCTGAGTCACTGAACAAATTACTCCATCAATAGGAGGTGTAGCTGGAGACTTAGATGTCGTCAGATTAGATGATGGTCTGGCACATTGGGTAACATATCATATAACGTGCCATATTTTGAATATACGAGGTCTAGATATTAGGCACATGCAATGGATTTTTCCTCAGTGACGCATATGTCGTCAGCAATTTTGCTGACGAATGATTTGGTGAACCACTCGATCAACAACTGATCAACAATCTCAAACTTAATCAGACGACGCCTATGTCTCCATTCATGGATGTGATCAGAAATGTGGGTCACAGTGTCTTGCTTGAGCGTTGTTAGCATATGGGTGCCAGTTTCATAGTGAAACGACAACTAGAAATGTGTGAGAAAGGCCATGGCGAGAGTGTTAAAGCCATGATAGGTATTTCGACGTAGCTCGATATACCACTTCGCTGTAGCACCTGTAAGAGTTCGTTGGAAAATTCGAAGATGAATAGAGTCATCAATGTAGGAATTCGAGGAGCACCAGAGATGATATGTCATCACATGGGCTTGTGGATCCTCTTTCGCTTTTCCTTCAAAATTCGGACAATCGCTCAGGATCTTGGATGGAACTGGAGGCTAGTATGGCGAATGAAGAATCGGGTCATTCGTGAGCCTAGACACATCTAGTAATTCCATTATAGCCAAGAATGACAATTAGGTATTGAAAGGCATTTGAGGCCAATAAGAAGACCTTGCCAGCGGAACCCATCCCTGATGGTAAGGATTTTGTCCCCATAGTGGAGGGTTTTGTCCATATGGAATTTGATTTTGCCCCCACTATAGGTTACCTTGCCCGTAGGGAGGATTCTAACCATGAAAGCCTTGAAACTGTCCAGCCATAGGCTACTGATAAGCAACATACCAGTTAAAAGGCTGTTGAGCTTGTTGACCTTGGACATATGGATTTTGTACCTAATGCCCCTGAGCATAAGGGTTTTGAACCTATTGCCCTTGGAACAAAGGGTTTTGGACCTACTACCCTTGGACATAAGGATTTTTTACTTGCTGCCCTTGGACATAAGGATTTTGGACTTGCTGCCATTGGACAAAAGGATTCTGAACCTGTTGCCCTTGGACATAAGGATTTTGCACCTGTTGTTGTAGGACTTAACCCTAACCTAGCCCTTGCAAAGGTGGACCCTGTTGATATGAGTATAGGGGTTGGTGCTGCTCGGGTTGACCTTGTTGTTGTGAGGGCTGACCTTGTGGCTGTAAAGGTTGTCCCTGTGGATGCAGAGGTTGACCTTGTGAAGGCATAGGCTAGGAGGATTACGACAGATACTACACTTGCGACTGCATGGTTTGCTGCAAGGGTTTCCCTTGTGGTTGTTGCGATTGTCCTTGCTGCGGCATTATTTGCCCTTTCTACTGTATGGATGGCCCTTGCTACAATGAAGGTTGCCCTTGCTGCTGTAGAAGCTATCATTGCTTCTGTAAGGGTACTTGAACAGTTCCCGGAGTGACACCTTGAAAGCTCCCGAAATGTATCTGGCCATATCCACCAGGTGCGGTGGATGGATCAGGCTGAACATAAGGTCCAGGCTGAGGGATGTAAACCAGATTAACCATCACTTGTGAACCAAATGGAACATAAGGAGGTTGGTACAAAACCTGAGCCACATTGAGCTGCTGGTACTGGACATTACTTGACCTAGATGGACCAACAAGGTTTAGAACGGCACCCGAAGAGGGTTGGTTCATCCCAACCATGTGATTTTGTGAGCCACTCACATTGGCTATGCTAGACATCATAGAAACATTCGGAATTTACCCCCGAGGGAGTGGTACAACCTATCCACTTACGGGAGGGATTGAAGAACTGACAGAGACATGACTCGAGACCGTTGGTTGAACTGGATGGGTTACTTGGACTGACGAAACAAGAGGATTTGGAATGGTGGGTTTCACCAGAAATGAAGTGATTGCAGAATGCACCATCGATGGGGAGTTTAGGTTCTGAATGAACGGACTTGAGGTAGGAATAATGCCAGACACCCAGATAGGGTTATGATATAGCGATGAGGCACTAGGCGTACCAGAAACCTATTGAGCTAAAGTCACGTAATTACACGGTAACTTAGGATGAACACTGGTCGAAATGCTTCCCATGTAAGGGAAACCTTCAGGAGAGAAAGGATATTCCTGCTCCTCGATAGTGCATGGAGTGGAAACCTCCGAGTGACCTGTAGAGGAGACTGGGATTTTATCTTTTGATTCCATGGGTGAAAATAAATGACGACGAACTACCAAAGATGTTCGAGGGGATAATTCCAAAGGAATACCGGGTTGATCATACAGACTGTATGGATTCTGTGGTGATATCACAACAAGATCAAACAAAGGATCAAGAGGATAAATAATCAGTGCTAATTGACCTTCAGAAGCCAGCAGACTCTCAGGAGTCTGGATAGGATTATCCAGAGATTCCGGGCCAATGTCAGAAAGTGACCTAGTATTCAAGGGAGGGGGAGGATGAGATGACAAAGGTTGAATGCTCAGAACAATTCTAAGTTCAATACCTTGTTCCTTAAGTGACTGCAAAAATTCATGAAAATGCTCCTTAGACGATCTTTCAGACAAAGGAGAGGAATAGGAACTAGGAAAACCTTATGGTTTAGCCACAATGACTTTGTCTCAATTAACCAGAAGAGAGAGATTGATTCCAAGGCTTTTAAAATGTATTTAAATGTATACTCACGATGTGGTCTGGAAAAAGACTAACAAGAATGTTATATGATCGTGGGCAACAATTTTTTAAGATGCAAAAACAAACTGGTGCTCTTTCATGTTTTAAGAGTTGAGAAAGAAGCAAAGGTGACTCTATCACTTTTGGTTTGAAATGAGCTCGAAAGGACAAGTGCTCGGATGATATTTTATATTTATGGAGTCAAAAAGATGAAAATGAATACTCAGGATAATCTAGGAAAAAAGGATTACCAGGTAACCGTGAACTGCAGAATACCTCCCGGTGAGCCGAGAAGTACGAGTAGACAATATCCTTGAATGTTGTGTTTGGTGTATCACATTTACAAGGCAAAAGACTCGACTTCCTATGGATAAAGGATTGCAACCTAGTGGGGTCTTCCTTTATATACACGACGGTACAGGGAGCACAAGTCCATACTAGCGCTGTCTAGAGCCGAAGTGAACGACAGCTGCTAGGTTTAAAGATGCTGGAACACATCTCTAGCTTAGACCTTCTAAATGTGATCGTTAGGTTTCAAATGTGCCTTAGGTTAATTAAATACATTTTAAAGTTTATCTTGAAATTATGTCTCGGTTTTCAGGCCTTATCGATGTGACTCGAAAAACTCCTATATGAAGCTAAATGAGACAAGACCCTTTCAAGTCGATGAATTGTTTACACTAATGAGAGTAGAAAACAAAATTAATGCAACAAACAAGAAATTGAAAGCAAATTGACCTTTTCACTACTTCTCTTTTTGAAAACAAAATAATGAAAAACTCTTTCCAATTCCTATCTTTCCTATCAAACACACTTCAAATAGTCATTTCAATAGTAAAGAGAATTCATTTCTTTTCCAATGCAAATGACAATGCAACTCTAGTCTTCAATGATGCTAACTAATGTAACATATTGATTCATAAAACTAGAATTATGTATTTTTTAATGAAATGATAAAACAAATCTTTCACAAACAGTTCAATGAAATTTTTTCAAAACAATCAACCTCAAGGAAATCCAAAGCACAAAAGAGAATTCCTTCCAAACTAATGAGACAAAGACTCAACCAAAAACGAGATGAGCAATATGATCTATGCCCGAAAAGAGACGCTTACTCAACAAACAAAACTTTTCAAACTTGTTAAATGGAAATCAAAGCAACAAAAGGACTAAAAACGAAATTCAAGGAGCAACTTGACCAACAACTTGACTTGCTAAGCACACAAACAGGTGAATGGATGCTGACCTAGATTCCCTAAGGCTACAAACCATCCAAGGACTCAACAAACCAAGTGAAGAAAAGGCAAACCAAACAAGAACATAAACCAAGCTAATGGGGCTTTCCAGTCAGGGAGAACATAGTCGGGACAAGCAGAGAGACAGAAATCAAGAGGGAAAGACACACTAGTTATGATCTAGGGAGAACCTTGATCTTCACCTACAAGAATTAGCATGACTGCCTAACTGATAACAAGCACCAGAATGGGATTGGTGTGACTATTTTAGAGAAACTCGCAATGATTGGTGCGACTGTCAGAAAAATAAACTCACTGATTAAGGATTCAAGGAAAAAATAAAAATTTTCAAAGGTTAAAACTAGACTTGCCACTGTAAATTTCAGACTCAGAGCAATAAACCAGGCAAAGCAAAGATAACTAAAGGGAAATGGTGATACTAGAAAATTTCACACAAAACCATAAAATGGAAATCAATCAAGTAGAAGGATTGGCTCCCCAACAGAGTCACCAATTTGTGGTGCAGGTAAATTCTCAGTGCGGACACAAACAATTCCTCTAGCCCGAGAGAGAGGGTCTAGCCACAAACAAATAATCTATGGAAAACTTCCTTAAGCTAGAATCAAATAAGAGGTCCTACCTCTTAGAACGCTATTCCGCTTGGTGATGATCCTACTTCCTCACTCCATCTACTTTTTGTTTCCTTCCTTCGAATGCCTGAAACAAGCAAGCAAACAAAAAAAACAAATGTGAAAGCATACAAATTACATTCAGCCTACTTAATAGGTCAAGGAACATTAAGCCATCAAATGTAACAAAACACTTCAATGTAGGAAATCAATCAATAGTTGCATTCATATAAATTCAGAAAGAGATTACAACCAATGCCTTGATGTTGCTGGTCTCCTCTGACGTATCTAGGTTCCACACACTTCTACTAGCATCTCATGGATAGCCCCAACAATGGAAGTGTCAAGGCTTCTTCCATTTAGTCTCAAACCAAACCAAACACACTATTCTCCCTCAAACATAAACTAGAGAGCTACAAGCTATAAACGTCTTGTTGATTATTCAAGCTCCAAAAATACTAAGACTGAAACTAGTGTAGCTTGTAAAAGGAGGGGTTTATATAGCTTGGATGGAAGGGATATGGTTCCTCTTATCATGGGAGAAGGCCTTATCTCTTGGATTGGTTCCATCCTAATAGGGGAAAGGAGCCCAAATTGACTTCCTCAGCTCCATCTAGCCCAACCATTTACCAAACCTCCATTACGAAGCTTCTAGACCTGGAAGCTTCAACTCCATATTTAAAAAACTTGCCAAAAAAGGATTGGCATGACTAAGAAAAGGCTTAGTAGTGTTGTATGATTCTAGTCCTAATTTTAATCTCTACAAATCGGTGCGAGGAGGAAGTTTGTCATTAGTGTCGGTCTTGTAAACTGGGGTAAAAGGAAGATTCTTGGGAAATGATGCAATAGGGAATCATTCTACTCATGAAGAGGGACATAATGGGAGTTTCTTCATGATGGGTAAGCATGTAGGGTTCAATATAGAGGTCCTCCAACATCGTGGAACGGGGAGTACAGGGATAGTGACAAAATGTTGTGTAACACTTACATACGAGGTCACATTCATTGTCGTGCAAGCGTCATCTTGATCATGAACAATCAATCACTAGTGTTGCCCTTGTCACTTGCACCTTCGGTCAGTCATGTTGAAAATGTGTGCCTGGATGGTTTAGTCATTTCGTTTTGAATTCATGCAAGTGTGTGTTCATATGATCACCTATGCATCTTTCTACTGTTCACACACTTAGTCATTTTTACTGAAGTTTTGACGACCAGACTCCTCACTGACAACCAGACCATCACCCTGCTTTTAACTTGATTGATTGTCAATTAGAACAGTGCAGAAGCACCAATCTAGTTCTTTCAAGAAGCACCACCCACAAGCAATTCAAGCGGCACTCATGCTGGCCACCGAGATAGTCGACCGACTGTTCATCTAATAAATTATGCAGTGTTCATGAGCAGGCCTCTCGCTACCCATCAGTTAGCTCAGCTTAGAAATTATGCAGAGATGATCAGTAGGTCAGCCTTCTAGCCTTATTTCTGGTTTTCCAGCAAGCATCTCCCAATAGCAGACTGCTTGATCCCTCCAAGAATTGCGTAGTTTCTCCTGCCAGTGACCCCAACAACCAACTAGTAGTTCGCTCTAGGAATTATGCAAGTTTAGCTGCCAGTGACCCCAACATCCAACTGGCAGTTCCCTCTAGGAATTGCGCAAGTCTAGCTGCCAGTGACCCCAGCATCCAACTAGCAGTTCCCTCTGGGAATTGCACACTTCTGGCTTCCAGTCTTCCGGGCAATTCCCCAGAAAAACTACGCAATCCCTACCTGTTGACCCTTCATGCAACCCGACCTATTCATCTAGAAAACTATGCAAATCTAGTTGTCCAGCCCTTTCTAACTATTCGTTCCGAAAATTGCATAGAGCATGCCTACCTTGCCCTCCTGCAGCCAAGACTCTCCCTCCCAAAATTTGCGCAATTTTGCCTCCCAGCCGAGCGAGACCTTGTAGGCAATCATTGTCGACTCAAATTGTCTGTCTCCATCCCTCAGTGACTCTTGCATAGTTTTCATCAACAGTTGCCAAGAGCCATCATCCCACATCACAACCCTGCTACCTCTCTGAGTCACCTGCATTTGAATGATCATGTGTCATGGTAGACTAGGAGGTTTTGGATTTGATGCTTTCTCGTCATGAGTGACTACATGTACAGGTACACCAACAAACATGTCAAGATGATGAACATGATGAACGAAGGGAGCACATGCAGATGGACAGGTTCACCAATGGGCAAACGAATGAAGCATTCCAAGTGGACGAATGCAAGGAACATGCACCTTCGCGAACAAGTGAGCTTGTCAAACCTTCCAACATGAAAGCAAGGAACAACATGCTAAAGCTTCATCAAGCGAACCAAGGACCATCAAAGACTCTGCGCACTTCGCCATAAGGAGGTGAAGCTATGATACTCCATGAAGACATCCTTCACTCAACAACACTCTAGCTCAACATGCACTCGAGCAACAACACGAATGTACCAGCATTATCATGACATGTCATGTCGAGTCAAGTCATGAGTCATGTTGCCCACATCTCCACTATGGGCTTGTTGTCAATCAATGTTATGCAACGTGGAAGTCCAAGAGACCCACTTGTTGAACATAGATTCATGTAAGTTGGAAAGTCATGGAAGTCGAACGGTCATGAGGGTAGTCAAACAGCCAAAAGGGTCAGTTTCACCCTTGGCTATAAATACCCCCCTCATTTGTACATAAAAGGACTTTTCACCTCAGCTCCTCCCACATAGCCAAGAGAGTCTGTAATATTTTTTTTGAGGAGTAAGTAGTGGCTCCAAAGCCCCCCTGACAGGGTTAGTGATGTATGGTGTAAAGATGTGTCTTGGAACTTTTTCTTAATTTAGAAGCCTGTTAACAGGCCAGAACATTTTCACACATGTATTGTATTTGTTGTAATACTGATCTTTAATACTTGTAATGCATGTTGCTTTAACCTGTATTCTACATATGAACTGAATTATTTGTTGTAATGCATAATCTATTAATGGAAATGTGTTGTATATGCTGTTAATGTTGTCCCGTCCATGTTGACTACTCTTTCGAACATCTGACAGACCTTTCACATGAACCTTGCTATAACAACTATTGCACTCGTTCAAACTGTTCCATGAGTGCTGTACATGTTATCTTACCTTGTATGTTGTGACTGCTGCATCCGAGTGGATTGATCCACTGGAAGCGACGTATTTCCTTTTGTGTTGTGTGTCCCTAGCCGAGTTGGGACTGATCCCTTTCAACTTGGAACTCACCTTCACCTTCTTCCCCTCACAGTGAAAGAACCATTGACACAAGTACACTTACACTCACCAGGCACACAAACCTCACTTCTTGAAGACAAAGCAAATCACTCTCCTATGCAGAGAAGCAAGAGTTGAGGCAAATCTTTAAGACAATGGAAATTGGGCCATCATACCGGATGGGACTCCCACACCAAACGGTGTGAGGTCTAGTTGGGACTCCATACCGGGGTGATCTCTTGAATGTTGGCAGGTCCAACACTGTCAACATTTATAGCGCTAGAAGGAGGACAGCCAGTTGTACAAGGTTGAAATTCCCCTCACACTCACTCATCATCCATCTAGTCAAGGTAGTAACTCGCACTCCCTCTCTCGTGACTCAGTAGTTGGTTACTCCTCACCTCCCATAATTGAATAGAATATTTCATATTAACACTTTTGCTCCATCCATCCCATCACTTTCCATTTCGTGAAAGAAGTCAGATTGACTCCAGGCATACAATATCTTCCACATATATCTAAGAAGCCAAAAGACACTCCCACAGGGCTGGTTGTATCATCGGTGGAAGAAGCAATCCTTTCTACTCTTGAAGGTTTGGAAGAAGCTATTAAAGATGGAGAGGAATCTCCATTCTTCTTTGAAGATGAACAAGGCACTCTTTTAGTCTTGCGATCAAACTCCGGTATAGGAGGCAGAGGGGAAGGTAGTAGAGGAAGTGGAGGTGGAGATGAACCGACAGACTTAGATCCAAAACCATCAGATTCTAAAGGAGAAGAAGAAGGCGAAGAGGACAAAGAGATGGCTGACCCAAATCTTGAATGGATGACTCAGGGACCATTGGCTCTCCCGACTGTTCTGCACAAGATGATAAAGCGAGCATAGAAAATGAACATCAAGTTCAATCCTGATAGCGTGGTGAAGTCAAAATACCATTTAGACAACTTATACCTACAACTGTAGACCCTTGAGGTATGTTATGATGACATGACATCTAGATTGGTTCCATGTACCTTGGACGGTCGGGTAGCCACTTGGTATCATAGCCTTCTACCTAACTCCATACAAAACTGGGGTTCTTTCAAACATTTGTTCCTTGAGGAGTTCGCTAATGACAAGACCTCAACCATGCTACTCAAAGAGTTGGGAAGCCTCAAGATGGAGGGAAAAGAAAAAGTGAAAGATTTCAATCAGAGGTTTATTCCTATTTTGAACAAGTTTGCACCAAACACCAAACCTCATGACTCCATCACTGTCAACTATTACACGTCTGCACTGGAAACCACCATTGCATAGTTCATTAAGCAAGCTACGAAGCCAACACTTTTAGAAAGTTGCAAAGAGGCTACTTCTGTTGAGAAAGACTTTTGTGCTATTGGAGTCATCAAGGATGATGAATCAACAAAAGACTACAAGGATGCGAGAAGAAAGCCCAAGAAATGGTGAGCAAAGGTAGAGACAAGGAAGAAACTCACATTGAGACCCTCACTCACCTTGTGAAGAACTTGACCACTGAAATGTCTGAACTCAAGTAATGGAAGACAGACACACTTACGAACAGTCATCCACCCAGACAGAGATAGGAAAGTAGTTCATCAACCGGCTCATCATGCAACAGCCGGTTCGGTTCCAAATTTATGCAGAAGCCTATTTTCCAACTCGATCAATGCACTAATCCTAAGTGTTGTTCCTTCCATGAAGAATTTCACCCCAAGAACTCTTGTTCAGATTGGAAGCGAGTTGTTACCCCTATCTGTACTCGTATACTCGATGCAAATGGCAACATACAGGAGCATCCATAAGACACTGATGATAATGAAGAGGTTGCACCTGATGAAGCACCAAGTTTGAGGCATGTAGTGAATGCATACGAGTGCCCGCAAGTAGTCTCAAAGACTAACACCGAGAAGCAGCCCCAAAAGCAAAATGATTGCTACCATATTAGGAGTAAAGGGGCTCCCCCTACACTTGAGGAGATGCAAGAGAAGGTGAGACAACTAATAAAGAAGGCTGACCCACCAGTTACCTCAAAGCAAACAACACATAGCAAGTCTTGGAATCCAATAGCGGATAAGAGCACATCCATAGGCAACAAATTGCATAACAATTAGCCAAACAACACGAGCATCCGTTCCACCCTGGACACTTCGGTGAGTCTACCACCTCTAGATTACAACATAGTCGATGACATAAGAAAACTCGAGCAAACATCAGTTTGTTCAAGCTAGCCAAAGTCTAGAGTCAATATGATATCCTGTTGTGCGCATTGGGACAAACAACAACAGACAGTGTGGCCTCCACCAGCAAGGGAGCAAGGACACCTCCCTGATCACTATCCACTGTGCTCAATATACACCAGATGGAAGAAGGAAACTTAGGTTGCCCCCCATTCCTAATTTCATTCGAAGTTTTCAACTACAATGTCCACAACTTCTTGGTTGATTCTAGCGCACCAGCCAATATCATGCCGCTCTTCATTGCTAAGAAGATCAATGCACGATGGAGCGAAACATCTGCAAGAATCATCCAACTTGATAGAACATTAGTACCAACCATTGGTGAATACGAGATGTGATCATCTGACTATCCCATGAGAGTTGATTCCACCAATGCATCAACATAGTTGTTGTGGTCATACTAGAAGCATATGGTATGCTGCTCAGCAAAGACTGGTCCAGCAAGATAGATGGATACTTTACCATAGACTAGTTGCACATTTGGCTTCTGTACAAGGGCAGATGCAACCAAATCTGGGTGTTATCTGAGAGGTATATGAAACAAAATGTCACTTCCCTTAATGGTGAGAACGAACCATTGGCCTTCGCAGAACTCATGTTTGGAAACTGCTTCCTGGAAAAGACATTGGAGTGTTATATTACACAGCCAACCCCATCCTCATTAGACAAGAACTTGGGACTCCTTGGTCACCCAACTGATGATAATGAAACTTGTAAAGTTTGTTTTTTTTATAGTAGCAGTAGTAGAATTAGCGGTATTAGCAGCAGTACTAGCATGCTAAATGGTCCATATATAGACAAGTTGTGGGACATGAGTCCTGGAAAATCAGGAACACAAATGGCTCAAGGACTGAGTGTATCTCAGCCATCCAAAATAATGAACCATGCGTGATTTAATGTCTTTTGAAGACTGAAGTCACAAACTATGATGTTGAAGCACTGGTGCTGAACACATGAAGGACCAACACCATGAACGGAAAAAGAAACCTGGGAACCCACTACGATCCGAAGATGGCCAATCTTGGTATAAATTACACATTGTAGCAGCAACCAACTATTAATCACTTGATCGAATAGTACAGAGATGGGTCTGCACAAGTAGATGATGGCCTGAGTAACCATTGCACCCAAGAAATCCAACATGAGATTCTAGGTAAAGGAGTAGACAAACCATTGTAGCAAGGAACAAGTAACACATACATGTTGTTTTTCCTCCTTTTGCCGAAAAGATTGACTAACATTTTAAGTGTTTGGATTACTTGCAAAGTTCGTCATCAAACTTCATTTTCTAATTCAAATCCTGCATGTAAGAAATCTAGGAATATCCGCTTATGCATTGACTTCAAAAACATGAATGCTTCCCAGAATAAAAACAACTACCCCATGCCATCATCCAAGCCCATGTTGCACACAATACCTGAAATAGTGTTGTTGTCTTCACTTGAAGGTCTTTTGGAATTCCACCAAGTTCTGGTAGTAGAGCCAAGTGGACTGGCACTGGTCCACGACAAACTTGGCTCACACACCTATCATTTGCAATCAATTATGGGAGGATTGGTAATCTTCTTGTCAAATGCCAAGTCCTCAAACACTAGTTTCAGTAGGTCGGGCTCCACCCGTGCCATGTACATAGTCTGCTTTCTACTTGTTCTTTTCATTTGTTTTGTTTTTCTTATTATCTTTGCTTTCACTTTGTTTGATTATGCTTACTATTTTTGTTCATGTTCATTTTGTTTGTTTGATATATTACTATTTTTATTTCCGGAAATAAGTGCTACCAACTACTACGTTCTGGATTTTGAATAGAATATGTGGCTGAAATTTGAAGAGACTTGTGACACTGTAGCACTTGGCTCGTCTTCTGTCCATTTTCTCTATTCTTGGTTACAACCTTCAGCCAATGAAGTCCTGACAGAAAATACAAACCATCTGTAAGGGAAGCTTTGGTCCAATGTGAACCTGTGTCCACACTGGGAAGCCCCATACCTATACTCAGCTTTATTCTCTGTGTGTTTAAGCTAATCCAACTAGTAGAAATAGAGAAGGGGAAAATCTAAATGAGCAAACCCATGTCAGAGGAATTACATGCTTCTCTAAAGGAACACTCTCTTTTTCTCTCAATAAGTTGGGATCCCTCTTCTGCCCCAAAAATAAATAAGTGCCTATGCACAATTCTCTTTAAAAAATGCAAAGGCGAAAGAAGAAAAAGGCTTCCTGCGTAGAGACGTAAAGCATGCAACTCCAAGGAGGTACTGACCAGACTCATTGGCAGCAAAGCAATGTGTGTGTTCCTGTGTGACTCCACTGGGGTACTATCCAGGCTTACTGGCAGTGGAGGAACACCAGAGATGAAAACTTATACTCTAAAAATCTTCAACTCGTGAGCTAAACTACCCTTCCCATATTCGAAACAATGAGACCTAAGATGAACTTTTTGTGTTTAACTGAGTTGGAAAAGGGTGAACCATGTATGTCCATAAGGTAAGCAGGGAAACTAAAGTAACTTACATAGTGATTCAATACTCCCCACAGGACCAAGGCCTTATGCTAGCAATGAACCGAAACAGAGAAGTTGGAGTTCTACCAGTGTGTTTCCAAGTGTTGTAGTGGCTACAACCACCCTCCAAATTTTGGCTTGCACCAATTTTGGAGCCTCCCTTGGAGAGTTTCACTTGATGACTGAACACACTTGAGTTCACTCCATGAGCTCATGTGATTCTTAACATTCACCTTGCTTGTTTATTACACTCAACTCTCTGCATGTTGATGTCTAAGTCATGCCTGTGACCGTGTTCTAGTTATTCTCAAAGTATTTGCTTCATATGTGTTTGTTGTGTTCGCCATGAAAGCATCTATCACACTCACACACGGAATCACATTCACTGTCGCACAAGCATCATCTCGATCATGAACGATCAATCACGAGTGTCACGCTTGTCACTTTCACTGTCGGTCAATCATGTTGAACATGTGTTTCTAGATGGTTCAGTCCTCTCATCATCAAGTCATGCGAGTGTGTGTTCGTATGATCACCTATGCATCTTTCTACTATTCACACACTTAGTCATTTTTGCTGAAATTTTGACGACCAAACTCCTCACTGACAGCCGGACCATCACCCTGCTTTCAAATTGATCGACTGTCAACCAGAACAGTGCAGAAGCACCAAGCTAGTCCTTTCAAGTAGTTCTACCCTCAAGCAACTCAAGAAGCACTCATGCTGGCCACTCGGATAGTTGACCGACTATTCATCTCAGAAATTGCGTAGTGCTCATCAGCAAGCCTCCTGCTACCCATCAGTTAGCTAACCTCAGAAATTATGCAAAGATGATCAGCAGGCTAGCCTTCCGACCTTAGTGCAGTTTTTCCATCCAGTAGCTCCCAGTAGTAGACTCCCTATTCCCTCTAGGAATCGTGTAGTTTCTGCGGCCAGTGACCCCAGCTGACAACTGGCAGTTCCCTCTGCAAATTACACAAGTCTGGCTGCCAGTGACCCTAGCAGCCAATTGGTAGTTCCCTCTGGGAATTGTGCAAGTCTGGCTTCCAGTGACCTTAGCAACCAACTAGTAGTTCCCTTTGGGAATTGTGCACTTCTGGCTGCCAGTCTCCCGGGTAGTTCCCCAAAAAAACTGCGCAATCCCTGCTCGCTGACCATTCATGCAACCTGGCCCGGTCCTTTAGAAAATTGTGCAAATATCGCTATCCATCCCCTAGTGACTGTTCATTCCGGAAAATGCATAGAGCATGCCTGTCTTTCCCTCCTGTAGCTCAGATTGTCCCTCCCAAAATTTGCGCAATTTTGTCTCCCAGTCGAGCTAGACCTTGTAGACAGTCACTGTCAACTCAGATTGTCTGTATCCATCCCTCAGTGACTCTTGTGCAATTTTCATCAATATTTACTTGGAGCCATCATCCTACATGAAAACCCTACTGCCTCTCCTAGTCACCTGAATTCGAATGATCATGTGTCATGGTAGACTAGGAGGTTTTGGATTTGATGTCATCTCGTCATGAGTGACTGCAGGTACAGGTACACCAACAAACATGTTAAGACGATGAACGGGATGAACGAAGGGAGCACATGAAGATGGACAGATTCACCAATGGATGAATGAATGAAGCATGCCAAGTGGATGAACGCGATGAACATGCAGCTTCACGAACAAGTGAGCCTATCAAGCCTTCCAGCATGAAAGCAAGGAATAACATGCTAAAACTTCATCAAGAAAACCAAGGACCATCGAAGACTCCATGCACTTCATCATGCAAAGGTGAAGCTATGATACACCATGAATACATCCATCACTCAACAGCACTCAATCTCGACATGCACTCTAGCAGTAGCACAAATGTACCATCACTGTCATAAAAAGTCATGTCGATTCAAGTCATGGGTCACGTTTCCCACATCTCCACTATGGGCTTGTTGTCAATCAATGTGACATAACGTGGAAGTCCAAGAGACCCACTTGTTGAACATAGAGTCATGTAAGTCAGAAAGTCATGGAAGTCAAACGGTCGTGAGGGTAGTCGAACATCCACAAGGGTCAATTTCACCCTTGGCTATAAATACCCCCCTCATTTGTACATGAAAGGACGTTTCACCTCAACTCCTCCCACATAGCCAAGAGAGTCTGTAATATTTTCTTTGAGGAGTGAATAGTGGCTCTAATGCTCCGCTAATAGGGTTAGTGATGTATGGTGTAATGATGTGTCTTGGAACTTTATCTTAATTCAGAAGCCTGTTAACAGGCCAGCACATTTTCACACGTGTATTGTATTTGTTGTAAGACTGATCTTTAATACTTGTAATGCATGTTGATTTAACCTGTATTCTACATCTGAACTGATTCATTTGTTGTAATATATAATCTATTAATGGAAATGTGTTGTATATGCTATTAATGTTGTCCTTTCTGTGTCGACTACTCTGCCGGACATCTGACATACCTTTCACATGAACCTTATTGTAACAACCATTTCACTCATTCGGATTGTTTCGTGAGTGTTGTACGTGCTATCCTACCTTGTATGTTGTGATTGCCGCATCCAAGTGGACTACTCCACTGGAAGCTACGTATGTCCTTTTGTGTTGTGTGTTCCTAGCTGAGTTGGGACTGATCCCCTTCAACTTGAAATTCCCTTTCACCTTCTTCCCCTCACAGTGAAAGAACCATTGACAAAAGTACAGTTAGACTCACCAAGAATGCAAGCCTCACTTCTCGAAGACAAAGTGAACCACTCTCCTGTGCTAACAAGAAAGATTTGAGGAAAATATTTAAGAGAATGGCAACCGGGCCATCATACCAGATGGGATTCCCACACCAAAATGTGTGAGGTCTAGTTCGGACTTCATACCGAAGTAATCCCCTGAATGTTGGCGGGTCCAACACCGTCAATTGAAGGTAGGAGAAAAGAATAAGGGGTTCAATATATAGAGGGAGAAAGGAACCTTCGAGGAAGAAAAGAAGAGTTTCATGGACCCAGGAGCTTCGAAATCAAGGACACATATGCAATTAGTACCATGAAACAATAATTATGAAGTTGCTACCACGACGAAGAATTTTGATACAGTTGTTCTCAAATCATTTTTGCAAACATGTTTGAAGTTTCTCAGAGATCAGAAAGTAGAAGAAGGACTGCAAGAGATAATTGATAACTACACTAGTAAAGAAAAGCCACAGCTTGAACAACACAAAGTAAACAAAAATAAGAAAAGAATTGGCCGAGAGATGCGATTAACTGTGAAAATCGATGAATTTGAAATGGGTCAGGTAATTCTTGACTTGGGATATGATGCAAATGCATGACCAAAGAAAACTTGGGAGCGAATGGGGCAACCCAAGTTGTAATGGTCATCGATTCAGCTATACATGGCCAATTAGCAGAAGATCATCCTGATGGGTCGATTGCATGGAGTTGTTGTGGATATTGAAGGAGCAAGCATAGTAGCAGAATTTGAAGTTATTGAGATTGTGGATGACAACAATATATATCCAACGTTACTTGGACTTGATTGGGATTTCGTTATGGATGCGACAATCAATTTGAACATGAGTATGGTATTTGAAAAGAGTAGTACCATGGTTGTTATTCCTTTAGATCCCTCTAAAGGAGTGTGATATACATAACCCGTCCACGAAGAATACGGTGATGATGATAATGACTACATCTATAAATTAAATGTGCGAGAGGAGGATTGGATCAACCCCACCTCAGATGGAAGGGTAAGCTGGGAGAAGGATAGTTCATGCCATTCAGACTTGGATGAAGAATTAGAGAATTGAAAGAACTGGTTGCATAAAGTTTCTACTCTCTACTGTAATAGAATGATAAAATCTCTTCGCTGCATATCAACTGAGGTATGTAATTTTCCATATTATGATGGAATAGGTGATGTCAACATATTTCTTGATAATTTCGAAAGGGACATACCGGAAGAACAATGATTCTAGGCCTTCGATATAGAGTTGAGGGCTATGCCTGTGTGATGGTGGGGCACACATAAAAATAATATAGGAGATTGGAGGGAGTACCACCGATTGATGAGGCTCAACTTTGGTTATGCAAACACAAGGCTCACTGAGAAATATAATGGTAAGGATGATCCTTAAGAAAATTTGTCTCATTGGGTTAAAGCGTGGGGAAAAGAACCTCAACTAGAGTGGGTACACATATTTTATTATACTTTGGTTGTAAGACCAATGAATTGGTATTTGGAGACGGAGTTGTGCCATGGCACTTCTAACTGGTATGATGTGAAGAAAAGTTTCCTACTGACTTTTAGTTATGAAGATGGGTTTAAGTGTATAGATGATGCACTTCAGGAGATCAAAGCACCAATTTTTTGGACACTGAAAGAGTCTACTACTTGGGTACAGCCTGAATAGAACGTGTAGTTGCATCATGCTCTAGAATGCTATAATATAACCATGAAAGAAGATGAGGAGGATCTGTGCAACATCAGATTCCCTGAATCGAAAGGAAAATGCGAGGTTGCGGGACCAATTGTTGAGATACTAGACATATCGCAGCCTGTTAACACAAAGCAATTTAATATAGGTTCAGAAGTGGAGCCCAAGTTTGTGCGCATCAGTGATTACTGGGATGAGGATATTGTAGGAAAGGTTGTCAAATTATTGCATGAGTACCATGATCTATTCTCGAAGAAGTTTTCTAAGTTGAAAGGCATTGTAGGTGATATGGGCATAATGAGGATCACTTTGAAGCTCGATGTGAAGCTGATAAAATAATGACCATATAGACTAAACCCAAAATAGAAGGAAAAGGTGAAGCAAGAGATTGATAAGATGCTCATAGCTAGAATAATTGAACCTATGGAAGAATCTAAATTGGTGAGCCTGATGGTAGTACAAGATAATAAAACTAAGGGAGACATAAGGATTTTTGTTGATTTAAGAAATTTGAACCATTTACAACATCGTTCGCTGATGAAGTTTAAGACAATGTTGAGGGACAGGAGACCTACTCCTTCACAAATGAGTTTTCAGGGTACCATTAGATCAAGATCGCACTGGAGGATAGGAGTAAGACCACTTTTTTTACTAAATGGGGATCATTTCAGTATACAGTCATGTCATTTGGGCTGAAGGATGCACCTGCGATATTCTCCATGGTGGTCATCACAGCGTTTAAGGAATTCATCCATAGATTTATGGAGGTTTACTTTAATGACTGGATAGTCTTTGGACTAGTAAAGAATCATGTTTCAAGTATGCGCATGATGTTAGATACCTGCAGAAAATATTAGATTTCATTGAATCTGAATAAGTGCATTGTTTTTGTACGTTATGGAATATTATTGGGACATGTTGTTTGCAAACAAGGATTAATGGTGGACCCTACCAAAATTTTTCTTATTATCAATTTAGATCCATTGAGGAATGTAAAGTAGCTATGCAAACTCTAAGACATATTGGTTACTATTGGAAGTTCATAAAGGCTTATGCACAGAAAACTACATAGATGGAAAAGTTACTAAATTAATATGTTACCTTTTGTTAAGACAATGAATGTCAAAAGAGCCTAGAAATCTTAAAGGAAAAAATGGTTATGTTGATGGTTCTAGACCTACCAACAAGCAAGGGAATCTCCATGGTAATAAGTCCCAATCAGATCTCAGACCATTTGGTGTACGAGTCCTAGTAGTGGGTAGTATGGTAATGCCTTGACTGCGATGTTGCACAAAGGCAAGTAAGATAACTCTGTGAGTAGCAAGGGTGTGATCACTGCAGTGAGTCAAGGAAGGTGTACGAGAGTTTCTAACATAGGTGGGTTGAAATGAGGGTGAAGATGAGTTCCAGGTTGAAAGGGATTAGTCCCAACTCAGCTAGGAACACAAAACACACAGGACATACATAGCTTCTGGCGGATTAGTCCACTCGGATGCAGTAGTCACAACATACAAGGTAAGATAACATGTACATCACTCATGGATCAGTCCAAACGAGTGTGTCAATTGTTACAACAAGGTTCATGTGAAAGGTCTGTCTAATGTCTGACAGAGCAGTCGACACGGATGAGACAAGATTAACAACATATACAACACATTTCCATTAATATATTATGCATTACAACAAATGAATTAGTTCAGATGTAGAAAAAAGTTAAAGCAACATGCATTACAAGTTTTAAAGATCAGTCTTACAACAGATACAATACATGTGTGAAAACATGTTGGCTCTTATTATATAAATAAGTGTAAGTTCTAATCATACAATACATCCATGTAAACCCACTAGCCCCAACAATGGAACGTTATAGCCACATATGCCTACTCCTCCAAAGAGACGTAATATCTCCATGCAATGGAGAAGCCAAGGTGCATTACAATACTTTCCAAGCTTTCTTCAAGATAGTCTTAATAGAATCTTGGCTTACCAAAATCCCTTACAATGAGTTATGATGAACTATTTATAGCAAAGGGTGGGATGACCCTTGACATTCCCCTTTGTGACCGTTCAACTACCCTCATGAATCTTCACCTACCCTATGACTGTTACATCCAACTATTGACACTTGACTTACGCTTGACATGACTCAACATTACAATGCACATGTACTCATGTGAGACAAGATGGCTTGAGCAAGCCATGAAAGATATCACTGACACTCGATCCACTGTGTTGAGACCAACTCTTTGACATGCTCATGATGGTGAAGGTGGTGAGCTAATGACAAGCTTGGTTGTCTGCGATGGTGTGCATGCACCTCATGGTGACATCTTTCTAAAGTGAACTCTTGTCTCCATTGCAATTGGTGCATTGGTTTGTCCCCTTCATCCAACTCGTCTACTAACATGTGCATGGCCTTCTTGGGTGTGGCTAAATTGGAAACACACTAATGCATAATGTTCGTGCTGATCTTCAAGTGTGTTCTGGTGGTCATTCACATCAACTTTCCGAAGTACATATTCAGCTTCAGTTGGACTTGCTTCTTGTCTTCACCCTGGTGAGTGTGCTGAATGGGTTGGGTTGCATGCTTGCACACAATGACATGCATGCTATTGAATCCCTTACATGCGATCACCATCACTTCTCACCATGTCTACTCTATGTTAGCTGCTGGGATGGCTCTTTAAATTGTACAGGCACAATTTCATCTGTGAGTGCACTTTGCACCCACTGTTTTTTCTGCTCCTACGGCAACTCATTCGTCTATCTGTGCAGCTTCATGTTCTTCCTTGAGTTGTTGCTTCAGCACATGTAGCTCCTTCTTTGTTCCATTCCATATCTTCACACGATCTTCATGTCGTGCCTTCACCTCATAGCCTGGGTCTCCAAAGTTGCTTTCATCATGAGTGGATCTTCCTGAGCTTGCAACTTTTTTCTACTTTTGTGTTGTCAACAACCTTCCTCTTACATTCATTGTATCTACTGCATTCGCTACATTCCCTGCATTCGGTATGTTTCCTTTAGCTGTTGTTCATGATGCTGCTTGCTAGGATGTTGCTACTATCATATCTTGATGTCCTTGTCTACAAGCATCTTGATATCTTCGTGAGAAGGCAAGATCATAGACGTCTGATCGATTGCATCTCTAGGTGTGCTTTGGATGGTATATTCGACTTTGATCTCTTGGAAACCATTGTACCTACACTGCTGAGAGGCAGATGGACACCTACAATACCTGGAGACATGGAAACACTCATGGCAAGCAAGCTATTAGTCGAAAACCAAAATGAACTTGAGAACTGATTGGTGACATACCTGTGTGATTGATCATGAAGGTTGCATAATTTCGGTTGGGAGGTTGGGAGACGGACTTCCAAGACTGCACAAGGCATAGTCTAGGCTATTGGGAGACTAACTGACTATTGGAACTACACAATGCATAGTCTAGCATGGCTTCTGACTACTGGGATTGTGCAATGTGCAATCGTAGCTAGCAGTGGTTGCAGCCTTAGTGACTGCATTGCACAATTTTCTTGGCCAACAGTCACTGTCCCTTAGGATTGTGAAAAGCAGGCCTAGGGAATAATTTTTGGGTAGAAATGCACATTTCTAGAGAGAAAGGCAGAGCCTTCCCTCTCAGGATTGAACAATGTTGTCTTGGTGAGGCTCTTGGTGAGGCAGAGTCTGAGCCAAGGATGCCCAAACTCACTGATAGGAAACTAAAATTGAATGTGAGTGCGAATGCATGCTGATACTGAGTGTAAGCATAAGTGAATGATTATGCATGCAAATGGTGAATGAAAAATTCAAAAAATGGAACAACATGCATGTGGGTGAGGCTAGTTGTTGAATCAATGACCATTTTCAAAAAATAGTTTCATGCATGCGACAACAATGAGATTTTAACAAAATTGAAATAGTTATTGGACAAGCTAATATACATGTAAATGACAACAGGTGTTCAAATAAATCAAGAAAACAATACTCATATAAGAAAAAACACAAAAAGTGATAGAAATGTAACACAAGGCATGGGAAGCGGGCTTACCCCAAAACAACTGAGTTGAATGTGCCAACTACTCCTATATGTGATGCGGAATGTCAAATCTACAAGGTTGATTTGAGGAATGAGCTCTGCAACATTCGGTTGATGAGTTTCGATAACATCGAGGTTGTGACGCGCATGCCACAAATCTAGGGAAAGCGACACTTGGTGGGAGGTTTCTGAAATGGTCCTTGCATGTAACCTCAAACTCCTAAACATATATCCCCCAAACAAGGGATTCCTTTGCATGTTGCCTTAGGAGAAGCAACCTATTCATGCAAGTGAGTTTTGCTCGGTCCCAGAGGGAACCGATCAACTGAGCTGCACATGCAAGAGACTGCTTGACTCTTTGAAGGAAATGCACATTTCTGGTTGGGAGCTGGGCTAGTTGCCCTAGAGATTTACACAATTTCTAGGCAGAGAAGTTGATTGCTTCCCAGACTTGTGCAAATTCTAGGCTGAGTAGCCCTGCTGGGGAAAATTGTGCAATTCCTACTGGGAGTGTTGACTAGCAAAATTGCGTAATCTTGGAGCCCAACAAGCTGCCAGACAGGATTGTGCAGTTTTTGGAGGAAAGGTTGGTTTCCCTCTAGAAATGCACAATTTTCTTGGGGAAGATTCTCAACCTGTAGCTGGACTAAGTCTAGGTGATCAACCTATGAGTGGAGTGCATCAAGCTGTGATCAACAGGCTGCCTTTGTGCAAGAAAAACACTAAAGCTTGTGAACTTGACGAAGAAAGGCAAGCTGCTGTGACGGTTGGAAGGGAGGCTCCAAAACAAAGCTAAGGAAAAATTTCAGAGGGTGGTTGTATGATGGCAGGGTTATCCCCTGCTTATACCCACAGTATGCATTAAAATGCATAAACACATCTATCCCAGGTATTTAACTCACAAAGGAGTCAAATCTTCAACCATCAAATGGTTAAGGCCCTCTTTATCCATTCCTTTATATCGTAACTCAATCACCCCACTTAAGCCTACTATCAGGACTATTTAACCCTTTGTAACCTTCATAAAACCCTTGAAGCTGCATGTATATAACCTTTCCCTTTTATCATTGGTTACATATGGTTAATACATAAAACCCACCCATCGGTGCTATTTTCCTTATAAAATTGTTTACAAAGGAAAAACATACGTAACACATCTTTTTCCACCTCTGTACGAATTCTTCACATTTCTCGAGGCTATCTCTATCGCAATCGGGCATCACTCCCTTCGCTGTTCATGCATACATATATGCCTCACTTCCTCTCCGACTACGATATGTGACTATCGAAATAGTTAAGATATGTTCTAGCCTTAAAAGGCTTGGTACAACACTTTCACAAATACATGGAAATACGTTGAAATCCCGCTCCGAACACATATAGTGGATTTCAAATTCTATGCACTCGCAAATATATTTATCGTCGGGTCCACCTCCTTCGAGCCTTTCTGCTATAACTTCTGATCTCCGCCTTATCCAATATGCGATAAGCGATCACTTCTAGATGTCGATCTGGACTCTCGATCCGATGGTCCAAGATCCATCGCATTATCACAATCGCTCTTCTCAATGGTCGGACCCATACCACTTCAAAGCACCGATTCAATCAATCTTCCAAACCCGATAAGGGTATAAGCCACTCTTTATAAAATTTCAAATCCGGATTCCAAATCTGGCTGTGTTTTTCGTTGGTTCTTAGTGTAAGTCGAGGTTTTCGCTTGTGAGACTTAAACTGTATAATAAACTCTGCCAATGTGATATTTCGCTTTGTTCCTTAGCAACGTCATTTGGATCGTTGATCTTCCAAATCCAATGGTTGTTGAGCACTGACACTTTACTCCTTCGCTCCTCCTTTTTACTTAGTTTTTATGCTAAGTCTTTAGTTCTTTTGTGGTTTTTCTCTTCTTCAAAGGTTTTGGCCTTTCTATTGTTTTACTGCATGATTCCTCCTGAGCTTAGCTTTAATCCCTCTAATGGATTCAACAACCCATTATGGTCCTCCGAATCACTCTTCTCTTGTGTATTTCTTCAGAACTCCGCCTTTTGCTTCCACTGCTTAGCTATCTCTGAGCTTTACTCTTCTACGAAATCTCACTTCATTATTTCACCCCAGAGCTTCCCTCTTTCTCCTCAATTGGATTCAAGGATCCATTCATGATTCCTCTGAATCATTCCATTCCTCTGTGTCCTTTAGAATTCTGTCTACAACCTATTACAAAGCCTACGAATTCAAAAGTAGTTCATTCATGAAATACTCTTCAACACACTAACACAGTCAGGAATAAACATCTATATATATAAATATAAACATTCAATTACATATCTGAGACTCTGTGTCTCACACAGGCCTGTTCTTCAATATCATGGCCTCTCCTTGTGCTTTGCCCATAGGCTTACATTTATGCCAGAAAGTTCTGTTGAACTAATCCTGGTTCGACTCCTAAATCCTATGAATTGACTCCTAAATCCTCTGTCCACTTCTACTTCAATTAATTCCTAAAATCTCTCTCTCATCCCTCGAATCATGAAACTGTTTTAAGAGTCCTGATTGACTTCTAACTCTTGTCATTTATTCACCACTCATGTTCTCATTTATTTGAGAGCATTTACAACTTCCTCTCACTATCTAATTAATTTCTATTTTATGCACTCAAAAGCCTAATATTACATCAATTTATCACTTAGGAATCCAACTTCCTAAAAATACATGACCCCTTATGTCTACTTAATTACAATGATTTTCCTTGGGCTAAATGATCCTACATCAGACTCCCAAAGTAGAAAATATTCATGATCTCCTGATCATGTGCCTTCTAATCTTTGTCTTCTTGGATCCCATACTTTGTTTTGTAACTGTCCAACTGTCTTGTTCCTTTGCTGATGCTACATTACTATTGTCTTTTGCTCCATTTTCTTCTCCTTGTCAATCAGGTTCAAACTCTAATTGATCATGCTTCCTGCTGCTACCATTTCCTTCCATTTGGACTGCTTCATCATCAGTGGCCACATTTCTTCAATTTCTTTCTCCAACACATCTTTGGGCTGGTCCATGCTCTGCCATTTACTTCTGCCTCTTGCTCTTTGATTCAGGTTGTTGTTGTTGTCCACTAATTCTTTAAACTGTTGCTGGTTGCTTTCACTTTGTAGCTGTTGGTTTACTTTTTCTTCTTCTTTTGTTCTGCTTGCTCCAACTTTTGCTTTGCTTGCTATGCTGACTACCTCCCTATCATCCTTACCCTCTTTCATGATTATCTCTTCTTGTATTGAATCATGACTATCCAACATTCTCTCCAGCAATTGAGCATCTCTGTTCCATGGATTGAATTCTTCCACAGAATCTTCTTCACTCATCTTTATTTGGTTGTTCATCTGTGCCAAATCTCCTCCATCATTTGCAACAAAACCTACAATCATAAAACACTTGTTAAAATCAAAATCATAAGACTTCTGTGCCTTATCTTCCATTGGCAACAATTCAGTTTGCTACTCTGTTTATTTCTCCTCTGTCAGTACATCAGTATGTTGATTTGAATTCTCAAAAGAACTCATGAGACTGTCAACTAGTCTGTCTTCCACATCATCTATCATAACGATGTCTTCCTACCCTTCTCCACTGTAGTGAACTCCTTTTTCTACAATCATATTGTCATACTCTAAATTTTCCAGCAAATATTCTAGCAATGCAATTTCTTTGTGACACTTTGCAAGTATTTCATCATCAATGCCAATCCTAAGTTCTTTCCACTGTAATAAGTCACTGCTTCTCTCATTTAAGACACATTCTTCATCCTCCTTTGCTTCAGAGTTTTTATCTTCTAAAAGATACTTCTCCATACTTCTGATAGCTTCAAAAGATTTCTCATCCTCTGTAAAACACTCTTTTGTTAGTGTTCCTTCTCCTGAGGTTAAATTATTTGCATAGGTTTCTTCCTTCTGAACATCTTTTAGTAGATGTCCTTCTTTTCTATTGACTGTCTCAACAACTTCCATGGCTGTTTCCACTGTGCCTATCATCAAAGTGAACTAATGATCCTTTACTATGTTTTCAGTGAACATAGTCTCTTCTTAAAGCTTGCCTTTAATCTCTTGTTGTTTATCTTCTTCAAGGGGTATCCTTTTCTCACCATCTGCATTATCATTCTCCTTTATGACAGCTTCTATAGACTCATCCATAGACTTTTCCTTCTGTATGCAGTCAAATTCTTCTTCTTCTGAGAAGTTTCCTTTGTCACCTTTTACTTCTAGATCTTCATCCACTCTAAAGATATCTTCAAAAGGTTGATTTTCTCCTGCAATATCTGCCATCATACAAAAACTATCAGTTTTAAAAATATAAGACTCTGTGGTCTCACTTGATGGTTCAACCATCATATCTCCTTGCTATTCTAAATCCTTCATATGATTCAGAAATTCTTCAATCTCTTCAAGCCCTTCACTTGGTTGCTTGATATCTTTCTCCAACTGCATATGAGACCTATCTATCTCATCTTCTTCTAGAATAGAATTTAGATTATGCTTGTCTTCTTCCTCCTTTATGACAATATCAACATATTGTCCTTCTTTACATGTTTCACCTGCAAACATACACAAATTGTCAGATTTAAAAATCATGTGACCCTTTGGCCTCACTTGAAGTTTCAGTCTTCAAGTCTTCATCTTCAATTTCTTCCAAAATTCCTCCCTGTTCTGGTTCACAAATTTACTCTTCCATTTCCAACTCAACTTCCTTGAGTTTTTTCCTTAGCCACTTTTCTTGCTTTTGTTGTAGCCTTCTCTGCATCTCATGCCACTCCATTGGCTTCTTCCTTAATACCCAACCTTGTCTCTGGCTTTCCTCAAGTATTCTCCTTAATGCATCGAGTTGTTCTTTTAACTCTACAATCTCTTTGTCAATTTCCTCTTGACTTATCCTCTTTCCATTTGCCTTGGCATCCTCTTTCTTCATCTTTCTTCTACTGTGGTCTTCCTCAGAACCTCTACTATGACTATCAGTGGCCATCTTCTTCTCCTCTTTATTTATGAGCTCCTCATTTATCTGCAATAAGCCTCTGCAACAACTAGTCTTGCTCATTGCAATCTTACCTTACTAAGCTCTCCTCACTCAGTCTTTTGGTAAGCACGGGTCCTCTATCTAGAATCTCCTCTCGAGCAACAGCTTTTCTCCTTCTAGGCTTCTACAATCTCTCACTCTTTCTTGAGAACACTTCAGCTATCCTCTCTGTCCAATCTCTTGTTCGATTCTTCAGGTTCACTGCCACTTCTCCATTAGAGTGTTTTCCTTACTCTGTCTTTAAGAACACATCTGGTTCTTCTCTCACAGCTTCTCTTGTCGTCACTTGTGCATTAGTGTAAAAACACACATTCTCAATTTAAAACAGAACATATTACCTCACTTTCAAGATCTCGGCATGATCTTGTTTCACCATTCCACTGGTACTTTGAATGGATTGTCCCTCTATTTATTGCATTTGCACATTTTGCTACACATCACCTCTGTGTGCCTTCAGCTCTAATACCAAATATGATGGTAGGGTTACCCCCCGCTTATACCCACAGTATGCAATAAAATGCACAAACACATCTGTCCCAGGTATTTAACTCACAAAGGAGTCAAATCTTCAACCATCAAATGGTTAAGGCCCTCTTTATCCGTTCCTTTATATCAAAACTCAATCACCCCGCTTAAACCTCCTATCAGGACTATTTAACCCTTTGTAACCTTCATACAACCCTTGAAGCCGCATGTATATAACCTTTCCCTTTTATCATTGGTTATATATGGTTAACACATAAAACCCATCCATCAACTCTATTTTCCTTATAAAACTGTTTAAAAAGGAAAAACATATGCAACACATCTTTTTCTGCCTCTGTATGGCTTTTGCACATTACCCGAGGCTATCTCTATTGCAATCGGGCATTAATCCCTTCATTTTTCATGCATACATATATGCCTCACTTCCCTCTGACTCCGATATGTGACTATTGGAATAGTTAACATATGTTCTAGCCTTAAAAGGCTCGGCACAACACTTTCGCAATTACATGGAAATATGTTGAAATCCCGCTTCGAACACATATAATGGATCTCAAATTCTATGCACACGCATATATAATTATTGTCAAGTCCACCTCCTTCAAGACTCTCCGCTATAACTTTTGATCTTCACCTTCTCCGATATGCGATAAGCGATCACTTCTGGACTGTCGATCTAGACTCTCGATCTGACGGTCCAGGATCCATCGCATTATCGCAATCACTCTTCTCAATGGTCAGAACCCTACCACTTCAAAGCAACAATCTGATCAATCTCTCAGACCTGATAATGGTATAAGCCACTCTTTATAAAATTTCAAATCCAGATTCCAAATCTGACTGTGTTTTGTGTCGGTTCTTAGTGTAAGTTGAGGTTTTCACTTATGGGACTTAAACTATGTAATAAACTCTGCTAATGTAATACTTCACTTTGCTCCCTAGTGGCATCATCTGGACCGTGGATCTTCCAAATCCAACAGCTGCTGAGCACTGACACTTTACTCCTTCGCTCCTCCTTTTTACTTAGTTTTTACGCTAAGTCTTTAGTTCTTCTGTGGTTTTTCTCTTCTTTAAAGGTTTCAACCTTTCTGCTGTTTTACTATGTGATTCCTCTTGAGCTTAGCTTTAATCCCTCTAATGGATTCAACAACCCATTATGGTCCTTCGAATCACTCTTCTCTTACATAGGTCTTCAGAAGTTTGCCTTTTGCTTCCATTGCTTAGCTATCTCTGAGCTTTACTCTTCTGCAAAATATCACTTCGCTATTTCACCCCAGAACTTCCCTCTATCTCCTCAATTGGATTCAAAGATCCATTCATGATTCCTCTGAATCATTCCATTCCTCTACATCCTTCAGAATTATGTCTGCAACCTGTTACAGAGCCTACGAATTCATAAGTAGTTCATTCATGAAATACTCTTCAACACATTGACACAGTCAGGAATAAACATCTATATATATAAATATAAACATTCAATTACATATCCGAGACTCTGTGTCTTACACAGGCCTGTTCTTCAATATTGTGGCCTCTCCTTGTGCTCTGCCCGTAGGCTTACATTTATGCCAGAAAGTTATATTGAACTAATCTTGGTTTGACTCCTGAATCCTTTGAACTAACTCCTGAATACTCTATCCACTTCTACTTCAATTAATTCCTAAAAGCTCTCTCTCATCCCTCAAATCATGAAACTGTTTTAAGAGTCCTGATTGACCTCTAACTCTTGTCATTTATTCACCACTCATGTTCTCATTTATTTGAGAGCATTTACAACTTCCTCTCACTATCTAATTAATTTCTATTTTATGCACCTAAAAGCCTAATATTACATCAATTTATCACTTAGGAATCCAACTTCCTAAAAATACATGACCCCTTATGTCTACTTAATTAGAATGGTTTTCCTTGGGCTGAATGCTCCTGCATCATTGTACCCCCTACAATAGGTCACTATGCCAATTCTGGTGTTTTCGGATTGGAATAAGGAATTTCATGCCCATGTAGATGTGTCGTGCATAACTTTGGGGGTTGTCTTAGCGAAACATGGAGAAGGGGATATTGATCATACCAACACATTTGCGAGTCAAAAATAATCTAAGGTGGAAAGGAATTACTCCAGAATCAAGCGGGAAGGCTTGGATATGGTGTATGCGCTTTAAAATTTCATACATTACTTATTAGGCTCACATTTCAAGATGTTCACAGACCATTTTGCGCTAAAGTACTTGGTGAACAAGCCTATGTTGGGTGGGAATATCTACATGTGGCTATTGTTGTTCGAAGAGTATGACTTTGAATAATGGTTTAGCCAGGACGACAGAACGTTGGGCCATATCACTTGTCTAGAATTGACAATGGTGAAGAACCAACAAACATTGAGGAAGGACTACCTGATGCGAAACTTTTTGCAGTAAGGGTTGCTGATATCATATACTTTTTGTCTACCGAAGTAGCCCCTATGGAGTCTATAACTCAACAGAAGAAAGAACTCATATGCAGAGCTGCCAATTTTTCTCTGATTACCGACATTTGTATAAAATGGGCCTTGATAAGATATTAAGTAGATGTGTCCCTTGAGCACGAACGACACAGTATTTTGACTGAAGGACATGATGGTGTCATGGGAGGACATTATGTTGGAAAATCCACTGCATAGAATGTTTAAGGAGCAGGACTATGGTTTCCCATGGTGCACAAGGATTCTTAAGAATATTGTGGTTCTTACGATGTCTTCCAAAGGAACAGAAGACCATTGAGAAGGGATGAGTTTTTGCTGAAGCCACAAGTCACCTTGAAGGCCTTTGATAAGTGGGCGATTGAATTTATTGGGCCGATCAATCCATTGAGAAAGAATACTGGTGCACGATACCTTATTACTACGACAGATTATCTGACCAAGTGGGCTAAAGCACAACTGGTAAATTATTACAGCGTAGACACTACTGCGCACTTCATATTTGAGTATATATTGTTGAGGTTTGGGTGCCCAAAGATCTTGATGAGCGACAGAGGTTCCCATTTCTTGAACATAACTATTGAAGGATTAATAGAGGAGTTTCAAGTACATCATCAGAAAAGCACACCTTATCATCCTCGGGCGAATGGCATGGTTGAGGCTTTCAACAAAATCTTGGAGAATGCTCTGACTAAAGTATGTGATGTCAATATGAATGATTTGGATGTGCACATACTAGTAGTTTTATGGGCATATAGGACTACTTGCAAGAAGCAGATAGGAAATAATCCATTTAGATTGGTGTATGGACAAGAAGTTGTATTGCCTATGGAATACATAGTACCCAATCTTTGGATTGAGGCCATTATAGATATGGAGGAAAAAGATATTATGGAGAGAGAGATTGGAACATTTGCTTACACTAGAAGAAGATCACTTTCTTGCAGGATTTCAACAACAAGCACAGAAAGCTCGGGAAAAGGCATGACATGATCGCCATATTATGCATAGAACTTTTAAGAATGGAGACTTGGTTCTGTTGTACTATTGTAAGTTCACGAAGTTCTCTGATAATTTTAGGATGCATTGGCTAGGACCATACGTTATCATGGATATCTCATATGGTGGTGCAGTTTAGCTCATGAATCTCAATGGAGAACTCTTTCCTGGATGATTAAATGGGATTAGGTTGAAGCTCTACAAGGACAATTTTGTCCTTGGGACTACGCAATGACTATATGGACGAAGGAAAGTATTAGTGCTACAGGTAGGTTGAAGGATGCATGGGACTATAAAGTACTTTTCCAAAGAAGGACTTTGTGGAAGAGGGAGGGCTGAACGATATTTAGGAGGATGGTGGAGATGGAGGAAGCTATGACGAAGAAGGGGTAATTGCATTGCAGGGAAGGGTCTGACGTAGTGTGTCTAGAATATGACCATTGGGGGTGCTATAGCTAATTTGACAAGGAAATTACCATTAAAAGGAGCAGGGTGGGGGGTGGATTTAAGGAGAAGATCTGGGCAAATCTGCCACCAAATTGGCATTTATGAGGAGGATATGAAGGAGATCAAGGAGTTTGAATTTGTAAAATGTTATAAATATGGTACCCTACTCCACATTCAGACACTTTTCTTATTGAGAATTCAAAGTGTAGTTTTTCTCCTAAGTGTGAGCTGAGCATTCTACTGCATGTCTGGCTTGAATTAGGAGGAAAGTGAGAAAGAGTTTCTTAGGTGAGGGATATGATCCATTATGACTGCTACATCCCTATTGCATGCCACTGCACCAAGATCACCATGGACAATGCCTACTTCTGCAACAGGAACAACCAAGAAGAAGAATAATCCAAAAAAGACTCCAGTTAGGCAATCAACCAGGAAAATCCCCATGGAACAATAGACTAAGGCCGGAATGGATAAACTGAAACAACAGATGGAGACCCATGATTTGGATGAGGAAGAAGTGGCTAGAAGAATAAAGGATATCATCACAGATAAGGTGGAACCGATATCTAGGTTGGCACTCTATATGACATCGTGGAAGCCAACCTAAAAGGTGACCAGGGACCTAGATGCTATAAAATTTAAGGTCTTTACACCCCTGTTACCGGAGGAGCTGCCAATTGAGGGTGACTTGTTTGCCAGGGTTCAACAGCCACTCATGGCAGACTGGGACATTAATGATCAGAGAAAATATCCTCAGTTCGAGCCCAACAAGTATCTGAAGTTATTTTACTATGAAGAAGCTGGAGTCGCAAGCATCTAACCACTGCCATTGGTAGCAGTAATTTAGCGAGATGGGCTGTTGAATATGTTATATATTCTACACTTTGGGTGTAGTAACATAAATACAATTTGTGTGCACCAACTAATGCCATTAGTCCATGATGGGTGTCACGGGCTCAGGACAAAGATCCCCATTGATGATATGTTAATTAGAAGGATCATTGCACTACATTACCAAGGAGAGAACCCCACTAACACATTTGTCAGGATGTCTCAGGAGAAAAAGTTGGTTGATCAGATGAAGAACAACTTCGATTTGGTTAAAAAATCCCAGGGATGTGCGATTAGCCCTATTAGTGATTCAGCTATGCATTTTTCCATGCACATTTTGGCTGGTAAGATAATGAGAAGGTGTCAGGTGGACGAAGTGCCAACCCCAATTGTATCTTTGGCTGCACATTGCAACAAGGGGATCCAATTTAACTGGGTAGGGTATTTATGTAAGGAATTTTTAGATGACTGTCAAGAAGTGCAAGAAGATGGGAAGAAATTCCATTACGCATGGTTATGTTCTTAATCACACTTACAACATGGAGAATTCCGGAAGAGTCACAGTTCCCCACTATGGACCCTGATGTGTGTGAGGCTGCGAAGTATGCCTCACTGTGGGTGTCTAAGGAACCAACCCGGGTTATAGAGAACAAATTTTTCTAGGTCTTATTTCAGATGGATATTCTCATAGTGATTAGCTAGAAGCCACAACTATCACCTACTTTGTTTCAAGAAGATCGTAGCATTGCTTACTTTAAAGAATATTTTCACCATGTATATATCCGTGCGAAGAAATATTTGGAGGAGGTATGGTATGAGCTACCATACTTAGTTACTGAGGAGGACATCCTGCTAATAATAAGAAAGTGGTCTAGTAATTGGCTCACTCCAACTGTAGAAGAGCTAGAGTAGGCAGGCACAAGTAAGACAAAGCAAGCCACTGAAAATTCACAGACCAAAACACTAGCAACAACAACAAATAAAATGAAGGTGCCTTAGAAAGTCACAATTGACTTTGAGAAGAACACCGCACATGAAACAAAGTGTGAAGTTACATAGGAGGACCCAACCATCGAAGAGGGTGATCAGGGTGGTGAAAACCCTTTTATGGACATGGAGGACTTCGATTCCCTATTTATAGTGAAAAGGTAGAAGAAGCAAAGTGTTGGAGGCATGCAAAAGGGATAGATGTCAGAAAAATCTACTAGCACAGAGACGATGGTCCTCACTGAGGGGGAGTTTGATGAAATTGGAGACATCGTCAGAGTTGTGACAACAAAGATTTGGGGCAAAATTGAAGATCAGTGCAAGGTAGTATTGACAAAGGTCCAATAGGGCCTCAAACAATTTCATGTGCAAGCGAGTGTGTCCCAAGAGAGAATGGCTCAGGTGAGCATGAGTCAAGCAAGCACATTACCTTCAACTTCAGTCAGTGCACAGACAATAGTCACAATAGATATTCGAGCTATGCACTTACCACATGGATCCCTACATTTCAAGACTGCAGAAGAGTGGGAGAATGCACATAACTTAAAGACTAAGTCTCAATCTTGCGGTGCTCCCCCTTCAGACATTGCCTGAATTGCATGAAGGCGTTACACATGAACTCAAGGTGAGGGAGAAACGCAAGTTGTTGGTCATCAAAGAAGTGAAAAGAAAAAATGAACATATGTTTGACGAGAAGAATAAAGCAATGCAGGATCACGATGAGGTAGCTACGCATAGACAGTAGCTGGAAGAGGCTATTACTAAAGCTAACAATGAACTTCTAGAGCTCCACATTGAGATAGAGGCAGCCTCAGAAGAGAAACTTCAGAACCTTGCAACAGTGGTCAAGGAATCAAAGGTAGAGGTGGACATAGTCAGGTTTGAGCTACAAATGAAGATTACAAAACTCTAGATGATGTTGTAGCCTACCACACTAGCTAAAGTTCAAGAGTGGTGGTAAGCTACCATAAAAGATAACATGGAAAAAATAGCCACTTTAGTCAAGGACTATGTTTATATTTTTGAGGATACAATGGAGATATGGGCCTCGTTGCAGGCGGACCCGCATGTGCAAAAGATTGAGGCAAATATCTAAGACAAACAACTATAGCTTGATGAGGTCAAAGTAATGGCATGGACCTTAGCATCTGTGAAATGGTCTTCCCATCTTCAGGAAGGAACATTTCTGTAAGGAAAAATTGATGAGCTGCAATGGAAGGCACATATAATCTCCACGTAGACACAACCTTGGGTAGATGAGGATTGTTAGCTCTCATGGAGAGTGGAGAGAAATTTGAAGAGCATGCAATAGACTCAAAGGAAAATCAGTCTAAAGACAGAGGGGCCGATGAGAAAGAAGCTTGTAGACGAAGTTCGACACGCCGCAACGTAGTGCACAGAGACACTTTATCCATTGAAGTTTGCATACAGTGGCCTCAAATCAAAGGTTCATTACGTACCGACTGAGTGACTCAAGGACGAGTCAAATATTCACATTTTTAGGAGCAGAGTGAGATTCACATAGAGTTCTAGGAGGCAAAGGAGATTTAGGGCGGATCAAATCCACTTATTTTTTAAAGGGATGGTGTTATAGACATTTTTGGGCACTGCAACCCTAGTCAAACATGTCCATAAACCAAGGACTCCTAAGGCCCTAAAAGTGTTGTTCCATACCCTAAAAGAACAAGGTCAGCTGATTACATCATCTCCTAGAAGTTCTCCATGAAAAACTACTCAGAACTAGTCAAAACTGGACCATCTCACTTGCTCCATGGTCAAAGTGCAATGCATCCCACCTAAATGCAGACAGGAGGTGTGATGCATACTAAAAAGCCCCTCTATGGGGTGTGTTGGCCGAGAGTGGACAAATGGCAGAGTCAATTTGCGAGGTGGATGATCATGGAATCTTCCAGAAACTTCTCCTGTGACACTTGCGTCTCTGAATTCGCCCAGGGATGAGTAAGAGATCATCAATCTCCAAGTGGAATCAAGAACTATCAGAGAGAGGACACTAATCAAATCTTAGAAGCTAACTCACCTCCTTGCAAAGATCTATATATGGATCCCTCATCCCAGAGATCCAGAGGCTGGAATTTTGTATCTTGTAAGGAAGTGCTGCTGGTTTCTTGGTGTAACATCATAGTGTTGGGTGATCTAAGCTTTTCATGAGGTGAAGAAGGGCTTTCTTGCTGAGAGGATGATGCTAGGTCAGAACAATTGGTTGTAATCCTCTTTGCTATTCTTGATATTAATAAAGATATTCAAGTTTTCCTCCACATTCTTGTATGATTGATGATGTATGCATTTGTGTGGTCAATATATATCTGGTCCTATATTGTTTATGATAGTAGATCTCTGTTCTTGGATAGTGTTATGCTGCTTTGATTCCACATGTTCTCTTTGAATCTGGGTAGACGAGGAAGCGAGTGGCAGAGATCTATCAGAAGGGAGAGGAATCAAGCAAGGAACCAAGCGCAATACAGAGGTTGGTCTCCTTTGTTCCCCTCTTATCTACTTCTCATAAAGGAAAACAAAAGAAGTTTTAGTTTGTTTGTTTCTAAGATAGCTACCAGTCTTAGTGGGACTAGCAGCTCTACATAGACACTAGATTTCTCGATAACAAAATGGCGACTCCGCTGGGGAGTGAATAGCTTGTTTGCTTTTCTATACTTGTTTGTTTTATAAACTTACAGACGGAGCCTGAAGTCAAGCCAGCTAGCCTTCGAACTGAATTTGCTGTGCAAGTGCAAAGTAGATCAATGCTGCTTCAGTCTATCTCTGGGTTTTGTTTATAAACTGAACAATTGATTTGTAAACATCCTAATTTCCCTTGTGGTGGCTCTAGTAACCTCCTTAGATCTACCCCTGTGATTTATTTACTGATTATCACTTGCTCGGCCTAAATCCCTGAACTGTGTTGTAAACTGTGATCAAGAATTGAATCAAAAGTCTCGTACTGTACCATCGCACCCTCTCTTCAAGGATATCAGTATGCATCGCACTTCCCATGTGTTGTAGGTGGGATGCATACTGGAATCCCTGTGTAACAGGTGCGATGGTCAGAGAAGGCTAATTTTGCCTCTAGACTTTGGTTTTTCTTCACTCTTTTCAGCTCTATTCAGGAGTTTTGCTCTCTGTAGTCAGTATACCTCTGTGGAAACCCCTTCCTTGCCATTATTCCACCTCCATTGTGCAAAGAACTGTAAATGTTTTTATGTATTGTGAGCCATTTTCAGTTCTCTTTTACAAAGAAGTAGCATAATTGAACCGTCGTTTCTTGATTTGGAAGTGTCGCAAGTGTCGCTTTCAGTCATAAAAGAGAATCTGATTGTTCTTGATAGTCGATTACACTGTTACTCTTGTATTTGATTTGAATTAGTAGTTTTTCAAGTGTCGAAAGCAAGTTTTCCATTCCAAATCGCAAAGTGTTGTCATTGTCTTCATTTTGTCTTGAAAAGAAGCTTGTTATTAACATCGCTTTGAAAAATAAATTCAGATTTGCGCTTAGCTTTCTTTTTATCATTCACACATTAAGAAGGATGAAAACAAATACATGCATGTGCATTTGCATTTGGACTGTTTGTTGGTTTGATTTAGGACAGTGCATATAGTGTGTGCTCTCTGCTCTATGTTGAAAGAATATCATTTCTCTTTCTTTAGTAGCTAGGATTTTCATTGCAAAAATAAGATTAAACGATTGTTTATCATCTTAGATTGCATTTTAGGAATTGTATATCTACATCATGCGGTGAACCTGAAAGGAAAATTTCTTAAACAAGATCAACTGTAAAATTAATTTAATGAATCTAAAAACGCTTTGGAACCTAACGCACAACATTTAGAAGTCTAGGCTAGAGACGTATTCCGGCGTCGTAAAGCCTGGTAACGGTTGTTTTCATTGCTGGTTGGGTGATTCCTCCACTTTGAGACGACAAGTGCCAGTACGGACTTGTGCTCCCACGTACCATCGAGTATATATTGGGATACCACAATAGGCTATATCCTTTATCCATAGGAAGCTGTGTCTGCCACCCTATCGATCGCAATGCACTGAACACAGCATTCGGGAAGATTAACTGCCGTACCGTAAAAAGTATTCTGCAGTTTTGCGATTGGTTTAGTAATCCATCTATCTAGATTTCCAGAGTAGTCTCTTTCATTCCTTTTCAGACTCCTTAAAGGAAAAGGTCCATCTGAGCACTTGTCACTTCAAGCTCATTAAAAATTGAAGGCGACTAGAGTCATATTTTGTTTTTTCTCGACTCTTAAAAATTGAAAAAACAAGTTGTGTCAAAGCGTCTAAAATTTATTTTAATTGGAATAAACATCACCTTTCCTACGTTGGTCTTAGGTTGAGAAAAATGGAGTCCACCAACCAAGGATTTCCCCTTGGAGGAGATCCTAGTCCTTTCTCCTCTTGGGGAGATGTTGGTGCACCCCATATGGCCACATTGTCTTCCAGGATTGACAATCGGCCTGCCCGTATGGCTCTTCTCGACCTCTGGCGTTCAGAACACTGTGATTCCTGAGCAATCAAGTAAGCAACTAGACGATACCAAAGCCACCCCCCAACCTTCTACTTCGTCCGATTCTCCCTCTCCTCCTTCCTCTTCGCTTGATGAAGCTGTTAAAGCCAAAAATCAAGTAATTAAGAAGGAGAAGAAGGGGAAGGAGAAGAAAGAGAGGAAGAAGAAGGAGCCAAAGGCAAAAAGGGGCAACCAAGCATCATCTAGTGAAAATCCACACACTGCACTGTCAAAGCCTAAATCTCCATGTGTCATTTGCAAAGGAGATCACTATCATCGGGATTGTCCCTACATCCCTCGGATCTTAAGGGACTAGTCTCCTCGTTTGCACAATCCGGTGTCAACAACCTCTGATGATCATGTTGAAAGTACACCGTCAACTAGTGAAAGCGAAACGTCGGGACAGAAAAGGAAAAGTAAATTCCCTTGCAAACTGTGTGAAGGCGATCACGTCGTCCACCGTTGTCCCTTCTTAGACGAGGCTAAAAGAGTTTTGGACGACTGTCCGGTTTCACCGTTACGGCTTCCTCCTGGATATAAGAAACTCTTGCCAAGTCCATCACTAGTTGAAAATCTGACTGACACACCATTGTGGTCGGTCGAAGTGTCTATCATTGAAGATAAACCATCTGAATTCACACCAGACGAAATTCAAAAGGTCGAGGTGGCAGTTGACCCAGTATTGCCTTCAGAAGGTCCATCTTCAGATGATATAGTCACCGGAGAGAACAAGAATGACACCGTTCAAATTTTCTTTGTAAACACAGACTCCGATGAACATGGGGGCAGTCTACCCATTCCTTTACCGCAGGAAGGAAGTTTGTCAGAGTCCTATCCGACTATCTATTTGGTCCCACCTCCAAGCAACCTAGTTGTTTCCTTCGATTGGAATCTACTAGGCAGACCCAGCTAGTGTACCATTTCGAATCATTGCACAAATATACAGAATGGTCATGGCCGGTACCATCATAGATGGAGGGGCTTCTGTGAGTATCCTTTCCTCAACTACTTGGAAAGTGCTTGGTTCGTCATCGCTTTTGCCTGAAATGAGAAATCTAACAGGCTTTGACAAAGGAACCAGTCGACCGTTAGGGATCCTTCCCAATGTTCCAATAACATTGAGAAGGAAAACCGTTCACATGAACATAATGGTAGTCTAAGGACCCCTAGATTATAATCTACTCCTTGGACGCGACTATATTTATTGCATGGGAGCCATTGTCTCCTCGCTCTTTAGAGTAATGTGTTTTCCACATGAAGGAAGAGTGGTCAAGCTCGTAGACCAGCTTTCATTCCCCAGCTCACACATAGCAAATAGTCAAATACCATCCCTGAATGGTCTTTTCACGCAAGGAATGTCTCATCAATCCCCAGTCCGTCCACCTGATGAGCGCGAGTGATTCGGGAGGACATGACTGAAACCCAGGGGGCATGCACCCTGGTCTGTTTCGGCAGGAAAACCTTGGGCATAGGGTAGGTTCCTGCGGAGGATATATGACTGGTTTGATATGAGATTAGACCAGAATAAGATACCTCTGTCAGAAGGTAGGCCTTTCCCGATAGAACAAATGTTTTGTCTGCAAATTGAGGGGTAACCTGGAAAAGGTAGGCCTTTCCCGATAAAACAAATGTTTTGTCTGCAAATTGAGGGGTAACCTGGGAAACTCTACTTCACTATACCTGAGGGCATGCAAACCTTTTGGCATGCAAGCGAAGAGTGACCATTTATTTTTTAAATTTGTAGGTCCTCTAACCCTTTAAACTCATAGGATTGGTCGTTTCCTAACTTGCATAAAGAAAGGATGCGGGGCAAAGCTTTGTAAGGTGTAAGCTCCATAAAAAATGGCATCTTAGATGAGACATCCTTATTATACGGCTGGATCAAGTATTTTTTATGTGGAGTTCAAGCTCGTTAAAAATTAAACATAAGCAATGAGCAAATGTTTCCCCCAGAGTTTAAGCTCATTCATTAAAAATTGAACCAATTTCCAGTAAATAACCATCTTGAATGCATTATCATCAAACTTTGAGCCTTGGTCGTATTCTCATCATCACCTCCACTCTGTTTTGGCTGATCATTCACCTCCATTTGATTGTTTACCCTTTTTTAGGAATAGCTGCGAAGAGTGATCCTGTTAGCCATCCTTGTGACATTGCAGTGATTGGAAAATTCCAAACCTTACCTGGAATCAGTTGCTACCCAAATTTATCACTTGTTCCTCGAAAAATGAGTCTCCTTTAAGCTCTTTTCATCTGACTCGTAAAATATGAAAAGATTTCCGAGTAATTGGCCTCTCTAGCTCGTTAAAGTGACCGGAAGTGCTATCCCTCCTTTAGATTTTAATCTTTTTGGACCTGAGGGATTATTACACAAAAAGATCGAGTGCTTGTTTTGTTTGGCTCAATTAAATTACCAAAAATTCATCCCTTTTGTATTATTTTATACTTTTTCAGACTTAAGGGATTATATGACGAAAAAGGATTGTTGGAGTTTTCTTTACGTCCCTTTCGGACTCTCTAAAATTGAAAAGGACCGAGTTATCTTTGTCGTTAAACTCGTTAAAACCGAATAGCGACAAACTTGTCCATACAGACAAGAACGAGTTTCACTATCGCTAGGCTCATTAAAACATAGCGATGTGTTTGCCCGAAGGGAAAATTATAGAACAAGCATATGTTATCCTCCTCAAGCTTGACAAAAATAAAGAGGTACTGGTCAGCAATGACTGGGGAAAAATTGGGAAGAAAACTTGAAGAAACTTTATTGGTAGCAAGTCGCTCTTGAACATGACACTTTCACTCCGCATCCGAGTCGGGTTCGGTTGTTCCGTTCAGTGGTCATATCACCATTGGTCCATCACACCATCCACATTTGGGGTTAATGCTACCAATCCATCATGTTAGTGTCGCCGATATGTTCAAGAGAAGTCGCTCAGAGAATTCACCTGTGTCTCATCCACTGCAATACATTTACGCTCCATTCTTTCATGACCGCCACCATGAACCTTATATCATCAGATCGTTTTCACCTCCATTAAAATCATTTGCTCCATTCTGTGTCGTAGATGTGGGATTCATTAAGGCCCTCCTATGACGGATCGCTTCTTGTCGACATCAGCTCATTATCCAGGAAGTTGATCTAGGAACAACCCTTTCAGTACTTTGAAGCTTGCATGCCTCAATGGCAAGTTTCTCACTTCCAGCGATAGGTTTACATCAATGGCCTTCGACCGAAAGATTTTGCGTGGTGTTCGACACCAAGTCCCTTTTTCACACCACATGAATTGTACTATCGTACCTTGAGGATCATCATCATTATCGGTGATTCCTCTCGCGCCTGTTAACAGCGCACATCACTGGCTGGTAATCAGGCGATGTCTTTCCATGTTCGACTCCAGAACATCTCTCACATGGATCGGCTTGTACTTTGAGTGAAGATCGAATGAGATTGAAGACCCCAGATCTAGTTTCATCCATCCAAGCTGCGATATATATTTAGGAAAATAAAGACATCAAATGTACATCATTGCTGCACAGATAATCATCCAATCTAAGGGATGATGGCTCTACCACAATCATCAGTCTGCATAGACGATTGTCTGTCTTATGTACATGAAAATGAATTTATAAAGCTGAGCATGGGAATGCTCGCCTCAGCTAGATCATGAAAATATTATGAAGATAATGTATTGTATTGTATCTTATTATAGGTCGCCTTCCAGCTCAAAAAAACTTCGGATCCTCATGAAAAAACATTTCACCCGACATCAAAAGATTAATGACCTCATGCTTTAGGGGGCAACTGTTATAGACATTTTTGGGCACTGCAACCCCAATCAAACATGTCCATAAACCAAGGACTCCTAAGTCCCTAAAAGTGTTTTTCCATACCCTAAAAGAACAAGGTCAGCTGATTACATCATCTCCCAAAAGTTCTCCATGAAAAACTACTCAGAACTAGTCAAAACTGGACCATCTCACCTACTCCATGGTCAAAGTGCGATGCATCCCACCTAAATGCACACGGGAGGTGCGATGCATACTGAAAAGCCCTTCTATGGGGTGCGATGGGCGAGAGTGGACAAATGGCAGAGTCAATTTGCGAGGTGGATGATCATGGAATCTTCCAAAAACTTCTCCTGTGACACTTGCCTCTCTGAATTCGCCCAGGGATGAGTAAGAGATCATCAATCTCCAAGTGGAATCAAAAACTATCAAAGAGAGGACGCTAATCAAATCTCAGAAGCTGACTCACCTCCCTGCAAAGATCTATACATGGATCCCTCATCCCAGAGATCCAGAGGCTGGAATTTTGTATCTTGGAAGGAAGTGCTGCTAGTTTCTTGGTGTAACATCATAGTGTTGGGTGATCTAAGCTTTTCATGAGGTGAAGAAGGGCTTTCTTGCGGAGAGGATGACACTGGGTCAGAACAATTGGTTGTAATTCTCTTTGCTATTCTTGATATTAATAAAGCTATTCAAGTTTTCCTCCACATTCTTGTATGATTGATGATATATGCATTTGTGTGGTCAATATATATCTGGTCTTATATTGTTTATGATGGTAGATCTTTGTTCTTGGATAGTGTTATGCTGCTTTGATTCCACAGGTGCTCTTTGAAGCTGGGTAGATGAGGAAGCGAGTGGCAGAGATCTATCAGAAGGGAGAGGAATCAAGCAAGGAACCAAGTGCAAGACAAAGGTTGGTCTTCTTTGTTCCCCTCTTATCTACTTCTCATAAAGGAAAATGAAAGAAGTTTTAGTTTGTTTGTTTCTAAGATAGCTACTAGTCTTAGTGGGACTAGCAGCTCTACATAGACACTAGATTTCCCGATAACAGATGGGATAAATTTGACTATTTTGAGCTCTGCCCATGGTTTGTGGACCATGGTATTGTAAATGAAAAACCTATATAAAGGGTTGTCTTAGTAAGTCAAAGGCATTCAATTCATGCTATGTGATGTTACGGTTTAGAGTCTGAAATTGATATATATTTATGTATTTATGCAAAGGAGAAGGCTCCTGCACCTGTGTGCGTAAAGACCTTGGTAAGTCTGCAACTATGTGTACATGCCACTACAATTGCGTGCGTAGGGTCAAAAAGATTGCTTCTGTGAAGATTTGAGATAATAAAGAAGAATTTGGAACATATCTATGTCTTTTTATATGTTCATGTGGTTTTTATATTTTTGCATAATTAGGGTTAGATTTTGTATATTTTTTCTATAATTGCATTGTGAAGGCTCAAATATTATCTTATATGATGAATAATGCATGTTAGACTAGTTAGGCACATCTCACAAGTCTGTTAAGTAAGAAAACACTCTACGATAGTAACAATAATATTAATGGTTTTCGAAGGTCATATTAAGCCCTAAATTGAAATAAACCTTACAAGCACACTGCAAAGCCCCTCTGGATGTAGAAACCTAGTTCTAGCATCCCCCAATATTGCCTCGGGTGAGACCATGGTTTGCACTAAGTGGATCATTGCCGAAAGGGCCAGTAGTATAGGGTTTTGTTGGTTAGTGCAAACTAACTTTGAACCTAGTTCTAAGCCCCTAAAGCCAACACTATCTCTTAGAAAGGAAGGTGTTCTCTCTCTCCAATAGACTACTCCTTTGTAGTTGGTCCATGGTACTAGCGTCTGACATCTGCAACAACCTGTTACTATCTACCAAGCTACTGTGCATAATATGATTCATTTGATAACCCTATAGTTGAACCACTCTGCATCTGCGTTTTTGCTGACACTGCGCTGTGCCACCCTGCATTTCTCCCAAGACTGCCTATGCTGCATCTGATCTCATGTTGTTGTTGTTGCTACAATTACTACAACTAAGATCTGATCTACTGTCCTTGCAATTTACTTCAACAATTGTCCCTTGTGTATTTCACTGCAGCTATCCCTACTCTATCTATTGAGTATCTGACTACGCCAAACTATCTCTCAAAATCTTACTGCACCTTGTTGATACCTTGATCCTCCTGCTATTGAATATTGTGCGCTGCTTAAGAAAAGGTAATGATCCATGAGGAAACACATGTCTAATTTTCCGCCTCCTCAGACCCTACCTGAGCTTGCAAATATGAAGCCTCATGATCCTCCTCCATCTAGAGGTATAGTTGCTATTAGTGCAAACTCCTCCACCCTAGAGGCTAACTGATCCATATTTACCAAAGCTAGTATATGTTGCTTCCTCTTTATGTCCTTCTTTCTCTTGGGACACTAGGTGACATAGTGACCAAACTCACTATATCCAAAGCAATTGAACTCTGAAAGGTCCTTCCTCTTCTTCTCGCCTCCTTTTAATCTTTTTCCTTGGCTAGGACCTTTCTTCACCTTTCCCTTATTTGCATGGGATAAATTATCCTCTTCCTTTTCAGTCTTTGCCCCCTACTAATACTATTGGTAGTACCCTCGACAAGACTAAGCCTTAGCTCCTCTTGAGTGAATTCACTCCATAGGCATTCCTAATTTGTCCGTTTATCTCATCCTATAATTCCCTGAATGAAAGTTTCATACTCTTTGGAAAAACCATTTATAATGACCTACTCATGAGGATTTTCACCTACAAATACTAGCTCATCACATACATTATGAATTTTAGTGAGATAGGAGGTCACACATTCACCCTTCTACATCTTTGTGGCCCTCAGTTTCTCCCTTAGAATCATTTTACGATTCTCTGATGGAACCTGGTATAACTTCACAACGACCTCCCACATGTCCTTTTCCTTATTCTTCTCAGCAATATGTGGGATGATATGATCATGAACCCCATCTAGGACCATCCTCTTAGCTTTGACCATATCCTTCTTGTAGACAAGATACTGGATATGATCCATCAGATCAACCATAATTGTTGTGATGAACTCCTTCAGACCATGATCATCCAATAGGAATAACATCCTTCCCTTCCAGAAACCAAAGTTAGAATCTTCGTCAAGTTTATCTTTACCTCGAAGACCTTATGCGACCATTTTGTGAAACTCAAAGAATATGGAGACTAGATCTGGAAATATTCTTCTCCTTCCGACTCACACTTTCTTCTACTACTCGCACTCCTTGAGGAATGCATAGATCTACCTTCGTATGTAATTCTCCAAGAAATGGCACACAAACTATAACTTGTGCAAATTGAACTAGCCAGTCTAGAAAGTTTGGCTTGTTGTAATTGGAAAATTCAGATCTCCTTCTGGAAACTAGAAACAATATGAGAAAACTAGAAACTTTCCTTCAGTTTCCTTTTCTCTTCATTCTCCTACACAGATCTATAGCTGAAACCCTCACTGCAAAACTTTTGTGCCTAGATCTATGATCTAAAATCTATAAACTTAAAGATTTTTAACAATTTGCAAGTTAAATTTATATGTGTTTTGTGTAGAGGATTGGTATACTAAACACATAAATAGGTAAATTTTAATGACAATTTACATCCAAACAGAGACAAAATAAACATATTTGAAACAAAGATCACAACCATGGGTTTGAAAGGTAATTACATTGTAAGCACTAGTTCTATAAATTGTCTCAATGAAACTCAATATGATAAAAAAAGAATAGAACTTTTACACATTAGAGTTATTTCAAAAATTACCAAGATAGACACATTGTTTGATAGTGGTTCGCAAGCAAATATTATCTCAGAAGACATTGTCAAGAAGTTGAATTTAGAAGCCATTCCTTACCAAAGTTGAGGTCACGGGCTGTGGCCATGGTCTGGGCTAAGGCCTAGCCATTGGGACCCCTCTTACATTCCTATGGTGATAGGGTGGCCAGGGGCTAGGGAATAACCCGACCCCCCCTCCCCCAATGGTGCATTAATAAAAGTTTAAGTATCATTTGTTGCCCATATCAATCAAGAAACAATGTAGGTGGGCTGATGGAGGGCTTGGCTGGCATGTGGTAGGTCTTCCGTTTGAACCTGGTGGAGGAAGGTTGGCCTCAACCATAATTTTACATGGCCAATAGGAGGCCACATGGAAGCTAGGGATTGGCCCATGTGGCAACTCCTAATTGGTCCACCCAATGACCCCTTGAACCAAAAAAAACACACTGAATCGAACCAATAAAAACATCCCACTTGTCCTCATCCCATTGGTTTATGGGAGGCATAGTCACCTTGCCCAATCATTTCCTAGTGAACGTACGAACTGCTAACTGGGCATCCCTGCAAACTCATTTTAAATTTTTTTAGTTGTTTAGCAAATCGATCAGAGCACGATATCGGGAGCATACTATATCAATTTTGCGTGAAACAAGTTGCGTTGGATTCATATTGTTGTGATCTATAAAATCATATAGGTTTCAAGCATTTTTTAGAACTTTGAATTTTGAATTATGTTCAACAATAATGCATCCTACTACAAATTCACTTCATTTTCTTTACCTATTTTGGAGGCAACAAGTTAGACTCCTGAAACATCTTATCACATGAATTAGAAGCCTCAATGAAATGAGATTTCAAATTTGATTCGTATAATTGAAAGGTTTCAGATTCCTCACCAATGATCATTAACAGTGCAAAGTTATGACTAGCATTAACAATGCTCTTCATTTGTCCCGCATTTACAAGAGATGCATTCAACTTCTTTTTGTATGATCTAACAATGTACTCAATCCCATTTTTGAATAAATTATATCGTTTCTCATGGAAATGAAAAACAACTCTCTTATCATATAGATACGATCTTCCCAAAACAATACCACATATATCAATTGGAATTACATTAAGCTCCACCTCATCTACAAAGTTTGCGGTGATTGCAAATTTTAGTTTACATCTTTTTGTCACATGCAATTTTGCAATGTCACATATCCAACCTAGAGGATAAGGTTTTTGATGAGGAATGGTTTCTAAATTCAACTTCTTTACAATGTCTTATGAGATAATAGTTTCTTGTGAACCACTATCAAACTGTGCTTCTATCTTGGTATGTTTTGAAATAACTCTAATGTGGAAAAGCTTTATTCGTTTTTTTCATATTGAGTTTCAGTGAGAAAATTTGAATAACTAGTACTTGCAATTCCTTACCTTTCAAACCCATGACTATGATATTTGTTTCCTCCCCGAAATCAAAACCTAAATCTTGTTGTGTAGTTGCATTTGGCTTCTCTTTCTCCTTGTTTTTAAATTTTTTGGGTCTCATCTCTCGATGAAGTTTCCATCAATGATCTTCATCATGGCCCTCTTTGGAACAATGTTTTCATGTAAGTCTTTCTTTCTCCATATTGATAGCAGCAATATTCTTTTTTTTTTGCCCTTTGAACTTACCCTTTCCTTTTTCTCAAGACTCAAAGGAACTCCCACTAGTTTCTTTAGAAACATTTTTCCCTCTTGCCTCTAAATGAGTTTCTTTTACACAAAATTCATCTAGTTTTTTAGAGTTAAACATGTGAATTGTGTGTCTAAAATAACTATTCAATCCTGCAATGTATTTGAGCAAAGTATCTTTAGAAGACAAATCTATAACCAAAATCAAAGATCTTTTTCTAAATTCTTGAGTATAATATTGCACATTTTTCCCCTTAGCTTTCCTAAATTTTTGCCAATCCATAATATATTTCTGCATGTATGCTAATGGATAAAATTTCCTTCTTATTGGAACAACAAAATCATTCCAAGAGGAATAAACCTTACCATGTTTCTTCATGTCTTCTTGAGTTTTGGCTTCCGACCAAATTAGTGTTTCACCTTCCAATGTAAGAGAGTAGAGATGAATCTTGGTTTCATCATCTTTGATTCTTTGTATCCTACAATAAAATTCAATATGACGAACCCAATTATCCAATCTCTCTGCATTTAACTCTCCATTGTACATAGGAAATTCAAACTTAATATTAATCTTAAGCAAAGGATTTTTACCATGACCCCTTGGGGAATTTGGAGGTGTTTGTGAAAGGGTAGAATAAGTTGAATATGAGGATGAGAGTGGAGGTGAAGGTGGTCGTTTGTCACCATTCCCTCCATTCCCTTTTGGAGGCTTGTCTCCTTTTCCTCCATCTCATTTTGGCAGCTTAGAGATCTCTCCATTCAATCTGGAATTCCTCTCCTCATAAATAACCTTAACCATCTCAAGCATCTCAAACAATAATTTTTCGAAAGCTTTCTCATCTTCAAAATTCTCTTTAGGATCTTCTTCATGTGCCATGACTATTGAAGCTTGAGGTGTGTTTGTTGTTCTTGAAACAATTTGAGATATTGGCTCCACAAGTTCTGCTTCTCCTCTTTTGAGCTTCAACCTTGTACAGATCAAAAAACACTTGCAAACAAACCAAACCTTCACAATAACCTATTTATCTGATACCAAAATGATATGAAATGTGTAAACTTAAATATTTTTAAAAATTTTCAAGTTAAATTTATATGTGTTTTGGGTAGAGGATTAGTTTACTAAACACATAAACAATTAAATTTTAACCACAATTTACAGTCAAATAAAGACAAAATAGATATATCTGAAACATATAACATAAAGCATGATAAAGGAGTTCACTCCTCTACTAGGCTACATCTCCTGGTCCAGCTTCTAGTGTAGGGCCTCTTTCATTAAAATTCTCAAAAGTGTGTTTAGATGCTTTTATGTAGCTAAAACAACAAAACTAATGTCTCCAATGGATACAACACTGTCAAGAACCCCCATTTTGGTTTTTTCTGCACCTCATTTTTCCAAAACTTGAGTAAGTTATGATTGTCTCCAATTTTTCCCAAATTCTACAGCTAATCATCCTCCAATTTTGCATAAACCTGGCTTTAGTGCCCCAAACCCAGAACCAACACACAATTTTGGCTTACACTCCCACCTGATGAGAGAAACTGTAAGATGCTTAGTTTGCTCACTAAGGCCCTAGTTCCAAAAATGATGGTTGCGTGGCATGCATATGACCGCATAGGAGTCTGATATTCTCGGGTTAACTTCAAGACCTTTTTCCACTTTGGTAAGGTCACATGGGTGTACATGTTTCCTGGGGCTGGTCTCTTAGGGGTTGGCCCCCTCTGCACCCGTGCTCGTAGTTTTATGGTCGTTATATGGACATGGGGTTGGCCCCTTTAACTTTCTCCTCCAGTCTTTTGTGCTGGCTCCAGTGTATTGTTTGGGTCGCAGACTGTGGCCCTGGGCCTACCTAAGGCCTAGCCCTTAGGCCCCGCCTACGGTCCCGTGGCACTGGGGTGGCCAGGGGCTAGGGCTTAGCCCAACCCCTTCCCCTAATGACACATTAATGAAAGTTTAAATAGCATTTGTCGCCCATATCAATCAAGAAACAATGTAGGAAGGACGATAAAGGGCTTGGATAGCATGAGGTACGTATCACGTTCGAACCTTGCAGATAAATTTTGGCCTCAACCATAATTTTACATGGAAAATAGGAGGCCACCTGGTAGCCAAGAATTGGCCTATGTGGCAACTCCTGATTGGTGCACCCAATCACCCCTTGAACCAATAACAATACACCAAATCAAACTAATAAAAACATGCCACTTTTCCTCATCCCATTGGATGATGGGAGGTACAGTAACCCTGCCCAATCATTGCCCAGTCAGTACACGGACTGCTGACTAGGCATCCCTGCAAACTCATTTTTTAAATTTTTAGCTGTTTAGAAAATGGATCAGAACATGATATCGGGAGCATACGATATTGGTTTTGAGTGAAACAAGTTTTGCTAGATTCATATTGTTGTGATCTATCCAATAATATAGGTTTCGAGAATTTTTGAGTACTTTGAATTTTGAGCGCTAAATTGATCCTGTGGATCACTCCTCCCCATTGGAAGCTTTTGGACCTCCAAAATATCTTTATTAGTCAACAAATAGATGAGGGTACATCTCCCTCACCCTTTTAGTCTCAATCCACTAAAATTTGCTTGAATTTGTTAGATTTTCATGAAAGTACATTACTTTCCTTGATTTTGGAGTCCTTGACTTTATGTTAAAGGTGAGCTCTTGTTGCAATTTTCCAAGATATGCAGAACATAAATCTACCCTTGAAGGAATCTGAAAATTCCCACCTTATTCTTCAATCAATGGAAATGTAAACAATTTCAAGTTCATTTCACCTTGAACAATGTTGTCATAACGATGCTTAGCATGTCTAGCCTTACATTTGGCTCGAATCTTTACCAAATGTGATCGCCATCGCCATGCACCATCCTTCTTCAAAGCCAAAATATTATGAAACCCACAAGAAGATATTTTGGGACCAATATCTTCTTTCTTAAATAACCTTTGCATTTTCTTTTTGACTTCTACATGCTTTAACACTGACATCTTTTTCACACCAATGTTCAACAATGATGCATCCTGCTGCAAATTCACTTCATTTTGTTTACATCTTTTAGGGGGAAACATGTTCGACTCCTAAAATATCTTATCATACCGTGGATTAGGAACGTCAATGAAATCATATTTAAAGTTTTATTCATGTCCTTGCAAGGTTTCAAATTCCTCAGCATCTTCATGTTTGATCATTAACAATGCAAAGCTCTGACTAGCATTAACAATCCTATTCATTTGTCTCGCATTTACAAGAGATGAATTCAACTTCTTGTTGTGTTCTATAACAATGTGCTCAATCCCTTTTTTACACAAATTATATTTGTTCTCATGGAAATTAAAACTATCTCTCCTATCATATAGATATGGGTTTCCAAAAAAAACCACATATACCAATTGGAATTATATCGAGCTCTACCTCATCTAAAAATTTTGCAGTGATTGCAAATTCTAGTTTACATATTTTTGTCACATGCAATTTTGCATTTTCACATATCAAACCTAGAGGATAATTTTTTGGATGAGGAATGGATTCTAAATTCAACTTCTTGACAATGTCTTCTGAGATAATATTTGCTTGTGAACCACCATCAAACAATGTGTCTATCTTGGTAATTTTTGAAATAACTCTAATGTGGAAAAACTCTATTCTTTTTTTATCATATTGAGTTTCATTGAGACAATTTATAGAACCAGTACTTGCAATGTAATTACCTTTCAAACCCATGGTTGTGATCTTTGTTTCATCCTCAGAATCAGAACTTAAATCTTGTTGTGTAGTTGCAGTTGTCTTCTCTTTATCCTTGTTTTTTAAATTTTTGGGTCTTAGCTTTGGATGAAGTTTCTAGTAATGATATTCATCATGGCCCTCTTTGGAACAGTTTTTGCATGTTATTTTTTATTTATCCATCTTGATGGAATAATTCTTCTTTCCTTTTCCTTTGAACTTTCCCTTTCCTTTTTCTCTAAACTCAAAGGAACTATCACTAGCTTCTTCATAAACATTTTTCCCTCTTGCCTCTAAATGAGTTGCTTGTACACAAACTTCATCTAGTTTTGTAGAATTAAACATGATAATTGTGTGTCTCAAATAACTATTCAATCCTCCAATGTATTTGAGCAAAGTATCTTTAGAAGACAAATCTATAACCAAAATCAAAGCTCTTTTTCTAAATTCTTGAGTATAATATTGCACATTTTTCCCCTTAGCTTGCATAAAGTTTTTCCAATCCATAATAGATTTCTGCATGTGTAGGAATTTACAGGGTAAGTTCCACAGAAAGAATACCAAAAGGACACCGCTCACAACCAGATCTCAAATCAATACACCAGTATTTTTGACGTGGTTAAAACCCTCAGAGTGCAAGGAGGGAAACAGTCCACGGCCTGTCCCAACGTGGGTACTACAGGCAATTTATTAATCAAAGAATGAAAATTTACATAAGCTTCTCTCATGCACGGATTACCCGAACAATGACCCTCCATGCGCTTTAAATAGAACTCATGGACCAATCGGGTGTCAAGCCACGGATCAAGTGTCGGTAATACCGAGGTGAGAGTGAACCGTCGATCACTACATATCGTGACCGTCAGATTGTAAGTTACAAAATGTACAACGGTAAAGAAACACACTTTACCTAACTCTAACCTAACTCTATACTAGACCAAGTTGAACTTAACTATATCCTATGTGTCGGAATATCCTAACATCCCCCCTTAAGAACAACTTGGGATAGGATTGAAGGATTTACAAATATGACACAATAGGAGAAGGAAGGAGGCACTAGAGCCTATCCCCCCTTAGTGACAACTTCCTGAACTCCAAGCATATATCGAAGTTTAGTGAACTTCGCCTCTGTGAGAGCCTTTGTGAAGATGTCTGCAACCTGATCATCTGTTGGACAATATTGCACTTCAAGAACATGGTCATGAATGAGCTTTCTGATGAAGTGCATGTGTAGTTCAATGTGTTTGCTGCGCTGATGCTGGACTGGATCTTTGCATAGTTGAATGGCACTTTGATTATCACACCAAAGTGTGGTTGGATGCTGCTGTTCAAAGCCAAACTCTGATAGGATCTGACGAAGCCACAAGGCTTCCTTACTAGCTTCCACGGCACCACGATACTCTGCTTCTGCTGACGAAAGAGAAATGGCAGCCTGTTTCTTACAAGCCCATGTAATAGGTCCTGAACCAAGAGTGAAGACATAACCGGCAGTAGACTTCCGATCATCAGGGTCACCAGCCCAATCAGAATCAGTGAAACCAACTAACAGAGGAGCTGCTTTGGCACTGTAATGAATCCCAAACTGTACTGTACCTCGAACATAACGAAGTATTCTTTTAGCTGCTTTCCAATGACTTTCACGGGGGTTTTGCATAAAACGAGCAACAAGGCCAACAACAAAGGAAAGATCAGGACGAGTATGGGTTAAATACAAGAGTTTTCCGACAAGTTGACGGTATAAGGTAGCATCAACTTCAGGAGAAGTACAAGAGACTGAAAGTTTGACTCCAGACTGAAAGGGAGAAGGGGCTGGCTTACAGTCTTCCATGTGAAAATGACGAAGAATATCACAAGCATACTTGGACTGGGAAAGGAAAATACCCTCTTGGGATTGCAAGACTTGAAGACCGAGAAAATAGTGTAAGTGTCCTAAGTCTGTCATTTCAAATTTCTTTTTAAGGCTGGACTTCACATGGTTTATAAGGTTGGGATCACTACCAGTAAGAATAAGATCATCAACATAAAGAACAAGGATGATAAGAGAGTTGCCCACTTTCTTGGTGTAGACAGTATTGTCAGAATGACACCTAGAAAAGCCAGATTCTAAAAGAAAGCTATCCATTTTGGCATACCAAGCCCGAGGAGCTTGCTTGAGGCCATAAAGGGATTTCTTAAGTCGACAAACAAGGCTGGAGTCTGTTTGTATGAAGCCAATGGGTTTTTCCATATAGATTTCTTCCTGCAAGTCCCCATGCAAGAAGGCAGATTTAACATCCATCTGATGGACTTCCCATTTTAAAGAGGCAGCAAGGGAAAGAACAAGGCGGATAGAGTTCATTTTGGCAACAGGGGAGAAGGTTTCAGTGTAGTCAATGCCTTCAACCTGTGAAAAGCCCTTAGCAACGAGACGAGCTTTATGTTTATCAACTTTCCCATCTGGTCCATACTTGGTTCTGTAAACCCATTTACATCTAACAAGTTTGCGTCCCTTTGGTAGAGGAACAAGATCCCATGTATCATTTGTCATTAATGAATGATATTCTTCATTCATAGCTGCTTCCCAATGTGGATGGCCTGAAGCTTCTGCAAAAGTGTCAGGATCATGATTTACTGGAGCTTGAGCCAGTAAAGAAGAGGCTCTTTCAAACTGAGAACGTGTACGTCGCTGATCTGTAGGATCACCGGCAAGATCACCTGCTGCATCCCGAGTAGCACGGACCCATCTTGGAAGTTGAGGATCCTGAGAGGTGGGGGAGGATTATCATCCTCGCTTTCATCATCTGAAGAAGAAAGGTTTTCAAAAGTAGAAGAGATAGGAAGAGGTGGCACATCCGTCGGACTAGGCTCGCAGGCCGATTTATTTTCATCAAATTTTACATCTCTTCTAATGATAACATTTTTGGACTTAAATGGAATAAGTCTATAACCTTTTACATCTTCAGAATATCCAACAAAAGTACATTTCTCACTCTTAGGTTCTAAAGCTTTATGCTTTTCATCTGGAATATGGGCCCATGCTTCACTTCCAAACACACGAAAGTGACTTACATCTGGTTTAATGGAACTCCAAGCTTCTTCTGGAGTGATATTCTCTAGAACCTTAGTAGGAGTGCGATTGATTATATAATTTGCACAATTAATTGCTTCGGCCCAAAAACTAAGACTGAGTCCTTTAGATTGCAGCATACAATTAGCCATTTCCTTTAAGGTGCGATTTTTCCTTTCAGCTACACCATTTTGTTGTGGAGTGTATGGAACAGTATGTTGCATTTGAATTCCATTTTCGGTGCAAAAGTTGATGAATGTGTTTTTAACATATTCTCCACCATTATCAGTTCTTAGCTTAAGAATTTGATGTCCAGATTGTTTTTCAACAAAGGCTTTGAAGGCCAAAAAAGTGTTAAATACTTCGCTCTTGAGTTTTAAGAAGTATACCCAAGTGCGTCTGGAGAAATCATCAATGAAAGTTAAGAAGTACTTGCAACCAGAGAATGAAGCAACAGGAAGAGGACCACATAAATCACTGTGCACAAGCTGTAAAGGGGCTGAGGCGTGCCAAGAGGCACGTTTGTCAAAACTGTCCCGATGATGTTTTCCGAGTACACATCCGGAACAAACACCATCTCTGCAAGATACCATAGGAAGACCTGTCACCATATTTTCTTTACATAGATGCTGAAGGGAGCGATAGTTTAAGTGACCAAATCGCTCATGCCAAAGTTTGCTCACTTCATCATTATGAGCAACAAATACTGAGGGAAGATTGGATGACCCAAAGTTGTGAAACTTATACAACCTTTTGGAATCATCAGCAAGACCAGTAGCTAGAATCTGTTTAGGATCTTTTAGATCCTTGATTACAACATCATGAGGTGAAAATTCAACAATTTTACCTTCACCTGAGTGAGTTATCTGATAGACAGATAGAAGGTTGCAGGATAAGGTTGGAACACATAATACATCATTAAACTGACCATTGTCTAGATGAACAGTTCCAGTCCCTACAACATTAAGAGATCTATCATCACCAATATATATATTTTTGGTGTTACAATCATTTAAAGAAGAAAACATGGCTTGGTTTTTGGCCATGTGACAAGAGGCTCCAGAATCAATGAGCCACTCATGAGAATGAGAAGAAGAAGAAGATACATTTAATGCATAACTAGACTGAGATGATTGACAATGAGATGCAGAAAGTGCCATTCCGGAAGTTGAAGTTGAAGTAGGCTCCACATGGATGTTATGTTTCTTCATTGCGGCTTCCAAGGCTTCCATCTTCTTAAAGCATTTAGATTCTAAGTGGCCATCTCGATTACAAAAGTTACAATGTCTATCAGTCTTCTTCCATTTGTTTTTATTGGTCTTATCATTTTGCTGAAATGATCTTTCATTTTGAGGCTGAGATGGTTTAGGACCATTCTTTTGAGGATATGACTTCTTAGGATTCTTTGAATTTGGTTGCTGCTGGGCGGCTAACGCTTTCGTGGAAGAGTTTCCAAGATTAAGAAGACCAAGGTGTAAGAGTTTTTCTTGTTCTCTTATTAAGGAATCACAAAAGGAGTCAAAGGAAGGGGCCTTGTAGTCTTGTCCTTGACAAATGAAAGCTTCCCTTGTAGAATGGAAAGTGGAAACAAATACAGAGTAGGCTGGTCCCAACTTAGTAAGGATGGAATAAATAAGGTTACCATCTTCTTTCTTAACTTTAACACCTTCCAAGAGATATCTAAGGGTCTTGAATTTGGACAAGAAATCTTCAATGCAAGAAAAATTATTAGGATCCAAAGTAAGCAGCTCATTTTCAAGTTGATGGGCTCTAATTTCATTTTTAATCCCAAAAACTTTAGCAAGTTTTTCTAATGCTTCATGAGGAGTCTCAAGTCCTGCAATGTGGAATCTAAGATCAGGAGAAATAGACATCCCTATCAAACCACGTGCTTGATCTTGTCTATTTTCCCATTTTGCCGCCTTGTCTTCATCTTTTGGTTTCTTCTCTTGGTTTGTGGCTATTCTGAAGAGACCTTTACTTCTAAGTAAATCTTCCATGTATTCTACCCATTGGAAGTAGTTAGTGCTGTCAAGAATGACTTGGCATGGACTTTCCATTTTTTTTAAAAAACTGAAGCTGAAGATGCTGAAAGTAAGTGTTCCAACGGATAGATCTCGAAAAAATAGGCGGTTTTAAAAAAAACGGCTCTGAAAAAGGCTTCCGGATGAAGAAGTTATGGCTTTTTGAAAAAAACTTGTTGACGTTGCCGGCAAAGTGCGCGAATGTGCGGGAATGAAAAAATCCGCCCCCACAAAATGGAGACTTGAACCCAAGACCTCTACTCTCTTAAAATAGCTTTGAACCAATTGATCTATACAAAAAATTTGAGAGAGAGAGAGAGAGAGAGAGAGAGGGGGGGGGGGGGGGGGCCCTTGGTCAAGGAAAGCTCTTTTTCCCTACAAAACACAAAACACAAAACCCAACACGAATATGCAAAGAAAAACGAACCTTGCGGCTCGAAGTTAGCTTTAGCCAAAAAACTAGAAATTTTAAAAAAAAATCTCAAAGTTAGCTTTAGCCGAAAAACTAAATATTTTTCTCAATGTTTCTGATTTTCCGAGATCACACTAAGGTGCAGGGAAAAGAGCATACGCATGAGAAAAATCCTTCCTTTCTGTTTCTGATTTGCCCAGATCGCACAGAGTCGCAGGGCAAAGAGCATACGCAGAAATGAAAGGTATAGATCCGGTTAAAAAAAAGGCTAAATAAACTGAGACCGAAATAAGCAGAGAGAAAATAATAGTAAACTGCAAAAGAAACACTGTATACCTCCCGATCTGAAAAATGACGCAGCTAGGGCTACCGGAAACCTTTTCGCGTGAAATGAAAGGGGTTCCTCACTGGAACAGATGCTCCGAACGCAACAGAGCAGTCCTCTCGGCCTGAAAGCAGTCAGAAACAGCAGATCTAGGAAACGACAGCCGCATGCAGTTCTACCGGCTTCAGATTTGGATCACCAACGGACGCGGCCCTCAAATAGCTCCGATACCATGTAGAAATTTACAGGGTAAGTTCCACAGAAAGAATACCAAAAGGACACCGCTCACAACCAGATCTCAAATCAATACACCAGTATTTTTGACGTGGTTAAAACCCTCAGAGTGCAAGGAGGGAAACAGTCCACGGCCTGTCCCAATGTGGGTACTACAGGCAATTTATTAATCAAAGAATGAAAATTTACATAAGCTTCTCTCATGCACGGATTACCCAAACAATGACCCTCCATGCGCTTTAAATAGAACTCATGGACCAATCGGGTGTCAAGCCACGGATCAAGTGTCGGTAATACCGAGGTGAGAGTGAACCGTCGGATCACTACATATCGTGACCGTCGGATTGTAAGTTACAAAATGTACAACGGTAAAGAAACACACTTTACCTAACTCTATACTAGACCAAGTTGAACTTAACTATATCCTATGTGTCGGAATATCCTAACAGCATGTATGCTAATGGATGAAATTTCCTTCTTATTGGAACAACAAAATAATTCCAAGAGGATAAAACCTTACCATGTTTCTTCATGTCCTCTTGAGTTTTGGCTTCCCACCAAATTAGTGCTGCACCTTCCAATCTAAGAGAAGAGAGATGAATCTTAGTTTCATCATTTTTTATTCTTTGTATCCTGCAATAAAATTCAATATGACGAACCCAATTATCCAATCTCTCTACATTTAACTCTCCATTGTACATAGGAAATTAAAACTTAATATCAATCTTAAGCAAAGGATTTTTACCATGACCCCTTGGGGAATTTGGAGGTGTTTGTGAAAGGGTAGAAGAAGTTGAAGATGAGGATGAGGATGGAGGTGAAGGTGGTGGTTTGTCACCATTCCCTATATTCCCTTTTCAAGGCGTGTCTCCTTTTCCTCCATCTATTTTGGTGGCTTAGAGCTCTGTCCATTCAATCTAGAATTCCTCTCCTCATAAATAACCTTAACCATCTCAAGCATCTCAAAGAATAATTTTTCAAAAGTTTTCTCATCTTGAAAATTCTCTTTAAGATCTTCTTCATGTATCATGACTATTGAAGCTTGAGGTGTATTTTTTCTCCTTGAAACAATTTGAGATATTGACTCCACAAGTTCTCCTTCTCCTCTTTTAGGCATCAAAAAACACTTGCAAACAAATCAAACCTTCACAATAACCTATTTCTCTGATACCAAAATGATCTGAAATGTGTAAACTTAAATATTTTTAACAATTTGCAAGTTAGATTTATATGTGTTTTGGGTAGATTATTTTACTAAAGACATAAACAAGTAAATTTTAACCATAATTTATAGCCAAATATAGACAAAATAGGTATATCTGAAACACATAACACAAAGCATGATAAAGGAGTTCACTCCTCCACTGGGCTACATCTCCTGGTCTAGCTTCCAATGTAGGGCCTCTTTCATTAAAATTCTCAAAAGTGTGTTTATATGATTTTATGTAGCTCAAACAACAAAATTGATGTCTCCAATGGATACAACACTGTCCAGAACCCCCATTTTGGTTTTTTCTGCACCTCATTTTTCCAAAACTTGAGTAAGTTATGATTGTTTCCAGTTTTTCCCAAATTCTACAGCTAATCATCCTCCAATTTTTCCTAAACCTGGCTTGAGCACCCCAAACCAGAACCAACACACAATTTTGGCTTACACCCACCCGACAGGAGAAATTGTAGGACTGTTAGTCTGTTGATTAAGCCCCAAGTTCCAAAAATGATGGTCGCATGGCACGCATATGACCGCATAGGGGTCTAATATTCTCGAGACTAACTTCAAGCCCCTTTTCCACTGCAGTAAGGTCACATGGGTTCACATGTGTCCTAGGGATGGTCTCCTAGGGGTTGGCCCCCTCTGCACCATCGCTCCTAGTTTTATGGTCGCCATATGGACATGGGGTTGGCCCCTTTAAATTTCACGTCCGGTCTTTTGCACTGGCTCCAGTATATCGTTTGGGTCACAGGCTATGGCCCTAGGCCTGGCTAAGGCCTAACCCTTCGGCCCCACCTATGTTGTCATGGCACTAGGGTGGCCAGGGGCTAGGGCTTGGCCCAACCCCCTCCCCTAATGACACATTAATGAAAGTTTAACTAGCATTTGTCACCCATATCAATCAAGAAACAACGTAGGAAGGATGATCGACGGCTTCACTAGCATGAGGTAGTTCTCACATTAGAATCTTGTAGAGGAAGTTTGACCTCAACCATAATTTTACATGGAAAATAGAAGGCCACCTGGTAGCCAGGGATTGGCCTACGTGGCAACTCTTGATTTGTGCACCCAATCACCCCTTGAACCAATGAAAAGCCACCATATCGAACCAATAAAGACATGCAACTTTTTCTCATCTTATTGGCTGATGGGAGGCAGAGTCACCCTGCATAATCATTGCCCAGTTAGCGTATGGCCTACTCACTGGGTATCCCTGCAAACTCATTTTTTAAAATTTTAGTTGTTTAGCAAATTGATCAGAACATGATATCGGGAGCATATGATATCGATTTTGAGTGAAACAAGTTGTGCTAGATTCATATCATCGTGATATATCCAATACTATAGGTTTCAGGCATTTTTTAGCACTTTGAATTTTTAGCACTAAATTGATCCCTTGGATCACTCCTCCCCATTGGAAGCTTTTGGACCTCCAAAATATCTTTATCAATCAACAAATAGATGAGGGTGCATCTCCCTCACCCTTTTAGTCTTAATCCACTGAACTTTGCTTGAATTTGTTACTTTGAGATTTTCATGAAAGTACACCACATTCCTTGATTTTGGAGTCCTTGACTTTATGTTAAAGATGAACACTTGTTGCAATTTTCCAAGATATGCATAACATAAATCTACCCTTGAAGGAATCAAAACATTCCCACCTTATTCTTCAAGCAATGGAAACTTAAACAATTTCAAGTTCCTTTCACCTTGAACAATGTTGTCATAACGATGCTTAGCATGTCTAGCTTTGCACTTGGCTTGAATCTTTATGAAATGTGATCACCATTGCCATGCACTATCCTTCTTCAAAGCCAAAACATTATGAAACCCACAAGAAGATATTTTGGGACCAATGTCATCTTTCTCAAATAACCTTTGCATTTTCTTTTTGACTTCTACATTCTTTAACACTGACATATTTTTCACACCAATGTTCAACAATGATGCATCTTACTGCAAATTCACTTCATTTTGTTTACCCCTTTTAGGAGGAAACATGTTAGAATCCTGAAATATCTTATCATATTGTGGATTAGGAACCTCAATGAAATTAGATTTAAAGTTTGATTCATGTCCTTGAAAGTTTTTATATTCCTCAACATCTTCATGTTTGATCATTAACAATGCAAAGTTATGACTAGCAGTAATAGTACTATTCATTTGTCCTGCATTTACAAGAGATGAATTCAACTTCTTCTTGTGTGCTATAACAATGTGCTCAATCCCATTTTTACACAGATTATATTTGTTCTCATGGAAATGGAAGCTAGTTCTCCTATCATATAGATATGGGCTTCAAAAAAAAAAAACACACATATATCAAATGGAATTACATCAAGCTCTACCTCATCTAAAAGTTTGCAGTGATTGCAAATTTCAGTTTACATTTTTTTGTCACATGCAATTTTACATTGTCGCATATCGAACCTAGAGGATAAGGTTTTGGATGAGGAATGGTTTTTAAATTCAACTTCTTGACAATATCTTCTGAGATAATATTTGGTTGTGAACCGCTATCAAACAATGTGTCTGTCTTGGTAATTTTTGAAATAACTCTAACGTGGAAAAGCTCTATTCTTGTTTTTTCATATTGAGTTTCATTGAGACAATTTGTAGAACTAGTACTTGCAATTTAATTACCTTTCAAACCCATGGTTGAGATCTTTGTTTCATCCTCAGAATCAAAACTTAAATCTTGTTGTGTAGTTGCAGTTGTTTTCTCTTTCTCCTTGTTTTTAAACTTTTTGGGTCTCACCTTTGGATGAAGTTTCTAGTAATGATATTCATCATGGCCCTCTTTAGAATAGTCTTTGCATGTTATTTTTTATTTATCCATCTTGATGGCATCATTCTTCTTTCCTTATCCTTTGAACTTACCCTTTCCTTTTTCTCCAGACTAAAAGGAACTCTCACTATTTTCTTGAGAAATATTTTTCCCTCTTGCCTCTAAATGAGTTTCCTATACACAAACTTCATCTAGTTTTGTAGGGTTAAACATGAGAATTGTGTGTCTCAAATAACTATGCAATCCTCCAATGTATTTGAGAAAAGTATCTTGAGAAGACAAATCTATACCCAAAATCAAAGCTCCTCTTCTAAATTATTGAGTATAAGATTTCATATTTTTCCCCTTAGCTTGCCTAAATTTTTGCAAATCCATAATAGGTTTCTGCATGTATGTTAATGCATAAAATTTCCTTCTTATTGCAACAAAAAAAACATTCCAAGAGGATAAAACCTTACCATGTTTCTTCATGTCCTCTTGAGTTTTGGCTTCCCACCAATTTATTGTTGCACCTTCCAATCTAAGAGAAGCAAGATGAATCTTGGTTTCATCATCTTTGATTCTTTGTATCCTGCAATACACTTCAATCTGATGAACCCAATTATCCAATCCCTCTACATTTACCTCTCCATTGTACATAGACAATTAAAAATTAATATCAAGCTTAAGAAAAGGAGTTTTACCATGACCCCTTGGGGCATTTAGAGGTGTTTGTGAAAGGGTAGAAGAAGTTGAAGATGAGGATGAAGGTGGTGGTTTGTCACCATTCCTTCTATTCCCTATTGGAGGCTTGTCTCCTTTTCCTCCATCTCCTTTTGGAGTCTTAGAACTCTCTCTATACACTCTCTAATTCCTCTCCTCATAAAGAACTTTAACCATCTCAAACATCTAAAAGAATGGTTTTCTGAAAGTTTTCTCATCTTCAAACATCTCTTCGGGATATTCTTCATGTGCCATGACTATTGAAGGTTGAGGTATGTTTGTTCTCCTTGAAAAAATTTGAGATCTTGGCTCCGCAAGTTATCATTCTCCTCTTTCTAGCTTCAACCTTGTAAGCATCTGAAAACACTTGCAAACAAATCGAACCTTCACAATAACATGTTGCTCTGATACCGAAATGATCTGAAATGTGTAGACTTGAAGATTTTTAACAATTTGCAATTTAAATTATATGTGTTTTGGGTAGAGGATAAGTTTACTAAACACATAAATAAGTAAATTTAACCATAATTTACATCCAAACAAAGACAAAATAAGTATATCTGAAACACATAACACAAAGTGTGATAAATTAGTTCACCCCTCTCCTGGGTTACATTTATTGGTCCACCTTCCAATGCAGGGCCTCTTTCATTAAAATTCACAAAAGTGTATTTACATGCTTTTACATAGTTTAAACAGAAAAATGATGTCTCTAATGGATCTAGCACTGTCAAAACCCCCATTTTGATTCTTTTTTCACCTCATTTAGCCAAAACTTGAGTAAGTTATGATTATTTCCAGTTTTTCCCAAATTCTACAACTAATCATACTCCAATTCGGACAAAACCTGGCTTGAGCACCCCAAACCTAGAAGTGGAACGCAATTATAGGCTACACTCCCACATGATGAGTGAAATTGTAGGATGGTTAGTCTACTCATTAAGCCCCTAGTTCTGAAAATCATCATCACGTGGCACGCATATGACTGCATAGGGAGCCAATATTCTCAATCCTAACTCTGGGTCCCTTTTATGATACGGTAAGGTCATATGGGAGAACATGTGTCTTAGGGATGGTCCCCTAGGGGTTGGCCCCATCCACACACACGCTCCTGGTTTTGTGGCCTCCATACGGCCTTGGGGCTGGCCCCTTTAACTTCCGCCTCTGGTCTTTTGCGTTGGCTCCATTGTATGGTTTGGGTCACGGACTGTGGTCATGGCCCAGACTAAGGAGTAGCCCTTGGCCCCCTTCCTGTAGTCCCGTGGTGCTGGGGTGGCTAGGGGATAGGGCTTAACCCAACCCCCCCTCCCCCAATGGCACATTAATGAAAGTTGAAGTATCATTTATCGCCCATATCAGTCAAGAAAAAATGTAGGCAAGCTAGTGGAGGGCTTGGTTGGCATGTGGTAGGTCTCAATTTCGAACCTTGCATAGGTATTTTGGTCTCAACAATAATTTTACATGGATAATAGGAGGCCATGTGGTAGCCAAAGATTTTTCAACATGGGAACTACTGATTCATCCAACCAATCACCCCTTGAACTAATAAAAAGCCACCAAATCGAACCAATAAAAACATGCCACTTGCCCTCATCCCATTGGATGATGGGAGGCATAGTCATCTTGCTCAATCATTGCCCAATCAGTGTACGGACTGCTGACTGGGCATCCCTGCAAAATCATTTTTTAAATTTTTAGTTATTTAGCAAATTGATCAGAACATGATATCTAGAGCATATGATATCAATTTTGAGTGAAATGAGTTGTGTTGGATTCAAATCGTCGAGATATATCCAATCATACAACTTTCGAGAATTTTTTAACACTTTGAATTTTGAACACTAAATTATCCCTTGGATCAATCTACTCAATGAATCAATTGATTTTTTCATCAGAACTACTTCTCAAAAAATCCATTACTTGCTAGAATTTTTCTCTGGGAAAATCAAACTTTCCATGCACTCTTCCTCTCGAAATCGATTTTTCCCTAGAAATTTGCACTACCTGGCTCACCTGCACAGATCTAGAGAAAATTTTCTGAGATCTCCCTTTGATAAAAAACAATTTTTCTTCTCTCACTTCTGAGCCTCTCGTCTGATATTTAATGCTCTGATACCAAGTGAAAATTCCTTGATTGAAATTACTAGATATTATTCTCTTAAGTGTTAGCAATTGAATTGTCTATGACATTTAACAAATAATTCACAATTACAACCTTCACCATAAAAATATGTTGCAGAAATAAAATTAGGGACTAAGAAATAGATGCAGACACAAAAAAAACCGACACAAATTGTTTTGGACTAATAGTCCTTGGAAAAATCCTAAAAGGAAAACTGGTGCAACAAATGAGGGCTTATTTTATTATTATGCAACAAATTATGAGTATAATAATATGGATTCCCAACTAGAAATCCTCTAGAAAATATCTAGGAAAAATAATTAGGAGAAAATATTCTCCCTCTGCAAAATAATTTAGCCTTTGTCTCGCTTGTTCTCAATTCCCTTTGGTATCTTGCACTTCTATCCTGATGCAAGTTATACAACCATGAATCTATCTCCAACTAGGTCAGCTAGCCTACCTCTCACTAAAATAAAAAATAAAAAAAAATTTGCCTTCTGGACTCAAATCTGACCTCTGGCAACTAAATCAATCCTTCCCTGACAACTTGCTCAACTGGAATAACTAACTTGCACTACCTGGATTACCTTCTCCATAGAATAATTCGACCTCCCTTTTCTTCCCTATTCGACACTAGAAAATTCTCTAGAATTATCCTCTATTTCTCCCTCAATCACTAATGATCTCCTTCTAACTGAAATTCTTCTTCCCTTCTAAATCACTGGAACTGGATAAGTCAATATACCAGGGTAACTCACTCCCCTCTTGCGTATTTCTCTATCCCATCGAATTGCTCTTATAATATCTTGATGAAGCACCATCAACCTTGATTAGGTCCTCAACAACAACTAATATCATCTCAAAATTTATTCATGTCATTTTCTGGAAGTCTCTAGAGAAATAGTCGATTTCCTTAATTCCACTTTAATTAACCAATTTTCATAAGTTAGACTTAGGAAATATTTAAATGATAGCTAAGTAATAATTAAGGAATTTCACAAGCTTATCTCAAAAAACCTTTTCTGGGTTTTGGAGATCTCATGTTCATTAGTCTCTTAGACACAAATACAGACTAGAACACCTATTCGAGGCTACCATAATCTAACAACCAAAATCTAGCAAGATTATTGAAGGGTGCCTAGAAAATATCATTTTGTAGAATATTTATATAATTGCATGTGGTTTATTTTAATTTCTAGAGTCATTATTTGTCCAAATTGAGTTTTGGAACAAGTTACATGATCAAGGTTCACATATTAATGCAACCATATGGTTTTGATGCTCTTTTGACTCTTATTTGATGGTCATAATCACTTATGTTTTTTTTGAAGGTCAATAAGCATGTTGTAGCTATTTTGGATACATGAAGTAAATATGTTCTGAGAATGGGTTTGAATGACCAGATTGAAGAACTAGTTGAAGCAGAGTATGGAAAACAATATGACAAAAAAAAAAAGATTTAAATGATTTTTTTTACGGTGACAATGATTGTGGCATTGAAAATTTACGCAGGTTGAGATGATGGTATAGGTTGTGATGATGACAAGAGATTGCAGAGAATGATTTTCCTTTAGACTCAGTGATACATAATGGTTGTGGTTCTAGTTTAAAAATGAGATGAAATATAGGTCCAAAAGGAAGTTGAAGAAGGAGGTGGGTTCCTCCACTGAGGATGGAGCCTCAATCAGTTTGGAACTTAGAGAAGGTTGGAGCTTCAATAAGGTTGTAGCATACAATGAGTAGTTTCTTGGATTTTTCTAGGTTGGTGACTGAACAGGTTGTATCTTACTGCAAGTGGAATCTTGAATTATCTTTGCGGTAGTTTCCTCCATTAGGTCGGAGATTACAAATTGATGTAATGAATTTAAGAGTGAGAAGAAGAATATTGGTGGTTTTCTACCATATTTTAGTTTAAAGTAAACCCCAAGAAAGGTTGACTCCATTGATCCAATAAGGTGAGGTTCACCAATGAACCCAATGTTCCAGTACTCCCTCATAAACTTAGCTTAGAGGAAAAAAAAAATCAAACAACTCATAGCTTACCCCCTTAATTTTTATTATTATTAAAAACAAAGTACACCAACACTCCTTGAAGATGCCTAAAAAACTATCACAATCAACGTTGATTAAATATAATCAATGTAGTCATTCATATTGCAAAGTCACAATCAAACAATCAACTAGACAATATGGTCCAATCGGGCAACCAACTAAACAACAAAGTAGCAGCCATAGGAAGTGTCAATCCATAAATATAATGTTTTTCATCATGACAAAACCTCCCATTCCCCCACTTAAACAAAATTGAAGGAGAAGAAAAACATGAATCTTAATAAATAACATATCAAAACTCAATTGAAGAATACAACAATTGACACCTTAGTTGAAAATATCAGTTGAATGTCATGTTAGGTGGATCATTATTCAACCACTCATGAGGTAATGAATGAGTGAGAGGAATGATGTATGATTGCAAATTCAATGATAAATAATGATATGTGGGCCTGAAGCATCTATTCAAATGATGCCACAAACATTTATTAGTTTCAACCATAATCAATGCTAATAGTCAGATTTCTCAATCACCCTTTCACATCTCTTTTGCAATAATCTGAATGTAGAGCTACTACGTGGCCAAGAATTCCAATTTCTAGGTAATTTCCTCTAATTATTATGAGGATGTTGATATTATTCAATTCAAGTTCTATATACTCAAATATAGGTGTAAAAATACTTTAATTAATAATTATGCCATCAATTTGTTCATTACAGTCAACAGGGGGCTATTCTTCTAGCAACTTAGTTTGAGTTTCTCTTGCAATAAATGACTTCTTTCATTTCAAAAAGGTTGTATGTTAATAATGAAGTAGCCATAACAAAAACATATCCAAGGAATTCTCTAGATGTCTACACTTTAGGGGCAATAGTGACAAAAATTCCTTGACCATAATTCTCAAGTCCTCCTTTGGTATAGTGTAGTTTGTGTAACACCCCCTCCCACATGTACCTAATCTGTAACTGGTTTGCCAGGGTAAACATGAGACAGAATTATTATGACATGAAACAACCTCCAAGCTTCAGTTATGGAAGTGGGGCAAACAACTAGGACTTATTGACTGCAAACTGAAATCCTACAGGGCTTACATGACACTTAGAGGGAAAAGAACCCATCGGGTGACCAAACCCTAAGATAAACTTCTTTTTCAATGACCTAATACCCTAAATGCATGCATAAGACTCCATGAGTGTGGTTTTGACCCTCCAACCACATGAAAAAGATTGTCTGAGTGTGGTTGTGACCCAAAATCCTCAATTTGATGCTTGTACTTCTGAGATCTGAGCCACAATTCTAGGTCATCCTCTAGACCACTAACCAAAACTTCCTGAGACTTTCCAGAATGATAAAATACTTGAAGATAAAGCTAATAAGACACAAATTGATCAAGGAATTGACATGACTAGGCCTAACCATGACATTCATTTTGTCAAACATATGATGAACATGTAATCTACAGGTCAAGAATGCATATCTGAACATAGGGGTCTAAAAATTATCTAAGAATCACCAAGAAGGTCTAATTGCCTCTCATAATAGTTGAAATACCACTTTTTAGCTCTTGCATTCATTAACCATCACATACTTATCAAATCTTGAACAATACATAGCTAGATTACATTGTGAATCCATGTTTATAACCAACATATAACCAGATTACTAACCATGAAATAAAAACCATCAAATCACCATAATAACAACAACAAATTCTCATAGAATACAATAGGAAAATAACTGTTATTAATTGATGCAAAATCCAACCAAGTCAGGGACTTCCATGTACCACCTGACCATATATTGAGCTAAATGAAATCTTTCTTTCAGCCAATAACCCTCATTCCATATCCTAAGAATAAATGTGGGTACTCAAGACATAAACAACTAGGGATTCCCAAATATTAAACCATCTCCACCCTTAGGCTACCATGATCTCACAAAAACTAGTCAAGATATCACAAAGCCAAAACAAGCACATAAACAATCAGGGATTCCTAAAGATTAAACCACCTCCATCCTCAAGCTATCGCGATCCCTAGAAAACCAATTAAGAGATCACTAAGCCAAAAAAGAGATTGGATGCCTTAGATTTTCTTCACGAATACGTTGAGGAAATTTCCTACCTCCACAAAGATGTCAAGAGAATCCTGAAGATTAAACCACCTACACCCTCAACCCTTGGGAATTTTCCTTAGACCACCTCACCTGGTTCTAAAGCCTTCTAAAATTCCAAAGCTCAACAAAAAAAAGATTCTCATCACACCATGGATATATGGAAATGGAAAAACAAGGCTGAAACCATAGTCACACCTAGAAAAACCCATGCCAATGACGACAAAAGAACCAAATACACAAATGTATCTACCATGCATTCGCAAACCAGCTAGGAAATCCTACATGCAACCTATTACCTACAAGTGTTCCTTTTGAAGTTTCTTGATCCAAACATTCCTTGCTTGTCTTTTTCTTTCCTTTTTCTTCGCATGTCCTTCCTTTCCCTCATTTCTTCAATGCTAGAATGACCCAAGAATGCTCTAGGTGTGAAATAGTATGAGAGGATAGAGAGAGTTCCAAAATTTAACTGACAAAAGCTGTGAACTGATTGTCAGAAGCCTTCTTATCATTGAGGCCTCTATTTTCTTTGATTTGATCTATTTTCCTTAAATTTTCCTCTCATGCAAATATGTGACCCTTCATCTCCATTTTCTCTCATTTTCATTTATTTTCATAAATACATAACAATTAATGCCTCTTTTCCTTTTCCAATTTCTTTTCTATCTTCCTTAGCCATAATAAACCAAAAGTGATACCCACTAGTTTTCTTTGACCAACTTTCAACTCGGAATACATGTCCCATGACCTTGATCTTATTTTTCCTTCATTAAATTTACTACATGAAATTTTAACTCGAGGATGTTACAAACCACTCCCCCTTAGGGGGACACTATCCTCAGTGTTCAATGACACCTATGACTAACAAGACTACTGAAAACCAAAACATATTTCCTATGGATCTTTATAACTTAGCTCAATGCAGTATTTATAATGAACAACTTGCTGAAAAGAAAAACCAACATGGTAAACATGACAACATGACAACTATACTACTTATTGGATCTTTATAACACAACTCATTGTGGTATTTATAATCCTATTTATACATAAACATATACATATACCAAAACTCCTTTTCCTTAACCAATAAATAATGAAGGATATAAATCCCATGTCTTATCAACCATCTCCCATGTAGCTTCATCAGGCCCAAAGTGATTCCATGACACTTTATCTTGCTTGATTGCTCTATTCCATAGCATAAGTTGTTTCTGTTGTAATATGCATTGAGGTTCCAACTGAAATTCTCCTTTTGGCTCCACCTATATTACACGCTAGTAAGTCACATGATCAATATCCTTCACATATCTTTTAAGCAATGGAAAACGGAAACCATCATGGAATTTCACTATTAGAGGAAGTGAAAGTCTGTAGGCTACTGGTTTAATCCTATCAAGGATTTCAAAAGGCCCACAATACTGAAGTTCCAACTTAGCACATGACCCAATCCTCAAGGAGATATTTTTGGGATTGATGCACAAGTATACATGCTCCCCAACTTGAAACTCCTTAAATACCCTGTGTTGATCTTCATAACTATTATGTTTATTCCATGCTGCCTTTATATTCTTCTTGATAACCTGCATTTCCTATTCCATCTCTGCGAACATCTCTGGTCCAATCAACACCCTGTTCATTGGATCACTCCTATTGATGGGAGTATTACAACTCCACCCATAAAGTGCTTTAAACAAACCCATCTTCAAATGTTCCTAATACCAATTATTGCAAGCAGACTCTACTAGTGGAAGATACTCCTCCCACCTCCTATTTTGATGCATAAAATACATCCTTAGCATGTCCTGAATAATCCTATTAACCTTCTTTGTCTATCCATCTATTTGTGGATGATAAGATGTGTTGAAAGCCAACTTTGTACCCAAACCTACAAACAACTTGTTATGGCCTAAATCTACCTCAGGCTGAGAAAGGCAAGATCTAGGGTAATATCAAACAAAGCTTAACATAGTAGCTAGCCCTACCAGGTTGGGAGAGGGCTCTATCCTTGTCAATCTCAGAAAATATGGCCAATGAAGCTTGAGATGACTGATGTAATGACTGATTTTAGGCTAGGTATGTGTACAAAGGTGTTTGATTGAATTTAAGATAGGTTTGTTGGCTCAATTGTGAAAGGCAGATTTGGGTGCGGGGAATGGACACAACTTTGCAGCGATCTCTATGGGGCGAGGTAGGAAAATAGTTTAGCACTTCAAATTTGAGTGAGATGGAGAGATTTTAGACTGGTGAGAAGTTGGATAGGGCATGAAAGACTCAGGGATCCTCTTCAACAGCTGAAAACATAAATAACTAAACAAACCCTAGGTAGAGCACTGCAATTTCAATGTATTCTAACTTTATCCCTATTTGATTTAGTTAAGATGAAGCAAAGAGAGATAATGGCATACATAAATCACATGTAAAACTTTCAATTACAAAAGAAAAGAAAATACCAAATCAAGATTCCACAAGAATCCCATAAAGTGCTGCAAACCCTGGTCAATTCCTTTGCCAAACTACTAAAAATGAATGTACAATAATGCTCAAAGCATTCACAAGAGTCCAACCTTTCTCAATGACTGAAAAAATACTAGATATAGGCATCAAACAACTCATGCTAGGCTTTAGGGGTTGAGTTCATGAGTTTAGGATCTATTTCAACAAGATCTAAACCAAGAACTGAAAGGTAGGCAGTGGAATAGCATGCCTCTAAAACCGAGGAAACTGATTCATTCAGCTGCAAACTATTTTTTCATGATGAATCTACCTCTGTGAGTGAAAATTTAGCATAATTACATCAAAATCCATCAAGTCACATTAAATTACATCATGAGTTTAACTATTAGAAAGAGAAAAGTCAAACTGTGAAGAAACTAGGCGAAAAACAAAGTTTTTTGGCCAAAATGAGCAAATTTCATCCTATGCACCGCGCTGATTTCCCTATGCATAACGCCTTTTTGCATCTGATTTCGGAGGCATTCCCATGCACAAAATTTGCTCCAAGTGGGCTTGTTGGAAAGGTAAGCTTGTCTACTTTCCAAAACAAGTGGAATTTCGGAATTTGGCCTCCATTTTCCCATCCAAAATTGAGTTCTCCCAACACTGCTTCCTGTGTGTCCAAAAAGGGGCAGAAAGGTCATTTTTGAGGTGTTTTTGACCCTTTTGGAAGCTCAAAACCTGTCAAAATTTCTTGGCCATGTGAAGGAATTCATATTTTTCCATGAAAAATCCAAAAATTCTGAGTTTTCCTCAAAAGGAGGTCTCTAGAAAAAGCGCGCGCCAAGTGGCAACATTGGGCAGAAAAACTTGTTTTTTAAGCCAGAAATTTCAAAATTGCAAAAAGTTTCCAAAATTTCTTTAAATTTGGGCTGAGTGTTCCTCATCAGGTGCTGTGTTGGGCTAAGGAAGCCTCAACCAAGATCTGTTGTCTATTTTTCTCTTTTCTCTTCCTCATGACTTTCTTCAATTTGGCCTTCAAATTCCTAATTCTTGCTTTGCACACCATATTTCTTGACAAGTAGTGGTATGCCATGTTCCTCAACATGTTTTTCTCATTGTTGGCCTTCTCTAGCATCCTTTCTAGGTGCATGTTTGTCCTCTCAATCCAATATTCATGATCAGCTTGAATTTCTTACTCAAGTGTGGTTAATTTGATTTTCCTCCTCTTGGTAGCTTGCTGGTTTGCCCTTATGTTTTGGAGCTCCATGATGGTTTGTTGATCTTCTCGCTGTTTGTTCCTCTGCTCAAATAATTAATGATCCACTTGGCTCTTTCCAGGTTGAGAGACAAATGTTGAATTCCATCTTGCTGCTCCTAAATGATCTCTTTAAGCTCTGAGCTTTGTGAGCACAAATCAGTGTCCTCATCCTGAATGAGGATGAAATCTATCTCATGACCTTCTGAAGGTCCCTCATCCTCCAAGGGATGCTTACCCTTATCCTGTACTTGCTCTGCTGATGGAGGAAATGAGACCCCTTCCACCCCGGGTGGAGACAGTACTCATTTTGCTGCTGCAAACAACCTTCTAGTGCCCTTTTGATATGTGACAAACACTGGCACACTAGCGGTTTGTGTCTCATGAATCTCCTGCTGATGTGAAGGGCCTCTCGCCTCATGAAAAACTGCTGGGGGTACTTGAGGACCTGTAAAGACCTCATGTGCAATGAATCCTCCCATGAGATGTTCAGTAAACCAAGCTGATACAAGACCACAATTTTGATTAGTGCAAAATGATACATGTTGTTATACTGCTGCTGAGGAGGCTTCTTTTGCACTAAGGTGGTCATCTTCTCAATGTTCCGGCAAATGAAATAAGGGAGGTTCAAAATCCTCACCCTAGTAAAGTGCATCAACAATCTGATATGATAGGCATACAAACGAGAAAATCTACCCTCACAGCTGAAATATTTAATTATGAGTTTCATCAAGGGAGCATATGTGTCCTGAAGATACTTGAAAGGAAAAACTCTACTGATATGTCTTTGAAAACCAGCCTTGATGTAAGGCTCATAATGATCTCTATCTATTAGCTGCCCCTTATTCCATTACTCACCAACATTTGGAATGCCGATTGCTTGAGCAATAGTCTCAGGTGTCAAGGTGAATGTCACACCTACCAAAGTGACTTGGCCATTATGAAGATGGAGCACAAATAATCTGGCCAGCTCATAATGGTACTTGACACTCTCCACCATCTCATAGAACTGATAACAAGATTGGTGTTGAAAGCATGTGACAGCAAGAGGACAAGCCAACAGCTCAGCAAGTGAAGTAGGCTCCTCCTGGTTATGTTTTCCACCCTTGTGAGGCCTCCTTGGTGCATGCATTTCTCTAGAAGAATCACTTACTGTCTCCTCATCTCTGTCATAGGAAGAATCTGACTCCATGTTTGCCAATGTTTGATTTTTCTTAGATGAGTATGAAGAGATTTTATGGTGTCTTTAGGTTTTTGCTGCCAAGGATATGAATGCATGAGGGACCATGGAGGGAGTGTGCATGAGGGATTTAGGAATGTTGCTGACAGGTTTTTGAGGAATAGAAGGGTTTAGGGGATGATTTTTAGAGTTTGGGAATAGCAATTAGGGTTTGGGATAATGGGATTAGGGATTTAGGGTTAGTTGTTTAGGGATATGAGAAATATGGCATGGGTAGATGAGAATGTAAAGAGAGGGAGAAAATGAAGAGAGGGAATGAGGGAATGAAGGAGTGAGGGAGTGGGAAATGCTTAGGAGTGGAATTAGCAACAAGAAATACAATTTATAAACCCTATGCAATTGTTTTTGACAAAAAATTGCAAGGAGGTAGGGTTTCAATTTTTTCCCATTAAATCACCATAAGCACCAAGATAAACTCATTCATTGGTCATGGAGGAATGTTAACTTACTTGGACAAGTGAGGATTTAGCAATTTTTCAATTTTGGAAGAGGTTGTGAGTGAAATCGGCCTTGTAGCCCTATGCGTTGTGCCCTTTCAATGCGTCACACCCATTATGGATTTACACTGCAGAACATTGCCCAATGCGCTGCACTCTATGAGTGCGCCGTGCTCCAACCCCAACGCGTCGCGCCTGCATTTCTTACCCTCCAAACACAAAATCACTCCTTTGGCTCTTGGAAACACAAATGACTTGCTCTCTTTCTCTTTTGGCATGCAAATGAATCTTCTAAACATGAAAAATAGTTTATATACATATAGTTTTGATTTTTCATTTACAAAAACCCACTCTTCTAATGTTTGCTTTTGACTTGCTTTTAAAACTTTGTTTTTGGGCAGTTTGCTTTATTTTTGCCTTTGATGGACTGAATGCTTTGAATTTTTGTTTTCTTTGCAGGTGGTGAAGCTGCAGAGGCTTGGCAAGGTGACCAGGGCTGCCTTTGAAGTTATTACATATGGAAAAAATGAAATTACATCAAATTTGTACATGAAAACATAAAAAACTCTGTTTTTCCTCAAAACAGGGTTTTGAGGAAAAATCAATCACTGAGCATGTGATTATGGAAATTATTGTTGCTGAAACTTTATTTGACCTCCTCATGCACCTGCTGACCATTATTGAGTGTTTTGAATACCTTATTGATGAAACCATAGACCTAATGAGACCTAAAACCCTGACAATAACTTTTATAAATTTAAAGACAAAAATTGATTGTAGATGATCTAGATGTATGAAAATGAGCCAGCAGGTAAAGGACATGAGGGAAAATATATAATATACCACTACCATTAGATAATCCATGACCCTAATGGAATGCAGTTGATCGAGTGAGACACCTAACATGCAATGCAACAAGAGAATTTGATCACTGATGGAGGGATGAAGATACCGACACTAACATTGGCTCCAATGGGGATGGTAGCTCCTTGGAGGTGCCAAGAACTACAGACCTCTAGAAAGCAGACAGTGCCTTCTTCCATTGGGCTATGGATTCAATAACTTCAACAAACCAAAACCAATATTTGACTCAATTTCAGGACTGAAATCTGACTCAAAACTGACTCAATTTCAAGACTAAAATCCGACTCAGACTGACTCAAACAATCCAAACCAAAACTAAAATCAAACCTTCAGTTTTATAGCCTTCACTTTGGGCCCCAAACTGAATGAGTGATTACAGTACACACTTGCAATGAAGGAAATAAAATGGTATATATAGTGATACATATGACAGCAAAAGATATTTCAAAGATGGTATTGTTTCAGCAGCCGACCATTGACCAGCCCACCAGGACAATCTTCTCCATCCATTTCTTTCAGCAAGAAAGAATTCTAACCTCGGTATGCAGCGATTTTGAAAGGTCCTTTCCATAGATTCTCGAACTTGTCGTGTTTCCCTTTATCTTTGTTTCGGGCATCCCATTTCAGCACTATGTCTTCAATTTGAAACTTGTTTTCCTTTGCCTTTCAATCATATATCTTTTTTATTCTCTCTTGTAGCTTGAAGGTATTCTGAAAAACCTCCTCTCTAGTCTGTTGTAAATGGATCATTTGATTGATTCTCCACTGCAAATGATCTTCCTCACTACCAGCTTCTTGCAGAAGTTTAACAACCGGAACTACGAGAGATGTAGGAAAAACCGTGTCCACACCATACATGATCTCGAAAGGGGACATGCCTATTGACTTTTTTTGACTCACTCTATCTGCCCATAGCGCATTGACCAATTTCTTATGCTAGCTCTTCTTGTTTGTTTCCAATAGCTTTTTGATGATGTTGACTAAAGATTTATTCGAGGATTCTGCCAAACCATTACCTTGTGGATAGTATGTAGTTGAGTGGCCCAAGGTAATTTGATATTTATTACAAAAATCAATCATATTTTTAGATTTAAAAGCTGATGCATTATCTGTAATCAGCTTATTAGGACAACCAAAACGAGACAAAATATTGTTATGAAGAAACTGAATTATTACCGTATCAGTGGCTTGCCGAGTAGGAATCGCCTCTATCCATTTAGTGAAGTAGTCTGTCACTATAAGGATCCATTTATGCTGTGGTGATGAAGTAGGATGGATCTCACCAATAAAATCTAAACCCCACTACTGAAAAGGAGTGCTTACTTCAACCGGTTTGAGTGGTAAAGGCTGTAATTTTCTCTTACCTTGAAAAATCTGACATTCATGGCAGCTTGTAACAGTTTTGTACACATCAGAAAAGAAAGTTGGCCAATAATATCCCACTCTCAAAATTTTATTGGCTATTGTCTTCTAAAATAGATGACCTCCACAATCTCCTTTGTGAAAATCATCTATGACCTGTTTTTCTTCTACTTCAACCAAACAATTCAACATGACACCACCGGGATCTTTCCAATAGAGTGCATTATTCATTATACAAAACTTTACAGCCTTTAATTTCAGGGTCCTACTTTTGTTTTTAGCCAATCTGGGTGGCGGTGAAAGATGTTGGAGCACATAAACAATATCTGAGTACCAAGGTGAAAGTAAAAACATTTCAGCCACCTGAACAAGAGAACTTTCCTCATTGTCTTCGGACATAGTAGCAATGAGATTTATGTCCAAGGCATGCAAATTAGATTCCGCCATCAGTTTGGCCAACCCCTGTCCTTTGATGAGCTTCATTGGTTTGATCTCCACATCATATTCTAACAAAGCAGTGATCCATTTGCCTCGTCTCCTTTCTGGATCTGTTTGCACTAAGACATCTTTAACGGTAGTGTTAGGAACATAGGCACGGATATGAGAATGTATAATATAAACTCTGAAATCTTTCAATGCCTTTACCAAAGCAAGGGCTTTCTTTTCAATAATATTGTACTTTAAAGCTGCATCTCTTATCGTTCTGCTAAAAAAAGCAATTGGTTTCTCAATCTAGTCCCTTTTTTGCATTAAGACTGCTGCAATAGTATGATCCGAAGCAAGTGAAAACAAAATAAAATCTTGGGAATAATCTAGGCTGATCAAAATTGGAGCTGAAGAGAGGGCTAGATTTACCAAATTAAAAGACTTGATGGCTTCCTTGGTCCACTTCACAACACTATCTTTCTTTAACATGTTTGTGATCTCCCTCAAATGTTCTGCGAGATTTGGCACAAAACAACGTAAGAAATTCATCTTACCGTTAAATGACTGAATCTCCTTTTTACTTCATGGAAAATCAATTTTCTGAATGGCCTCCACTCGAGATGGATCAATGCAGATGCCCTCCTTGGATATGATATGACTGAGAAGCTTGCCTTCATCCATGGCAAACAAGCTTTTATTTGGATTGAGGGATATGCCATACTTTCTACACCGCTGAAATACAATATTCAAATGATAAAAGTTCTCTTCATTTGAATTAGAAAAAACTGTCAAATCATCAAGATAAACAACTAAAAATACATCTTTCTCATTTGCAAATGCAATATGCATAGCCCGCTGAAAGGTTGCACCTGCATTCTTCAATCCGAAAGGCATCTTGGCGTAATGGAAAGTTCCCCACGGAGTGGTGAACGCTATTTTGTCTCTATCGTCCTCATGGACCAGAATTTGGTTATAACCAGAATAACCATCGAGTAGCGACATGTGAGATGCTCCAGCAACTTGCTGAAGTATGTGATCCATCTTGGGCAATGGATAGTTATCTTTCAAAGATACTTTATTCAGATTTCTGAAATCAATACATAATCAAATCTCACCTGTTTTCTTGCGCACGAGCACCAAATTAGAAATCCAATCTAAAAATCTTATGGGAACGTTTATACCATTTTTGTATAATCGATTCACTTCTTTCTCTATTGAGGTTAGTAGTTTTGGATTTATCCTTCTTAGCTTCTATCAAAAAGGCTTTTGATTTGGCTTGATCGGGATGATGTGCTAAATTATACTCTTATCATATGCCTTCAAATCTGAATAGTCCCAAGAAAATACATCAGTAAATGAAGATAATAAACTAATGTATTTTTCCTTTAGCTGTGGAGGCAAAGCCTTTGATAAGTTGACCATTTTGGGATTTTCTGTTGATCCAATGTTTACATCTTCAACTCCTTTCTCGGTGGGTGTCAAGATTGGTTTTCGGGCTACATCATCTTGATCAAACAACTCCTCTAAAGGTATTAGACCTTTAGGAATGACATTGTCCTTGATCTGCAAAACTTTCATCTGATTTACTTCCATATCTACTTCACCATCATCATTTTCTCCATCTATAGAAGTGTCTTTGTATTTGCCTTCATTTTGTAGAAATTCCTCAATCTCTTTATCATCTTGAAACACCTGCCAATATCTTTGGTTATTTGGGACAACAGGGCGATGTTTCACATGAATTTCAAACTTATTGTTTGAATTCATCGGAATCTTCAAATTACTTATAGCTATTGCAAGTGAATCTGCAATAACATTCCGAACACGAGGGACACATGTCAAAGTGTAATCTGGAAACATTCTCAAAATATCTAGCACCGCATTTCGATAAGCTCGCATGCAAGGATGCTTAGCTTGGTGTTCACCTTTCACTTGCTTGATAACTAACTTGGAGTCACCATATACTGAAATTCTTTTAGCATTTAACTTCTTAAGGATTTTTAGACTAGCAATTAAAGCTTCATATTCAGCCTCATTATTTGAACAATCAAAAGCCAATTTATACAAACATACCCTTACATTACTTGGCACTTTGTTTGGAAGAAATGCAGGGCTGTGTATCCAAATGCCAATTCCAGCACCTTCTCTTCCTATCGTGCCATCAAAGTCCATGCTCCACAACCCAGTCTCATCTTCCAAATGCTGAAATTCATTTTTCTCTTCTTCTTTTGCTTGCTGTCCATCAACTTTTTGCTGCTGTCGGAAGGCTGATTGCTCAGCAATACTATCAAGCTTTCGTCTTTCTTGATCTAGTACAGCTCTGAAATTTTCAGTGATCTCTAGAATATGTTCTACTTCAACTACTTGACTATTTACATCATTAAGACTATCAGAATATAAAACAAAAGATTTCAAATCAGTATGTACATAGTTGATTGGATGATTTAGAGGTTTCTCCTTGCTAGTGATCATGTACTTCATTTTTTTCTCCTGGTATAATTTCCTCAACTGACCAAACACGAGAATAGTAGCATAGGATAAATCAAGATGCAATGTCCCTTTGAATTTTGCTCCCCAAGATCTGGAAAGAAGCATGCCAAATCTAGGAGGAATATCCACCACAGCTATATCCATCAAAACATTCTTCTCCGGGATCTGATCTAAAGTGACAACCAAATCTTTAATAAGCCCAATGCATCTGACCCTACCAAAATCAAAGGAATATAGATCATGGTACTTGCGAGTGATATCTAGACCCAATTTTTCCATGATTTCTTTAGGCAAGAGATTATGAGAGGCTCTGGAATAGAACATGGCATTGTGCAATACAAAATCATGCAGTCTAAGGCTGATGTAAAATGGAGCTACATCACTGTCCTTAGACTGGCCTTCTAATGCTGGCCTAAAGATAAGTTCGAGCTGATCATCCTCCACATTTACCATATCAGATAATGGATCCAAATTAAAAATCTTAGACACCTGACCTTTATAGTTGTTGTTTTTCATTAATTCAGTCAAAGGAATTGACACTTTTAACTTAGCAATTTCATTTTCTAAGATAAAGGCTGATGTTTTCTCTACCTCTTTGACTGGAGCATCCTTCTTTTCAGTCTTCTCCTTTGATACAATTGACTGATTTGATCTTTCGTTTGCTGATTGTGTTTTGCTGGTGTTAGGATCAGCTGTCTCCTTTCCCTTTCTCTGCGCTATGGGAGAATCGTTCTTTGGCGGTAACACTTCCTTCTTCTTCTGAATTGGATTGATGGGAACTTCTCTACTCCTGAGTGAATATTGTCACTGTTGGGCTGTCAAAGCATTCATGTATCCCCTTTAATACTCATCAGACTCTTCTTCAAGAATTGTTTCATTTGCCAAGATGAAATCTTCGTCTTTTTGTACAACTGGGCTTTTTGAATACTCTTCATCTTCGGTGATATAAATGGGTAGATCATCAGGTGTAAAGAAATGATTCTCCTCACCAATTATGTTCTCATCATCATCTGATTCCAGACCATGTACAAAATTCTGCTGTAGGGGTGTCTTCACTTGCTGTTGTGCCACTTGGTCTTGTGCTCTTTGTTCTCGTTGCTTGATTCTGAATTGTGGTTGCTGCTGGCCACGAAAGTTTGGATTTCTGACTTGTGCTTCAAGCTTATCAACAATTGTGAGCCTATCAAACATCTTCTCAATCTTGCGAAGCAAATGATCAGAGGAAGAAGCTTCCTCTTTTATGGTTACCTTCTTTTCAGCCTTTGCTCTAGCTCTTTGGGACAGCAAATTTGCCTCAACGCTGATTGCAATTTTCTGCATGTCCTCCAATGTTTCTGGATCTCTCTCCGTCAATTGATACGCCATGTCAATATCGAAGCCATCAGGAAATTTAATCAAAGCCAAGCCCATAGGTGGCTTTATATCAGCAGGAATTGCATTGTAAACAGTATTGAATCTGACACAATAATCTTGGACACTCTCACCAACATTCCTCTTGATGTTCTCATATTCAGAAAGAATTTGAAGAGGGTTTTTCTTTACCTCCCAGCAATCCAAGAATTGTCTCTAAATATATGTCAATGTAGTGATACTTGTAGCCAGCAAAGCTCTGAACCACTTCCGCACTTCACCTCCAAATGTTTGCACAAATAATCTCATAGTCACATTTTCGGCATCAATCTCATGAAGGTCAAAGAAATCTGTCATCCTATCCACATGCTGTTGAGCTGTAATTCTTTAAGGAGTACCATCAAACAATGGGATCTTGCTTTGGTAGTCAACAGGCATGGCATCCAAATTTTGAGGCAACACAAGGGGTGCATATCGGGCAACCATTTCTCTAGGTGGATTTACATCTAGCCTTGGAGATGTAGGAGGAGTCGAAACAATGATAGCAGCTAATGATGTATTTGGTGTATGAGGTGTCGATGGAGGGGATGAAATACGAGATGTTTGAGGTGTTGATGGGGTTGATGGGGGAGAAGAGATAGGAGGTCTCTGATCTGATTTAGTGGGCTGCACAGGAATGGTGGGAATGAATGGAGTTTCAGTAGGAATTAATGAACTAGATGAATTGCGGATGAACCAAGAGTTGCTGATGCGGATTCTAAGAACTCGGGAATATTTGAAGCCACAATGGAAGTCTGAGGATTCAAGATGTAACTATCAATTGATCTATTTTCCATTTTAGTTTCAAGATCTTTGACAAACTCCGGATTTAAAACATTGGAACCAATAGCACTTTCAGATTTAGTCTCAAACAACGATAGATCAAAACGTTCGTCAAATTCAAGATCTTGAAGATATTCAAAAACAACAGGACATGAACGAGATTTAAACATGGGAATCATAGAACTTTCTTGTCGGAGAATTCTTGGGATGAGATTTGGATTTTCATACACAGGAGGAGGATCAGGATCAGGATTGGCTCTGGTGTATCATCTAGAAGCTAGTGTGTTTAATTAATCCCAAAAATCAAATGGACAAAATCAACTTGTTCAGCCTATCAAATTCTAAACTCATCATCCAAAGTCTAGAATTGCTTAATGATACTGGGGTAATCGTTTAGATCAGCTGTTCAATTTATAAACTAGACCAGAGATTGACTGAAGCACCATTCATCTACTTTCGCTAATGAAAAGCAAGAGCGTTTTGAAGGCTACCTGGCTAACTTTAGGCTCCATCTATAGTCTACAAAGCAAAACAATGATAATAAAATTTCATTCCCCAGTATGTTCGCCACTATGTTATGGCCTAAATCTACCTCAGGCCGAGAAAGGCAAAATCTAGGGTAACATCAAACCATTCTTAACCTGGTAGCTAGCCTTACCAGGTCAGGAGAGGAATCTCTCCTTGTCAGTCTCAGAAAATATGGCCAATGAAGCTTGAGATGACTGATGTAATGACTGATTTTAGGCTAGGTATGTGTACAGAGGTGTTTGATTGAATTTAAGATAGGTTTTTTGGCTCAATTGTGAAAGGAATATTTGGGTGCAGGGAATGGACACAGTTTTGCAGAGATCTCTATGGGGTGAGGTAGGAAAATGGTTTAGCACTTCAAATTTGAGTGAGATGGAGAGCTTTTAGACTAGTGAGAAGTTGGAGAGGGCATGAAAGACTCAGGGATCCTCTTCAACAGCTGAAAACATAAATAACTAAACAAACCCTAGGTAGAGCACTGCAATTTCAATGTATTCTACCTTTATCCTTGTTTGATTTAGTTAAGATGAAGCAAAGAGAGATAATGGCATACATAAATCACATGTGAAACTTGCAATTATAGAAGAAAACAAAATACCAAATCAATATGCCACAAGAATCCCAAAACTGCTGCAAACCCTAGTCAATTCCTTTGCCAAACTGTTGAAAATCAATGTACAATAATGCTCAAAGCATTCACAAGAGTCCAACCTTTCTAAATGACTGAAAAACTACTAGATATAGGCATCAAACAACTCATGCTAGGATTTAGGGGTCAATTTCATGAGTTTAGGAGCTGTTTCAACAAGATCTAAACTAAGAACTGAAAAGTAGGTAGTGGAACAACATGCCTCTAAAACCTAGGAAACTGATTCATTCAGTTGCCAACTACTTTTTCATGATGAATCTACCTCTATGAGTGAAAATTTAGCCAAATTACATCAAAATCCATCAAGTCACATTAAATTACATCATGAGTTTGACTATTAGAAAGAGAAAATTCAAACTGTGAAGAAACTAGGTGAAAAACAGAGTTTTTTGGCCAAAATGAGAAAATTTCATCCTATGCGCTGTGTTGATTTCCCTATGTGTAGCGCCTTTTTGCAGCTGATTTTTGAGGCCTTCCTGTGCACACAATTTACTCCAAGTGGGCTTGTTGGAAATTTCTACCTGTCTATTTTCTAAAACAAGTGGAATTTCTGAATTTCGCCTCCATTTGCCCTTCCAAAATTGAGTTCTCCCAACACTGTGTGTCCAAAAAGGGGCAGAAAGGTCATTTTTGAGGTTTTTTTACCTTTTTGAAAGCTCAAAACCTATCAAAATTTCTTGGCCATGTGAGGGCATTCATATTTTTCCATGACAAATCCAAAAATTCTGAGTTTTCCTCAAAAGGAGGTCTCTAGCAAAAGCGCGCACCAAGTGGCACGGCGCATTGGACAGAAAAACCTATTTTTTAGGCCAGAAATTTCAAAATTGCAAAAAGTTCCCAAATTTCATGAAATTTGGGCTGAGTGTTCCTCATCAGGTGCTGTGTTGGGCTAAGGAAGCCTCAGCCAAGATCTGGAGTCTATTTTTCTCTTTTCTCTTCCTCATGGCTTTCTTCAATTTGGTCTTCAAATTCCTGATTCTTGATTTCCACACCATATTTCTTGACAAGTAGTTGTATGCCATGTTCCTCAACATTTTTTTCTCATTGTTGGCCTTCTCTAGCATCCTTTCTAGGTGCATGTTTGTCCTCTCAATCCAAGATTCACGATCAGCTTGAATTTCTTGCTCAAGTGTATTCAATTTGATTTTCCTCCTCTTGGCAGCTTGCTGGTTTGCCCTTATGTTTTGGAGCTCCATGATGGTTTGCTGATCTTCTAGCTATTTGTTCCTCTGCTCCAAATAATTAATGATCCACTTGGCTCTTTCCAAGTTGAGAGACAAATGTTGAATGTCATCTTGTTGCTCCTAAATGATCTCTTTAAGCTTTGAGCTTTGTGAGCCCAAATCAATGTCCTCATCCTGAATGAGGATGAAATCTATCTCATGACCTCCTGAAGGTCCCTCATCATGCAAGGGCTGCTTACCCTTATCCTATACCTGCTCTGCTGATGGAGGAAATTAGACGCCTTCCACCCCGGGTGGAGATAGTACTGGTTTTGTTGCTGCAAACAACCTTATAGTGCACTTTTGATATGTGACAAACACTGGCACACTACCGGTTTGTGTCTCATGAATCTCCTCCTGATGTGAAGGCCCTCCCGCCTCATGAAAAACTGTTGGGGGTACTTGAGGACCTGTAAAGACCTCATGTGCAATGAAGTCCTCCCATGAGATGTTTAGTAAACCAAGCTGATGCAAGACCACAATTTTGATTAGTGCAAAATGATATATGTTGTTATACCACTGCTGAGGAGGCTTCTTTTGCACTAAGGTGGTCATCTTCTCAATGTTCCGGCAAATGAAATAAGGGAGGCTCATCATCCTTACCCTAGTAAAGTGCATCAATAATTTGATATGATAGGCATACAGACGGGAAAATCTACCCTCACAACTAAAATATTTAATTATGAGTTTCATCAAGGGAGCATATGTGTCCTGAAGATACTTGAAAGGAAAAACTCTACTGATATGTCTCTAAAAACAAGCCTTGATGTAAGGCTCATAATGATCTTTGTCTATTAGTTGCCTCTTATTCCATTGCTCACCAACATTTGGAATGCCGATTGCTTAAGCAATAGTCTCAAGTGTCAAGGTGAATGTCACACCTGCCAAAGTGACTTGGCCATTATGAAGATGGAGCACAAATAATCTAGCCAGCTCATGATGGTACTTGACACTCTCCACCATCTCATAGAACTGATAACAATATTGGTGTTGAAAGCATGTGACAGCAAGAGGACAGTCCAACAGCTCGACAAGTGAAGTAGGCTCCTCCTGGTTATGTTTTCCACCTGTGTGAGGCCTCCTTGGTGCATGCATTTCTCTATAAGAATCACTAACTATCTCCTCATCTCTGTCATAGGAAGAATCTTACTCCATGTTTACCAATGTTTGAGTTTTCTTAGATGATTATGAAGATATTTTATGGTGTCTTTAGGTTTTTGCTACCAAGGATATGAATGTATGAGGGACTATGGAGGGAGTGTGCATGAGGGATTTAGGAATGTCGTTGATAGGTTTTTGAGGAATAGAAGGGTTTAGGAGATGAATTTTAGAGTTTGGGAATAGCAATTAGGGTTTGGGATAATGAGATTAGGGATTTAGGGTTAGTTGTTTAGGGATATGAGAAATATGGCATGGGTAGATGAGAATGTAAAGAGAGGGAGAAAATGAAGTGAGGGAATGAGGGAATGAAGGAGTGAGGGAGTGAGAAATGCTTAGGAGTGGAATTACCAGCAAGAAATACAATTTATAAACCCTATGCAATTGTTTTTGACAAAAAAATTCAAGGAGGTAGGGTTTCAATTTTTTCCCATTAAATCACCATAAGCACCAAGATAAACTCATTCATTGGTCATGGAGGAATGTTAACTTACTTGGACAAGTGAGGATTTAGCAATTTTGCAATTTTGGAAGAGGTTGTGAGTGAAATCGGCCTTATAGCCCTATGCACCGTGCCACCTCATAGGTGCGCCGCTCCCTTTCAATGCATCGCATCCATTATGGATTTACACTGCAGAACGCTACCTAATGCACCGAGCTCTATGAGTGTGCCGCGCTCCAACCCCAGTGTGTTGCACCTGCGTTTCTTACCCTCCAAACACAAAATCGCTCCTTTGGCTCTTGGAAACACAAATGACTTGCTCTCTTTCTCTTTTGGCATGCAAATGAATCTTATAAACATGAAAAATAGTTTATATACATATAGTTTTAATTTTTCATTTACAAAAACCCACTCTTCTAATGTTTGCTTTTGACTTGCTTTTAAAACTCTGTTTTTGGACAATTTTCTTTATTTTTGCCTTTGATGGACTGAATGCTTTGAATTTTTGTTTGCTTTGCAAGTGGTGAAGCTGCAGAGGCTTGGCAAGGTGATCAAGGCTGCCTCTAAAGTTATTACATATGGAAAAAATGAAATTACATCAAATTTGTACATGAAAACATAAAAAAATTTGTTTTTCCTCAAAACAGGGTTTTGAGGAAAAATCAATCACTGAGCATGTGATTATGGAAATCATTGTTGCTGAAACTTTATTTGACCTCCTCATGCACCTGCTGACCGTTATTGAGCATTTTGAAGACCTTATTGATGAAACCCTAGACCTAATGATACCTAAAACCCTAACAATGACTTTTATAAATTTAAAGACAAAAATTGACTGCGGATGATCTAGATGTATGAAAATGGGCCAACAAGTAAAAGGACATGAGGGAAAATGTATAATATACCGCTACCATCAGATGATCCATGACCCGAATGTAGTTGATTGAGTGAGACACCTAACATGCAATGCAACAAGAGAATTTGATCATTGATGGAGGGATGAAGATACCGACACTAACACAACTCTTTCTAAAACCTAGAAGTGAACTTGGCATCTCTATCAGATACAATCTTCTTAGGAACACCACACAATCTCACTATCCCCTTGATGAAGACTTAAGCTACCTCACTATCCCCCTGATGAAGAATTAAGTTATCCCCCTAATGAAATCCATATAAATGACCTTCCATGTCCATTCTGAAATCAAAAATGGCTACAATAAACCACTTGGATGGTTGCACTCTACTTTTACCTCTTGGAAATCCAAACACCTTGTGAAAAACTCAGCCACCTCTTTCTTCAAATTCGACCAATAATAGAAATTCTTCAAATATGTTAGAGTTTTTTGATATTCCTAATGAAATGAAAACAGTTTGACATGAAATTCCCTCAAGATAAGCTTCTTGAGCTCACCATTGTCTAGCACATAGATCATGTCCATAAATCTCACCAAACCATATGTTGTGAGATGATAATCCACATACTAATCACATGTACCATACTCTTGTAACCTATCATCATGTTGTCCTTCTTGTAAGATCCGATCCTGTAAATCTATCCCATATGAACTCATAATTGCTATGTCATTCACCTGCACTCTTATGCTAAGAGAATATGTAGCCTTGTTCTCTTTACCCTTAATGTACTTGATCTTGAGGTCAAAATCACTAAGTGTGGCCAATCATCTAGCTCGCCTGGAATTATGATTAGGTTGGTCAAACACATATCTCATCTCACTATGATCACTCATCAACAAAAACCTCCTGCCAAGAATATAATGCCTCCACATATTCAATGCATTAATAATCATTGCCAACTCAAGATCACATGTCACATAGTTCTTCTCATGCTCACTCAATTCCCTTGACTCATAACATACTACTTTTCCTTCCTACATTATGACTCCACCAAGTCCTCTCTTGCAAGCATTTATACACACCATGAACTCTTTATTTGGATTCACAATCTTTATAACTGGAGCATTTCTAATCCACTGCTTCAACTGCTCAAAACTAGTTGAACATTCCTTAGTCCATTCAAATTTATTTCCTTTCCTCTTCAATGATTTAATAGGATAGGAAATTCATGAGAAGTTCATGATGAAACTCCTATAATAACCTGATAACCCCATGAATGATCTAACCTCGTCCACATTCCTAGGAGCTGCACATTTAATAATATCTCTAATATTTTCCATGTCCACTACTATACCTTCCTTAGGACCAAGATGCCCCAAATAATCAACTTCTATCTAAAAGAAACTACACTTACTAATATTGGCATAACATTGATGCTCTCTCATCAGTCTTAACACTGCTTCTAGGTTTTCTGCATGCTCTTCCTTATTCTTAGAATATATCAATATATCATCAATGAATACTATCACCAACTTGTCCAGATAAGGATGAAACACGCTATTCATCAAACACATGAAAGTAGTTGGAGAATTAGTCAAACCAAAAGGAACCAAAACAAACTCATAATGCTCATACTTGGTCTAAAAAGAAGTTTTATAAATGTCCTCTTCTTTGATGCGTACTTGATGATATCCTGATCTAAAATCAATCTTCGAGGACATTGTTGCTCCCTTCATCTGATCAAACAAGTCACCAATCCTAGGTAATGGATATTTGTTCAATATCATCACCTTGTTCAATTTCCTGTAATCAATGCACAACCTAAGAGTAAAATCCTTCCTCTTCACAAACAACACTAGTGCACCCCAAGGCGATACACTTGGTCTAATGTATCCCTTGTCAAGAATTTCCTTCAACTACAACTTTAGTTCCACTAATTTTGGAGTGCTCATCATGTAAGATTCCTTGGATGTTGGTGTTGCGCATGGTACCAACTCAATAGAAAAATCCACTTCCCTATGAGGAGGAAACTCTGAAATATCTTCTCAAAATACATCCTAAAACTACTACAAAACTAGATACCTCTTCAAGGCTTCCACATCCTCAACATCCTTACCTTTATCACTGGAAACATGCACTACAAACAATACACACCCTTTCCTACAATTGTGCTTTGACTGCATACTTGTAACCATGATCACTGATGTAGGCTTCTTCTTACCCTACATGATTCTATTTTATCCATCTTCATACAAAGGTTGTATAGCCTTCTCATAACAATCCACCTTAGTCCTATGAAGGTACAACCAATCCATACCCAGAAGCATATTGTATGATACCAATGGAAGCATCTTTAGATGTGTTGATGTAGGCATACTGTTATAGACATATTTGGGCATTGCAACCCCAAACTCATATGTCCATAAACCAAGGGCTCTTTAGTCCCTAAAAGTTTTGTTTCATACCCTAAAGGATCATGGTCAACTGATTACATCATTCCCAGAGGTTCCACCTAAAAAACTACTCAGAACTAGCCAAAACTGGACCATACTGACTGCGCCATGGTCAAGGTGCAATGCATACTAGCTGTCACACTAGTCAAGTGCGATGCATACTAAAATGGCCTTTTGTGGGGTGCGATGAACGAGAATAGACAAATGGCAGAGACAGTTTACTAAGTGGACGATCATGGAATCTTCCAAAAACTTCTCCTAAGACACTCACCTCTCTGAATTTGCCCAGGGATGAGTAAGAGATCAATGAAATCTCCAAGTGGAACCAAGAACTATCAGTGGAATGACACTAATCAAAAACCCAGAGCTGACTCACACCCTTGCAAGACATCTATAAATGGATCCCTCATCTAAGAAATCTAGGGGCTAGAATTTTGTAATTTGTAAGGCAGTGTTGTTGATTTATCTGTGAAAAGACATTGTATTGTTGGGTGATCTTTCTTTTCATGATGTGAAGAGGGCTTCTATGCTGGGAGGATGATACTAGATTAGACAGCTAGGTTTTAATCCTCTCTTCTACTATTAATAAAGTTCTTTGAGTTTTCCTTCGTATAATCATGTATTTTTGAATCCTATTGTTTATGAATGCAATTGTATGGTCAATGTATTTATGGTTCTGCAATGTTTATGATATTTTAGATAGAGATTCTTTGATGGTTTTCTATTGCTTTGACTCTACAGGTACTCTTTGAAGCGAGACAAGTAGGAGAGGAGTGGCAAATTCTATCAAGCAAGGATCAAAGCGAAAGATCTAGGTTGGTCCTCTTTTCTTCCCTCTTATCTATTACACCTAAAGGAAATCTCGAATTGCTTTGATTGTTTTTTTCTAAGATAGCTACCAATCTTAGTGGGACTAGCAGTTTGAATCGACACTAGTTTTCCCTGAAACACATACCATTCAACTCAAATGCATAAGATCTTACCTAATGATGAACTCTTTTATCAGTACCTGTAGCCATCTACACCAATCAAGACTCTACATGAACTTCTTTTCTCAAACCACACTCATCCATCAAGTCAGGGTTAATGTAAGTATAATTAGACCCAAGGTCAATCAAAATATAAAAAACTCAATCATAAAGCTTACCTTTTGTTGGATACCTATAGTAATAGGTTTCATATTTCATGATTGGCAAGAGAAAAGCCAAATATGCTCTGCTTTGGTATCCCAAAGATCCCATATTTCCTAGAAAGCAAGAGCTGGGTAAGTGTTTCAAGTATTGAGGACCTTATTTCATTTTTTGTGGATGATTCAACAGTTTAATCTGGATCATGCCATGTTTCAATTTTGAGTTGTAGAATAGAGAAAGAGGTCTGTCCAAACAGCTTAATCTTGGCAGACAAGTAGCTTAGGTAGAGAAGCAAAGGTTCCCAAAAGTTTAATCTGGGACCTTGGAGGACATAAGGGTAGAAGTAGATAGAGAAAAAGAGGAAAAAGCCAAAGAAAAGAAAAGGCAATTGAGGGTTGCAAGTTCAAGTGCCCCTTCAAGAAGAAACAAAAAATGCTAGGCAAAATAGTTGGGTAGGCAGTTGTGGTTGCAGAAAGAATATGATCACCATTACACAAGTATCCATAGGTCTCTTGCCAAGGCAATCGATCTGTCAGCAAGCAAAGTGGTGAAGTTCATGAAATTACAGCAAAGAGCATCACTAACTTCCTCTCTTTCCCTCTCTACTCCATCACTAACACTCCCTTTCTAAATCCCCCTCCTTCATTCATATTAACTCCTAATTCTACTATATAACATCCCTTATCTTACCCCTACCCCTAATAGTATTAACACTAAGGTGTATAAAACCCCAAATCTTATGTATATTCCCTCCCCTAGGCATAATAGCCGTGTATTTTTCAAAAAAGGGGCCAAATGGCATCTGGCCACTTTGGTGAACCTTTTCCACCCATTTCCCTTTTGCTGCAAGACAATTTGCCTTCAAATCACCTCTGCATTGCTAAAACCCACTTTCCGAACCCATTTTGCCTATAAAACCTTTGCAAAGGTCAAATGCCCGCCTCTGGCACGTTTCCCAATCCTACCGCATTGTGGTTTAATCAAAACATTTGAAAAAACCCACATAAAACCCACAAATTTTGATTTTTCCGCCCATAATATCAAAGGCGCATGTTACCCCTCCGCCAGCCGTCGGATCAAGCCCACCAGATCCGACGGCCTACAGCAATATCGGAGCGCCTCCCGTGACCGCACGTTAACTTCCGGGGAAGTGACGTTGCGCCTTGTCACGCCTCCTCCACGCGTCGGGCGTTAAACTATCTCGGAGCCCGCTCTGACATCCTCCGTGCCGTACCTTAACCGCCCCGGGAGACTGCAACGGTTAAGGCCTTAACCGTGACCGCTGCACGTTAAACCGCCACCTACCCACCGTTAATTCACCGCCACGTCGTTGCTTGCCCGTACCCGCTTATATTATTGGCCCACCTCACTGCTGACTGGGCTGCCACCTCGCCTAAACCTTTGACCAGTCGCCCACCGCCACGTCGCCTGATGACGTCAGCTGACGTCACCTCACCATGACCCACCAATGACGTCATGCTGACGTCAGCAGAAAAAAGCGCCAAATGGTAAAATGAGCCATATTTACCAAATTTTCCCGTATTTTTACCATTTACACTGTGTTTTTACTGAGCGCTCTGCTTGACCGTTTGAGCTCGAATTTTCGCCAACCAGTTGATTTGCCCGGGCGACCTCCTCAAAAAGCACCTGTGCACCTGTGTTTCAACCTCTGCTCGTCGAATTACAGGTATTTAGACCATTTCGCCCTCCATACGACCTTCATTAAGCTCAAAATTGCTCACAGGGATAATGGGACCATAAAGACTAGATTTACACCGTTCATTCCCTTTCATTCATCCAGCATTGTCACTGTGAGGGCCAAGAAACGCTGGCAGAGCTCTAAAAACCTGCAATTCTCATTAAACCTCTGTAATTCTGCGTTTTCCCGGCAGAAATTGCTAATAGACATATTCCACCCTGTTAGAGAGTTCAGTCACACCACAGAGAGGTTCTATCGCTAGAATCCAGTAGTATTTCAATTGCTACTGAGAGAATTCCCCTTCAACATTCAAAACCTCAAACTGTATCCATAGAAGATTGCCTCCAGACTGTGTTTTCACCATTCCACCTGTCTATTTGCAATTCTAGTAACTTGAACAGCTATGGAGACCCCTATTGCACTAAACATTAAGCCCATCAATGCACCTCACCAAGAACTAGCATGGAAAGCCCTGGGAGACATGGACTACCAAATGCTGGATTGGTTTCCTATGGGAACCAAGTATAATGTGTTAATGCTGAATGAACTAAGAGCCCAGCACCATAGTGGAGCAGATATCTTGGGGATTTGGGAGTCAAATTTGCCCATATACAACCTTCCCCAAGTCAATCCAATGCCAGAGCTCATTTACAGCTGCCAGGAATGCTATGACCCCAGCCAAAGGGCAGTCATAAGCCCCACAGGCCTAGTCCTGTTCCAGATCACCCCAGAGAGCATAAACCAGATGCTGCACTTCAATACAGCCAAGAAATTGACCCCTCTGTCCATGCAGAATCTGATTAACACAGGGATCAAGCTGTCCAGTGACCAGATTATCAAAATCAACCAACTGTTCGTCATATCAGGCTCTGAAACAGTCAGAACCCCTCCTATTGGGTACCATTGTCTGAATGAGTTGGGCAGAATGCTGGTGGACCTAATTAGCTATGTCCTAGGGTTCAGGGGGCTGGAAGATGTAGATGAAAGTATAATGGCAATGCTGTCCATGTTTGCCCCTGGTAAGCCTCCAGCTGTGCAATATGATTATGCAACTTACATAGCAGAGAAAATCCATGATCAGTTCATGAATTTGAAAAGGGAGAGGCTGTTTAGGTACTCCTCATATATCTATCATTTATTTCTTTTCTATCAGCCAGCTACCTTCTCAGTTCCTTTGAGGCCACTCAATGCCCAAGGAAGCCCAAGATCAGTTGTTTTCTGGACCTCTGTGTTTCATTTTACCTCAGTATCACCCTATACATACTGTGAGTTCATTGATCTATTTGTTCATCCGGCCCTAACAGTTCTGCAAGGTACTCCTCCTCCTAGATTAACCGATGAAATGAGGAGGATTCTACATCTGAACAAATCCTACAACATTGGCAACTGGTACTTCTACCAGAACCACACAGTCATTAGGATATATGGCTGTGAATTGAACCCATTTAGATTGCCAAGGTATGTCCCCATGAGGCTTTTTGCCCTGGAGTATTTCAGGCAGTTTGGGAACTCAGATTACCTTCACTTTCAGAGTAGAAACAAGAAGTCACAATTGAAGGTAAGAAGTCAGCTAGGTTCCTTCCTGTATAACAAGAAAGAGGAAGGATGGAAAGAGGCACACAGCATGCTGGAAGGCCTCAGATTGCAGACCAGTTTTGAGTGGATTCCTTATGACCCCAATCATAGTATTTCCCTCAGGAGAATTAGATACAGACTGGGCAACTATGCACATAAAAGACAACCGGAAATAGAAAAGTATGCCAATGCACTAGATTGGGAAGAGGGTACACTAATAGAACAACTCACTGAGGTAGAACTGCTTGAGAAAGAAGCCAGGAATGTACAAAAGGAAACTGACTTGGAAACTTGTGCACAGGTGCCCCACTCCTACAGAAAGCAAAGTGGAACAGCTGCTGGATCTTCAGCAGCACAGCAGCAAACCACTGAGAAGACATCCCAGGCAGCAAGCAAAGACAAAGGTAAACAGGTGGAACAGCCACCTGTATTGACAGAGGAACAAGTGGACACCTTGCTACAGCAGCAAGAGGAAATGGAACAGCAAGAACTGGGACAGCAACAAGAAAAGGCACAGTCCAGTGAACAGCCCTTGCAGCAGGAAAAGGGGACAGATCAACCTGGCAATACTGAGCAGCAGCCTCAAACAAATGTGCCTCCCAGGACAGATACCAATATTGACACATCAGTCCTCCAAACACCACAAAAGGAGGATGTGACAAGGAAAAGGGAGAGAGAGACCCCCCACACCTCATCTTTCATCAGGGGTGAGAAGAGACAGAGACTGAATGACTCCCAAGAGGAGGACATTGCAGTAAGGCAAGCCATGGGCATGGGCCCACCTAGTGGAGAACTTTCGGCCAGCTCATCCCAGCGAGGACATGACATGACAATGGGAGGAGAGGTCAGCTCCTCCGGTCAAACAAGAAAGGGGCAGTCAAGTATAAAACAGCAATTCATTGACATAAAAAGGAGGAGTGATCCAATAAAAGTGCAGCTGTACGATCACTTGTTGAACCTAGCTCCTAGCAACCAGCAAAGACTCATGTCTGCTTTCGATGTGAGCGAAGGCAAAATGATAATGAGCCACTTCATGCCTACAACTTTGCAGCCTCAGTCCACCTCAGACTATCTGAGAACCAACATGGAGGTTCTTGCCAAAGACATACACCCCATGGACAAGATTGAACTACATAAGCAGACTGGTGAAATGGTGTATGCCTCCCTGGCAGATGAGACATTGGAGAATTATAAATTAAAGAGCAGCCTGGACAACACAGCTTCTCAGCTGGAGTTAGAAAGAGCTTCATCACAAGCCAAGGACAATAGGATCAAGTCCTTGGAAGAGGTAATCATAGAGATAGGGCATGACCCTAAAGATGTCAAAGGCATTCAAGAGCTCCTGAAGATAAGGGATGCAGACATGGCAGCCCTAAGAAAGAAAATCAAACTCCCGGCCACCATCCACCCACAGACAGATGAAGTTGCCCAGCAAAGGCAAGAGAAAGATGCTACAGATCTGCTGGTATCCCTATACAAAGAGCTGGTTAGGACTCAAGACCAGCTGGGACAAACTGAAGCTGCAAAGGCAGCACTACAGGAAACACTGAAGCAAAGAGAAGAGGGCCAACCCTCCCAGCCTCCTCCTGTCATAATAAATCTTGAGGAAATCCCTCCAAAGACTACTCCTCCCCTCAGCAAACAGAAGCTACAGCACCATCCACAGCAGCAACAACTACAACATCAGAACAGGCTGCTAGCTTAGACATGCAAAAGCTGCAAGCTGAGATCCAAGCCATGGAATCTCAAATCAAAGAGCTGGATGAGCTTAAGAAAACCTTGACTAAGGTAAATGAAAGGTTTGACAAGAGCAAACAGAATGAGGCAGCCAAGGACAGAGAGGTAAAAGCTCTTAAGAGGAGAATTGCTGAACTAGAGAAGGAGCTTGCACTAGAAAAGGTGACAGCTGAAATGAAAGCAGTGCTATGGAGCAACATTGGAAGGTCCATTGCCAAACAGTGGCAATATATTGAGACCATGGATGAGCAAATGGTGCTCATCACTAAAGCAAATAAAGAAATACAGAGAGCCAGGGCGAGCCTTGGACACATGCCAGAAGCTGCTACAAGGATAATCAACACTCTGAACTATAAGACTAGCTCTCAATTAGCTGTCATGGGAATCACTAACAGGACAGAAGCAATTGCTGTAGCAAAGAGAGTCGTTACATTAAGGAACTTAGTTGGAACATTGGAGAGGAGGACCCAGGATATGCAAACTGAGATCAATAGATTCCTGGAAAAATTCGTGACTCTGCAGAACAGAGGCCTCCCCAGCATCTTAAGCAGTGTAGGAAGACTGCTCACCCTGGACAATTATAACAAGAGGATTGATGCCCATGCAGTGGCAGAAATTGCACAACCACCCAGCACTTCAGCAGAGCCAGGGCCAGCCACAGGGCAGAGTATGTATGACAGGGTGGAAAACCTGTTTTTCCTAATGAATGAAGTGGACCATCTGTTTGACACACCACCTAACTTCTTCAAATTTACAGAAGCAGATGAAACTCTGGGTGCAATCCTAGCACACCAACTGCCCACACAGGATGCCTGGAGAAATTTGACACAAACAGTTCTGTCAGGCCAGAATCAGTAACGCTATTTCTACAGGCAAATAAGCATACATGCGCAGGCACAGTTTTGAGGAAAGATAGACACAGGGAAGAAGCAGAGGCTAAGCCAACTCAGCTGGACCATTGACTCACCACAAGCAACAGTCACAGTCACAGGTGACAAGTCCAAAGCACAGCGTACAAAGCATTAAAGACAGATGTTCCAGCATTTACTCAGAATATTTCGACCGACTTAGCTGTCTCCAAAGGCTAAAATATCTTCTGACAGAGCATTAAAATGCCTGTACTCTGTAGTCAATGCTGCATTAGATTTTGGCCATAATATCTTAAGTAGTTGGTAAGAAAGTAAAATCTGAGATAACTCAGGACTCAGATATTTTGTAAATGACCGCAAGTATATATTCACCCTTCACAGCAGTGAAAAGGGTTGTTGTTATTTTCTTTGAAAAGGCTCTAGCTCATTGTAATATTTTCAGAGAATTAATACAAAGGAAGAATGGAATTTCCAAGGCTTGGTGTTATTTGATGTATGGTGGTGAGAGATGAATGTTACAGGATTCCAGGGTGTTGCATAAAACAGCAAGTATTCTCAAATCTCTTTGTCATGTGTTTTTTGAGTCTTTTGTTCTCTTTTGTTGTTTAAATGTTTTTACACTTGATAGCAAGGTGAAAGGATAGTCCCAGGATTTAACAATGTTTACCCTGGACTCAAACTGAGCTATTATACATGTTTTCCTCAGATACAGTGACAGAATTGTAATTCTTAATTGCTGCATTTCAAAACTGTGTCTTTTACTGTGACAGTCATTCTCAGGGATTCAATTTTGCCCCTAAGACCTCTGTTTTCTCCTCTTAAAGCTGTCTGTTGGGAACATATAGATAACAAGTGAAAATTCTTAAATGCTTTCACTGATGTATTACCTGTTTCCAGTAATTTAATCAAAAAACCTGTTCTATTAAGCACTCTAATGGCCCTGTAAGTTCCATCTTTCATCTCAAAGCTTTAAACACTTGTAGCCACAGACTCCATTGCCCAATGGTACTCAACCTCTCTGAAAACTACATCAATAGAACTAAAACATAAACTAAACAAAAGGAGTTTCATCAACCAAAACATAAACAAAAAAAAAAAAATCAGTACATAATAGCTAGCCTAAAACCCTATAACAAACAGTTGCAAATCATAAAGAGAGAGCCCTCTCTGATCACAGTTTGGCTAGGAACAGTGATCCAAAGATTGGTTAGTGGTTACCCCGGCCGTATTCCCTTGGGAGTCATAGGGAACAACCTGGGTGTTAACATAAATGGCGACTCCACTGGGGAAACTAAGGTTTCTTCAATTACTATCTATTTCCAAAAGCTACCATCAAGCCTGAAACTAGCCAAGAGGCCTCAGGACTGTTTCTGTAAACACAGGGACAGCTTTAGGGAAGAGCTAACTAGGGAAACTTCATACTAGCTTTGAGAAATATATAGTCATTCCAGAATTCTTACCTAGTCCTTGTACATACAAAACTTTCTGTATAAAGTTCTAAAGAATACTTAGAAGCTGGCTCCCAAAAGAAACCCAAGGCACACTAGGGCAAACCCTGACCCTAATCAACCCATCATCGTCGATAACCCAAATATCATACCAAAGAACATAAGGAGACAGCAAAAGCAGGAGAAGCTTGCTGATTCAGATATAAGTTTAGACCAACCTATCCTCATTCCAACTCCTTGTAAAGTCCTTTTCCGTTCCACACCTAATTCCCCTAGCTCATCATCAACACCTCACAGCCCTTCTCTCCCATCTTCACCATCTGCACACACTCCCTCAACCAGTTCCCCACTTATTACCCATCCTCTTAACCCGGTTACACCTGTAATCCCTGTTGTCCCATTTGTTCCTATTAACCCTATAAATCCCATAAACATGGCTAACAGATATGCACCGCTGCAGATACCAGCCAATGCTCCAGCTCTACCCCAAGACTACCAAACTAGACTCTCATTTTTTGACTCCCATGGCCCTTTGACAGCCATCCAGCATGCTAAAAAGATGCAAGACCACTTTGAGACCTATGAAATAGATGATGACAGTGTTAGGATGAGAATTTTTGTTCAAAGCTTAACTGGGGATGTTAGAACTTGGTTTAGATCCTTAAATGCAAATTCCATTGCAACCCCTGAAGTTCTATACCAGGAATTCACCAACAGATGGGAGAAAAAGAGAGATCCGCACCATATACTTGGTGAATATAACACTATTAAAAGAGGTCCCCAAGAAACGGTGTTGGAGTATTGTGCTAGGTTTAACAACATATACAATGCTATTCCCCAGAACTTAAGGCCCCCTCCTGATTTGGCCCTTTATAACTTCCCTGATGGTTTTGATTCTGATATGGCCTATCAGTTGAGAGAAAGAGACCCTCCAACCCTTGCAGAAGCCCAAAGAGTTGCAGTCACTGTAGAGGCCAACCTAATTGCCAAAAGAAACAGGGCAAAGCTGGAAAAGAAGGTTGGTTTCAAAGAAGAGCCCTCAGGTTTTGATCAAAAGTTGGATGCAATACTAAACAGCATGAAGAGACTAGGTGAAAGAGTGGAATCAGTTGAAAGAAAGTCATCATGGGAGGCACCACAAAACAATCCTCCTAGAAACCCAAATTTTAGGAGAACACAGAACCCCAATATAGGGAAGACAGGCGCTGACCAAGATATCAGACCCCCTTTTCAAGAAAATTATGCAGAAACTTCTTCAGCTAATCAGCTCAATGAAGATCCTGACATCAACTTAATAGGTCTGGATGGTAAAAGCCATGTTTTCTTAACACAAGAAGACCATGAGGAGGATGAAAACAAAACATTCCAAACACAATCAGGAGAGTCTTTTGACTTTAAACAAGGGTATGATACTGCTGTCTATGAAGTCCATAAACAATACAAACTAAGAAGTCGGACTGTAAATGCAAATCAGCCTGAGAAGATAAAGGAGAAACAGCAATCTAAAGAAACCTTAGTCACTGAACCTAATGACAAAACAAACTTACCTACAAAAGAAGTAGTGGTTGAGGAGGTCACTGAAATACCGTCCACACCACAACAACCCTTGGCAACCTCATCATCCCACCCAAGTCCGAACATTACCCCTCAAGACATCAACATGAGGGGCAGGCTCCAAAATCAAGATGAAATCCAACAAGAAGATTCAATGAACAGAGAAAGGACTGCTATCCGTGACTCTAAAATTCAGGTGGATAAACCTTTTGACCTAGGAACAGAAATTGGAAAGTTAAAGATAGCAATTCCCCTTTCAGAGCTAGCCAAGCATGACATATATAAGCAACAGATCAAAAAATCCCTTCAGCTCACCAACAACAAAGATGATGTAAATGTGCTAGATGACACTCCAGAATTACTGTTTGGCCCAGAGGTAGATGGAAAAACAGTAGTCACAGGAGTTTTGCCTTTTTATGTCAGCTTGCATGTTCATGATAAAATACTGCATAATGCAATGTTTGACTCAGGTGCATCTCACAACCTTATGCCAAAAGCAGTCATGGAAAGATTAAACTTGGATATAACAAGACCATACAAAGACCTGTTTTCTTTTGATTCTAGTCAAGTCAAATGCTTGGGCCTAATTAAGGATTTATGTGTGTCCCTGGTTCAATTCCCCAACAAAACCATTCTAATGGATGTTGTTGTTGCTGATATCCCACCCAAATATGGAATGCTCCTATCAAGATCATGGGGAGCCAAGCTCCAAGGCTCCCTGCAATTAGACATGTCATATGCAACCATCTCTGTCTTTGGACAACCCAAGAGACTTTATAGGGAAACACTCATGAAATATATGGTCAGCAGTGAAGAAAAGCCTCAAAATTTTCCAATATATGCTGTCCACTCGGACATAGACTCCTTCATCCTTTTCAATGACAGCACAAATTCCTTAAGCAATGACATTAAGACCGAAACACCCATACAAGAACAAAACATCGATCAAACAAGTGGCACCTGCCAAAATTTAATCAGCCCAACAATACCCATTCACCCTCCTTTAGTTGTCAAAAATTGTCAAACAAATGATGAAATTATCCTAGGAGACAAATGGGAAAAGAAACCTCAACTCATGCTCACATGGCCATCCCATGAAAAGAATTTAAAATCTCCTGACCAGCAAGATAGTCTGTGGGTCCTAGAGTTTGATGGCTCAGTTAACAAGTTAGGGGCAGGAGCTGGAGTATGGATACATAACAAAGAGAAAGCCTGTGCACAAGGCCGGGCTTATAGATTGAACTTTAAATGCACTAACAATATGGCAGAATATGAAGCTCTGCTACTAGGCCTCAAGATTGCAAAATCATTACAAGCACATAGCCTCTCAATCATGGGGGACTCTGATCTAGTAATTCAACAAGTAAAAGGGGATTTTGTCACCAATGACAAAAGATTAAGGTCCTATAGGTCTGCTGTAATTGAAATACTAGAAACTTTCTCCGAGTTTGTTCTCACAAAGATTCCTAGGGGCCACAATCTCCATGCTCACAGCTTGGCAACATTTGCCAGCACCTTCAAATTCCCACTACAACCCAACAATTGTTTCACAGCAGAAGTCAAATATAGGCCTTCTATTCCAAACAATGTCAAAGAATGGCAAGTATTTGAGAATGATAGGCAAATAAACAACTTTTTAACTTTGCAACAAGAGTTTACAGGATTAAATATTGACCTTGAGACAGCAAGTCAATCTCAAACAGTTGATGGGGCAAGTCAATCACAATTACAGTTTCAACAGTCTGCCCACCCAATGTCACCTAGGACAGCAAAACAACTACTTAGTCCAACCATTTTCGACAAAGAAAACATTCAGCAAATTCACCAAATTGACTGTGAAGAGCTGAGCAACGCTGAAGATGAAATCATACAACTCAAAGACAATCTTCTTCCAGCAGGCCTTACCCCACTAGAGGACATTTTTGACTCAAATGATGTCCCCAGGAAACCAAAGATGCAGCCATTAGATGCAACAATTGAAGAATGTAACATTGGTACCACTGACAAGCCTAAAATAATAAAGCTGTCTGCTGCTTTGCCCCCTGATCAAAAACCCAAATATGTTGATCTCTTTAAAGAATTCCAAGATGTCTTTGCCTGGGGTTATGAAGACTTGAAGTCTTATGATACCTCTGTTATCCAGCACACCATTCCCCTCAAGCCTGATCAAAAACCATTCAAACAGAAATTGAGAAGAATTAATCCTGTGCTTCTTCCTTCCATTGAAAAGGAATTACAAAAAATGTTCAAAGCTGGGATCATAGCACCAATCAGGTTTTCTGAGTGGATTTCAAATTTGGTCCCTACAAGAAAGAAAACTGGTGAGATTAGACTTTGTGTAGACTTAAGAAATTTGAACCTAGTGTCACTCAAAGACAATTATCCCTTACCCAAAATGGACCACATCCTTCAAAGAGTAGTAGGAGCCTCAAGAATATCATTGTTGGATGGCTTCTCAGGTTTCAATCAAATCCTGGTACACCCTGATGATCAAGACAAGACTGCATTTACTACCCCATGGGGTACTTTCAAGTATGTGAAGATGCCCTTTGGATTGAAAAATGCAGGGGCAACATTTCAGAGAGCAATGGACATTGCTTTTGCAAAGGAAATTCATGATTTCTTGGTCATTTACTTAGATGATCTTACACCCTTTTCAAAATCTGACCAAGAACACTTGAAACATCTGAGACAAATCTTCATAACATGCAGGAAATATGGTATTTCCTTAAACCCCAAGAAGTCTTTATTTGGTTTAGAAGAAGGGAAACTTCTAGGACACATCATTTCGAAAGATGGCATAAGAATTGATCCAGATAGGATACAAGCTATCCTACAAATGCCTCACCCAAGGAATGTCAAAGAGCTGCAAGGATTCTTGGGAAAAATCAACTTTTTGAGAAGGTTTATCCCAAATTTAGCAGAGTTAATCAGATTATTAAACAATATGCTAAAGAAAGATTCAAAGGTCAAATGGACTGTTGAAGCAAAACAAGCTTTTGAAAGTATAAAATTGGCCTTGACTCAAACCCCAGTGTTAACTAACCCTCAGTTTGACAGAGACTTCGTCATTTTCTCCTTTGCCTCCCAACACACTATTGCTGCTGTTTTATTGCAGAAAGATGACCAAGGGAATGAAAAGCCCATTGCTTTTTTCAGCAGAGCTCTTAGGGATGCCCCCCTAAAGTACCAAATAATGGAGAAACAAGCCTATGCCTTGATCAAAGCCATCAAAGACTTTAGGATTTACATCCTTTACTCCCATGTTGTAGCTTATGTACCAAGTCCTATTGTCAAAGACATTCTCACACAAGAAAACTTAGAGGGAAGGAGAGGAAAATGGATTGCAAACATACTTGAATTTGACATTGAAATAAAGCCTACAAAGCTGATAAAAGGGCAAGGTTTGGCCAAGTTAATGACAGAAGCAAATTTCCGAGCTTTAGATATCAACCAAATGGACAGTGAAACAGAGCTGGCGACTCCAAAGATCAATGTAGCCTTTGAACAATCTCCCTGGTACTCTGATATCTGTTATGTGTTACAAAACCTGTGTGCTCCCCCAGGACTGTCCAGAACTAAGTCTAGGTTCCTAAAAATGAAAACATCTAAATTTTGTGTGATAGATGAGAATCTACTCTGGAAAAACCACGAAGGTATTTTGCTGCACTGTCTTCTTGAGAATGAAACTGACAATATTATGCAAGAATTCCATGCTGGAGACTGTGGTGGACATTTGTACTGGAAGTCCACTGTGGACAAGATATTAAGGGCTGGTTATTACTGGCCCACTATGTTCTCAGATATGAAGAAATTCACAACATCATGCCACAAGTGCCAACTGTTTGAAGGCAAAAGACAATTGCTGCCACTCCCTTTGAGGCCCATTGCAACAGAGAGACCTTTTCAACAATGGGGCTTGGATTTCATTGGAGAAATTCACCCCTCATCTTCAGGACAACACAGATGGATTCTAACAGCAACAGACTACTTCACCAAGTGGATTGAAGCTGCCCCATGCAGACAAGCAAATGATTCAGTAATCATTCAATTTTTGGAGAACAATATACTGGCTAGATTTGGCTGCCCAGACAAGATAATAACAGACAATGCTGCTGCCTTCAGATCCAAGAAGATGGTAAACTTTTGCCATAAATTTCACATTACTTTGGGCCATTCTACAGCTTACTATCCTCAAGGAAATGGTCTCGCTGAATCATCAAACAAAAGCCTGATAAACATCATAAAGAAAGTGCTGGAAGAGAACAAAAAGAACTGGCATAAGAAACTAGTAAATGCTTTATGGGCAGACAGATTAACCACCAAAAGATCAATTGGGACCAGCCCATATGAGTTAGTCTATGGATTAGAGGCCAGATTTCCTTCATCACTAGGAGTGCCAGTTATGAAACTTCTACAAGAAAGCCAAGCAGAGCCTAATGACATGCAAAGAAGGATTAACCAGATAATTTGTCTACAGCAGACCAGAGAACAAGTTTTCAGCAGAGTGCAGATACTACAAGAGAAACTGAAAAAGGCCTTTGACAGAAGAACTAAAGCTGAAGATTTCAATGTGGGGGACAAAGTTTTAAAGTGGGATGCAAGAAGAGAAGAGAAAGGAAAACATGGGAAGTTTGATTCTTTATGGAAAGGACCATTTGCTGTCCAAGCAGTACAAGGTAATAACACCTACTTCCTAAAAAGCTTGACTATAACTGAGCTGGATGAAGGTCCTGTCAATGGCAGGATGCTGAAGCACTATTTTGACTGTTCACTATGATAGAAATTCAGAGGTTCATTGTATATATGCAATTGTACATATTCTCTTGTGATTTAAATTGTATAAAGAGGTTTTCCCAAATGCTGCACCTAGCAGCAACAGGCAGATAGAATCAGAGGTTCTCCAAGAAAGAAGCACACTATTTTTGACAGATTATATGCAGCAGATTTTAAAGACAAAGATGGGCAGTCATGCAACAAGGCAATCTGACCTGCTGTTCTTGGTCTTTCAAAAGAAAAACCATCCCCATGTGGAGCCACTGTTGGATACCTATAGTAATAGGTTTCATATTTCATGATTGGCAAGAGAAAAGCCAAATATGCTCTGCTTTGGTATCCCAAAGATCCCATATTTCCTAGAAAGCAAGAGCTGGGTAAGTGTTTCAAGTATTGAGGACCTTATTTCAATTTTTGTGGATGATTCAACAGTTTAATCTGGATCATGCCATGTTTCAATTTTGAGTTGTAGAATAGAGAAAGAGGTCTGTCCAAACAGCTTAATCTTGGCAGACAAGTAGCTTAGGTAGAGAAGCAAAGGTTCCCAAAAGTTTAATCTGGGACCTTGGAGGACATAAGGGTAGAAGTAGATAGAGAAAAAGAGGAAAAAGCCAAAGAAAAGAAAAGGCAATTGAGGGTTGCAAGTTCAAGTGCCCCTTCAAGAAGAAACAAAAAATGCTAGGCAAAATAGTTGGGTAGGCAGTTGTGGTTGCAGAAAGAATATGATCACCATTACACAAGTATCCATAGGTCTCTTGCCAAGGCAATCAATCTGTCAGCAAGCAAAGTGGTGAAGTTCATGAAATTACAGCAAAGAGCATCACTAACTTCCTCTCTTTCCCTCTCTACTCCATCACTAACACTCCCTTTCTAAATCCCCCTCCTTCATTCATATTAACTCCTAATTCTACTATATAACATCCCTTATCTTACCCCTACCCCTAATAGTATTAACACTAAGGTGTATAAAACCCCAAATCTTATGTATATTCCCTCCCCTAGGCATAATAGCCGTGTATTTTTCAAAAAAGGGGCCAAATGGCATCTGGCCACTTTGGTGAACCTTTTCCACCCATTTCCCTTTTGCTGCAAGACAATTTGCCTTCAAATCACCTCTGCATTGCTAAAACCCACTTTCCGAACCCATTTTGCCTATAAAACCTTTGCAAAGGTCAAATGCCCGCCTCTGGCACGTTTCCCAATCCTACCGCATTGTGGTTTAATCAAAACATTTGAAAAAACCCACATAAAACCCACAAATTTTGATTTTTCCGCCCATAATATCAAAGGCGCATGTTACCCCTCCGCCAGCCGTCGGATCAAGCCCACCAGATCCGACGGCCTACAGCAATATCGGAGCGCCTCCCGTGACCGCACGTTAACTTCCGGGGAAGTGACGTTGCGCCTTGTCACGCCTCCTCCACGCGTCGGGCGTTAAACTATCTCGGAGCCCGCTCTGACATCCTCCGCGCCGTACCTTAACCGCCCCGGGAGACTGCAACGGTTAAGGCCTTAACCGTGACCGCTGCACGTTAAACCGCCACCTACCCGCCGTTAATTCACCGCCACGTCGTTGCTTGCCCGTACCCGCTTATATTATTGGCCCACCTCACTGCTGACTGGGCTGCCACCTCGCCTAAACCTTTGACCAGTCGCCCACCGCCACGTCGCCTGATGACGTCAGCTGACGTCACCTCACCATGACCCACCAATGACGTCATGCTGACGTCAGCAGAAAAAAGCGCCAAATGGTAAAATGAGCCATATTTACCAAATTTTCCCGTATTTTTACCATTTACACTGTGTTTTTACTGAGCGCTCTGCTTGACCGTTTGAGCTCGAATTTTCGCCAACCAGTTGATTTGCCCGGGCGACCTCCTCAAAAAGCACCTGTGCACCTGTGTTTCAACCTCTGCTCGTCGAATTACAGGTATTTAGACCATTTCGCCCTCCATACGACCTTCATTAAGCTCAAAATTGCTCACAGGGATAATAGGACCATAAAGACTAGATTTACACCGTTCATTCCCTTTCATTCATCCAGCATTGTCACTGTGAGGGCCAAGAAACGCTGGCAGAGCTCTAAAAACCTGCAATTCCCATTAAACCTCTGTAATTCTGCGTTTTCCCGGCAGAATTGCTAATAGACATATTTCACCCTGTTAGAGAGTTCAGTCACACCACAGAGAGGTTCTATCACTAGAATCCAGTAGTATTTCAATTGCTACTGAGAGAATTCCCCTTCAACATTCAAAACCTCAAACTGTATCCATAGAAGATTGCCTCCAGACTGTGTTTTCACCATTCCACCTGTCTATTTGCAATTCTAGTAACTTGAACAGCTATGGAGACCCCTATTGCACTAAACATTAAGCCCATCAATGCACCTCACCAAGAACTAGCATGGAAAGCCCTGGGAGACATGGACTACCAAATGCTGGATTGGTTTCCTATGGGAACCAAGTATAATGTGTTAATGCTGAATGAACTAAGAGCCCAGCACCATAGTGGAGCAGATATCTTGGGGATTTGGGAGTCAAATTTGCCCATATACAACCTTCCCCAAGTCAATCCAATGCCAGAGCTCATTTACAGCTGCCAGGAATGCTATGACCCCAGCCAAAGGGCAGTCATAAGCCCCACAGGCCTAGTCCTGTTCCAGATCACCCCAGAGAGCATAAACCAGATGCTGCACTTCAATACAGCCAAGAAATTGACCCCTCTGTCCATGCAGAATCTGATTAACACAGGGATCAAGCTGTCCAGTGACCAGATTATCAAAATCAACCAACTGTTCGTCATATCAGGCTCTGAAACAGTCAGAACCCCTCCTATTGGGTACCATTGTCTGAATGAGTTGGGCAGAATGCTGGTGGACCTAATTAGCTATGTCCTAGGGTTCAGGGGGCTGGAAGATGTAGATGAAAGTATAATGGCAATGCTGTCCATGTTTGCCCCTGGTAAGCCTCCAGCTGTGCAATATGATTATGCAACTTACATAGCAGAGAAAATCCATGATCAGTTCATGAATTTGAAAAGGGAGAGGCTGTTTAGGTACTCCTCATATATCTATCATTTATTTCTTTTCTATCAGCCAGCTACCTTCTCAGTTCCTTTGAGGCCACTCAATGCCCAAGGAAGCCCAAGATCAGTTGTTTTCTGGACCTCTGTGTTTCATTTTACCTCAGTATCACCCTATACATACTGTGAGTTCATTGATCTATTTGTTCATCCGGCCCTAACAGTTCTGCAAGGTACTCCTCCTCCTAGATTAACCGATGAAATGAGGAGGATTCTACATCTGAACAAATCCTACAACATTGGCAACTGGTACTTCTACCAGAACCACACAGTCATTAGGATATATGGCTGTGAATTGAACCCATTTAGATTGCCAAGGTATGTCCCCATGAGGCTTTTTGCCCTGGAGTATTTCAGGCAGTTTGGGAACTCAGATTACCTTCACTTTCAGAGTAGAAACAAGAAGTCACAATTGAAGGTAAGAAGTCAGCTAGGTTCCTTCCTGTATAACAAGAAAGAGGAAGGATGGAAAGAGGCACACAGCATGCTGGAAGGCCTCAGATTGCAGACCAGTTTTGAGTGGATTCCTTATGACCCCAATCATAGTATTTCCCTCAGGAGAATTAGATACAGACTGGGCAACTATGCACATAAAAGACAACCGGAAATAGAAAAGTATGCCAATGCACTAGATTGGGAAGAGGGTACACTAATAGAACAACTCACTGAGGTAGAACTGCTTGAGAAAGAAGCCAGGAATGTACAAAAGGAAACTGACTTGGAAACTTGTGCACAGGTGCCCCACTCCTACAGAAAGCAAAGTGGAACAGCTGCTGGATCTTCAGCAGCACAGCAGCAAACCACTGAGAAGACATCCCAGGCAGCAAGCAAAGACAAAGGTAAACAGGTGGAACAGCCACCTGTATTGACAGAGGAACAAGTGGACACCTTGCTACAGCAGCAAGAGGAAATGGAACAGCAAGAACTGGGACAGCAACAAGAAAAGGCACAGTCCAGTGAACAGCCCTTGCAGCAGGAAAAGGGGACAGATCAACCTGGCAATACTGAGCAGCAGCCTCAAACAAATGTGCCTCCCAGGACAGATACCAATATTGACACATCAGTCCTCCAAACACCACAAAAGGAGGATGTGACAAGGAAAAGGGAGAGAGAGACCCCCCACACCTCATCTTTCATCAGGGGTGAGAAGAGACAGAGACTGAATGACTCCCAAGAGGAGGACATTGCAGTAAGGCAAGCCATGGGCATGGGCCCACCTAGTGGAGAACTTTCGGCCAGCTCATCCCAGCGAGGACATGACATGACAATGGGAGGAGAGGTCAGCTCCTCCGGTCAAACAAGAAAGGGGCAGTCAAGTATAAAACAGCAATTCATTGACATAAAAAGGAGGAGTGATCCAATAAAAGTGCAGCTGTACGATCACTTGTTGAACCTAGCTCCTAGCAACCAGCAAAGACTCATGTCTGCTTTCGATGTGAGCGAAGGCAAAATGATAATGAGCCACTTCATGCCTACAACTTTGCAGCCTCAGTCCACCTCAGACTATCTGAGAACCAACATGGAGGTTCTTGCCAAAGACATACACCCCATGGACAAGATTGAACTACATAAGCAGACTGGTGAAATGGTGTATGCCTCCCTGGCAGATGAGACATTGGAGAATTATAAATTAAAGAGCAGCCTGGACAACACAGCTTCTCAGCTGGAGTTAGAAAGAGCTTCATCACAAGCCAAGGACAATAGGATCAAGTCCTTGGAAGAGGTAATCATAGAGATAGGGCATGACCCTAAAGATGTCAAAGGCATTCAAGAGCTCCTGAAGATAAGGGATGCAGACATGGCAGCCCTAAGAAAGAAAATCAAACTCCCGGCCACCATCCACCCACAGACAGATGAAGTTGCCCAGCAAAGGCAAGAGAAAGATGCTACAGATCTGCTGGTATCCCTATACAAAGAGCTGGTTAGGACTCAAGACCAGCTGGGACAAACTGAAGCTGCAAAGGCAGCACTACAGGAAACACTGAAGCAAAGAGAAGAGGGCCAACCCTCCCAGCCTCCTCCTGTCATAATAAATCTTGAGGAAATCCCTCCAAAGACTACTCCTCCCCCTCAGCAAACAGAAGCTACAGCACCATCCACAGCAGCAACAACTACAACATCAGAACAGGCTGCTAGCTTAGACATGCAAAAGCTGCAAGCTGAGATCCAAGCCATGGAATCTCAAATCAAAGAGCTGGATGAGCTTAAGAAAACCTTGACTAAGGTAAATGAAAGGTTTGACAAGAGCAAACAGAATGAGGCAGCCAAGGACAGAGAGGTAAAAGCTCTTAAGAGGAGAATTGCTGAACTAGAGAAGGAGCTTGCACTAGAAAAGGTGACAGCTGAAATGAAAGCAGTGCTATGGAGCAACATTGGAAGGTCCATTGCCAAACAGTGGCAATATATTGAGACCATGGATGAGCAAATGGTGCTCATCACTAAAGCAAATAAAGAAATACAGAGAGCCGGGGCGAGCCTTGGACACATGCCAGAAGCTGCTACAAGGATAATCAACACTCTGAACTATAAGACTAGCTCTCAATTAGCTGTCATGGGAATCACTAACAGGACAGAAGCAATTGCTGTAGCAAAGAGAGTCGTTACATTAAGGAACTTAGTTGGAACATTGGAGAGGAGGACCCAGGATATGCAAACTGAGATCAATAGATTCCTGGAAAAATTCGTGACTCTGCAGAACAGAGGCCTCCCCAGCATCTTAAGCAGTGTAGGAAGACTGCTCACCCTGGACAATTATAACAAGAGGATTGATGCCCATGCAGTGGCAGAAATTGCACAACCACCCAGCACTTCAGCAGAGCCAGGGCCAGCCACAGGGCAGAGTATGTATGACAGGGTGGAAAACCTGTTTTTCCTAATGAATGAAGTGGACCATCTGTTTGACACACCACCTAACTTCTTCAAATTTACAGAAGCAGATGAAACTCTGGGTGCAATCCTAGCACACCAACTGCCCACACAGGATGCCTGGAGAAATTTGACACAAACAGTTCTGTCAAGCCAGAATCAGTAACGCTATTTCTACAGGCAAATAAGCATACATGCGCAGGCACAGTTTTGAGGAAAGATAGACACAGGGAAGAAGCAGAGGCTAAGCCAACTCAGCTGGACCATTGACTCACCACAAGCAACAGTCACAGTCACAGGTGACAAGTCCAAAGCACAGCGTACAAAGCATTAAAGACAGATGTTCCAGCATTTACTCAGAATATTTCGACCGACTTAGCTGTCTCCAAAGGCTAAAATATCTTCTGACAGAGCATTAAAATGCCTGTACTCTGTAGTCAATACTGCATTAGATTTTGGCCATAATATCTTAAGTAGTTGGTAAGAAAGTAAAATCTGAGATAACTCAGGACTCAGATATTTTGTAAATGACCGCAAGTATATATTCACCCTTCACAGCAGTGAAAAGGGTTGTTGTTATTTTCTTTGAAAAGGCTCTAGCTCATTGTAATATTTTGAGAGAATTAATACAAAGGAAGAATGGAATTTCCAAGGCTGGGTGTTATTTGATGTATGGTGGTGAGAGATGAATGTTACAGGATTCCAGGGTGTTGCATAAAACAGCAAGTATTCTCAAATCTCTTTGTCATGTGTTTTTGAGTCTTTTGTTCTCTTTTGTTGTTTAAATGTTTTTACACTTGATAGCAAGGTGAAAGGATAGTCCCAGGATTTAACAATGTTTACCCTGGACTCAAACTGAGCTATTATACATGTTTTCCTCAGATACAGTGACAGAATTGTAATTCTTAATTGCTGCATTTCAAAACTGTGTCTTTTACTGTGACAGTCATTCTCAGGGATTCAATTTTGCCCCTAAGACCTCTGTTTTCTCCTCTTAAAGCTGTCTGTTGGGAACATATAGATAACAAGTGAAAATTCTTAAATGCTTTCACTGATGTATTACCTGTTTCCAGTAATTTAATCAAAAAACCTGTTCTATTAAGCACTCTAATGGCCCTGTAAGTTCCATCTTTCATCTCAAAGCTTTAAACACTTGTAGCCACAGACTCCATTGCCCAATGGTACTCAACCTCTCTGAAAACTACATCAATAGAACCTAAAACATAAACATAAACAAAAAAAAAGGAGTTTCATCAACCAAAACATAAACAAAAAAAAAAAAAATCAGTATATAATAGCTAGCCTAAAACCCTATAACAAACAATTGCAAATCATAAAGAGAGAGCCCTCTCTGATCACAGTTTGGCTAGGAACAGTGATCCAAAGATTGGTTAGTGGTTACCCCGGCCGTATTCCCTTGGGAGTCATAGGGAACAACCTGGGTGTTAACACCTTTCATCTCAATAATGGATTCTTGGTGATCCACCTACTTGTTATCAAATGATGCATAGATCTGGGGAATTATTTGACCAACATCCCCAACTGTATGCACCTCCTAAGCACTATAGATCTAAGGTCTACCACCCTGATACAACGAACAATCCTTCTTGCGATGATCCTTCCCACATATTCAACACTGCAAATGCCCACTACCTTTGTTCTGCTGCTGTCTAGGCTGAGACCCATGCCCCTTATCGGTTGCATTAAATTTATTGTAAGGAGAAATGTTTTCCTTATCACCTGCATTGTGAGGTCTTCCCCGCTTTGATGGCCACTTTCATTTAATCTTATCATTTCCTTTTAAACCCTACTTAAACTCAGTATTACACACCAATTGCTCATAACAATGATTCATCTTTCCAATGACTTCCTCTAGTGAACGAGTTTCATCGTACTCAATTTGATCCTTGAATGCTAATGGCAGTCCACTAATAAATCTCTAAACTTTTTTCTTGTCATCCTTAATATATGACACATATCTCAACAACTCCAAGAACTTAGTCATATACTCCTCATTTTTCATTGATCCCATCTTCAACTCATAGAACTCCTCGGCCTTTCCATCATAATATCTCTCTGACAAGTACTTCTTCCTAAAGAGTCTCTTGAATTCATGCCAACTCAACTCCTCTATCCTAATATCTCTGACACACTTCACATATTCCCACTAGATGTCTAGTTTCCCTTTGAGGCTGAAAATAACCATCCTTTCCTTCATGTTCTCACTATAGTCATGCAGCTCAAAGAATTTATTCATCCCAAGAAACCATGCCTCTGCATCTTCCATCTTCTTCAATTATCCATTGAATGTATGTGGATTGACTTTCTTGAACTTATTTAAAAAATATCCCCTCTCACTCCTCCTTTGAGCATGATAGCGATGATGACCATGATACCTATCTGAACCAGAACTAGAGTAGAACCAATATCAACTACCTCTCCTATTAGGTTTCACCAAGAACCTACCATATTTGAGTATGTCATCCTTATCCAACCTATGCCCACCATGAGACCTGCTACAATATGCCCCATTAATTCTATCCTCATGTCCATTAATTATCCATGGTTGTCTCTATTGCTGCTAGTCTAACAAGCTCTTAAGGATCACTACATTGACCTCTTCTTATTTTTCCTATGCCCTGGAAAGTCTTTCCTATGACTGAATGATCATGTCATTATCTATCTTGAAAATTTTGATTTCTGCCTTTAAACTTCTAAAGGTGTCTACTATGGCAGGAGAGTACTCATCTCTTGGTTGTTGAACTAATCTATAAGGAGAGTCTCATGAATTGTAGTCCACCATTTTGCTAGTCATCTCTGATCCTCTTCTTCCTGCAAAGACACAATGTTAGATAACAAATATAAACATAATCAATATACGCCAGTGAAGTTCAAGGGATGCTATCTCATCTGAAAAATAAAACCAATTAGCATGATACATGTATATACATAATCATATCAATATATATTAACATCATGCATGATAACACTAACTGCATATAATGAACTTATGAATGACAACCATAACCATGAAAATGCATGCATAACAACCACATAGACATTAACATGCATGTATGATAACACATTCTTCCTGTCTAGTCAAAGTCTTAAAAGTGGGAGCTGTGATACCAATCTATAATGCCCCCTCCCACATTTACCCAATCTGTAACCGGTTTGCCAGTGTAAACATGAGACGAAGAGTTGCTATGACATGAACCAACCTACGTGATTCATTTATGGAAGTGGGGCTAAAAACTAGGACTTACTTCCCACAAACTGAAATCCTACATAGCTTACATGACACTTAGGGGGAAAAGAGACATCCCAAACGACTAAGCCCTGAGCTAAGCTGCTTTTTTCAGTGACCTAACACCCCAAGTACATGCACAAGACCACATTACTGTGGTTGTGACCCTCCAAACACATGCACAAGCTTACCTAAGTGCAGTTGTGATCCAAAATCCTCATTTCAGTGTCTGCAATCCAGATATCTGAGCCACAATTCCAGGCCAGCCTGTAGACCACTGCCCAAAACTTCCTAAGACTTTCTAGAATGATAAAATACTTGAAGACAAGGATAATCATATAAAACTTGATTAAGGAATTGATCTAACCAGGCCTAACCATGACAGTCATTTCATCAAACTTATGATAAACATGTAATCTATAGGTCATCAATGCATATCTGAACATAAGGTCCTGAAACTTATCTGAGAATCACCAAGAAGGTATAATTCCCTCTCATAGTAGCTTCAATACCACTTGTTAGCTCATGCATGTATTAACCATCACATACTTATCAAATCCTAACCAACACATAGCTAGAGTACATTGCAAATACATGGTTATAACTTACATATAACCAAATTACTAACCATGACATAATAGCCATAAAATCACCATAATAACATGTACAAATTCTCATAAGATACAATAGGAAAATAGATCTTATTAATTGATGCAAAACACAACCAAGTCAGGGAACCAAATCATTCTTTCATCCAATCAGCCCTGTGCCATATTCCAAGCATGAATGTGGGGACTCAAGACATAAATAACTAGGGCTTCCTGAAGATGAAAATACCTCCACCACCAAGCTACCATGATCTCACCAAAACTGGTCAAGGGATCACAAAGCCAAAACAACACATAAACAACCAGGGATTCCTCGAGATTAAACCACCTTTACCCTCAAGCCACAGTGATCGAGCCAAAAATGGTCAAGAGATCGCTAAGCTCAAAACAATCTTGGATGCCTCAAAGTTTCTTCACTAATACCTTGAGTAATTTCTCTGTTTCCACCTACATGTCAAGGGTGTTCCACGTTAGAATTTTATTTTCAATCCTCAAGGCTTACCCTTCAAACCAGGGACTCATAGAATTTGAGGCGTAGTACAATAAATACCAAATGAGCCTGTCAGATTTTGCAAATCCTCTCTCTATGCCAACAATTAATATTTACAGATTTGGTAATGAAAATTAAAATGAAAACCCCTTACCTACACTCCTGCACTACTTTCATAACAACATCGAGATCAATCTGGATGTTGGGCTTCATATAGAATGTGAATAAAGACTTCAAACTAAAATATCCTTTTCAAAAGGAGTAAACTTAGGTTTAAATATTGATTCAGAAGAAACATACTCAAAAAATAAATACAAAAATCACCAAATTGTTCCTATACTGAACCAAACTTTTGAATTACTCTAGTTCCCACAATACTTCAAATCATTAATCACTTACACACTGCATGAAAAATTACACATGTATTCTAGTGCATTCAAAATGAAAACAAGATAAGTTTTTCTCAATTCAAAAATAACTCTTCCTTTCAAATGAACTTATAAAAGAAACTTATCAAACCTTGACCAAATAATACTAATCAGATATCATGATAGGATAAAAATCAAATTAAAAGTGAATTCTTATTCAAAAGACTTTCCACACTTGTGTATATAACATTACAAAGAGAACCATCCATGTTTTAACCAATTCAATCAAACAATACTCTACTTGATTTATTCTACAATCCAAAACCAGATCTTAATAAATAAATGTTAATACCAACATTCCTAGCCCTAGGGATAAATAAGGAGACTTAATCTGTAACTTGGTGTCGGGCAGATAAATCGTTCTTGCGGACAAGACCGATCTCCCTAGTATCTATGGATATCTAGCGACAAGAAAACCAAACAAATTCTATCTTTCTCTAAATATGCGATTTATAAATAAAAGCCAAGAGATGTTTCAAACCCTACCTCAAGTCCAGTGCTAGTTTGTGGAAGCCAGGCTCCGTTCATCCAAATGAGCTTCCTTTTAAAGAACCTGCAAACACAAACATGCACACATCAAATAACACCTGCATAGCCAATATAATAAACCATATTTATTATGATGATCAAGGAATTCATGAAATAAACCATAGAAGACAATTTATTGAGAAAAATGAATCTGATTGTATTAATTTTAAACAAAGAAGAACTTTACAACCTTGGTGCCTTGATGCTGTACAAGCTCCTCCCAGGGTCCAACAAGAATCTCCTCTACTTTGACAAGTTTCACTCTCTTCCCAAAGAAGCCAAAAGGTATGTAATCTCTCCTCTCAAGCTCAACTAGGAAGTCTTAATTCCAACAACATTTACCCTAAAAAATATTCAGCTTTCAACCTCTCTAGCAACTAGCCCAATGCCTCAATTTATAGTGCAGAGTAGGGAAGTTACCAGGTCCACCTTCAAAAGGATAGAGTCCTCCTTCAAAGGGATAAGCTCCTTTCATCAAGGGGTTAGCTCCTTTAGTTATGGGATGCATGAACCACCTAGGAGCGAACTTGCCACCTCAAGATTCCTTCTGGAAGCGTCCAGAATTAATCCAAAGTGACATTTTAATAATAAAATTGCACCTTTTTTTCTTTTACATGGGTCTGCACCCACTCCTTTAGAGACGGAGCGGGCAGGTCCGCAGGTAACATGACCAAGGAGTGCGGGACCGCAAGTAATGGTAAGAGAAAGTGCGGAACCAGAGTTTTAAAGCCTTTTAAAGACTTTCTCTCATTTTTAAGGCTTGACATGAAGAGCTGAGGTTTGAGACTTGCAAAGGAGGATAGTATGAGTGGTGATAGACTCACACTGACTACAGAAATTCATGGTGACAATATTTTGTGTAACAGATTGCCCCCTAAAGTGTGAAGTCTGTAGTAGATGAGGATTTCATTTATCATCTAAGAAGAGTGAAGTACTTTATCATTTTGAGGATCATCTTGTGGAGAACCTAGTTGGAACCTGTAAAAACATTCAATACAAAATATATATATGAGATCATATCATCGTTGAGGTAGGCATTCCCATGCTCAGATCAAAAATGACTAGAAAACTAACTAAACTACTCTGATATAGGAATGATCTTGCAATACATCACAAGTATAGACACATGTAGACACAGTATGGACGTAGCCATCTGTTTATGAATAGTCCACTTTATAATGAATACAAAATTCCTCGTAGCCTGGATGGTGGAAACTAGATCCAAGGTCTTGATTTCTACTTCCCGAAATAGTACGATTATATCCATATGAATGAATGTGTCGAAGTCGAACATGGTAGAAACCACTTGATTACCAGTCAATGATGTAAACTATTAACAAGTGTGAGAGAAACCACCATTAATGTCAATGGCTCTCAAAGTACTTAGTACAATCCATGAAATGTGAATAGATGAGTTGATGTCGAACATGTCATGGAATCCTTTGATCGAAGGTCGATGATGCAACCTATTGTCGAAGGCGAGAAACCTGCCATTGAGGCATGCAGATCCCAAGGTACTGATGATTTCTAGATCATCTTTCTAGATAATGAGCTGAAGTCGATAGAAAGCGATCCGTCGTAGACAAGCCCACAACACGAAATCATAGATCAAGTTTGAAGAAATATAGTTGCAAGGGCTGACTCAGGGATGGTCAAGATGGATGATAGATGTTTTTCAGATGAATGGTTTGTTTGCACTGACCTCTTGAACACATAACGACACTGCAGATGGTTTGGTGACAATTGACCTAAAGCTAATACCCAGAAACCAGCTGAAGATTTTCAATATGGTTTGATTAACTGTTAGGCAAAGGATTTCCCAACCTAGGTGAACAAAAAGTGTCATGTTCAAGAGTGGTTAAATGTTTTTCTGAGACACAAAGTATGACAAACAGGTTCATTTTCCTCTCTTTTCCCCCACCATTTCTGGCAAGTACTCTTTATTTTTGACAAGCTTGAGGAGGATAAAATTTGCTTGGTTATAAGCTCATCCTTCGGATGAGTCCAACTTAGTTTAAATTCGAACCCTAAGAAGGAGTGGTCCATTCCTGTTTGTAATTGAATAGGTCCTTTACTGTTAAATTTTAACAAGACCAGTATAGGAGAAACTCGGTGTTTTTCAATTTTAGGGAGTCGAAAGAAAAACTTAAGAAAACTCCATGGTTGTCATTTTTCGTAAATTTGTGTCTCCCAAGCCCGAAAAGGTATAAAATAATACTTGAGATAACCGCTTGACCATTACGATCAAGGAGTACTTTTCATAATTAGTGTCTCTGATCCGAAAAAGTAAAAAAGCGACCAAAGACATGTCGTTTTATAACCAATATCAAATTTGAAATGACAAAAATACGGCAATCTTTTCATGTTTATACAGTCAGAAAAGAGCTGTAAGTGGACCGTCCTTTTAATTCCATTTTAACGAGCTTAAAAGAAAAACTCGGCAATCTTTTCATATTTTAGGAGTCAGAAAAGAGCTTAAAGATGACTCTAATGTTTTTTGTCGAAAATGATCAATTTTGCCTGAAAAATCCGATATCCTGCACAAAAACTCAAACATCACTCATACCTGTTTAAAATAAATAAAAATGCTTCCAAAGTTACCTCTTTAAAGTGAAAAATAAACAAATTAAAAATTCATTTATTCAAAAAAACTTATAAAAAGGGCTTTTGTAAATTCATTTTTACCGTTTGACTTCAGAGTGAGAAAGAGAGCTTTTGGGTAAGAAACTTCCCGTGAAGTTTGCGGAAAATCCGTCCATTGGAATTGAACACCGTCACCTCCAGGTAATCCACATCACCTTATTCTTGCATTTCAACCGTTTGAAATTGGTTTTTAGGGTTTTATTTTGATTTTTTAGGAAGAATTTTGTTTAAAAGTTCGCTCGCAGGGGTCCGCAAGCGCAGCACGTGAAACCTGTGGACCCCGACTTTTTCGTATGCAGGAAAAAGATAGGGGCCCGCACCTGCTGTATAGGTAGAGTGTGGACCTACGCACTGTCTCTAACTTAGAGGGTGCGGTCCCCGCGGCATATGTTCTAAAATTCCAAATTTTGCAAATTTTGCCCAAAAACTTTGATTTAAAATGTTCTAATCCGCCTTTTCTTTCAATGTAGGGTATACATCATGCTTAGCTAGTGGGAACAGGAGCATGAGGATGTGGACCTCGCTGCAATCAATCATCAACCTTCAATTGATGCATTAAAGGCATGTGAGTTATTTAAATTCTAGGCCATACCTGGCATGAGGGCCTAAGTAGACTTTTTGCAGTGGCTGGTGGATAGGTGGAATGTGCAGGACCAGTGTTTCATTATTGGTGGCCACCAGCTCGAAATGGAGCCAGAGGACATTTACATTTTGACTGGTTTTCCCAAGAGAGGTGAATAATTGACTCTATTCGGAACTAGGCCAAGTGGCTAGTCTGTCGATAGCCTCCGGCTAGAGTTTTGTAAAGACTAAACCAAGGACAAAGGGATTGATATCAAAACCATTTCCCATCCTGAACTCAAAGTGATTGCATTTACTGTCACCAGACTCTGTGGAAGTGCAGCACTACATATGGCCACTGGATCCCAAATGCGAATGACAGTAGACTACTTTCGAGGCACCGTCTTCAACTAGCGCGAAGCTGTGTTGGCTAATGTAAAAGGCCAACTGACTAGAGAAAAGAACGAACAACTGAAAAAATTTGGATATGGTTTCTTAGTTGTGAGCTTTGGTCTAGAGAGGGTCCTAATGTTGGTCCCACAACATCTTTCCGTTGAAGTTGGACTTCCCCGAGAGCCCAAACTAATGCGTTGGGTTGCAGTTATGGCCCGTCATCCTGAGGAGGGTTCAGAGGTTGTTCAATTTCCTCCTGAGTATTTTCATTGGTTGGAGAACCAAGTTTTTGCGATTCAGGATTTTCCTTATGCTGGGATGGATTATCGTGGTGACCCAGACATGGCTCTTCCACCAGGAGAGCAATGGGATGACTCAGGTAAAATCATTTTCAACATTTTCTAATTTAATTTTTTTTTGTTTTTAAATCGTCCCAAAATTGATAGTAAAAAGTTTCAAATGCAGATGTAGGTCCACGGCGACCAGCCACTCTCCGGCCCTATGAGAGGAAACAACCAGCTACAGCAGCACCATCCCCATGGGACAAATCTATAGAGACCCTGGCCGAATTGGAAAACCATCTAGAGCATTTGACAGCAGACATTCCAGAGACTAGCATAGATGACATTCCTCTTAGGCTACAGCGCTATGTGATTGGGGTCCTAGGACCTTTCAGGAGGTTCCTTTGTAGGGTGGCCCATATAGTGGTTTCTTATCGTGATCATCACCAGTGATAGGATGATCGCATGTTGTAGACTCATATGACATTTTTTCTTTTTGTACTATCATTTTTGCCGATCATAAGGTGTTGTTCAACCTATGATCAGAGATGATGTATATTTAACACACTTCTATGCTATGCTATATCACTATTACCGGCTATCTTGTAAAACATGTTATGGAATGTTTTTGAATTTACTTATTTGATTATTGCAAATGTCTATTTAACATTCGAGAAGCAATTGCATCTGCTAATGTATTTAGATATCTTGGAATATGTTGATATTCAATATAGTCAAATTCACATTCCAAGAGACGAACTCTCAAAAATAATCTCAATAACACTGGATTTCTAATGGCATAAACTCTATTAAGATTCAATACAATGAGTTCAAAATCTAACCTCACAATCAAACTCTGAATCCCAAATGAGATGGATTCAGATAATAACTCAATCACTGCACTATACTGTACAATGTTGTTCGTTGTTTGACCAAGGCTTACCCCATGCATAGATACCAACTCATCAAAGGGCGAATAGATAACCCAAGCTACAGAAGAAATGTTTCGTGTATTATGACAAGCACCATCAGCAAAACCAATGTATGTTTGAAGAGACGTCGACATCTGCAATATCAAGAGTAAAATCAATATAAGAAAGAATAATGACAAAAACACTCTCTAAACTAAGCACACTTTTCTAATCTAAAACACACCAGCTAGAAAGAAAACTAACCTAACTAAAATCTCCACACCCTGCTTTAAGCATAATATCTCTTCAGGTAAAGACCATTTCTGGGCTTACCTAAAGAGACTCCGTCAAAGTCTACCAATTCATAGGCCCCTTTTGCCAACTTTCGCTTAACAACATAAGGACCATGCCACATGGGTACAAATTTTCCAGTGCCCAACTTATCATTTGCTTGATCGTACAATAAGACTAGGTCTCCTTCCGAAAAATTACGAGGTGTAACATTTCAATCATACTAAGCTTTAATACATTTGGCATGAGTTTCGATTGCTAGTGCAGCATCACGTCGATTCTCATCTAGCTGAGCCAACTACAACAAACGTTTCTCCTCTTCGGAAGTGGCTGGAAGTAATTCTATGGCCATTTGCAATGACGGGATTTCGCATTCAATGGGTAACACAGCTTCCAAACCGTAAACTAGTTGGAAAGGAGTGAAACCAGTTGATGTTTTTACTGAGGTTCGATATGCCCAAAGTGCTGAAAATAACATGTTATGCCAATTCGACCTATGAATCCCAATGATTCGTCGGATCATAATGACTAGAACTTTGTTGATGGCTTCAACCATACCATTAGCCTGTGGGTAATATGGAGTAGAACTATCGTGACGCAGGCCAAGTTGATCTGTTAGTTCAGTCATCATAATGTTTTGAAAATGATGCCTATGATCAGTGATAATCACTTGTGGAACACTGATCCTAGCAATTATATGATTGAAAATGAAAATCGCAGCAGTTTTGCCGTCTGTCAAAAATGTAGGCATCGCCTCGGCCCACTTGGTAAAATAATCTACCGCAAGGATGATATACACATGCCCCCCGGTCGAGTGAGGGTTACATGTAATAAAATCAAGACCCCATTTCGCAAAAGGACTAACGGCAATTATAGGGTGCAGAGGAGCAGGTGGAGCGCACATCTTTCGATCAAAAATTTGGCAGTTGTGACATTTTTGGACTGCGTCAATACAATCTTTAAACAAAGACGGCCAGAAATAGCCAGCGCGCAATATCTTTTGGGCTGTGGCAAACCCAAACATATGACCGCCACACGCTCCAGAGTGATAGTCATTTAGAACCCTTTTAGCTTCCTCATGAATTAAACAACGTCAGAAAATAGAGTCTGCCCCATGACGATAAAGTGTATCTAAAATGATTTTATATTGTTGGGATTGGAATCGTATTTTCCGACGCTGAGATCTTGAAATTTCAGGCCGAAAGGATTGGGTTTGGAGATAAACGATGATATCTCCATACCATGGATCAAGAGTGCTGATTAGAAACAAGGATTCGTCCGCAATGGGCTCTTCCGCCACAGTTTTAGTATCAGCACACGGGAAGTCACACATCAACTCCACAAAAACTAAAGATTTCTTTGACTTAGATTTTTCAAACTCCAAGTCAAATTCCTGCAGGATTACAATCCATTTGGAATACTTGCCCCCTAGCAATTGTTTTGTCAAAATATAGATCATAGGGTTACAGTCGGAAATTACAGTAGTTTTGCGAAGTAAAATGTAATGACGAAATCGTTGGACAGCTTGAACAGCTGCCAAGGCCAATTTCTCCACATGTGAATATTTTAGCTCAGTTCGATTCAAAGTTCGACTAAGTTAATAAATCACATGTTCAGTACCAAATTTATCTTCCTGAACTAACACCATTTCGATGGTGGAATGAGAAGCGGTGAGATATAAGAAGTAGTCCTGGTTGTAGTTGGGAGGATGCAATAACGGTGCATGGGTCAATGCGTGTTTTAGTGCATCAAAAGATTTGTCAGCTATCTCATCCCAAAAGAATGGAGTATTCTGTTTCAACAACCTGGTAAAACCCTTTGTGATCTCGGTGTAGTTAGGAATGAATTGACGTAAAAAGTTTGCTTTCCCTTGTAAACTTTGGAGTTGGCGAAGAGTCGAAGGAGGAGGCAATTTGACAATAGCTTCAACCTTCGAGGGATCGACACGAATGCTGGCTTTCAAAACAACAAATCCCAGTAACCGACCCATTTCTATACAGAAAACACACTTGTGTGGATTCAACCTAATTCGATAATGCCTACATCTCATAAAGATTGCTCGTAAATGAATGAGATGATCGGCTCTACGTAATGAATGAGCAGGTAAATCATCGAGATAGGGTTGCACAATGTGCTTGATGTCATGAAATGTGTAAGACATGGCTCTTTGAAAAGTTGCACCGGCGTTCTTTAGCCCAAAAGGTAATTTGCAATAAGAAAACGTTCCCCATGGACAAATGAAAGCCGTTTTTGGTTGATCAGCAGGTAGAATATTGATTTGATTATAACCGGAAAAACCATCCATAAAGGAGAATATTTCACTGCTGGCACAATCATCAATTATTTGATTGATATAGGGAGTTGGATAATTTTCTTTTGGACAGGCTCGATTAATATCCCTATAATCGATACATATTCTTATTGTTCCTTGCTTTTTAGTAACATGAACGATATTCGATACCCAATCCGTTAAGGGAATTGGATAAATGAAACCTGCTTTAAGTAATTTTCAATTTCTACTTTAATAGCATCAGCTTTTCACGGGTGGATATGAGCAAACGTTGCTGGACAGGTTTAGCATCCGAGTAAGTTTTGTTTTCATGAACAACAATTGTAGGATCAATTCCTGGCATTTCCTCATATGACCAGGCAAACACGTCGCAGAATTCTTGAAATAGGGCCTTATATGTTTGAAGTTCATTTTCCATACAAGAGGCATGTATATGAATGTTTTCAACAATTCCAGGTTTAACAGAAATGTCAATAGGACCTGTTCAAGAAATATTTCCCAAATTTAATTTAGAATCAGGATTTTGCAATGGATTCTGAGGTTCCTTGACATAATCAGCCGTAAAAATAGATGAAAAATCATTTTCAAATGATCAATATCAAGTAAGAACGAAGATCTATGATGAAGATCTTCCCATGGTAAATCATCAACAGACAAGATTTCACGTATTTGCTCATTGGTATGAACAATTTCGGAAAAAGTTTTTTGAGTTTGAGTTTGATGTTGAAAGTGATTCTTCATGGACTACATTTATTAAGTCAATTTTGGTTGAAGAAGGGTTGGAAAATGACTGTACGGCCTGATACGCAATTTCATAAGGACTCAAAGGCATAGCATCACCAAATGAATCCATCTCAAATTCAGAAGGTACGATCCAAGGATCATCATAAACAATAGTGTCTGATGAAATCATATGAATGGTTGCAATAGAAGGCGATACGTTAGGAGGAGGAAAGGAAAAAGTTCCTAGTAAACCAGAATCTTTAACTAGTCCTACTCCAACATCCTTATAAGGGATAGTTGTTTTGCCGACATGCTGGATACTTTCAGAAGGGGCTAGGTCGGATGAAAAGTAAGTTAGCTAGTCTATAGTTACGATATTTCCATTATGAGGAAACTTTATAAGCCGAAAGACCGATGAAACAATAGCAGTCATAGCGTAAGACCAACTACGACCCAATAGAAGGTTGTAATCTAGAGGGGCATCAACCACCTCCACATCTAGATTAACAGTTTTGCCTTCAACCCCTATAGGTAAATCCTGTAGAATTCCAAAAGGATGGAACCCACAGCCATCAAAAGCCTTCAGAATCGTTGGGGATTGATTGAGTGTAGGAGAACCAAGCGATCTCCAACACTAGATCGGCATAATACATGTTGAAGCTCCCTCATCAATTACAATCCTATAGCAAGGTTTGTTTTTGACTAACACTGGAATCTAGAAAGCCATTTGATGAGGTAAGCGAGGTGTACTATTTTATAAATCGAAGATTATAAGGTTCGAGTCCTGAATATCAACAGCTCCTATAGCCGACAATAGCAATTTATGTTGTGCTGGACAGGATTGCAGCACCTCCAAAGCCAACATTGCTAAAGGTGAGATAGCTAGATCTTCAACAATGTTATAGTTCTGAGCAGCTCTCGCATGTGGATTGAAAGCTGACTTTCGAAGTATACCCTTGGTGGGCGGTTTGATTAATAAGTCTGGGTTAGGTTTCTCGATCTATAGCGGATCGGAACCGGGAGTTGAAGTTGATGGGTTTGAATTAGAAGATTCTGCTTCCTTACCACCAACAGGACTTTTACTTCCATAATCTTGCAATCATGTCGCAATCCTAACATGGGACATCATCATTATGGGTTCTTCTGAGGCATTTGAGGAAGAACCTATCATCTTACTGTCTTGACTAGGAAAAAGATCCTTCAAAACAGCAGGCGTTTGAGAACCTTTGATGATTTTCACAACCTCAACGTGATGAGGGCAGTCTCTTGTAAAATGCTCTTCGTCACAAATGAGACAAGGATAACGAGGTTTACATTTCTCATCAGTAGATTCCGTTTTTTCTGGTTTCTCTTTCGAATTTTTATTTGTTTTATTTTTCTTCTTCCCTTTCTTTTTACTATCGGATTTCGATTTGGCCGTAGATGACTCTACAACATGAATATCAGCAAAAATTTCCATATAAGAGTCTCTTGTCGGGGAATCTGGTAAAGTTATAATAGGAGAAGAATTCTTGGAAGATTTCTTCTTACTTTTGGTATTAACTGTACCAATCATACCATCAGCGGCATGAGACCTTGAAGGAGCTGCAGTTATTTGATTTTGTTTAGCAAGGTCAGGGATTTTCTCATGTAAAGTACTCGACTGCGTATAAATGAGGTCAAGGTACTGAGCTTGAGCAATCACTTGCTCTTCAGTAACGACTCCTGCCTTAGCTACATCCTCAGTGATTTTTGGCAGTAATGATATGACAAACCATTCTGCTAAGATCTGATCTGGAATAAAAACTTTCACTAAACGCCTTCGACGTTTCCATTCATGAATGTGATCTGAAATGTAAGTGGACGTTGACTGTTTTAATGAAGTTAATAATTCTGTGCCATTTTCATATTTGACAGGCAACTGAAAATGAGTTAAAAACAAAGTAGCTAACTAACTAAAGTTATAAAAAGTGGCTCGCGGTAACTCAATGTACCACTTGGCCGCAAGACCAATTAGAGTGCGTTGAAAAAGACGTAAATGAAATGAATCATCTGAAATGGAGTTAGATGCACACCAGAGGTGATAAGTCATCACATGGTTCAACGGATCCTCTCCTAATTTACCTTCAAACTTTGGGATGTCACTGGGAAACTTATTCGGCATTGGCGGCCAAAACGGAAGATAATTAATCAAATCATTCATAAGGCACGACAAATTAGGCAAGTCCAAAGTTGCAATGAACGGTAACTAATGATTAGGGTCTCGAAAACCATGGGTCATGAGACCAGCCCCAGGAGGAGGATATCCAGGATAACTAGGAATTGGAATTGCATTTGGGATATTATATCCTCCTGGAAAACTAGGATTAACCGGACCGTACTGGGGTTGTTGAGGTTGCTGATAAGTATATCCAAGGTACGGTTGATACTGATAGACTGGGTTCTCCACAGCAGGACCGAATTGGTACTGTCCCTGGTATGGTTGATAAGTAAATTGAGGTTGACTTGTGACAACCATACTTGGACCAGGTTGTCCTACAGGCATTTGAACCGAAGTCTGAATTGTAGGTCCAGATTGAGGTAAAGATGCTTGAGGAATTGATGCACGAACAGTAGAAACTGGAGCTGTCGATACTCCAAAAGTAGGTGGGGTAGATGGAACAGATGTTGCAGTAGTTGCCGCAGTCGTTTGAGGCGAAGTTTGAGGCGAACTAGGCCCAGGCTGAGAAACTACAGAAGGTGCAGAAGTTTGAATAGTAGGCTGGACAGGTTGCTGGGTTGAACCAGAAACCAAGGGTTGTCCAGATTGAGATGACAACTGCACGTTCGGTTGCAAGATCTGTTGGGATTGAGATGGATCCCACACTACGTTCATTCTGGGGTATGGACCCATAGAAGGTTGAGCATATTGAGGACCATAACCGGGTTGAGGGTAGGGTTGATAATTCAAAGGTACATTTCCAGCTCCTTGGACAAATGATTGACCTGAAGGTGGTTGGAAACCTTGGATTGGGTACTGACCTTGAGGTTGATAACCTTGAGGCACGTACTGATACTGGGGTTGACCTTGAGGTACATATTGATACTAGGGTTGACCTTGAGGTACATACTGAGTCTGGGGTTGACCTTGAGGAATGTACTGTCCCGAAGGTATGTACTGTCCTTGAGGTTGCCCCCCAGGTGGTAATTGGGTACCTTGAGGTTGCCCCCAGGCGATAATTGAGGACCTTGAGGTTGCCCCCCAGGCGGTAACTGACTACCTTGAGGTTGCGGATTTGGAATGGTACCTGACATCATAAGAATATCTTCTACACTCAACGGCTTAGTTCCGTTATTACCAGTTAATAACCCTTGTTCAACAGGTTGAGGAGATGCTCCCGAAAAAGTACCAGTAAGTGACTGATACCCAAAGGGAACAGAAGGACCACCATATAAAAATGTTTCTAGAGATTGAGAAAACATGGATGACTATCTCGACATATTCAAAGGAGGATAATAACCTCTAGGTGTTGGATGAAAAGGAATGCGAGGTGGTGAAAAAATTAGTCCCGGGTTTTCCAAAAAATTGGTCAATGAAAGATACCAAGCGTCCCTCCTAGGTGCACTGTAAAAGATCGATTCACGCTCCCTAAGTTCTATAGCTGGTTGATTTTTAGGGATGGATATACCTTCTTCTGGAGTAACAAGTTCTTCAATAGCAATAAGTCCAGAAGGAAGATTTTGGGTAATGAGTCTTTCTACCCTGGGTGAACCAAGACCACTGGAAGTTGGAGATGCAAATCCTGATGATGGAGTAGTAGCAGGTTCAGTTTCAGGTTCAAAAAGTTCAGGTTCCTCGACTAATTCACTACTAGAAGAAAATCTACCAGTAATTTCAGAAAATGAAATAGGTTCAATAATACACTCTGGTGCTTGAACTTGATAATCAGGATGTACAACTAAAGAAGAATCTCCTTCTTCTGGTGACCCAACTCTACTTTCACTAGGAGTTACAAGGGCTCGTAGCCCTTCGAGCTGGCTCAGTGAAAACTCAGGAGGTTGGCCCCAAAGTCTATGGGACTACCTCAGTAATTCAGCCACGATTAAATATTTTAATTACTTCACACGCAAACAAAGAAAAATCTCAATGAAAACCACATAAAGTCTCTAAAGAACCAAACAATTTTGAATCATATGCCTAAAGAATCTAGGAGGTCAAACCACACACAAACAGTAACTTTCCATACCGAAAACACTAGTTGGTGATGAAATCCAACGTCGCAGAATTCAATACAGAAATTGCGGTTGGAACAGTTACCCCGACAACCTGCTTAATGAATAGACTGGCACAAGTTTCTCCACTAAACCATCTCAAGTGAAGAGAACCCCCCAGAAAATCCAAGTGAGTCTAGTCGACGTCTACTCCAGGTATAGTGGGATCTTCCCTCCACCGTCACCTTAGGAAAGAATCCTATAGATTATGGTCACTATGGTTACCAACTGAAACAAATATACCTAGGGGAACAGTCTGTGATCCGATACACATGCAAGGGCAGAGTAGCAAAGCTCAATCCCCTTGAAGGCTCCTTGACATAATCCAAGGTTTACCAACAAGTGACCCCAGGCTCCTCGACAATGGTTAATCCAAGGTTTACCGTTTTTAATACGCGTATATCTGTTATCGTTCCCAATGAGGAAGGATTGATTACCCCACTGGTTCGGATATGACCTCGTGCTTGACTCCTTTAAGAGGAGCTTCCCAGAGCATAGATGTAACAATTGGAATTTATCTCCTACCGCAAGATACAGCTACTTGTCTGTTTTACTATCTTGGAGAGTTAATTACTCCCTACTCCAAGATACTAGCCTAAGCTATGTTGGTGATAAAGAGCCCTAGAAATAAAAAGATTGCTAGACAAATTTTACTTTAAGCGTTATTTTTATTGGTTTTTTCTTAAGTCAAAAGGTGTGGAGATGAAACTTTATGGTGTGAAGACTCGACTCCAAAACACTAAAAATGCACCTAAGATGATAAACAATCCTTTTTCTTCAATGAATTTCTAGCTAAAGAAAGAGTTGAGAATGCAAATGCTTAAAAAACAAATCTTTCCTTAACAAACAAATGAAAAGAAGAACTTTTTGTCTTTTTCAATAAACTCAAAAAACGAGACTACTAATTATGCTCACGAAAAAATCCTTTTTCTTTTTCAACAATCAAAAACTACAAAAACAAATCTTTTCAAAAGATATATATATATATATATATATATATATATATTTTATAAAACACTCAAAACTATTAAAAAATCTAATCTTGAGATCTATAAATTCTAAAAAACTAATTGAAGTAAAAGCTTACAAAATTTCTTTTCAAGGATGTTTTACTTAGTTATCAGCAAACTAAGGACTAACTTGTTCAGAATAACAAATTAATCAAAAACAACCAGCTTTTGTTTTCTTTTTTAAAAATGAAATCCAAAACTTTCAAAACAAGTTCTTTCGAAGCTTCGCAAAGAGAAAAACGAGATGTATTCCTCAACAAAGGCAGATTTTACAAATCGGTCAGACTCATAAAGAAGACCAGCAAAAACCAGGGTAATCTGAGGTCTCTAAGGCTTCTAAGCTCTGAGTTACTACAAAGACCAAACGAAAATCAAGCCAGGCACACAAAACTTCTAGAAATTCACCTAAAACCTAAATTCAAATGGAATTAACCTATGAAAAGTTTCTAATAAGACACATGCAGATCTGGACAGAGGCTAAAACATATAAACAAATCCTAGGCTTAACTGAATGAGGAAATTTTAAGTTTTTCAAAATTTTGACAGGATCCGCAGGCCCCTAGTATAACCAGGTGTGGTACCGCTCTGTGTGTAAAGCAAAAGTGCGGGGATGTCTGCACTGTGTTACAACCAGAACGTGTGGTCCTCTTCCAAAAGTGTGAAAAACAAAAAATAATTCAAAATCTAAGGAACCTACCCAATCCCACACACATCAAGCAAAAACTAGAAACAGAGAAACAGTTTCTCAAGTCAAAGTAAAAGCAAAGGCAAAAACCAAAAATTCAAGTCCCCAGTGGAGTCGCCATTTTGTCGGGCGGATAAATCATTCTTGCGGACAAGACCGATCTCCCTAGTATCTATGGATATCTAGCGACAAGAAAACCAAACAAATTCTATCTTTCTCTAAATATGCGATTTATAAATAAAAGCCAAGAGATGTTTCAAACCCTACCTCAAGTCCACTGCTAGTTTGTGGAAGCCACGCTCCATTCGTCCAAATGAGATTCCTTTTAAAGAACCTACAAACATAAACATGCACACATCAAATAACACCTGCATAGCCAATATAATAAACCATATTTATCATGATGATCAAGGAATTCATGAAATAAACCATAGAAGACAATTTATTGAGAAAAAAGAATCCGATTGTTTTAACTTTAAACAAAGAAGAACTTTACAACCTTGGTGCCTTGATGTTGTACAAGCTCCTCCCAGGGTCTAGCAAGAATCTCCTCTACTTTGACAAGTTTCACTCTCTTCCCAAAGAATCCAAAAGGTATGTAATCTCTCCTCTCAAGCTCAACTAGGAAGTCTTAATTCCAACAGCATTTACCCTCAAAAATATTCAAATTTCAACCTCTCTAGCAACCAGCCCAATGCCTCAATTTATAGTGCAGAGTAGGGAAGTTACCAGGTCCACCTTCAAAGGGATAGAGTCCTCCTTCAAAGGGATAAGCTCCTCTCATCAAGGGGTTAGCTCCTTTAGTTATGGGATGCATGAACCACCTAGGAGCGAACTTGCCACCTCAAGATTCCTTCTAGAAGCGTCCAGAATTAATCCAAAGTGAGTTTTTAATAATAAACTTGCGCCTTTTTTAATTTTACAGGGGTCCGCACCCACTCCTTTAGAGACAGAGCGGGCAGGTTCGCAGGTAACATGACCAAGGAGTGCGGGACCATAGGTAATGGTAAGAGAAAGTGCGGAACTAGAGTTTTAGAGCTTTTTAAAGACTTTCTCTCATTTTTAAGGCTTGACATGAAGAGCTGAGGTTTGAGACTTGCAAAGGAGGACAGTATGAGTGGTGATAGACTCACACTGATTGCAAAAAGTCATGGTGACAATATTTTGTGTAACACTTGGAATCATTCAATGTTCAAATATTACATTAAGGATTCTATTCCTTTACCAAAGAACCACAAGACAACAGGCTTTCTCTCCCAATTCTCTTAAGACCAAGGATACTTTTTAAATCATAAATGATTTGTAGAATAAAACCAAATTAATCATAAACATAAAATAATCATAATAGATTAGCCTTAAAGTTTTTCCACAAGTCCAAGATTAAATAAGTAGGGTATGTTTTCCACAAAATTGTGAAATTAGTTCAATCACCCAAGTCCCATAGTATATCATTTTTTTTTATAAAAAAATAATTGAAATGCACAAGCACAAATAAAATCTCAAGTTTACTAGGGTTTATCAATCATGACTTCAACTCCCAAGCCCTGTTTCGTTGTTAATAGTGTTATAACAAGAAAATAACACAAGACTAACCACCCAGGGTTTGAATCCCTATTAAATAAATGATCCCAATGGTAGAACACAACAATTTAATAATCAATAAAAATTCACACACTTGCTTTCCATATCTAGATCAATAAGATTCTTTTGATGAATACACCTCCTATGAATCACAATGAACGATAGTTTCATAACAGTTCAAACACCCTTGATAGCAATCATTGATTGAAATTGGCACACCAAAATAGAAAATATAACACACACACAATGTGACTATCTAAGGGATAATGAGCTGGGTTGGTTGGGCCCTAGCCAACTAGCTCATTTCCCCGTAAGAGAAAAGAGATTAACTTATGAAGTAAGATAAATCATTCATAGGATTAAACACAAAAATTATTTGAACCTCAAATTAAAGTTCCTTTTTATTAATGGAAAGTCTCTTCTTAATACATCTAATACAAAAAGATCTAGCTCCAAAGAAGATCTAGGCGATACAAGTCTTTGACACAAGATATGTAAAATAACCAATAGTATCACTAACATATACCTTTATATGAATTGATAGATATACATTTTTGAAACAAGTACTTAGCCACATCGATCCATCTCCTCATAGAACAAAAATGGAGGTTGTTATTAACAATTTCCTAAGAATAGACCTATCCAACAAACATCACTGGTTCGCTCACACTCTGTTTTATATCAAACTATATTCAATAGTAGGAGATCAAAACTATAAATATGCTACTGGAGACTAGTGAGAGGTGCACACTTTCTTCCTTGTTTTCCACAAAAATATTATCTTCACAGCTCACATTGACTACCAACCAAAATTATTCTTCCAATGATCCTCCTAAATTGGTGCAGGAATCAGACTTAGACTAGTGCAAAAATATTGAGAATGACTATTTCCTGTACCAAATGCACTTTAAATTATAGTAAATGACAAATATCAACAAAAGTTCTTAGAGTAACATGAATACAAACACATAATCATGAAAATATTAATCTATCAACCTTTCCTTTAAAGATGAGAAACCTTTACCCAATTTCTCATGGATATTTTAAGAGAGGCTAAAAATGCATACATAAAGGTTTTTTTCAAGTCATAAAATAGAGGATAATATAGGGTTCTATAGGTATAAATTAGAGCAATTCTGGGGCCTAACATCCCCCCAACCTGATCTTGCTATGTGACCCCACACAACTGTCTACTTACCTTTGCAAGAAAAAGAACTTTAAATCTTTCCCTTATCATTTATGAATTTGAATATTGATCCCCAAGATTTCACCTTGAACTTTTATATTTTTCCTTTTGAACCTTCGAGCCCTAGTCTTCATATAAGAAACATGAATTCGCCACTTTTTCACTTTTTTCTTTCAGTCCAATTTCTTATGCAACCATTTCTTCATTCCTGGACATCAACCCTGCATTTTGGGATTTCATATACCGATCCAAAACTTCGAATTCCTTCATTTGTTGTTTCAGTCTCTATATCTTGTTCTTGTCCTTATTCCTTTTCATAAAAAACATAAGAGGAACATAATCCTCTGGCTCTTCCTCCTTTTGTTTCTGAATCCCCTTATGTTCCTTAATTTTCTTCCTCAAGAATGGAAGAGTAATAGAGTCCTCTTGTTCTTCTACATGTTGCTTCTAGCTTGCGGTAGAGGTGCCCATGGTTGCTACGTCTAATGGAAGGGAAAAATTCCCCTTTTCATAGGTTTGTTTCCTTTTACAAATTGACACCCTATCACTAACCATACCTTCATTTCCTTTGCTTGTACGAGCATCTGGTGGAGGATCCCTCAGATCTCCTGAGGGAATACAATGTTCCTTTGGTGATTCTGACTCCATGAAAACTTATGTATCTAGAAAATATTTTGTCTCTGATATATTCTTATAAGAATAAGCATGCTTGTTTTTTAACAACCCTCTTGTTAACCTCTGAGGTGGTTCTAGCACAACAACCTTCGATACCATGCTCTTCCTTAATTTCTTGCTTTTTCCTTCTTGTTTCTCCTCTTTTGGAGACTGGGCAATCTTGGAATCCTTTACTTTCTTTCGTTTTTCTCCCTACGTCTATTCCTCTTTTCGAGATTGGGAAATCTTAGGGCTGACTTTACACCCCCTAACCCTAAATATAGGTTATTTCTCAAATTTCTCCTAAATATTGGCAACCTATGAGACATTCCCAAATTGATAGGACTCAAGGTATTTTTCCCAAGTATACCCCCTATTATTTAACTTCTCGCTAACTAATATATTAAGCAAACCATAGTGACAGAGCTTATACTCAATATGTATCTCAGGGCTCTTATGAACACTTCAAGACATTTTAGCTAGATTGTTAAATAAGAAATATGGAAAATATATAGACTTTCTAGATTTAAAATGCATGAGAAGATGTATATGGTACAAATACGTCATGGAATACCTACCATCACAAGTAAGAAATTTCTATAAAATGAAAAGAAAAAATTTCCATTTCACAACCATTTCAGTCCTAGGAACTCCTTTCTTCCACTTGTAGAAAATATTGTAGTTTCACAAGCTCATGCAATTAATAAAGCACGAGAAAAGAATCTACTTCTACTTTCAACCACTGGAATCCAATAGATCGATGAAAACAATATGAACAAGAAGAAGATAAATCAATGGCACGTAACACAAGATGTATCTGGGAAAAGCCACTGCTTAAAACCATGCTATTTGTATTGCATATATCAGAAATATGAGTGAAGATACAAAGCTTGTTCTTTCTAGAAAAATTCCACAGAAGTATGCTCAAATATCTCAGGTCACAAGCTAACTCTTGGCTAACACATAGCTAACTCTGTAGCTCTCCAAGCTCCTAATCTCTTGCATAATTCCTAGGATGAATAACCCGTATTTAAAGGGGATTCATGCTTCCAAAATTGTGCAATCCTAATTAGTTTCTCTTCCTGATTGCATGCATGATATTTGCAACTCAGTAAATTATACAACTGATAGTACATTGTCCCTGCACTCTTGTCTCAATGGGTCTTTCTCTAAACTAATATGCATGAGTTTCTCATGAGGGAATCTTCAGTTAACTGGAGTAACACTTGTAGATGCACCAATGCACCAACTAACTGTTAGTCCTCTATTATTTCCACAAACATTTTGAACTAATTTAACTGACCATAACTCAGTAAATTGAGTTAATCTAATTACAACTCCAATGAACTCAATATGGACCCCTAAAACTTAGGGAGAACATATACATGACTATAGAAAGACTTCCAATTCGAAATTCCTAAGATAATTAAGTTAATTAAACTTAATTAACTATTTACAAGTTGCTATGAGAATAGAATTAAATTTAAATTCACAGTTTAATTCAAGGACAAATTAAATTGAAATTTCATGTTGCCATTTCTCAACACTCCCTCTCAATAAGAAATGGACTATCAGCTACCCTGATCCTATCTCTATGAAACTCGAATTTACATCTTGACAATGCCTTTGTCAAAATGTTAGCATCTTGCTCCTTTATGGGAATGTACTCTAACAACATAATCCACCTCAATACACAATCTCTAAGATGATGATATCAGATATCAATATGCTTTGATCGATCATGAAAAACTGGATTTTCAAAGATTTGGATACAACTCTGATTATCATAGTAAATCACAGTTGGATCCATCCATTGACTAAACAAACCAACCAAGATCTTCATCATCCAGATGAGCTCACATGCTACTTGACTCGCATCCATTTCCTCTACCTCTGCCAAACTAAGTGCAACCGATATCTATTTTCTGTTGTACCAAGAAACTATCACTGACCTAATACTGAAGATCCCTCCTAATGTGCTTTTCCTATCGGATAGACTCCCTGCCAAATCTGCATCGGTGAAGCCTTGAAGCTTCACTCCCTCTTTCTATTTGTACCATAATCCATACTGAGAAGTGCCCTTGAGGTATCTCAACGCATGCTTTGTCGCCTTCCAATACATCTTGGTAGGCTTAGCCATCTCTTGACTAACCTAGTTAACTACATAGCACATAGCCAGTCATGCATTCACCAAGTAAATGAGTGAACCCACAAGCTACCTGTAAACAATAGCTTCCACTACTTCCCCTGAAGTAGCATCCTCCTTCCTCCAGTTACTTGCTAGAGGAGTATTCATGCATTTGGTTCTCTCCATGCAGAATCTTCTGAGTATATCTTTGGCATACTTTCGATGAGACAAAAAAACTCCCCATTTCCCTGCCATACCTCCATGCTAATAAATTAATGCGTGGGTCCCATGTCCTTCATCTCAAACTCTCTTGAAAGGTCCTCCTTGCAAGATTTGATCAGCTAATCATCACCTGTCAGTATGAGATCATCAACATAAAGTACAATGATCAACAATTTACCATCCACCACTATGTGGTATAGGTTCACATCCACTTCACACTTCATGAAGCCCAACCCAGTGAAGTAGCTATTTATCCTGGTGTACCAAACATGAGGTGCTTACTTCAACCCATAAAATCCTTTGTTGATCTGACACACATGTGACTCATGGTCAAAGGTCTCAAAACCTTTATGCTACTCCATGTACACCTCTTCCTCAATCATTCAATTAGTGCTGATAGTACCAATATAGATCTGATTGACGACTACCTTGCAATAGGAGCAAAGGTCTCATCATAGTTAATCCCCTCTACCAATGAAAAGCCACGGGCCACAAATATAGCCTTATGCTTCTCCACACTACCATCTGTAGATTTCTTTACCTTGTAAAGATAACAAGAGCTCACCACTGACTTGTCCTCCACTCTCAAGATCACATCCCAAACATTGTTACGAACTATGGAGTCATACTCCCCCGCCATGGCATCAACACAAACTAACTGCTGCATTATTTCCAACCCTTCTCTATGCTCTTTGGTATCTGATTGTTGTAGCCTCTATCACTCTGATCTTTGACTGCATCAATCACCATTGATTCCTCCTGCTACTATGTACTTTGTTCTCCCATAGCAAGGTACGATCCATGAGATAAATCCTCTCAATGGACCCTCCCCAATTTCAGCCCAATTGGGATTATCACTTCACATTTCCCCACCTATTACCTGGAGGTATGGCTCCATTTTCTCCCTCTGCCCACCTGGCTCGAAATTCCCCCCTACTGGAGGTCTCTACATGAGTGGATTCCTCCACATGGTATCCTCTCTGCTTCTCCAATTATGGTTGCTCTGCAATTGTCTGAGACTGCATGTGAGGCTACATTGTTCGCTTAGTGGGTGTTTCAGGGAAAACTAGTGTCAATTCAAACTACTAGTCCCACTAAGATGGGTAGCTATCTTAGAAACAAACAATGAAAGCCTTTTGAGAGTTCCTTTGAGTGTGATAGATTAGAGGGAAGAAAAGAGGACCAACCTGGATCTTCCGCTTTGATCCTAGCTTGATTTCTCCTTTCCTTGATAGAATTTGCCACTTATCTCCTACTTGTCCCGCTTCAAAGAGTATCTGTAGAGTCAAAGTAACAGAAAACCATCAAAGCATCTCCATCTAAAACATCATAAACAATGCAGAATCAGAAACACATTGACCATACAATTGCATTCATAAAAAACAAGATTCACAAATACACGATTATATGGAGGAAAACTCAAAGAACTTTATTAATAGTAGTGTAAGAGAGGATTACAACCTAGTTGTTTGATCCAGCATCATCCTCCTAGTGTAGAAGCCCTCTTCACCTCATGAACAAGCAAATCACCCAACAATGCAATGTCTCTTCTCACCAACAAACCAACAGCACTTACTTACAAATTACAAAATTCCAGCCTTTGGATCTCTCAGATGAGGAATCCATTTATAGATGTCTTACAAGGGTGTGAGTCAGCTCTAGGTTTTTTATTAGTGTCATTCCACTAATAGTTCTTGGTTCCACTTGGAGATTTCATTGATCTCTTACTCATCCCTAGGCGAATTCAGAGAGGCAAGTGTCACAGGAGAATTTTTTGGAAGATTCCATGATCATCCACTTAGCAAACTGTCTCTGCCATTTTCTATTCTCGCTCATTGCACCCCACAGAAGGGAATTTCAGTATGCATCACACTTGGCTAGTTTGGCAGTCAATACACATCGCACCTTGTACATGGAGCAATCAGTATGGTCCAGTTTTAGCCAGTTCTGAGTAGCTTTTCAGGTGGAACTTCTGGGAAATGATGTAATTAGTTGACCATGATCCTTTAGGGTGTGAAACAACACTTTTAGGGACTAAAGAGCCCTTAGTTTATGGACATATGAGTTTGGGGTTGCAGTGCCCAAATATGTCTATAACAGCTACCCCCTAAAGCATGAGGTCGTAAATCTTCTGATGTCGGGTGAAATGCTTTATCATGAGGATCCGAGGTATTCATACTGGAAGGTGACCTATATAAGATACAATACAATACATCATCATCATATTATTTTCATGATCTAACAGAAGCAGGCATTACCATGCTCAACTTTATAAATTCATTTTCATGTACATAGGACAGACAATCATCCGTTGTTGCAGACTGGTGATTCTTCGCATGAAGAGTCATCTTCCCTGGCTTAGGTGACTATCTATGCAAATTCTGTGTACAATTGATGTCTTTATTTTCCTGAATATGTTGCAACCTAGATGGATGAAACTAGATCTGAGGTCTTCAAAACTCATTCAATCTTCACCCAATGTACAAGTCGATCCATGTGAAAAGATGTTCTAAAGTCGAACATGGAAAGACATCCCCTGATTACCAGCCAATAATGTAAGTTGTTAACAGACACGAGAGGAGTCACCAATAATGATGATGACCCTCAAGGTACTACAGTACAATTCACGTGGTGTGAATATATGAGCCGATGTAGAACACCACGCAAAATATTTCGATCGAAGGTCATTGATGTAAACCTGTTGCCGGAAGTGAGAAACTTGCCATTGAGGCATGCAAACTTCAAAGTACTGAAAGGGTTGTTTCTAAGTCAACTTCTTGGATAATAAGCTGATGTCGAAAAGAAGTGACTTCTTGTAGGAGGGCCTTGATGTATCCCACATCTATGATGCGAAACAGAGCAAATGTTTTTTGTGGAGGTGAAAACGATCTAATGATATAAGGTTCAGGAATGGCAATCATGAAAAATGAAGGGTGGAGGTATTACAGTGGATGAGATGTTTGCTGGATGGTGAATTCTCTAAATGACTTCTCTTGAACATGTCGGCGACACTGATATGGACTGGTAGCATTAACCCCATGGATGGTACGAAGGACCAATGGTTATGGTGAACAGAAAAAACCCATCCCAACTCAATCATGGTGATGGAGTAAAAGTGTCATGTTTAAGAGCGACCTGCTACCAATAAAATTCTTGAATTTTTCTTCCCATTTTTCCCTAGTCATTGTTGACTAGTACCTCTTTATTTTTGTCAAGCTTGAGGAGGATAACATATGCTTGGTCTATAATTTGTCCTTCGGGCAAACCTGTCGATTTGTGTTTAGCAAGCCTAGCGTCAATGAGACTCGTTCTTGTCAGATGGACAAGTTTGTCACTATTGTTTTAATGAGTTTAACGACAAAGATAACTCGGTCCTTTTCATGTTTAGAGAGTTTGAAAAGGGATGAAAAGGAGACTCCAACAGTCCTTTTTCATGGCATAATCCCTTAAGTCCGAAAAAGTATAAAATAATATGAAAGGGATGACTTTTCAATAGCTTTAACGAGCCGACAAAGACAAGCGCTCGATCTTTTTGTTTAATAATCCCTCAGGTCCAAAAAGATTAAAATATATGAGAGGGATGGCATTCCCTTTACTTTAACGAGCTGGAAAGGCCAATAGCTCGACAATCTTTTTATATTTAATGAGTCTAAAAAGAGTTTAAAAGGGACTCATTTTTTAGGAACGAGTGGTATTTTCGGGTAGCAACTGGTTCTAGGTAAGTTTGGAACTTCTCAAAACATGGCAGTGTGAAGAGGGTGGCAATCAGAATCACTCATCGCAGATGTTCCTCAAAAGGGTAAACAATCAAGTGGAAGTGTATGGTCAGCCAAATGAATGGAGGTGACAGTAGGAACACAACCAAGGTTCAAAAGGGTTGATAGCAAAGCGATCACAAAGGTTATTTACCAAAGGTGGTTTCATTTTTTAATGAGCTTGAATCAGAAGAAAACTATGCTCAGTGCAGGTTGATTTTTTAACGAGCTTGAACCTTGCGGGAACATTGCTCTTACCAGTATTTTGATAATGTCTCTTGGTAGATTTATTTTTTAATGAGCTTGAACACTACTATAACATGTGCTCATGGCCTTTTTATGCAGGCTAGAAATGACTAAGCTATGAGGTTAAAGGGTTGAGAAACTACAAACTAAGAAAATCAAAGGTTGTTTTTCACTTGCATGCAAAGGTTTGCATGCCCCCAGGTGTTTTAGTAAAAGGAGAGTTTCTAGGTTACCAAATGGAATTCCTTGCGGTTAGGCAAGATTGTTTCTATCGGCAGACAAAAACTCTTCCTTTGCTTTGTCCATCAAAATAGACCAAGGTGAATGGAGTGAGCTTCCAATCACATAATGTACGAAGGTGAATGGTGTGAGATTCCAATCACAATCGTATAAAGGAAATAAGTGTATCAAATTGTTCACATAACCTAGATGGGAATGTTTCTTCAGTCCAAGCATTAAGACCTTTCAAGAAAATCTCTCTTTTCCTCTGGGTTCGCCTGCTGAAACAGACTAGGGTGCATGCCCCCTAAACTTCATCACATTCATTGAACTACCCATGGTAATTAGGTGGATGGAATGAAGGTTGAAGAGACATTGTTAACACGAAGAGACCATTTAGGGATGATGGTTGATTTATAGCTGTGTTTGAACCAAGAAATGAAAGTTGGTCGACAAGTTGCACCAGTCTGCCTTCATGTGGAAAACACATCACTCGAAAGAATGTGGAAACAATAGCTTCCATGCCATATATATAGTCACATCCAAGGAGTAGATTGTAATGTAGTGGACCTTGGACTACCATCACGTTCAAATGAACAGTTTTCTTTCTCAAAGTTACTGGTAACTTTGGAAGGATCCCTAACGGTCGACTGGTTCCTTTATTGAAGCCTGAAAAATTTTGTTTTTCAGGCAAAAGCAATGGCAAACCAAGCGCTTTCCAAGCAGTTGAGGAAAGGATACTCACTGAAGCCCCTTCATCTATGATAATGCCAGACACCATCATTTTGTAAACTTGTACTACGATTTGGAATGGTACATTAGATGGAAGGCGGGGTTTTGCTAGTTGATTCCAATCAAAGAAAATGATTAGACTACTTGGAAGAGGTACCGGATAGATACCTGGATAAATCTCATGAACTGGGGGGTCTCTTCCTATGGTAAAGGAATGGATGGATTGCCCCCAATTTCATTAGACTCTGTATCGACAAAAAGAATTTGAATGGTGTCATTCTCATTCTCTTTGGAAACTGTATCATCGAAAGGTGGGCCTTCTGAAGGCAAGAATGGGTCGACTGCCATCTCGACTAGTTGGCTTTGGTCTGGTATGGACTCAGAAGGTTCACTTTCAATGATAGGCGATTCGATCGACAATTGAGTTATGTCAATCGGGTTTTCAACTAGTGAAGGACTTGGTAAGAGATTCTTGTATCTAGGTGGAAGATGCTGCGGTGAAGCAGGATGGTTATCTAAAATGCTTTTGGCTTCATCTAGAAAAGGACAACAGTGAAGAGTATGATCACCTTCACATAACCTACATGGAAATTTGACTTTTCCTTTCTATTTATTGACTTCGTTTTCACTAGTTGATGGTGTGTTGTCATCCTGACTGTTAGAGGTTGATGACACCGAATGGTGCAAATGAGGAGACCATTCTCTAAAGATCCATGGAATGCAAGGGCAATCTCGATGGTAGTGGTCTCCCTTGCAAATTGCACATGGAGTTTTTGGTTTGGAAAGTTTAGTGTGCAGATTTTCACCAGATGATGCATGGTTGTTCCCTTGTTTCGCTGACTTCTTCCTCTTCTCCTTCCCTTTCTTTTTCTTCTTAGCTACTTGGTTTTTAGTGTCACTAGTTTCACCAAGCGAAGAGGAAGAAGGGGAAGGAGAAACAAAAAAAGTAGAAGGTGAAGGGGTAACTTCAGTATCATCTGGTTGTTGATTAGATTGTTGAGGAATTAAGGTGTTTTGAACGACAGAGGTTGAGAAAAGCCATACTAGTAGGCCGATTGTGATTCCTGGAAGGGACAATGTAGCCATATATGGAGAACCAATATCTCCCTAAGAGGAGAAAGGACAAGGATTCCCTCCAAGAGGGATTCCTTGATTGGTGGATTCCATTATCTCAACCTCAGATGAACTAAGGAATGGGGATGTTATTCCGATTTAAATAAATTTTAAAGACACTTTGATGCAACTTGCTTTTTCAATTTTTAAGAGTCAATAAAAAGCTAAAGGTGACTCTAGTCACCTTCGGTTTTTAATGAGCCTAAAGTGACAAGTGCTCAGATGGACCTTTTCTTTTAAGGAGTTGAAAAGGAATGAAAGTGACTACTCTGGAAATCTAGACAGTGGGATTACGAAACTGATCGCAAAACTGCAAAATACACCTTGGTGATAAATGATAGAGAAATTACCAAGGACTTATGTATGGTAGTCAATCTTCCCGAATGTTGTGTTTAGTGAATTGCGATCGATAGGGCGGCAAACACGGATTCCTAAGGATAAAGGATATCAACCTATTGTGGTCTCCAAATATATACTCAATGGCATGGGGAGCACAAGTCCATACTGGCACTTGTCGTATCAAAGAGGAGGAATCACCCAACCTTCGATGAAAATGATAGTTACCAGGTTTTACGATGCCAGAACACGTCTCTAGCCTAGACTTCTAGATGTGTTGCGTTAGGTTCCAAAGTGTTTTCATGTTCATTGAGATTTATTTTAGAGTTGATCTTGCTTAGAAGTTTGTCTTTCAAGGTTCACCACGTGATGTAGATGTAAAATTCCTAAATATGCAATCTAAAATGATAAACAGTCGTTTATGTTCTTTTAGCAATGAAAATCTTAGCTACAAAGGAAAGAAAATAATGATTTTTCTTTCAGCAGAGAGCATAGAGCACACACTAAATGCACTTTCCTAAATCAAATTTCGCTTGTAGTCAAAATCCAAATGCACATGCATGTATTTGTTTTTCGCTTCCTTAATGTGTGAATGCCAAAAAGAAAGCTAAGTACATATCTGAACTATTTTCTTTCAAAGCGACATTTCTAACAATTTATTTTCAAAACAAAAGGAAGACTAAGAAAACACTTTTCGATTTCAAATTGAAAACTGCTTTTCGACACTTCAAGTACTAATAACTCAAATCAAGTACAATGGAAAAAGTACAATCAACTATCTAGAAGAGGAAGACTTTATGACACTCTTCTTTTGATTCTAAATGACAATTACAACACTTGCATCAAAAATGATAGTTCAATTAAGCTACTTTCGACAAAGGAAGATTGTAAATGATTCACAAATACACAAAAACATTTACAATTTGTAATTGATGGAGGTTGAAATATGTGAAGGAAGAAGGTTCTAGCAAGAAGGTATTGATCATGAACAACAAAACTACTGAATAAAGCTGAAAACAAGGAGGAAAAACCAACTTTCATAGAAGAAAACAGTATCACTCAATCATCACACCTACAACATAGGGAAACAGGGATGCATCTCACTTGCAACACATGGGAGGTGTGATTAATCTAGGTTGCACAGTTACAAATAGTGCGATGGACCAGGGAGTGAAACTGAGCTTGGTTTTTGCTCAAAATTTGCAGCTAAGTTCAGTGATTTAGGCTGAGTAATGATGGACAGTAAAAACAAATCATAGGGGTAAGATCTTATGAGGTTCTGAGCACAAGGGCACTTAGAGTGCTTTGTAAGTCAGATGTTCAGTTCATAAACCAACCTGGAGATTGACTGAAGCAGAATTCATCTACTTCGCAATTGCATAGCAAAGGCGTTTCGAAGGCTAGCTGGCTAACTTCAGGCTCCGTCTGTAGTTTATAAAGCAAACAATAAACAAATGAAACAAACTATTTGTTCCCCAGCAGAGTAGCCATTTTGTTTCAGCGAAAACTAGTGTTGATTTGAACTTCTAGTCCCACTAAGATGGGTAGCTATCTTAGAAACAAACAATGAAAGCCTTTCGAGAGTTCCTTTGAGTGTGATAGATCAGAGGGAATAAAAGAGGACCAACCTGGATCTTTTACTTTGATCCTAGCTTGATTTCTCCTTTCCTTGATAGAATTTGCCACTCCTGTCCTACCTGTCCCACTTCAAAGAGTACCTGTAGAGTCAAAGTAACAGAAAACCATCAAAGCATCTCCATCTAAAACATCATAAACAATGCGGAATCAGAAACACATTGACCATACAATTGCATTCATAAACAACAAGACTCACAAATACACGATTATATGGAGGAAAACTCAAAGAACTTTATTAATAGTAGTGTAAGAGAGGATTACAACCCAGCTGTCTGATCCAGCATCATCCTCTCAGTGTAGAAGCCCTCTTCACCTCATGAACAAGCAAATCACCCAACAATGCAATGTCTCTTCTCACCAACAAACCAACAACACTTACTTACAAATTACAAAATTCCAGCCTCTGGATCTCTCAGATGAGGGATCCATTTATAGATGTCTTTCAAGGGTGTGAGTCAGCTCTGGGTTTTTAATTAGTGTCATTCCACTAATAGTTCTTGGTTACACTTTGAGATTTCATTGATCTCTTACTCATCCCTAGGCGAATTCAAAGAGGCAAGTGTCACAGGAGAAGTTTTTGGAAGATTCCATGATCATCCACTTAGCAAACTGTCTCTGCCATTTGTCTATTCTCACTCATCGCACCCCACAGAAGGCCATTTCAGTATGCATTGCACTTGGCTAGTTTGGCATTCAGTACGCATCGCACCTTGTCCATGGAGCAGTCAGTATGGTCTAGTTTTGGCCAGTTATGAGTAGTTTTTCAGGTGGAACTTCTGGGAAATGATGTAATCAGTTGACCATGATCCTTTAGGGTGTGAAACAACACTTTTAGGGACTAAAGAGCCCTTAGTTTATGGACATATGAGTTTGGGGTTGCAGTGCCCAAATATGTCTATAACAGTGGGGCCTGACCCAGGTTCAGAAGTGATTTAGCCAAGCAAATCGTGGTACTATTGGCTCTTTCGGCAACAGTCCATGGAGCGCGGACTGAGGTCTCACCTGAAGTAGTATGGGAGGGTGCTAGAACCAGGTTTCTGCACCCTAAGGATGTCTGATATGTGGTGACTGATACATGGTCCAACCTTCACACTTACTGCGCTATGCGCACGAGTGGGTACCCTATGCCCTATGATACTGTGTTCGCGCAGTTCTAGCCACAGCGCAATGCATGTTATTTACCCAAGTATTCCTTAATTAGTCTCTGTTAGCTGATTACTTAGATTAAATTCACATATAAGCATTCATACTAGTATTCATCAAGTGCGCGCAATAAATAAATAGAGCAAAAGTAATGTATAACATCAAAATAAGGATTCCAAAATAGATGCATAGAATAAACTTCTCTTTATTAGCTTTCAATCCCAAGTACAGACCTGACTCCACCCTATGCACTCAGCTGCAAGGGTCCACGCACTTAGCTGCAGACTCTACTAGGCCTCTGCACACTCAGCTGCAGAGCCTCTTCCTACCACTGCGACCCAGTACACTTCAGATTCCACTCTATGCTCTAACCATGCCTTCACATCTCTATCTATATCATTCACTAAACTTCGCTATCCTTACACTTAGAGCCTCACACAATTTATACAATCCCATGGTCTACGGACCATGGGTAGGCCAACACATCTTTACATTAAATTACAATTCTAAGTGTGGATAACCCTATGACTCAATTATATAATTCGCGCTCTACGCCCGTACTTCACAGAGTTCTACACCATCTTTGACCAAAACTTGGGCTTTAAGCCCCAAAACCTGCTGTGGGGGATCCCATGCCCAATAGTCCCCCAACACAATCATCGTGACTCATCCCGAGTCACTCTGCTGGTGCGGTGATCTTGGCACAGATCCCCTCCAACTGTGCATGTGTTGCGCGAAGGTCCGCAATGCACTCTTTTGTCATCTGCTAAATCTGCTCCGTTCCTACTTCTGAATCATCTACATCTGACTCATGTCCCTTCTTTGGTACCGTCTTCTGGTGCTTGTGTTTATAGTCCCCTGCCCTTTTCTGGCTCCTCAAGTCGCGAAGACTGTGCTTCGGTTGGTTAGTCAAATAGCCGACCCACCTGTGTAGGGCTTCAGGCGACTGCCGTTTACTTTCCCTGGGAAGGGTTCTCCATTAAGTTTAACTAACTAGACTGTGCCTCCATCTGTGACCTCTTTTAGCACATATGGTCCCAATCAGTGCATTCTGAACTTTCCAGGAATTTTTTCAAACTTGCTATCATACAATAGCACTAAGTCGTTTACCTTGAAGGTGCGCAACTTGATATGGCAATCGTGCTAGGCTTTTTCACACTGCTTTTGTACCTGCTAGTGAAATCTGGCTAGACATCGTTCTTCCTCGAGTTCTTCTAATTGTGCTAGCCTTTCTTCCAGAGCTTCATGGTTCATTATGCCTATGAGTGTTACTATTCATAGACTAAGTATGATGTATTCCATTGGCATGATTGCTTCCATACCATAGACCAACCGGAATGGTGTCTGTCTCGTCAATTTCTTGCACGTTGTCCTATACACCCATAACACAATAGGTACACATAGGTCCCAATCCATTTGTCTTGCCTAGTGAACTCTGTTCAGGATTCCGCATACCTTCTTGAATGCTTCTACGTGGAACGTTTGTGGTGTGCGTTGCCTCTCCTGATGCTGTGTCATGTTCCGATTTTCGATCCTGAATTTGGTGTGTGCTTGCATGGACTACATAGCACATGTCTGTACCCATCGAGACAGGTGGGCACGCAAGTTGTTCCATCCTCATTGATCGACTTTTGTCTAAAGCTGGGGGCTTCCAAATCGTAGGCGCACCATCCTTCTACATCCACGTCAATCCTAAAAATTTTCTTGATGTGTAACCCACCATCGTGCGGGTGTTGCACGCAGTGCCCATTTCAACGCATCGAACCATTGTTGTTCTGGTGCTGCACTTTCAAATTTGCTCAGGAATTCATCCACCACCGTTAATCCATCATATGTCGGAAGCTCTCTTGCCTCTACTATCACGCAATGCAGTGATCTAACAATCATGTTGCAATTCAGCATTATCACTTCGTGCAACTAATTCTACCAGCACTCTGCTTCTTCATCTAAATCCGAAGTGCAAGAGCTTTCACGCTCCCACGAGATCCTCCTATCTACAGTCGGATTCACCCAATCCTGGTCTCATGTAGTTATCTTGTAAATACAATCGAGATCATCGTCGCTATCATCGTTGCACACTAGTTCAGTGTAGCGCACTCCTTCAATTGGGTCCAGTGGGACTACTACGCGTAGTGACTTTTTCTTGAAGATCATTTTGTGCTTCTTCAGGTTGATGACTCCATTCATATCGGTGGCCCAATCTATTCCTAACAATGTGGGATAGGGATTGTTGTCATTGACAATCTCTATTACTTCAAAATCCGCCTGCGCACTCACACCTTCAATATCAACTATTACCCCTTGCAACCTCCCCATGGGCAAAATCTTCTGTTGGTTTTCCATTCATAATTGAATAGGGGACCATTGTAAAGTGGGCCTGCCCATGCGTTCCCATGTTTTCTTCAGTAATACATTTGCTTCCAAACCCAGATCTAGGATTACCTGATCCATTTCATATTCCCCAATCTGTGTAGTCAACCTCATTTCTCTTCCAGTGCGTAATGCATGCTTCCCCAATTTCTAGACAACACATGGTTCCCTTGACCTCGCGCACCTAGTGATTAGCTCCTATAGTCCTTTAACTGCCTTATTGTCACGCAACAGTTTCATTCATGTCTCTAGAAAGGTAGTGAGCATCAAAGGATCCATTCCTGGCTCTGGTTGATCCTTACTACCTGAAGTGGAGGCCTCCATGAAGCTCTTCTTAGCTTCCATGAATGTCTCCTGTGCACGTTCTAAGTCAAACTTAGGTTCCTTCACAGGAGCCTTGTGAACCCATGTACTTTCCTCTGGTTATTTCCCCGTATCTTCTCCCATGGCTGTACTGCTTCTGACCATCATATTTACATTCATGTCCATTTCACATGGCTTAGACCTCATCATTTGTATATTCTGAGTCGAGGGAGGCTGGAATACCCATTTTTCGCACATCTTTGTGATCAACATAAGACATTCTGTTATTTCATGATCAAACTGAGCACAATATGAATAGGATATCCTCATCGAGTTGGTACAATTGCAGGCATAGTGCCCTGGTCCTCCACAATTGTAACAAATTAACTGACTGCAACCCCTTCCTAGTCCCATTCCACCTCATCCTCGACCTTGCCCCTAAAATCCAGCTCACGCCATCCCTGCATCTGGGTCGAGGGCTCGCGTTTCGATCTGCATCCTATAAGCTGGGGTCCAATCAATCATTAGCTCATAACTATGGCAAGTGCACTCATCGTGGCCTACCGACCTGCAGAAATTACAAAACAATTGCTAGGGTGTCTGTGTATATTTCTATAGCAAATGAAAATTGTTTGTCATGTGCTTCCCTCCTATCTGACAGATCATGCACCATAAAGCGGGTGCCGCACTCGGCCTTGCCTGTGCCTTCGGTCTCAGCAGCATTGGCCCTCCTCATGCCACATAGTTCACGAACACTTGAAAGTGATCCTTGTCATGGCCTTGGCCTTTGCATTTTATGCACCATACTTCTTTGCGTGCCTCTAGATGTGGTGCCCTATCATGGTTCAAGCTTTGCATTTCCAAACACAGATTCTATAGTTGCGCGTGGATTTATTGAACTCCCAACCCAGGGTCTTGTATCGGGGTCTTATGTAATCTCATCGCCATTTCCAATGCTTCGACTTGGGTAGAAAGTTTATGTTTTGATAGCACTGTCCTCATGTGCGGTGCCAGAGATGCGACAAACCATGCGCGATGCTGTGCATCTGTCAACATCATATTGGCTTCGTGGATCGTACTCTTTAGCCGTTGATCTAGATCCCAGGGAGTCTCACCCGAGAGCATCACAATTTCTTTAAACCCGATGATTGATTGTGTTTCTGACTTTGGTCTGCTAAATTCCCTGTTCAGCGCATTATGGATCTCTACTATCCCTGCATTTGGGTGGTCATTAAAATGTTTGATATACCATGTTAATGCGTGATCCTACAGTGCGCTCACCAATGTAGTCTTCTTAATATTGTCTTCTGTGACACCTTGTGCTTCCCATACTACTCTTACCATGAACCAGAATTGGTCCGGATTCTCATTCCCTACTCCTTTGAACACTGGCAGCTTGATCACGCTCACCATACTGAACTGTGGAGGTGGTGGAGGTTGAGTGGGTGGAGATGGAGGTGAGGGAGGTGAAGCAGGTGGCAGTGTGGGTGGAGGTGGTAACCACGGAATCCGCCGCCTTATCAAACTGACCATGTTTCTCAGAGAAACCTTCGCGAGCTCATCCTTGCTCTCCCATGAGGGTGAAATTAAGGGACTACTTTCTAATTCCTCGCTACTTTTGCTTCTATAGATCTTTCTGCTCCCCGTAGTCCCAAACATTAAATTATTCGCATAACCCGCTTTTCACATAACAACATCTTAATCCAGGTGTTCAAAGATTTAATATACTTACCTCATGGTCCCTTGAGAAAATGTTGCTCTGCCTCACTGTAACTGACGGCCGTGTCCACCGCGAACTCAATGATAAATCTTGCTATTATTCGGTCAATCCAGTGGTCCACAACTCGCGCTATCTTATCCTCTGAGGCTTCTAGTCTGCTCACTAGTTCTAGAGTCTACACTATTGATTTGTCGAGCGTACACCTTCCTTGGTTGTCTGCTAACTTTGCGATCCACTCATACAGATCCGATGAAAAATATGCAAAGAAAATCTCATGGATTTCAGTGTACAAGTAGCGATCCAACCACTGTTCCTTAGATACTCACAGATTTCTATTTTCTTGTGTCACAAACTTGTGAATATTCTTGTCCAACCACTCTTCAATTTCCTTCTTTGTTGGGTTCTAGTGACACGACATCAAACATCCCTTATGCAGATCCCAGTCTCAGCAACAGAACCATTCGTTGGCTTAGTGGAACCTTACCCAGGTTTGGAAGTGATTTAGCCAAGCGAATCCCGGTACTACTAGCCCTTTCAACAACAGTCCGTGGAGTGCGGACTGAGGTCTCACCCGAAGTAGTATGGGAGGGTGCTAGAACCAGGTTTCCGCACCCTGGTCATGTCTAATACGTGGTGATTGATACATGGTCCAACCTTCGCACTTACTGTGCTATATGCACTTGCGAGTACCCCGCGCCCTGTGATATTGTCTTCGTGTAGTTCTCGCTGCAGCACGACTCATGTTATTTACCCAAGTCTTCCTTAATTAGTCTCTGTTAGCTGATTACTTAGATTAAATTCACATATAAGCATTCATACGAGTATTCATCAAGTGCACGCAGTAAATAAATAGAGTAATAGTAATTTATAACATCAAAATAAGGATTCCAAAACAGATGCATAGAATAAACTTCTCTTTATTAGCTTTCAATCCAAAGTACAGACATGACTTTGCCTTGCGCACTCAGCTGCAGGGGTCCATGCACTTAGCTGCGGACTCTACTAGGCCTCTGCACACTCAGTTGTAGAGCCTCTTCTTACCACTATGACCCAGTACACTTCAAATTCCACACAATGCTCTGACCATGCCTTCGCATCTCTATCTATATCATTCGATAAACATCACAGTCTTTACACTTAGAGCCTCGCTCTATTTATACAATCCCATGGTCCGCAGACCATGGGTTGGCTAACACATCTTTACATTAAATTACAATTCTTAGCGCGAACAACCCTATGACTCGATTATATAATTCGCACTCCACGCCCATACTTCGCGGAGCTCTACACCATCTTTGACCAAAGCTTGGGCTTTAAGCCCCAAAACCTGCTATGGGGGATCCCATGCCCAACATGCATCTTGAGAGGTAATTTACTCTCCCTCTCAACCACCAAGTGTCTAACCTTTTCCTTTCTCCTCAAGGCTTCACATGCATCTTGAACCTCAAGAGCATATAGGTTCTTGGCTTGCACACCAATCTGTTTCATCTGTCCCACCGTCACAAATTTTTCTGAAAAAAGAGATGATTTTAAATTCATAATATATCCCTCATCCGAACTCTGATTCAGATGTTTGTTTCTTGAATTTGGGTATGTTTTCCAAAGGAATCCAGATCTCTTATCTATTTTTGAAAATTTTCAACAAAAATTTTCAGATCTTCTCTATAAACTCACCACCCATAATATTCCTACTCCTCAATCTGCCCACTAGCAGCCTTCTAGCTCCATTAAGAAGTATGCACATAGGGTCTTCTAGATCTACCCTGAACTAGAGCTCCATCAATCTACAAGGAAAATTTTGAATTCTTCTCTTATATATTATCTTCATCTCTGATACCATGTAGAAAATCCTGTAGATTCACAAGCTCATGTAATTTAATAAAGCACAGGACAAGAATCTACTTCTACTTTCAACCAACGGAAGCTAATAGATCGATGGAAACAATATGAACAAGAAGAAGATAAAATAATGGAACATAACAAAATATTTATATGGGGAAATCCTCTACTCAAAACCCCACTATCTGTATTTCATATATCGGAAATATGAGTGAAGATACAAATCTTGTTCTCACTAGAACAATTCCACACAAGGATGCTCAACTCTCTCAGCTCACAAGCTAACTTTTGGCCAATACTTAGCCAATTATGTAGCTCTCCAAGCTCCTAATCTCTTGCATAATTCATAGGATGAATAGCCCGTATTTAAAGGGGATTCATGCTTCAAAAATGGTCCAATCCTAATTAGGTCCTCTTCCTGATTGCATGCATGATATTTACAACTCAGTAAATCATACAACTAATAGTACACTATCCATGCACTCTAGTCTAAACTGGATCTTTCTCTGAATTAAGATGCATGATTTTCTCATGAGGGAATCTTATGTTAACTGGAGTAACACTTGTGGATGCACCAATGCACCAACTAAATCTTAGTCCTTTATTAGTTCCACAAACAGTTAGAACTAATTTCACTGACCATAACTCAGTAATTTGAGTTAATCTAATTACAACTCCAATGAACTCAATCTAGACCCCTAAAACTTAGGGAGAACATATACATGACTGTAGAAAGACTTCCAACTTGAAATTCCTAAGCTAATTTAGTTAATTAAACTTAATTAACTATTTACAATTTGGTATGAGAATAGAATTCAATTTTAATTCATAGTTTAATTCAAGGACAAATTAAACTGGAATTTCTCGTTGCCATTTCTCAATGCCACTTGACTAGGTAGTCGATCTTTACTAATAAACTGCACCAATCTCCCTTTTTTACTTCACCCTTCTTGAACCACTACTCTCTGGTAGAAGGTAAATCTATAACCTAAGAAATAAACTTCTCTGTTAGTTCGAATTTTAGTGTGCATATATTCACCAATTTTCCATCAAAATTTTCTGCAAATTCCCTTGTAACCGCTGAATCAAAACCTTTAAACTTGTATAAGAAAGGGATCCATCCTTCTTCCTACAAAATAGGAGGCTTGACTCATATTCTTTAGTTCCTTTGACCTCCTTAATAGAATATGGCTCTATTATCACTGGTGCCATGATACTTGCAATACCACCGTCATAATCTAAACAACAAAAGTGTATTCTTTTGAACTCTCCACAGTTCACAATTCCATATTATTCATAATCAAGGAGTGGAGGAGTGATTTTTCTTAATAGCTCATACAATTCTAGTACCATGCACTTGATTAAAATGAAATATTAGTTCGGATTTTAATTCGTGCACTGTCAATTCATTCCCTGACTCCACATCACCATAGATAATAATCATAGCCCACGAGGTATGAAAATTTGTTAAGGGGTGGCGGATTTTGGTGAAGTTACCAAAATTAGTGAAGGAATAATAATTGGCACGAGTGTTTAGGAAGGGATAACAACCATACAGGTCATTACTTCAAAGCATTGGGATCTAGGTAATTGGTAGCAGTTTGTTTAAACATAATGACAAAAAATGAATAAGGATTGATCCTTCATGAATGCACTTTAGTTCTCATAATGATTTACCATGGAAAGGGTTGTTTATCTATTAATGTAAAGGTCATATATATTATAATATAAATTTATGTGCTAACCCTTCATATACCTCTATTTTTTTATCAATACAGTCATTTAAAAAAAATAATGAAGGCACAGGTACTCCATATTTCAGGATCAAATCATCGTATATGTTCACTTTTTAACTTTATAATTGAAGTTTTTTCTTATGCCAAAAAAGTGTCCTCATAAAAAATAGAGGCTTGGCTTATTCCTATGGTGCTCAAAAAGGATTCCTGCACTTGAAACCATTTCCTGTACTCTTGTGATTTATGCACTGAATTGAGAGACAATCCACCAACTTGATGCTAATTCTAGAACACAACGACCAATCAATTGTTCTGAAGAATTACATGTTGAATCAAGTGAAGAACAAATTGGAGAGTTAAGGAGCATTCATTTCTAGGATCAAGTGTTGCTATGCTTTGGTCCTAAAATGAATGAGGTTTCCAAAAGAAGTCACCAAAACCTGAAAATAAGAGGGAAAAAAGAAGTGGGATAGGAGTATTATAAAAAGAAAGGAGGGGAATATTACTAGGGATGTTTAGAAATAGGATGGAGTTATCAATGAAGATGGAAAAAAGAAAAATAGAAAATAGGAAAAAAATTTAGGGGAATGAGAGGAATAATAGAAGCAGGAACAGGAAATAAGGAGAAGAATAGGAATGGCATGTATATATTAAGGAATAAGGACGAAATCAGAGGGAATTAAGAAGTGGTAAGAGAAAAAATACATAGTATCCATCTTTAATGGTGATGTCTCCATCAAATAATTATGTAACATGTGAAAAAAAATTAAGCTGCAGCAGGATTGCTTGTGCTACTTACATATGATCTGAACATGCCACCTATCCTGAACTTTGATAAGGGTTGTGGTTCTACTAGTCTTTTTCTGCTGCCACCAGAAATCCCTGTAGAAACTTGTTTCTTCTCAGAGGTAGGTTAGTCATGCATAAAAGTTCAAGTAGCATTTCATTTTATTAAAAGGAAATAATCTACCTATCAGTGAATTGGTTTTTAGGCATATCGTTACACAACTGTGCCAACAAGCTATTTTTCATAGTCATGCATTTTCAAATTTTTTTTATGATTTTTTTATTTTATTTTATTATTCCAAGAAAAAAGAGAAACTCAAAAAGTACTCACAGTAGGTTGGATATTTCCTCTGCTGACCATCTCAAGTCTGACTGTTGCTGAACTTGCTGGAAAAAAATCTTCCTTGGTGCTGGGCTAAAGGTGTTATTGCCTAAATCTACCTCAGGCTGAGAAAGGCAGGATCTAGGGTAACATCAAACCATGCTTAACCTGGTAGCTAGCCCTACCAGGTCGGGAGAGGGCTCTCTCCTTGTCAATATTAGGAAAAAGTGGCCAAATAAGCTCGAGATGATTGATGTAATGACTGATTTTAGGCTAGGTATGTGTACAAAGGTGTTTGATTGAATTTAAGATGGGTTTGCTAGCTCAATTTTGAAAGGCAGATTTGGGTCTGGGGAATGGACACAGTCTTGTAGAGATCTCTATGGGGCGAGGTAGGCAAATGGTTTAGCACTTCAAATTGAGTGGGATGGAGAGATTTTAGACCGGTGAGGAGTTGGAGAGGGCATGAAAATCTCAGGGATCCTCTTCAAACAACTAAAAACATAATTAACTAAACAAACCCTAGGTAGAGCACTGCAATTTCAATGGATTCTACCTTTTATCCTTGTTTGATTTAGTTAAGATGAGAAAAGAGAGATGATGACATACATAAAACACATGTAAACTTGAAATTACAAAAAGAAACACAATACCAAATCAAGATTCCACAAGAATCCCATAAAGTGTTGCAAGCCCTAGTCAATTCCTTAGCCAAACTACTGAAAATTAATGTACAATAATGCTCAAATCATTCACAAGAGTCCAACCTTTCTTAATGACTGAAAAACTACTAGATACAAGAATCAAACAACTCATGCTAGGCTTTAGGGGTCGAATTCATGAGTTTAGGAGCTGTTTCAACAAGATCTAAACTAAGAACTGAAAAGTAAGCAGTGGAATAGCTTGCCTCTCAAAACCTAGGAAACTGATTCATTCAGTTGCAAACTACCTTTTCATGATGAATCTACCTCTATGAGTGAAAATTTAGCATAATTACATCAAAATCCATCAAGTCACATTAAATTACATCATGAGTTTGACTATTAGAAAGAGAAAAGTCAAACTATGAATAAACTAGGCAGAAAACAAAGTTTTTTGGCCAAAATGAGCAAATTTCATCCTATGCGCCGTGTTGATTTCCCTATGCATAGTGCCTTTTTGCAACTGATTTTAGAGGCCTTTCCCTGCACCAAATTTTCTTCACGTGGTCTTGCTAGAAAGGTCTATCTATCTAATTTCTAGAACAAGTGGAATTTCTAAATTTGGCCTCCCTTTGCCCCTCCAAAACTAAGTTCTTCCATCACTGCTTCCTGTGTGTCCAAAAAGGGGCAAAAAGGTCATTTTTGAGGTGTTTTTGACCTTTTTGGAAGCTCAAAACCTATCAAAATTTCTTGGCCATGTGAGGGCATTCATATTTTTCCATGAAAAATCCAAAAATTCTAAGTTTTCCTCAAAATGAGGTCTCTAGCAAAAGCGCGCGCCAAGTGGCGCGGCGCATCAGGCAGAAAAACCTGTTTTTTAGGCCAAAATTTTCAAAATTGCAAAAAGTTTCCCAAATTTCTTGGAGTTTGGGCTAAGTGTTCCTCATCAGGTGTTGTGTTGGGCTAAGGAAGCCTTAGCCAATATCTAGATTCTATCTTTCTCTTTTCTCTTCCTCATGGCTTTCTTCAACTTGGCCTTCAAATTCCTGATTCTTGCTTGGCACACCATATTTCTGGACAAGTAGTGGTATGCCATGTTCCTCAACATATTTTTCTCATTTTTGGCCTTCTCTAGCATCCTTTCTAGGTGCATGTTTGTCCTCTCAAGCCAAGATTCACGATCAGCTTGAATTTCTTGCTCAAGTGTGGTCAATTTGATTTTCCTCCTCTTGGCAGCTTGCCAGTTTGCCCTTATGTTTTGGAGCTCCATGATGGTTTGTTGATCTTCTTGTTGTTGTTTCTCTGCTACAAATAATTAATGATCCGCTTGGCTCTTTCCAGGTCAAGAGACAAATGCTGAATGTCATCTTGCTGCTCCTAAATGATCTCTTTAAGTTTTGAGCTTTGTGAGCCCAAATCAGTGTCCTCATCCTGAATGAGGATGAAATCTACCTCTTGACCTTTTGAAGGTCCCTCATCATGCAAGGGCTACTTACCCTTGTCCTATACCTACTCTGCTGATGGAGGAAATGAGACCCCTTCCACCCCAGGTGGAGATAGTACTCGTTTTGCTGCTGTAAACAACCTTCTAGTGCCCTTTTGGTATGTGACAAACATTGGCACACTAGTGGTTTGTGTCTCATGAATCTCCTGCTGATATGAATGTTCTCTTGCCTCATGAAAAACTGCTGGGGGCACTTGAGGACCAGTGAAGACCTCATGTGAAATGAAACCCTCCCATGAGATGTTCAGTAAACCAAGCTGATGCAAAACCACAATTTTGATTAGTGAAAAATGATATATGTTGTTATACTGCTATTGAGGAGGCTTCCTGTGCAATAAGGTGGTCATCTTATCAATGTTTTGGAAAATTAAATAAGGGAGGTTCGTCATCCTCACCCTAGTAAAGTGCATCAACAATCTGATATGATAGTTGTACAGATGAGAAAATCTGCCCTCACAGCTGAAATATCTAATTATGAGTTTCATCAAGGGAGCATATGTGTCCTGTAGATACTTGAAAGGAAAAAATCTAGTGGCATGTCTCTGAAAACCAGCCTTAATGTAAGGCTCATAATTCTCTCTGTCTATTAGCTGCCTCTTATTCCACTACTCACCTACATTTGGAATGCCAGTTGCTTAAGCAATAGTCTCAGGTGTCAAGGTGAATGTCACACCGGCCAAAAGTGACTTGGCCATTATGAAGATGGAGCACAAACAATCTAGCCAGCTCATGGTGATACTTGACTCTCTCCACCATCTCACAGAACTGATAACAAGATTGGTGTTGAAAGCATGTGACAGCAAGAGGACAGGCCAACAACTTGACAAGTGAAGTAGGCTCCTCCCAGTTATGTTTTCCACCCTTCTGAGGCCTCCTAGGTGCATGCATTTCTCTAGAAGAATCACTAACTGTCTCCTCATTTCTGTCATAAGAAGAATCTGACTCCATGTTTGCCAATTTTTGAGTTTTCTTAGATGAGTATGAAGAGATTTTATGGTGTCTTTAGGTTTTTGCTACCAAAGATATGAATATATGAGGGACTGTGGAGGGAGTGTGTATGAGGGGTTTGGGAATGTTGCTGACAAGTTTTTGGGGAATAGAAGGGTTTAGGGAATAATATTTAGGCTTTGGGACAACAATTAGGGTTTGGGGATATTTGACTAGGGTTTGGGATAGTGGGATTAGGGATTTAGGGTTAGTAGTTTAGGGATATGGGGAATAGGCAGTGGGTAAATAAGAATGAAAAGGGAGGGAGAAAATGAAGTGAGGGAGTGAGGGAATGAGGGAATGAAAATGCTTAGGAGTGGAATTTAGCAACAAAATATGCAAAGTGTAAACCCTATACAATTGTTTTTGCAACAAACAATACAAGGAGGTAGGGTTTCAATTTTTTCCCATTAAATCACCATAAACACCAAGATAAATTCATCTATTGGTGATGAGGGCGCATTAACTTACTTGGAAAATTGAGGATTTAGCAATTTTGTAAGTTTGGAAGAGGTTGTGAGTGAAATCGGCCTTGTAGCCCTGTGTGTCGCGCCACCTCACAGGTGCACCATGCTTTCTCAATGCATTGCACCTGTTGTGAATTTACATTGCTGACTATCACCCAATGCGCCACGCCGGATGAGTGTGCCACGCCCACGCCCCAGTGCATCGTGCCTGGGTTTTCCCTTGTTTTGGCACAAAAATCACTCTCTTGGCTCTTGGAAGACAAATACACTTGCTCTCTTTCTCTTGAGGACACAAATGAACCTTATTGATATGAATACACTTTATATACATATGGTTTTGATTTTTCACTTACAAAAACCCATTCTTCTAATGTTTGATTTTGACTTGCTTTTAAAACTCTGTTTTTGGGCAGTTTGCTTTATTTTTGCCTTTGATGGACTGAATGCTTTGACTTTTTGTTTCTTTTGCAGGTGGTGAAGTTGCAGAGGCTTGGCAAGGTGACCAGGGCTGCCTCTGAAGTTATTACATATGGAAAAAATGAAATTACATCAAATTTGTTCATGAAAACATAAAAAACTTTGTTTTTCCAAAAATCAATCACTGAGCATGTGATTATGGAAATTATTATTGCTGAGACTTTATTTGACATCCTCATGCACCTGCTGACCGTTGTTGAGCATTTTGAAGACCTTATTGATGAAACCCTAGACCTAATGAGACCTAAAACCCTAAAAATGACTTTTGCAGATTTAAAGACAAAAAATGAATGCAGATGATCTAGATGTATGAAAATGGGCTAGCAGGTAAAGAACATGAGGGAAAATGCATAATAGGCCACTACCATCAAATGATCCATGACCCTAATGGAATGCAGCTGATTGGGTGAGACACCTAACATGCAATGCAACAAGAGAATTTAATCACTGATGGAGGGATGAAGATACCGACACTAACAGAAGGTATAATTTGATTCTATGCCAATTAACTAAGAAGATAGTACCTTATTCATCAATATTTTTTTTTATCTTAACTGCTCCTTTCTTGAAAACTCTAATCAATATGTAAGGTCTCAGTTAGCATGTGTGGAGATTCCCTTTAAAATTCTTGAACTTCAAATCATAGAGGAGCACCCAGTTGCTCAACTAGATTTTTTTTTTTTATTATTAAATTATCATGCAATTTATTTCATTTCTTTTGAATGAAATTTGTTTTTGTACAACATCCCTTCTCATATCATTCAATTCACTTAACTGCAAAATGCGTTGTTGTTGTGCCTCCAAAATATCTAATATCAACTAGATTGTAGTCCTAAAAGTTTTAATCTAGAATTCAATTGGCAAAAATACCTATTTTCTGTACACCAACTCATAAGGTGTGTGACTTGTATTAATTATCCAAATAGTTTTGTATGCTTAGAATGCTTCTGTTAGCCTACTTTCCCAATCATTTTTTTATGGATATTTGTTGTTTTTGTAAGGATGGAATCAATCACTTTATTTGTGGACTCTGCCTAGCCATTTTATTACAGGTGGTACAATGTAGATTTCCTATGTCGAATCCTATATTGATATACAATTCCTTTCACCATATTAGAAACAAATTCTGGTCCATTGTTAGTAACAATTTCTCGTGGTACACCAAATCGAGTAAAATGTTTAGTAAATAAGAAATCAGCAATAACTTTTTTAGTGGCATAAGGACCATCCCTCTTCTACCCATTTTGTCACAAAATATGTACAAATGAAAATATGTATTTTTTTAAATAAGTTGGGGGTATAGGCCCCACAAAGTCAATGGCCCGTTTTTCAAAGGGCTCTAACATGACTTGTGGGCACAAAGGAATCTCATCTGCTCGACCATGTTGGCCCATCCTTTGACAACTCTCACATCGCCTAACATACTTTTTTGCATCCTTAAACAAGGATGACGAAAAGTAGCTAGTGCGAAGGATTTTATATGTTGTACTTTTGTCTATGAAATGGCCTCCACAAGGCTCATCATAGGAGGCTTTTAAAATGTCAAACAAATATTCTTCTCATACACATCTATGGATAATAAGATAAGGTCATGTGTAAAAGAGCTCTCCTTGGATCTAGGAGTATGAAGCACTATTCTGAATGGTCCTCCACATATCCCTAGTGAATAGGTGCAGTGGTTTTTCCCCACGATAAGATAATTTTCTGTATCAGCAAACCAAGGAGATTTTGTTGAAACAACAAAAATATGTTCACCAGGAAATGAATCATCTACATGAATTTCTTGACTAGGATTATTTAATCTATAATGAAAATCATCTACCACGTTTGACTTTCCTAGCCTTTCAATTATAGTTACACTGAATTCTTGCAGTAAAAGTAAACACCTAGTTATCCTACCATTGGTTAAAGGTTTGTTCATCAAATATTTTATGGCAGAGTGATATATGTGTATTAATACTTCATATCATGTAATGTAGTTTTTGAACTTGTTGATAGCAAAAACAACATCTAAGAACTCTTTCTTTGTCATTGTATAATTAAGCTCGACAGATGAAAAGTTTTTACTGAGGAAGTATATGGAATAGGATTTATGATTTTCCTCTTGTCCCAATGCTACACTAATGACAACATCTTAGGCATTTGAATAGATATGGAATGGAACATACTAATTAGGTCCCATTAGGATTGGTTCCTATACTATTCCCTCCTTCATATTATCAAAAGATCATTGGAAAGCTTCAGTCCAAGACAAATCACTATCCTTGGCTAAAAATCAGAAAAAAAGGGGCAGCTATCATAGAAGTTTTTTCAATGAAGCTCTGATAGTGACCCACATGAACCAGAAACCCTCTCACTTCCATTTGTGTTTTTGGTACATGAAGTTGTATGAAAAAATCTATCTTAGTTGGATCTACCTGGATACCCTTATTGGAAACAAGATGGCCAAGGGCCACCCCTTCCTTGCACATCAATCTAAATTTCTTGTCACTCAAAGCAAGGTGAGCCTCTTGTCACTATTTACTATTGAACAATACTTTATATCGCCATGGCTTCTATATAGTTATAGTTCTTCAATGTTGTGGAGTAGGAGTATCCTCTCTGCGGACATAGACGATCCCTCCAGCCCAAGAGAGTGGGTCTAGCCACAAACAAGACAATCTAATGTAAATTTCCTTAGATTAGAATCAAATAAGAGGGCCTACCTCTTATAACACTAATCCACTTGATGGTGATCTTGCTTCCTTGCTCCAGCTTCCCTTTGTTCGTTTCATTCAAATATCTGAAACAAACATGCAAGAAACAACAACAAACATGATAACATAAAATTGAATTCAATCTAATTAAAAGGTCAAGGAGTTCTAAGCTATCAAATGTAACATTACACACGATATAGGAAATAAACCATTGGTTGTATTAAAATAAACTTCAAAGAGAAACACAACTGAAGCCTTGATGTTGCAGGTTCTCTTCAACGTGTTCGGGTTCCAACACCACTATAAGAATCTCATGATTTACCCTCAAAACAATGGAAGTTCAAGGCCTCTTCCCCTTTGCTCCAAACCAAATAAAACTACGAGCTTATTCTCCCTTCACACACAAACTAGAAGGCTAAGGTTCTCAAGATGGTTATCAAGATTTGCAGATTATTCCAGCCCTTTCATTAGCTATCTGAGGTTGTAAAATGAGGAGTTTATATAGCTTTGATAGAGGGGAAATGGATCCTCTTATGGTGGGAGAGGTCTTATCCCTTTTGGTTTGTTCCATTAAAATAGGGGAAAAGAGCCCAAACAATATCTCTCGGCTCTATCTTGCTCAACCATTTTGTTGGAAATAATACTAAGAGGGGGGTGAATCAGTATTATCAGATCAATAATTTTTCATTTCCCAAATAGTTTTATATATGCTACTTCTGTGAAGTGAACTAGCGTGTACATGTTACTGTGATTAGTGAAACCATCATATACCCAGAGAACTTGTGATTTAGTTAATTTATCATGTGTTGATCTATAACCAGTGTATCATTAACTTATTAAATAATGCAGTAAAAAATAGAATAACCATCACACATAAGTATCACACATGAACACCAAGATTTAAGGTGGAAACCCAATGTGGGTGAAAACCACCTGCTACTGTCGTCTCTATCTTCTTTTAATAATAAGAAAATCTTCTTACAATCTTGTATTGGTGCAGTCTCATACCAATACGCAGGCACCCACCTACAGAAGGCTACAACCTTCTCTCGTTTTGAAGCTTCTACTAGAAGGGAGATACAACCCCCTAGCTCTTGTACTAGCCAATGTGTTTACTAGTACAAAGGCATCAGCCTACAGAAGGCTATGACCTTCTCTCTTCCTCCAGGGACCACGTTTCATAAATTTTGAGACTAGATGCTCTTGGTTCACAACAATACACATGAAGGCCTCATTTCAACAAATTTTCATACTGGACCCATAAAAAACTTTGAAACTCAAACTACATAAACCAACAATCAGTTAATCTGAACAATCAAATCACTGTACCAAAAATACTATGTTGAACCCAAAAACCTACATCATCATTCAGAACCAGCTACAAGCTCAAAAATCATGCATCAAAATATATACACTACTTTAATAAACCCAACCTACGTATATACGCTACTTCCTTTAATCAAACCTGCGTATATCTTTAAAACTACTGAAACATAAAACTTATGAATCAAGTATGTACCAACCATCAATATACTGAACATTTACTATCAATTTACAGAGCCTTACAATGGAAGTAGTAGAGATTACCCTTCTCACTTATACAACCAATCAATCAGATATCAAACTCTTCATGCATTCAGTTTTACATTCAGATCTAAGAAGACTTCATTGACAGACAATAGTAAAACAATAGTACTGATCAAATAGATCAGTCATCTCTGAACAACAGACTTTTCTTTTGCATACGCTAATTGGATGAGACGAACCGGCATGTATACGCTACTTCACCAAAGTGAACCAGTGTACAAATCTACAAATATTAACTCATAACTTCACTATTATTACGGACTTTAGACAAACCCAGATCATGACATTCAAAGAAAAAAATAGTTGTACACAATTAGATCTCGCCCAACCAATATCATATCATTCAATGATAAGTCATTTCAGGTCTCATGATCCTCATCCAACATTGAATTCAAGGCGCACAAAATATTTCAGATCAAACCACCAACATAGCCCCTGCAACATAAAATATACTTCAAATAGAAGTATTCCTTGGAAACCCTTTTCGCTTGCACACACTGGCCTTATGATCTTCTCCTCCTTATATAGTTTTAGGATTTTCTCAATACCTTGAACAAAAACCACTTAGGACCCATGGTATTCTTGGGCGGGATCAAATAGTCGTTACTCCACTCAATATTGTGGGCTAATACCATGGTATTGACCCCTGGTATTCTCTACTCTTGAAATCCCTTGATTTTCCATCCTGTACGCGCTTTTCCTCTTATGGGAGTGTGTATATACGTATATGCATTTTTTGTTCCTGTGGACCTGCGTGTATACGTTGTTTTGACTAAGTGGACCCGTGTATACATCTTAAACTACTTTTCACCATCCTTTACCTTCAACTTCTTCATTTTGATTAATAGACTTTAGTTCCATCTTCCTGTTCTTCTATACCAATGCCTTGTTACATCTGAATGGATCTGTTACACTATGGGTTGCCTTTCATCAAAATTGAACTGACCTGTGAGTGAGTTTCCATCAAGGACAACACTTGTATCATAATGCCAACACATTTACCAAACTTAGGTTCACGAAGCTTCTAGACCAGGAAGCTTCGACTCCATTTTTAAAAACTTGCCAAAAGAGGGTTGGCGCAGGTCATGAATGACTTACCAGCGCCATTCAGTGCTAGGCCCAGTGTTAGATTCTACAAATCAGCGCAAGGAAGAAACTGAGTGCTAGCGCTGGTCTTGAAAACTGAGTTTGAAGGAATATTCTTGGGAAATGATGTAAGAGGGAAATGTTCTGCAGATGAAGAGGGATGTAGGGACATGTTCTTCATGACAGGAAAGCACATGAGGGTCACTGTAGAGGTCCTCCAGGATCGAGGAATGGGGAGTATAAGGATAGTGACAAAATACTATGTAACAGATGTTGCCTCACTCATGAAGAGGCATAACATGTTTTAAATGAATTCCATGCTGGGGCATGTGGCAGTCATCTTTCTGGCATATCTACTACCCATAAAATTATATGCGTAGGATGCTACTGGCCAATCTTGTTCAAATACTGTATCAAGGCAATCCAACAGTGTCACCCTTGTCAAGTATATACAAAGAAAATGCACACATCCTCGACCCCCTTACATCGGGTTATCTCTGTCGGCCCATTTCCCAAATGGGGTATTGACTTCGTCACATGAAACCCCACATCCTCTGATGGACACAACTACATTATTGTCATTGTGGACTACTTGAAAAAATGGGTTGAAGCCATTCCCACTTTCTGGGTCGATGGAGAAACCATGATGTTATTCCTATTCAATTAGGTAATTTGTTGTTTTGGTGTACCCCGCATGATCGTTACAGACCATGGTTCTCACTTTTAGAATCACATGATGTCTAACTTAAAATCATTGCTTAGTTTTCTTTAGGACCAATTGTCCTCCTACTACCCCTGGGCATATGGCCAAGTAGACTCCATTAATGGCGTCTTAAAAACCATGATTCGTAGGTTAGTAGGTAATCATAAAACCCATTGGAACCACATGTTATATCCTACATTGTGGGCATATCGAACTTCAGTCAAAATTGCTATAGGCTTTACACTGTTCCAACTCTCTTATGGCCTGGAAGTGGTACTACCTATCGAGTGCTAGATTCCTTCCCTAAAACTTGAGGTTGAACCCCTTCCTGGCACCACTGTTGAAGAAGAGTGCTTTCTATATCTCAATCAACTGGATGAGACCTATTCAGATCCCGCACTGGCACTCAAAGCCCACAAGCGTCGAGTCAAAGCCCAATATGACAAAAAGGTCAAGACTTATTCTTACCAAGAAGGCAATCTTGTTTTACTCTATGATTAAAAAATGACCTCTTGGGGGCAGGAATGCTTCAACCATTATGGATGAGTCCATATTTTGTCACCAAGGCCCTCTCAAAAGGGCCCGATGAACTTTAGGACTATCAAGGAGTCCCACTCGCGGAGCCCTAAAATGGGCTCTATCTGAAAAAGTATTATGCCTAGTATTGCACTAGGCATGTGCTTTGTAATTCTATGTATTTATAATTTTTCTTCTTTTTGTTGTGACTGGATTTTTGTCATTTTTTAAGTATTTTTCTCATACATGTTTCTCATTGCGCATATTTCTTCATTACTCTTACCATAAGTAGGATATGTGGATGGTTCCAGTCGTCACACATGGCACATTGCATCAGCTACTTGGGTCATTTACACACTTGAGTTAGAACTACTTTGTTTTGGGGGAGTCTTTCTTGGTACTGCCACCAACAATATTGTTGATTATATGTCTTTAATTTCACTTCTCACTGAAGTGCCATCTCAGGACATCTCCGATCTGGTGGTCAGGTTAGACTCTCAACTTTTCTTTATGCAATTGACAAATCATTATCACATTTTCAATCCAATCTTGTTACGTCATTACTTAAGGGTACGACTCTTGGAACGTCAATTTGTGTTTATTACATATGAACACATTCCTTGAGAATTTAATGCAATTGCTGACTCATTAGAAAACTATGTATTAGATTGGCATTTATCTCATTTATTATAGATACATGCATGAAAGTAAATATTTACACAGTTAAAAATTTACAAAACATTAAAAAACATTTACATCATAAAAATGCCAAAAAAAATATGTATATATATATATATATCGAATCCAGTCTTTTAATTCCCAAAAATTAGGTGTTTTAAGTATAAAATGGTTCTACTAAGCCTTGATATAACACCCGCTGACTACACCAGGCTACTGTTAAAGATTCTATTGCCCATGAAAACTCAGAACAATTCTAGCTATCCTCTGAAGAGGAACCAAAAACTGCTTCAACACACCGACGATGTGTTGCTACATATGAGTGGTAATCTCCCTCATGGGAAGTGGACAAATTCCCATGCTTAGTTCTTTGAGGTTCCTCAGAACCTCGCAGAGACTTCATGCATCATCTCCATCTTCGACAGCTGCTACTCCCATGCCAGCTCTAGGTAGCCAGCCCCCCCACCTTGCTTGTCAGGGCATGCCTGCAGGTCATACTGGTGCCACATTTGTGTCAAGTGAATGCTTCATGTCAGTACTTGTTCACCCATAAAAACAAAAACATTACATAAATATTCAAAAGCTAAAAAATACTTTAAAGTACGCTAAAAAAACCTTCTTACCTTGAGGTCCCCAATGTGTACCAAGTGGCAGTATCAAGTCCAGATCTCCTGTAAATTCCATGCCTTCCTAGGCATAATCATCAATCATCAAGATTTGGCTACTAAGCCACTCGAAGAATTCCTCTTTGAAGAAATGTCGAAACGGTCCCCCTCTAGTACGAGGATCAAGAGAGGCCCATCACCCTTGCCTCGACTCCCTGGGATCAACCTAACCCACACTCATCCATGGTGTCATCACAGGCACTCTCTCAAGTATGAGGGACACAATGAGAGTACCATACCCAAAAGTCATTTGGGTATGAATCTTGCAGGCTGTCAACTCTACCTTTAGCTGACGAAGAACTGCCTCACACCAGTTAAAAATTTGAGGCTGCACATAGTCAATAGCGAGCAACAATTAGGCCTTCATCACTACATGAGGACTCATGGACCTCATCAAGTGTACGATCATCCACAAAATAACCCTCACGAACGTTGACTTGATCTACTCAATGGGGGCCTTGTTGCTCACTAAACCACTGTTAAGTCTATAGTAAGTTTGGAAAAACTCCAGGGTGGACCGTGGATCTATCCTGCCCACAGTCAGGTTTTCTCATGCACCTCTGCATGACAAACCCATAAGAAAATATATTTCATCTCTATTGATTGAGAGCTCGTGACCCCCGATTCGGAAAACCCCTTGGTGTTCATCCCATCATTACATTATCCAACTTAGAAGTTCTTCCTGGCCCTTCATCAGGTCAAGCCTTTCATAGTTCATTAAGCCACATCTTTTCAGTGCAAGTATGCATGTTAGGTCATTCAGTATCTGTAGTTCCTGGCTATCATGAGCTCTTTCTCTCCACACACTCATGATGATGGGTCCAAATCTGCACAAAAGAACCCAAAAACTAGTCAAAATTATGGAGAAATGCTAATAAATTCATATGCTAGGGTTTGGAAGTGTTCCCATATGTCCTAACACCCACCCTAGGGTCCACAAGGTGTAATAATGCCCTCCTCTAGGTAATGAAGGGCATTTAATGCCCCTCTAGACCTAGAGGAGAGTTTCAGCCGCATTGTATGAGCTATGGCTTCCCCAAATTCAAAAAATATACCCCTAATGCAACTGAAAAAGGTTTAATAATGCAAGATAAAGGTTTGGCCATCTACCTGGAACAAACGGCACATCGAATGGTCACGTGGATTGCTCACAATCACCCAAGGAAAATTTGCTCCTCTTTCACTTGAGAACACTCTCACAACACTCATATGATGCAAATGGTGAAAATGGAGGCTCAAAAAACCTATTTATAGTCACTTTGGAGGTAATTAGTCATTGAAATAGAAGTTGTTTATTTCCTATGTTTTTTATCATGCACCATTTTGATATATTGGCAATATTACTCATTCTTTGATGAAGGGGTTTTCAAGGCTGAATTATAGAAACGACCATGTTTGATTCACTGTGAGCGCTTTTTTTATGGGGTATTTTCTCACTCTTGAATTGAAAAATCCCTGAGTTTTCATCATCGGGCTCATAAAACGCCTACAATGACGATATGAGCACTTTCTTTTTTGGGACTCTTTCTCGCTCTTAAATTGAAAAATCCCCAATTTTTTCCATTGTTTGGGCTCATTAAATCTAGGAAGAAGGCATGAGAAGTTATTTTATCTCTTTTTCCTAGCTCATTAAACTGAAAAATATACCTTGAGTTTTCTTCATTTGACTCTTTAAAATTTGATGAAGATCTATTTAGTTTTTCGTCACTTGACTCATTAAAATTTTCTGACAAATATCGAGTTTACTCCGTCCCATCATGCTCATATCAAAATGAGGCAAACATTTATTGAGCATATGTTTATCACTTTATCTGGACTCAGTAGACTAACTTACGAAAAAGGAACAATTTATATTATACTATTAGACCTTTTTCACACCTGGTTAACAACTATGACTAAGGGACCCCCATGGAGTCACTCTTTACAATCTTTTCAAACTCTCGAAATATGAAAATACCACTGAGTTTACCCATCTGGACTCATTAAATTAATCAGATGGGGAAAATTGGACAACACAATTGCTTTATGTCAGTATTTTGGAAAGATTTTTTTTGCAGTAGTCGTTCCCTTGAACATGGCACCCCCTCAACAAAACATTCTTTGTGACAGCCTCTCAAAATGAACCTTACCATCCTATGAGTTTAACCAATATACCCCGATGTTCTTGCATCCCTGTATCCTAACGCTCTTTGGTGTTCATAAGTCTAGTGCTGCATGGTTAAAACCTTTGTGTCATGCCTTCTATTGTTCAAGGGATCCCTTTATCCTTTGTTTCCTCCTTCAAACCGTCAAACATCTACTTCCATCATGCCCTTTGTCGATTTGACCCAATGATCAAACTATTTTTCAAAAAACAATCATTCTTGTCCTATTTCATGTCGACTGATATAGGACACATTATTTCCTACCTTTCAACATGTCTATTCCTATCGACTTCAACACTCTATCTAGGAAGCAGATCTAGAAACACGTTAGTTCCTTGTAACTTGCAAACATCAGTGGCAGGTTCCCTTGTGTTTGATCAGGGGTTTTCATTATTGGCTCTTGGTTAAATGATTCTATGAGTGTTCCACGACAAAAACATTATTCACACTCGCTAGATTGTGCTGTGCATCTTAGAGACCATGATCATTATCAGTAGCCATCCTCGTGTCTATTAAGTGTCTCCATTATTGACTGGTAATCAGACGAATTCATACATGTTCGACCTCAATGCCATTATTCACGTGTATTGAAATATGATGTTAAGATGAAGCGACGATCAAGACCTTGGGTAGAGGCTTACATCACTCAGCCTTGTTTCCTCTCCTAAGCTGCATATATTATTTTTTGGAGACAGCTCATCAAAATGATCCTATTATGACACAACTTCTACATTGTGCTTATCAGTGGACATGATCGTCACATCTCTTTGTTGAGAAATCACTCTGATATAGCTACTGAGCATGGGAATGCCCAACCCAGGACATGATTTTATATTTTATAGATATGTGTTGTATCAGGTTTCCCATAGTCTCGAAGCTCTGATCCTTTGTCTCTTTTTTCCAAAACATGACAATTATAAATTATTTTGGCTATCGTCTTCCCCTCTGATCTCACACTTTAGGGGGAATCTGTTATACAGGAAAATAACCTCCTCATCAACTCAGAGGATAAAGGAAAGATGACTAAAAGATTGACCAAGTTCACAGGCCTTTTTACCAAGCTAACACTCCCCAGGAAGTAGCAAGCTGCTTTATAAACCTTCCTAGCCTTGAAACATGTGTGTTAGTCCCTAGGGTAACTCTCTTTGTTGCTTTGGGGGGAGAGTTAGTCAACTTTAGTGAGTTTTTGGAGGTCAAGGGAGCAGGTTGACCAAATAATATCCCTATATTCACTCATATGTCATCCCATAATGCAAGGAAACATCTAGATTCAACTTGTTTGAGGAATTACTATTCCTAATGGAGTCTAACCAACAGGGAAAGAATGATAAAGCATGGAAACATCTCATCTTTTTCCCAAATGAACTCATGAAAGAATTGGCTAGGATTATCCTCTCATGCTATATATTTTATCCTTAGGGCATTGTAAAGGGGGGTCGAAAGTATTGAAAGGATTCCATATTGACTATTGAAGCTTTGTAATAGACATTGGCTCATCAATAGGTTGAGAAGAGAGAGAGAGGGAGAGGAGATGGAGGAGTAAGGGAATCTTGATGCAACTAATGGTTGTAATCACTCTTTCCTATTATTAATATAGAACTGCAGTAGTGTTGTCCACTCCATGGCATTGGTATTGTGATTTATTTACATGTTTATGCAACACTATTGATTATAGGTAGCTTAGATATGCGTAGTTAGATATCCCTATGTATTCTTGTATTCGTTGTGAAGGTTATATGTTGTGATATTATGCCTCATGTTGTTTATGTGCAAGTATTGATCTAGGATCTAGCTGAGGGGTCTTCCACTCTGCTACTTTGAGTTCTCCAGCAACACCTCACCAAGATCAGAGGTAATAATCTTCCTTCTTACTTTGATTATCACTTCATTAATACGTATATGTGCATATATCTCTATGCTAGCTGTAGATAATATGACCGTCTGCCAAGGATCCAAGGAAGATCCTTGAGAGTTTCTCCACCATAATCACCCATGCATTAATCCCTATAGTAGTTATCCTAGCGAGAGACACCCATCACACACTAGTGTCAAAAGTTGGTGCACAAAAACTATGTTGATGATGGTGCGATTGAAGTGTGGCACCCACAACATGTTGAGGAGCCCCACACCCCCAACTCCAGAAACCCAGTTCATTGGTTCAAGGCGTGTAACTCCTGACTCCTCATAATACACCTTTTGGATGTACTTGTGTGATGCTAACTGAGGAAATTTCTCATGGTCCCCAACATCCCAGCCTTCCATTTTTAGATTTTGTATCCGACCGAACAACGGACTCTCAAACAACATATTCTCTGGTAGTAAAGGCATAGAGACCATGAACTTCATAGTATCCATATCTTTGGGCACCTTCACTATAGATTTTCTATGTGGTATGTATTTTCATAGTTGAGTTATTGGTTTAACCTCTTCAGCATCAAGTTCCTTTATTCCCCCTCTGACCAGTTCTTCCTCATCCAGATCCATCAACTCCATCGATTGTTTGGACTTATCCATTTTTCCCTTCTGGTGGATATTTGTGGGGTTTTTCCTCAGCAATTTCCGCACTGACAATTGTTGAGGCTTCCTATGCTTTGTAGACATGGATGGTTTAGGCCCAGGCGACCTAGGCACAGTGGTAGAAAATACGATATATATAGGTTAAACTAATGCTACCTCAGATAGGTCTGGCTCTATCTCTGGGAAAGTTGCAGCCATATTTTCAATGAAACTCTTTTAGAAGTACTCAGGCGCATTTGCTAACTCTAGTCATGAAAACAGTTCCTCCCAATCTGGCTTAGACATATAACACTGCTCTTGGTGCAAATCAAGGCTAAAACTCTTAAGTCAAACTCTTAAGAAGGAAATGTTCAAATGTGGAGTGGTATTCCATATTTACAGACTAATTTGAATTCAAATCCAACCATTCCCTCCAATTCTTGGTCATTAATGCACATTTGGTGACAAATTTCCAAAGATCTGCATCTTAAATGCTCCCGCCCCCCTCCTTCCAATGGAAAATTCTCCATCCAATCAACTACAATGCTACCACATGTCAATTTTTGGCTAGGATACGCAGGGCCCACCTACCTAGCATAACTCCTTTGGCGCAACTCTCTTCAGTGCCACCCTTTGACTTATTACGTAGCCCCGTCACTTTTCCTCTCTAACTTTTAGGAAGTGCAGTTTAAAGTCTCGTACCTCCTTGCAGTTTCCTAGAGTACTAAGGTTATCCCCCAATCATATAGTGATTTTGCATAGGCGAGATCACCGTTGTACAACTTCAATTGAATTCCATTGACCTTTCCTAGAAATAATTCGCCATTCAGCATCGCGAGGTGAACTACACCTCCATCTATAATTTCCTTAACAACATAAGGTCCCAACCAATGCATTTGATTTTTCGAGGAATTTTTTGAACTTATTTTCATATAGCAACACTAAATCATCCTTCTTGAAGGTACGTTGTTTGGTAGGGTGATCATGGCATGCCTTTTCACAATCCTTCTGCACCTACTGATGAAATCTTTCCAAGAAGCAATCCTCTTCCAATTTGACGAGTTGCGTGAGTCGTTCCTCCATGGTATCATGATCAGCCATGTTTGTAACTGCTACAATCCATAAAATGGTCACAATATACTCCATGGGCATTACAGCCTCTTTCTGATACACCAATTTGAACAGGGTTTGTCTTGTCAACTTCTTACAATTAGTCATGTATGCCCAAAGGATCGCAAATATGTGTACATCCCAATCATTCCTCTTCACGTTGCAAATCTTTGTCAAGGTGCTCTCTAGAATTTTGTTGAAGGCTTCTACCGTGCCATTCTCTTAAGGGTGATAAGGCATACTCTTTTGGTGATATGCCAGGAATTCCTCAAGCAGTGCAGCAATTGTTTCACTTAATAAGTGTGTAACCCTATCACTCATTAAAATTTTAGGACAGCCGAACCGAGACAAGATATACTCAAAGATAAACTTCACAGCTCTAGATGTGCTACAATCTTTTACAGATTGTGCCTTCGCCAATCTAATAATGTATGCGATCGTTGTAATAATGTATCTAGCCCCCGTCTTTTTCCCTGGTGATTGTATTGGACCCACAAAGTCTATCACCCACTTATCAAACACCTACAACGTCACTTGTGGTTCGAGGGGAAATTCATCTCTTCGTGATGGTCTCCCTATCCTTTGACAAACATCACACACCCTGCAATAGGTCTTAGAGTCCTTATGCACAATAGGCCACAAAAGTCCTACGCGTAGGATTTTCTACGTAGTTTCTCTTCTTGCATAATATCCTCCCACTATTCCTCCATGCTCTTCTGTGACGATACTTTGCCTCTCATACTCGGGAACATACATATGTAGTATCTCATCAGATCCCATTTTATATAAGTTTCTAGTGATCACAGACAAATTTGCAACTCGGACCTCTAATTCCTTCTATTGTTGTGATGAATATCCTTCTGAAGCTATACCTATAGACAAAAATTAAATTATATCTGTGAAATGATCATCTGTGATGTGAACAAAGAAGAGCTCCACATTAGGCAACCTTTCCTCCAAACTTGTAGTCTCATCACCAGTATCAATCTGTGAGAGGTGATTAGGACCAACATTCAGGTGTCCTGGCCTCACAATTATCTCAAAATCATATTATTGTAACAACAACAACCACCTGCAAATATTCCCCCCAACACAGGCTTGTTGGCCAAGTATTTTAGAGAAGAATGGTTTGTATACATCTTGAAGTGCACTCTTATCAGATACTACCAGAATTTCTACAGTGTATAGACCATCGCCAGTCCTTCATGCTCTGTGGTCAAGTAATTCTTTTCTGCCTTAGACAACTTCCCACTCACAAATTCTATTGGGTGTTCAATATCTCCTTCGCCTGGTTGGGTTAGTACCACACCCAACGTAATACAGAACGCATCTACATGAACATGAAACTTCTTTTTCCAATCAGGGAATACTAAAATGGTCGCAGTGACCACTTTTCCCTTCAAAACATCCAAACTTTTCTAACAATCCTCATCCCAACAAAATGTTGCATCCTTTAGCAACAATTTTTCCATTGGCATAGTTATTTGTGCATATGCTTTGATGAACTTCCTGTAATACCAGGTATGGCCCAATGTTGCACACAACTACTCAACATTCTTCGGGGCCTCAAAATTAATAATGATTGCTATCTTGGCAGGGTCTACCATCAATCCCTGCTTACAAACCATATGGCCCAAGAGTATCCCATAAGGTACACATAATATGCACTTCTTCAAGTTAACGGCTATTTGATGTCTTCGATAGGTATCCAGCATGAGGTGCAGACTAGCAACATGGTGCTTTACCAATATAAACACTGTCCATTCATCAAAGTAGACTTCCAAAAAATTGTGGATAAATTCCTTGAAGGCTGCAATTACTACTCGCGAAAATATTGTGGATGCATTCTTCAGTCCAAAAGGCATCACTATGTATTGAAAAGAACCTCACTCAGTCCTGAAGGTAGTCTTACTCTGATCCTATGGCGCGATCTTGATCTGATGGTACTCCGAGAACCCATCTGTGAACGAGTAGGCTTCCTACCCCCCAACATTCTCCAGTGCCTTACTAGTAAATGGCGTAGGGAATGGATCATGGACGTATGCATCATTCAGCTTCCTCAAGTCTACGCATGTCTAAATTTCATCATGTTGCTTCTTTGGGACTCACCCAGTCTGACTCCTCCACAGGTCCAAAGATCCCAGCTTCCAACATCTTATCCAACTCCTTGCGCACCTTTTCTTTATACTTGGGATTTAATCGGTAGGGGTGCTGCTTTACTAGCTTCAAATCTGGCTTCAAAGTGACCTTCATGATGCCCAGATCCTCTACTATGCCTTTTAGATCAAAGAGCTTGGTGGGAAACAAGTCTTGATATTTGTGAAACAAACTTGCAACTATAAATTGTATCTTCATCCCAATATTCGCCTATCTCTGCAAACCTCGGCTGCACTTCCGATCCAATATTCACTTGCTTGGTCTTTAAAGGCTCTGATGTATCAGGGATTTCTGCCTTAGGTCCCTCAACTTCATGATGTCCTTCAGGCTCGAGAATGTTGATGTTTCTTGGATCTTCTTCACCCTTCTCTACAGTCACATTATAACATTCAAGCACATGGAACAACCGAGTACTCCAATTTGTCTATACCCACTCAACCAGTTCTTCAAATATTTTGAATATCATAGCTTTGATCATCTGTAGTGGTTCATCTATACATTTAAACCCATCTTCAAAGCTAAAAGTTAATAGAAACATTTTTTCAAAACATCCCATTCGGTGGTCCCATGTCGCAGCTCCTTTTCCAAATACTAGTTCATTGGTATTGTATCCAACGTGTGCTAGAAGATATGAACCCACTCTAGCTGTGGTTCTTATCCCCATGCTTTCATCCATTGTGCCAAATGCTCACACAAATCATCCTTCCCTTTGTATTTCTACACCATGTGGATATTGGTGTACCCAAACCTTAACTTCATCATTCTTAGGTACTCCTTCCAATCAGTGAGGTTGTCCTTATGCATACCCCACCAATGGGTAGGCATAGCTCGCAGTGCAATATCTAGAGCTTGGAACCAATGCTCCTCAGGGACATCCATTTCAAATTTATTCAAAAATAAATTAACATCTTCTAAACCATCATAATAAGGTAAGTTCCCTACCTTAGTGGATTTGCATTGAAGTGACTTTGTAAGCCTATTACAACGCAATGATGATACTTCATGTAGTTAGTTATGCCAATGCTTAAGCTCCTCATCAAAATCCGAAGGGCAAGAACTATCCCTATCCCACGCAATACATCCATCCACAGTGGGGTTGATCCAGTCCTCATCGTGCACAGTGATCTTATAGATCTCATCAAGGTTGTCTTCTTCTTCATAATCGCGGACTAGTTCAGTATATCGTGCACCCTCAATCAGATCCAATGGAACAATAAACCTAAGCTCCTTCCTTTCAAATTTCGTTCTGAGATTTTTGAGAATAATGAGTGCATCCATATTAGAGGCCCAATCTATGCCAAGTAGTGCAGGGTAAGGGTTTTTGTCGTCAACTATCTCAATCACTTCAAAATCATCCAGAGCGCTTGCTCCTTAAATATCTACCGTTACCCCATATAGGCACCCCATAGGAATGATATTTTGTTGGTTTTCCATTCGTAGCTAGATAGGATACCACTAAAATGTAGGTCTCCCTAGTCTCTCCCAAGTTTGATTTGGAAAAACATTCATATCAGATCCCAGATCAAGAATTACCTAATCTATTTTGTACTCTCCAATTTCCATAGTCAGTCTCATCTCGTGACTAGTTTGCTTGTTTCTTTTGCCCACTTTGAGTATTGCGCCCTGTTTTGGCAGAGGTTTATTTTTACCCATATAGTTATCTATTAGTTCCTATAGCCACTCTACCACCTTCCTATCCCTTATAATATTCATGGAAGTCTTCAAAAATGTCGCTAACAATGAAGGGTCTACATCATGTGCATTATTGCTTCCTCTGGACGTTCCTTGAATTCTTGATGTAGAAGCTTTTGCGAATGATCCAAAATGGATTTAGTTTTGCCTCCAGATCAAAGTCTTCAAATGCAGATGAAAGTGGTATAAGAGCAACGAAGCACAGTCACTGGATCAGTCAGATCAACGAACGTGAGTGAGGGAGATAGATGGCTAGGATTAATTCACGCAAAATAAAGTTAAGACATGAAGAGATTAGATTAAGCACGTGGGTAGTATTTGGCAAGAGGTAAATGATATCTCACGTGCCCTAAAGGCTAGAAATGGTATTTCTAAAATTCACGTGATTAACCTTAGCGTGCGACATGTAGCATGAGAAAACCAATTTTCTCGCGCGCTCTCGGTCTGATATCAGTCATGCAAGATTTCATGATAGCCATTCGATTGGATGGGTCACATCGACAATGGAGATCATCTGGGCTAGTTGATGAATAGACGATGCAATAGCCATTATATCATATGGGATAGATCGACGATGGAGATTTGGAGGATATGATAAACTTGTATTTATTTTGGTGTCAGGATCTCAGCCGGAAAAAGGTTGGACAGTCGGGGTCAACCCCACGACCGCCGATCCTTTGATTTTATGTTATCGCATTATCCCACATTCACCGCAAATTGCAACTATATATGGTATATCAATAGCATATCACAAGACACAAAACCGATATGCCGAAGGGTGGGACTTGGTTAACCAAGCTACCAATTTTTAATAAACCATTGCAAGTGCCGAACCCACCCTACCACCAATGCGCAGTCCGAGGTGGTTTTATGCAGGCCAAGGTGGTTTTTACCAAATAGAGGGTGGTTTTCCAGGGACAAAAGTGGTTTTGGACCATTCCAGGGGATTTGGAGGTCACAGTGGCCAAATATGGTCGAGTTTATACACGTTTGACTCGAAATCTCAATCTGAACACAGTGGTGATGTTCATTTTCTTGTTTGAGACTCTGTTTTCAAGCTCATACCTATAACAGCAATTTGAAGACAAAATAAAGAGGCTAGCACTGGAAGTGAAAGGACCAGGAGATGTAGCCAGAAAGTCTGGTGAACTCTTTTATTACATTTGGTTGTGTTGATGTGTTTGAATGTGTTTTCAAGTTGTTTATGTGTTTATGTTATTCAAAATCTTTTCGATCCATTGCACTAAGTAACATAAGAAAATTCACACGTAGTATATAATACCTTTTTCATTAACGGATCAAGTGGTATCAGAGTGCAAGGTTTTTAAGGTTTGACAAGTTTCTGTGAAGATTTGAATGCTTACTAGGTTGAGGTTCGGACAAGGTGAAGGTGAACTTGTTGAGGCAAATCCAGAGATTGGAACGGTCTTTTCACAAAGAAGGATGGCAGATGAAACTCCACTTGGGTTAGAATCTCAATTCTTGGATAGTTTCATGACAATATGTGCAATGGTGGAAGAGATGTATCGCGATTTTAAGAAGAACAAAGATGAAGGCACTTCATCACCTAAAGATCAAGAAGATAAGGGAAAGGGAGGAATTCTTCCTTCACCATCTCCTCCATCATCATCACCATCATCATCATCCCCTTCTTCTCATAAATCTAGTCCTTCTAAGAAGGAGAAAAAGAAATCCTCTTTGATCAAATTAGATGTAAAATTTGATTTGCCAATTTATGATGGAGAAATTAACGCTGAAAAGCTTGATAATTGGATAAGACAAATTGAAGTGTATTGTAGGGTGTAGAAAGTTGTTTCTGAAAGAAAGAATATCCAACTTGCTAGCCTTCAACTTGGAGGAACCACACTTGTATGGTGGGAAGGCAAGGCGTAAGCTAATCTCCAAAAGCATGGTAAAATCATTTCAACTTGGAATGAATTTGTTTCTACTACTAGAAAGCAGTTTTATCCTTTGGCTTATTGATGCAGGAGCATGAGACTTGAAGGCAAAAGGCTTCGAACTTATTCCAAAAATCCAAAAATTTACAAGCAAAGGAGTGGGATCCTTTAGCTGTCAATTTACAAGCTTTCTAGATAGGATTTGAGCTAGGATTTAGGGATTGAATGGATTTGTAATTAATTCATGCAGTTTTGATTTAGTTGAGATTTCCAAGGAGAATATCAACTATATTTTGTATTGTTCAAGATTAGGGAAATTCGATCCAGTGTTTAAGGATCTGATAGTTAGGATGGAACAATATTTATGCAAGTTATGAATGATTGTAAAGGGATTTTGACTGATTTGGCTTGTTTTGGCCATATATGATAAAAATTGCAAACATTAAACCTCTATGCATTTTTTGTGTAAAATTGGTCAATCCCGGAGGTGTCGTGTCCCTCCGCAATGTCTCTGTGTATCTTTGAATTTCCAGTTTGGCTTAAAACTTAAAGTTCTATTATTCTGTGTGATCGCATTTAATTTTATTTCGCCGTGTATTAACAACTATGGGGTTGGAAGGTGTATGGATTCCTTAATCAAGTTGAAGTCCCACACTCATTATTAACCGTTGATTTCAATTTCAATGCATTGTGGCATAGTCAACAGCGAGGGTTGGCCTTGTTATTAAACCTTGTGGTATTATGAAGTCCTGTGAGTCGTGGATTTGAAACCCACTATCATCGGGTGTTAATCTCAATTCCGGACCTGAAATTTTATAAGCTGTGGTTGATAAGTCTATAGGCTCCGTGAGGGGTAACGTCGTGTAGCTCTTTATGCGATAGCACAGTGACCGTCAAATCACTATTAATCTTGACCATTGGTTAGCTAGTCAACATCACATCGCAAGGTTCAAGAGTGAATGAACCGACCGACGGAGTTGCGAGATGCGATATGCAATGCGAAGCGCGTCGATGAATATCGCATTGCATTGTTAAGAAGGACAGAAACCATGTCGGTGAGTTTGCGATTGCAATATGCGATGTTTAGACGGTTTGTAAGGCATTTGGTGGTTGCGACTAAGTTTAGTGGTTCTGCTAATTTAGCAGAGTATCTAACTCTAGAGGTAAATGACTGAGACTCCGAAGGAAATTGAAGAAGAAATTCCACCAGAATTGGAAGAAATAGTTTCCGATTTTGAACGTTTGTCTCTTACGCCTGCACCCGATCACCATTTGTGGTATCAGAGCAGCCTATTGACATTGAATAGGATCTTCAGGGGCAAAAGAATAAATCCAACATGGCATTTAGAGTTGGAGGAAGAGGCGGTGGTTGAAGAAGAGGACGACCAGTTGCTAATGCTAAAGTGTTGGAAGCTATGCAACAGATGCAAGCTAGATTGTAAGCAGTGGAAATGGGAAGAGATGCAGATGCTGGGGATGTTAGTGAACCTAAAGATGGAGCTATAGAAGATGAGGAACCTACAAATGTAACTCCTGAAATGAGATTCTTTAGGTCAGTATTGAGATCCATATCCAAGCCTAGACTTGAAGTCTCAATCTACACATGAAGCTTAAGCCCTGAGGAATTTATTGACTGGACAAATGACATGGAAAAATTCTTTGATTATGAAGAAATATATGTAGGGAAAAAGGTGAAGTTTGTTGTCGCGAAACTGAAAGGACATGCAACACTTTGGTGGGATAGAGTGTAGGTAGAAAGAAGAAGACTTGGCAAACAACCAATTAGGAATTGGAATAGGATGGTGGCAAAACTAAAAGGTAAGTTTCTGCCGAGTGACTATCATCAAACATTATTTAGATAGAGGTCTTTGAAAGTGAAAGAATACACAGAGGAATTCTACAAAGTGAGTATAAGAGCATGACAAATTCAAGATACAGATGAGAAGGTTGCGAGATATGTGAATGGTCTTAGAATGGACATTCAAGATGAGATAAGTGTATTGTCTCCTAAAACAATGGAAGAGGCTTATCAGATGGCACTGAAGGCTGAAGAAAAACTCATGAGAAAGAAATCTACCAGAAATAGAGGTACTTTCCAAGGAAGGGGAAGACAAGGTGGTAGAGGAAGATCTACAGCACCTGGAGATGGAGCTAGAAGCAGAGGTAGAGGAGGCAGAGGTAGAGGAAGAGAAGTTAGATGTTACAGATGTAACAAGCTGGGACACAAAGCTTATGAGTGCCCAGAAAACATAGGAATGAATTAGAGGAATGCAATTGTTGTAAAAGCTAAAGAGGAAGCAACAAAGGAAATAGATGAAGAGAATGTACCAGAGAAAGGGGAATCTTTGGTAGTCAATTTGTTTTATTAAAACTAGCTAAGGAAATTGTTGAACCAGCACAAAGGAAAACCTTGTTCAGGACTGTGTGCAAAGTTCAAGGGAAGTGTTGTCAGATGATAATAGATGATGGTAGTACAGATAGTTTGGTCTCCACAGAAGTGGTGGAGAAGTTGAAATTGAAAACAAAGAAACATCCAACACCTTATAAGGTGTCATGGCTTCAAAAGGGATATCAGTTGGTAGTGAATGAGCAATGTGAAGTAGAGTTGCAATTGGGAAAATACAAAGACAAAATCCTGTGTGATGTGATGCCTATGGATGTGTGTGATATACTGTTGGGTAGACCATGGTAGTATGACAGAGGAGCTATGCACGATGGAAAGAAGAACACATACAAATTCAGCAAAGATGGTGTCAATCAACATTGCTACCCTGGAAGAAGAGGATATATTGAAGAAACCTAATTCAAAGACCCTTTTGCTGAGTGGAAAGGAGTACTTACAGCAGATGGAGGAAAATGAGGTAATTTTTGCGTTGGTTTGTAAACCCAAGGTAGTAATTACTTCCACAAAAGTTTCTGATTTACCCATTGAAATTCAAGAGATGCTAGACAGTTATTGTGATATTATTGTAGATGATTTGCCTGATGAGTTACCACCCATTAGAAAAATCAGTCATCACATAGATTTCATTCTAAGAGAAAATCTACCTAATAAAGCAGCTTATAGGATGACTCCCATAGAGAATGAAGAGATCAAGAAATAGGTTCAGGAATTGTTAGACAAGGGGCTGGTTAGAGAGAGTTTGAGTCCTTGCGCAGTGCCAACAGTGTTGAGCCCAAAGAAAGATGGAGGCTGGAGAATGTGCACTAACTTGAGAGCATTCAATAAGATAACAATTAGGTACAGATTTCCTTTAGCTAGAATCAAAGATTTGATGACTTGTTTGAGTGGAGCTATATATTTTACAAAGTTAGATTTAAAAAGTGGCTATCATCAAATCAGAATTAGAGAGGGAGATGAGTGGAAAACTACTTTTAAAACCAATGAAGGATTGTATGAGTGGATGGTAATGCCTTTTGGATTGTCGAATGCCCCTAGTACATTTATGAGACTTATGAATGAAGTTTTGAAGGAATTTATTGGTAAATTTGTAATAGTATATCTGGATGATATATTAGTTTACAACATATCTAAGGAGGAACACGTGAGACATCTGAATTATGTCTTACAGAGGCTACAACAAGAAAATTTACTGTTAAATTTAAAGAAGTGTTCATTCATGAAGGAGGAGTTGGTGTATTTGGGCTTCGTTGTTTCTGTTGAGGGGTTAAAGATGGATACAGCGAATATCAAGGCTATCATGGAGTGGCCTTCACTAAAAAGTGTCTTTGAGGTAAGGAGTTTCCACAGTCTTGCTAGTTTTTACAGGAAATACATAAGGAATTTTAGTAAGATTAATACTTCAATTATTGACACAATAAAGAAGGACAAACAACCATTTAAATGGACTGCTGAAGCAGAAAAGAACTTCCAACTGTTGAAGAAAAATATTACTGAGAAAACTATTTTGATTTTACCTGATTTTAATAAACCTTTTCAAGTGAAGTGTGATGCCAGTGGAGAATCCATTGGAGCTATTTTGAGTCAGGAGGACAAACCAGTAGCTTATTTTAGTGAAAATATGAATGAGACAAAGAAGAAATATTATTCTTATGACAAAGAGTTTTATGAAGTGGTGCAGTCTTTGAAGAAGTGGAGACATTACTTGATGTCCAATGAGTTCATACTGTATTCAGATAACCATGCATTACAGTACATTATGAAACAACCGAAGCCTAACCAGAAGCATGCCAAATGGGTAGAATACTTGCAAAGTTTTAATTTTGTATTAAAACATATAGCCAGTCAATAAAACAAAGTAGCATATGCCTTCAGTAGAAAAAGCATTTTTGTTCAAGAAAGTCAAATTCAAGTGTTGGGTTTTGATTTTCTTAAAGAGTTATATGAGAAATATCTAGATTTTAAAGAGGCATTTGAAGCTTATAGGAATCCTATTTTGTTAGACGGAAGCAAGTGGTTGGATTATTTCCTACAAGAGGGATTTTTGTTGAAAAGAAATCAACTGTGCATACCAAGTTGTTCTATGAGGGAGAATTTGATCAAGGAGAAACATAGTGGAGGACTTGGAGGGCATTTTGGTGCAGATAAAACTTATGAATAGTTGAACAAGTTTTATTATTGGCCGAAAATGAGGTCTAAAGTAGAAAAGTATGTGAAAAACTGTAAAGTCTGTCAGTACGCAAAGGGGAGGAGTCAAAATACAAGTTTGTATGTTCCACTAACTATTCTAGATAGGCCTTGGGATATGGTAAGTATGGACTTTGTTTTGGGTTTACCAAGAACTCAAAGAGGAAATGATTCAATTTATGTAGTAATTGACAGATTTTCAAAAATGGCACATTTCATTCCATGTTATAAAACCAGTGATGCTACTCATATTGCTAATCTGTTTTTTAAGGAAATTGTAAGATTACATGGGTTACCTAAGAGCATTGTTTCAGATAGAGACACCAGATTTGTTGGACATTTCTGGAGGACATTGTGGAAGAAGCTTGGAACTAAATTGAGTTTCAGTTCTGCTTATCATCCTCAGACTGATGGACAGACTGAAGTTGTAAATAGAAGCTTGGGTAATCTTTTGAGAAGTCTTGCAGGTGAACATCCAAAATAGTGGGATCAAGTATTGGCATAGGAAGAATATGCATATAATGATTCTCCTAACAGGAGTACAAGACAGAATCCATTCCATATAATCTATGGAATGCATCAAAGAGGAGTGTCTAAATTGAGATACTTGGGAAAAGCTGAAAGGAGAAGTGCTAAAGGAGAATATTTTGCTACAAAAGTTCAAGCAATACATGAACATGTAAAATAGCAACTACAGGACAACAACATCAAATGTAAGGGCAGAGCTAATTTGAAGAGAAGAGAAGTTAATTTGAGGCTGGAGACTTGGTTTTAGCACACATGAGGAAGGAAATAATTCCAAAAAGGGAGTATAATAAACTAAAGTTTAAGAAAATTGGACCATGAAAAGTCTTGAGAAAATTTTCTGCAAACGCATATGAAATTGAATTACCCCCTGATATTGGAATATCTCCAATTTTAATGTTGCTAACTTATATAGGTGTGAAAAGGATTAGGCAGATGAAACAGCAGAGAACCAAGAAGAACAAGAGATTGATTGGGTAAAACAAATACCTATAGCAAAGGGATTGAAGCCAAAGAGGATTTTGGACAAGAAATTGTTGAAGAAGACAAGAGGACAGGAGTATTTTCAGTATTTGGTGAAATGGAAGGATCAACCAATTGCTGAAGCTACTTGGATGATAGATTCCATATTATAGAAGTTGGGAAGTTCTATAGAAGAGCTCATGGACAGGAGCCCATGAAGAATTTTGTCCCCAGGAGTCTGATGCAGGAGCATGAGGCTTGAAGGCAAAAGGCTTTGAACTTATTCCAAAAATCCAAAAAGAGTTACAAGCAAAGGAGTGGGATCCTTTAGCTGTCAATTTACAAGCTTTCTAGATAGGATTTGAGCTAGGATTTAGGGATTGAATGGCTTTGTAATTAATTCATGCATTTTTTATTTAGTTGAGATTTCCAAGGAGAATATCGACTAGATTTGGTATTGTTCAAGATTAGGGAAATTCGATCCAGTGTTTAAGGATCTAATAGTTAGGATGGAACAATATTTATGCAACTTATGAATGATTGTAAAGGGATTTTGACTGATCCGACTTGTTTTGGCCATATATGATAAAATTGTAGACATTAAACCTCTGTGCATTTTCTGTGTAAAATTGGTCAATCTCAGAGGTGTCGTGTTGCTCCAACTATCTCCATGTATCTTTGAATTTCTAGTTTGGCTTAAAACTCATAATTCTATTGTTTTGTGTGATCACATTTGATTTGATTTCGTCATGTATTAACAACTACGAGGTTTGAAGGTGTATGGATTCCTTAATCAAGTTGAAGTCCCACACTCATTATTAACCGTTGATTTCAATTTCAATGCGTTGTGGCATAGTCAAAGGCGGGGGTTGGCCCTATTATTAAACCTTGTGTTATTATGAAGTCCCGCGAGCCATAGATCTGAAACCCACTATCATCGGGCGTTTATCTCAAGTCCGAACCCGAAATTTTATAAAATGTGGTTGATAAGTCTATTGGCTCCATGAGGGGTAACGTTGCGTAGCTCTTTATGCAATAGCACAGTGACCATCAGATCACTGTTAATCTTGACCATTGGATCACTAGTCAACATTGCATTGCAAGGTTCAAGAGTTAACGAACCAACTGACGGAGTTGTGAGATGCGATATGTGATGCGAAGTGCGCCAATGAATATCGCATCACCTCTTTAAGAAGGACAAAAACCCTTCTAGTGAGCTTGCGATTGCGATATACGATGTTTAGAGGGTTTGTAAGGCATTTGGTGGTTGCGGCTAAGTTTAGTGGTTCTGTTAATTTAGCAGAGTATCTAACTCTGGAGGTAAATGACTGAGACTCCGAAGGAAATTGAAGAAGAAATTCCACCAGAATTGGAATAAATAGTTTCCGGTTTTGATCGTTTGTCTCTTATGCCTACACCCTGGCCACCACTTATATGAAAAAAGCAATGATGAGTTGGCAAACACTACATCAATTAAAAGCCAAAAGTGTTCAAATTTATACTCAGGAATTCCATAAGAGAGCCTTAACATTAGGCATATCATTGGACTCACCAGAAACATTGTTGAAATACATAGGTGGTCTTCATAGTTATTTGAGGCATACCATAATTATGTTTAATCCAACTAGCTTAGATGATGTATCGATTCAAGCAACTCATCTAGAAGTTAGAGGAAAAAATGTAACCCAAGATGTTGGGAAATCATCCAAACCTATTGAAAGCAAGAATAAAGGCAAGAAGAAACTTAAATGGAAGGAGAAGAAAACAAATAATGTGAAGAAGGATAAACCTTCATGCACTCATTGTAATAAGGAAGGACATGATGAGGTACACTGCTGGTCATTGCATCCGAAATTGAAGCCTAAGAAGTTTGGGAGTAAAGAGTGAAAGAATGTTGCTACTATTCAAAAGGACTTGGGATCAGATTCAGGTGAAGAGACAATGGTTACAGTTACAGGTATAAAAGGTAAATATTCTAAAGCATCTACAAGTACTTCTTCACATTGTGTTGATAATGATAATGATGAGGGGAAAAGAAATGATCTATTTCACATTAGAGTCATTTCCAAGCATACTAAAATTGATACATTATTTGATAGTGGGTCACAAGTTAATTTGATTTCTAAAGCAATTGTAAAGAAGTTGGGTCTAGAAACAAAACCTCATAAAAAGCCATATCCATTAGGTTGGGTGTGTGATAAAACTAAGCTACAAGTTACAAAACAATGTAAACTTCGTTTTGCTATTGGGTCAAAGTTTGTAGATGAGGTTGAGTTAGACATAGTCCCATTGGACATATGTGGAATTGTATTAGGAAGTCCATACTTGTACGACAGAAACACTATCTTCTATCAAACTGAAAATAAGTATTAACTCACTAAGGATGGAACTGAATATATTGTAAGGGCTCATAAACTCAAAGATAATTTTTCTCTCATAAATTCATGACAGATGAAAAGAATTGTAAATTCAATTAAACAATTTTTACTTATGATTGTAAAAGCAAAGGATATTGATAAATCCGATGCATTCCAAGGCTGTAATCCTAGACAGAAAGTAGATCTAGTTAAATTTGTTTTCGATTATGATATTCTGTTTCAAGAGCCTAAAAGGATTCCACCCAAGAGAGAGATAGAACATGAGATTTATTTGCAGCAAGATGCTCCACTACCTAACATTGGAATGTATAGGTTATCAACTCTAGAGAATGCAGAGATAAACAAGTAGGAACAGGAGTTGCTCGATCAAGGGTTTATTCGACCAATCACATCACCGTGCGGATCACCTATTGTGTTAGTGCGAAAGAAAGATGGTTCATGGAGAATGTGCATTGATTTTAGAGCATTAAATAAAATCACAATAAAGAATCATTATCCTCTTCCTCGTATTGATGATTTGTTAGATCAGTTAAAAGATGTAGTTTACTTTTCTAGATTGGACTTCTGAAGTGGCTACCATCAGATTAGAGTTGCAGAACAAGATGTATGGAAATCTACTTTCAAAACGAAGCAAGGACTCTATGAATGGATGGTTATGCCTTTTGGCTTAACTAAAACTCCAGCTACATTCATGTGAGTCATGAATGATGTATTTAGACCATTCATTGATGATTTTGTAATAGTCTATTTAGATGATATTCTTGTTTTCAGTAGAACATGGGATGAACATTTAAATCATGTAAGCAGATTTTAGATGTTTTGAAAAGAGAAAATCTCTATGTAAAACTATCAAAATGTGAATTTGGCAGAACATCTTTGAATTATTTGGGTTATATTGTGGGGGGTGGTGAATTGAAGATAGATCCCTCTAAGGTTGAAGTCATTGTAAATTGGCCTAAGCCCAATACTGCTACAGAAGTTAGAAGTTTCTTAGGGGCAGTGAAATATTGGAGAAAGTTTATTGCTAAATTTTCTTTGATTGCAGCTCCTTTACATGCTTTGACAAGTGTGAAACAGGTGTTTCAATGGGGAGGCAAACAGCAGAAAGCCTACGACACATTGAAATAAAGGATCAATATAGCACCATTACTAGCATTGCCAATTTTTCAACATCCATTTGAGATCGAGACAGATGCAAGTGAATATGCCATGGGGGCAATGTTCATGCAGCACAGAAAGCCTATATGCTTTCATTCTAAGACATTCACGTCAACAATATTTAACTATCCTACATATGATAAAGAATTGTATGCATTAGTTCAGAGTGTTAAGAAGTGGAAACATTACATAATGGGTAAAGAAACAATCATACACACAGATCATCAACCACTACAATACTTACACTCACAAACTAAATTGCAACAATCACGACATTACAGGTGGATGGGTTTTCTATAACAATTTCATCTTGTTATCAGATATAGGAAGGGCATACATAATAAGGTTGTAGACATGTTATCAAGACCAATTATAAATGCATCAACAATACTTAAGCATAATTCAGTAATTCATGAAAGTTACATTAAACAATATGCTCAAGACACAGATTTTAAGGATGTATATGCAACTTTAAGTCATGGAAAGTAGGTAGAAGAATTGGATTATTTCATAAAGGACAAACTCTTATATCATTTGGGAAAGTTATGCATTCCACAAACTGAAAGAGTTAATATAATTCAAGAAGAACATACTTCTCTCATATCATGTCATTTTGGTGTAAGTAAAACAGTTGCACAATTACGAAGATTCTACTATTGGCCACGAATGAATCAGACAATTTCTATATATATTAAAGGATGTACTATGTGTGCTACAAGCAAGCCAAGTAATAGAAAATTAGGCTTGTATACTCCACTTCCAATTCCTTCTCGTCCTCGGGAAAGTGTTTCCATGGATTTTGTTGGGGGATTGCCAAAGTCTAGAAAGAGTCGTGATTATTTGTATGTAGTTGTGGATAGGTTCAGTAAGATGTGTATTTTGACACCATGCAATAAACAGGTCATAGCTGAACAAATTGCAAAGTTGTTCTTTCAAAATGTATGGGTTCATTTTGAGTTACCCACTTCTATTACATCCGATCGAGATTCTCTATTTGTCAGGAAATTTTGGTCAAGTCTATGGGAGTTAATGGACACAAAGTTAAAGAAGGGTACGACATTTCATCCACAAATAGATGGTCAAATAGAAGTGGTCAACAGGACAGTGATATAGTTTCTTCGAGCATATTGTAGCAAGCATCCCAAACTTTAGGATGAGAATTTGTGTTATGTGCAACATGCTTACAACCATGCAAAACATTCTTCTACTCAGAGATCTCCTTTTGAGACTTTTTTTGGGTATTATACCAAAGTCTCCCTTGGATTTTGTTTTGGTAAAGACATAGTAGTTGATGGACACAGTGATGTGGACAAAGCAACCAAGTTCATTGAACAAATCTTGGAAATTCACCAGGCAGTATAGGAACAACTGGAAAGAAACCAAGAAAAGTATAAGGTGCGACATGACAAGCATCAAGTTGAGCATAGTTTTCAAGTTGGTGATCAAGTATGGTTGTACATTAGCAAAGAAAGACTGCAAGGGGAAGGTAAAATGTTGAAACCAATTAGATATGGTCCTTTCAAAATAGTTGACAAAATTGGCAAAAATGCTTTCCGCATAGATCTACCAGCTTATATGCAAATCTATTCCGTCATAAATGTTGAAAACTTGCGATTGTATGAACCTTCGTCGATTGAAGATCCTAAAGATCAAGGTAAACTACCTTCGATTGAAGATCTTTTGCCGAGTATCTCAATGAGCTATAGGAGGACACAGTTCTTGACAGGAGGATAAGGACTTCACTACTGGGAAATATTGAGTATCTTCGAGTTGGACTCAAAGGTACAAATCCAAGTAAAGCACAATGGATAGAGATTGGAAATGTGATGGAACTTTATTCTCACTTACTCGACAACTAGAACCAACTTTTGGTGGACCAAAGGCTTCTGGTGGGGAGGAGTGATCCAAAATGGATTCTTTTTTGCCTCCAGATCAAAGTCTTCAAATGAAGATGAAAGTGGTATCAAAGCAGTGAAGCATTGTCGTTGGATCAATAAGATCAACGAACGAGAGTGAGGGAGATAGACGGCTAGGATTAAGTCACGCAAAATAAAGTTAAGAAATGAAGAGATCAAATTAAGCACGAGGGTAGCATTTGGCAAGTGGTAAACGGTATCTTGCATGCCCTAAAGGCTGAAAATGGTATTTCTAAAATTCACGTGATTAACCTTAGTGTGCAACACGTAGCACAAGAAAACCACTTTTCTCGCACGCTCTTAGTCTGATATTGGTCGTGCAAGATTTCACGCAAGATTGCATGATAGATGTTCAATTGGACGAGTCACATTGACGGTGGAGATCATCCAGGCTAGTTGGTGAGCGGATGATGCGACAGCCGTTGGATCAGATGGGATAGATCGACGGTGGAGATTTGGAGGATATGATAAACTTGTATTTATTTTGGTGTTGGGATCTCCACCAGAAAAAGGCTGGACGGTCGGGGTCAATCCCACGACCACTGATCCTTTTATTTTATTTTATCGCATTATCACACATTCACTACAGATTGCAACTATATATGGTATATCAATACCATATCACAAGACACAAAACCAATATGCCGAAGGGTGGGACTTGCTTAACCAAGCCACCAATTTTTACTAAACCATTGCAGGTGCCAAACCCGCCCTACCACTAACGCGCAGTCCGAGGTGGTTTTATGTAGGCTGAGGTATTTTTTGCTAAACAGAGGGTGGTATTACAGGGACAGAGGTCATTTTGGACCATTCCAGGGGGTTTGGAGGTCACAGTGGCCAAATATGGTCGAGTTTATACTTGTTTGACTCGAAATCTCAAGCTGAACATAGTGGTGATGTTCATTTTCTTGTTTGAGACTCTGTTTTCGAGCTCATACATGTAACAACAATTTGAAGACAAAATAAAGAGGCTAGCACTAGAAGCGAAAGGACCAGGAGACATAGCCAGAAAGTCTGGTGAACTCCTTTATTAAATTTGGTTGTGTTGATGTGTTTGAATGTGTTTTCAATTTGTTTATGTCTTTATGTTATTCACAATATTTTCTATATGTTGCACTAAGTAACATAATCAAATTCACACATAGCCTATAATACCATTTTCATTAACGGATCAACGAAGCTCTTCTTAGCATCCAAAAAGGTTTCCTTTGCTTTTCTTAAATTGAACTCAACTTCCTTTTCTATAGCCTTGCGTACTCATCCCTCAACTTTAGGCTTCTTCTCTTTGTCTTCTCTAGTGGAGATACCACTTCACGTAATGATATTAACACTAGGCTCATCTTCGCAAGGTTTCGATCGCATCATTTGGATATTCTGCGTAGGTTCCTAGGTCTGAGTCTTCTTTTCTTGCATCTTCGCTTTACGTACTGGGAAATCTTCTATGATGTGATGAAACTACCTACAATATTGATAGGAGGGGTCTATTGGATTCTAACAATCATTCCCGAAATGACCTTCTTCCCCAAAGTAGTAACAGATAATTTTTTCATGACCCCTTATAGCTCCTCCTCCTCACCCTGTTCTTCGGCCTTGAAATCCTTTACACGTCGTAGTTGCACCTTGATCTTGAGGCTAATTTTCTGCCTACATCCTATATGTAGGGTTCCGCTCCATCATTAGTTCATAGATTCAACATTTGTGCTCATCTTGGCCTATAGATTTGCAGAAAGTGCAAAACAACTGTTGCAGGGTCTATACAAACTTTTGCAAAAGATGACAATTATCTATCACGTGCTTCCCATAAATTTGACAAATATCACACCACAATGCTACTCCTGCACTTGTGCCAGCGGTATTTTTTGGCATTAGGCGAACAGGGCCTCTCCCTATAAGATAATTCCAATAGACTGGGAAATGATCCTTATCGTGACCATGGCCCTTGCATTTCAAGCACCAAACTTCTGCGTGCACCTCCGTCTGGACTTCTTTTCCCTTCTTGAGGCTCTATAACTCCATATGTAAGCTAGCCAATTATGATTGAATCTGTTGCACTCCCAAATTCGTATCCTGCATGAGTCAAGCCTCCAATCTCATGGAAATATCCAAGGATTCATCTTACGTTCCTATTCTCTATTGTGATAGTGGCAATCTCAGATGAGGCAATAGTAAAGAAATGTACCAATCTCTATGTTGATCATCCATGATCCTCATATTAGCTTGTTGAATCAGACACTTTAGTCTTTGATCAAAGTCCCACGTGGACTCATTTACCCTCTGCTGGATCTCTTTAAACTCTGTCATTGACTTGGCTTGCAATTTAGGCTTCTTAAACTCAATGCTCAATGCTTGTTTTGTTTGCATCATAGTTGAATTGGGTTTACCAAAACAAAACTTGATATACTAGCTCAATGCTCTGTTCTATAGTACTATAACCAACTGCACTTGCTTCATGTCATCATCCATAATCTATTGTGCCTTCCATACATCATCTGATACAAACCAAAATTCTTTAGGGTCTTCAGTACCCAGACCCTTAAACACAAGCATCTTCATCGTGTTTTCCATGTTGAATGATGGAGGTGGAGGTGGAGGTGGAGGTGGAGGCGTAGGTGTAGGTGTGTGAGGTGGAGGTGATGGTGGATGTGGAGTGGATAGATTCAGTATCCCTGCAATACCTTGTCTTACTGCTTATAGCGCACCTAGCGGTGTCCTTAGAACACTACTTTCTTCATCACTGTCAGATGCTCCTAGTAAAGGACTATATTCAACGCCTGAATCTAGGTCTTTTTTGAATGGCTTTCCACTTCACGTATCTCCCGTAATATCTCTTCTAAACATTAATTTAGCGGCATAACCCTTTTTCACATAATAGAATTTTAATCCAAGTCTTCAAGGATTTCAGATACTTACCTCTAGGTTCCTTGAATAATCATCATTCAGCTTCGCTATAACTTACATATGTATCAATTGCAAACTCAGTGATCAATCCTCCCAAAATTCTATCGATCCAGTACTTGGCATACCTCGTGATCTTGTTTTCTGAAGCTTCTAGATGCCTTACCAATTATGGAGTCCACACAATAGTTTTGTTCAACTTCCACGTGCCCTGATTATCTGCCAGTTTTGACAACCAATGGTGTAATTCACATGGAAAAGAATAGAAGAAAAAATTGTGTTCATCTGTATATAGATATCTATTCAGCCACTCCTCCTTTGACAAATCCAGATTCATGTTTGTTGGAAATAATACTGAGAGGGGGGGGTGAATCAGTATTATTAAATCAATAAAACTTTTTCATTTCCATACTTAGATACATATATGCTACTTCAGTTAATGGAACCTACATGTATACGCAATTGTGTCTAATGCAACTAGCATATATCCAGAATACTTATGATTCAGTTAATCCATTAAATGTTGATCTTTAGTTAGTGCATCAGAACTTCATTAACCATATGAACAGTAAGCAGGTGCAGTAAAACAGAACAGATCATCACACACAAGAAGCACACATGAACACCATGATATAAGGTGGAAACCCAATGTGGGTGAAAACCACCTGCTGCAAGTTGTCTCTATCTTCCTTTAATAAGATACTTCATTTTACAATATTTTGTACTGGTGCAGTCCTTTACCAGTACGCAGGCTTCTACCTGCAGAGGGCTACAACCCTCTCTCGTTTTCCAGATTCTCCTGGATGGGAGCTACAACCCCCTTAGCTCTTGTACTAGCTGATCCATTTACTAGTACGTAGGTTCCTGCCTACTGAATGCCTCAATCTCCACTTGTTCTCTAGCTGCTACTGGAAGGGAGCTACTAACCCGTTTGCTCTTGTACTAGCTGATGTACTAGAACGTAGGCACCAGCCTACAATCTCCTTTCACCCTCTAGGGACCACATTTCATACATTTTCAGACTGGATACTCCTGAAGCACAACACTATAATCTGAAGGCCACGTTTCATCAAATTTTCATACTGGACCCATAAATATCATTGAAGCACAAAACAATCAATACTAGCATCTTCAATCTTTGAATCACTGAAACACTGAAACCTTGTCAACAACACAGTCAGCAGAACACAGAGCAGACAACAGAACTCTGCAATAACAATAAGAACCAACTATATCATCAAAATCATGCATCAGAGTGCATACGCTACTTGGAAGTGTTGAACCAATGTGTATATGCAACTTCACCAAGGTGAACCAGCGTATATGTCACCAATTACTTACTTATAACTTGATGCACTTCCTGACTTCAGACATATCCAGATTATTACATATACAAGGATAATATGTGTGTTAGCACCCAGATCTAGTCCATCAGATCACATGATCCTGATTCAATATTAGTTCTCATCAATCAATACTGAAGCTAAACATAATCAACCAAACAGGATATGCAGAATACTGACACCTTTAAACTGTCATCAAAACTCATCAACAACCAGAACCACCTGTAACTTCAAACGTCATAGCTCAAATGGTATACGCTACTACCATGAACCAAACCCGCGTACATACGCGCTTTCACCAAAGCCAACCCGCGTACATATCTATACGTATTCAATCATGACTTGCAGCGATTTCAAACTTAAGTTATACCCAGTTCAGATCATTACATGTGTCAGTATACAGATCTAGAATAAACATAATCAACCATATAGAGATAGTTCATTTCAAACCATTTGATCCCGATCTATCCTTAGATCTTGTTCTCCATCAACTGGTGAGATCCCTCCTTAGCTCAGATCAAGCAATGCATCATAAACCCATAACCTGCATACTGGATCTCATACTTCATCAGATATTCAAGACTTTTTTCGATACCTTGCCTAATGATCTTCTTCTCCTTTTATTGTCTTAGGCCTTGCTCAAGACCATGGTCCAAAACCATAACAAACCAATACCATGGACCCAATACATGGGATCAACACATCTGACGAGATATTATGGTCCAAAACCATAGGTTCAAATACCAAGGACTAACTACCATGGACCAAAAGTAAGTTCTCCAACATATACGCGCTTTTCCTTGCATGAAAGTGCATGTATATGCATACGCACCTTTATAACGTCTAACCTGCGTGCATACACGGCTCGGTCACGATGAACCTACGTATATATATTTTCTCTTCATTCTTGTAGTCTGATCATCAGATCCTTACTGCTGACCTACTGCACTATGATCTATCATCTGTGTGATTTGCCATCAAGGACAACACTTGTCTCATAATGCCAACACTGTTTTCCTAAGCCGCGAATTCATGCAACTTCTGACCTCTCCACTTCTCAATTTATTTCTTAGTTGGGAGCCATTTATTCGACATCACACCTTCCTCATATAGATTTAGGTCCCGGAAATGGAACCATTTGTTGGCTTAAGGGGACTTGACCCAGGTTCAGAGTTAGTTGCACCAACCAACAAAACCCTAAACTATTGTCCATTTCAGCAACGACCCGTGTAGCATAGGCTGCAGTCTCACCTAAAGTAGTATTCGAGGGTGACATAAGTAGGCTTTTACATCCAGAGGTTAGTCTGACAGGCTTTTGTGGTTCCTAGGGCTTATTTCGGTCTTCGTGAGCCCTAACCCTTAAAATATAGATAATTATAGTAAATCGCAAAACATAATCTAACCATTTGCAAAGAGATTTAAAAATTCATAACATCAATTAAATGAGCTGATCTACTACTCTCATGCATCAATTAAATGTTTATTCATCTAAATTAAAATAACATAGTGAAAATATAGAAACTTCATAAGTAAATATAGATGCATAGATACACAATTATAGCTTTAAAAACAATCTTTATTGATATAATCTTTTCTATTACAGACTCTTCTTCCTTGCGCACATAATTGGAGGGGCCTGCATACTTAACCTGCAGACTTAGCAAGGTCTCCACACACACAGCAACAAGAGCCTTGCCCTTCACCTAAGTACAGGAAACAAACTTCCTTACCTCAGACTACTTGCCCATATAAGGATCTTCTATTCCAGTTTTTTCCTAGAGTCGGTATGACTCCCTTAAACATACCCTTTCCTTTTACAATACCATTGGTGGGTCACTAAGCTCCCTATATTCTAACAAATTAAGGGACTAAAGCCCCTTTTGACTCCTATTACCTTCTTGCTCTGCTTGCTCAAAACGTGGAGACTTTAGAAGTATACAAAAATTAATTACAAAATTTACCCCAAGGGACCTTGTCCCAACACTAACCAAACGAGAAAATAAGGAAAGAAAATATATTTACTTGAATTTTGGCACTCCTAAAAGTTGGTTTTGATTAATTTTGTGACATATTATACCATGTTATACATCATCCTAGAGCTTTCTATCTCATCTATTGCTTCCAACATATTTAATTTAACATCTAAGGCTTGACCAACTGTTGTGAGACACAAGGAAACAAAAATACAAGTCCATATTACCAGAGGGTACTGAACTTGAGAGATCACTAAACCTCTTGATTTTTTTCCAGATAACCTGTGGGTAAATTTTGTAAGCCACTTATTGCAGCCAACTGTATTGGTCACCTTTTCTCCCTTGTATGACAGTCTTGTAGTTAATTATGTCATTTGAATGAGTAAATTATGATGAATTATCATGTGAATTTTGTTGATATGAAAGAATTTGATCTAACTGATGTTCCTCCTCTTCAATATGCGTCGAAGATTTTGGTGGTGTATCCTTGATTAGATCAATTTTCGTTACTTGATTATTAAACTATGCGTCTGCCACCTACTCCATTCTTGGGTTGTGTTATATTATTTCCACGACTAGCCCACGTTGTTAACCGGGGGGTTAGATGGGGGGCAGAGCCCCCCTTCATTGCGCTGATTATGTAGTGTGGGGGGGGGGGGGGGGGGGTGGGTCATGGGGGGTTTTAGGCGTACCCGTAACCCCATTTTATGGGGCTCAGGGCATCACCCAGGAAAATTTTGGTTTGGATCCTATGTTAGGTTGGGCGGATCGACCTATGGTTTTATGCATGATTTTCGCACATGTTTTTGGATGCAATGGTTTTCGGTCCATGGTATTGGACGTGATGGTTTTCGGTCCATGGTATTGGATGCTTCGGCATGTATAAATATGTATTGTAACATTGAAAGGAATATAATGAAAAATCAAACTGGTAGTCTCGGTTTTGGGATCCAGGGGAAAATCTCTGTGTATATGTGATTTATGTGTTATGCTCTTGCATTGTTTATTTTTTGTGTTTTAGAATTCATATGCAGGTAATTTCTGTATGGTGTTAAAACCTACATTTGGTATCAGAGCTATTTTGGCTTCAAGTGGATGCCTTTGTTGCTGAGGGGTTTCGCTCGAGCCTGTCGTAGACCCTGTTCAGTGGGAGATCTGCAAGATCGATTCTGGTGGTAAAAGAAGATGGCAAGTAGTGGAAAGATAGAGATCGAGAAATTTAATGGTTAGAGTTTTGAGTTGTGGAAACTCTAGATGGAGGATCTGTTGGTGGATAAAGATCAGTGGATCACAGTAGATCCGGGTACTAAACCAATGGGAGTGTTCAATGAAGAATGGAAGAAGTTGGATCGGAAGGAAAAGAGCACAATACGATTGTGTGTCTCAGATTCGATATTGTTGAATGTATCAGGGGAAGCTACAATGAAGGCTTTGTGGGACAGGTTAGAGACTTTGTACCAATCTAAGTCTCTGGTGAATAAGCTGTTCCTGCAGAAAAAGCTATACAACCTGAGGATGAAAGATGGAGACTCGGTGACAAAGCATCTGAATGCATTTAATACTATGGTAAGTCAGTTAGCATCTGTTGATATTAAAATTTCAGATGAAGATAACTGCATCAGTTTGTTGTGTTATCTACTAGATTCGTGGGATAGTCTGGTGATTGCAATAGGTAGCAATGCAACTGCCTTGTAGTTTGATGAAATAGTCTCATCCTTGTTGACGAAGGAGATGAGACGGAAAAATATGGAGAGCCAGAATGGTTTTTCCTTGTCTGTATGAGGATGGTCCCAGAACAGAAACAAAAATAAGTCATCGAGTGGGAGATCTAAATCTAGAGGGACATCTAAATCTCCAAGAGAACCTGTAAAGGTGGTGTGCTAGAAATGCGGAAAGGAAGGGCACTACAAAATGGATTGTAAATCTAAAGCTCTTGATAAAGGAAAGGGATCTGATGATCCTCCTTCTACAGAGGTGAAAGCCACCTCAGATGAAGGTGGGGATGTGTACTTGGCTTCTTCAAGTACACATGTAGATCATGAGGCATGGTTGACTGACTCAAGTGCATCCTTTCACTTCACTCCCCATAGAGAGTGGTTCTGCAAGTATGAGAAATACGATGGTGGTGATGTCTTCTTGGGGGATGATAGGAAAGCTAGAATCGTTGGTCGCAGAAAAGTAAAGTTGAATTTGCAAGGTGGAAGGGTTAGAACACTTCCGGGTGTTCTGCATATTCCTGCATTGGCTAGAAATCTGATTTCTATAAGCAAGCTAGATGATGCAGGTGTAAAAATAGTGTTCGAGAAGGATACCTGCAAGATGGTTTGGGAAGCACTGGTATTGATGCAGGGAGTTCGGATTGGAACTCTGTACAAGCTACAAGGTAGCACTGTTATTGATGGGTGCAACAATTCTATAGTTCCTGAAAGTGGAACAGAAAATCTAGGGGTCTCTAGAGAGAAGACCATGCTATGGATTCAAAGGCTTGGACATATTGGAGAGAAGGGCCTTTGAATACTTCATGGTAAAGGTATGGTAGAAGGTATGAGTAATAGCTCTCTGGATTTTTATTTCTGTGAAAATTGTGTATATGGGAAGCAAAATTGGGTGAGTTTCCCCTCTGGTGGTAAGAGGGAAAAACAGATATTAGAGCTTGTGCACGGTGATGTGTTTGGACCTGTGAAGGTTCCATCACTGGGTAAGTCTATGTACTAGGTATCATATATAGATGACTTCTCAAGGAATACATGGATATATTTCCTTAAGAGGAAATCTGAAGTCTTTGACAGGTTTAAAGAATTTAAGGGTCTCGTGGAAAATTAGACAGAGAAGAAGATAAAGGTGTGAGGACAGATAATGGTGGAGAGTTCTGCAGCAAGGAATTTGAAGAATTCTATAAGAAGTGTGGTATATCATGGCAGCAAAATGAAGTTGCAGAAAGAATGAACAAGACGTTTATGGAAAGGGCAAGAAGCATGCTCAGTGGTGTTGGTTTAGGACAGGACTTCTGGGCAGAGGCGGTGGATACTGCATGTTACCTAGTCAACAGGTCACCTTCATCAGCATTGGAGGATAAGACTCCACAAGAGGTATGGACTGATTAGAAACCCTCTCTTCCACATCTAAGGGTATTTGGATGTGATGCATATGTACATGTTCCAAAGGAGAAAAAAACCAAGTTGGATAATAAATCTGAAAAGTGCATATTTATTAGGTATAAGGATGGTTTAAAGGGTTATAAGCTTTGGAACCCAGTAACAAGGAAGGTTGTGTAGAGCCGAGATGTGGTGTTCAGAGAGATGAAAGATGTTATAAACATGAAGTCCAACCAAAGGAACCTGAGAAGATAGAGTTTGAGCTAAAAGAGGAAGAATTAGACTGTACAGCAGAGGAGGAATTAGAAGATGAAGAGCCACAACCATCGGGTGTGAGAAGATCAGTTCGAGAAAGAAGGCAACCAGAAAGGTATAGTCCATCTACTTTTTGTTCAAATTTTCCTTTGTCTGTTACTGGTGATGATCCCAGAACTGTGAAGGAAGCAGTGGATTCAGAGGATGGAAAACTTTGAAAAGAGGCCATGGTTGATGAAATGGCATCTTTGCACAAAAATGACGCTTGGGATCTGGTGGAGTTGCTGGTTGGAAGGAAACCCATTGGTAGCAAATGGGTGTTCAAAAAGAAGAAAAATGCAGAAGGAAAGGTGGAGAAATACAAAGCTCAATTGGTAGCAAAAGGTTATTCCCAGGTAGATATTAGATTACTTTTATCTATTGTTGTTGCTTTTTATTTTGAGGTAGAACAGATGGATGTGAAGACAACATTTCTTCACGGGGATCTGGAAGAGGAAATATACATGAAGCAACCTAAAGGCTTTGCGGTGAAGGGTAAGAAAGAACTGGTATGCAAGTTAAAGAAGTCTCTGTATGGGTTAAAATAGTCACCAAGGATGTGGTATCAGAAATTTGATACATTTATACGAGGACTTGGCTTCACCAGAAGCAAAGAAGATCACTGTGTGTATTTTAAATTAATTGGTGACCGTGTTATTTATCTAATCTTGTATGTGGATGATATGTTGTTGGTTGGAAATGAAAAAGAAATTATCCAGGATTTGAAGACCCAATTGTCCTCCAAATTCGACATGAAAGATCTTGGTGCTGCAAACTATATTTTGGGCATGGAAATTAAAAGAGATCAGGCAAAGAGGAAGCTCTGGTTAAACCAGAGGAAGTATGTCGAGACAATACTGCAAGGGTTTAATATGCAGGATAATAAAGCGGTGAAGGTTCCTATTCCTGTAGATGTGAGGTTATCTGTTGAACAGTGTTCCAAGACACAAGAAGAGGAAGAGGACATGTCCCATGTTCCATATGCAAGTGCAATCGCTAGCCTGATGTATGCAATGGTCTGTACTAGACTAGAGATTGCACATGCAGTGGGAGTATTGAGCAGGTTTATGTCAAAACCAGGGAAGGAGCACTGGACAACAGTGAAGCTGGTTTTCAGGTATTTGTGTGGCATTAGTGATTATGGTTTGTGCTACCAAGGAAGATCAGGATTGGACAGAATGTTGGATATTCATGGCTTCGTTGATGCAGACTGGGCTGCATATCTGGATCTAAGAAGATCTACAAGTGGGTATGTGTTTAACCTATTTGGAGGTGCAGTCAGTTGGATGCGTAAGAAACAATCTATAGTGGCATTATCAACTATAGAGGCAGAATACATGGCAGCCACTCATGCAAGCAAGGAAGCAGTTTGGTTGTAGAGATTGTGTTCAAGTATGGGGTTAGTACAGGGATCTATAAGGATAGACTGTGACAACCAAAGTGCAATTTTCTTGGTAAAGAACCCTGCATATCATTCAAAGACAAAGCACATCGATGTTCAATATCACTTTGTGAGGGATATGATAGAAGACAAAAGGGTGTTGCTAGTAAAGGTGGACACTTTGAAGAATACTGCAGATGCATTGACAAAATCTATGAGCTCTGAGAAGTTCTCTTAGTGTAGAGAGACAATGGGCATTTCAGGGCTGGAAAAATGACTAAGCTCTCTTGTGGCCCCCTGTGGAAAGAAAACAACAAGTGGGAGAATGTTGGGTTGTGTTATATTCTTTCCACGACTAGCCCATGTTGTTAACCGAGGGGCTAGAGGGGAGGAAAAGTCCCCCTTCGTTGCGCTGATTGTGTAGCGGGGGGGGATCACCTGGGGTTTGAGGCATACCCGTAACCCCACTTTATGGGGTCTAGGCCAGCACCCTAGAAAATTTTGGTTTTGGACCCTATGTTACGTTGGGCAGACTGACCTATGGTTTTGTGCATGATTTTTGCACATGTTTTTGGACGCGATGGTTTTCAGTCCATGGTATTGGACGTGATGGTTTTCGGTCCATGGTATTGGATGCTTCGGCATGTATAAATATGTATTGTAACATTGAAAGGAATATAATGAAAAATTAAGCTAGTAGTCCCGGTTTTGGGGTCTAGGGGAAAATCTCTATGTATATGTGTTGTATGTGTTATGCTCTCGCGTTGTTTATTTTCTGTGTTTTAGAATTCGCATGCAGGTAATTTCTGTATGGGGTTAAAACCTACATCCATGTGGTCACATTCCTAGCCAGAGGTATCATTCTATTTCTAAGTAAGACTACAATTCTTCTCATTATTATAAGTTACATTTTGCACAAGATTATGTCCTAATGTAGCTTGATAAATTTATTACAGCTTCTGTTGTAAATTCTCCACAAAAGTGTCCTTAACATTTCCTACTACTTGTTGAATATCTACTTCAACAAGTGAAACTATTTTTTTTTTAGCTCTTTTAACTACTTTACATTTCTCCTTAGTGGATTTAATCACTTATCAAATAACGTCATTAAGTTGTTATTGTTGTTGAGGGTTATGTAGATGAATTTATGATAGTACCTCTTCCCACCAAACTCCTTTAGAGGAAGTTGGAGTAGTCTAGTGACCATGTAAATCTTTCTGACTAGAATTTTATGATGGCTCTACTAGGGAAAATGGAAATTCAACTTTAAAGGGTTGCAGGTACAATGCAACTTCTTCCTCCTCTTATAACTTCACATTAGAGATTGGGGTAATAATTTCCCTAGATGGATCTAAGATTCTAGGAGGAATAATATAGTTTGTATTAGAATATTGGCATAATTAATAAAACATTTGGTTGATAGAGGGTTGATAAGGCAGTTCCTAAGGATCCTCCTAGATATAATTGTTATACCAAACTTTGGTAACAAATAGACATAAATGTATGCGGGAACAAGGTGGCAATGCCCGACAAAAATTCTATGGAACTCTCCATTTGTTGGAGGATGACTTAATATTCAGTAACTAATTTTTAAATAACTCATGTGGACTTCAAGACTATGGATTCCTTAACCAACCATGTGATAAAATCTTAAAATTATTCATGAGAAACATATCATTCCTAATAAAGTTAGTCTCTCCAACCTGTGGGCTAGAATTCATGTCTGACCAAATGAGAAAAGAACAGAAGTGAACATATTTACCCAAAAATTGGTACTCATGACAATTGGTTTTGATTAAGTCTGTGACATATTCTTCCCAGTTATACATCTTCCTTAAGCTTGTTATCTCACCAATTGCTTTCAACATATTTAATTTAACATCTGAGGCCTAACCAATAGTTGTGATACATAGGGAAACAATCATACAAGTCCATCTTACTAGAGGGTCCTAAACCTGACTGGTCTCTAAAACTCTTGATTTTTTTCCAGATAATGAACCAATAAATTTACTAAGCCACTTGTTGTAGTGAGATGTATTAGGCACCTTTTCTCCCTTATATGGCAGTCCTGGAATTAAATGGATGGCGGTCCTAGAAATCAACTGAGGGTGGGAAATCCAAAGCTTCCCATTGTCATATATATTTATCAAGTATTTTACAACCTCTTATTTCATTCCTTGCATATCTGCTATAAGTGGGGCATCAAGGATATCACATATACTTTCCTTCTCCAACTGTTTCAACTCTAAATTCCAATAATTTTCCATCTTGGTCTATCGAAGTAATGAATCATAGTGATTTTCCCAAGATGGTTTGTCTACCTTCACCTATTTTGTATGCTGCATGCAAACCTCGAGCTTTGTTTTACCTTCAAGATCAAACCTCACCTTGGTTCGTGGTTTGATTGTAACAACATCCCCTTCAATTCAAACCTTCCTCTTTGGAATTGAAAAATCTCTCTAAAATTTTGCAATTCTCAAGCAATCCAACAATTTATAATTTGAAATCATAGGGCTCGAGATGTCTGGAATATCTTCAAGGTCACACTTGACATTTAATGATATTTTTTGTAATATATTAGTCACGCCAAAGGATTCATCATGTTTTATGGAATTGGAATTAAATTTTCCATCATTATTTCTTGCTTCCTCTTCCATGAATTGTCCAATCAAAATTTGATTTGATCCTACAACATCACGTAGCACGTGCATGCCACCTGATTGCTACCTTCTTCACAAAGTGGTAGATGATTTTATGATGATTTGAGTTGATTTATGACGTATATATGACAGTGATGGGACTTGTCGAGTATGTAATGTGTTATTATTGGATTGATCTACTGTAGCATTATGATTTTGAAATTGAGATTTTGTCTCTTGTGAGCTGCACTTTGAGACTCACGTGCTTGCCATTAATTTACAACTACTTTTTTGAGTCCAGATTCTGACATGTGGTCGAAGCCTTCATCCTAGTTATCTATCCTATTGAAATTTCTTTATGGCCATGTCATTTTGAACGGTTCTTTCTCACTTTGAGTCACCTTTGAGCTTTCTCTCTTGATTTTTCTATGGAGTCAGATGCTTTATAATGATCTTTGATTTTTTCTCTACCTTATTGTGTTCTCTCATTCTTGGAACGATGTCACTCCATATTCTATTTAGCCTTGCAATTTAAGATATTATGAAAATCCACTTCTTATTCCATATATGTATCAATATTGTATTCTTTATTTGTGCTTTCTCTCTCTTTATTTTATCTCCAACTACTTTGTTAGTTACTTTATTTGTAATCTATAATGAATTTTTATAATGACTTGCAAAATTCTACTTAAGAAAAAAAACTGCCAATCCTACAAATTTCTTGGTCAGTTAGCCACATAGTGGTTTTTAAGCTAAAACATGTGCTTATCGCCTTAGAAAGGCTTCCACCAGGAGAACACTATTCATATTACGACATACTTCTTTAGTCATGCATCATTGAAAAGTGACTTGAACAGGTGCGTATGTAGTGTCTTTAGTTGTACAAATCCTAAAGAACATATCACTCCAATGATGAAGGGTCCCATCCATGAAATCTATAGTTTCCTTGGCTTACCCTCACTCGACTGTCGTATAGCAAAACTAAATCACTGACTTTGAAATTCTTCATTTGCAATTTTCTATCATGTCATGCCTTTTGTTGGGCTTTACTAGTTTGTTGGTGATAGAGTGCATCTATTCGATCTTCCTCTAATAGTTGTAATTATTAGATTTGTTCCATATTCATCTTTGTACTATACTTCAATATAGTCGATACACTTACTACATTTTTCGAGAACTAGAGAAGAGTGAATGCTTTTTGTCCATAGACAACTTTGAATGGGGTTGATCATGTTGACTGCTTGTACACTATGCAATATGCCCAAAGGATGGTTGGTACCTTATCATCCCAATCATATTTGTCTAAATTGGAAACCTTTCTTAGTCCATTGTGTAATTTTTTATTAAAATATTTGACAACACCATTTTCTTATGGGTGGTATGCAGTGGTATTCTTCTATTTGATCATGAAGTTCTTCATTAGTGTTTGAATCATAGAATTTACAAAGTGAGTCCCTCTATCACTAATCATGAACAAAGGCTAGCTAATTGGTTGCTCTATGCCATTTTGTCACACATGGTCAATAGGCCTACAAACCGGATCAATCCACATCCGTGAACATGTTTTCTTCATCCCTACACAAATCCCTAAGCATGAAATTTCTAAAAAGTTTGAGTTTACAGGACTAAATTCTTAAAATTAAGCCCCAATGCACCCTTGCCCTTTATAGACTTGTGTTCAGTGCTGGTTTCTTTCTTTTGCACTAGTGATGGTCAGACGTAGATTTCTCCTTACTGGGGGTGGAATGCTTCTAGAAATTCATGAAAATAAAAAATATTTATAAAGCTTCCTCTTCCAGAAGCTTCCATGAGTTATTTTAACCATTTACCTTGGATAAGAAGCTCAATTGCTATCTAATCCAAAAACATGGAGACTTCGCCTCTTATCCCTTAAGCTCATCCTCCCATATTAACTAGACCTCAAGCCTAGATTAGTAAATCGATGAGAATTCTTAAACTACCATCCCTCTCCTATAAATTTACTACCCTCTACAACTTTAGGGTTGGATTTTGGAGACCTATAATGTCCTCATGCTACTGCCTTGAATCTAAGATAGACATCATCTTCATGTATTAGGGTGACATTGAGGTGTGCTTTGTGACAGGGAAGGACAAATCAACTTGGGGAGATCTCTTCAAAATCAACTACTATTCTTGGTTGTACACTCTCTCCTATTTCTATTAATACAAATAGTATATTATTTTCCTATATGTGTTATGTTACATTTACATTAATGCATTTCAATGCCTCGTTGACTCATTGAATAGAGTAATTGAATTATGCTACGTAGATGTTGTGGATCCTTGGCTTGTTCTGGTTATATGTGTAAGTTTTGAATTATAGCAATCATAAATACGATTGGATCTTACAAGTTGGGATGAAAGTGAAGCTTACGACGAATCCCAAGTAAGCCTCTCTCCATTCTTCAATTTCTCTAAGGGAAACTTTATATTCTTTTCTTTCTATTGTTCTAGACCAGTCCACTAGGTCTAGGGAAGATACTTTTATCTCCAATCGTAAAATCTGCATAACAACTGTGTTACTATATTTTCATATGTGAATTTTGTTGCTACTTCTTTGGTATATGATTCTACCAGCTCTACCTCTACCCACTTCATTAGATATTCCATTGTTGTTATGATGTATTTTTCTCCATTAGCTTTTTTGGGAAATAGTCCAACAAATTCAATTTCCCAAATCTCAAAGGGTAGTGTTGGAACAATTGAATGTAATGACATTTTTTGTTTAGGTACTGGTCACCCAGATATTTAGCATATATCACATTTTTGTACATGTAGTTGACCGTCTCAGAATATTGTTAGCCATCATAACCCTGCTTGCAGTATTTTCCTCATGGTAGTATTTCCTTGATAGTGATCTCTAGCTCCCCCTTTATGTGCCTTATCGATAATTTCCATCCTTTCATGTTTCAAGGCACATCTCTGCAGTACCTCATCGATATCCACTTTATATAATTTTACATTTATTAAAGTTAATTGTGTTGCTTTAGTTGCAAGAATCTTTTTCTTCTTTTCAAATAGTCCCTTAGGTGCATTTCCCGTGGGTAGAAAATCTATTGTTTCATACAACTCCGTGGGGATCACTTCAATTCTAAATAGGTGCACATCTAGAAAGTCATCCTCAATATCCATCATTTCTTCTCCAAATTCTAGATAGGATAAATAATCATGACCAACATTCTTCTTGCTTGGTCGAACAATAAATTCAAATTCAAATTCTCAAAATAACAATAACCATCGAAAAATGTGCCCTTGATGAATTGGTTTATTAATGAGGTACTTTGGTGCTTGATGACCTGTATAAAATAAAAATGGGGCAGGTAATGTCGAAATGTCTACAAAGTGAATATTATGGCTAGAGATTATCTTTTAGTCATTGAATAATTTCTATCAGATTTATTGAGTTTCCAGCTGGCATAGGCGTTAGGGTGATCTATTGAATGATCATCAAGTTGTGCTAGAACTGCTCTAACTACCACATTAGATGCATCAAAATGCACATGGAACCACATTGAACAATTGGGAAACATAAGAATGGGTACTTTGACTAACTTCTTTTTAGTAATGGAAACAACTCATCACACTCATTTGACTAGATGAAAGGAACATATTTCTTTAAAATTTCATCTATGGGGAATGTAATATCAGAGTAGTGCATGATGAACCATATATGGTAACCAGTGTGTCCTAATAATATTTTAATTTTCTTTTGATTCATAGGATACTTCAAGTCTAAAATCACTTTAATCTTTACCACATCAACTTTAAGACCACATGTCATAGCAATATTCCAATCGGTGCTCCAAAGATACACTTTTTAATGTTCAATGATAAGTGAATTAGTTTGCATCTTTCCAACATTAATATTATCCATTGCATGTGATCTCTAATCCATTTATAGACCATCCAATCATCAAAATAGACTAACATTGTTTTATAAATATATTCCTGAAAATATTTCATGATGATGTGTGAAAATATTGTTGGTGTGTTTTTGAGTTCAAAAGGCATAACCTGATAAGAAAAATAACCGAACTTAGTGACAAACATTGTCTTCTCTCTGTCTTCCTATACAATAGGTACTTTTTGTACTTGTTTGACTTCTCTCTTTCTTCCTCTATAATAGGTAATTGATTGTACCCTAAGAAACCATATCTAAAGAAGTAGAATGCACGACTTGTGACTTCATTTATGATTTCATCAGCCATTAGAGTAGGAAATAAGACAGTCGTTGTTAATTTATTCAACTCATGGTAATAAACACATATGAACCATCTAGTCGGGTCATGATTTTTGGGCTGCATGACCATGGGACTTCCCATTTTTACGTCTATATTGGGTAGATGATGCCAGTGACAAGCATACCCTAAATTTCCTTTTGTATAATGGATTATATTTCTTAGCAAGTTTTTATGGTCTCTTTTTTATTGGCTTAGCTCCTAGAATGATGTTAATTTTCATCTCCCACATTTCTTTTACAAGTCCCTTTTGATCTTTGTAGTCACGGGAAAATACGTCTTGGTATTATTGAACAAGTCAATGAAGTCCGTTATTTGTTTTTCGAGCTAATAGTCACCAAGTCAGGAAAACTTTGTTCAATCATCATTTGAGATATCAACTTCTCGTATTTTCACTTCCGTTTCCATCCAATTGGGTGCGTTGGACTGATCGAGTTGTTGGTCCCCAAATTTTAATTCTTGGTATGCAGGTGAGAAATTTTGTTTCTTTGATTTCTCAATTTATTTCTTCTCATGTTTGTATACTGATTTGATTCTTTTATGATCTTTTGGGTGATCTTTCTTCCAACAAAATGTTTGACCATGGATAAGTGTTTCTTCCATTTCTAGAGTGTTGGCCATTTTCTATTCTTACGTACATGACACATCATTACAATTTCATGAGATATTGATTGCAAACTTTTGATTTTTGGTTGGTTTTTCTTTGATAAATTCCTTTATTGTTTGAACTGCATCATTTAACTCATCTTCCTCTAGTTTAAATTCAGATTCGTTGATGAAATTTTCTCCTAATTATTTCCATTGCAAATATTTTCCTCAATATTATTTTATTTTATACCACTTATTAGGAAATTCATCTAAGGTATTGTGGAACATATGAGGCCAGACTCTTTCATCTTTGTATCTAATCCTATTCCATTCAAACCAGCAGTTATGTATATAAATATATTAGCATTGTAGTGTTGCCATTGATGTTAATAGGGTCCTAGTACTGTTCATCATATGCCTTATGCCAACCTGATGATGTTAGTAGTCCTCTTTATGTGTGATGAGTGTTTTTCTTGTTAGACTTGTTGGTTCAAATTGATGTCAACATAGTTATGACATGACCTAGTGTAGGAATGGGAGGTTGAGTAGAGATGGCTTCAGGACATGTTGTGTTGGTTTATTACAGGGGATCCTACTAATACTTTTCTACTAATTTTGTTGGAGGAGACTCTACAGGTGTTGGAGGTAGTTGGATGCCTTGATGTTGCTATTGTAGATGTTGGAGATGCTGCTACAAGTCTTGGAGGTGTTTGGATGGGTTGTTTTTGCTGCTTGAGGAGCTAGAGGTATTGGTCATGATGAGGATTTTAGAAGACCAAGGTTTTCATGTCATTGACATGTTGTAGAGGTTCTTGGCTTATGTCATCAGTTGCAAACTTGTCACAGAGGTTTGGAGGTGTTTTTAGAAGTTTATAAAGGTATCCCTGAAGTTTTGGCAGAACTCTAAGCTAATTTGATTGAGTTTTCTCCATCTTTTTCCCAAACTACATGGAAACAGTCTCATGCATGCACCTAGAAGGCTCAACCCACTGGGAGACAATGTTGAGAGTGCGGTTACAATTGAAATTTGACAGTTTCGTGGGTGTGGTTGTGGCCTAAAGCAATTTTTTCTCTACATTCCTCATGCACATCATGTGTTTATTTGTTTTTCTAGCTTATTTTGTTTGGGACTCATCATGTAAAGGTTGGAAAAAGGTTATTGAGCTTATATAAGATGGTTAAAGTGAAGAATATCCTCCATGAAGTGGAGTTAGTGGTATGATCTAGTTAAGGAGATAAATTTGAATCAAATCAAGCATATGAACAGAGTTTGTGGAGCTCAGTAGTTCTTTGTAATTATTGAGTTGAGTGTCTTAGTTCATCTATATATTGGAGAAAGCTCAAAAATAGTTTGGATGGATATGTTATGTATTAAGTGAGTGTGATTTTGAAGGATTGTGTGCAAGTTGTGAGGGTTGTGATGAATTGTTTCTGAAGCAGTCTATAGGAGTTGCATCAAATAGAAGAAGCATGTTTCAGCCAACATTTTTAGCAAAGAAAAAATTTGTTAGGGTCCAACCCTAACCCCTGTATTTATGTAATAATCCCAATGGGCCTAGTCAGTGTCATAGTTAGTTAGTTGAGTCAATAAATGCCATAAGCGGTTATATATATTAGTAATAATTGTAAGTGGTTGACCCGCATTACAGAAAAGGGACCATAATTGGTTATAAATGGACCATAGTTAATCAATAAAGTGGTTAACTCATATTATGCAAGGGACCACTAGTAGTTAGGGTTTTGGATTCATAAAGTTGTAACTAGTTGTAGGTAAGAAGGGAAGAATCATTAAGTCTTATTGTAATTGAGCTCTTCTCTGTTGGAGGTTTCCCCCTCAAAGAGGCAAGTGAACATTGTATTCTTCTTCTGAATGATAAAATATTTTTGCAGTTTGTCTCATTTCATGTGATATTTTTGTGTTTAAAGACATATTGTTCTATATTTCTGGCATTCTATTTTTCTCATAGGTCAAGTGCATAACAGGTGGTATCAGAGCATTTTCTAGGACCAATTGTACCTCCAACTTTCATAGAATTGTTTTAGGCTGGAGATGTGTTACGACGTCTTTAAACCATGAGATCTATCATTGAGTGCATAAACCTGCGAATTTGGGGAGGCATGCATGCAAGAACTACAAGAGGTGGTCACACTTGTTAGAATCCCTTGTAGCCTTTGTGGGTACACCTTCAAGTAGTAGTGCATTAGAAAGAACCATGCATAGATTGCACTTCCACGTACCCTTGGGTATATCAAAAGCACCCCTAGTGTAACCTGAAACCTAACCTTAGATAATTCGTTAGCTGTCTTACTACTATAATACACTAAGAACAATAGTTAGGGAGATTAATCACACATATAATAGGCTAGTCTTGTAGTGTGTCTAAGGGTATAGCTGATTCTCCTTAATTATCACCCTAAAAGACTAGGCTGAGTAATATTGTTGGACCCTTCATATATTGCGATCTATAGCACTTGACACTCCTTTCAAACAATAGTACCCTTAACTATCTAAGGATTACCCCCCTACCTTTTCGTCCAAATGCGATCTAGCAATTGGGGTTTGGCTACCACTATCCATATAAATCCAACAGTTTGGGTTCTGTCGTCGTTGTACATATAAGGTCTGGCAATTGGAATTTTCATAGTGCATATCAGACCCTTTATGTAGTGAGGGTTTTAACTGCTATATTCTAGATCACATTTTCACAACACATTCGGTAATATGGGGAAATTGGGGTTTCTGTTACTATAGTCTAGGCCTGATTTTCACAATATATTTGGCAATATCAAGAATTCTAGTATTCGGCCACTACAATATTGATTAGCTAGGATTAAAACTCATTTTAGAGTTAAAAAGAACAAATGGGGCCATCTTTGAACACTTGCAAGATACCTAGCCCATAAGATTCAAGATGTCGAGCTAATCACAGCAGTACCATTCACTTGTAAGCCAACAATTTTCATGTGGACCCAAATTTGTCCTAACATGGCTTCAAGTGACCCACATCACTAGAATCATGCACTTGCCCTCTTTCCAACCATACTACTCTTAAGGAAGCTCAAAATTTGACTAGGGCTAGTGTATGTGTGGTACAAGGTCTCAAGTTATGGTTGCGGAGAAGGCAATAGAGAGAGTAGAAGCTCACGAGAAAAGACTCGATAAATTCCAAACATCCATCAAAAAAATAACATAAACATTGACTGCCATATAGATGTCTCATGAACCCATAATGGAAGAAGATAGTGTTGGTGCACACATAGAAGGAGAATCCATCCATAACATTCATTTCGAAGGAGGTCACCAATATTTAAGCCAACGAACACCAAATATGGACATGTACAAATTTGATGGCTCTAACTTGGAGGTATGGGTGGCACAAATAAAACAATAATTATGCCCTAACAATATATGGAAAGATAAAATTAAACTACATGTGGGAGCCCCTTGTGCCAAGAGCGATGGCAGTGGTGGCAGTGCCATCAATTCTATCCAGGGAGGCCAACTTGGAACATGTTCTCCGAAGCCATTTGTGACCGCTTTGATCAGGAATCTCACTTTCTTGGTCATCTCTCTAAGCTCAGGAAATTAGGTACAATACAAGAATACATTACAAACTTTGAACAATTGGCCATCGAGAATGAAGCACTAGGAGATGCCTTTTACTTCAAAAGTTTCATCAGTGGCTGAAAGGAAGCTATCCAAGCCCATGTTAGGAGCATCACCCATCTACTTAGTTATAATCATGAAATAAGGCTTTAGTGGTAGAAGTCTCTTTCAATGCCCAATCCAATCGTCCAAATTTTATCGCACGAGCATGCCCACCCTAGCTATGGGCCCCACCCAAACACTTAAGGTTCAAAAAGTGTTGCAGACAGAAATGGCTGAAAGAAGGAAAAAAGGAATCTGCTACTATTGTGATGACAAATACTCCCCATGACATAAATGCAAGGAACCAAAATTCTTCCAAATTAACACCACTAAAAACAAATCCGCAGATGAAGCTCCATCCACTAAATTGACTTAGGAGGAAGAGGGTGAACCCATAATATACCTATACACTGATACTCCAGCTATGCCAGATGAGTTGGTTATCTCACTTCATGCCCTAGCTATCATTTTGTCTCCTCAAACTCTCTAAATACGAGGTTTTATTAAACATTTGATAGTAGTGGTGTTGATTGATAGTGGCAACATGCATAACTTTGTCATAAGCGAGTAGCACAAGAAGTACATAATTTTTTTCAAAAAAGTATCTAATTTCCAAGTCCTTATTACATATGGGGGGGACCATGAAATGTGAAGGCTATTGTGAAAATATTAAGCTTCAAATGGGGGATTATCACCTCAAAACTCACATGTTTACCATTGAAATGGAGTTATATATGAGCTTTAAGGAAAATGACCACACTCATATAGTACAGGGACAACAGGTAGACACTCCTAATATCATTAGTTCACATTGAATGGAGAAGATTTTAAAAAGGGCCATCATGAGATAATAGCACAATTTAATGCTATTCATGCCATTGAATCAACTCCTCATCCCATTCATCCTGATATGCAACAAGTACTCGATCTCCACTAGTGGGTTTTTGACAAATCTAAGGAGCTCCCGCCCTCTAGGGATGAACATGATCATAACATCCCTTTGATCTCGAGTACCCAGCCGACAAATTTCCACCCCTATTGATATCCTTTTGAACAAAAGAATGAAATTGAAAACATCATCAAGGTGTTGCAGCTAAATTTGTAAGGATTTGTTTCTCTATGATCTCATGTCCAAATCAAATCACCAAATACAAAAAAACAATACCAATAGAAAAATGGAGAATACCCAATGCCAAATGTTCATTCATGCAAAAAACAGTCAGATCTATGTTATAGAGAAATGAGATCATAGTTGGTATCCTCACAGATGAGAGAAGGGTTTTGAGTTCGATGTAGATCATGTGCTCCACTCAAGCAATCCAACACATCTGCACCAGATCTTTATCCTTGCACACAATCACAACTGAATAAAGACAAAAGGTGATGTTCCTCATAATATTTTTATATCAAAAGCAATAGAAACAATGATACAATATTTTGAACACAAAATTATGTAAGGAAGGGAACATATGTTTCCATTAATTATGAAAAACAAATACAATGCTATACCTTCACCTCCAAGCCTCCTCTCCATGATCTGATGGAGTTTCCCCATTGTATCCAAAAAATGAGTATCAAGAGTAGTATAAAAATGGAAAAATACCTCATGATATCACTATAAAAGTAGAATGAAAACATTGTCTCAAGATCCTACTCTCAAAAATAACTCTCCAAAAACTAGTTTGACCCTCTTGAATGATCCACTATAAGTAGGTAGAAGAGAGGTACTTGGAGGATACATCTGGACGCTCATGATAAAGAGAAGTCATCGAAAATTCTAACTGATAATTCCTAGCCAGAACAAATAGGTGACAAATCAAACTGATCTCCTAGGGACTAAGGCACTCTAAAAGTCATCCTTGGATGGTGACACCAAAAGGGGGAAAACGTCCCTGGACGCTCTCGCAAGGCAGGCTTGAGAATCTCTAGGAGGCTCTGTACACTCCCATAGGCTTCTGTGCCAATGTCCAGGGGCCAAAATAGAGAAAAATGTGTCCCAGATATGGAAAAAAGGTCAATCCATCTCAAGTACTATGGGTCATTGATTAAGAGAGGTAAAATAGGTTGATAACAAGGAACTCCTCAAGGCCAATGTTATTCGACCCAACGCCAACCCTTATTCATCTATGGTGGTCATGGTTCTAAAGAAAGATGGTTAATGGCGCATGTGTCCAGACCTTAGGGCCCTTAACAAGCTCACCATCAGGGAAAAATTTCCTATCCCAGTAGTTGATGATTTGTTTGATGAACTACATGGTATGACTTTTTTACCAAGATGGACCTCCACTCAGGCTATCACTAAATACGAATGAAGGAACTGGACATTCCCAAGAAAACCTTCTAAACCCATGAAGTAATTTATGAATTCCTAGTCATGCCATTTGGTCTTTGTAATGTTGCATTCATTTTTCAAAGCCTCATGAACCACCTTCAGAAACCGTATCTCAGAAAATTTGTGTTGGTTTTTTTAATGACATTCTCATCTACAACATAACATGGGAAACTCACCTTTGACATGTTGACTGGGTATTTCAACTACTTCAAGATCATAAATTATTTGTCAAATTATCCAAGTGTTCCTTTGGCATGGAAGACATAGATTATTTGGGACACGTTATGAGTCTTGAAGGAGTGAGGGTTGATATGAAAAATATTTAGGAAATGCAAGGTTGGCCCCCACCAAAATCATTCAAGAGTTTGGGGGGATGCTTGGGTCTCATTGGATACTATCACAAATTTTTTTGCAATTATTGATGAATTGCCAGGCCTGTCACTAATATTCTCAAGAAAAATTCATTTCTTTGGACTGACGTAGCTTAACAGGCCTTTTTGGCTTTCAAGTAGACCATGTTCTTGACTCCAGTACTGGCCCTACCAAAGTTTACAAAATCTTTTGTGATTGAATGTGATGCTTCAGGTATAGGCATTGGTGAATTATTAAAGCAAGAACGTGGACCATTAGCTTTCATTAGTCAACAACTTAGTGGCAAGCATCTGGGTCAATCTACATATGAGAAAGAAATGATAGCCATCTTACATGTAGTAGACACACGGTGACCATACTTATTGAGGCATCATTTCCAAATTAGCACTAACCATCATTGCCTAAAACATTCCCTCGAGGAGCATCTATCATTGCCACAACAAAATAAACGCCTTGCAAAAATGATGGGATGTGATTATGAGATAATTTACATAAAGGGGTGTGACAATGTAGTGGCTGATGCCTTATCGCGTCAATTTTAGGACGAGGGCACCCTTTTATCGCTTTCTCTACCCATCCCCGATTGTATTGAAGAGGCCCGTTATGAATGGTTCTCGCACCCATATTTTTTCCATATCATTAATATATTAAGAGAAAATCCTAATTACTTAGTCGACTACTCTTGGAAGGATGACGTTCTCCATTACAAGGATCAGATAGTGTTATCCCTAACCTCCACCCTATCCCATCACATGGCATTCAGGATTTCAAAAGACTTATGCACGAGCATGCCACTCTTTCTTTTGGACCTTCATGAAGAATGAAATTCTTACTTTTGTAGTTGAATGTGATGTATACTATTGCAACAAAAGGGAAACAACCAAGTTACTGGGAAAAGTACAACCATTTCCACTCCTTGCTTCTATCTTGACTAATGTTTCCATGGATGTCATTATAGTTCTCCAAAACTCAGGAAACAAATCAGTCATCATAGTGGTTGTTGATAGAATTTCCAAATATCCTCATTTTTGTGTGCTACCACACCCATTTACCCCAACATTGGTGGCTCAAGTTTTCATGGACCAAATATTCAAACTGCATGGCATGCCAACTTCGATTCTGTCTGATCGAGACCCCACTTTCACCAACAAATTTTGGAATGAACTTTTTAAGCTACATGGCATGAAACTCCAACTAAGTACATCTTATCATCCCTAAACTGATGGTCGAATAGAAACAATCAATAAATTTTTGGAGACCTATTTGTGGTACTTCACTTCAAACAAGCAACATCAATGGGTATAGTGGATTCCTTTAGCTGAATGGTGGTGTAATACTAACTATGAGGAAGCCATGAAGATGATTCCATATGAGGCATTGTATGGCCAACTCCCAGCTTCACTAGATTCTTATATCCCAGATGTTCCAAAGTATAGGAAGTTAATAAGCTCTAGTAGAACCATGTCGCCATGATCGCTCATCTCAAAAATAATATACATCAAGCTTAGAATAGAATGAAGCAATAGGCCGACCAACATCATTCCAAATCATGATTTCAAGTTGGTGACTAGGTGTTCCTGCAACTCCAATATTATAAGAAAACCTCTCTCAAAGAAAATGGATGCCAAAAACTAGCACCAAAATTATATGCGCCTTAACAAGTACTTCATCATATAGGATCAGTCGCTTAAAAAATGGACCTACCAACTATTTCAAAAATACACCCAGTCTTCCATGTATCTTGCCTCAAGAAAGTTGTAGGGAACAATTTTCGGGTTCAAACATGTCTGCTAGAATTGGGTGAGGAAGGCTCACTTTGGTTCCGACCTAAATAAGTCCTCGATACTCATGAAATACATCTCTGCGGATGCACGATCAAGAAAAAACTCATTAAGAGGAAAGAAACCTCTCCAAAAGATGCGAAATGGAAACTAACCACTATTCTTCAATAGTTTCTACAACTACAACCTTGAGGACAAGGATGCTTTTGATCGGGGAGGGCATGTTACATTCCAACTCTAACCCCTTTATTTATGTAATAAGCTCAAGGGGCCTAGTTAGAGTCATAGCTAGTTAGTTGATTCAATATATCTTGTAACCAGTTAGCTGCATTAATAATAATTGTAAGTGGTTGACCCACATTATAGAAAAGGGACCACAATTAGTTATAATGGGCCATAGTTAATAAATACACTGGTTAACCTGTATTATGTAAGGAACCACTAGTGGTTAGGTTTTTGGATGTCATAAATCTATAAATAGTCATCGATAAAAAGGGACGAAAGATCGATTCTTATTGTAATTGAACTATTCTCTGTTGTAGGTTGTGCCCTTGAAGAGGTAAGTGAACATTGTATTCTACTTCTGAATAATAAAATATCTTTGCAATTTGTCTCATTTCATGTGATATTTATGTATTTTAGGAAATATTGTTTTGTATTTCTCATATTCTAGTTTTCTCATAGGTCAAATGCATAACAAAGGTGATGAAATAAAGATTGATTGTAGATCATGTTGGTGATTGGTATCATCTTATTTATTCTCTAGTTTGTTGGTTGTGTGTAGCAGTTGTTTGTAAGCATTTTTTTTTTCTTTTATTGCAGAGGGGGTTTTGTTGATGCATTTATCAGATAATTGTATGCAATGTTTATGTTGGTTCATTTTGTTTTGGATTTTTTATTTTGTGCCTTGAAGAGAATTTTGTTGTGGTGTTCATGTTGAGAATTGGTTCCAATTTGAAAATGTATGAAATGATAACTACATAGAGGAATGGTGTTGGAGGACTTCGATGAGTTCAATATAGGTGACTTGTTTTCTCAATCCAATAGTACTTGGATAGTTTGGACGAAAATATGAGAAACTCATTGGTCCTGGTGGCTTCTAGCAGATAGGAGTTTGTAGAGTCATTTGATAGTTTAGGAGTAGTCGGGTGAGATCGTTGTTCATGGTGGCTTACAGTAGATGGTAGTCCATAGGTCTATGGGAGAAATAGATCTACATTTTATAGTATCTAGTTGATTCTCTATATAAATAATTTTCTTAGCATAGTAAAATTTATTGAGTAGTGTAGCAACAACAAGGATGGTTTTTGACCCATGAGGAGGGTTTTCCATGAGATATATTTATGTCTCTTGTGTTGAATGCTTGCATTATTTTAATTGTGTTTTATGCTCTAATCTTTGGTTATGTTCTTTAGAATACGCATGGTTTAAAGGTTTAATTAATTGAAGAAAAAGCTATAAGGACCTTCACTACTAATTCACCCCACCCCCCCTCTCAGTAATGATATAGTTTCTAACAATTAGTGTCAGAGTTGGGGCTCTTGATTGCAGGAGAGTGGATCTAAGGAGTATTATGTTGGATATTTGGAATTGGCTAGTGGCAACAAGTGTGTTGGAATTGATGTGAGTCATGCTAAGAGAGTTGGCATTTCCTTATTGCTAGTCACAACCAGTGTGATGGAATTGATGTCAACCATACTAGCATGGACGTTTGTGGCAGCAGAAGTGTTAACATTTATGTCTACTATGCTATATGTGATGGAAACTAGGCTAGCATTGTTGTGCATGTGTGTCAAGCTCATGGGGAGTCCCATACTTTTTGTAGTCTCTTGTAGAGAATCATCATTGTAGTAGGCTGATTGGAGAAGCCATAAAATGATGACTACGATGGTTGGGAGTCCCAATATTTGGAGGAATTTCTTCATCATGAGACTTGTTCAAATACTATTAGGAATGGCATGGTTGGAAATTTATTGGAAAGATATTTCTAATGGTATGTGGAAGTCTACAAATAGCCCTAAGGATCGAAAGTTATTGTCAAAAACTGTTGGGACCTAAAGTCCTTAGGATTAGTCCTTGGAACCCTGGAACCCGGAAGGTCTAAAGCTTGAAACCTTATTTAAAATAGATATGGGAGAGAAGTGGGTCGGGTTAGTGAGAACAATGCCTAGAAGCCCAAATTCCTAAAAGGCCGAGAAACCTAGAAGAAATGTTACAAGATAGTCTTAGCCAGGGTCACGGGAAAAATTCCAAAAAGGTCAGAAACTCGAAGGGATGGAAGCTTCGAGGGTTGGAATCCTAGAAGGTTGGAACCCCATAACTTTGTGTTAGGATAATTTCTTAAAAACATTTGGATTGATGACTTTTGGAATTGGTTTAGCAACAAGTCACTTTTGGGCACATAACTATTTACAAAGGAAATCCCTTGCAAAACCAAGGATCGATGGACCCTTTCTCTCTCCTCCAACAGTACAGGTGGCAACATATTTTTTACCGAAGATAACATTAGCATGACATACTATCAGACATGTGGCAAGTAGTTTTTTTGTTTTTGGATACCCAAAAGGACCATATATGGGTGTCACATGAACCTTTCACAAGTTGACCTGTGGCATGGATGACATCAACATGATATCACCCTAGAAATGAACATACCCTGGAGGTCGGAAACCCCATACCTAATTCTTAGTTAAAAATAAGTTATTGGGTTGTGCGGAGCAAAGAAAAATAGAAAATATAACTCCGATGCTTATTTAAAAGGGGTTACAAGATGGCAATGAGTTTGGCTGGAGGGGACAACAATTAATGGACTGTCAACTAGAAGAACATGTAACAAAAAATAATGTGGAAACACTAGTAATGAAGATTCAGGTATTTCAATGGTATCGATAGGGAGAGGCTAGTATAGCGTATAGGAGGTTTAAATGTGGAATGTAAGCCAAGCCCATATACTCTCACAACACAGCGAAAAGGAAGAGGCAAGAGTTGCTAATGGTGCACACAGGTGGGTCATACTCATAAGCTTGAAATCTTGTAAGTGATTTGGAATTCAATTTAGAAAAATTAGAGGCACCAGAGAATCCGAGATCGAGCTTAGGTGACATATGCATATGAAGTGGGCCCCTATGAATGTCTTTTGTGATGGTATAACATTTTTTTAGTGTCCAAAGGTGTGAAAGATTAATAGAGGGAATTTAGCCTTTGTAGGGTAGCATGGAGGTTTAGCACCTAGAGGCCTAGTCTAGGGTCGCAACACCTAGTCCTATGGAGGAAAATGGGTAGAGGAGATAGGGGAGATGTGATAATGAACAAGTGGGCCAGGCCATAATCCCATAATCTAAATGAAATTCATTTTATGAAAAGTTACGGGTGTTTGGGCATCACAGCCTCCAGTTGGAGAAATAACAGATGTTTGTGGGCGAAGTTATCCATATTTTGCAGATTTTCTACTTTGGTTATTTTCCATGAGGTGTTTATATAGGAATTTATAAGTTGATAGATAGGTAAATGTGCACAAAGAGGTCAGTGTCATTGGAATAAAGGTGGTTGTAAAGAAACACAGAGTCAAGGAAGCAAGGACTGCGACATGTAGGAATAAATAATGGAGTCTATCTTGAGTAGAAGAAAGGCCTTGGCCTATCTTGCTTGAATTATTCATTGAATTAAATGAAGGAAAAAGCCTCAAGGATAAGAGATTTGATCATAGAAAGAACAGATCCATGCTAGAGTACATTCTGAGCACTGCGATCAAATTAATAAGCATGGGGATCCTTGCTCAAGTCTGCAAGGCAACTGAGATTTAATTCTCAGTATGAGAAACACTCAAGTGCCCATCTTCACATTTAATGTATCTCCAAAATTCAAGAAATGAGATGCAATAGAAGTATGGAGTTCCATGTTAAAGTACACACTCAGTTAGGAGAGAGGATAGCAGAGACAACAATGTTCACTGCATAGCAGAGACAATACAACGACAATAGAGACTACATCAACCATTATGCAGCAGAGGAAAAAAACCAAGGATTGCAATTGTGAAAAATGGGGGAAGCAACATTGTTGCCAATGAGATGAGTAGAGAGCTCCAAGTGGGTGTGCACTGCTAAGAAGAGGTCCAAGAGTAGAGATATCTATGTAAGAGAGTTGTGTGAAGATCTCTACATGTGCACTACTAAGAAGAGCTAAAGTGTTCCTGTGTTGTACAGAGGGGCCAAGAGTATCTATGCAAAGGAAAGTGTCTAAGAATGTGCCTATTATGTAGCTTGTGGAATAGAAGAGGGTTGAGAGCATAGAGCTATGTGTAAGAGTGAATGTTGTTGCAGATTGGAAAGAGTGCAGTGAGGGATGTGTATTAGTGAATTTTGTTGAGCATAATAGTGGGTCATTGTAAAGTGAGCAGAGGATAGAGAATGTTGCATGGGACAAAGGAAAAGGTGAACAAAAATCTGAAATCGAGAAGAGATTATACCAAGTACAAAGAACATTAGTTCCTTATTGAATGTGGGTTGGAGCCTACATACAGGAATTTGGTGCTTCCATCTCTAGTGGGTGTTTGATTAAGACTTGGGGGTTGTTGTCTCTTGCAAGTTGGTGCTTACATAAATCCAAGGATCTACAAGTTAGTTCTTGCAAAAAATACATGAAGTTGGTGCTTCATATGGTGCTTCTATTAAGTTGATCAGGTGTCTACAAAAGGAGGGAGTTGGTGCTTCCTACTAGTAGGTGCTAGAAAACAATCAAAGGGAGTTGGTTCTTCATGTGAGTGGTGGCTCACAAACAAAATTTGATATAATATAGTAGGTTCTCTTATTTACATCAATAACAAAACAAGCTTTGGAGGTTTTTCTCTTACAAGGGTTTCCATGTTAAACCTTTATGACTCACGTGCTCATAATGTGAATGCTTATATTGGTTGATATAAATGTTGTTATTTTTTGTTAATGGTTTCTCACACAATGATTGGAAAGTCTGAATGTTAAATCTAAATTGGCTAAAAAAAATTAAATTAGTCTTAATACTAATTCATCCTCCCCCCTCCTAGTATTAAAAATTATTTCCAACAATTGGTATCAAATCCTAGTTCCTTTAGGAATAACTTGACCACTTGAAGGTAGATCAAAGGAAAATAATGGCTAATCAGGTTTGGCTAACACTAGATGGATTTCCATGTTTGTATGCATCATACTATGAGCTCTGGAGGATTAGAATAGGAGTCTGTTTAATGGTAATAAATGAATATATTTCTCTTTCTATAGAATATAGAGAGAAGAACGAATTTAATGTAGAATCCAAGGATATTATCATGAAAGGGTTGTCTAATCCATATGCTGATAAAGTGAGGCATTGTGAGACAACAAAGGAAATGTTCGATAGACTACAATGTCTATATGGAGGAAAAAGAAACACAAAAACAAAGGATATTGATGAACCTTATTGCTCAAGCAGTGATCCTAAATCTGTGAAGGCTATCCATAATTAAAAGAAGAGAAGGAAGAAGAAGAAGTAATCCCAAAGGAAATATGCTCAAACGATTGAAGATCCTTCTTCTAGTGAGAAAGAGTTTTATCATAACTCTTGAGAGGATGATCAAGATGCATAAGAAATTCCATGCTGCAGAGGAGGTATGTCATTGCTCTGTAATAAATGTAGATAAATAGGTCAAAAATTATCTAGATGTTCATGTGAATCACTTGAAAATAGAGATATCCATGCATCTAGTACTAGTAATGAAGGTAAACATACTTTAGTAGCAATAGAAAATGGCAGATCCTCTGAAGAAGAACAGAGTACATATCAAGAAGAGAATATGAGTATCCTTGTAAGTGATGAAGACGGAATACTTCCCAGACATGTGGAAGATTCCATGGACATAGAGAGAAATTTAGATCTTTGTGGTGGTTTAGCTAGCACCTCTAGTAGATAAGAAAATTATCTGCATGAAAGCATATACTTTAGAAAGAACTTGATCTATGCTTTAAAATAGATCAAGGAACTATCAGAGGCAAATCTCAGGCAAGTGGAGCAATTGAAAATTTAGGAGTCTGAGAATGAAAAGTTGAGAAAAGCAATTATAGAATCAAATTCTCAACAAGAAAAGCCTAGCAGGATGAATGAGATGATAACCGATTAGTTGAATGAAAGAGAAGACATTTTTGAGAGACTACAAACTGAAGTAGTCTCATTAAGACAAAACTTAGAAAATTTAAATAAAGAGTTGTCTCAATACCAGAATCTTGAGAAGAGCACAAAAGCTTTGAATGAGATTCTTATTAAGGAAACATACCCTATCATCAATGTTAGTTTTGGTTTCAAAGAATAATGAAGCTCCATGAAGGAAAATTTTGAAGGTTCAATCACTGATGTAAGGGAAGAAGGAATTTCCAACAACAAAAAAGGAAAGAAGAAGCAAAAACGGAAGAGGCAACAAAAAAATACCAAGAAGAAACAGCGAGTAGAGCAACAGAACAAAGACAAGTAGCAAAAAGGAAGAGTGTAATGAAATAATACAAACTATCATGGAAGGAACATGAAGAACCAACAAAGTTCCTTCCCCCTCAAGGAAAAATCCCTCAGAGAAAAGGTATCTTCAATCCTCAAAATAATTTTCATGGTTATTGTTTCTCTTGTAATAATTTTGGACATAAAACCATAGATTGTAGATGGAAAAAAAGAAAACAAGATGTGTTGGATAACAACAACCCCATAATGTGTAAAGTGGCAAGGAGAAAGAATGTTGGTTTCAATAGGAGATTTGACAAGAAGGTTGCCAATAATAGTAACTCCTCTACCCCATTCCTGTGCTATTTCAAATGTTACAATTGTGGTAATATTCAGCATAAGGTAGCAAGTTGCAGACATGAGGAGTCGAGGCATGTATCCGAGGTGATGTAGTAATATTCAGTAGCTCGGAATTTGAAGACAAAAAAGAACAATAGAATAGAGGAATCTGAGTGTATCCTTAGTGCTTTGTATCATAGGATCAAGAAGAGAAGGAGGGAAATAAATCTAAAGGGAAATAAGAAGAATGATTCTCTTATCACTATAATGATCCCCTTTATGAGCATTAACTACGGTTAACATAAATTTTGAGGAAGAAAGAGTAGCAACAAACCAACTACTTGTTTCATGCAAACAAAGAAAAGAGGCGGCAAAAGGATTTCGGTGAAGAAAGAGGAGGTGAAGGAGAAGTTTCCTCCAGACATGCATAGCTGAGAGAAAGCTCAAACATCGGAAAAGAAGTAGCTTTAGGATAATGCCTCTATTTCGAATAAGCCAAAGAAGTTTTGGAAGAAGAAACATGACAATCTACTTTGTGGGAGTATATATTATGTTTCCCTTCATTAAAAGAAGAGAATGGCCTCAAGTGAGGCCAAATAATTCAGATGCAGGAAAGCAAAGAAGAATTAAGAAAGGTGCATCTGAATGATTAAAGGTGTGACTGGCTCCCCTTTTTTTATTATGGAAATGAATATTCTATTTCAAATGTATCCACATTGAAAGAGAAATGAGAGTGCAACCAAGATGGTTTGAGGGGGAGTACACAACAACATATTATGTTCTGGGATAAGATGAGCTAAAATAGAAGTGTGGAATGTGTTGGATTGATGGGCCCTTACCCAAGTTTAGCATTAATTAACCAAGCAAAGCCCTACACTATTGGCCCTTTCGGCAACAATCCGTGGACCGTGGATTGAAGTCTCACCCGAAGCAGTATGGGGGGATGCAGGAACCAAGTTTCCACACCCAGATATGGTAGTGATGTCATTTTATACCCTAAGCCTTCCTTCGTGCAGGTCAATAAGGCTTTTAGGGGTTATTGATATGCTCCTCTTAGTCGTCCTCTAGACCTTCGCGAAGGACCATGACTGTCCTTCGCATACCCTAGATAGGTGGATCAGACATTTACGCACCTCTGTAATTACTCTTACTTCTGTATTTACCCAGACTAGCTTAAGTATCTAATAAATTCAACATGCATTAAGATGATCTTCAAATAAACAGATATTCTTACTTGCATTCATATAAAAAAGAAAAACATATGGATTTGCGCATCAATACAACATTAAAACATAAACCCAGTATTCATCATAACATAATCATATGCATTTATAATAGACGTAAAATAAATCATACACAGATAATTCCAGAATAATTCTCTTTATTGATGCTTCAAATCTTCTTTATAGACTCTAACCACCCTGTGCACACAGCTGCATGGGTCCGCACACATAGCTACGGACTTCTACCCTAGGCCTATGCCCACACAACTATAGAGCCTCTTTTCTATGCTAAGACTCTTCGCTCTTATCTCTCACAGACCCATTACATCAATGAATCAAAAAATACCAAGAACTAAACTGCCTTAGACTCTTCTAAGACTTCTGTTTTTATACAAGCCCATGGTCCACGGACCATGGGTAGATATCCTAAAGCCGACATAACTTACATAAATGAAGGGCAGAAACCCTTTATGACACTTTACATCTTCGCACTCCGCGACCACAAAATGCAGATACTTTACACTCTTTTATACAAAAACTTGGGCTTTCTGCCCCAAACTTGGGATTTTAACCCCAAAAATGATCCTAGGGGACCTGTTCCCAACAAGCCCCAAAAAATAATATGGTGGCTCACCCCCGAGTCACTCTGTTGGCATGAAGATCTTGTCTTGAAGACCTCCCAACTCCACTTGTACAACTACAACTTCGACGACGTCGCCACCTGCTTAACCTACTCCACTAGCTACTCTGTTGTTGGTCCTACGTTATCAATCTTGATTTGTTGTTGTGTTTCCTATAGGCTAGCCAATATTCACTCAATGGTGGCAGTAAGCACATAGGCCTCATCTAGCCAAGGCCCTAATCTAGCCTTCATTACTACCTCTTTTCGTTGTGTTGCGTCCACCTGTTCCTTCGGTCCCTTTGCTTCCTACAGCTTGACCAACCTCTGTGTGATGGCGATGGTGTGCGTCATCACTCTGACCTTGTCATACTGCTGTTGTAATTCCCTCACTTCTATTGCTAATCTCTATAGGTTGGGATCTTCCTGTAGACTGGTAAGTACCTCCAGCGACTGCTCAAAGAGTGCAGTGCAATCTATTACCACAGCATCTACTGCAGCAGCTGCATCCTTGACAGCTACCTCGCGCTGCTCTTTGACCTCTAGTGGAGTTGAAGGCTGGGCCTTCAACTCAAGCTCTTTGATCTTAAGGTTCATCTCAAACTGAACCTTGGTTAGCTCTGTCTTTGTGTCTCGTACACTTGCAGCGAGCTCCCGAATTTTGGCCTCCACCGACACTTCTTCTAGGATATGCAAATCTGGAATGGTTTTTCATGCTTCAGTGACTATTGTTGTAGTGTGCTCATTCTTATGCTGCACCTTCTTCCATGTGTCAATTGGTGAAGTCCTTTTGATGAACATCTGTGCATTGTTCACCTTTTGTTTTCTAATCACACTCAGCACACGCTGCTTTCGAGCCTAAAGTTCTGTGATCACACCTGCCTGCAAGGTGTGAAGAGCTTCACTCATAAGCATGGCCAAGTTCAACCCAACCTTCTTGAGAGCATTTATAGTAGCCCTGTTAGCTTCCACTTCTATAGTCAAAGCTTCAACCAGTAGTTCGATGGCCCCAGGATCTAATGAGCGGACCATCTCCGCTGCTTCAAAGGTCCCTGGCGCCAAACTAGTTGACGTCGCCACCCGACACTAGTCTACAGTTGAGTAGTTTGGATCTGTAGCTCACACAGACTCATCTAAATGGAAACCAAGGCTTGCTTCTACTACTTCTCAAACTGTTGTAGCAGCTCCATGGTCGCATCCCTTACTTTATCTCTGATGTCATCCAAGTCACTTTCTGTCAAGGTGATCAGGTTGAGTGATGATTTACTGGCCTTGGACTTCTTCCGCAACCCTTCTTTTTCCTGCTCTTGAGTGCGTTTTATTCGGAATGGAGTACTCTCCTGGTCTCCACCACCCTGTTCTGATTTCTGCTCCTCATCCTCTATCTATGGCGAAGGGGACCTTTGAATTTTTTCAGAGTCATGCTCTTCCTCCCCTTCCTTCTCTGTGGCCTATTCCTTTGCAGCGCACTCTTCTCTGGATTTTTCCCCAACCTCCTTTTTCTTCCTTTTAGCTAACTACTGCATCTTCGACTGGGCCTCTACCTTCTTCTACTTTCCTATAGACTTACTAGACCTAGCTGACAAATCTGAGGTCGCATGCCATTCTGCTAGCCAACGCTCAAGGACCGTTGTGATTGCATCATTTCTCACAAGGTATGGGAGATCATACCACTTCTTCTCAAGATCCTTTCGTGCCTAGATGGACATACAGTGGAATTCTTATTTGAACTCCACATATCTCAACAATTTCTCAAAGATAGTTTGTGATAGTCGCGGCTTGCGGTTTATCACTGTACGGATGCTTGCCTCAATCAATACCCAAAAGATCTTACTGTCCTTAACCCTTTTGGGGTCCTTTGTGGCCCAGAGCGAAGCGAAATTTGATTCTTCTCGTAGATTTGATGTGATCAGAGGAAAGTGACTGTCCTCTGGTAATTCCCACACGACCAATATGATTGATAACAGAAGCCATGCATAATGCAAGGTCTTACTTTGGTCTTGTGCTTCTCTGCAGTTTGCAAGGAACTCACCATAGAGGTAGCATGCCCAATTGAATTGTACGCCCTCCATGCACTGGGCTACTAATGACACAACTAGTGCTAGCACATCATCTGCGCAACACTTCCTCATTATTTTCTTAGGCAAGATCTAGGAGGCTACCTTAGCTGCGGGGTCGGTTATACTGGAAATTGAGTAGCCACGTGGTTTCTTGACAAGCTTAAACTTGTCCTTCATTCTCTCGGGGAGGTCACATTTGCCCACCTTTCTGCCAAATGCCTTGGCTAGATTCATCCCTAAGTGTAGTAGCAATGTGATCCTCTGGATCAGCATATCGATGATTAGTATCAATTCTCCTAACCATAGGCACCCATCATGAACAATTAATAATAATTGTTTGATCACTATCAAAGTTATGGGCATGTGGTTGTAATGCGTCACCCATAGCAAGTTCAACAGTCCTGCCTTGTCCACCCCTCTAATACACTTCCTCGACTCCAGTGCGGTCAGACCAGAATCTTTATAGAATACACGGGTCATAAATGTATTAGTCGCCAAGTGGGGGAACCTCTCAGTATCCGCCAAGTCCCAATCCTCTAACTTTAGATGTGGCATGTGCACCAAGCACGGACCTTTGAATATGATCTGGTCTAGTAGCAATGATGTGTTAAGTAAAAATTTTCCCTCATCTAGGTCCTTCGGGACCTTCACCTTGCCTTGGTGCGGAGGGATGTATTCTAGTATCTTGGAAATAGGGTCTACCTCGTCAATATCAATATCCTCTATGCCCATACCAGTGTCTTCCATGCCCTCATCGAATTCTAGGTCTACCACCTTACCTTTCTCCTGCCTGGTAGGCTTTTCTTTTTTCTGGTGCTTTCTTAGCGATTCACACACTAGCTGTGTGGATTTCTGCTTGTCTTTCTTTGTCTTAGGTCCCTCTTTTGTCAGCGTAGGCCTTGACTTGGGTGATCTCAATGACTTTGGTAATTTTGCCGGCATTTCTACACTTATGACCTTAGGGGTAGCTCCCTCATAGGCCATCGATCCTCCAGCACTTTCGGTTTCCACGAGCACAAACATGAGGCTAATAAGAAGCTCCTGGGTTTCCCTAGGCAACCTGTCAAACACTGAACTGGCCACCAAAGCCTCAAAACTCTCAGGGTTCATACATAGCTGATAGCTTGACACCTCAATTCTAAACATGTAAAGTGTTTTTTGTTAGGCATCCATCTATAATTTATAGACAAATTCAAATTTGAATCCGACCGTTCCCCCCAAAATCCATTCATAAATGCTATATTGGTGGCATATTTTCAAAGATTTCACATTTAAATTCAGACTTAAATATCACACTGCCCCCCCCCCCCCCACTCCTCTTACCCATTTTCTCACTGTCAAATCATGAGCAATGACAGTAATGATCACTTTCTCGCTTCCCTGCACGGTTGCTCCTCCTATAGCACATCTCCCCTCGCACTTCTGTTGATACTGTGACGTTCCTCCTCTCCGCATAGTCCCTCCATTGCACAACTCTACAACCCAGGCAATGTAGTTTATAGTCCTGTGCCTCCTTTCAGCTTCCTAGAGCACTAAGACTATGCTTCCACCATATAGTCATCTAGTCGAATCCCTAGCGTATGGCTTCAATCATCTGCCATTTACCTTCCCTAGAAATGGATCTCCATTCAACTTCACCAGCTAAACTAATCCACCATTGGTAATCTCCTTGATGACATAGGGCCCCAGCCAATGCATTCGAAATTTTCCTCGAAATTTATCAAACTTGCTGTCATATAATAACACTAAATCATTTACCTTGAAGGTGCGCAGTTTGATGTGTCGATCGTGCCATGCCTTTTCGCGCTCCTTTTGAACTTGCTGATGGAATCCAGCCAAAAATCTATCATCTTCCAACTCTGTCAGTTGCACGAGCCTCTCTTCTAGGGCTCCACGATCTACCATTCCCATGAATGCCGCTATGCACATACTAGGTACAATTTACTCCATCGACATCATAGCTTCTATGCCATAAACCAACCTAAAAGGAATTTGTCCAGTCAGTTTTTTGCAAGTCATTCTATAAGCCCATAGCACCACGGGTATGTGCACATCCCATTCATTTCTTTGTGCATTGCAAACCTTTGTTGACACGTTCTCCAATATCTTATTAAATGCTTCAACCATCCCATTAGCCTAGGGGTGATACAACGTACTCTTTTGGTGATAAACTTGGAATTCCTCTGTCAACGTGTTGATCATCTCATTAAGGAAATGCATACTGCAATCGCTCATCAAAATCTTTGGGCAGCCAAACCTAGTCAATACATACTAAAAGATGAAATTTGTTGTTGTTTCCCATGTACAGTCCTTCACAGGCTGCACCTCTGCCTACCTGGTCAAATACTTAACCGCAGTGATGATATACTGTGCACCCATCTTCTTTCCTGGAGGCTGAATTGGTCCTACAAAATCAATCAACCACTTCTCAAATTGTTGTAATGATAGTTGTGGATTCAGAGGCAGCTCATCTCTCAGCAATGGCCTACCAGTCCTCTGACATGCATCACATGCCTTACAATAAGCCTTGGAATCCTTATGAAGCATCAGCCACCACATCCCAACGCGTAAAATCTTCTGCGTTGTTGCTTTTCTTGCATAATGTCCTCACATATCTCCTCCATGAGCTTCAGTGAGGATGTTGATTCGTTCAAACTCAGGCACATAACGTCGCAGTATTTCATCCGAGCCCATTTTATATAAGTTCCCTACAATGACAGAAAAGTTTGTCATGCACACCACCAACTCCTTCTTTTGTTGACTAGTATACCCCTTTAGATCCATTCCTGTTGTCAGGAAGTGTATGATATCTGCAAAGTGGTTGCCCATGACACACACTGCAAAAAGCTACACATCAGGAAGTCCTTCCTCCAAATTAGTAGGATCCTCTCCTGTTTCATTGCACGACAAATGATCCTGTCCAACATTCAATCGTTATGGCTTCACAATAACTTCAAAATCATATTCCTGAAACAGCAGAAGCCATCTGCATATCTTCACCCCCAACACAGGCTTTTTAACCAAGTACTTTAATATAGAATGGTCTGTATACATCTTAAAGTGTCCTCCTAGCAAGTAGTGTCTGAACTTCTGGAGTGCATACACCATAGCCAAACCTTTGTGCTTTGTTGTGGAATAGTTCTTCTCAGCTTTAGACAACTTCCTACTCGCAAACGTTATAGTGTGATCCAACTCTCCCTCATCGGCCTGTGTTAGTACTTCCCCGAGCGCAATACATGACGCGTCCACATGCACATGAAATTGCTTCTTCCAATCCATGAAGACTAGGATCGACACCGTGGCCATCTTTTCCTTTAACACATTTAAGCTTTGCTGACACTCTTCATTCCAACAGAATGTAGCATACTTCTTTAGCAGCTTCTCCATCGGTGTGGTAATCTGGGCATAACTCTTAATGAACTTTTTATAGTATCCCGTATGTCCCAATGTTGTGCGAAGTTGTTTCACACTTCTTTGTGCCTCTAAATTAATTATAACTTCTATTTTAACTAGGTCAACCATTAATCATTGTCTGCACACCACATGGCCCAGCAAGATTCCAAAAGGAACACAAAACAAACATTTCTTCAAATTGAGCGTGATATGATACCTTCGACATGTATCCAACATCAATCGTAGGCTGGCTACATGGTGTTTAACCAACCCAAACACCGTCCAATCGTCAAAGTATACCTCCAGAAACTTGTGAATGAATTCCTTAAACGTTGCGATGACTACGCATGAAAAGATTGCTGGCACATTCTTCAGTCCAAAAGGCATTACGCTATACTAAAAGCACCCCCACTTAGTGGTGAAGGTCGTCTTACTTCTATCCTCCAGTGCGATCTTGATCTGATGGTACCCCGAGAACCCATCCGTGAACGAATATGCTTCCTATCCTCCTACATTATCCAATGCTTCATCGGTGAACAGAGTCGAAAAAGGATCATGCACGCAAGTGTCATTCAGCTTCCTAAGATCTATGCATATCCTTATTTCATCCTTCTGCTACTTTTCCTAAACTATTATTGGGCTTACCCAATCAGAGTCTTCTACTAGTTTTGTTATCACTGAAAATTCCAATGCCAAAATTTCAAAACCACTCACGTTAGTTTGATGCGCATAAAGCCTTTTTGTAGTTTCGCAGCGCAACATGTTTAGGTAGTTTCGTAGCGCATAATTCATATTTTGCACTGGCTGCGCTACGAAATTGGGGAAATGGCTGCAAGAGTTGGAGAGAGAATTTTTTAGTGATTTTGATGAAGCAAGTATCATTAGCCCCGCTCAAAGCACATATATTGACAGGGAATGGGCAGACACAATAAGAAAACCTCCTGTATGAGGATTCCCCTATGCATTCTCCGATGGAGAGCACAACCTTGAAGGATTATTCTAATGGAAGCATAGGTTATCCCAGTGTTGCAAATATCTCTGATTCATGTTCTGTTTCACAAAATAATTCTTTGCAACAAGAAGCATATGCATAAACTGGTCATCGGCAAAATAATGTTCATACAGGGAGCTCTTCCAAGCAGCTGTTGGTTCAAGGTGCTTTTAGTTATCTTCTTAAAACTCATCCTATTGCCAGTGAAGATTTTGAAGAAATCACATGGAATAAAGGTGACATGGATGTTGAAGAGAGTAATGTCACACATTCTACAAGGCAAAAACCCTGTTGCTGTTCAGGTGCGGCCGCATCTCTTTCGAGCAGTGGGAAGAATCTTGTGAAATTTGTAAACAGGTGTTCCAGCAGTCATGGCAATGCTATTCCAGAAAGGCCAACAAATGTTAGCACAGAATGTACTTCAAGTAGCTACAGTAATGAAGTCATTGGCCAACCTTGATGGAATTGAGAAGGTTGCTCCCTTCCTGAAACCAATAATGGAGGTGAAAATTATCAAGTCATTTCTTCAAGGATTTCTACCAAGATACCAAAGACTATTGGAGTTTCAATACCTTTCATCACTTATATCATGGTTGATGGATGGGCTTGCATTGCTGGTGAAATTCTCCGATTGAAGCCATTAATCATTTTTATCTGAAGAACATGTTTTTGATGAAGACTGTGTTTTTGAAATTACACAGCAGTTTCGTAGCGCGCTACGAAACTGCTGTAGGTGATGTTTGTTACAGGCATATTTCTCTGTTTTAAGCAGTCAACTTCCAGGAGGTATTTAGCGCAGCTGAAAGAATATTTTCGAAAATTGAAAGAGGTTTTTATTCCTAACATACTGAACTAGAAAAACCTCTTTCAGTTTCTTCAAATTGATTATGAGCTGGGAGAAACGAGTGACTAAACGTTGCACTACGAAACTGCTGTAGATGCAGTTTTTAATTTCCTGTTTTACACATCTTCTTAAAGGATCGATTCTGGGCAGCTGGAGTAGTTTTTAAAAAAACCAAAAGAGGTTTTTGTTAAGCACAGATTGGTTCACCAAAACCTCCTTCAGTTTTTTAAAATACGTTTTCTGTGAGAAATTATGAACTCTGTCCCAAGACATATTTTTCAGCCAGAACAGCAGTTTCGTAGCAGCTGAATGCAAGTGGAAATGTTGAAAAGGGGTGTGGTGTGGATATTGGTGTTGTAAGTAATCATCCATCTGACATTGCAAAGATGAAATACACAAGGTGAGCATTCAATCAAGTTTTGAGAATGTGCAAACAGGCGGGATTCTTGTTGAGCAAAATATGAATAGTCCACTGTTCTGTACAAGTGGAAATAATTTATATCAAATTTGCAGCATGAGTTACTCTCCTTTAACTCCAAAAACACTTTTTGGTAGAATATCAGAGACACCTGCAAAATGAACGAAAATCCACAGAGAACATTGAGACCTTTACTGAAGACTGTGTTTTTGAAAATACACAGCAGTTTCGTAGCGCGCTACGAAACTACTGTAGGTGTTGTTTTTGAACGAAGACAAACAGTTTGATGGGAGGATCAAAAATTTGCCAAAGGAAACACCTAAGGAACATTAAGGAGACCACATGAAGCTAGCATAGCCATTCAAATGATGACAGGTGTGCCTTTTTTGTAAAGTGAAGTGTTTTTGTCTCAAGTTAAAGTTTTCATTATAAAGGCACTTTATTTTCAGTTATTAGGGTTTGGAAGGAGGTGCATACGAGGAGTATTGTTCTGGCTTGTACACCTGTCCATCAACGAAACCTCCAACACATCTGGAATATAGTGATGCTCATCATTTTTGGGGTATTAAAGAGCTGGAGACATGCTGCTACATTTTCGAAGAGTGGTGGAAGACAAGGACCGGAAAAACAGGGGTTTTATCCGAATACTATTGAACCATTAACGCATCCAGTATCCAAAGCTAGATTGGAACATTGCATCCTCTTCTCAGCTATCTCGGCCAAAATGAAAGGAGACAGGTGTCAAAGAGCAAAGAAGAGTCATTCTACGAGGAAGATAGAATTAGAGATATAGTTTAATTAGGACTCTTTGTAATTCCAGTTCAGCACTTAATGTATTTAATGAGTCAGTTAAATAGTAGATAGGGGTAATTAGTAGCAGTCATCGAGCTCCCCTCATGCTGGAGGAGGAAGCTCAAAGTAGTTAAGGATATGTGTCTATATATAGATCAAACTTGGATGTAATGAGGGTTGGATGTTTTTGAGAAACAGAGTTTATTTTGGCTTATGTAAGAACTTGTTTTCAGTAATACAAATGACTGCTTTTTCTTCTCAGGATTCATACATTGTTTCAGATGCTCAAGATATATGTGGTTTTGTTTTATCCTTTATGTTTTACAGCTTTATAGATACACAATCACTCAGAATTCACTCTGCTGCTCTGATTTCCTGTGTGTATTTGTAAGTTGAGGTTTATTTGAGAGGTGTCTTGAGTGTTTAAACAGTACATGCCCTGACTTCTATGAATGAGTGGTTTTATAGTTTGCTGAAATGATGATTAACTCCATGAGCCCAATGGAAATATTTGTAAGGTCTGTCCAGCCAATTTATATGTTAAATTTACTTTGCAAGAGTTAGCCATCTCATCAATATTTAAAATCAATAACCCTTTGAGAGAGCCCTCTCAGGCTAAGGAGGCTAAGCCTTAGTCAAAAGTCTGGTTTGAAATAGTTACACAGAGTCTGACTGATTAGCAGCCTTCAGTGCTTGATTTTGTGATAACAGGTTCAATAATACCTCCCACAAGAATTTTATCCAACTCTAAGTGAACCCTTTCTTTATACTTCGGATTGAGATGGTAAGGCCTCTGCTTGATCGGCTTCACATCTAGTTTCAACGTAATTTTCATAACTCCTAGGTCCCCTATTATCCCCTTAATATATGAGAACTTCGTAGGGAACAAGTCCTAGTATTCACAGGGCAAGGGCAATGCAGTGACCTTATCTACTGTTGCATCATCCCGGTAGTCCCCAATATTTGCAAATTTCGACTCCACCTCCGTTCCAATGCTCACTCATCTTGTTTTCAATGGCATAGTGATATATGGATTTTCGATTTATGGTCCTTCAACTTCATAGTGACCTTCAGTCTCTAGGATATTAATGTTCCTTGGATCCTCGTCCTCCTCTTCGGAAGTCACATTGTAGCACTCCAGCACGTGGTGCAGTTGGGTGGTCCAATTCAGTCGAATTAAGTCTAATGGATCCTGTGGTATTCTAAAGATTGCTCCCTTGACTTCCTGTAATGCCTCATCAATACATTCAAATACATCCTCAAAGCTAAACATCATCAAGAACCCCTATTGCAAAATGTCCCATTCTTCAGTGCCATGGTAGAGCTATGTTTCTAAGTACCAGTTCATCGGTATTACATCCAAAGTATGACAAAACAGATGCACCCATTCAGGCTAAGGCTCTGATCCATAAACCTTAGTCCATTTGGCCAGATGATTGCATGGATCATCCCTTCCATCATATTTCTCTATTAGCCAAACTTGTAGGTGACCAAACTACAATCTCATCATCTTTTTGTACATGCGCCAATCATGTACCCCACCATCTAGGAGGCGTAGCATGCAGTGCCCAATCCAAGGCCTAGAAACGATGCTTCTCTCGAACTCTGAATGCATCCAAAAATTTATCGACGTCAGTTAAACCATCATAATAGGGTAGACTCCTTACCTCCGATGATACAGAGCACAGTGCCTTGGTCATCACATTAGAGTGCAGTGTAGATACTTCATGTAGTCGGTTCTACTAGTGCTCCCACTCCTCATCTGAATCTGATGTGCAAGAATTTTCACGGTCCCAGGCAATGCATCCATCTACGATCGGATTCACCCAATCTTGATCTCGTGTCGCTATCTTATAAATCTGGTCCAAATCATCATCTCTTTCATAATCGCAGACCAGTTCAGTATAGTGCGGTCCTTCTGTAGGGTCCAAGGGCAGTACTACGTGGAGGGCTTTATTCTGAAATATCATCTTCTGCTTCTTCAAATTGATTACCCCATTCATGTCAGTAGGCTAATCGATCCCAAGGAGTGCGGGGTAGGGATTACTATCATCCACAAGCTCTATCACTTCAAAATTAGCCAATGTGCTCACGCCCTCAATATTAACTGTCACTCTCTACAATCTTCTTATGGGGGTGATTTTCTGTTGATTTTCCATTCTTAACTGAATCAGAGACCACTACAGTGTAGGTCTCCCCATCCTCTCCCATGTCTGTTTAGGAAAAAAAATTGCATCTGACCCCAGATCCAGAATAACTTGAGCCATCTCATATTATCCTATCTACGCAGTGAGCCTCATCTCACGCCCCGTTCTTGCCTTATGCTTACCAATCTTCCTGACTACGCGTGGTCCATTAGGAGCATTTTCTTTTCCAGTGCATTTATTTATCAGCTCTTGCATTCCTTTCGCAACCTTGCTATCGTGTAGCAACTTCATACATGTCTCCAAGAAAGTAGTAAGCATGGAAGGGTCCATCTCTTCAGCTGGCTTACCCTGACTTCCTGAGTAGAGGCCTTAGCGAAGCTTTTCTTTGCTTCCATAAACGTTTCGCTTGCACACTCTAGATCAAACCCAATCTCCTTCTCTGGAGCTTTGCGGACCCATTAACTTTCTTCAAGCTGCTTTCCCTTATCTTTTCCAGTTGTCATTCCACTCCGTAGCACAATATTTACCTTATGATCCTCTTCGCGAGGTTTAGCCCTCATCATTTGCATGTTCTAAGTGGGTTGCTAAGGTTGCACCCCCTTTTCGTGTATCTTAGCCAATAATACAGGGCAATCCTCTGTCGCATGGTCAAACTGAGTACAATATCGGCATGATAGATATGTCAGGCTTTTTCATTCTCGTGCTTAGTGTCCCGGTCCTCCACAGTTGTAACAAATAACTTGTCCCCAACCTCTACTAGGTCCTCCTCCACCTCGGGCTTGTTTGCACCCTCGATATTCACCTCGCGCTCCCCCGACACCTTGGACCAGAGGCCGGGTTTCTTCATGCACCATATATGCGGGTGTTCTATCCACCATTAGCTCATATCTATGGCAATTACGCTCATCATGACCCACCGATTGACAGAAGTTGCAGAAGAGCTATTGCAGTGTCTATACAAACTTCTGCAACAAATGGCAACTGTCTGTCACATGTTTTCCAGCTACCTGACAGATAGCACACCATAGCGCGGGCCCTGTACTTGGCCCTACTTGAGCTTCTGACCTCAAAGGAATCAGTCCCCTTATTATAACATAACTCGCAAAGACTGAACAATGATCTTTGTCATGCCCCTGACTTTTGCACTTCAGGCACCAAACTTCTTCTTGCACCTCTGGCCGAGCTGTTCTATCTTTCTTCAGACTCTAAAATTCTAGGCACAGGTTCTACAACTGCGCATGAATCTGCTAAACTCCCAAATTATCATCCTACATCAATGTCTCATGCAACCTCATTGCAATCTCCAGGGCTTCCACCTGGGTCCCAATCTTTTGCTGCAATAAAGCAACTCTCGGATGAGGCAAGAGCGAAGCCACAAACCATTCGCGGTGCTACCCATCCGTAAGATTCAAGTTTTCTTCGCGGATTGTGCACTTCAACCTCTGATCCAAATCACATGGTGTCTCTCCAGGATTCGTCATTGTCTCCTTGAATCCCACAATTGATTGAGCTTCAGATTTAGGCATAATGAACTCCTTATTCAGCGCAGTCTAAATATCTGCTAATGAAGCCATCAGGTTATGAGTGCAGTACTTGATGTACCATGTTAGCGCGTGTTCCTGCAAAGCAGTCACCAACATTTCTTTCTTCATCTGGTCATCTGTAATACCCTAAGATTCCCATACAACCTTCGTGACGAACCAAAATTGGTCTGGGTCCTCAATTCCCGACCCCTTGAACAGAGGCAATTTTATTGAATTCGCCATATTGGATGGTGGCGGAGGTGGTGAAGGTGGCGGTGGTGTGGGCGGAGATGTATGCGACGGAGGTGAATATGGAGATGGTGTGGGTGGATGGGATATTCACGGGAACACTTGTCTTATCACATGAACAACACTCTCCGGAGAAGCATGTGCTACTTCCTCGTCGTCCCTCGGAGGAGGTCCAATCAGCAGGCTATATTCAAGACCTATTTTCCCTTTATCCCTGAAGATCTTTCCACTTTGTGTAGCTCCAAATATCGAGGTAGCTGCATAACCCACTTTTCACACAATAGCATATTAATCCAAGTATTTAAAGACATTAAATACTTACATCGCGGTCCCTTGAAGAAGTGGCGCTCTACTTCGCTGTAACTAACCGAAGTATCAACCGTGAACTCTGTCACGAATCCTCCTATGATATGATTGAGCTAGTGATCAACAATGCATGCAATCTTATCTTTAGAGGCTTCTAATATCCACACTAACTCTGAGTTCCAAGCTATTGGATCGTCAAGCCTCCACCTTCCTTGGCTGTCTGCCAATTTCGTGATCCACTCGTATCATTTGATCGGGAAGGATAAAAAGAAGATTTCATGTATCTCTGTGTCTAGATATATGTCCAACCAATGTTCTTTCGTTAATCGAGGACTCCTGTTCTCTCGCACCATGAATTCATGGATGTTTCTATCCAATCAGTCTTCGATCTCCTTCTTAGTTGGATTCTAGTGATACAACATCACACATCTCTTTATGCAGATCCCGGTCCTAGCAATGAAACCATTTGTTGGCCTTATAGGCCCTAACCCAGGTTTAGCATTAATTAGCCAAGCAAATTCCTACACTACTGGCCCTTTCAGAAATAATCCACAGAGCATGGACTGAAATCTCACCCGAAGTAGTATGGGGGGATGCAGGAACCAAGTTTCCACACCCATAGGTGGTAGTGATGTCATTTTATACCCTAAGCCTTCCTTTGTGCAGGTCAATAAGCCTTTTAGGCCTTATCGATGTACTCCTCTTAGTCTTCCTCTAGACCTCCGTGAAGGGCCATGACTATCCTTCGCATACCCTATATAGGCAGATCAGACACTTACGCACCTCTATAATTATTCTTACTTCTGTATTTACCCGGACTAGCTTAAGTATCTAATTACTTCAACATGCATTAAGATGATCTTTGCGTAAATAGATATTCTTACTTTCATTCATATAACAAAGCAAAACATATGGATTTGCGCATCAATACAGCATTAAAACATAAACCCAATATTCATCATAATATAATCATATGCATTTAGAACATAAGTAAAATAGATCACACGCAAATAATTCTAGAATAATTTTCTGTATTGATGCTTTAGATATTCTTTATAGACTCTAATCACCATGCGCACACAGTTGCAGGGTTCACACATCAGCTACAGAATTATACCATAGACCTCTATGCACACAGCTGCAGAGCCTGTTTCCTACACTAAGATTCTTCGCTCTTATCTCTCATAGACCCATTACATCAATGACTCAAAACATACCAAAAAATAAATTGCTTTAGACTCTTCTAAGACTTCCCTTTTTATACAATCCCATGGTCTGCGAACCATGGGTAGATCTCCTAAAGCTGACCTGACATACATAAATGAAGGGTGGAAACCCTTTATGACATTTTACATATTCACGCTCCGCGACCACAAAATGCGGAGACCTTACACTTTTTTATATAAAAACTTGGGCTTTTTGCCCCAAAACTTGGGCTTTTAACCCCAAAAATGACCCTAGGGGACCTGTTCCCAATAGAATGAAAAAAGGTCCACAATCAAGTCAGGTCCACAGGATATGCCCCCACGTAGATGCAAGGAAGCGGATGTAAGAAATCAGAGAGCATTGGCTCAAGGGGAGTTTCTTTAGTAGCAGTAGTAGGAAACAATTTTCAACCTCGAGAAGAAATATTTCATAGGAAATGAAAGATGTGCATCTTGGGTGAAATACCCTTATTTAATTTAAGTTGTGACTTTGATTTTACCTAGCCATATTGTGTAAATGAAACCAAATGGGTAGAAGATTTGAATGTCCCTTAGTTTTCAATTAGTATCGCTATGACAATTGGTGGTTTGGGTTTGTATGGAGCAACCTTTTATGCAAATGGGCATTTTTTTTCTAAAATGAAGTATTAGATTTTTCCTATTGTAATATCCAATTTGTATCAATTTCTTGGTGTAATTGGTATTATTTAACCAATGTTGGGCACGGGATGCCCCAAGGGTAGTTTTGGGGCTAAAAGCCCATATTTTGGTCAAATTTTGTAATTCAAGTGTAAAGACTTTGCATTTTGTGGTCACAGAGTGTGTAGGTGTTACGGAGTCATAGGGTTTTCTGCCCTTATTTTGGAAATGTAATGTCAGCTGTAAAAGATCTACCCATGGTTTGTGGACCATGGGATTGTATAAATAAAGCTAAGCTCTAAGTAGTTTAAAGAAAGAGAGACACATGAAGATATGATGTATGAGAGATAGCTCTGAGGTAGAAGTCTAAGTTTGGGTCGTAGCATAAGTAGAGGCTCTACAGCTGAGTGCACAGAGGTCTAGCGTAGAAGTCCGCAGCTGAATGCACAGGGAGGGTCGAGTCTGTAATCATCCGGAATTATCAATAAAGAGAAGTATTCTACAATTTCTACGTCGCTATTTCTTGTTTATGCATCTTGTTATGTTGGGTATGAATTTCACTTATAATGCTTATATGATCTGCGAATGTATGTAAATGTGTTGGTTAAGTGAACGCAAGTAAGAACATCTGTTTACGTGAAGCTAACTAAGATCAGTTAATAAGATAAGTAAGACACTTATCCTAGTTTGGGAGATATCGCAGTTCGCTGCCTTAGCAGCACAAAAGTACCTCAGCCACAGGTTAGGGCTGTGTGAAAGCCAATTGTACCCTTTCGCGAAGGTGCTAAACGGTGGAGCAGAGGGCTAACAAACTTGCACAAAGGCAGGCATAGCCAAAATAAACCAACATCATAACCATCTCAAGGGTGCAGAAACTTGGTTCCAGCATCCCCCCATACTACCTTGGGTGAGACTTTAGTCCACACTCCGCAAGCTGATGCCGAAAGGGCCAGTAGTGTAGGGATTTGTTTTGCTAACTAATGATGAACCTGAGTCAGGCCCCCTCAAGCCAAAAATGGTTCTGTTTCCGGGACCGGAATCTGCACAAGATATGTGTGATGTCGTACCACTAGAATCCAACTAAGAAATAAATTGAAGGCTAGTTGGACAGAAAGATCCATGAGTTCATGACACAAGAGAACAGAAATCCAAGACTAACAAAAGAATAGTGGCTAGATAAGTACCTGTATATGGAGATCCATGAAATCCTTTTTGCCTCCTTTCTAGTTGAGTTGTATGAGTGGATCGCGAAGCTAGAAGATAGCTAAGGAAGGTGGAAACTTGACAGTCGTATTATGTGGACCCCAAAGCTAGTGAGAGGGTTGGAAGTATCAGAGGATAAGATCGCACGTGCTGTCGAGCATTGGCTCGATCGTGTCATAGGAGGATTTGTGATTGAATTCACGGCGCACACCTCAGTCAGCTATAGTGAAGTGGAGCGATGCTTTTTCAAAGGACTATGAGGTAAGTACGTAAAATATTTGAATACTTGGAATAAAATGCTATTGTGCAAAAAATGGGTCATGCAGCTACCTTGATGTTTGGGACTACGCAAAGCGGAAAAACTTACAAGAACGAAGGAAATAAGGGTCTTGAGTATAGCCCCTTGATCTCACCTCCACAAAGGGACGAAGAAGTAATAGCGAAGGTTTCTCCACGAAGTGTTATTCAGTTAATAAGACAAGGATTCCTGCGAATACAACCTCCACCCACACCACCTCTGACTTCACTGCCATTGCCTCCAACTTCACCGATACCACCTCCACCTCCATTATGGTTCAGTATGGAAAATACAGTGAAGTTTCCTTTGTTCAAAGGCTTGGGAAATGAGGACCTGGACCAATTTTGGTTCATTGTGAGGGTTGTATGGGAAGCTCAAGGTGTTACAGATGACCACATAAAGAAGGCGACATTGGTTAGTGCTCTACAAGATCACGTGGTAACCTAGTATATTAAGTACTCTAATGATAACTCGAATGATAGAGTAGCAGACATCTAAGAAGCACTAAATAGGGAATTTAGCAGGCCTAAATCTGAAGCACAGTTGATTATGGGATTCAAAGAGATCATGATGCAACCAGGTGAGATGCCTTGGGAACTAGATCAAAGGCTGAAATGTACAATCCGTGAAGCCAACATGAATTTGACAGATGGACAACATCGCAAATGGTTTGTGGCTTCGCTACTACCACGCTTAAGGAGTGTGCTGTTGCAGCAAAAGATAACAACTCAGGCAGAGGCCTTGGAGAGTTCCATGAGACTACATGAGACTCCAATGCAATATCCTAATCTAGGAGTCTAGCAGATCCATGTGCAGTTGAAGAATATGTGCCTTGAGATGCAAAGTCTGAAGTAGGATAGGATGGTTCGACTAGAGGTACATGAGGAGGTATGGTGCTTGAAATGCAAGAGTTAGGGTCATGACAAAGACCATTGCTCGGTCTTTGTAAATTACCTTGCAGGAGGAGGACTGATACCTTTAAGGCTGGAAGCTCAAACAAGACCTAGCGTAATGTCTGCTTTGTGGTGTGCTATTTGTGAGGTAACCGTAAAACATGCCACGGATAACTGTCACTTGCTACAGAAGTATGTGCAGGCACTGCAACAATTGTTTTGCAACTTTTGTAGGTCAGTAGGACATGATGAGTGTACTTGCAGGAGCTATGAATTGATGATGGATAGAACTCCCACCTACAGGGATCAGGCTGAAATGAGGCCCCTTGACCAGAATGCAAGGATGGCATAGATAAGATTTCAGGGGTGCGAACGAGGCCGCGGTGGAGGAGGACCTGGTAGAGGTCAAGAACAGTTGATTTGCTACAATTGCGGAGGACCAGGACAATATTCCCACAATTGCACTAATCCAACACATCCTTTGTTCAAGTATTGCATGTTGTTTGATCATGAAACAAAAGATTTTCCTACGCTAATAGCTAGGATACATGACAAAGGGATGCTACTGCCTCCCCCAACTTAGAACCTGCAAATGATGAGTTCTGAGCCACATGAGGAAGATCCAAATGTAAATTAGTGCTCTGGAGTGGAATCGCGATGGGAGATGACAAGGGGAAATATCTGGAAGACAATCCATGGGTTTGCAAGGCCCTAGTGAAAGAGGTTGAGTTTGATTTGGAGCGTGCTCAGGAAGCTTTCATGGAAGCTAAGAAGAGATTCGCTATGGCCTCCACTTCAGGAAGGAAGGATAACCCTGAGTCGAAGATGGACCCCTCTATGCTCACAACTTTCCTAGAAACCTATATGAAGTTACTGCGTGGCAGTAAGGCTGTAAAAGGGCTACAAGAACTCATCAATAGATGCGCTGGAACCGAGCCAGGTGAGCCGCTCATGGTATGAAATATTGGCAAGCATAAGACAAGGATGGGACGGGAGATGAGACTGACCACACAAATAGGAGACTATGAAATGGATCATGTTATTTTGGACTTGGGGTCAAATGTGAATGTCCTACCAAAGTAGACTTGAGAGTGAATGGGGAGACTTGCACTGCAATGGTCTTTGATTCAACTAAGGATGGAGAATCCGCAGAAAATCATACCCATGGGGCAGCTACAGGGGGTGACCATGGATATTGAGGGAGCGAGCGCGCTAGAAAATTTTGAAGTAATAGAGATTGTGGATGACAGTAATCCCTACCCTATGCTCCTGGGAATCAACTGGGCTACTGATATGAATGGGGTAATCAATCTGAAGAAGTGAAAGATGATCTTTGAGAAGAAATCGCTGCGTGTAATAATACCACTGGATCCTGCAGAAGGATTGCGCTATACAGAACCAGTCTGCGATTATGAGAGAGATAATGATCTGGACTACACCTATAAGATAACAGCGGGAGACCAAGACTGGGTGAATCCCATTGCGGATGGATGGATTATGTGGGATCGCAAGAGTTCCTTCACTTCAAACTCTGATGAAGAAATAGAACGCTGGAAGAATCGATTACATGAAGTAACTATGCTGAATAGCAACATGATGACCCAGTCGCTACACTATGTGTCGTTAGAGGTAAGAAATCTGCCTATTTATGATGGTCTAAATGACGTAGATATATTTTTGGATGCATTTGAAAGGGAGGTGCTAAAAAACAGCGCTTCCAGGCCTTGGACTGGTCATTGCGTGCTACGCCCGCTAGATGGTGGGGTATGCACAAGGGAAGATTTGATGATTGGCACGAATGTAGGAGGATGATGTGAGCATGATTTTGGAAGCCTAAGATGTGACTGACAGACAAGTACAATGGACAGAATGATCCATGCATACATCTAGCCAAATTGACGCTCTGGCCAAATGAACACACGAGATATTAAAGGAAGTTTATCAAAAGCTATGCCCAAATCACTACTCCGATGGAAATATTGTTGAAGAAGGATGTCACGTTCTATTGCAATGATGACTGTAAGAAAGGCTTGGATATATTGAAAGAAAATATGGTTACCGTGCTGATTCTGGTCTTCCCAAACTGGAAGAAAGAGTTTCATGTACATGTCGACGCGTCATGTATAGCACTGGGGGCAGTACTAACACAAGATGGCAGAGAAGGCTTGGACCACCCTATCGCATTCGCAAGCCACAGGTTATCCAAAGCAGAAAAGAACTATTCTACCACTGAACACGAGTGGTTAGCTATGGTGTACGTGTTCCAGAAGTACCAACACTACTTACTAGGAGGCCACTTTAAGATGTATACGGATCACTTCGCGCTGAAGTACCTGGTTAATAAGCCTATGTTAGGGGGGTGAATCTGCAGATGGCTCTTATTGTTCCAGGAGTACGATTTTGAAGTTGTTGTGAAGCCTGGATGATTGAATGTAGGACCAGATCATCTGTCATGCATCGAAATAGGGGAGGAACATCCTAACTTGGAAGAAGGATTGCCTGACACATAGCTATTTGTAGTGCCTGTCGTGGATGGTGATTTTGAGGATATAATACACTTCCTAACAACAGGAACTGCATGAGAAGGATACTCTGTCCAGCAAAAGAAGGAATTAGTGGTGCGTGCGACAGATTTCTTTGTCAATGCTGGGCATTTATACAAGATGGGGACTGAGGAGATATTGTGACGGTATGTACCTGAGTTTGAACGAAGCAGCATCCTCACAGATGCTCATGGGGGCGCCGCAAGAGGACATTATGCAAGGAGAGAAACCACGTAGAAGATTCTACGAGCTGGGTTGTGGTGGCCAACCCTTCATCAAGATTCAAAAGAATATTGCAAGGCATGTGATGTATGTCAAAGAACAGGCAGGCCATCATGGAGGGATGAATTGCCTTTGAATCCACAATTGACATTGTAACCTTTCGAGAAGTGGGAAATAGATTTTGTAGGACCCATTTAGCCACAAGGGAAGACAGGGGTGAGGTACATTATCACTGTGACGAAGTATCTGACTCGTTGGGAAAAAGTGCAACCAGTGAAGGATTGCACGGGCGTGACAGCCACAAAGTTCCTATTTGAGCATGTACTAATGCGATTTGGATGTCCAAGGATCTTGATGAGTGATCTTGGTATGTACTTCTTGAATGAGATGATCAATGTGCTAATGAAGGAATTTCAGGTACATTACCAGAAGAGCACACCTTATCACCCACAGGCTAACGGGATAGTGGAAGCATTCAACAAAGTGCTTGAAAATGCGCTGACCAAGGTTTCGAATGCTCAGTGAAGTGATTGGGACCTACGCATACCTGTAGTCTTATGGGCTTATCGGACGATGTGAAAAAAGTTAACGGGACAGACACCCTTTAGGTTGGTATATGGTGTTGAAGCGGTGATGCCCATGGAGTACATTGTGCCTAGTCTGCGCATAGTAGTGCTCACAAGTATGACAGATCGTGAAGCCCTAGAAGAGAGGCTCATGCAGTTGGATGAGCTTGAAGAAGAGAGATTTTTGGCTAGATTTCATCAATAGATCCAAAAGCAGCACAAAAAAGCGTGGTATGACCGACATATTAAGTTGCGCACCTTTAAGGTGAATGACTTGGTGCTATAGTATGATAGTAAGTTTTATAAATTTCTAGGGAAATTTAGAATGCATTAGCTGGGGCCCTATGTTATTAAGGAGATTACCGATGGTGGCATGGTCCAGTTGGTTAAATTGAATGGAGATCCCTTCCTAGGAAATGTGAATGGTAGTCGATTGAAGGCATACACAGGTGGCCCGGCCATCTGACTATGTGACAGAAGCATAGTCTTAGCACTCCAGAGAGTTGAAAGGAGGCGCATGACTATAAACCACACTACCCAGGTTGGGGAGTTGTGTGATTTCAGGACTGCGCGAAGCAGGGAAGTGTCACAGGGTTCGCGACAACACGAATGGAAATAACGTGTAGGTCTGCCAAAAAGTGACCTTTAAAGTCACTATTCACAATTTGATGGTCAGATTGTGGCCAAATGGAGTGGGTGGCAGGCATTTAAGGTGAAATTTATGGATTAGATTCTTGAAAATCTGTCGCCAATCTAGCATTAATAGGCTGAATGTGGGGTGAACGGTCAGATTTGAATTCAAAAGGTCCTATAAATCACAAGTGGTTGTCTAGCGAAAAACACTTGGCATTTTGAAAATTCAGTTGTTGCACTATCAAGCGTGTATGGACCATGTGAATTTTGAGGCTTTGAGAGCAAGTTCAGCATTAGAGAGATTACCGAAGGAGACGCAGGACCTCCTAAATATACTAATGTTGACACCTGCAGAAGCCACATAGGAAATTGAGGTAGTAGAAGCTGCTCCAGAGAGTGTCGAAGCAGTAGTTGAAGTCCCTAAATCACCCAAGACACCAAGACCAAAGAAGGATAAGCAGACTATGCTACCGATGCGCATCTCACCAAGAAACCCACAGAGGACCAAGCTCACCTTGCAGGAAAAGGGGAAGGCCATTAATCTGGAGGCAGACGAGGAAGAATTTGAAGAAATCCTAGGGGATGAGGAGGATTTGGACATGAAAGTTGAAACCGAGGGTATGGACCCTATTACCAGGTTACTAGAATATGTTCCTCCGTGCAAGGGCAAAGCCAAGGTTCCAAAGGACATAGACGAGAGCAAGAGCTCCCTGCAAACTCCGTTGCTCCCAGATGACATTGTTTTTGAGGGGCCGCACTTAGGGCAGGTTCCTGTACTGAAGTTTGAAGATTGGGACCTCGCAAATCACGAGAAATTCCTACATTTAGCAGCTAAGTATCTAATGCGTTGATGGATTGACATGACTATTGGAATGATCGAATTAGAGCCATGAGCATGGCTCAAGGGTGTAGAGAAAGCTAGGCTGCTCAACCTGCTCTAGGTATGGCATTACCACCGCACCTTAGTGACCGTATTCATCATTAGGCAGCTACTCTGCTTGGTGCATGATGGGTGTTTGTGGCTGGAGGATCCCATTCCCATCACAGACCACTTGATCCATCAGATCACATGGCTGCCTTACTCAGGGGAGGATCCAGCCAATATATCAGAAGGAAAAGGTGGTGAGTTGGCCCTCACAGAAGCTATGAAGAAGAAATTCAAGTTGGAGAAGAAGAAGCAGGGATATGCCATCTCCAACATTAACAACCCTGCAGTCAAGGTAGAAGTGAAAATATTAGCAGGGAAGGTGATGTGGAAGTGCCACACAGATGAGGTGCCCACACCTATGATTGCACTAGCAGCCCAATGCGTTGAAGGAGTCCAGTTCAACTGGGTGAATTATCTATGCGGTGAGTTCCTTGTGAACTGTCGCAAGGCACAAGAGTAGGGCAATATATTCCACTACATGTGGCTCTTGTTGTCAATTGTGTTGGTGGCAGGGGAGCTTCCAGAAGACAGCCAATTCCCTTCTGTCACGCTGGACCTTCCATAGGCAGCGAAGCATGCTTCGCTATGGGCAACCAAGGATGCGCAACGCATAAAATAAAGCAAGATATTTTGGATCTTAATGGAGATGAGTATCCAGATGGGGATCAATCGCAAGACGTGGTTGTCACCCACAGTATACGCTAGTTTGTAGAGCTTTGCAAAGTTCAAAGTAGATTTCCACCATGTATTTATCAGGGCACGGAAGGACCCTACAAAAACATGGTATAACTTACCATATATGGAAACTGATGATGTTATCTTTGTAGTCCTCAAGTCTTGGCCGCCAGACTGGCGCACTACAACAGGCTCCGCAGTGGAAATGGACAAGTTTGTCATGCAGCGTGGCTGAGAAGCACAAGAAAGATGAAGTGGAGGCTAAGACCTAAGTAGTGCATGATTCCACAAAATTGGTAGAACAATAGAAGACAGGAGGAGAAGAGCGTGAAGAGTAGAAGTCAACTTCACCCAAGGCTGAAGCAAAAAGAGTGGAGCTGACAGAACAAGGTGGCATAGACCCACAGACAACGACTACCCAACTCAAGTGTCATCAACTACAAGAGACGACAGTGCCACGAAGGAAAACCAAGGCATCAAAGACATCCTTCGACCCAATCACCCTCACTGAGGGGGATTTGCACGATATTGGAGAAACAGTGAGCGATGTCATGATGGAGGCCTTCTAATAGTTTAGAGAATAGCAACAATTGGTATTAGGGGCTTTCCAGACAGAGCTGTAGGAGTTGTAGGCTCAAATTCCACAGGCTAACATACTGTCCACGAGCTTCGCGATCGGAACTTCAGCTGCCGCAGAGATGTTGCATATAAGGGTGACCAAATTGATAGTGCTACTAGATGGGGTACTTACTACAGAAAATGAGGCCTTCAGGCCCACGGTCAGTAGCTTGAAAGTGGTGGGCTTGAATATGGCCACGCTCCCTTGAGAGATGTTCCATCCCTTGCAGGATGGAGTCATCGTGGAACTTAGGGCCCGAGAGTGTCACGCTCTATAGGTGATGAGCGAGCAGTGCAACAAGGCAGTGGAACAAAATAAGCAGATCATGTAGGTTGTGGAGGAAGCCTACCAAATGGTCCCAGAGTTGGACATTCAGGCAGAATAATAGGCTGAGGCGCACGTCCATAAGTTGGCTACAAGGGTGCGTGACACTCGAACGGAGATGGCCAGGATTCAGCTAGAGTTGAACCTGCAGATTGCAGAATTACAGTTGAGGGCTCAGCCTTCAACTCCACTGGAAGTTAGGGAATAGCGTGCCACCGCTATTACAATAGCAATAGCGGTGGTCGATAGTGTAGTAGCATACTGCACACGACTCTTTAAACAGCCATTCGAGGTCTTGACCACCCTGCAAGAGGACCCGAATGTAGAGCACTAGGAAACAGAGGTGTGCAAGCTACAACAAAGGTATGACGAGGTCAATGGGACCGCACAAATGATCGCCTTCACACAGAGGTTTGCATGGATGCAAGAGGAAAAGGCACTTAAGGAACAGGTGGATGTCACTCAGAACAAAGAAGCGGTCCTAAAAGCGCGCCTACAGCCATGGATAAGCGAGGCATATACGATCACAACTTCCATTGAAGGAAAGCTTGCTACACTATAAGCAACTCAACAAAAGATTCAGGGTAGCAGTTCAGTGGTAGTCACTGAGCAGAGAGTGGAAGAAGTCCAACGGGTGGCCACTCAGTGCGCTGTCGAGGTTGCGGTCATCCAAACAGAGCTAGGAGGTCTTCGTGCTAATATCTCTACACCTGTAGAGTGACTCGAGGGCGAGTGATGATGTTTTTGTTGGGGGCCTATTGGGCGCAGGATACCCCAAGGGCATTTTTGGGGCTAAAAGCCCATATTTTGGTCAAATTTTGTAATCCAAGTGTAAATACTCTGCATTTTTTGGTCACGGAGCACGTAGGTGTTAATGAGTCATAAGGTTGTTTGCCCTTATTTTGGAAATGTAATGTCGGCTGTAAACGATCTACCCATGGTCCATGGACCATGGGATTGTATAAATAGAGCTAATATCTAAGTAGTTTAAAGGAAGAGAGACACATGAAGATATGATGTATGAGAGATAGCTCTGAGGTAGAAGTCTAAGTTTGGGTCGTAGTGTAGGTAGAGGCTTTGTAGTTGAGTGCACAGAGGCCTAGGGTAGAAGTCTGCAGCTGAGTGCGCGAACCCCTGCAGTTGAGTTCACAAGGCGGGTCAAGTCTGCGATCATCCGAAATTATTAATAAAGAGAAGTATTCTACAATTTCTGCATCTTTATTTCCTGTTTATGCATCTTGTTATGTTGGGTATGAATTTCACTTATAATGCTTATATGATGCACGAATGTATGTAAATGTGTTGGTTAAGTGAACAGAAGTAAGAACATCTATTTACACGAAGCTAACTAAGATCGGTTAATAAGATAAGTAAGACACTTAGCCTAGTTTGGGAGATATCGCAGTTCACTGCCTTAGCAGTGCAAAAGTACCTCAGCCCTAGGTTAGGGCTGCACGAAATCCAATTGTACCCTTTCGCGAAGGTGTTGAAGGGTGGATCAAAGGGCTAAGCAACTTGTGTGAAGGTAGGTATAGCCAGAATAAATTGACATCACAACCATCTCAAGGGTGTGGAAACTTGGTTCCAGCATCCCCCCCATACTGCTTCGAGTGAGACTTTAGTCCGTGCTCCGCAAGCTGATGCCGAAAGGGCTAGTAGTGTAGGGATTTGTTTGGCTAACTGACATTGAACCTAGGTCAGGCCCCCTCAAGCCAACAAGAAACAATCCATATTTGGAGTAGCGTGATCTCAAGGGGAGTAGAGTTGGTTAATGAAGATGCTCAGGGGAAGTGAGAACAGTCCTAGCAGCAGCATCGAAAGTGAAAAGCAAGCCAAAATGCATCATTAATGGATGGTATTTGTAGAAGAAACAATACTATGATGACTTTTAATTAGTATCAATTTCCTTTAATTGGTACAAAGGATGCATTGGTAGACAGAGTATATAGCCAAAAGTTTAAGGCATTTAGAACTAGAGGATTTTCAAAGTAGAGGTAGTATATGTTTAGGGGGAGCATAGCACATATGTCTAGTTCATAGAGAAAAAAAACTACAAGACAGTTTAGCTTGGGTGACATAATTTTAATGCCCCATTAAGGAAATATAAGTCCTTGAAGATAAATTTGAAGATGTAGAACAAACATCAACAAAAAAATCCCTTGTATAAGACTAAAAGGGAAAGAAGAAGAAACTTGTGGCCCTTTACCATATTTGATGTCAAAGGGGGAGGGAAGCTCATTGGAGAAGTTGTGATGGCCCATGAAGAGGAGAGAAAGTTGTTAGTATGAAAATTCTTGAAAGATGTACCAAAAACCATCACTTAAGTCACTAAGTGACAAGTGGCCCTAACAACAAGTCAATGGCTACTATCATTCTAGATCTGCAACACAAATGGAAAATCTGCAATAAAACAAAACAAGATCTAAAACAAATAGCAGTAAAATGATATATCCAGAATAATAACCGAGTGGAAAGACGATTTTAAACAAAAAATTCTTGTTTGAATACACCTAGCGAAGGAGATCTACAGATTGGTCTGTAAGTCCCCCTCCGTGGGATGGGTCCTTTTATATCCTTGATTGTTGGGGCAGGGACCCCTGGGGTTAAATTTTGTATAATCTTTTTTAATATTGTAAATTCTTGTTGTAGCAGCTACAAACACCCTCCAAAATGTTTTCCAGCATCCAATTTCAATGCCTCCCTTGAGAGTTTCACTTGATCACTACACACCCTCGGGTTCACTCCGTGAGCCTGTGTGAGTCTTTGCATCTGCCTTTCTTGTTCATTTCATCCAAGTTTTTGCATGTTGGTATCTAATTCATGCTTGCGACCATGCTCTAGTTATGCTCAAAGTCTTCACTTCATGTGTACTTGTTGTGTTTGCTATGAAAGCATCTGTTGCACTCACACATGGAGTCACATTCAGTATCATGCAAGAGTTGCCACGATGGATCAGTGATCAATCACAAGTGTCACACTTGTCACTTGCACCATTGGTTAGTCATGTTGAATATGTGTGTCTGGATGGTTTGAGTCATCTCGTCATCGAGTCATATGAGTGTGTGTTTGCATGATCACATATGCATCTTTTGCTCGTTCACACACTTAGTCATTTTGCTGAAAGTTCTGACAACCGGACTCCCCTTCAATAGTCGAACCATCACCCCACCATTGACTTGATTGACTGTCACCCAAAAAAGCATAGAAGCACCAAGTAAGTGTTTTCAAGTTGCACTACCTACAAGCAATTCAATCAACCTTCATGCTAGCCATTAGGAGAGTTCGACCCGACAGCCAGCCTGAGACTCACTCCCCTCAAAAATTGTGCAGAGGCTGCTAACCTTTCCTGATCGACTGATTGAGGAAAATGCACAAACATGCTGGACAGACACCGAGTGCTCATCCCTGTCTCCCTAAAAAAATTGCACGATTTTCCTAGTCAGTCCTTTAGACAGTCAAATGGGTGCTCATCTAGAAAATTGTGCATTTTCCATGAGCAAGCCCTCTATTGCTCAGTAGTCTGCTCAGCTCAGAAATTAAACAAAGATGATTAGTAGGATGACCTCCCAGCATCAATGCAATCTCTCTCGCTAACAGCTCCCAAAAGAAGACTGACAGTTCCCTCTAGGAATTATGCAGTTTCTGCTGCTAAGCTCTCGGTAGCTAACTCCCTATTCCCCTTATGAATTGCGCAGTTTCTACTGCCAGTGAACCAGCGACCAACTGCCAGTTCCCTCTAGGAATTGCATAGTTTTGGTTGCAAAGCTCCTAGCCAATTCCTCCAAAAAACAGTGCAATTTCTGCCTGTTGAACCTGCATGCAGTCCAGCCTCTTCCTCCATAAAATTCCATAATTTTTTTTGGGAAGCCCCTGCTGCTCGCTCGTTCCAGAAAATGCACCAATTCTATCTACCTTGCCTTCCTACCGAGCCAGACTTATCAGACAGTCACTGTCAACTTGGATTACCCATCTTCATGACCTAGTGACTCTCACACAGTTTTCATCATCGGTGCCCAGAGCCATCATCCTGCCTCGCAACCTTGCTGCCTCTCCCGATCACTTGCATCTGAAATGATAATGTGTCATGGTAGAATAGGAGGTTTTTAGATTTGATGTCATTAGGTCATGAGTGACTACAGGTATAGGTACACCAACAAACATGGTACGACGATGAATGGGATGAATGAAGGGAGCACATGTAAAAAGACAGGTTCACCAATGGACGAACGAATGATGCATGCAAAGATATGTGCTCATGAATGGATGATCATGAAAAGATGTGTTCGCGAATGGACGGATGAGCAAACATGCAAGATGTGCTCACGGACAGACAAATGGATGAACATGCTCCTTTTGTGAGCAGACGAACTTGTCAAGCCTTCCAACATACAAGCAAGGAGCAATGTGTCAAGGCAACATCAAGTGAACCAATGACCATCGAAGACTCCATGCACCTTGCCATGAGGAGGTGAATCTGTGACACAACATGAAGAGATCCATCACCCAAAAACACTACAGCTCGACATGCACTCCAGCAGTAGCACGAATGTACCAACACTGTCATGTCGAGTCATGTCGCCCACATCTCTACTATGGGCCATGTTTCCAAACAATGTAATGTAATGTGGAAATCCAAGAGACCCACTTGTTGTCCAAAGAGTCATGTAAAGTCGAAAAGTCATGGAAGTCAAACAGTCATGAGGGTAGTCGAACAACCACAAGGGTCAGTTTCACCCTTGGCTATAAATACCCCCTCATTTGTACATGCAAAGGAATTTTCACCTCAGCTCCTCCCACATAGCCAAGAGAGTCTGTTATCTTTTCTTTGAGGTGTAAGCAATGGCTCCAATGGCCCTCACACAGGGTTAGTGATGTATGGTGTAATGATGTGTCTTGGAACTTTCGCTTAATTCAGAATCTTGCTAACAGGCCAACACATTTTCACACATGTATTGTATCTATTGTAAGACTAATCTTTAATGCTTGTGATGCATGTTGCTTGAACCTGTGTTTAACACTTGAACTAATTCACTTGTTGTAATACACATATGTTAATGAAAATGTGTTGCATATGCTGTTAACATTGTCTTGCCTGTTTAGATTACTCTCTTGGACATCAAACAGAACTTTCACATGGAAATTGCTATAACAACCATTGTACTCACGTAGACTAATCCGCTGAGTGTTATATGTGTTATCTTCACTTGTGTGTTGTGACTACCACATCCATGTGGACTGTTCTATCGGAAGCTCTGTATATCTTGTTGTGTTGTGTGTTCCTAGTATATTTGTGACTTCTCCCAACTGACTAGGACTCACTCCCACCCTCTCCCTCTACGGTGAAAGAACCATTGACACAAGTGACACTTACACTCACCAGGCATGCGAACCTCACTTCTCGCAAGATAAAGCAAACCACTCTCCTATGCTGACAAGAAAGAGTTGAGGTAAATATTTAAGATAATGGCAACCAGGCCATCGTACCCGATGGGACTCCCACACCAAAAGATGTGAGGTCTAGTTGGGACTTCCTACTGGAGAGATCCCCTGATGTTGGCAAGTCTAGCATCGTCAACATTTTGGCACTAGAACGAGGGCTAGATGACAAGCTGAGCCCATATATCAGGGTTGAATCTCTTACCCAATGAATAATACACAATTGATGCTCCTAGGGTGTTTCTCTCATTTCTCTCTTAATCAGTTATCAATCCCCGATGAGATTCTTGATCATGTGCCCTTGCTAAAGTTTGGTGGTGAGGAAAGAATGTCTGTAACGAAGCACATTTATGATTTTCTTCATTTCTATGAATCTCATGAAATCGATAATGATGAGGTAGTTTGCATACTCTTCTTCCTCACCCTTGAAGTTCATGCTAATTGGTGGCGTCATACTGTGCCACCTACTTCTGTCCATTCCCTTTTCACTTTCCTCAAGGAGCTCCATCCAGCCTTCGATGAGTGTGACCACCAAGATGTCTATGAAAGAATATCTCATTTAAGAATGAATCCTGGCGAATTAGTTGAGCACTTTGCTACCTGCTTCCTTCACCTATGTCATGAAATTCCTCGGCAGTTTGTGGACCTTGACTTCATGAGCTAAGAGCTAAAACACTTGGTTCATATCTCCCGAAACATTGAACTTCCTGATTTCCTTTCTTCCTCAACTCTTGCAGATCATGAGACACCTCATGCCTCGAAGAGGGTGGCCCCTCACAGCAACCACAAAACTAAGAGATATGTGCAGTGTGTCCCCCCTCACAGTAGTTGAAAAGCTAATAAATTTGCGCAGCATGTTCCCAATCCATCTGATCAGTTGTCTCCCGCCCCAATGGAGGAAATTCCAGAATGGTTAGGAAATCCTATCGTGAAAACTCATCCCTCCATTCTGCAAGAAGAAATCACCATTCCTAACCCAATTGTTGAGTCTAATCGACATCTCTACCATCCTCCATTAGCTACAAGCCATGACTCCTTGCACCATGACTCGCTTGAGCGATCTACTTCACAAGCTAGCTGCATGCAATCTCTTGATTCTCGAGATGTTGGCTTAAGTTGTAGTCATGTGCAAGGTAGTCTCATCATACAAGCGAAGGAGAAAGACAACAAAGATACAATCTATTCCTCTCAAAACATTGAGCTTCCATTCTTGATCGATCCTCGATCCGCAAATCTTTGTGAAACATCAAGCACAATCAATTCTTTCGATCAACCTCTAGTCTTAGGATGTCATCACTCCCATGCTTTTGTATGTTGTGATGAATGCCCAAGCACATCATATGATCTATTTTCATCTTGTGTACACTCTAACTCAGATCTGCAATGCGCACCTATCAAAGTAGACATCCATATCGAAGCTTCCTCAGCACCTCACTTTCCTGTGTGTCCTATCATTCACAGTGCATAAACATGCGTCGGAGACACTCCGCATTCTCTTGCTTCTTCATCTTTTGAGTTATCTCCCTGATCGACACAAGGAAATGAGGTTTTCCATGATGAAAATAGTCTCAACACACAGGACTCTTCCCACTCGTCATCATCTAGTGTGTTGCATGAAGACAACCCCTCAAGTCAGCTTGCTAAATTTTTTGATGGAACCTGTGATAGAGACGGCTGCCATCCTAAGATAAGTTTTGAAATTAGTAACAATAGCCATCCTCAAGCCATGCATGATCTGGTTCACATCCCAAAATGCAATTTTTCAATTCTAGAAAGTTCTGAGACATGCCATGGAGTCAAGGCACTTCAACAACTATTTGATGGTTATGTCACGACCCCGCGACTCTGGTAAGCCCGTCAAACCAAATCAGATCTTGTTTCTCATGCACAACTCATCTATCTATATGGTTACACTCGACATGGATCTCCATGTACAAAATATTTACTATTTGGGGTATGATATTTCAAAATTTCATATTTTCGCTAATGATCGAATCCATGAGTCTATTACAACATGTCCATCTTCATGCACCTATCTTACATCAAATTTAGGTTGGGAGTGTCCATCCCTCATCCAATCATGGGACAATGAAGTTGATCATATCAAAGACTATCTCTATCTAGAATCACACTTATCAGATTTTCTCGCTCGTAATCAGCTCCTTGGTCTTTTTACAAATTTTACATGTCAAATCTGCCCACTTATCACACTAACAATCTCTTGTGTGATGATGAGCACACAACCTATCATGCAAATCAAGTTACTTTCATTTCACCACACCCCAACCAGTTTCACACATTCACATTGCTGGCATCCTTTCTACATTTCTGTGGTGACCATGATGCCTACGCACTTTTTCACCAATTGCAGGAGGGTGTTCTATCATGCTTAGCACACAACAAACTTGGTTCCCTCATTTAGAGTGTTTGCATTATTGTTCAAAAGGTTTCTTTGTTCATGCCAAACTGGGAATCTGACATCTCGACTGACTAGTTTGATTTCTCTTCTATCTTGGATGGCTATCATGCAATTTATCATTTTCCCAACGATACATCCAATGATAGTTGCTTCGTGCAATATGATCTTCACCATGTAACATCTTTCTTCTTAGAATTTTGTCTAGCAAGTGAGCCACTTCGGCCTGCACTGATGGCTATGGAAGCCCCTCACTGTCTTGACATGACTGATGAGAATGACCAAATCTATCTACCTGTATTAGATTCCCTTCATGATCCCCTCTCTTGAATCAGGAATTCATCTTCTCAAATATCACAAATATTTCAAAATATCCATCAAAAATTTTATGATCCAATCGCTGAATGGTTGGAACAATCTTACTTGGCAAGTTGTGTTGTAGGTAACAAGCTTCAGTCCTTCCTCACACTTGTTGAGAAACTTCGTGCAAAACAACACACACTCACAAGAGGCCTCCGAGGTTTGTTGAAAAATGGTATTCATAGAAGAGGTAAGCATGTGTGTTGGGTGGTTGTGACACATTCTTCCGCCCAGAGGCGAGACCTTCTCTCTCGTGTGCAAGTTTTCCAAGTTTTTTCATTTTCTGTTGCACACTATTTTTTATCTGTTTTAATAGCTTGTATCTTTGTGACTGCAGGTCAGGTACGCCTATAGTGGTTTCATTGAAAATTTCATTTCATGTAACTGTAACCATTTAACATAGGAGTAGGAGTAGTGTTTTCTTTTTCGCTTGTCTTTGCTTTCTGGTTTGCATGTTTTCTTGCTTGCTGACATGGTTGCTTTGCTTGCTTGCTGTTGTTTTCACTTTGTTTGCTTTGCTTACTATTTTTATTTTCATTTGTTTGGTTTGCTTAGTACCTTACTATTTTTGTTTCCATAAATAATCACTACCAACTACTACGTTCTAGCTTTTGAATAGAGTGTGTGGCTGAAATTTGAAGAGACTTGTGACATTGGAGTACTTGGCTAGTCTTGTGTCTGTCTTCTCTCTGCTTAGTTGTAACCTTCGACTGATGAAGTCTTGACAAAAAATACGAACCATCTACAAGGGAAGTTTTGGTCCAACCATGAACCTATGTCCACACTAGGAAGCCCCATGCATGTAAACAAGCAAGCCTATGTCAGAGGTCTTACATGCTTCTCTGAAGGAACAACCTCTTCTTCTCTCAATAAGTCGGGGTCCCTCTTCCGTGCAAAAAATAAATAAGTTCCTATGCACAGTCCTCTTGAAAAATACAAAGGTGAAAGAAGAGAAAGGTTTCCTGTGCAGAGAGGTGAAGCATGCAACTCCACCGGGGTACTGACCAAGCTCGCTAGTAGTGGAGAAATGTGTGTGTTCCTACGTGACTCCACTGGGGCACTATACAGGCCTGCTGGTGGCAGAGAAACACTAGAGCTAAAATACCCTTCCCGGATTTGAAACACTATGATCAAGCTAAACTTTTGATTATCTTTAACTGAGTTGGAAAAAGGAAAACCATGCATGTCCATGGGGTAAGTGGGGAATCTGAAGTAACTCGCACAATGATTCAATACTCCCTGAAAAACCAAGGCTTCGTGCTAGCAATGAACCAAAATAGAGAAGTTGGATTTCTACCAGTGTGTCACCAAGTGATGTAGCGGCTACAACCACCCTCCAAAATTTTGGCCTGCACCCAATTTCGGAGCCTCCCTTGAGGGTTTCACCTGATGACTACACACCCTTAGGTTCACTCCATGAGCTCATGTGATTCTTTGCATCTACCTTGCTTGTTCATTTCATCTAAGTTTTTTCATGTTGGTATCTAAGTCATGCTTGCGACCATGCTCTTGTTATGTTGAAAGTCTTTGCTTCCTATGTACTTGTTGTGTTCACTATGAAAGAATCTATTGCACTCACACACAGAGTCACATTCACTATCACACAAGCATTGTCATGATCGATCAATGATCAATAACAAGTGTCGCGCTTGTTGCTTGCACTGTCGGTCAGTCATGTTGAACATGTGTGTCTGGATGGTTTGAGTCGTCTCGTCATCGAGTCATGTGAGTGCGTGTTTGCATGATCACATATGCATCTTTCGCTCACTCTCACAATTAGTCATTTTGCTAAAAGTTCTAATGACCAAACTCCCCTCCAACAACGGTACCATCACCTCACCATCGACTCAATCGACTATAACCCAGAATAGCGCATAAGCACCAAGCAAGTCTTTTCCAGCTGCGCTGCCCACAAGCAATTCAATCAACCTTAATGATGGTCACTAGGATAGTTAGACCCGACAACCACCCCGGGACTCACTCCCCTCAAAAATTGCACAGAGACTGTTGACCTTGCCTACTCTGTTGACTGAGGAAATTGCGCAGACAAGTTGGAGAGACACCCAGTTCCCGTTCCTGTGTCCCTCAGAAAATTGCAGAATTTTCATAGTCAATCCTTTCGAGAGTCGACTAGCTACTCATCCAGAAAATTGTGCATTTTTCATGAGAAGGCCCTCTGCTACTCAACAGTTCACTCAGCTCAGAAATTATGCACAAATGATCAGCAGGCTGACCTCCTAGCATCAATGAAATCTCTCTCACCAGCAACGCCCAACAACAGACTAACAGTTCCCTCCAAGAATTGTGCAGTTTCTACTGCCGAGCTCCAGGCAACTGAATGCTTGCTCCCCTTGGGAATTTCATAGTTTTTACTTCTAGTGACCCATCAACCAAATGCAAGTTCCCTCTGGGAATTGTGCAGTTTTGGCTACTAGGGTCCTGGCCAATTCCTCCAAAAAACTATGCAATTTCTGCCTGCTGATCCTCCATGCAGCTTGGCCTATTCCTCCAGAAAATTGCACAAATTTTGCTGGCAAGCCATGCTTCCCACTTGTTTCGGAAAATGCACAGATTCTACTTGCCTCTCCTTCCTACAGCCTGAACTATCCCTCCCAAAATTTGCGCAATTTTTCCTTCCAGTCGAGCCAGACTTCGCAGACAGTCACTGTCGACTTGGATTTCCCATCTTCATCACATAGTGACTCTTGCACAATTTCGATCAGCAGTGCCCAGAGCCATCATCTTGCCTCGCAACCTTGCTGCCTCTCCCTGACACCTATATCTGAAATGATCATGTGTCATGATAGACTAGGAGGTTTTCAAATTTGATGTCATCTTATCATGAGTGACTACATGTACAAGTACACTAACAAACATGTTGTGACGACGAATGGGATGAACGAAGGGAGCACATGCAAAAGGACAGGTTCACCAATAGGTGAATGAACGATGCATGTGAAGAAATGTGCTCTGAATAGATGATCATGGAAATATGTGTTCATGGATGGACGAACGAGAAAACATGCAAGATGTGCTCAAGGTTGGACGAACGGATGAACATGCACCTTTCATAAGTAGATGAACCTGTCAAGCCTTCCAAAATAGAAGCAAGGATAAATGTGCCAAAGTAACATCAAGTGAACCATTCAGCATCAAATACTTCACGCACCTTGCCATGCAAAGGTGAAGCAGTGACACACCATGAAGACATCCATCACCCAACAAAACTATAACTCGACATGCACTCCAACAACAACATGAATGTACCAGCACTGTCATTTCAAGTCATTTCATGAGTCATGTCGCCCACCTATCTACTATGGGCCATGTTTTCAAATGATGTAATGTAATGTGGAAGTCCAAGAGACCCACTTGTTTTACAAAGAGTCATGTAACGTCGAAAAGTCATGGAAGTCAAACAGTCATGAGGGTAGTCGAACAACCACAAGGGTTAGTTTCTCCCTTGGCTATAAATACCTGCTCATTTGTACATGAAAAGGACTTTTCACCTCAGCTCCTCCCACATAGCCAAGAAAGTCTGTTATCTTTTCTTTGAGGAGTAAGCAGAGGCTCCAATTCCCCTCACACAAGGTTAGTGATGTATGATGTAACGATGTGTCTTGGAAATTTTGCTTAATCCAGAAGCCTGCTAATAGGCCAACACGTTTTCACACATGTATTGTATCTATTGTAAGACTAATATTTAACACTTGTAATTCATGTTGCTTGAACCCGTGTTTAACACTTGAACTAATTCACTTGTTGTAATACCTGTTGTATATGCTGTTAACATTATCTCTCCCATGTAGACTACTCTCTCGAACATCAGACAAAACTTTCACATGAAACTTGCTATAACAATCGTTGTACTTGCGGGGACTAATCCGTTGTGTTATACGTGTTATCTTCCCTTGTGTGTTGTGACTATTGCATCTGTGTGGATTGTTCCACCGAAAGTTGGGCATGTTTGGTTGTGTTGTGTGTTCTTAGTAGAGTTGGGACTTATCCCAACTAACTTGGGACTCACTCCCACCCTCTCCCTCTATGGTGAAAGAACCATTGACACAAGTGGCACTTATACTCACCACGCACGTGAACCTCACCTCTTGCAAGACAAATTAGACTACTCTCCTGTGCTGACAAGCAAGAGTTGAGGTAAATCTTTAAGATAATGGCAACCGGGCCATTGTACCGGATGGGACTCCCACACCAAATGGTGTGAAGTCTATTTGGTACTTCATACCGGGGAGATCCCCTGATGTTGGCAGGTCCAGCACCATCAATCAACAAGTCTACACATTTTGAGGAGCGGAGTGTGCAAGTCGTTAGGAGTCAAAGGGGCTTTAGGAAGGTGAAAGCCCCTTAGTTTGTTAGGAGTTAAGTTGTTTTTTGACCCACCCATGGTTCGCTGACCATGGTATTGTAATAGAGAATGATATAAACAGGAGTCATAAATAGTCATGAGATATCCAAAGTCAATCTATGAGTGAATGATCTAAGTAAGAGAAATTTGTTTTTTTGTACTTAGATGAAGGGGAAGGATCTTGTAGCTATTTGCAGGGAGACCTTGGTAAGTCTGCAACTTAGTGCACGGGCCCCTACAGCTATGAGCGCAGGTTTGGAAGAGTCTGTAATTGAAGACCTAAGCATAATAAAGGTTGTTTTGGGGCATTATCTATGTATATGTGTGTTATTATTTACTTATGAATTTACAATGTACTTTCTCTCTTTACTGCAATTTATCATGAAAATTACTTATTAGATGCATTAAAGGAGTTGATCTATTTTTGTACATGTTTTTATGAATGTTTAGAACATTCAACGAAGAGTTTGAAACTATTATCTGTGAGTTACTGTAAATTCTGGATTTTAAGGGTTAGGGTCTACGAACGTCAAAATAAAGCCCTAAGAGTAACATAGACACATCACATAGTCCTTTTGATGCAGAAACCTAGTTCTAGCATCACCCAATACTTCCTTGGGTGAGACTACAGCCTGCGCTACACGGGTTGTTTCCGAAAGGGCCAGTAACGTAGGGTTTTTTTGGTTAGCACAACTAACTCCGAACTTGGGTCCAAGTCCCCTTAAGCCAACAAATGGTTCCGTTGTCAGGACCAGGATCTATCTAAGGAATATGTGATATGGCATAAGTGGATATTGATGAAGAAAGGGATCTAAAAGTGGATAGATCAGAAGCTACACAAGTTTGTAGCCGAGGAAAAAAGGAATTCGCACCTCTCGAAGGAAGAGTGGTTGAATAGATACATGTATACAAAAGAACAAAAAAATTTCTTCTGCTTTTTTCTGTCCAAGTTATACAAATGGTTTGCTAAATTAGCAAATGGTCAAGGTACGTGGACATTGGATAACCCTATTGTGTGGACTCCAGAGTTAGTGAGATGACTAGAAGGTCCAAAAAACAAGATCGCGAGGGCTGTCAATTATTGGATCAATAAAATCTTGGGTGGATTCATTACTAAGTTTGAGATTGACACATCTATTAGTTATAGTGAAGTTGAACATTGGTTTTTTTGAAGGACCAAGAGGTAGGTATCTGAAGTCCCTGAAAACTTGGATTAAAATGCTATTGTGTGAGAAACAGGTTATTCCATTGAATTGATGTTTAGGCGAGACTACGGGAAATAGAGAAGTGGAAAGCCATTTAGAAGTGACCTAGATTCAGGTGCTAAGTATAGTCCTTTGTTGGGAGCACATGATAGTGATGAAGAGATTAGTAGTCTAAAGACACCTCAAAGTGTGTTGCGAATGATAAATCAGGGTATTGTAGGAATACCACGTCCATCCACTCCACCTCCCACCTATGTTATTCAGTATGGCGAACATGATGAAGATGCCCATATTAAAGGGTCAAGGGACAGAAGAGCCTGAACAATTCTGGCTCGTAGCATATGCTATGTGGAATTCACAACAGATAATCAATGATGACTTGAAGAAAGTGCAGTTTGTCACAAAATTGTAGGACAGAGTGCTAAGCTGGTATATTAAGTATGGTACGGCTCATCCAGCTGCGATGTTAAAAGATATGAAAGATTCCTTGAATAATGAATTCAAGAAGCTTAAGTCTCAAGCTTAGTCTGTAACTGAGGTGAAAGAAATCAAGCAGCAGGTAAATGAGTCTGCATGGGATTTTGATGAAAGGTAGAAATGTCTACTAGAGCAAGCTAATCTACATATCATGAATGAATAGTACAAGGATTGGTATATTTCTTCATTTCTACCTCACTTGAGATTACCTTTGTCGCAACAGAAGATTGGAACACAGGCTGAGGCCCTAGAGATTGCTATGAAGTTGGAGGCCTCACCTATTCAAGATACGAATCTGGGAGTGCAATAGATTCAATCATAGTTGGCTAGCCTACATATGGAATTACAGAGTCTCAAAAAGGGAAAATAAGTCCAGAGTGAGACCCGCGTGGAAGTATGGTGTTTAAAATGTAAAGGTCATGGTCATGACAAGGATCATTTCCTGGTGTATTAGAATTATCTAGTTGGGGGAGGTCTTGTCCCCCTGAATCCAGAAAGTACTGTTGGGATGAGCACTGGTGTAGTGCCATGGTGCACTATCTGTCAAATCACAGGAAAACACACAACATAAAACTATCATTTGCTGCAAAAGTTTGTGCAGACTCGCCAAAAACCGTTTTGCAATTTTTGTAAATTTGTAGGTCATGACGAGCAAAATTACCAAAGTTATGAATTAATGATGGACATAACACCAGCATATAGAATACAAATAGGGGAAAATCCTCAATGGGATCAAGGCACAACATTAGCGCATAGAGGATTTGAGGGATGAGGAAGAGGACGAGGGGGAGGAGCTAGAAGAGGTTGCGGCCAAATCATTTGTTACAATTATGGAGAACCAATCCACTTTGAATGGGATTGTCAAAATCCAATGCACCCCTCGTGTCAGTACCACCGACAGTTTGATCATGTCATAGAAGATTGTCCCATGCTCATCACAAAAATGCAAGAAAAAAAGACCTATACCTAGCAGCCTACTCAAAACATCTATATGATGAGATGAGAAATCCACGAAGATGGACGGAGTGTCAGTATTGTTACATGAAGCAGAATAGTTATTGGAGAGGATAAAGGGAAACAAGCAGAGGAAAATGTATGGGTATGCAAGGCTACTGACAAGGAGGATGGATTTGATTTGAATAAAGTGAAGAGAACTTTTATTTAGGCGAAGAGGAGCTTTGCAAATGTAGGAGCTTCTACATCAAGGGTTCAAGGTACACGAGTGGAGAAGCCCTAAGAAGTTAGTATTGCGCAAAAAAAAAAAAAAAATCCTTCATTGTTGACATCTTTCTTACAGACCTGCATGAAGCTCTTGAGGGACCAAAAAGCAGTAGAGGAGTTGCAAGATCTGATAGATAACTGCACTAGAAAGGGTAAGCCACCGCCTGAACAGTGTGTAAGACACAAACTAGAAAAGGGTAAAAAAATGACTGTTCGTGAGATGAGATTGATTGCACAGATTGGAGAATTTGAAATGGAACAGGTGATCCTTGATTTTAGATCTAATGCCAATGTTTTTCCAAGACAATCCTAGGAAAGAATGGGAAACCCAACACTACAGTGGTCCTCGATCTAGCTTCAAATGGAAAATAAACAAAAGATTATCCATATGGGGCACCTACATGGAGTCATTGTGGATATTGAAGGGGCACGTGCCATAGTTGATTTTGAAGTAGTTGAAATAGTGGATGAAAGTAATCCATACCCGCCGCTACTTGGAATTTATTTGGTATTTAATATCAACGCGGTCATCAACCTAAAGAAGCACAGTATAAATTTTGAAAAGAAGGAATTGAGGGTTGTTGTTCCATTGGATACGGCTGAGGGTGTGCAATAGACTAAACTAGTCCAAGATTATTATGAGGAAGATGATATCGAGAAAATCTATAAGCTTACTGCACAGGATGAGGATTGGATCAACCCTACGGTGGATGGGCGCATTACTTGGGAGAAGGAAGGCTCATGCAATTCAGATTCAGATGAGGAGCTTGAGCACTGGCAAAATATACTAGATGAGGTATCGATGCTGTGATGCAACAGGCTCATTAAGTCACTCCAATGTATATCCACTAAGGTACGTAAATTAGCATATTATGGTGGTGTTGGGAACAGGATCTCCCAAGGAGAGTTTTGGGGCTAAAAGCCTATGTTTTGGGTCGAATTTTGTAATAAAGTTGTAAAGTCTCCACATTTTGTGGTTGCGGAGCGTGAAGGTGTCATGAGTCATAAAGGGTGTCTACCGTTATTTTGTAAAGTAGTGTCGGCTGTAAAGATCTACCCATGGTTCGCGGACCATGGGATTGTATAAAAAGAGCTAAGTAAGTAAGCTCTAAGTAGGGGGAAAAGAATCATAAGTTGTAGTAGAAGTCTTGAGCGACAAGGAGAGAAGTCTAAATTTTAGGTCTTAGCATAGGTAGAGGCTCTGCAGGTGAGTGCACAGAGGCCTAGGGTAGAAGTCCATAGCTAAGTGTGTGGACCCCTTCAGTTGTGTGCACAGGGCAGATAAAGTCTGTAATCATCTAAAGATATCAATAAAGAGAAGCATTCTGCAGATTCTATGTCTTTGTTTCCTATTAATGCATCTTGTCATATTGTGTATGAATTTCATTTATAATGCTTATGTGATGCGTGAATGTATGTAATTAAGTTGGATAATTAAACTCAAATAAGGATATCTATTTATGCGGTGCTAATTGTGATTGTTTAATAAGATAAGTACGATACTTAAGCTAGTTTGAGAATCTGCACGATACGCTGCCCTAGTAGCGTGAAAGTACCTTAACCGCAAGTTAGGGCTACACGAAGGTTAATCATACCCCTTCAGGGAGGTGTTAGAGTCAGTCTGGTCATCCCTCCGTCAGAGATCAAAACTCTTTTTGCATTTCATTTTTAGGTGTCTCGCTCATTTCACTCAGTTGCATTCCACTAGGAGCATGCCATAAATCTGTCGGAAGGGCTTTTGTCATTCATCCCCCTCATGCTTTGCACTGCTGGCTTAGGTCTGTTCATCAAAATCAAGCATTCATGTCCTTTCAACAGCAAGAGTTATTTTCAGTCACTAGGTCTAGGGTTTCACAAAATGTGTCTTCACAATGTCCAATAAAGCCAGCAGGCCTGAGGGAGGTTCTTAATAAGTTTTTATTTCAAAGATTTTTATCGTCATACGGATGGATTATGACTTTTCTTCAAAACTCTGTTTTGAAGACAAGTCGACATTTCGTTTTTTGTAATAATTTTCCAAAATTTTCAGTTCTTGAAATCTTCAGGCGCAGCCCTGGTCTCCTTTGCCAAATTCCATGTCAGCTATTCCTGCAAAAAATTGCCAATAATTTCATCATTTCAACCAAAAAATCAAGGAGGAAACAAAAAGACAGAGTTGTATTAATTGTGAAAAAGTGCCAATTTCAAAACATTACAAAAATGGGTTTTGAAGAACCAAAAATCAAATCAATGTCTTTATAAAGGTTTTTCCATGAATATCAATGTCATTCTGCATGCCAAGGTCAAAGAGAAGCATTTCAAAGTGAATTGGGTGAGCAAGTGCATGTTTTGGGGTGAAATTGCTTGCAACTAGCTGGCGCGACGCACTGGGAGAAATTGCCCAATGTTATTCTGAACGGGCGCAGCGCACTGGGAGAAATTGCCCAGTGTTATTCTGAATGGGCACAGCACACTGGGTTCTTGGTGCGGCACATACAATCCACAGCCCGAATTTGCTTGAAATTTCTCCAAGTTGCTCATTCCTTGCATGGATATGCCAGGTAGAGCCTTCTTCTTGATGTTGCATCAAATTTTGTGATAAGTGATGGTGGTTTATTGGTGATAACGATTGAAACAAAAATCCAAACCCTACATCTAAAGTGCCTTCAAAGGAAGATTGCTGTGGGTTCTTAAATCTTTGATTTGTCACCAAGGACTCTCCTCCTTCCCCATTTCTCCCTTGTTTCATCATTTCCTACCCCCCCCCCCCCCCACTAAGCTCATCAATCCTACATTTTCTTTCCTACATTCAAATCCCAAAACCCCAAAACCCTAGCCCTCCTAACCCTATGCATAAAACCCCTCAACAGAAACTTAACAGTGTCTATCATTTTGCTCTTATTAAGATTTTGGTGGTTCATCAGCTTGGAGTACAGGGCATCACTTGGGATGATTTCATCTCTCGTGACTTCTTCAAAGCTTCACGGGGATTATCAGAGGTTAAGCATGAAGGTGGACCTTCTCATCAGTATGAGCGCCCTGAGACTGCTAGTGTGCCGGTATTCATCACATAACAGAGAGGCACCAGACATTTGTTTGCAGCGGCAAAGCGAGTGTTATCTCCACCCGGGGTGGAAGGGACCTCGCTTCCTCCATCAGCATCACAGGTACAGGACAAATGCAAGAGGCCAATGCAGGATGAGGGGCCTCTAGGTGAGCCTTCAAGTGAAAGAGAGTCGGACTTCATTCTCATTCATGATGATGATATAAATACGGGCCCACAAAGTGCCAAGCTTAGGGAGATTATCCAGGAGCAGCAAAAAGAGATCCAAGCCTTATCCCTTGACTTGGAGAGAGCTAAGTGGACCATGAAGTACTTGGAGCAAGGAAAAAATAGCTTGAGGATCAACAAGTAATCATGGAGCTACAAAACATTCGCGAGAATCGCCAGGCTGCACAAAGGAGAAGAATTGAGCTCACGTAATTGGAGCAAGAGATTAATGAGGATCAGGAGGCCAATCTCGAGAGAGTTAACATGCACTTAGAGAGGCTATTGGACAAGGCTGACAAAGACCATGCATTTCTAAGACACATGGCTTTCCACTACATGGCACGAAACAAGGTCTGCAAGGCCCGAATCAGGAATTTAAAGGCAAAATTGAGGAAGGCAATAAAGAAGCAAAAGAGGCAAAGGGAGCTCGATCATCTTCAGATATTTGCCAAAGCCTCTTTAGCCTAGCATAACACTTAATGAAGAAGCTCTAGCCCAAATTTCAAGAAATTTGGGGCATTTTTGGTATTTTTGCAAATTTTTGTACAAAAAACAGGGTTTTTCTCCCTGTGCGCCACGCCACGTGGCACGTGCTTATGATAGGAGGCTCCAAATGCAAAAAAAATTATATTTTTGGATTTTTCATGAAAAATCATGACTTCTGGTGCATGGCCAAGAAGTTTAGGCAAGTTTTGAGTCCTCAGGAGGTCAAAAACACCCTAAAAATGACCTCTCTGCCCCTATTTTGACACACAGAAAGCAATCTTGGGAGATTGAAGTTTTGGAGGGCCAAATGGGCACCAAAATCAGAAATTCTACTTCAGTTGGAAAGTAGACAGGCAGGGCTTTCCAGCAAGCACACTTGGGATCAATTTTGACTTAAGGAAGTGCCTCAAACTGAGTCTCAAAGTGGCGCAATGCACAGAGAAATTGGTGCGACGCACAGAGGATTTTTGCCCAATTTTTCACCTTCCAGCTCAGAAATTCGGCCAGTTTGACTAGTTTTGCTTTGTGATGTAATTTTTGATCTATCTTGATGTAATTGGATGAACATGATGTAATTTTGGCACTTATTTACTTGTTCTAGAGGATTCATTCACCAAAAAGTGAAAATTTAATGAATGAATTAGTTTCCTACCTTATAGAGGCAAGTTGTTTTGATTGCCTAGATTTTAGTGCTTTGTTTAGAATTGGTTGAAACAGCTCCTAGAATGATGATCTGGACCCCTGGAGGCAAGGGAATGGGTTGGGCTAGTCTATATCATGTAATTTCTAAGTCATTTTCAGGTTTGGACACTTGGGATTGCTTTGGCATATCATTGTACATTCTATCTCTGCATTTTTCGCTAAGGAAAGACCAGGGTTTTGCAGCACTGTTTGGGATCCATGTGGCTTTATGTTTTGATGGTGTGCTTCTCTGAGTAATTGTAAGTTTCATTAGTGTTATTTGAATCATTTTCCTCTCTTTTCTTCTGAATTTGAACAAATGAGTGATTAAGGTAGAATCCATAACTATTATGCTCTGCCTTTGAATTTGTTTAAATTTCCATGTTTTCATCTATTTAAGGAGAATTATTGAGACTTTCTTGCTCTCCTTAGCTCCTCACCAGTCTGATCTAGCCATCTCACTCACTTTAAAGCATCAAAATGATTTCCTTCCTTGCCCCAATCAGAACTCTGCAGAAACTGTGCCTCATCCCCGAGCCCAATTTGCCTTTCTCTGTTTCCAACACAAAACCCCCAAAAACTCAAAACAAACCCTTGTACTTCATACCAAGCCTAAAATTAGCTTTTATTTCAGTCATCTCAAGCCCCATCGCTTGTCTTTTGCCAAGATCGACCCGGAGAGAGCCCTCTCCTGTCCTCGTAGGGCTAGCTACAAGGCTGAGCATGGTTTGATGTGGACCTAGAACCTTATCTTTTCAGCCTGAGACAAATCTAGGCTCTAACATAGTGGCAACCATACTGGGGAAGAAAATGGTTTGCTTGTTGATGTCATTGGTTTTCTAAGCTACAAATGGAGCCTGAAGTTATGCCAGGTAGCCTTCAAAACGCTTTTGCTTTGCATTAGCACAAGTAGATAAACGCTGCTTCAGTCAATCTCTGGTCTAGCTTGTAATCGTGACACTTGACTTGTAAATCACCCCAGTACATTTGAGAATTCTAAGCTTTTGGATGATAAGTTTAGAATTTGAAAGGCTGAAAAAGTTGTTCATTTCCCTTGGATTTCTTGAAAATAACATGCTGGCTTCAAACAAATATAAAAGAGCTAATCCAGATCCAAATCCTCCCCCTTTCTACGAAAATCCTAATCTGATTTCAAGAATTGTTCGCCAAGAGAGCTCTGTGACCCCTGTGTTTAAATCTCATTCATGTCCTGCAATTTCTAAGTATCTTGAAGAGCTTGATTTTGATGAAAAATTCGAATTGTCATTGTTTGAAACCAAATCCGAAAGTGCTCTTGGTTCTATAGTTCCAAATCCTAACTTTGCTACAGCTCTTGAATTTGAAAGAAATAATAAATCAATTGAGAATTTTATCTTGAAGCACCTCCAAAGTGAAATTCACGCTTCAAATATTGTTGATTTCCTAGAAGTTGCATCTGCATCCCTCAGATCTTCCATAACGGCATTCGCTTCAAAAATCCCTACTGAACCTCCCTTCATTCCCACTCTTCCCCCGCAGCCTAACATTGCTGATCAAAAGTCAGCTGTAAATTCACCTCCATCTACTCCTTCTACATCCAAAATTGCTTCACCTCCTCATACACCTCACACGTCAGCTGCACCCTCTCCCCCAACATCCCCCAGACCAAATCCACCAAGAGCAATGGTTGCTCGGTTTGCACCTCTCGCTCTGCCTCAAGTTTTGGGTGACATGCCCGCAGATTATCAGAGTAAAATTCCTTTGTTTGATGGCACTCCTCAAAGTACCACGGCTCAGCAACATGTGGATAAGATGACGAATTTCTTTGAGCTTCATGAGATTGATGCTGAAAACGTGACCATGAGATTATTCGTGCAGACTTTCGCAGGTGAGGTAAGAAAATGGTTTAGAGATTTGAAAGCTAGAAGTATTCCCACATTAGAAGAGCTTCAAAAATAGTTCTTGGATTGCTAGGAAGTCAAGAAATATCCTCTTCGAATCACTTCTGAATATACCAAAATCAAGTGGAATGCTGGTGAGTCCGTGCAAGACTATTGTACTAGATTTAATGCAGTTTATAATGCAATTCCTGATGACTTAAAGCCAACTAGAAGGTCATCTTTGCTTAAATTCCCGGATGGTTTTGATCTGGACATGGCTTATCAATTAAGGGATAGAGATCCGGCTACCTTAGAAGAAATGCAGAAAATTGCCGTTAGTGTTGAGGCAAATTTTAATGACAAGAGAGCTAGATTGAAAACCAAGAAGAAAGTCTCAATAAAGGAAGAGGCTTCTACCTCAGATCAGGTGCTCCGCAAGGTAGAAAAAATGATTGAAAGGTTGACACTTGATAAGCTTGAAACACAGATCCGGAATCCTAATTTCATGGACAGCAGCAACCTCAATTCAGGATCAAACAGCGTGAGCAGCGAGCACAAGAACCGGCATCACAACAGCAACAAGTAAAGACACCTCTTCAGTAGAATTTTGTTGGTCCCAAATCTGATGATGAAGACCATGTAATAGGGGAAGAAAATCACTTCTTTACTCCTGACGAGATGCCCACTTTTATCACTGAAGATGATGAGTATGCAGAAAGTTCAGCTGTACAACAGGATGCAGATTTTATCTTGGCAAATGACACAGCTCTTGAAGAGGAGTTAGATGAGTATCAAAGAGGGTATATGCATGCCTTTTCCACCCAGCAGCGTCATTATTCATTAAGAAACAGAAATGGCCCCATCAATCCAATCCAGAAGAGAAAGGAAGGTCCAACATCTAAGAATGAGCCACCGGTTGCACCAAATAAAGGCAAAGAAGTTGTTGATCCTATGCCTAACGAATCTCCATCAGCAAATGAACGAGTCAATCAGCCCATTGTATCGAAAAATAAAGCTGAGAAGAAAGAGGTTCCAGCCAAAGAGGTAGAGAAAACTTCCACTTTTAGTTTAGAAAATGAAATTTCTAAATTGAAGGTATCCATTCCCTTGACAAAGCTGATGAAGAACAGCAGTTATAGAGGTCAGGTCACCAAAATTATAAATTTTGATCCAATGTCTGATATGCTGAGTGTGGAAGATGATCAACCTGAACTGATTTTTGTACCAGCATTGAATGGTGAGTCTCCAGACAGTGATGTGCCTCCTTTTTATATTAGTTTGAGAGTGCATGAGTTTGTGTTGCATAATGCTATGTTCGATTCCGGTGCCTCACACAATCTTATGCCAAAGGCTATCATGGAGAAGTTGGGTTTGGACATTACCAGGAAATACCATGATCTCTATTCATTTGATTCCAACAGGGTGAGATGTATTGGGCTTATTAAAGGCTTGGTGGTCAATTTGGATGAAATTCCTGCAAAGAACATTTTGATGGATGTGGTGGTGGCAGATATACCTCCTCGGTTTGGAATGCTTCTTTCCAGATCTTGGGGAGCAAAGATCAAAGGAACTATGCAGCTTGATTTCTCTTATGCGACAATCCCTATGTTTGGCCAGATGAGAAAACTTTATCGGGAGAAGAAAATGAAATACATGATTACCAGCAAGGAGAAACCAATTAATCATCCGATTAATTATGTACATACAGATTTAGAGTCTTTTGTTTTGTATTCAGATATTTTCAATGAGATTGATAGTCAGTTAGTTGCAGCAGATGATATTCCAGAAATAGCAGAGAATTTCATAGAAGTTTTGAAGAAAGAAAGTCAAGAACAGGGCAATATCGTTCAGTGATCAGAAAAGGATAATGGACAGCAAGTAGTAAAATTACAGCAAATAGAATTTCAGCACTTAGAAGAAGAGGAAGATGGCCTGTGGACTATGGATTTTGATGGCGCAGTGGGAAATGATGGTGCTGGAATTGGAATTTGGGTACGCAGTCCTTTTTCTGCTCCAAACAAAGTGCCGAGTAATGTGCGGGTATGTTCTTACAAACTTGCTTTTGATTGCTCAAACAATGAAGCTGAGTATGAGGCTTTGATCGCTGGCCTAAAGATCCTAAGAAAGTTGAATGCTAAGAGGATTGTTGTGTATGGTGACTCCGAATTAGTGATTAAGCAAGTTAAAGGCGAATATCAAGCAAAGCATCCTCGGATGCGGGCATACCGGAATGTTGTTCTAGACATTTTGAAGCTATTTTCAGATTACACTTTGACGTGTGTGCCTCGTATTCAAAATAGTATTGCTGATGCACTTGCTAAAGTAGCAAGTAATTTGAAGATTCCTATGAATTCAAGTAATAAATTTGAAATTAATGTTAAACACCATCCGACTATCCCGGACAATCAGAGATATTGACAAGTTTTCCAAGATGATGAGGAGATTAATGATTTTCTGCAAAACAAAGGTAAGTTCAAAGATACCTCAATTGATGTACAGCATGATGACGGAAAAGATGATGTGCAGATCAAACGAATGGAAGTGTTGCAGCTCAAGGATAATGTGATTCCTAAAGGCTTGATACCTTTAGAAGAACTCTTTGACCATGATGACGTAGCCTGCAAACCAACATTGCAGCCAACAAAGAAGGGTGGCGAAGACGTGAATATTGGAACAGCCAAGCATCCAAAGATGGCAAAGCTGTCCAAAACATTGCCACCGAAGGTAAAAGCCAAATATATCAGTTTGTTGTCATCTTTCGCCGATGTGTTTGCTTGGGACTATTATGATTTGAAAACATATGACACCAATATAATTCAGCACACAATTCCTATTAAGCCTAATCAAAAACCTTTCAGACAGAAGTTAAGAAGGCTTAATCCAAAATTGTTGCCATCAATTGAGAAGGAGATCAATCGGTTGTACAAATCAGGAATCATTGTTCCCATCCATTTTTCTGATTGGATATCTAATTTGGTGCCCGTACGAAAGAAGATAGGTGAGATTCGTTTGTGCATTGATTTTCGAAATCTCAACAAAGTTTCATTGAAGGATAATTATCCACTGCCAAAAATGGATCACATACTTCAGCGAGTAGTTGGAGCATCTCACATGTCACTACTCGATGGTTATTCTGGATATAACCAAATTTTAGTCCATGAAGATGACCGAGACAAAACAGTGTTCACCACTCCGTGGGGGACATTTCATTATGCAAAAATGCCTTTCGGTTTGAAGAACACGGGTGCCACTTTTCAGCGGGCAATGGACTTGGCTTTCGCAAATGAGAAGGATGTCTTCTTGGTTGTGTACCTTGATGATTTGACCGTGTTTTCCAAATCAAATGAAGAACACTTATATCATTTGAAAATTGTCTTTCAAAAGTGCAGAAAATATGGTGTGTCTCTGAATCCTAAGAAGAGCTTGTTTTCCATGGATGAAGGCAAACTACTTGGGCACATTATCTCAAAGGATGGCATCCGTATTGATCCAGCACATGTGGAAGCGATTCAGCAAATTGAACTGCCCCAGAATAAGAAGGAGATTCAATCGTTTAATGGTAAGATGAATTTTATGCGTCGCTTTGTTCCTAATCTTGCTGAACATCTAAGGGAGATTACAAACATGCTTAAGAAGGATAGCCAAGTGACATGGACGGAAGAGGTTGTAAAATCTTTCAATTTAGTAAAATTGGCTCTTTCTTCAGCTCCAGTTCTAATCAACCCGGATTATACTCAGGATTTTATATTGTTTTCATTTGCTTCAGAGCATACTATGGTAGCTGTATTAATGCATAAAAAAGATGAGCATGAAAGACCCATTGCTTTCTTCAGCCGAACTATAAGAGATGCTGCTTTGAAATACAACATTATTGAGAAGCAAGCCCTTGCACTTGTAAAAGCACTGAAAGATTTCCGTGTGTACATTCTGCATTCCCATATTTTAGCTTATGTTCCTAACGCTGCTGTCAAAGATGTTTTGGTCCAGACAGATCCTGAAGGAAGACGTGGTAAGTGGATAGCAGCTTTGCTGGAGTATGATGTGGAGATAAGGCCCACAAAGCTTGTTAAAGGACAGGGATTGGCGAAGTTGATGGCTGAATCAAATATGTACGTCTTAGACATAAATCTGATCACTGCTATGTCCGATGAAAATGAGGAAAGTTTGTCACTTTAGGTATCAAAAATGTTTGTTCTTTCTCCATGGTATTCAGATATCGTATATGTCCTTCAGAATTTGTCCACACCACCTGGTATGGCTAGAAACAAAGCTAGAACTCTTAAGTTAAAGGCTGCTAAGTTTTGTATTTTGAATTCTGCACTTTATTGGAAAGATCCCGGTGGCATTTTGTTAAATTGTTTGGTGGAGGAAGAAGCGAAGCAGGTCATGGAGGATTTCCATAAAGGAGATTGTGGCGATCACCTTTTTTGGAAAACAACGACAAATAAAATTCTAAGGGCTGGATACTATTGGCCGACGTTGTTTGCTAATGTGTTCAAGACCATCAAGAGCTGTCATAACTGCCAGATTTTTGAAGGAAAGCAGAAATTACAGCCTTTGCCGCTTAAGCCCATTGAGGTGAGTGCCCCTTTTCAGCGGTGGGGGTTGGATTTCATTGGTGAAATTCATCCCGCTTCTTTAGGTCAGCATCGATGGATCCTCATGGCAACAGATTATTTCATGAAGTGGATCAAAGCAATTCCCACTAGGCAAGCTACAGATGTGGTAATAATCTCATTCCTTGAGAATAATATTTTGTCTCGTTTTGGTTGCCCGAGTAAGTTAATCATTGATAACGCAGCAGCTTTCAAGTCAAAAAGAATGGTTGAGTTTTGTAGTAAATATCACATTACTTTGGGGCACTCAACCGCCTATCATCCACAAGGCAATGGATTGGCAGAGTCTTCCAACAAATCTTTGGTTAATATCATTAAGAAGATGCTGGAAATCAACAAGAAGAGTTGGCATAAGAAGTTGGTTCAAGCACTTTGGGAAGATCGAGTGAGTCAAAAGAAATCCATTGGTATGTCCCCCTTTGAGTTAGTTTATGGATTTGATATAGTGTTCCCTACCTCTCTTGTAGCTCCGGTAGTCAAACTTCTTCAGGAGGCTGGTAATGAAGATGACCCAATGCAGAGAAGACTAAATCAAATGATCCACTTGCAGCAGACACGGGAAGATGTTTTTTAGAACACATTCAAGTTGCAGGAGAGAATTAAAAAGATTTATGACAGAAAAGAAAAGGCGGACACATTTCAGTTGGATGATGTGGTGTTAAAGTGGGATGCAAGGAATGAGGAAAAGGGCAAGCACGGTAAGTTTGAAAATCTCTAGAAAGGTCCTTTTAAGATTGCAGCATATCGGGGTCAGAATGCCTTTCTTTTAAAGGAGATGAACGGGGAAGATTGTCCAGGAGGGTTGGTCAATGGTCGGCTGCTCAAACGGTACCATTTCTAAGTTATTTCTGTTGTTTTCATTGTCATTGTAAATACCATTTTATTTCAGTTTCACTGTAAGTGTGTGCTGTGATCTTTTCTTCAGTCTAGGGCCCGAAGTGAAGGCTATAATTCTAAAGAAAGATTTCAGTTTTGAGTTCAGTTGGTCACGTCAGTTTTTTAGTCATTACAGTTTCATCATCGATTCGTTTTGAGTCAAGTTTCAGTCAAATAAATTGAGTTAGAGTCGTGTGTTGTTTGTCAAAATAATGATTCCATAGCCCAATGGACGAAGGCACTGTCTAGCTCTTCCAAATATCTACCATTCTTGGCACCTCCAAGGAGCTACCATCCCCATTGGAGCCAATGTTAGAGTCGGTCTGGTCATCCCTCCGTCAGAGATCAAAACTCTTTTTGCATTTCATTTTTAGGTGTCTCGCTCGTTTCACTCAGTTGCATTCCGCTAGGGGCATGCCATAAACTCTGTCGGAAGGGCTTTTGTCATTCATCCCCCTCATGCTTTGCACTGCTGGCTTAGGTCTGTTCATCAAAATCAAGTTTTCATGTCTTTTGAACAACAAGAGTTATTTTCAGTCACTAGGTCTAGGGTTTCACAAAATGTGTCTTCATAATGTCCAATAAAGCTAGCAGGCCTGACGGAGGTTCTTAATAAGTTGTTATTTCAAATATTTTTATCGTCATATGGATGGATTATGACTTTTCTTCAAAACTCTGTTTTGAAGACAAGTTGACATTTTTTTTTGTAATAATTTTCCAAAATTTTCAGTTCTTGAAATCTTCAAGCGCAACCCTGGTCTCGTTTGCCAAATTCCATGTCAGCTATTCCTGCAAAAAATTGCCAAGAATTTCATCATTTCAACCAAAAAATCAAGGAGGAAACAAAAAGACAGAGTTGTATTAATTGTGGAAAAGTGTCAATTTCAAAACATTACAAAAATGGGTTTCGAAGAACCAAAAATCAAATCAATGTCTTTATAAAGGTTTGTCCATGAATATCAATGTCATTATGTATGCCAAGGTCAAAGAGAAGCATTTCAAAGTAAATTGGGTGAGCAAGTGTGTGTTTTTGGGTGAAATTGCTTGCAACTAGCCAGCGCGGCACACTAGAAGCACGCAACGCACTGGGAGAAATTGCCCAGTGTTATTCTGAACGGGTGTGGCGCACTGGGTTCTTGGCGCGGCGCATACAGTCCACAGCCCGAATTTGCTTGAAATTTCTCCAAGTTGCTCATTCCTTGCGTGGATTTGCCAGGTAGAGCCTTCTTCTTGATGTTGCATCAAATTTTGTGATAAGTGATGGTGGTTTATGGGTGATAATGGTTGAAACAAAAATCCAAACCCTACATCTAAAGTGCCTTCAAAGGAAGATTGCTGTGGGTTCTTAAATCTTCGATTTGTCACCAAGGACTCTCCTCCCTCCCCATTTCTCCCTTGTTTCATCATTTCCTACCCCCCCACCCCCACTAAGCTCATCAATCCTACATTTTCTTTCCTACATTCAAATCCCAAAACCCTAGCCCTCCTAACCCTATGCATAAAACCCGTCAGTAGGAACTTAACAATGTCTATCATTTTGCTCTTATTAAGATTTTGGTGGTTCATCAGCTTGGAGTACAGGGCATCACTTGGGATGATTTCATCTCTCGTGACTTCTTCAAAGCTTCACAGGGATTATCAGAGGTTAAGCATGAAGGTGGACCTTCTCATCAGTATGAGCACCATGAGACCGCTAGTGTGCCGGTATTCATCACATATCAGAGAGGCACCAGACATTTGTTTACAGCGGAAAAGCGAGTGTTATCTCCACCGAGGGTGGAATGGGCCTCGCTTCCTCCATCAGCATCACAGGTACAGGACAAAGACAAGACGTCAATGCAGGATGAGGGGCCTCCAGGTGAGCCTTCAGGTGAAAGAGAGTCGGATTTCATTCTCATTCATGATGATGATACAGATATGGGCCCACAAAGTGCCAAGCTTAGGGAGATTATCTAGGAGCAGCAAACAGAGATCCAAGCCTTATCCCTTGACTTGGAGAGAGCTAAGTGGACCATGAAGTACTTGGAGCAGAGGAACAAACAGCTTGAGGATCAACAAGCAATCATGGAGCTACAAAACATTCGCGAGAATCGCCAGGCTGCACAAAGGAGAAGAATTGAGCTCACGTCATTGGAGCAAGAGATTAATGAGGATCGGGAGGCCAATCTCGAGAGAGTTAACATGCACTTAGAGAGGCTGTTGGACAAGGTCGACAAATACCATGCATTTCTGAGACACATGGCTTTCCACTACATGGCACGAAACAAGGTCTGCAAGGCCCGAATCAGGAATTTAAAGGCAAAATTGAGGAAGGCAATAAAGAAGCAAAAGAGGCAAAGGGAGCTCGATCATCTTCAGATATTGGCCAAAGCCTCTTTAGCCCAGAATAACACTTAATGAAGAAGCTCCAGCCCAAATTTCAAGAAATTTAGGGCATTTTTGGTATTTTTGCAAACTTTTGTACAAAAAACAGGGTTTTTCTCCCTATGCGCCGTGCCACGTGGCGCGCGCTTATGATAGGAGGCTCCAAATGAAAAAAAGTTTATATTTTTGGATTTTTCATGAAAAATCATGACTTCTGGTGCATGGCCAAGAAGTTTGGGCAAGTTTTGAGTCCTCAGGAGGTCAAAAACACCCTAAAAATGACCTCTCTGCCCCTATTTTGACACACAGAAAGCAATCTTGGGAGATTGAAGTTTTGGAGGGCCAAATGGGCACCAAATTCAGAAATTTCACTTGGGTTGGAAAGTAGATAGGTAGGGCTTTCCAACAAGAAAACTTGGGCTCAATTTTGACTTCAGGAAGTGCCTCAAACTCAGTCTCAAAGTGGCACGACGCACAGAGAAATTGGCGCGGCGCACAGAGGATTTTTGCTCAATTTTTCACCTCCTAGCTCAAAAATTCGGCCAGTTTGACTAGTTTTGCTTTGGGATGTAATTTTTGATTTATATTGATGTAATTGGATGAACATGATGTAATTTTGGCACTTATTTACTTGTTCTAGAGGATTCATTCACCAAAAAGTGAAAATTTAATGAATGAATTAGTTTCCTACCTTATAGAGCCAAGTTGTTTTGATTGCCTAGATTTTAGTGCTTTGTTTATAATTGGTTGAAACAGCTCCTAGAATGATGAGCTCGACCCCTGGAGGCAAGGGAATGGGTTGGACTAGTCTATATCATGTAATTTCTAAGTCATTTTCAGGGTTGGACACTTGGGATTGCTTTGGCATATCATTGTACATTCTATCTCTGCATTTTTCGCTAAGGAAAGACCAGGGTTTTGCAGCACTGTTTGGGATCCATGTGGCTTTATGTTTTGATGGTGTGCTTCTCTGAGTAATTGTAAGTTTCATTAGTGTTATGTGAATCATTTTCCTCTCTTTTCTTCTGAATTTGAACAAATGAGTGATTAAGATAGAATCCATAACTATTATGCTCTACCTTTGAATTTGTTTACATTTCCATGTTTTCATCTGTTTAAGGAGAATTCTTGAGACTTTTTTTCTCTCCTTAGCTCCTCACTAGTCTGATCTAGCCATCTCACTCACTTTAAAGCATCAAAACGATTTACTTCCTTGCCCCAATCAGAACTCTGCAGAAACTGTGCCTCATCCCCGAGCCCAATTTGCCTTTCCCTGTTTCCAACACAAAACCCATAAAAACTCAAAACAAACCCTTGTACTTTATACCTAGCCTAAAATTAGCTTTTATTTCAGTCATCTCGAACCCCATCGCTTGTCTTTTGCCGAGATTGACCCAGAGAGAGCCCTCTCCTGTCCTCGTAGGGCTAGCTACGAGGCTGAGCGTGGTTTGATGTGGACCTAGAACCTTGTCTTTTCAGCCTGAGATAAATCTAGGCTCTAACATAGTGGCAACCATACTAGGGAAGAAAATGGTTTGCTTGTTGACGTCATTGGTTTTCTAAGCTACAGATGGAGCCTAAAGTTATGCCAGGTAGCCTTCAAAACGCTTTTGCTTTTCATTAGCACAAGTAGATAAATGTTGCTTCAGTCAATCTCTGATCTAGCTTGTAATCGTGACACTTGACTTGTAAATCGCCCCAGTACATTTGAGAATTCTAAGCTTTTGGATGATAAGTTTAGAATTTGAAAGGCTGAAAAAGTTGTTTATGTCCCTTTGATTTCTTGAAAATAACACGCTGGCTTCAAAGAGATATACAAGAGCTAATCCAGATCCAAATCCTCCCCCTTTCTACGAAAATCCTAATCTGATTTCAAGAATTGTTCGCCAAGAGAGCTCTGTGACTCCCGTGTTTAAATCTCGTTCATGTCCTGCAATTTTTAAGTATCTTGAAGAGCTTGATTTTGATGAAAAATTTGAATTGTCATTGTTTGAAACCAAATCCGAAAGTGCTCTTGGTTCTATAGTTCCAAATCCTGACTTTGCTGCAGCTCTTGAAGTTGAAAGAAATAATAAATCAATTGAGAATTTTATCTTGAAGCACCTCCAAAGTGAAATTCACGCTTCAAATATCGTTGATTTCCTAGAAGCCGCATCTGCATCCCTCGGATCTTCCGTAACGACATCCGCTTCGAAAATCCCTACCGAACCTCCCTTCATTCCCACCCTTCCCCCGCAGCCTAACATTGCTGATCAAAAGTCTGCTGTAAATTCACCTCCATCTACTCCTTCTACATCCAAAATTGCTTCACCTCCGCATACACCTCCTCATACACCTCACACATCAGCTGCACCCTCTCCCCCAACATCCCCCAGACCAAATCCACCAAGAGCAATGGCTGCTCGGTTTGCACCTCTCGCGCTGCCTCAAGTTTTGGGTGACATGCCCGCAGATTATCAGAGTAAAATTCCTTTGTTTGATGGCACTCCTCAAAGTACCACGGCACAGCAACATGTGGATAAGATGACGGATTTCTTTGAGCTTCATGAGATTGATGCTGAAAACGTGACCATGAGATTATTCGTGCAGACTTTCGCAGGTGAGGTAAGAAAATGGTTTAGAGCTTTGACAGCTAGAAGTATTCCCACATTAGAAGAGCTTCAAAAACAGTTCTTGGATCACTGGGAAGTCAAGAAAGATCCTCTTCAGATCACTTCTGAATATACCAAAATCAAGCGGAATGCTGGTGAGTCCGTGCAAGACTATTGTACTAGATTTAATGCGGTTTATAATGCAATTCCTGATGACTTAAAGCCAACTAGAAGGTCAGCTTTGCTTAAATTCCTGGATGGTTTTGATCCGGACATGGGTTATCAATTAAGGGAGAGAGATCCAGCTACCTTAGAAGAAATGCAGAAAATTGTCGTTAGTGTTGAGGCAAATTTGAATGACAAGAGAGCTAGATTGAAAACCGAGAAGAAAGTCTCAATAAAGGAAGAGGCTTCTACCTCAGATTAGGTGCTCTGCAAGGTAGAAAAGATGATTGAAAGGTTGACACTTGATAAGCCTGAACCACAGATCCGGAATACTAATTTTCGTGGACAGTAGCAACCTCAATTCAGGATCAAACAGCGTGAGCAGCAAGCGCAAGAACCCGCATCACAACAGCAGCAAGTAAAGAAACCTCTTCAGTAGAATTTTGTTGGTCCCGAATCTGATGATGAAGACCGTGTAATAGGGAAAGAAAATCACTTCTTTACTCCTGATGAGATGCCCACTTTTATCACTGAAGATGATGAGTATGCAGAAAGTTCAGCTGTATAGCAGGATGCAGATTTTATCTTGGCAAATGACATAGCTCTTGAAGAGGAGTCAGATGAGTATCAGAGAGGGTATATGCATGCCTTGTCCGCCCAACAGCATCAGTATTCATTAAGAAATAGAAATGTCCCCATCAATCCAATCCAGAAGAGAAAGGAAGGTCCAGCATCTAAGAATGAGCCACTGGTTGCACCAAATAAAGGAAAAGAAGTTGTTGATCCTATGCCTAACAAATCTCCATCAGCAAATGAATGAGTCAATCAGCCCATTGTACCGAAAGATAAAGCTGAGAAGAAAGAGGTTCCAGCCAAACAGGTAGAGAAAACTTCCACTTTTAGTTTAGAAAATGAAATTTCTAAATTGAAGGTATCCATTCCCTTAACAGAGTTGATGAAGAACAACAGTTATAGAGGTCAGGTCACCAAAATTCTGAATTTTGATCCAATGTCTGATGCTGAGTGTAGAAGATGATCAACTTGAACTGATTTTTGTACCAGCATTGAATTGTGAGTTTCCAGACAGTGATGTGCCTCCTTTTTATATTAGTTTGAGAGTGCATGAGTTTGTGTTGCATAATGCTATGTTCGATTTCGGCGCCTCACACAATCTTATGCTGAAGGCTATCATGGAGAAGCTGGCTTTGGACATTACCAGGAAATACCATGATCTATATTCATTTGATTCTAGTAGGGTGAGATGTAGTGGGCTTATTAAAGACTTGGTGGTCAGTTTGGATCAGATTCCTACAAAGAACGTTTTGATGGATGTGGTGGTGGCAGATATACCTCCTCGGTTTGGAATGCTTCTTTCCAGATCTTGGGGAGCAAAGATCAAAGGAACTATCCAGCTTGATTTCTGGTGGGCTCCAGTATTGCAGCAATAATGCTGCAACTCCTGGGACTCCCTTCTTTACTTTTATCAACCCGGTAGTTCGTAACAAACTTGGAAGCGACGGTGCTGTATGCACAAGTACTAGCTCTTGCCGCAGCTGTCACTTGGTCAGCTGGCACAAGTCTGCTAGGGGCTTAAGCCAACTTCTATGAGCTCTTAGAAGAAGCTTTTTAACTGATGGATGAAAGCTAACTCAAAGGAAGCTAATCTACTTGCGGAAAGAAACAGAAAGCCAAAAAGTAACGCAAACCCTAGCAAACCCTAATTCTACCAGCTAGTCCTACTGATGTAAAGGAGAGAATGAAAACTACTGGAAGGGATGCCATTACTTCTATGAATATAAAATACATGTGTCTAGACTACCTCTACCTGAAGAAAACATCTTTTTCTATTTTTGAATAAGTTATTAGAATTATCATGCATGTGCTTTTAACTGGCTTTTTACTGTGCAGGGGTGGATCAAGGAGGAGAAATGCTTGGAAAAGGTTGGGAAGGTTCAGAGAGGGTCTAAGGAAACCCTAACACCCTTCCGGAGAGTTTCATAAAGTTTGGCTCTCAAGAAACCTCATTTGTGGGCTTCTACAGGAAGTCTGTAGGGGTTCTACAGGATGTTCAGAGATTTCTACAGGATGTTCAGAAATTTCTACAGGATGTTTAAAAAGTGGATTTTAGAGGATGGGTGAGTGAGGGAAGATGCATGAATGGATAGGGAGGTAGGATAGGGGCCTGGAGTGACCCAGGGACTGGTGGATGGAGTGGTGAGAGGGTGTAGAAGGCTGACTTGGCTTAAAGAAGGCTAAGACAATGATGGAGCAAGAAGGTAGGGTTACGTGGGCAAAAGGACAGGTGTGAGACGAGGAACCTAGCTAGGAGATGGAACAACTTGCTTTGATGAAGCTAAGGCGGATGAGAGAGTGGTAGAGATGCCCTGCACGGTGTACATTTAACCGAATTAACAAAGTCTTACAAATAATCAAAGTCCTAGCTAATCTAATCTAACTGTCAATAAAACGAATGAACAGCATCTTTATTTGGAAAGAAAACCATGCACATCAATCATGCAAAGAAACATTTCAGAGATTTGAACCCATAACTAACTTCTGCAAATGAAAACAATACACTAAGGATTGCATGGTCAAGCAAACTAGTGTTTTTTGTTGGGGCAGCACTGTTTCTTCAATTCCAACCCCTGATCCAATAAGGATGAGGTGAAACTAAGAGTGTTGTTGACCCTTTTCTTGGAGCTTTTTTTTCCTGTTATTTTCCTACCAATCTATTTTAAACATCTGAAGCAATTCTATTCATAAACAGTGACCTATTTAACCAACACAACTAAATCTGCCCAATAGAAATACGTTTCAAATGCATAAAAGGAAAACAACGATGCATAAGGGAAAGGTAATAGTACAAAAAGGAAGCCCTAGATTCTCAGGTTGGGCCCAACCCTGAGAGCTATGGCTCCTATAGAAAACTCAGAGTTGATATAAAATCGGATTGCTTCTCATTATCAAAAAATAGTCATCAATCAAGAGTTATGCCAAAATGGCTACAAGAGAACAAAGTAAAGCTAACAGCACTGTAGTGCAAAATATGCAATGGTTTCAAAAGTCCCTTATGAAGGCTGAGGCCTTAACATTTATACACCACAAGAGCCCTAGCTGGCCTCCTAAATCTATGGGACTTGGCTGTCCAAACTATGAGTAGACAGCCCCTTCCAAAATCTGCTTGGCTGCCTTCTAGATCTGGTTTTGGTGGCCTTTGGAGCTCGAAGTTGGGGGTGAAGATCCCAAGGAAGGGCTATTTAGTGCCATAGAAAACCCCCCTATGAATCCTCACCTCAAGCTTGGTTGTCTTCTAGCCCATGATTGCTTGGTTTTGCTCCAACATGTGTCAAAAAACCTGAAATGAGCACGTGTTAGCCACCTAGGAAGAGTGACTACCCTTATTCGTACAAATGACATAAACATGCTGAAAAATAATGCATAAGCTATGAAAAATGAAGGATTGAACAAGGACTAAACAAGGATAATTAGGCCAAATGAGCCCAACAAGTTACCAAATTTGGGGCTCATCATCACCCCCCTACTAAAAGGGTTGCTCATCCTCTGAGCAACTAGTCCAGCTCCTCATCTTTCATTGCTTTAATCACCACCCTCACATCCCAGGCTTCTGAAGTAGTATCCTCCTCACTGTCATGGAATCCGACCTTCCTTTCCACCTCTTCCCACTGCTTATGCTCTTCTTCTTCTGTGCCTCCTTCTAACAATCCCAAAAGCAAAGGTGGACTTAGCTTGAGGCCTATCCAGCTGGCCTAGAGGTTCTGCATAGACTTCTTGTAGAGAGGCACTCGTGCCAAGGCCTCCCTCATTCTAGTTGGAGTGTGATATTCCCTGATTTTGAGGCTGTGGGACAATGTGTTCCACCTACGGGTGCAAGCATGAACACAATTGTCCCCTAATAATTGCTCCATATCCTCGAAGTGTGCTATGGCCTGAGCCTGCCGATCCATGTACTCTAATAAAGCCTGAGAGTTGGTTACTAGGTGCTGGTGAGCAGATATCAATGCTGTGGGGTCCCCTGGCTCTGCCCTAATCAGGAGTGGTTCATGTAGTTCTCGGTCCATGACATTTCTGACCTCTGCCGCTCTCTTTTCTTCGTGGTTTAACCATGAGGTCATTGGCATCAGCTGCATGTGCCCTACTGCTGTGTTGGGGTCCCACGAGGTTATGTTTGGAAGGGCCAAATTATGAAGGTAAAACTCTAAAGCTTAGCCTTATCTTCCGATGAATTGCTATTAGATAAATCCATGAACTGCTGGGGGTTTTGGACTTGGGAGATACCCCTTTATGCCAATGTGTTGATTTGGAATTGCAGCCACTGATCCCTTAGGTATAGGCCATAGGATTTGGCCAGCTGCCTACATCGCAGAGCTTCCATTGCCCAACTGGCCATGCAAGCGAGTTGTGCCTCCTTTTCTTGAATCTGCTGTTTTAGAGATTGTATCTCTATGCCTGCCTGCAATTCCCTTTCCTGTAGTTGCCAGTTTAGTTCCTCAAGATCAGCTTGCATTCCTTCTTTTTCTTGAGGTTCTACTGTGGTGTCCTTGGCTGTTGTGTCCTCTTCGTTCCTTTGTCCTTGTAGCTGTAGCTACTGTCTAAGAAGCTCATTCTCTTCTCTTAACTTGGCCTGTTGGGAGCTTTCCACATGCCGTACTCTTGCCAACTCCCTTTGTGTTTCCTTGAGCCTTTCCTCTAGAGGCCCTATATCTGCTACCCCCTTGGATTTAGCAATCCTCATCCAAGTGTGGGTTCGTACTCTTTCTTCCTCTAGTGCTAGAAACAGTGGCACTGTGAATTTTTGAGGAATAATTTTGCCGGCCTCCAAAAAGTTATAATAAGAGCCCAGGTTGGGCTGGGGACTTGGTTCCATGATGACATCGGTCTTCTCCTCCTCCTGTGATGACTTGGCTGCTCTTTCCTCCATCTGCTCAGTTTCCTTCAGCCTAGCCAAAGTTTCCTGTAGAACCACCTCGGCATCCTGTAGAGAGGCTTCCGAGTTCAATTTCTCCATCCTTTCCCTCCATGAGGATTTTTTCGGGCTCCCCCGCTCATAAGTAATGGATGCCTTGGAGGGGGACCTATCCCTTGGTGTGGTAGGGGTATCCACAATTGTGATTGGCTCTTTTGATGGAGGCTGGGGTCTACCAGTCTTAATTCTCACACTCCTTCTTGCTTTAAAATACAGAGGAGTCTCCCTCTTTCGTTTTTCCTTTGGCTTGGGAGAGGTACATAGGGTGGCCAACACAGCTGCTACCTCCCTAGCTAGAATTTTGGCCGATTTCTCCTTCTGCTATCCTTTTTCTGAACTTCCTATAGAAAGTCCTGTAGTGGCTGGTTTCTAGCTTCCTGTAAAAGCAGTTTTTAAACTTCCCGTAGAAATAGCCTTCTAGTTTCCTGTAGAAGCAGATGGCATCGTTTTAGCCTGCTTGACTGAGGGTGCTTTTTCCTTTAGCTTGGTTGAGGCTGCCTTAGGGGTGCCCTCACTGGCTTGGACTTTCTCAGTCCTTTCTACCCTGCTTTGTAGTCTTTTCTCCCTGGGTGTTGGTGTAATTTTACCACCCCCTGTTTTGGCAGCTTGGCCTTTTTCTTGTGTTCCTTTCTGTTCTTTCTTTGGTGTTTTGCCCGGGGTTTCTTGTCCTTTAGCTTTCTTCTTTGCCTGAGTGTGCTCCTTCTCCTCGCTGCTGGAGGAAGTGAGCTCCTTAGCCAAAATTCGAATGTCATCATCCTTAGACATATTCCGAAAATTTTCCCAGGAGAGAGGGACAGTGTAAGTGTGGAGTGCATCTTCCACGAGGAGCTTGATAAGCCCATGATGGGCTAGCTGGTCTGGTGTCCCCTCTCTCAATTTGGTGGCACACTCAATCATGGATTGCAGGAGGAAGTAAGGAATGCTCAATTTTTGTTCTAAGGATAGGTCCATTTGGTGCCTCAGTTCTGTGAGCAACCGGAAATGATAGCCATACACGATGCTAAATCGCCCCTCACACATAATATACTTCATAATTTGGAGGTTGACTTCACTCTAGAACGGTTGTAGGCTAGTTCTTCGAACTCCATTCTTGTCCTTTGAAAATTGTTCCTCTGGCAAGAAGAACTCTTTTTTAGTTTTCTGACCCAATTTTCTCTCCTCCTTATCCCAGGGTACCCCCATCGGTAGATCAGTTACTCTGCTAATGAGCTGTGGGGTGAGTCTGAGGGTCAATCCTCTGAAGTTGACAACGACCAATGTCTTTGACTTCGGCTTCAAGGACCTTAGGAATTCTTCTGTAATTTCGTCATCGTGACCTTGAAGCTTGTCACAGAATGACATCCAGTGTGCACGGGAAAACAAGTCCACCACCTCAGGGGTTTCCCGTAATTTCTTGGAGTCCGAAGGTTCTTTTCTAATGAACCCTCCCGGCATGGTAAAAAACTTTGTTTTTGTTGTTCTGAACTTGCTTGCTTGTGTACAAAAGGAGGACTTCGGGATTTCTCTACACAGAGCGCAGAGCTACGTCTCCGTTATGCACACAATCATATAAAGTTCACAATTTTTCACCGGTGAGCCTTGCCAGTGTCTCAATTTTTCTACAGGAGGGATTTTAATTCAAGACCCTGGAGAAAATCTTACATGCAGACTACGAAGAAAATTTCATGCAGCGATAAGAAAACGGCTTTTGAATTCATAGACAGACTTGCATTCACATTTTCCCTACCCCCTCAACACGTCGAATTCACCACCTTTTGAATTATTTGCATGGGAAAGTTATGTTCAAGCCTACCTCACTGAGAATTTCCACCCACGAAGTGAATAGTCCAAGCTTCTTCGTAATGCTAGGCTCCCTGTAGCGCAGCTTCCTATAGAAATTGTGCACAGCTTCCGGAGGACGTTACGGTGGTTCTGGACGAGTCTGAGCAGTAGCGGGATGTTGGAACAGACCGAGAACTCGAGCTAACAACTTGCAAAGGAGGAGGACACGTACTCGGCTGCAAAACGGTTGTGAGTGTAAATGACTGCAGTGTATCATAAGTTATTCAACCAGCCGATTTTGAATTGCTGCGGAATTCATGGCGCAGGGGTGAGCTGTCCCAGTCGATCCGTTGGCCGATGTCACAGCCATCATTCCTCGGCATGTCCCTGACTGCCAAATTCTTCCCTCTGCATTCACTGTAGCCATTCCTGTCATACTGCCGCTTCTCCCCAACTGAACACTTCCCACGTGTCAATTGCGGGTCTTTTCGACATAACCAAGCCCATTCGGATCCTACGAGGCCGTCTGACTGGTTGTGGTGGCCAGTTGAATGGCTACCAGACTTGTTCAATCCATCCATTCTCACAGTCATGCACATTTAGAGTATAGCTTATGTAATTTGACGAAATAAGGTTAGGCACTTACCTGTGCGGCCGTGGACGTGGTTTTTTCAGGTTTCGGGACGAGGAATGCTGGATCTGCTTGCTGCTACTTCGTGCACGGGTGCTGGAGCTCCTTTTCATTGGCTGCTGCTGGCTACGAGACCTTGAGACCCGATTTCCTGGTGGTGAATGCTGCATGCACCGGCTTCATGAGCTGCTGGTGTCTCCATGGTATGTGCTCCAGCCGGATCAGCTGCTACAGGATTCCTGTAGGACATCCTGTAGCCGTTTCTCCTCCTAGGGTGCATGCTGAAATAAATGAGTCACGTTCACAGGTGCAGGGTCCTGAGGTCACCTTGATAGGTAAAGTGTGCGAGCCTCTGCATGCTTTATTTCCCAAAAAAAAAAAAATATATCTGAGAAAACAGGGTTCTGGTATGGTTGTGCAGGTATATTCGACCAGATGGCAGCAATGGTGGTGAAAGGAGGTGAAATAAGTGGAGGATGGAAGAAAAGAGTGGTTGCATGCCTCCTCAATGGACTTCAAGCTTCAAATCCTTCTCCAAAATCGATCCTGGCCCGCCCAAAGGCTCTACAGGATGGTTCCTGTAGAAATACAGAACTTCCTGTAGAAGGCTAAACCATGACCAAATTGTGTCCAAACCTTGGAAAAAATGAGTGTTCATGGAGGGAGTGTATGAGAGGTTTCCTGGTAGCTTGGTAGGGATCCTTTTCCTTGAGTTGAGAGGCCTCATTTTTGCATTGTGTTCCTGCAACCTGCAACAATTTCCAGAGATTAAACTTGTTTTTTTTCTGTTTCTTCCTTCTTCTTTTCTTTCTTTTTGTTTTTTTTCCTTTTTTTTTTTTTTTTTTTTTTTAAGAGACAGCAGAGGTGCCTCAATGAGGTTTTCACCCCTACTATCTGTCTTGGGCGCCTCAGAGAGGTTTTCACCCAAGGATCTTTTTATTCCAATTCTTTTTTCAGAGAAACAGCAGGGGCGCCTCAGTGAGGTTTTCACCCCTACCATCTGCCTTGGGCGCCTCAGAAAGGTTTTCACCCAAGGATCTTTTTTATTGCATTTTTTTTTTTTTTTTTTTAATGATGCTCAGGGTGTGCCCAAAACAGAGGCAGAACCCTTCTCTATGACCAGCACTGATTTTTCCACAGTTTTGATGAACTCTTGCCTCGAAAGAGGTTTCCTGTAGATCTTTAGTTGATGCCCATTGACAAGCATGGGGATGGCTTCTTCATCAATGGTCCGGATAAGGACAGAACCATTGTCATTACACTTCTCCACTGCATATGGTCCTAGCCATCTTGTCCTCAGCTTCCCCTTGAAATCCTTATGTCTGGAATCATACAGCAGCGACCAATCTCCCGGCTGGAATTGTTTGTCATTGAGGTGCTGGTAATGCCATATCTTCCTCTGAATTTGAACCACTTCTGAGTGGAGGAGGGCCTGCATTCGGTGTTCATCTAACCCATTCAGCTGCAATAACCTTTCTTGTTGAGCATGGTTGAGATCTAGGTCCAGTTGAGCTGCCATCATCAATGTGTTGTACTCAAACTCGATTGACAACAAAGCTCTCTTCCCATAGACCAGCTCATAAGGTGTGAAACTGGTTGTGGTCTTCCAAGTGGTGTTGTAGGCCCAAGTGGCCTCAACCAGGCAATCTGCCCAATCCTTTCTGCTGCTGCTCACCACCTTAGTCAAAATCCCTTCTAATGCTCTATTGGTGACTTCCACCTGCCAATTTGCTTGAGGATGATATGGGGTGGAAGTCCTATGCTTGATCTTGTGATGAGCGAGCAAGTCTTCAATTACGTTGGAGGTGAACTGGCTCCCTTGATCGGTGACTAAGTCTCTTGGGTAGCCAAATTTGTAGAAGATGTTTTCTCTTAAAAACTAAGCCACCTTTTCTTCTGTTGCTGCTTTGATTGCCTTGGTTTCCACCCACTTTGTCAGATAGTTTGTGCACACAATGATGTAAGACCTTTGCCTCGAAGGAGGATTGATAGGACCCACAAAATCCATACCCCACTTCTCAAATGGCTCAAGAGTCACTTGAGGTTGGAGAGGCAATTCGTCCCTTGGAGTCGGTTTCCCCATCCTTTGGCATCGGTCACATTGGCTAATATATCTTCTGACATCTTGATGAAGAGTGGGCCAATAGTAGCCTGCATGTAGAATTTTGAAGGCAGTCCTCTTGGCTGCAAAATGTCCTCCACAAGGCCCATCGTGACAGGTTAGGAGGATGTCAAAGACTTCCGCCTCCCTTACACAATGCCTTAAGATCTGATCAGGGCCAAGTTTGAATAGGTTGCCCCTGATCCAAGTGAATGAGGCACTCTTCCTCACGATTCTGCTCTTCTCCTTTGAGGATAGATGTGGAGGGAACTGTGCTGAGACCAGATAGTTTGCTATATCAGCAAACCACAGAGAGAGTACTGAGATAGCAAACAGATGTTCATCTAGCATCTGGTCATCCACTGTTCCTTCTTCACCTGCAGGCAAATCCAATCTAGACAAGAAGTCAGCAACAACATTTTCTTTACCTGGTTTGTCAACGATAGTCAAATCAAACTGCTGCAACAAAAGTAACCATCTAATAATACGAGCATTCACATCAGGCTTATTCATTAAATATCTAATTGCAACATGGTCAGTATGTACAAATGTTTGATAGCCAGTGATGTAGTGTCGGAACTTGTTCAGGGAATGGACCACGGCTAGGAACTCTTTCTCAGTTACAGTATAATTCATTTCTGCCTTGGATAAGTTTTTGCTGACAAAGTATATGGCATATGGAATTTTTTCTTCAACTTGTCCTAAGGCTGCCCCTATGGCTTTGTTCGAGGCATCAATGTGGATGTGGAAAGGTAGGGCCCAGTTTGGGCCTCTCAAAATTGGGGCGGACACCAACTTATCCTTTAATTCATTCAGAGCCCTCTGACAGTCGTCAATCCATTTAAACTCAACATCTTTTGCTAAGAGGCCAAACAATGGCAAGGCTAGCTTACTGAAGTCTTTAATGAATCTTCTATAATATCTCGCTAAGCCTAAGAAACTCAGAACATCTCTTACCTTCTGAGGAGGTGGAACCTTTTTGATGATAGCAATTTTATTAGGATCCACCTGTAATCCTTGGCGAGAAATGGTATGACCTAACACAGTCCCTTCAGTCATCAGGAATTCACATTTTTCAGGGCTGAGGGATAGTTTCATCTCAATGCACTTGCTTAAAACTTTTCCCAGGTTGGACAAGGCTTCTTGGAAGCTAGACCCATAAGGAGTAAAGTCATCCATATAGATTTCCACCGAATCATGAACCAACTCGGCAAAGATGCTCAATATAGCTCTCTGGAAAGTGGTAGGGGCATTGCATAGCCCAAAGGGAAGGACTCGGTAGGCAAAGGTACCCCATGGACAAGTGAAGGTGGTCTTATCTTGGTCCTCCAGGCTAATTTGGATCTGATTATACCCGCTGAACCCATCTAGGAAAGAGAAAAACTTATTTCCTGCCAGTCCATCCAACACTTGATCTATGAAAGGCAGAGGGAAGTGGTCTTTCTTGGTGGCTTTGTTCAGTTCTCTGTAGTCCACACAGATTCTCCACTTCCCATTTTTCTTGGGTACCAACACCAGAGGGGAAACCCATTCGCTGTCCGATATGGGGTAGATGAATCCTGCATCCAACAATTTTTGCACTTCTTCTTTAACAATGTCCTTAAGGGCTGGATTCATTCTCCTCTGAGGTTGCCTAACTGGTTTGCAGTCCTCCTTAATGTAAATATGATGGGTACAGACTGAGGGATGGATTCCTTTCATTTCCTTGTAGCTCCAGGCAAAAGCCTCCAAATGGTGGGTCAAGAGGCTACATAGCTCCTTTTCCTGAGAGGGAGAGAGAGAGGAGCTGATCTTTAAAGTTCTTTCAGGGCCAAACTCCACATTCTTAACTCTGGGAGTGGTCGGATCAGTCGCACATAGGTCCACTAAAGCATTGGCTTGGGTATCTTCCACCAACTCTTCCAAGGATAGTGCACCAGGGGGAGGATTTTGGATTAAGTTCTCAATCAAATCATCCTTGGTTTGAGGACCTCCCCTGGTGGCCTCTACTGTGCATAATGGTGCAGAGTAGACCTCATCCTCTTCTCCTTCTTCCAACCAGAGGGGTAAGTCATGTTCTAGCAGAGATTGGGCAGGAGTGTTGTGGGGAAAAGTATCCGACTCGAATGACCCTATCCCTACTCTAAGGGTGACAGTCCTTAGCAACAACTGAAAGTAAAGCTTTAATGTTTTCCTTTATGAAAGTACAGAGAGAAGGAAGAAAAGATTAACCAACCGGTGTCTTTCGCTTTTTTCGATCCTTATCCTCTCTCTTTGTCTCTTGTTCTCCGCTCCTAGCTCCTTTTGCCGGTCCAGCTACACACAGATCCTGCACAACAGAGAGAAGAAGACTACAAGATACATGTACTCATAACTGATGCATGGATTAGAGTGAATCAAATATACAAGTAAATACAATACATCAATGCAATACAAGTATATAGGAGAACATTCAAAGCTTTATTGATACAAGTAACAGGGTTCTGAGGAGATTACAACCATCAATGGCTCCAATCCAGCAGCACCTCCCCAGCAGCAAGAAATCTCCTCTTCACCTCTATAAAAGCAATCACCCAATAGCTCTAACTGTAAACCAACAGCACTTCCTTGCTTTGCACAAAATTCCAGCCTCTCTAGACCTCATAGAAGAGCTCTATATATAGGAGAGAAGAAGAAAGGATGAGTCAGCTTGAGACTGACATAAAGCTGCCTTGTGTCCTCTCCCTCTTCAGTTAAACTTCAGTTCTTGAGTCCACTTGGAGATCCTTGCTTACACATGGAGATCAAGTACCTCTTACTCATCACAGGGCGAATCTCTTGAACCAAGTGTCAGTTTGGAAGCTTCCTGGGCAGTTGACACCTTGCAGAATGACTGTGCCACTTGGCCAATCTCGCCCAGCGCAGGTAGCCTTCATTGGATTTGACTTTCAGCGCAGGTACAAGGAGGAGCAGTTGCATTCCAGCGCAGATGCTCAGTGGAGCAGCTGACATGATCCAAAAATAGCCTGTTTTTGAGTGTTTTCAGGTGGAGAACTGATGGGAAGTGCTGTGGTTTGCTGACCTTGTTCTTCTAGGGGTAAGAACAACATGTTTAGGGACTGAGGATCCCTGTAATTATCGACATTTCATGCTCCATGTTACGAGGCACAAAAATGTCTATAACAAGGAGGGTATAGGACCAACTGTTTGGACATAGGCCCATTTTTTATGGTCATGCTTCCTGCTCGACAGCTGATGTAAGCATCTGTAGTAGCCAGCCAAGGTCTTCCCAAAATGAGGGGATATCCCGTGAGTTTTGCCTTTGGCTGAAGGACCAAAAAGTCTGCAAGGTACTCCCAGGAGTCAACAGAGACCAAGACATCTTCCACAATCCCTTCGGGAGTCATGGTGGAGCGGTCTGCCAATTGCAGCACTGTCGAGGTCTTCCTTAAGGAACTCTGAAGGTTGAGCTTAAGCATGGTGTCCCTAGTCATCACATTAATGGCGGCCCCTAGATCAATCAAGGTGTGGGGTATGATGGTGCCATTGATGTGGACATCAACTACAGGACTCCCAGGGTCCAAATACTTTGGACAGATTACTTGCCCCAACATGAGATCGGACAGTTGTCCTATGACATTGATGGTTGAGGCATCTCTCTTTCGCCTGCCTGGGTGCCTAAAACACATCTCCTTAATCAATTTGTTGTATATCAGTACATCTTTTATGGCCTGGAGAAGTGGTATTTTCACACACAACTGCTTGAGTTCTCCCAGAATCTCATTCTCTTCTGGGTTGGGTTGTTTGGTTACAGTGAGTCGCTCAGGAAAGGGTGGAATGGCTTGGGGTTCACTTTCCTATTTCTCCTCCTCCTCCTCTAGGGGAGGAGGTTGGCGCTCTGGAAGGACCTTCCCAGATCGCAGGTTGATCTCCTGGATCTCCACAGCATAGGTAGGGCATGTTGTCTCCCTAGTATATACCTACTGGGCCTGTTTGTTGTTGGGGTTCGGGTTCGGTTGAGTAGGCATCTGGGGTTGTCTTCGAGGAGCATGAGGTAATGGTTGTGGTTGAGCCGATGGTGGAGGCAAAATGGCGGTACGAGTGTTGTACTGGGGCCTCCACCCCAGTTGAGGTGCATTCCACTGAGGTTGTGGCTGGGCATGTGAGTGAAACGAATGAGAAGGAGGCTGAGTATGGTATGGAGATGGATAAGACCACGGAGGAGGTGTGGACCAGGAAGGATGAGCAGGGGGACCCCAAGAAGGTATATGAGTGGATTGGTTGGGGTTATAATAAGCTTGGGATGTCCCTTGCATCCCCTGCTGGTAAGGTCTGGGTCCATGTGGCCTCCTCTGGTTGAGAAAGTAGAGAGGTTCAGTAGCCACCTCAGCCCCTAGATACATGGCTTTAAATCCAGGCAAGGTAGGGCATTGGTTGGTGGGGTGGTCTTCCTCACAAATGAAACATACCTCTACTGAGTGCAATGGGCACTCATTCTTGGGATGCTTCCTCGTGCATCTAGGACAAAAAATGGCCAAAGCCCTCTCAACTTCTTCTTTCTTTTGCTGAATTCGGAAGGTATCAAGTTGCATGGCAATAATCTGTCTCATCTCACTCTTGAGGTCTTCCATCTGGTTAGCAAACTCATGCTTGGATAAGGTGGTACTAGCTGAAAGATGATTCCCCCTACCTCTCTTCTGGGCCGCCCTAGAATGGTTTCTAAACACGGTCTTTATGTCCTCATAAGGTAGTTGGTAGATGTCTCCTCCAGCCAGCATGTTAAGGGTGTCCAGAAGGTCTTCAGGGACTCCTCAGAGCAGAACCAGCTTTAGAGATTCTGAGTCAAGTGTGCACCTGGCCCGTTTATAACTAAGTTGGAACCTTTCCTCATAGTCTTCTAAAGATTCATCGCTTCCCATGGTCATCCGAAAGATTTCTCCCTTAGTTTCCTTGGATCTACAGTAGTCCCGGTATTTGGCATTGAAAGCTCGCTGCATCTGAGCCCAAGTGGTGATACTGTTTCCAGGTAACCCCATGAACCAGCGTAATGCTGCATGCTTAAGGGTAGAGGGAAAGAGTTTCAACTTTTGCTCATCCTCAGCATAGTCATAAGTTCGACAAAGGAAAGCAAACTCAAACAGGAAGGTATCAGGGTCTTCAGTAGTCAATCCATGGAAGTGAGGTAAAGCGGAGGGGCTTATGTTTTTCATTTTCATGTCTCCATTGGTCTCTCAGATGGAAAAGGCACCTTCTATTCTCTCATCTTCTCTTCTAACGTTTTGGTTTTCATCCATGGCTTCAGATGGAGTGTTCTCTAACTCTTCTTCTATTATAGGATCTTCGTATATCTCAAGAAGTTCACCTATAGGTTCTTCTGGCTCACTGTCACCAGAGAAGAGAGAAGGTTGACTCAGTGATGTGGTGGGGGTGTTGGGTAAGAATTTGCCGGTTTTATCTCTGTTCCTACGAGGCATGAAATGGAAAGACTTTTGATTGCTTTTGTTTTTTTTTCTTCTAGTACCTGCAAAACTAAAATAGATTGAACTGCAACTAACTATCTTGCTGAAATGAAAATGCGGAATTGAAATGAAAGCACGAAAGGACTAATCTATCTTGCTCAAATGAAATTGCAGGAATTAAATGCTAGTCTACGCTTGCTGAATTGAAACGCTAATCTACGCTTGCAGAATTGAAATTGCAGAATTGAAATGCTAATCTATGAAAGCAGGAAATATCTACTCTACTTTTGCGGAAATGAAATGAAATAAACTACTTAGCAGAAGGTTGTAGGAGAAAATAGAAGAAAAGCAACAATCACCAATACTCTGACGCTTCCCCGACAACGGCGCCAAAAAGATGGTGGGCTCCAGTATTGCAACAATAATGCTGCAACTCCTGGGACTCCCTTCTTTACTTTTATCAACCCGGTAGTTCGTAACAAACTTGGAAGCGACGATGCTGTATGCACAAGTACTAGCTCTTGCCGCAGTTCTCATTTGGTCAGCTGGCACAAGTCTGCTAGGGGCTTAAGCCAACTTCTATGAGCTCTTAGAAGAAGCTTTTTAACTGATGGATGAAAGCTAACTCAAAGGAATCTAATCTACTTGCGGAAAGAAATAGAAAGCCAAAAAGTAACGCAAACCCTAGCAAACCCTAATTCTACCAGCTAGTCCTACTGATGCAAAGGAGAGAATGCAAACTACTGGAAGGGATGCCATTACTTCTATGAAGATAAAATACATGTGTCTAGACTACCTCTACCTGAAGAAAACATCTTTTTGTATTTTTGAATAAGTTATTAGAATTATCATGCATGTCCTTTTAACTGGCTTTTTACTGTGCAGGGGTGGATCATGGAGGAGAAATGCTTGGAAAAGGTTGGGAAGGTTCAGAGAGGGTCTAAGGAGTCCCTAACACCCTTCTGGAGAGTTTCATAAAGTTTGGCTATCAAGAAACCTCATTTGTGAGCTTCTACAGGAAGTCTGCAGGGGTTCTACAGGATGTTCAGAGATTTCTACAGCATGTTCAGAAATTTCTATAGGATGTTTAAAAAGTGGATTTAGAGGATGGGTGAGTGAGGGAAGATGCATGAATGGATAGGGAGGTAGGATAGGGGCCTAGAATGACCCAGGGACTGGTGGATGGAGTGGTGAGAGGGTGTAGAAGGCTAACTTGGCTTAAAGAAGGCTAAGACAATGATGGAGCAAGAAGGTAGGGTTACGTGGGCAAAAGGACAGGTGTGAGATGAGGAACCTAGCTAGGAGATGGAACAGCTAGCTCTGATGAAGCTTAGGTGGATGAGAGAGTGGTAGAGATGCCCTGCACGGTGTACATTTAACCAAATTAACAAAGTCTTACAAATAATCAAAGTCCTAGCTAATCTAATCTAACTATCAATAAAATGAATGAACAGAAGCTTTATTTGGAAAGAAAACCATGTACATCAATCATGCAAAGAAACATTTCAGAGATCTGAACCCATAACTAACTTCTGCAAATGAAAACAGTACACTAAGGATTGCATGGTCAAGCAAACCAGTGTTTTTTGTTGGGGCAGCACTGTTTCTTCAATTCCAGCCCCTGATCCAATAAGGATGGGGTGAAATTGAGAGTGTTGTTGACCCTTTTCTTGGAGCTTTTTTTCCTGTTATTGTCCTACCAATCTATTTTAAACATTTGAAGCAATTCTATTCATAAACAGTGACCTATTTAACCAACACAACTAAATCTGCCCAACAGAAATACGTTTCAAATGCATAAAAGGAAAACAACGATGCATAAGGGAAAGGTAACAGTACAAAAAGGAAGCCCTAGGCTCTCAGGTTGGGCCCAACCCTGAGAGCTATGGCTCCTATAGAAAACTCAGAGTTGATATAAAATCGGACTGCTTCTCATTATCAAAAAATAGTCATCAGTCAAGAGTTATGCCAAAATGGCTACAAGAGAACAAAGTAAAGCTAACAGCACTGTAGTGCAAAATATGCAATGGTTTCAAAAGTCCCTTACGAAGGCTGAGGCCTTAACATTTATACACCACGAGGGCCCTAGCTGGCCTCCTAAATCTATGGGACTTGGCTGTCCAAACTGTGAGTAGACAGCCCCTTCCAAAATCTGCTTGGCTGCCTTCTAGATCCGGTTTTGGTGGCCTTTGGAGCTCGGAGTTGGGGGTGAAGATCCCAAGGAAGGGCTATTTAGTGCCATAGAAAACCCCCCTATGAATCCTCACCTTAGGCTTGGCTGTCTTCTAGCCCATGATTGCTCGGTTTTGCTCCAACATGTGTCAAAAAACCTGAAATGAGCACGTGTTAGCCACCTAGGAAGAGTGACTACCCTTATTTGTACAAATGACATAAACATACTGAAAAATAATGCATAAGCTATGAAAAATGAAGGATTGAACAAGGACTGAACAAGGATAATTAGGCCAAATGAGCCCAACAAGTTACCAAATTTGGGGCTCATCAATTTCTCTTATGCGACGATTCCTGTGTTTGGCCAGATGAGAAAACTTTATCGAGAGCAGAAAATGAAATACATGATTACCAGCAAGGAGAAACTAATTAATCATCCAATTAATTATGTACATACAGATTTAGAGTCTTTTGTTTTGTATTCAAATAGTTTCAATGAGATTGATATTCATTTAGTTGCAGCAGATGATATTCCAGAAATAGCAGAGAATTTCAGAGAAGTTTTGAAGAAAGAAAGTCAAGAACAGGACAATACCATTCAGCGATCGGAAAAGGATAATGGACAGCAAGTAGTAAAATTACAGCAAAAAGAATTTCAGCACTTAGAAGAAGAGAAAGATGGCCTGTGGACTATGGATTTTGATGGCGCAGTGGGAAATGATGGTGCTGGAATTGGAATTTGGGTACACAGTCCTTTTTCTGCTCCAAACAAAGTGCCAAGTAATGTGCGGGTATGTTCTTACAAACTTGCTTTTGATTGCTCAAACAATGAAGCTGAGTATGAGGCTTTGATCGCCGGCCTAAAGATCCTAAGAAAGCTGAAAGCTAAGAGGATTGCTATGTATGGCAACTCCGAATTAGTGATTAAGCAAGTTAAAGGCGAATATCAAGCAAAGCATCCTCATATGTGGGCATACCGGAATGTTGTTCTAGACATTTTGAAGCTGTTTTCAGATTACACTTTGACGTGTGTGCCTCGTATTCAAAATAGTATTGTTGATGCACTTGCTAAGGCAGCAAGTAATTTGAAGATTCCTATGAATTCAAGTAATAAATTTGAAATTCATGTGAAACACCGTCCGACTATCCTGGACAATTAGAGACATTGGCAAGTTTTCCAAGATGATGAGGAGATTAATGATTTTCTGCAAAAAAAAGGTAAGTTCAAAGATACCTCAATTGATGTACAGCATGATGACAGAAAAGATGATGTGCAGATCAATCAAATGGAAGTGTTGCAGCTCAAGGATAATGTGCAGATCAATCAAATGGAAGTGTTGCAGCTCAAGGATGATGTGCAGATAAATCAAATGGAAGTGTTGCCTTTGAATTTTTTTAAATTTCCATGTTTTCATCTGTTTAAGGAGAATTCTTGAGACTTTCTTGCTCTCCTTAGCTCCTCGCCAGTCTGATCTAGCCATCTCACTCACTTTAAAGCATCAAAATGATTACCTTTTTTGCCCCAATCAGAACTCTACAGAAATTGTGCCTCATCCCTGAGCCGAATTTGCCTTTCCCTGTTTCCAACACAAAACCCCCAAAAACTCAGAACAAACCCTTGTACTTTATACCTAGCCTAAAATTAGCTTTTATTTCAGTCATCTCGAGCCCCATCGCTTGTCTTTTGCCGAGATCGACCCGGAGAGAGCCCTCTCCTATCCTCGTAGGGCTAGCTACGAGGCTGAGCGTGGTTTGATGTGGACCTAGAACCTTGTCTTTTCAGCCTGAGACAAATCTAGGCTCTAACAGGAGGTACTGAAGGGTGGAATAAAGAGTTAGATAGACAAAGCCCTAGAACTCAATGATCTAAATAAAAGCAGAAATAGAAAGAATAAACCGACACCATGACCATCTTAGGGTGCGGAAACTTGGTTCCAACATCCCCCCGTACTGCGTCGGGTGAGACTTCAGTCCGCGCTCCGCAGGATGATGCTGAAAGGGCCAATAGTGTAGGGATTTGTTTGGCTAACTAACGTTGAACCTGGGCCAGGCCCCACCAAGCCAACAAATGGTTCCTTTGCTGGGACCGGAATCTGCATAAGGGATGTGTGATGTCGTATCACTAGAATCCAACTAAGAAGGAGATTGGAGACTAGTTGGATAGGAAGATCCACGAATTTGCGGCGGATGAGAATAAAAACCTGCGACTGACAAAGGAACAGTGGCTGGACAAGTACCTATATTACAGAAATCCACGAGATCTTTTTCTATTCCTTTCCAGTTGAGACATACGAGTGGATCGCGAGGCTAGAAAATAGCCAAGGAAGGTGGAGACTTGACGGTCCTATTGTTTGGACCCTGGGGTTAGTTCAGAGACTGGAAGCCTCTAAGGATAAGATTGCCCACACTGTCGATCATTGGCTCGATCACATCAAAGGAGGATTTGTGACTGAATTCGAGGTCGATACCTTAGTCAGCTACAGCGAGGCAGAGCAACGCTTTTTCAAAGGACCACAAAGTAAGTACTTGAGGTCTTTGAATACCTAGATTAAGATGTTATTGTGCGAAAAAAGGATTATGTAGCTACCTTGATGTTCAGAGCTACATGAAGCGGAAGGACTTACAGGAATGAGGGAAGAAAGGGTCCCAAATATAGTCCCTTGATTTCACCTCCATTGGGTGACGAAGAGGGAGTAGTGCAGGCTTCTCCATGAAGTGTTATTCAGTTAATAAGACAAGGATTCCTGCGACTGGCACCTTCACCCACACCACCTCCAACATCACCACCATCACCTATGACTTCACTCATACCACCTCCACCTCCACCACAGTTTAGCATGGAAAATTCAATGAACCTGCCTTTGTTCAAAGGCTTGGGAAATGAGGACCCGAACTAGTTCTGGTTAGTCATAAAAGTTGTATGGGAAGCTCAGGGTGTTATAGATGATCCATGAAGAGGGAAACACTAGTTAGTGTGATGTAGGATCGTGCGCTAACCTGGTACATTAAATACTCTAATGATAACCAAAACATTGGAGTGGTAGACATCTAGACCGCGCTGAATAAAGAATTCAACAGGCCTAAATCTGAGGCACAGTCGATTATGGGGTTCAAGGAAATCACGATGAAACTAGGTGAGACACCTTGGGAATTAGATTAGAGATTGAAGTTAAAATCCGTGAAGCTAATATGAACTTAACATATGGAAAACGCTGCGAATGGTTAATGGCTTCGCTCCTGCAACACCTAAGGGTTGCGCTATCACAACAGAATATAACAACTCAGGCCAAGTCCTTGAAGATTTAAATGAGACTGCAAGAAACACTGATGCAGGATCCCAATCTAGGGGTTTAGCAAATCCATGTGTAGTTGCAAAATATTTCCTTGAGATGCAAAGTTTGAAGCAAGACATAATAGTTCGACTAGAGGTGCGCGAAGAGGTATAGTGCCTGAAATGCAAGTGTCAAGGGCATGACAAAGACCATTGCTCGGTCTTTGTGAACTACATTGCAAGAGGGTGACTGGTGCCTTTGAGGCCAGAAGCTCAAGAAGGACCAGGCGCAGGGCCTGCATTGTGGTGCGCTATATGTTAGGTAGCATGAAAACATACAACGGATAATTGTCATTTTCTTCATAAGTTTGTACAAACACCACAACAACTATTATGCAACTTCTGTAGGTCGGTAGGGCATGATGAGCGCAACTGTAGAAGCTATGAATTGATGATGGATAGAACACCCGCCTATAGGGTTCAAGCAGAAACGCGACCCCCTCACCAAAGCATGGGGATGGTGCGAATAGCCTTTTAGGGGCGCAGACGAGGCCTAGGTGGAGGAGGACCTGGCAGAGGTCGGGGATAATTAATCTACTACAATTGTGAAGGACCAGGACACTATGCGCATGATTGCACTAACCCAATGCGTCTGTTGTGCAAATATTGCACCTTTTTTTATCATGAAACGAAGGACTATCCTACGCTGATAGCGAGGATACGCGACAAAAGGGCGATCAAATGTGAATATAGTACTCCAAAGTGGGATTGCAACAAGGGATGATAAGGGGAAACAACCCAAAGACAATGCATGGGTTAACAAAGCTCTGGTGAAGGAGGTCAACTTTGATTTGGAGCATGCAAGTGAAACATTCATGGAAGAAAATAAGAACTTCACTGAGGCCTCCACCTCAGGGAGCAAGGATAAGTTGGATCGGGAGATGGACCCTTCTATGCTTACAACCTTTCTAGAGACTTGCATGAAGTTTCTATGCAATATCAAGGCCATGAAGGGATTACAGGAGCTTATAAATAGATGCACCGTAAACACTCCAGGTGAAATGCACGTGGTACGAAAGATTGGTAAGCATAAAACAAGGATAGGACGAGAGATGAGATTGACCGCACAGATAGGAGAGTATGAGTTGGATCATGTTATTTTGGATCTAGGGTTAGATGCAAATGTTCTATCAAAACAGACTTGGGAATGGATAGGAAGACTCGCGCTACAGTGGTCTCTGATTCAATTAAGGATGGAAAATCAACAAAAGATCATCCCCATGGGACGACTGTAACAGGTAACTATAGATATTGAGGGCACGAGTGTGCTGGTTGACTTTTAAGTAATAGAAATTATGGATGACAACAAACCATACCTTGTGCTCCTTCGCATTGATTGGGCTACTGATATGAACGAGGTAATCAACCTAAAGAAGCGAAAGATGATATTTGAGAAGAAATTGCTCCGCGTAATAGTACCCCTAGATCCTATTGAAGGATCACGCTATACTCAACTAGTCCACGATTATGAGAGCAATGACTATCTGTACTATATCTATAAGATAACAACGCGAGACCAAGATTGGGTGAATCCAACAACGAATGTACGAATTACATGGGATCGCGAGAGTTCCTGCACCTCAGACTCTAATGAAGAATTAGAGCACTAGCAGAATCGGTTACATGAATTAACTACACTAAGTTGTAACATGATGACCCACTCGTTATGTTGTGTGTAGTCAAAGGTAAGAATTCTACCCACTTATGATGGCCTCAATAATGTAGATATATTTTTGGATTCATTTGAGAGGGAGGTACTAGAGAAGCAGCACTTCTAAGCTTTGGACTAGGCACTACATGCTACGCTTGTAAGGTGGTAGGGTACGCACAAGGGTAGCTTTGATGATTGGCACGAGTGTAGGAGGATGATGTGAACATGCTTTGGGAAGTCAAAGGTACGAATGACAGACAAGTATGAAGGGAAGGATGATCCACATGCGTACTTGGCCAAATGGGCTGAGGCTTATGGAGCAAAGCCCCAACCTGAATAGGTGCACTTGTTCTGTCATACCCTAGATGTCATCCCGATGAACTGGTACTTAGAAACAGAGCTCCACCATGGTACAGGTGAATGGGATATTCTACGCGAAGGATTCATAATGACATTCAGCTTTGAAGACGGGTTTGATTGTATTGATGAAGCGCTACAAGAAGTAAAAGCAACGATCTTTAGGATACCGCAGGATCCTTTGGACCTGATTTAGCTTGATTGGACTACTCAGCTGATTCACGCGCTGGAATGCTATAATGTAACCAATGAAGAAGAAGATGAGGATCAGTGAATGATTAACATCCTTGAAATAGAAGGTCACCGCAAGGTTGAAGGACTGCAGATTAAGAATCCTAATATAACTGTGCCACTGGAAATGAAACAAGTAAATATTGTTACAGAGGTAGAGCCCAAATTCGTGAAGATTGGAGATTACTGGGATGACGCAATGGTGGATAAGGTCACTGTATTTCTTCATGAATACCAGGATTTATTCCCTACCAATTTTACGGATCTAAAAGGGATAATCAGGGACCTAAGTGTTATGAAGATCAGGTTGAAGCCTGACGCGAAGCCAATTAAGCAATGACCTTACCGTCTCAATCCAATGTATAAGGAGAAGTTCCACTTAGAGCTAGATAATATGCTTGTAGCAGGCATCATTGAGCCCGTAGAAGAATTTGATTCGATAAGCCCAATGGTGGTATGGGAAAAGAAGTAGAAGGATGAAATAAGGATATGCGTAGATCTCAGGATGTTGAATGACGCTTGTGTACATGATCCTTTCCTGACTCCATTCACTGATGAGGTGTTGGACAATGTAGGTGGACAGGAAGCATATTCCTTCACTGATGGGTTCTCTCGATACCATCAGATCAAAATTGTGCCGGAGGATAGGAGCAAGACAACCTTCATGACTGAGTGGGGACTTTTTGAGTACACTATAATGCCTTTTGAATTGAAGAATGCGCCTGCAATATTTTCGCGCTTAGTCATTGTGGTGTTCAAGGAATTTATTCATAAGTTCCTAGAAGTATACTTTGATGACTGCACTCTGTTTGGACTGGTGAAATTCCATGTGGAAATTTTGCGCTTGATGCTAGACACCTGTTAAAGGTACCAGATTGTGCTCAATCTGAAGAAATGTCTATTTAGTGTTCCTTTTGGGACCCTGCTGGGTCATGTGGTTTGTAGATATGGACTAATGGTAGATCCTTTGAAGATTGTGGTGATACTTAACTTAGAAGCACCGAGGAGTGTGAAACAGCTGTGTGCTACCTTAGGACATACTGGATATTATAGAAAGTTTATTAAAGGCTATGCCCAGATCACCGTACCTATGGAAAAATTGTTGAAAAAGGATGTCACATTCTGTTGGAACAACGACTGTAAGAAAAGCTTGGATGTATTAAAAGAAAAGATTGTCACCGCACCAATTTTAGTCTTCTTGGGTTGGAAGAAGGAGTTTCATGTACATGTCAACGCGTCATGTATAGCACTGGGAGCAGTATTGACACAGGCTGGTGGAGGAGACTTGGACCATCCTATAGTGTTTGCAAGAAAAAGGTTATTCAAGGTGGAGAAGAACTATTCCCACACTGAGTGCGAAGGGTCAGCCATGGTATACACGCTCCAGAAGTTTAGACACTACTTGCTGGGTGGCCATTTTAAGATGTATACAGATCATTTCGCATTGAAGTACCTGGTCAATAAGCCTGTGTTGGGAGAGAGAATCTGCAGGTGGTTGTTATTATTCTAGGAGTCTGATTTTGAAGTTATTATGAAACCTAGATGACTGAACGCGGGACCAAACCATCTGTCATGCATCGAAACAGGGGAGGATCCCACTAATTTGGAAGAAGGATTGCCTGACATGCAGCTATTTGCAATGTGCGTCATGGACGGTCATTTTGAAGATATCATACACTTCCTAACGATGGGAACTGCCCTGGAAGGATACACAGTCTAGCAGAATAAGGAGTTACTTGTGTGCACGATAGACTTTTCTATCATTATTGGGCACCTATACAAAATGTGGTCTGATGAAATATTGTGACGATATGTACCGGAGTTTGAAAGGAGCAGTGTCCTTATGGATGCTAATGGGGGTGCCACGGGAGGACATTATGCAGGGAGAGCAACCGCGCAGAAGATTCTATGCATAGGGTTGTGGTGGCCAACCCTCCATCAGGATTCAAAACCGTACTGCAAAGCATGTGATGTGTGTGAAAGGACTGGCAGGCAATCGCAGAGGGATGAGCTACCTCTAAATCCACAAATGACGTTACAACCCTTTGAGAAATGGGCGATAGATTTGGTGGGACCCATTCAACCCCAAGGGAAAAAGATGGGATAGAGGTACATTATCACCGTGACGAAGTATTTGACTCGATGGGTGGAGGCATAGCCTGTAAAGGATTGTACAGGCATGACTGCTGCAAAGTTCCTCTTTGAGTATGTACTAATGCAATTTGGGTGTCCAAAGATTTTGATAAGTGATTGTTGTACGCACTTTCTGAATGAGACAATCGGCACGCTAACTGAGGAATTTTAGGTATATTACCAGAAGAGCACGGCTTATCACCCACAGGCTAATGGAATGGTGGAAGCATTCAATAAAGTACTAGAGAACACGCTGACCAAGGTTTTCAATGTTCAACGAAGTGATTAGGACCTATGCATACTCACAGTACTATGGGCCTATCAAACGACATGCAAGAAGTTGACGGGACAAACACCGTTTAGGCTTGTATATGGTGTTGAAGTAGTGATGCCCATGGAATACATTGTGCCTAGCCTACACATAGTGGCACTCATAGATATGATGGATCGTGAAGCCTTGGAAGAGAGGCTGGCGTAGCTGGATGAGCTTGAGGAAGAGAGATTTCTAGTTGGATTTCACCAACAGGTCCAAAATCAACGCAGAAAAGCATGGCATGATTGGCACATTAAAATACACACCTTTAAGGTAAATGACCTGGTTTTTTTATATGACAGCAAGTTTGATAAATTTCCAAGGAAACTCAGAATGCACTGGGTAGGGCCCTGTGTCATTAAGGAGATTACCAATGGAGGAGCGGTTCAATTGGTCAAATTGAATGGGGATCCCTTCCCAGGAAAGGTGAATGGTAGTCAATTGAAGCCATACACTAGTGGGCCAGCCATGTGACTATATGAAGGTAGCATAGTCTTAGCACTCGAAGCAGCTGAAAGGAGGCACGAGACTATAAACTACACTACCCAGGTTAGGGGCTACGCGACTGGAGGATCGTGTGAAGCAAGGAAGTGTCACAGGGTTCACAACAGAGTGAAGGGAGCTATGCTACCCAAGGAGAAATTACGCAGGTCGGCTGGAAAGTGATTGTTAAAGTCACTATTCATGATTTGACGGTAGAAACGCGGCGAAATGGAGCGGGCGACCGACATTTAAGACAAAATTTATGGGTCATATCCTTGAAAATCTGTCGTCAATCCAGCATTAATGAACATAATTTGGGGGGAACGGTTGGATTTGGATTCAAAATTCCCTATAAATTACAAGTGGCTGCCCAGCGAAAAACACCTGGTATTTTCATAATTGAGTTGTTGCTCTCTCAGGCACACATGAACCGCTTCGAAGCTCTGTTAATGAGTCAAACATTTGAGAACTTACTAGATACGTCATGAGCACTATTGGAAAGCATTATGTCGACACTTGCCATAGCTATAGATGTCGAAGCAGAGGAGTCGGTGCCGGAAATTGATATGGAGGCCCAAGAAGTTAATCCTGAGGTTGCCGAAGTATTAGCAGAAGTCCCCAAATAAACAAGGATGTCGATACCAAAGCTGACCCCAACCAAGGAGAGTGTGAAGGATAAGAAGGGCAAGCAGCCTGCGATACCAGTGTGTGCATCACCAAGAAGAAACCCACCAAAGCCCGCCACACAGGAAAAGGGCAAAGCCATCAATCTGGAGCTAGAGAAGGAAGAAATCAAAGACATCCCGATGGATGATGAGGATGTGGGAATAGACGTGCAGGAAGTTGAAGCCGAGGGTGCTAAACCTATCACTCGGTTGCCTGAGTACGTCCCTTTTCACAAAGGCAAGACCAAGGTCCCTAAATATATTGACGAGAGAAAGGTCCCCTTGCAAACCTCTCTACTGCAAGATGAAATTGCTTTTGAAGGGTTGTGCTTGGGCAGGTTCCTCTGTTAAAGCTCGAAGACTAGGACTTGGTCGACCATGAGAAGTTCCCACACCTAGTGACCAAGCAGATGATGCACCACATCACCAATACAACCACCAGAATGACCACATTGGAGCCACGTAGGTGGCTCAGAGGAGTACACAAGACAGGTTTGCTTAACCTACAATGGGTGTCGCATTACAACCACACCCCGGTTACAGTACTGGTCATCAAGCAGCTACAATGCTTGGTGCATGATGGGTGTCTATGGCTGGAGGAGCCATTACCCATCACTGATAGGTTGATCCACAGGATCACGCAGTTGCCTTACATAGGAGAACCACCCATGATATTTGGCAGAAAAGGTGGTGAGCAGGTCCTTGCCGAGGCCATAAAAGAGAAGTTTAAGCTAGTAAAGAAGTCACATGGATATGCTATATCTAGCATCTGTGACCCTGCTGTGAAGGTGGCTACGCAGATTTTAGTAGGGAAGGTGATGAGGAAGTGTCGCATCAATGAGGTGTTGGTGCCTGTTGTCACACTAGCAGCCCAGTGCACCGAAGTAGTTTAGTTCAATTGGCCATACTATCTCTGCGGTGAGTTCCTTGCGAACTACTGCGAGGCATAAGAGCTCAACAAGACGTTCCACTACACATGGCTCTTGTTGTCTATTGTGCTGGTAGGATGGGAGCTACCAGAGGGCATCCAATTCCCTTCGATCATGCCAGACATACCAAAAGCAGTGAAGTACGCTTCACTGTGGGCGACCAAGGATGCATAACGCATCAAGGATAATAAGATATTCTAGATGTTGATGGAGATGAACATCTGCATGGCCATCAATCGGAAGCCACGGTTGTTGCCTATGGTGTTTTCCAACCTGCAGGGCTATGGAGGGTTTAAAGCAAATTTTCACCATGTGTCCATCAGGGTGTGGAAGGACCCTACGCGGAAATGGTATGACTTTCCTTATCTGGAAACGGATGATGCCATTGATGCAGTACTTAATCGATGGCCGGAAGAATGGCACACTACAGAAGCCTTGGTGATGGGAGGGAGAAAGTCCACCACGTAGCACAAGAAGGATGAGGCTAAGCTTAAGATGACACAACTGGCCGTAAAGAGAAAGAAGGAGGCCGCTGACAAGGCCCAGGTGAAGCGGGATGCTGCTTAATAGACAGAGAATCAAATAGGTGGAACAGAGCGAGGCTCTGACAAAGGCGCAAGGTCACCTTCACCCGAGACAGAGGAAGAGACAGACGAGCAGATAGAACAACATGACATGGACCCACAGGCGATGTCTGCCTGCATCAAATTTCCAAGGAGCAAGAGAAAGGAGGGTCCAAGAAAATATCCAAGGCTACTAAGACATCACTAGACCCAATCACCCTCACAGAAGGTGATTTTCACGACATTGGTTACACGGTGCGGGATGCCACCACAGAGGCCCTACAATAGTATGAGCACCAACAACAACTAATATTGGGGGCTATCCAGACAAGTATGCAGGAGCTGCAAGCCCGTGTGTCACAGGATGGCACGATGTCTACCAGCCTTGCTATCAGCACTTTCGAAGCTGCTGAGATGCTGTGCACAAAGGTCTCCAGCGTGATAGTGCTGCCTAATGGAGCACTCACCACGGAGAATGAAGATGACAGGCCCACTATTGGTGCCCTCAAGGGAGTAGGGTTGAATCTAGTAGTGCTCCCTGGCAAGGTACTCCACCTCATACAGGATGGAGTGATTGCGGTGCTGAGGGCCCGTGAGCATCGCACCCTCCAGGTGATTAGTGAGGAACAGATTGACAATGAGTAGATGGCACTACAGTGAGACTCTACCATCGCCACTATGACCGAGGAGACCAACCAAAACAAGTGTATAATGCAGGTTGTTGAGGAGGCATGCCGAATGGTCCCAGAGTTGGCCATTCTTGAAGAAGAACTAATCGAGGTGCACGTTTGCAAGTTGGCCATAGGGGTGCGTGACGCTTGTACAGAAATGGTGAGGGTTCAGTTGGAGTTGAACCTACAGATCACCGAGTTATAGTTGAAGGCCCAACCTTCAACTCCACCAGAAGTAAAGGAGCAGTGGGCGACCGTTGTCACAGAGGCAAGAGTGGCAGTTGATAGTGCAGTAGCAGACTGCATGCAACTTTTTGAGCAGTCGTTCGAAGTCCTGACGAGCTTGCAGGAAGATCCTAATGTACAATGACTAGAGACAGAATCGTGCAAGATACAACAACGCTATGATGATGTCAAAGGCATAGTGCGAACCATCGTGCTCACGCAGACACTAGTAAAGCTGCAAGAGGCCAAGCAGCTGAAGGAACAAGTGGATGCAGCACTACAAAAGGAAGCAATGTTATAGGCACGATTGAAGCCCTGGCTGGATGAGGCTTACATGGTGACAACCTATATTGAAGGAAAGCTTGCTGCTCTTTAAGAAACTAAGCAAAAGCTTCAGGCCAATAATTCAGGTGCAGTGATCGAGCAGATGGTTGAAGACACAAATCAGGCAACCAAACAGTGCATTGCCGAGGTTGCGGTCATATGGTTGAGCCAGGAGGTCTTTGCGCTAAGATATCTACACTTGCTGAGTGACTTGAGGGTGAGTCATGATGTTTTTGTTGGGGGCCTGTTGGGAAGGAGATCCCCCAAGGATAGTTTTGGGGCTAAAAGCCCATGTTTTGGGTCGAATTTTGTAATAAAGTTTAAAGTCTCCGCATTTTGTGGTTGCAAAGCGCAAAGGTGTCATGAGCCATAAAAGGTTGTCCGCCCTTATTTTGTAAATTAAAGTTGGCTGTAAAGATATACCCATGGTCCGCAAACCATGGGACTGTATAAAAAGAACTAAGTAAGTACGCTCTAAGTAGGGGGGAACAATTCATAAGTTGTAGTAGAAGTCTTGAGCGATAAGGAGAGAAGTCTAAGTTTCGAGTCTTAGTGTAGGTAGAGGTTCTGCAACTGAGTGCATAGAGGCCTAGGGTAGAAGTCCACAACTAAGTGCGCGGACCCCTGGAGTTGTGTGCGCAGGGTGGATAGAGTCTGTAATCATATGAATATATCAATAAAGAGAGTCATTCTACGAATTTTGTGCCTTTGTTTCATGTTAATGCATCTTGTCATATTGTGTATGAATTTCATTTATAATGCTTATGTGATGCGCAAATGCATGTAATTACATTGGATAATTGAATGCAAATAAGGATATATGTTTACGTGGTGCTAACTGTGATTGTTTAATAAGATAAGTAAGATACTTAAGCTAGTTTTGGAATCTGCACGATACGCTGCCCTAGTGGTGCGAAAGTACCTTAACCACAAGTTAGGGTTGCGCAAAGGTCAATCGTACCCCTTCGCAGAGCTACTGAAGGGCGGAATAAAGGGCTAGATAGATAGAGCCCTAGAACTCAACGACCTGCACAAAAGCAAGAATAAAAGGAATAAACTGACATCACAACCATCTCAGGGTGCAGAAACTTGGTTCCAACATCCCCCCATACTGCTTCGGGTGAGACTTCGATCTACGCTCTGTGAGTTGATGCCGAAAGGGCCAATAGTGTAGGGATTTGTTTACCTAACTGAAGTTGAACCTGGGTCAGGCCTCACCAAGCCAACAGATGGTTTAAAAGATGTAAATTTAGTTTTGGATAAACTTGAAAGGGATGTACTAGAGGAACATTGGTTTCAGGCATTAGACATCGTATTGAGAGCAACACCTGCCCGATGGTGGAGTAAACCTCAGAACAACTTTGTATACTAGAAGGAATATCGACGGATGATGAAGCTGCAGTTTGGGTATGCCAATACCCGTATTACAGAGAAATATAGAGGAAAGGATGATCCACATGAGCATCTGGATTGATGGACAAAGGAATGGGTAGAGGAACCACAACCAGAATGGGTTCATATATTTTTCCACACTTTGGATACTATTCCGATGAACTGGTACCTACAAACAAAGCTGTGACATAGAACCACAAAGTGGGATGTTCTGAAGGAAAGTTTTCTATTAACTTTCAGTTTTGAGGATGGATTTGAGTGTATTGATGAAGCATTACAAGAGATTAAGGCTGCAATATTCAGAATGCCTGAAGTGCTTGTCACATGGGTACAACTAGACTGGAGTATACAACTGCACCATGCTATGTAATGCTACAATGTGACCATAGAGGAAGGTGAGGAAGATCCTAGGAACATCAATATTCCTGAGTCAAAAGGACAATGCATTGTCACAGGGCCGAAAGAAAAAATTGCTGACATCTCAAAGCCCTTGAAAACTAAGAAAATGAATATTGGGTTAGAAGCGCAGCTCAAGTTCGCAAATATAGGTGATTATTGGGATGAGGACAAATCACGAAGTTAATGCAAGAGTATCAAGACTTTTTTCCCACAAAGTTCTCTCATTTAAAGGGGATAGTAGGTGATCTAGATGTCATGAAGATCACTCTAAAGCCAAATGTGAAATTGGTGAAGTAGCGCCCCTACTGGTTGAATCCTACGTACAAGGAAAAAGTGTGCGAAGAATTAGATAAGATGCTTGGAGCTATGATTATTGAGACTGTCGAGGAATTGAACTGGGTTAGTCCTATGGTGGTTCAGGAAAAGAATATGGAGAGTGAAATTTAGATCTACGTATATTTAAGAAATTTAAATGATGCTTATGCCCATGATCCTTTCCATATGCCATTCACAGATGAAGTACTAGAGAGTGTTGGAGGTAAGGAAGTTTATTCATTTACCGATGGGTTCTCAAGGTATCATGAGATAAAAATCACGTCGAAGGATCAGAGTAAAACTAACTTTGCTACAGAATGGGGTTGCTTTCAGTATACAGTCATGCCCTTTGGACTTAAGAATGCCCCTACAATCTTTTCTAGGGTGGTAGTCACAACTTTCAAAGAGTTTATTCATAAGTTTTTGGAGGTTTACTTTGATGATTGGACAATGTTTGGGTTAGTAAAGAAGCATGTTTCTAGTATTTGCCTCATACTAGATAGTCAAAAGTATCAGATATCCCTTAATTTGAAGAAGTTCATATTCTACGTACCATATGGTGTACTCTTGGGCCATGTTGTTTGTAAGCAGGTGTTGATGGTGGACCCTGCAAAAATTGCATTGATTATCAATATGGAGCCCCCGAGGAATGTCAAACAATTGCATGCAACATTGGGCCATATAGGATATTATAGGAAGTTCATTAAATCATATGCACAGATCACTATGCCTATGGAGAGATTAATAAAGAAGGATGCGATGTTTTGTTGGGATGATGATTCCAGAAGAGTTTGGATTTATTAAAGGAAAAAATGGTCACGATGCCTATTCTAGTGTTCCTCGACTGCAAGATGGAATTCCACGTACATGTAGATGCATCTCGGTTTGGCTGCCCTAAAATTTTGATGAGCGATAGGGGTTCACACTTCTTGAATGAAACAATTGTTGCCTTGCTTGAAGAGTTCCAAATGTATCATCAGAAAAGTATGCCATATCATCCTCAAGCGAATGGAATAGTGGAAGCCTTTAATAAAATCCTGGAGAATTCTTTAATGAAGATTTGTAATGAAAATCAGAATGATTGGGATGTGCGCATACCAGCTGTTCTATGAGCGTATGAATCTACCTGTAAAAATTTGACTAGAAAAACACCATTTAGATTGGTTTATGGATAAGAAGCCATGATGCCGATGGAGTACATCATGCCAAATTTTCAGATTGCTACAGTCACCGATATGGCTGATTGGGATACCATGGAAGAAGACCTCGCGCAGATAGTTGAGTTGGAAGAAGATCATTTCTTCGTTGGTTTTCATGAGCAGTTCTAGAAGGCTCACGAAAAGGCATGGCATGGTTGGCATATTAAACAACGCACCTTTAAAATGTGGGATTTAGTGCTACTATATGACAAGAAGTTTACGAAGTTTCCAGGAAAGTTCCAGCTACATTGATTGTGGCCATATATTGTCAAGGAGATTATAGATTGGGGTGCGGTTCAGCTTGCCAAGCTAAATGGGGATATGTCTCCAGGAAAGAACAATGGGAGCCGATTAAAGTTGTACAGGGGTGATCCCACCCCTGCACAATGACTATATGTGTGCAAGATATTCTTAGTACCCCAAGAAGTTGTAAGGAAGTATGGGACTATAAACTACTCTGCTAGAAGGATATTTTGGCGAACTGAATGGGTTGCACGATGAATCAAGTGAAGGCACAAAGGAGAGATGTGATGAAGGAGTTGCACTAGCATGGTGGGTCCTATGCATCCTGGTCAAAAGATGACCATTGGAAGCGTTGTAGATGATTTTATGGTGATTTTTCCATTGAAGGGAGAGGGGGGAGAGCATTTAAGGAGAATATATTTGGAAATCTATTGCCAAAAGAAAATTAATGATAGGGATCTCGAGGCAACAATTGAATTTGAATTTAAATTGAGCTATAAATACAGCATCCCACTCCACATTCAAACACTTTGCATCCTAAGAAATTTCCTTGAGCTTGTTTGCTTTAGTTTGAGCCAAGATAATTGTTGCATGTTTGGAGAGGCTTGGAAAGAACTTTGAGAGAAGCTTTCACAGTAAGGGTTTAGGAATTTACCTGAGTGGCAACGCGAAATATTCTTGGAGAGAATGACTGCAACTCGACCTGATCCAACCCAGCATGTGCCTACAAATTTTCCTAACACGGAGCCTAGGTCACTGAGGCCTAAACCCTCTGCCTCCACAGTAAGAGACAGGAAGAAAAGGAAGCCCCAGCAAGTGCCAGTGTGGCAATCACCATGAAAAAATCCAACAGAGGTCTGATAGAAGGGTAAAATGGATAGAACCAAGTAGCCGACAGGACCCTTGGACTTAAAAGAGCAAGAAATAACCATGGGGATTGAAGAGATTGATGCAGATTAAGTCGTTCTGATTACTCGGCTACCGCCTTATATCCCACTTAGGAAATCCACAGCCAAGGTGACTAAAGACCCAGATTCAGCAAAATTCTAGGCATCCACACCATTATTTCCAGAGAACGTACCTTTTGAGGGAAATCTTCTCCACCGAATACTGTATTTGAAGATGGAGGACTCAGACTTGGGGGATCACGTGAAGTTCCCATAGTTGGAAATGAGAAAATACCTTAAGAAAGTTTATTATGAGGAGTTGGATGTTACATGGATCGAGCCAATGAAGTGGGCGGCTGGAGTTGAGCACGTGATGTTGCTCAATATATTGTGGGTGCCACATTTTAGTTGCAGCACCATAAACACTGTCTATGTGTGTTAGCTATTAATGTTGGTTCATGATGAGAGCCTTTGGTTGGGAGGCCCCATCCCAATTACTGATATGTTAATCCATTGAATCACATTATTGCCATATTAAGGAGTAGACCCTATAGATGATTTTTTGGGGAAATCATAGGAGAAAACATTGGCAGACCAAATGAAGAGAAACTTCAAGTTGGTGAAGAATTCATGCAGCTATGCGATTAGATCCATAGTAGATGGTGTGGTGCAGTTTACTACACAAATATTGGTCAAAATGATCATGAGGAAGTGTCCCGCTAATGAAGTACTAACACTAGCAGTATATCTGGCTTCGCAGTGTGCCAAAGGAGTCCAATATCATTAGGCTCAGTATCTATGTCATGAATTCTTGGAGGATTGTAGAGAGGCCCAAGATGAGGGCAAGGAATTCCACTATGCATGGCTACTCTTGTTGAGCATGTTGGTGGCATGGAGGACACCAGAGGGAAGTCAGTTATTGCAACATGATTCAGACCTATGCAAGGCCATGAAATTCACCTTGCTATGGGAAATTAAGGACCCTTAGCACGTTATGGAGACCAAGATATTTTGGGTCCTATTTGAATTGGAGTTGAGGATGGTGATTAACCAGTGGCCATGATTATCACCAAGATTGCATGCCTAGTATGCTAATGTTGTTGATTTCAAGGAAGATTTTAATAATCTATCTATCCACGCGAAGAAATATGCCACGAGCACATGGCATAAGTTGATATAATTGATCTCTGAAGATGATATTATGGGGGTCGTCACTAAATGGCCGAGCGGCTGACTCATGCCATCTAATGCAGGCACAAGAACTAGTAAGGTTGTTGAATGTAAAGCAGAGAAAACCACATCTATGAAAGTAGTAGTGAAGGATAAGAAGAAGGAAGCACATAAGGCTTCTACGAAGGAATAGATCATGACGAAAGAAAAGGCCACATAGTAGAAAGAAGTTGCTACAAAGGAAAGGGAAGCACCGAAAGAGAAGGTCTCTGCCAAAGAGACAGATGCACCAAAGGAGAAAGATGCCACCATGTCACATGCCACTATTGACCTCAACGAATTTGAAACAACGTGTACCAACATACAGGTAGAGATAGAGGGTGAAGAGGAAGGGGGTGTAGGATTGGAGGCCCCATCCATCATTAAAAAGAGCCAGAAGAAGAGTTCTACGGGACCTCGCAAGAAGCAAAATTTTGACAAGTCTGCGAGTGCGACATCGATGGCCCTTACGGAGGGCGACCTGGACAAAATAGGCAATGCGGTCCGCAATGCCACAGAAATAATTTGGAGCCAAATCAAGGACCAGTACCATCAGACACTGGACAAGGTGTAACAGGGCCTAAGGGAATTGTAGGTCCAAACATGGGTTATTCAAGCACGCGTTGGAGGAGAGAGATTGAAGAAAGTGATCTTGAAGTAAGCGAGTGGGTCAGCCTTAACAGCAGATATCAACACAAATATTCGTGCAGTGCAGCTACCATAGGGATCACTGCATGTTTAGACTTCATAAGATAGGGCACGCCTATTCCATTTGAAGAATTTGAGTTTGAACTTGTAGCGCTTCATATTTAGACACTACATGAGATGGATCAAGGAGTATCATATGAGCTCAGAGTTCAGGAACAACGATCATTACTAGTGATCAGCGAACTAAATACCAACAACCAACAGATATTCAAGGAAAATGCGCAGGCACTCAAGGAACGAGAAGAGGTCATTGTGCATAGTCAACAACTGGAAGAAGCAATAGCGTAGGCCTATAGTGAGCTTCCCAAGGTCCATATCCCAACAAAAGCGTACTCCTTAGAAAAGATTCATAAGTTAGCTGAAACGGTGAAATAATTAAAGGAGGAGATTGGAAAGATTCATTTTGAGATGCAACTGTAGATATCCAAGCTTCAACTTAAGCTGCATCCAACAACTCCTCCAGAAGTCAAAGTACAATGTGAGGCTACTATTAAGGAGAACACGACTACTCTAGAAGTTGTAGTCAAGGATTGCAGCCAGGTGTTCAAATAGACCATGGAGATGTGGACCTCACTCGAGGAGGATCCACACTTACAGAAGATTGAAACAAATTTCTGGGAAAAAAATACAATTCGACGAGATCAAAGCTACAGCGCGGACCTTAGCACCAGTGCAAACGTTCACCAGATTAATGGAGGGGAATTTTATCCAGACTAAGATTGATGAGATGTGTCGAAAGGCATCCATCATATACTCAAGGATGTAGCCCTAGCCTAATGAGGCAAGCCAACTCTCACAAATAGTGCAGAGCAAGCTGAAGGCTATGTAGAAAACATAGAGAAACATGGGCCTTGTAGTTCAAGGTCCAACTATAGAAAAATTGGTTGAGGAAGTTCATTAGGATGTTGCACAGGGAGTAGTAGATCTTCAAGAATTGAAGACAGAATTCAACGGTCTGTAGGAAAAGATCAAGGGAACACCAGCACAGTGACTCGGGACGAGTCATGACTTTGTGTTGGGGGCCTATTGGGGCAGGGTCCCCTGGGGTTAAAATTTGTATAAGTTTTGTTAATATTGTAAAGTATCCGCATTTTGAGGAGTGGAGCGAGTAGGTCATTAGGAGTCAAATGGGATTTAGGAAGGTGAAGGCCCCTTAGTTTGTTAGGAGTTAGGTTTTGTGTGACCCGCCCATGGTATTGTAATAGATAATTATATAAAAAGGAGTTATAGAGAGTCATGAGATATCCAGAGTCAATCTATGAGTGAATGGTCTAAGTAAGAGAAGTTTGTTTTCTTTACTTAGGTGAAGGGGAATGCTCCTGTAGCTGTGTGTGTGGAGACATTGGTAAGTCCACAACTGAGTGCACATGGGTTGGAAGAGTCTGTAATTGAGGATCTAAGCATAATAAAGGTTGTTTTGGAGCATTATCTGTGTATCTATATGTTATTATTTACTTCTGAATTTACTATGTATTCGCTCGATTTACTGCAATTTATCATGAAAATTACTTATTAGATGCGCAAAAGAAGTAGATTTGTTTGTTTACATGTTGTTATGAATATTTAGAATAATTAGCAAAGAGTTTGAACTTGTTATCTATGAGTTACTGTAAATTCCTCGTTTTAAGGGTTAGGGTTTGCGAAGGTCAGAATAAAGCCCTAAGAGTAACATAGACACATCACATAGCCCTTTGGACCCAGAAACCTAGTTCTAACATCCCCCAATATTGCCTTGGGTGAGACTGTAGCCTGCGCTGCATGGGTTTTTGCTGAAAGGAAGGTAGTGTAGGGTTTTGTTGATTAGCGTAGCTAACTCTAAACCTGGGTCCAAGTCTCGTTAAGCCAACATTGATGCCTTAGAAATAGATTCTCTCTCTCAATGTGTGAAAAACCCAAGCAAAAGTGGAGAACTCAAATGGGAGGTCAAGAAAATCACGAGAATGTTGACGATGATATTGAGCATGGTGAGGAATGAATGAAAAACCCTCCTTTATATACCAAAGTATGGAGTTAATCTCGAAAATGGAAAATAATAAAATATTATTGACCAAATTCAGATCTAACTAATTGCAATAATTTATTATATTTATTGGAGAGGAAAAATGAATTTAAAACGATTAAATTGCTTTATTTATAAATAATTAATGAAAAAATGAATTATTAACTATTTCGCGAGAAACAATAAAGATGTGAATCAAAATAATTATGAAATAGTGATTTAGTAATTATTCTAATAAAAAAATAAGGAAATTCAAATCAATAATGATTTATTTACATATTCCTAAGGGATTTAATCAAATCTATGGAACTGCATCGGACGCTGGATCAAAATTTGTGGTGATTTGGGCATGTGTGGGGCTAACTGAAGGGACACCCCCTCATGAGGTCTGAAACATATTACAAACACCTGGGAATCACTGGGACAATCATCTGGATCACCCAACCATCAAGTTTACGGATCTCAATCATGCAATAAGGAGATGATGCCGAGCACGTGAAAAACAACCAAGTCAAAGGGAGACGATGAGTCCCTTTTCCTAATCTGAGGAAAGGAACAAAGATGGAAGTTGGAACGAAGGTACACTGCCCTCTAGACTACTCTTCTGGAATAAATGTGGTGAGGTCAACGAAAGAGAGCCCACCAGAGTTAAGGTAATGGGGAATCCTCAACAAAGGCACGAGGGAATATAACATAGTGACTGATGGATTGACACTATGGATGATGATGGAAGGAAACATGATGGATGGTGGACTGACGACTTCCCTTGTCAGAGCATAATAAAAATGGTTGACCTCGTAGCAACTGACTCAAATAAAGAGAGGATGGTCAATGACTCAAACTAGGGTTCAACAAAGATGGAGTAGAAGAACTGAAGGCAAAATAGAAGTATGATGGAAGAAATGTGGCATGACGATGAATGAAACACTGTAACAGGACACAATGTGGACTTGGAATAGACTCCATAAGTAAAAGGGTGACACATATCATATGCTCTGAATAAGGGTGACTCGATGATGCTGCCACACGGGGGAGGCCCAGTGGGGACCATAAAAACATGAGTGAATTATGGTTACTCATGATGAAAATTGACACGAGAGTCAACCAGTGCAAAGGTAAAGTGGTACTAGAGAACAGGTGGCTCAAATGAAGGGATTCGATTTTAAAGAGCCGCAAAGTGAAACATCATGGAAAAAATGGTTTCCAAGTGAAGTGTCAAATTACCAAAAAACAAAGAGAAAACTATTATAGAACTCGGTGAGAACTTTCCAATGGTGCTAATGGTTCGTCAAATAGAGGTACGGTTTGGTCACAATGGGCGACAAAAAAAACCTAGGGTTTTTCCTCTAAAAGGCTTTTTTCCTCCAAATTCAATTCATTTGTATATTGAGCCATGGAGAATTTGGAGAGGAGGAGAAGGCCCTAAATCTTGTGGAGATCATAGTAAACAAACTGACCGTCGAAATCAGGATCTGTGACTTTTAGGTAGGTGGCCTTACTTGATCCTAATTTAAACAGGAACGCAACAAATTACAGATATAACTAGAAATATAGAGATGCAACAGAAATAATACTTCATTTCATTAATGTAAAATACTGAAATATGCTTAAAAACAGAGATGGTAATAAACCAGCTAAGGCGATGGTAGCTTATCTCTGAGAAGAGATGTGGTGGCTACATGCCTCTAAATTGTGTTACAATGAAGCTCGAAGGCCTATTTATTGTTTAGAAACAATGAAAAACACTAAACATCCAAAAACCTAACCCTAGGAGATGACGCGCCAAACTATGGGCCCAGTTTGGGTAAATTAGTACATCAACTTCCCAGGGTCGTAACTTTGGCGTACGATCTCCATTTGATGCGCACAATACCTCTTTAGAAATATCTATCTGAGGAATACAAATTTTGAGTGAGAAACATCAGTCAACAACCCATGTTTCTCCTGGTTTTCCCAGAAAACATCGTTTAGGGCCTCAAAACGGCTTCGAAAGTTCAAGACCTGAAAAAATGCCAAAAATAGTAAATTGTGCTACAATTAAGGAAACTAAAAAACTGAAAGAGACAATTGTGGGGGTCCAAGTGGGCTAGGTGGGTGGCCACCAACATCCACCTGGATCATTACTCATCTAAATATGGCCTTAATTCTTCTTGGAAGGATGGTCCCTAGTGAAGAATCTGTAGGTTTTAACCCCGTACAGAAATTACTTGCATACGAATTCTAAAACACAGAAAATAAACAATGTGAGAGCATAACACATAAAACACATATACACAAATATTTTCCCCTGGCTCCCAAAACCATGACTACTAGCTTGATTTTTCATTATGTTCCTTTCATTATTACAATACATATATATACATGCCGAAGCATCAAATACCATGGACCGAAAACCATCGCATCCAAAACCATGGACCGAAAACCATCACGTCCAAAACCATGTGCGAAAAACATGCACAAAACCATAGGTAGGTCTGCCCAACCTAATATAGGGTCCAAAACTAAAAATTTCCGAGGCGCTGCCCTGGACCCCATAGAGTGGGGTTACCTGCACCCCTCAAACCCCCTGTGACTTCCCCCGCTACATAATCGACGCAACGAAGGGGGGGGGGGGGGGGCCCTCCGCCCCCCTTCTAACCCACCGATTAACTACATGGGCTAGTCATGGAAAGAATATAACACAACCCAACATTGTCCCACTTGTTGTTTTCTTTCCACAGGGGACCACAAGAGAGCTTAGTCATCTATCCAACCCTGCAACGCCCATTGTTTCTCTACACCAAGAGAACTTCTAATAGCTCACAGATTTTTTCAATGCATCTGCAGTATTCTTCAAAGTGTCCACCTTTACCAACATCACCTTTTTGTCTTCTATCATATCCCTCACAAAGTGATATTGAACATCAATGTGCTTTGTCTTTGAATGATATGCAGGGTTCTTTGCCAAGAAAATTGCACTTTGGTTTCACAATCTATCCTTATAGTTCCCTGTACTAACCCCATACTTGAACACAATCTATGCAACCAAACTGCTTCCTTACTTGCATGAGTGGCTACCATGTATTTTGCCTCTATAGTTGATAGTGCCACTACAGATTGTTTCTTACTCATCCAACTGACTGCACCTCCAAGTAGGTTAAACACATACCCACTTGTAGATCTTCTCTGATCCAAATCTCCAGACCAGTCTCCATCAACAAAGCCATGAATATCCAACACTTTGTCCAATCATGGTCTTCCTTGGTAGCACAAACCATAAACACTAGTGCCACGCAAATACCTGAAAACCTGCTTGATTGTTGTCCAGTGCTCCTTCCCCGGTTTTGACATAAACCTGTTCAATACTCCCACTACATGTGTAATGTCTAGTCTAGTACAGACCATCTCATACTTTAGGCTACCAACTACACTTGCACATGGAACACCGGACATGTCCTCTTCCTCTTCTTGTGTCTTGGGACCCTGTTCAGTAGATAACTTTACGCCTACAAGAATAGGAACCTTCACCGGTTTACTATCCTACATATTAAACCTCTGTAATATTGTCTTGACATACTTCCTCTAGTTTAACCAAAGCTTCCTCTTTGTCCGATCTCTTTCAATTTCCATGCCCAAAATAGAGTTTGCAGCACCAAGATCTTTCATGTCGAATTTGGAGGACAAATGGGTCTTCAAATCCTGGATAATTTCTTTGTCATTTCCAACTAGCAACATATCATCCACATACAAGACTAGATAAATAACACGGTCACCAATTAATTTAAATACACACAGTGATTTTCTTTGCTTCTGGTGAAGCTAAGTCCCTGTATAAATGTATCAAATTTGTGATACCACATCCTTGGTCACTATTTTAACCCATACAAAGAATTCTTTAACTTTCATACCATTTCTTTCTTACCCTTCACCACAAAGCCTTCAAGTTGCTTCATGTAGATCTCCTCTTCTAGATCCCCATGAAGAAATGTTGTCTTCACATCCATCTGTTCTACCTCAAAATCAAAAGCAGCAACAACTAATAAAAGTAATCTAATAGAAGTTACCTTGGCAATAGGAGAAAATATATCACCAAAATCAATTCCCATCACCTGGGAATCACCCTTTGCTACCAACCAAGCTTTGTACTTCTCCACCTTTCCTTCTACATTTGTCTTCTTCTTGAACACCCATTTGCTACCAATGGGTTTCCTTCTAGCTAGCAACTCCACCAAATCCCAAGCCTCATTTTTGTGCAAAGATGCCATTTCATCAACCACGACCTCTTTCCAGAGTTTTCCATCCTCTGAATCTACTGCTTCCTTCACAATTCTAGGATCATCATCAATGATAGATAAAGCAAAATTTGAATAGAAAGCAGAAGGACTATACCTTTCTAGTTGCCTTCTTTCTCGAACTGGTCTTCTCACACCTGGAGTTTGTGGCTCTTCATCTTCTGATTCCTCTATTGTAGAGTCTGATTCTTCCTCCTTTAGCTCAAACTCTCTCTTCTCAAGTTCCTTTGGTTGGACTTCATGTTTAATAACATCTTTTACTTCTCTAAACACCACATCTCGGCTGTACACAACCTTCCTTGTTACTGGGTTCCAAAGGTTATAACCCTTTAAACCATCCTTATACCCAATAAATATGCACTTTTCAGATTTACTATCCAACTTGGCTCGCTTCTCCTTTGGAACATGTACATATGCATCACATACAAATACCCTCAGATGTGAAAGATAGGGTTTCTTACCAGTCCATACCTCTTGTGGAATCTTATCCTCCAACGCTAATGAAGGTGATCTGTTGACCAGGTAACATGATGTCTCCACCACCTCTACCCAGAATTCCTGTCCTAACCCGGCACCACTAAGCATGCTTCTTGCCTTTTCCATCAACGTCTTGTTCATTCTTTCTACAACTCCATTTTTCTCAGGTGTGTATGGAGTATTCTTCGGCCATGCTATACCAAACTTCTTACCAAATTCTTCAAATTCCTTACTGCAAAACTCTCCACCGTTATTTGTCCTCAACACCTTTATCTTCTTCTCTCTTTGGTTTTCCACTAGAGCCTTAAATTCTTTAAACCTGTCAAAGACTTTAGATTTCTTCTGAAGGAAATATATCCATATATTCCTTGAGAAGTCATCTATAAAGGATACATAGTACAAAGACTTACCCAGTGATGGAACCTTCATAGGTCCAAACACATCACTGTGCACAAGCTCTAATATCTGTTTCACCCTCTTACCACCATAGGGGAAACTCACCCAATTCTGCTTCCCATATATACAATTTTCATAGAAATCAAAATCCAGATAACTATTACTCATACCTTCTACCATACCTTTACCATGAAGTATTCGAAGGCCCTTCTCTCCAATATGTCCAAGCCTTTGATGCCACAACATGGTCTTCTCTCCAGAGACCACTAGATTTTCTGCTCCACTTTCAGGAACCATGGAACTGTTGCACCCATCAACAATAGTGCTACCTTGAAGCTTGTACAAAGTTCCAATTCAAACTCCCCACATCAATACCAGTGCCCCCCGAACCATCTTGCAGGTATCCTTCTCGAACACTATTTTTACACCTGCATCATCCAGCTTGCTTACAGAAATCATATTTCTAGCTAATGCAGGAATATGCAGAACACCTGGAAGTGTTCTAACCCTTCCACCTTGTAAATTTAACTTTACTTTTCTACGACCAACGATTCTAGCCTTACTGTCATCCCCCAAGCAGACATCACCACCATCATATTTCTCATACTCGCAAAACCACTCTCTATGGGGAGTGAAGTGAAAGGATGCACCTGAGTCAATCAACCATGCCTCATGATCTACATGTGTACTTAAAGAAGCAAAGTACACATCCCCACCTTCATCTAAGGTGGTTTTCTCCTCTGCAAAAGGAGCATCATCAGATCCCTTTCCTTTATCAAGAGCTTTATATTTACAGTCCCTTTTGTAGTGCCCTTCCTTTTTTTCATTTCCAGCACACCACCTTTACAGGTTTTCCTAGAGATTTAGATCTTCCTCTAGATTTAGATCTCCCACTCGATGACTTATTTTTGTTTTTGTTCTGGGACCGTCCTCGTACAGACAAGGCATCACTATTTTGGCTCTCCATATTTTTCCTTCTCATTTCCTCCATTAGCAATGATGAGACTATTTCATCAAACTGCAAGGAAGTTACATTGCTACCTATTGCAATAACCAGACTATCCCACGAATCTGGTAGAGAACACAACAAATTGATGCACTTATCTTCATCTAAAATATTAATATCAACATGTGATGACTAACTTAAAATAGTATTAAATGCATTTAGATGCTTTGTCACCGAGTCTCCATTTTTCATCCTCAGGTTATATAGTTTTTTCCGTAGGAACAGTTTATTCACCAAAGACATAGATTGGTACAAAGTCCCTAACTTGTCCCACAAAGCCTTCACTGTAGCTTCCCCTAATAAATTTAGTAATACTGAATTTGAGACACAAAATCGTATTGTGCTCTTTTCCTTCCGATCCAACTTCTTCCATTCTTCATCGGACACTTATGTTGGTTTAGTACCCAGATCTATCGTGATCCACTAATCTTTATCCACCAACAGGTCCTCCATCTTGAGTTTCCACAACTCAAAACTCTGACCATTAAATTTCTTGATCTCTATCTTTCCACTACTCACCATCTTCTTTCACCACTAGAATCAATCTCGCAGATCTCCCACAACATATTGGTCATGGGTTTGCTATGGAAGGAAGTATGCATGATGGTGCATATCATCCCAAGGGTAATCAAGAGTGGTCATGGCTTCCATGATTCCTTCATCGGAGTGGAAGATGGGCGGACTGGAGGAAGAAAGACCACATGACAAGGAAGAGTTACTTGAAGCATCTTCATGAGAAACGAGGTTCATATATGCATGATCATGACTGGGAGACATATGACTAGTAAAGGGAACATCTAGCGATGTTGAGACCGATTTTTCCACTGAAGGAGGTTTAATAAAATCATGAGAAAAGATATCTATGGATTTTTTAGGGAGTGATCTCAGGAATGATGATAGGTGGAGGATGGGAGCAAAACTATCCATCATCTCAACATCAAGGGAGGGATCATGATGGGTGGTTTAGAGACCTCCTATTATGGAATAGTGGTGGGACCAGAATCCATAGGTAAAGGAGAAGGGGACTTAGTATGAGCGGCCTCTATTTCATGAAAGACTTGAAGTGTATCACAAAAACCTTCGATATGGGGACAATGATGGGAATATTGGTCGTAGTTATCACACAAAGCACAAGGGTGGTTTGTGTGTAATGTACAGATTCTCTTCGCAAATTGAGGAAAGGTTACTTGGCCCTCGGGGATGTTAGGATCAAGAAAGGTATCAGTGACAACTTATTTAATGTGAGGGAGTTCAAGATAGTTATTGGTGGCATGACCGACAACATCACACAAAGTGCAAGGAGAAAGAGGCTTTGGGTGCTTAGGGGTAGATGGAGTTGCTAGGGGAGCCTTGTCTTGAGATTCCTTCTTTCAAGCTTTGCCCCCCTCAGCAGATGCTTTCACAGTAGGAGTAGACTCCTATTGAGGTTGTTATGGAACTAAAGCAAAGGTAGGGGTAGGAAGGACCGGTTGGACTGGGGTCAAAGCGATATAAGGTTTCAATTGATGAAGTAGAGCGTTTGTAGGGGGATCAATGTACCAGACTGATATCCCTAGGATGATATTAGGTAGACTCAAAGTAGTCATGACAGGTGTAGAATAAACTCCAGGAGGTGGAAACAAGAACAGTATCTGGCCAAAAGGGTAATGACCTGGTGGAACAACTCCCTCATGGTTAGGGTTGGGGGAAAAGATCTGGGTGGAAAATGATTAGCAGAGACACTAGCAAAAGGAGGTGCTCATAGAGGAGTTGTACCATTCAGCGTAGTTGAGTTAGGAAAAACAGGTTGTGAAGGTGCAAACTATTGTGTAGACATAGTGGATCATTTGAGGGTGCCCCGCAATGCTTGGAGCATGCAAAAACTCGATGAGCTAGGCTCAGGAGGAGTAGGCGATGGGCCATAGTAAGCACCAAAAGAAGACGAATCTTTATAGTCTCCTGGAGAACTAGATGAGACAGTCTTATTGTTAGCACAGATGATGTGTTGGTATGTGGCAAAGTTTGGGCTTTTGGATCGTAATACGTCAATTGATTGATGGTGACGATCTTTCCATTGTGGGGAAATCACATTAGATGTGATAGCTGACATTGTGTAAGTATAGCTACAACCCAAAAGGATGTTATGGTCAATAGGAGCATCGATAACTTTGATGTCAATACATACATCTTTCTAGCAACTGTGGCCGGGAAATTGCGCCCAGTTGCGATATCAGCCAAGGGGCTATGAGGGGTGACCATCCCATGCATGAAAAGTGATGGTGGACGGGGATAGATTAGGGGATCCAAGTTGTTTCTAAATATTGGTGGTCATCACACTAGTGGATGTGCCTTTGTCAATGATACACCACTAGATAGTGGCGTTTCGAATGGAGACTAGAATTTTGAAAGCAATGGATGAAGGTAAAGGAGGATTATCTGACTTGTCAACATGGAAGACAATAATTTGATCATATTGAGGATCTACAGTGCATAGAGACGATAGTAGAGCTTTTCTTTGTGATGGGCACGTCTGGAGGACTTCCAACATTGACATGGAAACAGGAGACTACACCAAGTCATCTACTAAGCTATATATATGGGCGGCTTTAGAAGAAGTATCATTTCGATGTAATGGACCTTTGGGGATCTTGGGTATAGCCTCGACCTTAGGTTGAGGGATTTGTAAGGTACTGTTGGGTGTCGATAGAGGTTCGGTTGACACTTTGGGGTGGGACTCAGTGACAGACTTAGCAAGTGGGTAGAAATACTGACGCAATCGAGTTTGGAGGTTGACTTGTTCACCATTTACCTCATCAAAATTCATCATGAGAATATGATAATCACGATGACCAGCTAGAGGAGATGCTTGAGCAGCCTGGCCTTGTGCAAGATGGGCAACAATATACCCTTATTGAGAGAAAGTGTCGATAAGCAGAACAAGTTGAGATGAAGTAGGAGGGGGAGGAGCAAAAGGTTGGGATACTCGAGAAGCTGCTTGAGCTTCCCATACTTGGTGCATTTGAGGTAATAGGGGACACTCATGAGTATAATGACCATAGAATCCATAATAATCACAAGGTTTGTTCATACGAAGACCCTTGTACTGCTTGGGATGATCACCCTATTGCTGGGTTGTGGGGTTAGGTGGAGGACCCTGAAGGCCATTGGGTTGAGCACCCTAATTTCCTTAATTACCTTACTACTACTAGTTCCTATTTCCATTCCCCTTATTATTTTTCTTGGGATTCGAGGGATTGGGACCACTCTACTGAGTGTACACTTGTCCTTGCTGAGGAGGGGCTTTCTACGGCAAAGGGGAAGCAGGCATGGAGGGTTGAGGCACTGGTACCTAAGGAGATGGAGTGCCAGGCTGTGCATATGGATAATACGCAAATGGGGAAACATTGGTATAATTAGGCAGGGAAAAAACTGGCCCTAGCATTGATTGATGTAGACAGGGATATGCATATGGTGTGCTGGGACCTGGATAAGGAATGCCCTAATAAGAACTTCTTAATGCATGGACTAAGAAGTCTATTAAGGTCTCCCATGGGACTTACTTACTGGCTAGTAGTTGGACTAAAGGAAGTATGGGGAGAAGGATAATTACATCTATAACTTACCCTATGTTATGTTTATCTCTCGTTTAGGATCAAAGGTATATGCTTCTGTCCTGTTTCACGGGTATAAGCGTTATAGCTTCCTGGGTAGGTTCCAACCTCAAGGGGCAAAGAAGCGTATAGAGGGTATGTGGCTCAATAGGGACATTAGGAAAAGTTGTACATGGGATTGGTCCCTCCCTAAGGTTAACCTTAACTCATCTGAGGAGGAGCTTATGGTTGGGGGTGTGAAAGAGTTCCAACAATGGCATCTGTAGCATGAGATTCCCCAACCGCATTAGCAACACCAGGCTGAGGTAGATCAGGGATGACAGTGTAAACATAACCTAACTGGGTGTAAATCGGGTCAAATTTAAGAACTATCTAGAGAGTTTCTTCCTCAGATTGAGGAAAATGAGAAGCAACATATTTTGCAATGGGGTCCAACAACGATCTAAGAAACCAATCCATATAGAATCATTCTTCGAGTTCACAAGCTCGACAGACGGTCCTTCTTCTATGCCATTCCTGAACATGGTTGGAAAGGTGAGTGGCAGAAGTTTGATGGAATGAAGTCAAAAGTTCAAAACCAATACCATAATGGAGAGGTAATTGTAAATATGAAAGAAAGGTTGTGGAAAGAGTCACTAAAGTGGAATGGGTTTCCCTAGGATGGTCTACATACCACTTCGCAGTAGCTCCACTGAGCATGTGTTTGAACAACCGAAGACGTATGGAGTCGTCCGTAATAGAATTGGATGAACACACCATATGAAAGGAGTGAACATGATTTGTTGGCTCTTCTCCAAGATTACCCTCAAACTTAGGGATGTCTGAGGGGAGTTTGGTAGGCATTGCTGGCCACGTGGAATCATGGAGAAGAGTATCATTGATGAGCTAGTTAAATTCTGGGAGACTTAGAGTAGCGACAAAAGGAAGTAAGGGAGTCGTAGTGACCACACCAGTTGAGGTTTCGCTAATGGGGGTTCCTTGGTTGGAACCTAGCATACCACCCTAGGTTCCTACACCTACATTGGTGCCTAACATGATGGCTACATGAGGATGAGGGGATGCAGAATCAAAGGATTAATCAGAAGAATCTGAATCAGAATTAAAATGATGACTCGGTGGAGGACTAGGAGGATGAAATCACTCCTAATGGGGAGGAATGATATGGCTTAATGGGAACTGAGGTTGAAGCTCTTGAATTCAATGCAAAAAATGTCTTGGAGGCACTATGATGTCTATACTAAGTGATAATGATAGGAAGAAAAGAGCAGCAAATAGAAAGCAAATACCTAGTGCAGTGGTGCCAAGTGTAAAATAACTATTTTAATGATGTTACTCTAATGAAAGCAAACATGTCCTATCAAAAAAAAACCTCTAGCCTATAGGTGATCTAAATCCTCAAAGAATCCTAAATCTACTATTTTTGATGGCCTTCCAAAGAACTTTTTACTTGACAGGATCTCATCCCCGCAAGTAGAGATGTCATGAGAAAGGTGGGGTAGAGGACCAACTGCTTCCCACAGCCAGTCCTGTAAGGTGTTTTCCTAATATTGGTCACTGTGATTACCTTCGTCCCATGTGGGTGGCTGAGTCTTGAGCTTCTTGGTAGTGAGCCACCACACGAAATTCCCTGCCACATGTTGGGTAGCCCCAAGGAGAACTTCTTGCATGATTACCTAGCAGAAACCCCCTCTAAATTGGGTTTTTGACACAGTGCGACTTTGACAGTGGGATGGTGAATTATTTTAAGCTACCTAATATGACAACTTTTATGTCTCAATGAAAAGTGACCGATAGGTGTTATTGGAAGCCTATCCCACTAACCCTACACCTACACTACAAAGATTGTTTGGCCCTGAGTCCCAAGTGGGCTTAATCTATGTGTGTTGATTTATCAAGGTGTAGTGGTTAATGTCTTGGCTTGGTTGTGTTAACCAAGCTCTCATTCTCTTAAGGTGTGAGTTTGTGAAAAATATGTGTCAAGTGTATGAGTTAATTAAGCATGTTTCGTGATGCCATATGCTGCTAAAACTAAAATCTTGAAATACTGTAAATGAATCTGAAATGGCATAAAATTAAATAGTCAATCAAGCATACACAAACCCACCCAAAAGGGAGGCTAGGAAGATAGGAAATAGAAGGAAAACATGATACTCAAAAACACATAAAGAAGCCAAAAATATCTGATGTCAAGGGACTGATATCTAAAGGTTCTAGGTTGCTGAAAATGGTGCAGGTAGACAACAAAAATTAGAGGTGACAACTTCTCTAAAGGATAGGTATGAATCTCTTATATCTAGGATGCTCAAGGGGATCCTAGGGAGTGAAAACCCAAACTATAAAGTGATAAAAGGAAAAATAAACCTATCCAATGGATCTGAAAGGTGATAGATCAGATATGAAAAACAGAGGCTAAAAATGTTGAAAACCCTAGACTCCTCACTTAGCAAATGTCTTCCTAGAAATGTGGAGGAGTACTCTAAACCCGAGGGTAATATTTCCTTCCTCAAAGAGACAAAAAAAGTGGATCTAGGCCTAAGGGAGATGGATTAAAAAAATTGAAAAACCCAAACCAGTATGCAGACAACACTTTTGGACAAACTGTAAAAGATCTTAAAGAAATTAGAAAAATAGGGGAGCATAGGTACTGACCTATTTCTTGAGCTAGCATAGATTCTGGGTCAAAAATGTGCTCTGGATAGAGGAAGCACACTAAATATCCAAAAAAGTGTGGTATGTTCCCGCTTGTCTCGATGAGTAGCTTTCGGGTAGATGTTGTCATCTCCTACTTCGATGGTACCTGTGACCTACGAAAAAGACCAGAAACCCTTAAGAATCTGAAAATAAGACAAAATAGGGCTTAAAATTGGAAATAAAATTGAGCGGCCTAGAAAATGGTTGAATAAGCCCTAAAATTTCTAAAACTCCAATCACCTAAGAACTTGGTTATTAAACCAGCGGAGTCGTTGTTTGTTGACGACAAATGTAACTAAAGACCTAGTGGAGTCGCCATTTGTATGAAAATTCCTGGAAGATGTACCAAAAACCATCACTTTAAGTCACTAGGTGACAAGTGACCCTAACAACAAGTAAATGGATGTTGTCACTTTAGATTTGCAACACAAATGGAAAATCTGTAGTAAAAGAAAACAAGATCTAAAACAAGTAGCAGTAAAATGATATATCCATAATAATAAACCAGTGGAAAGATGATTTTAAAGAAATAAATATTTATTGATAGCACTTGGCATATGAGACCTACAAATTGGTTTGGAAGTCCCCCTCTGTGGCATGGATCCCTTGATATTCTTGGTGCTTTAGAAATAGATTTTCTCTCTCAATGTGGGAAAAACCCAACCAAAAATGGAGAACTCAAATGGGAGCTCAAGAAAATGAGGATAATGTCAATGATGATAATGATCATGGTGAGGAATGAATGAAAAACCCTATTTTATATAGCAAAGTATGGATTTAATCTCGAAAATGGAAAATCATAAAATATTATTGACCAAATTCAGATCTAACTACTTGGAATACTTTATTATATTTATTGGAGAGGGAAAAGGAATTTAAAATGGTTAAATTCCTTTATTTAGAAATAATTAACAGATAAAATTATTTATTAACTATTTCGCGAGAAACAAGAAAGGTGTGAAATCAAAATAATTATTAAATAGTGATCTAATAATTATTATAATAACATAAATAAGGAAATTCATATAAATAATGATTTATTTACATATTCCTAATCGATTTAGTCAAATGTGACAGGGAATAATTATTAAATAACGATTTAATAATAATTCCTAGAGAAAATTAAATAAATAATGATTTATCTTATTATTCTCATGGGGTTTTTTATTTAAATCAAGAAATAATTTAATAAAAATGGTTTACTAAATTATTTTCCACAATGAAAGTAATTTTACTATGGTAAAATTAAATCCAGACAACGTATTTCGATCCACCTGGTTAGAAATGGCTAGGTGTTCATTTTCTGGTGATAACAAAAGCCATTGGTGGCTCATGTAAGGAGAAGTTTGTAAACAACATGAGGATTGGCCATCAATGTGAAAGGGGGCAATTGTTAGACAATTGGCATTGGCTAGTGGAAGCAAGTATGTTGGCATTGATGCCAACAATCATGTTAGGAGAGTTCGAATTGCCGAATTCCTACTCGGAAGCCCATAAGCTCGTAAGTAATTTGAAATTCAATTTAGAAAATTTATGGGAACTAGGGCATCCAAACTCTATCTCGAGAAACATATTCATATGAAGTGGGGCCTTATGAATGTGTTCTGCGATGGTTTTTCATTTTTTTGGTGACCAAGGGCACATAATATTAACAAAGGTAATTTAGCCTCCACGGGGCAACAGGGAGTTCTAGCGCCTAGATGCCTAGCCAAAGCTCACAACACCTATTCCTATGGAAGAAAACAAGTAGAAGAGCCACAGAAGAGGTACTAAGGCATAAACGGGCCAAGCCATAAGCCTATAAGCTATTATGGTGAATGCAAATCATTTTATGAAAAGTTATGGGAGTGTTGGCATTGAGGCCTTTAATTGGAGTAATGGTGAATGTTTATGGGAGAAGTTCTCCATATTTGGCAGATTCGTGCTTTTAGCTATTTTCCATGAGTTGATTATGTAGGCATGGGTTAGTTGAAAGTTTGGTAAATGTGGACAGAGAGTTCAATGCTGCCAGATTAATGGTGATTGTAAGGAAACACTTAGTCAAGGCAGCAAGGACCATGACATGGAGGAGTCAATAATGGAGTTTGTCTCATGCAGAAGTAAGGCATCTCTAATCTTGCTTGCATGCTTAATTTAATTAAATGAAGAACAGAGCCTCAAGGATAGGGGATCTGATCACAAAAATAACAAATCAATGCTAGAGTGTATTTTGAGCATTGCGGTAAGATTAATAAGCATGGGGAACCTTTCTAGAGTCTCCAAGGTGACTTAGATTTAATTCTCAGTATCAGAAACAATCTAGTGCCCATACTCAAGTATAATGGAGCTGCAAAATTCAAGAAATGAGACGTAACAATAGGATGGAGTGTCATGCTAAAGTACACACTAAAGTAGTAGAGAGGAGAGTAGAGACAACATTGTTCATTATGTAGCATAGGAAAAAGGAGGACAATAGAGACAACATCGACCATTGTGTAGTAGAGTAACAAAACCCAGAATTGTAGTTGTACAAAAGGGGGGAAGAAACATTATTTCCAGTGAGTTGAATGGAGAGCATTGTGTGGGTGTGCACTATTGAGAAGATGGTCAAGAGTTCTTGTGCATAAGTAGAGGGTCAAGAGAAGAGAGCTATGTGTGAGAGAGTTACGTGAAGAGCTCTATGTGTTTGTTGCTTAGAAGAGGCAAAATGTGCATGTGTTGCAAAGAGAGGCTTATAGTTCCTATGCAAAGGAAAGAGGGCTAGACTGTGCCTATGATGTTGTGAAAGGATGAGAGAGCCTGTCGAATAGAAGAGGGTCGAGAGAAATGAGTTATGTGTGAGAGTGACTGTTGCTACAGAGTGGACAAAGTGGAGTGAGGTTTGTGTATTAGTGAATTCTCTTGAGAAGGATAGTGGGTTGCTGCAGAGTGAGAAGAGGATAGAGAATGTTGTTTGGGACAAAGGAAGAGGTGAAGAGAGAGTTGAAATCAGGCAAATTGGTTTCAAATTATAGAAAATATTAGTTCCTTATTGAATGTGGGTTGGGATTTGCATACAAGAAGTCTGTGCTTCCATCTCTATTCGGTGTATGAGTAAGGAGTGTGGGTTGGTGCCTCCTACAATTTAGTGCTTGTATAAATTGAAGGAGTTGCATTTTGGTGCTTGCAACGAATCCATGAAGTTGGTGCTTCATATGGTACTTCTGGTAAGTTGATTAAGTGTCTACAAAAGGAGGGAGTTCGTGCTTCTTGCTTTTGTGGCTGCTAGAAAATAATCAAAGGGAGTTTGTGCTTCGAGTGAGTGATGGCTCACAAACAAAATTTGATGTAATAGAGTAGGTTCTCTTATTTACATTACTAACCAAACAATGTTGGGTGGGTTTCTCCTTGGAGTGTTTCCAAATTAAACCTTTGTGTCTCATTTGTTTGTTTCTCATTATGCATATTCTTATATTAGTTGATACAATTACTCTTATGTTTGGTTAATGGTTGTTGACACAATGATTTCCAAGTCTAAATGTTAAATATAAATTGGTAGAAAATTTTCAACTATCCTTTATACCGATTCAACCCCCTTCTCAATATTAAACATTGTTTCCAACATATTGGTAAGAATTTTACATTTTTTTTCAAAAATGGATCGACAAGGAATCTAAGTTCTTCACAGAGTTAAATTTGCAACTTTGAGAGGGAATTTGGTTTCATATTTTTTGTTCGTTGTGAAAATATTTTTCCATCAAATATGGAATTAAAGATCAATTTAATGATTAGGCTAAAAACATTAGCTTGCATGGGATTTCAAGTTGCATTAATTTTTATGTGAGGCATTATGAGACTGCAAAAGAGATGTTGGACAAGTTGCAAATTTTATATATGGGAGGTAAATTCTATATTTAAAAAATGGATAAAAATGAAAAGGATTCAACACATATTGTAGTGGTAAATCAAGCATCCTCACAATAAGAAGATGGAAGTACCAATCACTTACAAGATGAATATGAAAGCCATATTAATAGCAGTGATGGATCAAGCATCAACATAGAGGGACAAGAAGATGATATCAATTGAAAATATGAAGATTTATCCAAGATAAGGGTCTTAGAAGCAGAGATTAAGAGGCTCACAACTGAAAATAAAGATCAAAGAATGCTACTACAATTTTTTTATGAAAAAGAGCATGACTTCAAGGAAAAAAATTCACATCTAAAAACCTCAATTGGAAGAGAGAAGAAAAATAAAAAAATGGATTAAGGAAGCAGTATAAGGAGCTAGAATATGAGTGCCAAAAATTTAAGTTTGAAGCAATTTCTACAAGGGAGGAATTAGAAAGGTCTAAAACTAATGCTCAAGCATCTACAATAAAATCATAAATTATTGGAGCAACTAGTAGTAGTGAGAAAGATAAGAATCAACAACCATGCGTGAAGAAAAAGAACAGGCGAAGAAGGCCAAAAAAGAAGAATACAATTGGGATGTGTTATAATTGTGGAATACATGGACATATAGCAACAATATACAGTAGTGGAGATATCATACCATCTAATCAAAATGAGTATCCAAAGGAGAAACAATCTCAAGCATGCATGTAAAGAAGATCACCATCCGTCAGGTATCATAGTCCTTTTTATGACTATTGTTTCTCATGTAATGCTTTCATATGGATATTGAATCTAGGACATATGCAAGGAATAAAAATTAGATCAATAGAAGATATTAGCCTATTCCTCATTTCCTTAGTCTCATAAGGTGTTTTTTCTATGACAATATTGGCCACAAGGATAAGGATTACAAGTTTCCAATGTGTTTTAGGAGATCCAATCAAAGGAAGAATAACTTGCAAGGCCAATTTCACAATAAAAAGCAGGATCAACATTTGAAAGTTTGGAGGAGAAAATACCAACAAGGAACTCCCATAAAAAACTGAGGCATGCATGGTCTTCGAGGGAGCATATAGTTGCATAATTAGTTGCATGTAGATTTTTGGATGTGCATCCATATCTAAAAGAGTGAATGAGGACGAATATGCATATTGTACGAGATGCATGTTTTCACGGGGATTTCATGAGGTTTGAAGTGTATTTTTATTTCTGATATATTTCTTTCCTATTTGAATATCAGTTGGATTAGCCATATTGTTATTTATGGTTTTTGGAGAAGCTACATGTTGAAGCTTTCATTGATACTTTTGATGATATGACATCCATGTTGTTGTTCTTATGTGCATTGTCTAGGTGTGATGGATGATCACACATTTTGTTATGGAACCAGTTGACAAAATAGAAGAAAGAGATAGATCAATGACTTAAAATGTAGCCTCTTCAAGGGGGAAACCCCCATTACATTACACAAATGAACAATTATTGGATGATACAAATGACAAGACCTCATTTCTATATATAGGGGTCTAAGGGTCACAATATAATTGGAGCTGACATAACAATAATAATATAAGGGCACAACAATAAAAATAGTGGGCTTCTATGGGGTATAATATTGACAATATGGGGACCACATGGGCACAAACCATAAAAATAATGGGTTCAATGACAATAATAATAAGGGAATACACTAGTATTATAGGGACCTAACATGCCTTTCTCCTTCAAAAAAGTGTTGTCCCCAATGCTTGAGTAGTTATATATGCTTCTATATAAAATTCTCATCCTCCCATGTAGAATTTTCAGTGGGTAAGTTCTTCTGCTTGATGAGATACTATGAAATTGATCAATTTCGCAGCTGTTGCGTTCTTGTTTCTGTGACTGTTTTAGGTTCAAATATGATTTTTCCTTCCTTTTCAAGCTTTGGCAATATTGTTTTAACTGGGAGCTTGTTACCTATAACCTTCTTTAAGCATGAAACATGGAAAACTAGGTGCACTCGGGAAGATGCAAGAAATTCCAATTTTTATGCCATAGTACCAATCTTTTGCCCACCTTGTACAGACCATAACACTTTTGTGATAATTTATTATCCTTCTTAACTTGATTGAGGGACACTTGGTTGTATGGTTGTAGCCATAGAAATACCTAGTCATCTACATCAAAACTTCTTTCACTGCAATGTTGATCTGCCTGTTGTTTCATTCTATTCTGTGCCAAAGTGAGGTTATCCTTTAAGAGTTGGAGAACATTTTGTTAATGCTCAATGTGATCTTCCACTACTTGAACCTTAGACTTTTTTCTTAAACATGACGTGATGGATGGTGGATGGTATCCATAAAGCACCATAAATGGGGTCATTTTTGCCATAGTGTGGAAGGAAGTGTTATACCACCATTCAGCGAGAGGCAACCATTTGACTCATTATGTCTGTTTATTAGATATAAAGCAACAAACATATCCTTCCAAACATTTGTTCACTATCTCAATTTTCCCATCAGATTGAGTATGATAAGATGAGCTATGAGCTAACTGAGTACCCAGACAAGAAAATAATTATGTCCAAAAATTTTCAGTGAAAATAGGATCTCTGTCACTTACAATAATCCTTGGGTTTCCATGTAGCTTTTGAATTGTTTCCATAAATGCAGTAGCAGTTGTAATGGCTTTAAATGGATGAGATAATGCATAAAAGTGTGCATGCTTGGTAAGTCTATCAACTATCACCATGATGACACTCTTTCCTTCAGACTTGGGTAAACCTGTGATAAAATCAATTGAAACCTCCTCCCAACATTGACTTGGAATGGATAAAGGTTGTAATAGACCTGGGGTCTTAATTATCTCAACTTTATTTTGTTGTAAAAAAAAATTCCGCCACAAACTTTTGAATATCAGATTTAAGGCCATCCCAAAAAAATTCCCTCTTAACCCTGTGGTAAGTTTTTAAAAATCCTGAATTCCCTCCTAAGCGAGATGTGTGCAATTCCCTAAGAACATTTTGTTTGAGTTTTATCAATTGGCTAAAAAAGGTGTTGCTTTTTGTATCCTTATAATGTGTTTTCACTTCTTCCATAAAAAATTCCCAAGTGAGAATTTGTTTATGAGAGCAAAGCCATTGATATCATACAAACTGATTGGGTTCCAAATATAAAATTTCAATGCATATCTTTTGTGTGCTTTTCACATTATGGAGATCAAAATGTTGCTCCATCTATAGTATCCGTGTTACGGGATCCTTTCCATCAAACTTCCGCATATCGATCTTTCGAACATGGAGGGTCTTCAATTCAATGTTAGAGTCTATGAAATCATGACTAACCTTTCTTTTTTTCTCATCACGAGTTTCCTTTACTATCCTTTCGCCATTAGTAAGCATTTCTTGTAGCAACTTTGTCAAATCTATCTTCAAATCTTACATGTTTCCTTTAAGTTTTGCTTCTATACCATCCATCTTAGCTTCCATGTCATACATCTTAGCTTTCATTCCATTCTTTAAACCATCCATCTTAGCTTCAGTTACTTTTTGTGAGAGAAAAATTTGTTGCACTTGGTCTCGTAATTTTGATATATCATGTTGCATTTCTTCCTCTTCTTCATGTGTCATAGTAGAGATTTCAGGTTGCTTACTAGGTGTTTCCATTTTCTTTCTTCGGGTCATCAATGAATAATAATTATGCTTCACAATTCCCTTTGAATCACTTCAAACTACTTTCTCAAACAAGGCTTATGAAAATTAAAAAAAAAAAACTACACACCTTTTTTTTTCCCTCATTGTATGAGCTTGATATGGAAATGCCCGTAACTCTGTAATTTCATATCTCCAAGTTCTATAATTTCGTCTGTGATATCCCTTTGAGTCTTCTTTCCAACCCCACAAGTCTAATTACAATTAGATTCCCAAAGAAAGAGGTATACCCAATCTCCCGCGATGACCTAATTATAGACTGGTTTAGTAGAGCGAAATTGTATGATGTTGCATGTGTCGCTTTTTCGACCTTAGGTTTTGAAACAGACACCCAAAAAAATACAGTCTGTTAGATTTTTTTCACTTTTTACGAAATTTGAATCAGATGCTCAGAGAGAAAGTTATGACAATTTTCCCAAGGTGACCTGTTTGAGATCCAATTCGATAGCCTACAAAAACCATAACTTCCTTAGTTCATATATCCGAAAATATAATGCGAAACGATATGAAATTTTCTTACGTGGTTCATCACTATTTCTTCTCAAACGGGTTTTAATTTCATCTTGTGAAGATTCGTAGAAAAAATAATTATAGCGAAAATGCCACGATGACCTGTTTGAAGCAGCGAAACCCTAGAATCCAAACATTTGATACCAATTGTTATGCAACCAACTCACAAAATAGAAGAAAGAGATATATCAACGACTTAAAACATAGCCTCTTCGAGGGGGAAACCTCCTTTACATTACACAAATGAAAAATTCTTGGATGATACAAATGACAAGACCTCCTTTCTATATATCGGGGTGTAAGGGTCACAATATAATCAGAGCCAAAATAACAATAATAATGTAAGAGCACAACAATAACAATAGTGGGCTTCTATGAGGCACAATAATAACAATATGGGGACCATATGGGCACAACAACAAAAATAATGGGTACAATGACAATAATAATAAGGGAATACAGTAGTATTATAGTGACCTAACACATTCAATGGGGGCATTTGTGCTTTCTAATGGATCTACAGAGTGGTTGCGTTGTGTTTGCTATGGACGAGCATGTTGTGCATATATTTGACATTGATTTGATGTAGATCATATGTTATTGTTGTTGCTTCCTATTATTTCTTGGATACATTGTTTACTTGGCTACACATTAGTGATATAGGAGATATTACTTGTATTGGTTCATATGCTCCTAGTTTTGTTGTTGCTTGTGGATGTGATGCTTGTGGCTTGAGTTGATGACATAGTATACTGGTGGTTGATGAGCCTCATGACGATGAGGATATGTACTTTTTTATTCTTTTATGTAATATTTCCATGTTTTTATTATCAATTAGTTTTGTTGTTGATGCCTATGTGGAGCATGGTGGCTGCTAAAGGTAATCATGATTTTGCTGCAGGATGCTCATTGTTGGGATGGTGATGAAAAACATGTTGAGTGGCCATGCACTAGCATATGTTTTCATTATTACTTTTATTGTTTCTACCATGCATAGAGATTATGCCATTACTCATGGAGGCCTTATGTTTTGATGCACATGACATGTATTTAAGTCTGATTGTTGTTGTTGTATGTACCATACATTTTTGTTCATGGAGACCATGAATTTCATTTCATATTATTGTATTGGGCATGCATAGATGAGAGCACACTTATGTGCAGATGTAAAATCCATGTACCTTTATTGTTCTATCTTGCTGGCATATTTCTCATGGAGAGACCCATGGTGTATAGTATGTTTTGTCAAATCATCCATGTATGGGCTAATGGAAGTCTAGGTTGGGTCATATTTTATATGTCATTGATGTAACCCTATTGGGTGGATGATGTAATATTGGGTCATTAGAGTCATTGTTTGGTGATCGGTTTTTCATAATGGAGTCAATTGTTAGTCCTATGTACTTGTCACAACCATGTATTTTCTCCATGAAGCATTGTATATGTATGCTACCTCATTGTATATCATTTTCCAAACTCAGTTGGAGTTTGGTTCTTCAAGAGTGGTCTCTTGCACTTGGAAATGAGGCTTATTGCAATAGGCAGATGTGTTGCTACAACAACAAAGAGAAAGTGTTTGAAAATCCATTACATGTTAAGGGGGATAATGCTTAGTTTGAATCGTTGCATGGTATTGGCTAGATGAGTTGGCAACATAATTTCTTGTTTCACATGCTTATCTTACAGGAGAGACTTCTTAGTTTGCATCTACATGGTGTTGAGTATGACATGAGATATTTTTCTCGTCTTACACATTATTAGAATTTTTATTCAAGGTTGGTATGGCTCTTTTCCATTTATGCTAAAGGGGGAGAGAATTTGGGTTATTGGAGATCAGTTTCAAGATTTCAACTTAAGAGTTGAAGAGTGTATGGAGGCTAGTCTCAGATGTTGAAAATTAGGCTGAGGTTGAAATCAATGGAAAAGGGGGAGCTTGTTGGCATTGTAATTGCTGTACTTATTTCTTGTAGGCAGTTCTTGGCTACATAACTACAATAAGAAACCAACTCGACCAGTCTTTAGGTTCAAGCTGGCCCTTGAACTAGAGGGGGCTCCCTCAAATGTCACAAGGTTTTTAATGATGTTCATTGTCACTGGACAACAATCTATGGAGAAAAATGGCCAGATCTATGATTTATTTTTGGTGGTTACTAATTATTTCCCAATATATGTTCATAAATAAATCCCTCTCTTTTAGAGTCCTTGTTTAAAGTGCTAGCATCTAGTTTGACAGAATAACATGATTTTTAGAGAATTTGACAAAAGAATATAAGAGAATTCATGATAATTAAGCAGTCATAATGAATACTCAATCAACCAGACAGAGTGGATGCATGTAGGAAATTTCTATAGCCAGATAGAACACATTCAAGAGATGACATAAGGCAATAATGAACAATTGTAGAGGAATTAACCAAGATAGACAGTTCAGTTAATTAATCTCTTTAAATTATTATAACTTTGCAAGGGGATTTCAGAGAAATTGATACTCAATATATTATTACCCATATCTCCTATGCTACCTTGAACATGTGTATAAATAAGCCATCAAAGTACTGGAAAAACAACAGGAAATTTTTTTTTGTCATGAAGTGGAGATAGAATACTTCAATTAGGAATTTTGTAATAAAAGTTTTATAAATCTATAGGGTTTTCCCATCAAAATGCAACCCCTTTACATTACAATGGAAACAATATATACAAAATTACATTAAGCTCATTGTGTATATCTTTTTGGAATAAAAATCTGAACAAGAAACTAAAAATAAAAGGAATCTCTTAAAAACTACAAGAAATTTTGAGTTGTTTGCAAGTCTTCTCCCTTGAACTCTTGAGCTTCTTAAACTTTCTGCTGGAAAAATACACTTTGATCCCAGTTTGTTGATCGTCTGTTGTGAGGTGTCCTTTGAATGATGATATCTCTACCTCTAAATCTGAATAAGAATGACTTTTGATCTTCCTCCTTCTTCAAATTCTAAAATCATGTCTATAATTTGCTTGACTAATCGTTTTTGCTAGGTGTCCTTTCAATCTCCAATGCTTAAATTGACCAATGATTTTATGTCACTCTTTAAAGTGCTTCACCATTGTCATAAAATATTTGGGAAAAAAATATTTTGATAAAAATTTTCCAAATATTTTGCTTAAAACCTGTAAATTCATATTTCTCTATTTTCATGAATTCCATAAATGAAATATCAAAATATTTCCTAAAATAATTTCATCCCGTAAATCCATCCATTGTTTGAAATCTATGTCTTGTTTTTCTCTAAATTTATATATTTATGAATAAATAAAATTGATAAACATATTTCATAAAACCATCGACTGATTTCCTTCTCATGGTTTTTAAAACGATGTGTTGTTTTACTTGATTGGTAAAATATCTCTTAGTTTCCCTTTTTTACTCCTATAGAATATTTGGATAAGAGTTGATCCAAATCTTATGTTCCCATATATTTTCTCTTCACAATTTATTTTCCTCCTTATCTTTGTAAAAATGTTGTTGCTCCATCTGTAGTATCCATGTTACGGGATCCTTTCCATCAAACTTCCGCATATTGATCTTTGGAACATGGTGGGTCTTCAATTCAATGTTAGAGTCTATGAAATCATGACTAACATTTCTTTTTTACTCGTCACAAGTTTCCTTTACTACCCTTTCGCCATTAGTAAGCATTTCTTGTAGCAACTTTGTCAAATCTATCTTCATATATTACATTTTTCCTTTAAGTTTTGCTTCTATACCATCCATCTTAGCTTCCATGCCATACATCTTAGCTTTCATTCCATTCTTTAAACCATCCATCTTAGCTTAGGTTGCTTTTTGTGAGAGCGAAATTTGTTGCACTTGGTCTTGTAATTTTGATATATCATGTTGCATTTCTTCCTCTTCTTCATGTGTCATAGTAGATATTTCAAGTTGCTTGCTAGGTGTTTCCATTTTCTCTCTTTAGGTCATCAATGAATTATAATTATGCTTCACAATTCCCTTTGAATCACTTCAAACTACTTTCTCAAACAAGGCTTATGCAAATTTAAAAAAAAAAAACTACACACCTTTGTTTTCCCTCTTTGTATGAGCTCGATATGGAAATGCCTGTAACTCTGTAATTTCGAATCTCCAAGTTCTATAATTTTGCCTGTGATACCCCTCTAAGTCTTCTTTCCAACCCCACAAGTCTAATTGCAATTGGATTCCCGAAGAAAGACTCATACCCAATCTCCCACAATGACCTAATTATAGACTAGTTTAGTAGAGCGAAATTGTACGACGTGGCGCGTGTCACTTTTTCAATCTTGAGTTCTGAAATGGACGCCAAACAAAATAAATTCTGTCATATTTTTGTTACTTTTTACGAAATTTGAATCAAATGCTCAGAGAGAAAGTTATGACGATTTTCCCAAGGTGACCTATTTGAGATCCAATTTGGTAGCCTACAAAACCCTAACTTCCTTAGTTCATATATCCGAAAATATAATGCGAAACGATATGAAATTTTCTTACGTGGTACATCACTATTTCTTCTCAAATGGGTTTTAATTTCATCTTATGAAGATTCATATAAAAAAAATTATAGAAAAAATTCCACGATGACCTGTTTGAAGCAGCGAAACCCTAGAATCCAAACCTTTGATACCAATTGTTATGCAACCAACTCACAAAATATAAGAAAGAGATAGATCAACGACTTAAAATGTAGCCTCTTCGAGGGGGAAACCTCCTTTACATTACACAAATGAACAATTCTTGGATGATACAAATGACAAGACCTCCTTTCTATATATAGGGGTGTAAGGGTCACAATATAATCAGAGCTGAAATAACAATAATAATGTAAGAGCACAACAATAACAATAGTGGGCTTCTATGAGGCACAATAATAACAATATGGGGACCATATGGGCACAACAATGAAAATAATGGGTACAATGACAATAATAATGTTGGGTGTGGAGACTGATTATCTTCTATATTCAAAGGTTTCAGCTGGATGTATACCCAAGGAAGATTGTACACCCCTCCACGGGGGAGGGGGTGTGGGGGGGGACTTGTCCCCCCCACGGGGGTTCGGGGGCCAGCGGTCCCCTGGCGGGGGCTCAGGGGCGGTGCCCCCGAAGCTAAAAATAGATGTAAAATTTCCTTGTAAAAGTCTATTAATTTCTAGTCAATCTGGTTCGTTCATTAGGCAGATGATCTGATGGTAGAAGTAATGTTTAATTTAGGGGTTTTTTCCATATAAGGCAACCCCTCACTATATATGAGGGAATTGTATTGCGTCTATGTATATCTATATTCTGAGTGAGGAAGAGAGAGGAGATTGAGAGCGAAGAGGGTGTTACAGTGGATCTGTTGTAGTTTGTATCTCTTCAGTTTGCTAGATAATATAATAAAAAAAGGACTAGCTGTTTCTTCGTGGACGTAGCCCAAACTAGGTGAAACACGTATATATGTGTCTCTCTTGTTTTATGTGTTTTCTTTGTTTATGTTTCTGCAATATTTTATGTGTTCCATTGCTCTGTAATATATAATTTTCTAACATCTGGTATCAGAGCTGAAGGTCTATTTGGCTGATAAACTCACAAGAGAGAAGGGTTCCTGGTTCGAGTGGGAGCAATGGCGAAAGATGGTAGGTTTAGGGTCAAAAAATTCAACGACAAAAACTACCAACTGTGGAAGATGAAGATGGAAGATTATCTGTATTAGAGAGATCTGTGCCCACCATTGAGTGAAAAGACAAAGAAGCCGACGAGTATGACAGACACAGAATGGGATATTCTGGACAGAAAGGCAGTTGGAACAATATGGCTATGCCTAGCGGCGTCGGTAGCATTTAATATTTCAAAGGAAACGACAACACAGGGATTAATGTCGGCATTGGCCCAACTATATGAAAAACCCTCGGCCTCAAATAAGGTATTTCTTATGAAGCGTTTATTTAATATGAAGATGTTGGAAGGTGAATCTGTTGCAGACCATTTAAATGATTTTAATATAGTTACAAGTCAGTCAAGTTCTGTAGGGGTAAATTTTGATGATGAATTTAGGGCTTTGTTATTTCTATGCTCATTTCCAGAAAGTTGGAATGGTTTAGTTATGGCCATTAGTAACTTTGTCTATGGATCTAGTACTTTAAAGTTTGATGATGTTTTTGGTGCACTCCTTAGCGAGGAAATGCGACGGAAAAGCTCCAGTGAGACATCAGGTAATGCTTTGACTGTAGAGACTAGGGGAAGAAAAATGGAAAGAGGAAAGAGCTCAGGATATCGCAGTAAGTCAAGAAAACGCAGATCCAAGTCCAGATCAGGGATAGTGTGCTAGAAATGTGGGAAGAAAGGACACCTGAAGAGAGACTGCAAGTCTTGGAAGGGAAAAGAAGGAGATGTGCAGTAAGAAAACAATCATGAAGCAAATGTGACAGGTGAGGTGTTACAAGATGATTTGATTCTTTATTTTGAAAATATTATTGATTCCTGGGTGGTAGATTCAGGGGCCTCATTCCATGCCACACCTGATAAGAAATATTTTCATGACTATGTTCAAGGAGATTTTGGACAAGTCCGTTTGGGTGATGATAAACCCTGTAAAATCGTTGGAATGGGTACAGTTTTCATAAAACAGCAAAATGGAAATCAGTGGCTATTGAAGAAGGTAAGGCATGTTCCAGATCTGAAGAAAAATCTGATTTCAACAGGGTATTTGGGAGGTGAAGGTTGCGTAACTACTTTCACAGATAAAACCTGGAAGGTCACTAAAGGATCCCTGGTAAGAGCGAAAGGAGAAAAGGTTGGTACATTGTATTTATGCAATGGTATTTCTAATTATGTTAATGCTTTAACCTCTACAAGAGAAGATACGACATTGTGGCATCATAGGCTTGGGCACATAAGTGAGAAGGGGATGAAAATTCTGCACTCAAGAAATTTGTTGCCAGGTTTGAAGCATGCAGATTTAAAATTATGTGAGAATTTTGTTTATGGAAAATAGAAGAGAGTCAGATTCCTTAGAGTTGGGAAAGGAAAGAAGTGCGAAAAATTAGAGCTTGTGCATACAGATGTATGGGGACCTGCTCAAGTGTCATCTCTTGGTGGCTCTCGTTATTATGTTACTTTTATTGATGATGCAACCAGAAAAACCTGGATTTATTGTATTCGAAATAAATCTGATATATTTGATACTTTCAAGAAATGGAAAGCTTTGATAAAAATAAGATAGGGAAAAGGTTGAAGTGTCTCAGATCAGATAATGGAAGTGAATATTGCAGCAAAGAGTTTGATAACTACTGTTCAGAGAATGGAATTCACAGAGAGAAGATAGTATTAGGAACACCACAAGAAAATGGTGTGTCAGAAAGGATGAATAGGATAATCATGGAGCGTGCAAGGTGCATGAGATTGCATGTAGGATTTCCTTTACAATTTTGGGTAGGTGCTGTAGACATTGTTGTTTATCTAATAAATAAAGGGCCTTCAAGTTCCTTGGATGGTGGTATTCTAGAGGAGGCATGGACAGGTAAAAAGGTAAACTACTCATTTTTAAGGACTTTTGGTTGTGAAGCCTTTGTCCACATTAACAAAGAAAATAGAACAAAGCTTGAGGAAAAATCAAAGAAATGTACCTTTATTGGATATGGTGTTAATGATTTTGGTTACCGCTTATATGATTATGAAAATCACAAATTCATTAGGAGCAGAGATGTAATATTCAACGAAAAGGTCTTGTATAAGAATCAATTGCAGGAAAAGAAATAAGAAAAAGAAAACAAAGAATACACAGTGCTTGACGATATCACAGGAAAAGTGATGGTGCTTGAAAATCATAATGATCAACAGCCAGAACAACAACCACAATAGCAACAAGCACTTCAAACACCTAAAAGTGGTGTTAGAAGATCTACCAGGATAAGTAGACCCCCTGAACGATACTCTCCCTCATTATATTATGTATTGTTGACTGATTCTGGTGAAACAGAATGTTATGAAGAAGCAGTGCAGGTAGAAACTAGGAAAAAGTGGGAGCAAGCCATGAAAGAAGAGATGGACTCCTTAGCACATAACCAGACTTGGGACTTAGTCAGGTTGCATGCAGGTAAAATAGCATTGCAGAATAAATGGGTTTACAGGCTTAAGGAAGAAGATGGAGGAAAACAGAGGTACAAAGCTAGACTTGTAGTGAAGGGGTTTGCACAGAAGAAAGGTATTGATTTTGATGAAATATTTTCTCCTGTTGTTAAAATGACTTCAATCAGAACTATTTTAAGTCTAGTAGCAGTTGAAGATTTGCATCTTGAGCAGTTAGATGTAAAGACAGCCTTTCTCCATGGGGATTTGGAGGAAGAGATATATATGCAGCAGCCACAAGGATATGAGGTAAAAGGGAAGGAGAAACTAGTATGCAGGTTGAAGAAGAGCTTGTATGGCTTAAAACAAGCTCCAAGGCAGTGGTATCTAAAAATTGATAGGTTTATGTCTGAAAAAGGTTATACTAGGTGTCACTCTGATCATTGTGTTTATCTCAAAAGGCAAAATGATGGCAGCTATATTATATTGTTATTGTATATAGATGACATGCTTGTTGCAGGTTCTAACATGCAGGAGATAAATGTGCTCAAAAGGAAATTGGAAAACTCATTTGCAATGAAGGATTTGGGTGCTGCAAAACAAATCCTTGGTATGAGAATAACTAGAGATAGGAAGAATCACAAATTAACATTGTCTCAAAGTGAGTACATAGAAAAGGTGTTGAAAAGGTTTAATATGCAGAAGCAAAACAAGTTAGTATACCTTTGGCTAGCCATTTCAAATTAAGTAAGGAGGTGTGTCCCAAGACTTAGGAAGAAATGGCTCATATGTCTAAAGTTCCATATGCATCAGCAGTTGGAAGCTTAATGTATGCAATGGTCTACACAAGGCCTGATATTGCATATGCAATGGGAGTTGTAAGTAGGTACATGAACAATCCAAGAAAAGAACATTGGATGGCAGTGAAGTGGATTCTCAGATATTTGAGAGGTACCACAAATCAAGCATTACACTTTGGAGGTTCAAACATTGCTCTACAGGGATATGTTGATGCAGATATGGCAGGTGATAGAGATAACAGGAGGAGCACAACATGGTATGTGTTTACTGTAGGTGGAACAACTATCAGTTGGGTTTCAAAAATCCAAAGTGTTGTTGCACTTTCAACAACAGAAGCAGAGTATGTTGCTGCTATAGAGGCTAGTAAAGAAATGATTTGGTTACAAAGGTTTTTGGATGAATTAGGCAAGAAGCAGGAGTTGGGTAGGTTATACAGTGACAGCCAGAGTGCCATACATCTTGCAAATAACTCTGCATTTCATTCCAAGACTAAACATATACAGCTCAAGTACCATTTCATACGGTCAGCATTGGAAGATGGACAATTGAAGCTAGAAAAGATACACACTAGCCAGAATCCTGCAAATATGTTAACAAAAGTTGTAACCAAGGAGAAACTGAGAATCTGCTCAGTTTCAATTGGTCTTCAAGTATGAAGAAGAAGATGAGAAATAGCAAGGTCCAAAGTGGAGTTATTGTCTAGCAAATGAAGCAGCGGTGGAGTTGCTATGATCAGTCTCCAAGTGGGAGATTGTTAGGTGTGGAGCCTGATTATCATCTATATTCAAAGGTTTCAGCCAGATGTATACCCCAGGAAAACTATACACCCCTCCACGCGGGGGGTGCGAGGGGGACTTGTCCCCCCCACGGGGGTCCGGGCGGGTAAATCCCCCCCAGCTGGGGGGTCCGGGGGCCAACATTCCCCCGGTGGGGGTTCGGGGGCAGCACCCCTGAAGCTAAAAATAGATGTAAAATTGCCTTGTAAAAGTCTAGTAATTTCCAGTTAATCTAGTATGTTCATTAGGTGGATGATCTAATGGTAGAAGTTATGTTTAATTTAGGTTTTTTGGCCCTAGAAGGCAACCCCTCACTATATATGAGGGAATTGTATTGCGTCTATGTATATTTGTATTCTGAGTGAGGAAGAGAGAGGAGATTGAGAGCGAAGAGGCTGTTACAGCAGATCTACTGTAGGTTGTATCTCTTCAGTTTGCTGGATAATATAATAAAAGAAGGACTGGCTGTTTCTCCTTGGACGTAGCCTAAACTGGGTGAACCACATATATCTGTGTCTCTCTTGTTTTATGTGTTTTCTGTGTTTATGTTTCTGCAATATTTTATGTGTTCCATTGCTCTGTAATATATAATTTTCTAACAAATAATAAGGGAATACACTAGTATTATAGCGACCTAACACATTCAATGGAGCCATTTGTGCTTTCTAATGGATCTGCAGAGTGGTTGCATTGTGTTTGCTATGGACGAGCATGTTATGCATATATTTGACATTGATTTGATGTAGATCATATGTTATTGTTGTTGCTTCCTATTATTTCTTCGATACATTGTTTACTTGGCTACACATTGGTGATATAGGAGATATTACTTGTATTGGTTCATATGCTCTTGGTTTTTTTGTTGCTTGTGGATGTGATGCTTGTGGCTTGAGTTGATGATATAGTATACTGGTGGTTAATGAGCCTCATGATGATGAGGATATGTATTTTTTTATTCTTTTATGTAATATTTCCATGTTTTTATTGTCAGTTAGTTTTGTTTTTGATGCCTATGTGGAGCATGGTGGCTACTAAAGGTAATCATGATTTTCCTGCAGGATGTTCATTGTTGGGATGGTGATGAAAAACGTGTTGAGTGGCCATGCACTAGCATATGTTTTCATTATTTATTGTTTCTGCCATGTATAGAGATTATGTCATTACTCGTGGAGGCCTTAAATTAGGCTGAGGTTGAGATCAATGGAAAAGGGGGAGCTTGTTTTCATTGTAATTGTTGTACTTATTTCTCATAGGTAGGTCTTGGTTGCATTACTACAATGAGAAACCAACTTGACCAATCTTTAGGTTCAAGCTGGCCCTTGAACTAGAGGGGGATCCCTCGAATGTCACAAGGCCTTTTTTAATGATGTTCATTGTCACTTGACAGCAACCTATGGAGAAAAATAGCCAGATATATGATTTATTTTTGGTGGTTACTAATTATTGTCCAATATATGTTCATAAATAAATCCCTCTCTTTCAGTCCTTGTTTAAAGTGCTAACATCAAGTTTGACAGAATAACATGATTTTTAGAGAATTTGACAGAAGAATATAAGAGAATTCATGATAATTAAGCAATCATAATGAATACTCAATCAACCAGACAGAGTGGATGCATGTAGGAAATTTCTATAGCCAAATAGAACACATTCAAGAGATGACATAAGGCAAAAATTAACAATTATAGAGGAATTAAACAAGACAGACAGTTCAGTTAATTAATCTCTTTAAATGATTATAATTTTGCAAGGGGCTTTAAGAGAGATTGATACTCAATATATTATTACCCAGATCTCCTATGCTACCTTGAACATGTGCATAAATAAGGTATCAAAGTACTGGAAAAACAACAGGAAAACAATTTTTTTCATGAAGTGGAGATAGAATACTTCAATTAGGAATTTTGTAATAGAAGTTTTATAAACCTATAGGGTTTTGGCATCAAAATGAAACCCCTTTACATTACAATTGAAGCAATATATATAACATTACATTAAGCTGACTGTGTCTTTATTTCTGGAATAAAAATCTAAACAAGAAACTAAAAATAAAAGGAATCTCTTAAAAACTACAGGAAATTTTGAGTTGTTTGCAAGTCGTCTCCCTTGAACTCTTGAGCTTCTTAAACTGTCTACTGGAAAACTAACTTTGATCCCAGTTTGTTGATCGTCTACTGCTAGGTATCCTTTGAATGATGATATCTCTACCTCTAAATCTGAATAATAATGACTTTTGATCTTCCTCCTTCCCCAAATTCTAAAATCATGTCTATAATTTGCTTGACTGATCGTTTTTGCTAGGTGTCCTTTCAATCTCCAATGCTTAAATTGACCAATGATTTTATGTCACTTTTTAAAGTGCTTCACCATTGTCATAAAATATTTGGGAACAAAATATTTTGATAAAAGTTTTCCAAATATTTTTCTTAAAACCTGTAAATTCATATTTCTCTATTTTCATGAATTCCATAAATGAAATATCAAAATATTTCCTAAAATAATTTCATCCCGTAAATCCATCCATTGTTTGAGATCTATGTCTTGTTTTTCTCTAAATTTATATATTTATGAATAAATAAAATTGATAAACATATTTCATAAAACCATCCACTAATTTCCTTCTCATGGTTTTTAAAACGATGTGTTGTTTTACTTGATTGGTAAAATATCTCTTAGTTTCCCTATTTTACTCTTGTAAAATATTTGGATAAGAGTTGATCCAAATCTTATGTTCCCATATATTTTCTCTTCACAATTTATTTTCCTCCTTATCTTTGTAAAAATGTTGTTGGTTTTTCTCCCATGGTTTTGATTCTAAAAATAATTAAAATTATTTTTAATTTCAAAGATATGTGCATAATTTATATAATTTTTTTCAAAATCAAAACTCTTTTAAAAATTCTTTTGTGCTAACATGCAGGAAAATAAATGAATAGAAGTGACTTTGCCTCCTCGCTAAATTCCTTCTATCAATTTTTCGCTTGAATTTCATTTTTACCCTTGTATAATTATCTAATAAGGAGGAAGTCTCTTTCTAGCATTGGAAACATCATCCTCCTCTTTACTTCACTTTAATCAGCCTCACCTTACCTCAATTTTTCACCGAGATGTCTGTAAAATTGCTTCATCCATTATCTCCTTTCATAAATGCTTTATAGTATTTAAGCTTTCTTGCATACTTCGTAGACTTCCTGCCTCAAATTTTTAAATTAATCCAATGCAAAAATGGTTTTACAATGGTATTCTTGGACACATTTATAAAACCTCATACACTTCATGCTTTGGCAATGGAAAGGGTTAGATGGAATGATATTTAAATGAAGGTATTTTTCAAGGTAAGGATAAAATTGAAGGAAGGTGGCAAATCAATTTTTAAATATTTTGTAACTTTTAGGGTGTCAAAATAAGTTACAACGTAGACTCCAACTGCTCCCCCTTGTGAGACGCAGAGAACCTTGTTATCACCAAAAAATGATCACCTAGCCATTTCCAACTAGGTGGATCAAAATACACCATGTGGATTTAATTTTACCATAGTAAAATCACTTTCACTGTAGAAAATAATTTAGTAAACCAATTTTATTAAATTATTTTTTGATCTAAGTGAAATACCCCATGAGAATAATTAAAAAAATCATTATTTATTTAACTTTCTCTAGGAATTATTATTAAATCATTATTTAATAATTATTCCTTGTCACATTTGACTAAATCCCTTAGGAATATTTAAATAAGTCATTATTTATTTGAATTTCCTTATTTCTATTATTAGAATAATTATTAAATCACTATTTAATAATTATTTTGATTTCACGCCTTTATTGTTTCCTGATAAATAGTTAATAAATCATTTTATTTTTCATTATTTCTAAATAAAGGAATTCAACAATTTTAAATTCCTTTTCCCTCTCCAATAAATATAATAAAGTATTCCAAGTAGTTAGATCTGAATTTAGTCAATAATATTTTTTTATTCTCCATTTTCGAGATTAACTCTCTACTTTGCTATATAAATAGGGTTTTTTATTCATTCCTCACCATGATCATTATCATCATCAACATTATCGTCATTTTTTCTTGAGCTCCCACTTCAGTTCTCCACTTTTTCTTGGTTTTTTTTTTTCACACATTGAGAGAGGGAATCTATATTTGAAGCATAAAGGATATCAAAGGACCCATCCCATGGAGGGGGGCTTACAGACCAATCTGTAGATCTCCTTCGCCAGGTTTTATCAATAAATATTTATTTGTTTAAAGTTGTCTTTCCACTGGATTATTATTCAGGATCTATCATTCTATTGCTATTTTTTTTAGATCTTGTTTTCTTTTACTGCAGATTTTTTATTTGTTTTACAAATCTAGAATGACAGCAGCCATCAACTTGTTGTTAGGGCCACTTATCATGTAGTGACTTAAGTGAGGGTTTTTGGTACATCTTCTGGGGACTTTCATACTAAAAAATGGTGACTCCATTGGATCTTTAGTTACACTTGTTGTCAAAAAATGGTGAGTTCACTGGTTCTATAACCAAATTCTTGGGTGACTAAAGTTTCATAAATTTTAGGGTTTCTTTAGTCATTTTCTAGGCCTCTTAATTTTATTTCCAATTTTAAGCCCTATTTTGTCTTATTTTCATATTATTAAGGGTTTCTGGTATTTTTTGCAGGTCAAGGTACCCTCTGAGCAGGGGACGACAACATCTGTCTGAAAGATGTCAGATGAGACAAGTAAGAATAGAGCGCACGATTTTGGCTATTTAGTGCGCTCCCTCTGTCCAGAGCGCATTTTTTGACCCAGAATCTATGCTAGATCATGAAATAGGTCAGTGCATGCCCTCCCGTGTTTTTCTGAAAGCATTTCAAAATTTTTACAATTTGTCTAAAAGTGTTGTCTACAAACTAGTTTGGGTTTGTCAATTCTAATAATCAGTCTCCCTTAGGCCTAGATCCACTTGTTTTGTCTCTTCGAGGAAAGAAATAGCCCCCTAGGGTTTAGATTACTCCTCCACATTGGTAGGAAGACATTTGATGAGTGAGGAGTCTATGGTTTTCAACATTTTTAGCCTTTGTTTTTCAGATCTAATCCATCACCTTTCAGATCCATTAGATAGATTTATTTTTCCTTTTCTCACTATAGAGTTTTGGTTTGCCTTTTTCCCCCTAGGATCACCTTGAGCATCCTACATCTTAGAGCTTCATACCTATCCTTTACAATAGTTGTCACCTCTTATTTTTAATGTTTGTATGCACCAGTTTCAGCAGCCTAAAACCTTTAGATCCCAGTCCCTTGACATCAGATCTTTTTGGATTCTTTATGTGTCTTTGAGTAGCTTGTTTTCCTTCTCTTTCTTAGCTACCTAGTCTCCCATATGGGTAGGGTTGCATATTCTTGATTGACTATTTAATTTTCTGTCATTTCAGATCCATTTAAAATATTTCAGCATTTTAGTTTCAGCAACATATGGCATCATGAAACATGCTTAATTAACTCATCCACTTGACACATATTTTACACACACTCACACCTTAAGCGAACGAGAGCTTGGTTAACACCACCAAGCCAATACATTCAACACTACACCTTAATCAACACACATAGATTAAGCCCACTTGGGCATCAATTCCAAATAATTTTTGTAGTGTAGGTGTAGAGTTAGTGGGATAGGCTTACAATTCTTCACCATCCCACAATCAAAGTCAGACTGCGTTAGAAACCCAATTTAGAGGGGGCTAGGCAAGGTCATCATGCAAGTAGTTCTCCTCGAGGCTACCCAAGCTGTGACTGACTACCAAGAAGATCAAGACTTGACCACCCTCATGGGATGAAGGTAATCGTAGTGACCAATCTTAGGAAATCACCTTATAGAACTAGCTATGGAAAGCAGTTGGTCCTCTACCCCACCTTTCTCTAGACAGTTCTTCTTGCAGGGATGAGATTCTGTCAAGTAAGAAGTTCTTTGGAAGGCCATCTAAAACAATAGATTTAGGATTGTTTGAGGATTCAAATCACCTATAGGCTAGAGGTCTTTTTTATTTGATAGGACGTGTTTGTTTACATTAGTGTAACATCATTGAAATAGTTAGTTTACACTTGGCACCACTGCATTAGGTGTTTTCTTATTATTTGTTTCTCTTTTCTTCCTATCATTATCACTTAGTATAGACATTAGAACACCTCCAAGGAATTTTTTGTGTTTAATTTGAGGGCTTCATGCTCAATTCCCATTAGCCCATATAACTCCTCACTGTCAGAAGTGAGTTCATCAAACCAGTCCTCCATCAAGTCATCATTCTGATTCCGATTCAGATTCTGCTGATTCATCATTTGATTCCATGTCCCCTAATCCTCATATAGCCATCATGTCAGGCATCACTACAGGTGCGAGAACCAAGGGTGGTAACCTAGGTGCCAACCACCAGGGTACCGCCATTAGCGGAGCCTCAACCAATGTGGTCACTTCAACTCCCTTTCATCCTTTTGTCGTTGGTCTAAGTCTCCCAAATTTTAACTAGCTCATCAATGATCCTCTTCTCCATGATCCCACATGGCCAACAATGCCTACAAAACTCCCCTTAGAAATCCAAAAGTTTGAGGGTGATCCTGGAGAAGACCCAACCAATCATATTAGCTCCTTTCATATGTGTTGTTCATCCAATTCTATTACCGATGATTCAATTCGTCTTCGGTTGTTCCAACACATGCTCACTGGAGCTATTGCAAAGTTGTATCTAGACCAACCCATGGTAACCCATTCCTCTTTAGTAACTCTTTCCATAACCTTTCTTTCATATTTCCAGTTACATCTCTAGTATGATATTGATACTAAACTTTTGACTTCATTTCGTCAAACTTCTGCCACTCGCCTTTCTGACCATGTTCAAGAATGGCGCAGAAGAAGGAGCATCTGTCAACCTCCTAACTTCGAAGACCGACTCTATATGGATTGGTTTCTTAGATTGGTGTTGGCCCCCATTTCAAAATATGTTGCTTCTCATTTTCCTCAATCCAAGGAAGAAGCTCACTAGATAGCTCTCAAATTTGACCTTATTTACACCCAGTCAGGTTATGTTTACACTATCATCTTAGATCTGCCTCGACCTAGTGTTTCTAATGTGCCGGGGGAATCTCATGTCGTGGATGGAATTTTTGGAACTCTTTCGCAACCCCAACCATATGATCCTCCTCAGATGATTTATGGTCAACCTCAGGGAGGGACCAGTCCCCTGTACAACTTTCCCTCCCCCAATTCTTATTAGGGCACTCCTCATCCACATCCTAGCACACCATATAATTGATGAAGGTGCATCCACCAACTACCAATGTTTGGAAACAACTTGGTTCCCCTAACCTATCTGTGTCCACCATCACTTTGTGTGCATGGGATGGTCACCCCTCACAGCCCCTTGGCTTATATCAAAACTGCCCAGTCACAGTTACTGGCAAGACAACCTATATTGACATCGAAGTTATTGATGCTCCCCTTGACTATATCATCCTTTTGGGTCGTAGTTATACTTATGCCATGTCATCTATTGCATATGTGGTTCATCACAAGATGTGCTTTCTCCATAATGGAAAGATCGTCATTGTCGATCAGTTGACGTATTACGATCCAAAAGCCTAGACTTTTCCATCGACCAACATCTCATCCATGGCTAACAATAGGGTTGTCTCATCTATTTCTCTAGGAGTCTACAAAGATTCCTCTTTTCTTGGTACTTACTATCACCCACAGCCTACTCCTTTTGATCCTAGCTCATTGAGTGTTTGCATGCTCCAAGAATTACAGGTCACCCTCAAACGATCTACTTGTATGCACAATAGTTCACACCTTCACAACCTATTATGTCTGACTCAACCATGCCTAATGGTACAACTCCTCAAGGACAACTCCTCAAGGACAACTTCCTTTTGTTGGTGTCTCTCCTAATCCTTTTCCGCCTGATTCCATTCACCCATCCCTTAACCATGTGGGAACTGGTCCTCCACATCATTACCCTTTTGGTCAGATATCATTCATGTTTCCACCTCCTGGAGTTTATTCTATACCTATCATGGCTACATTGAGTCTACCTAATATCACCTTAGGGATCACAGTATGGTACATTGATCCCCCTGCAAACACTCCACCCCATCAGTTGAAACCTTACACTGCTTTGACCCCTTTCCAACCAGTCGTTCCAACCCCTTCCTTTTCTTCAATTCTACAACAACCTCAGTAGGAGCCTATTCCTACTGTGAAAGCATATGGCGAGGGGGACAAAGCTTGAAAGGAGGGATCTCAAGATAAGGCTCCCCTGACAACTCCAGCTGCCCCTAAGCCCCCAAAACCTCTTCCTCCTTGCGCTTTGTGTGATATTGTCAGTCATGACACCAATAACTATCTTGAACTCCCTCAAATTAAAGAGGTTGTCACTGATACCTTTCCATATCCTAACATCCCCGAGGAATAGGTAACCTTTCCTGAATCGGCTAAGTGAATCTGATCATTATGCACAAACTGCAATTGAGCTTTGTGCGATAACTATGGCCATTATTCTCATCATTATCCCCATATTGAAGATTTCCATGATACGCTTCAAGCACTTCATGAATTATAGGCCGCTCGTAACGATTCCACTTCTCCTTTACCTATGGATTCTAGTCTTATCCCTACTCCAAAATAGGAGGTCTCCCAAGCACCCATCATGATCCCTCCCCCTGATGTCAAGATGATGGAAAGTTATGCTCCCATTCTCTTCCTATCATCATTCATGAGATTGCTCCCTAGGAACTCCCTAGATGTATCCTCTAGTGATTCTCTTGAACCTTCAACAATGGAAACATCGGTCTCCACATTGATAGATACTCCATCTACTAGTCATCTGTCTCTTAGCCTTAACGATGCATATGTGAATTTAGTTTCTCATGAAGATGCTTTAGGTAGCTCTCCCTCATCACGTGGTCTTTCTTCCTCCATTCCTCCCATCTTCCATTCTGATTAAAACATCATGGAAGCCATGACCACCCCCAATTACCTTTGGAATGATATGCACCATCATGCGTACTTCCTTTTGCAGCAAACCCATGACCAATATGTTGTGGAGTCCAAAGAGTTCATTCATGGTGAGATCAATTGGTTTAACCACCCCTTACTTGGAACCCATGAATTTGAACCGCGTTCACCTTGTGGCCATTACATTACCACTCAATATTTGGGTAAGGGTGCATTCACTTTTGAGAGTCTAGGAGAACTAATTCTCCCCAAATCTCCTAGTGCATCTACTAGTGTCAACTCTAGTACCATTATTCTTCCCCATCTATAAGAACCTCTAGAGTCTCCTCTCACTTTAGGTCACACTTGGGATGATCCACTTAATCATTCCTCCATCTTACATCAACAACCCAGTCCCTTAGACATTTTTGTTCTTCAACGACCATGTTTTGTAGGTGAGCATCAGTTCATTATATCTAAAGCCACCCTTTGGTATAGTAATACCATGTATGCAAACCCAAACATTCAGTCCATTTGATTCAATATGCAGTGACAAACGAGATTGGTAATCCACCGTTTCCTTTCTCTAACTGTATTTATCCATTCTTCCCATAAGAAAACAACCATCAACAAATGGCAAACCATATCATCAAAATGTTTTTTGAGTACACTACTTTAAATACATCTGGTATTCCCACATCATACTCCATTCACCCATACATGAATGTGGAGCACATATAACCCTACATTTCCTAATCATCCTTTAGAGGATCTCATGCTAGTTGTCCTGAGATGCTTGAATCCCTCATTCGAGCACTTGAAATGCAATGGCACTCCACAAACTCCTCTTGCTAGGGGGAATCATTCCCACCTTTGCATACCAGATTAGTCCCCTCCATCACATATGCTAGGGGACAATATCCCATGCTTGGGAGCATGATGGTTCCCCCCCTAGCCATATTCTCACTTAATTAACATAAGTCTCAGCCTAGACCCCAAAAATCTAGGTATGGTCAAATATCCTTTCATTCTTTGGATGGTTTGTCCTACCGACCTCTTTGGTGAGCCATATAGACATAGCATATCGTATATGTTTCATACCATATCTTCAAAACTTCTACTCTATTTCATACCAAATTTACTATCTGGTCCCCATGATTGACCTAGTGGGTAGGGATGATCCTATACCTTCTATAGTAGTTCATTCATTTGTTCCTTTATTACCATGATTCTTCATCAGGAACCATTCTTCCAAGAAGCATTAAGGCCATCCTTAGACAAGTAAGGTCATCTACCTGAAAGTCGCAGATCCTGATTCCGACAGTTGATTTGCCCACTATGATCTCAACAAGGTTTAGGGCATTCTCCTTCTCTCCAAATTATCCACAACTCAATATGCAAATGAATTGGATTCGGAGGCAAAACACCGTTTTAAAGGAAAAGCCGTAGTTTTTTCCGTCACCCATTGCAACCAAACTGTAGGTCCATTTGATGAACCATCAGCACCATTGGAAATTTCTCACTGATTTCTGTAATGGGTCTCTCTTTAATTTTGGTAATTTGACACCTCACCCAGAAGCCATTTTTTCCATGAAGTTTAACTTTGTCGCCCTTTAAAATCGAATCTCTTCATTCGAGCCACTCATTCTCTAGTACCACTTTATATTTGCATTGGTTGACTCTAGTGTCGATTTGTTTTATGAGTAACAATCTTTTACTCATGTTTTTATGGTCCCCACCAAACCTCCCCCATGTGGCAGCATCATCGAGTCACCCTTGGTCAGAGCATCTGAGATGTGTCACCCTTGTACTTACAAAATATGTTATGAGTCCACATTGTGTCCTGTTATAGTGTTTCATTCATCATCATGCCGCATTTCTTCCATTTTACTCATATTTAGCCTTCAGTACTTCTACTCCGTCTTTGTCGAACACTCTTTTGAGTCATTGACCATCCCCTCCGGATTCAAGTAAGCCGCGGCCAACTCAACCATTTTTATTATGCTCTAACAAGGGAAGTCGCCAGTCTTCCATCCATCATATTTTTTTTCATCATTATCCTTGGTGTCAGTCCATCAGTAACTCTATTATATTCCCTCATTCTTTTGTTGAGGATTCCTCAATGGCTTAACTCTGAAGGGCTCTCTTCTATCGACCTCATCACATTTATTCCAAAAGAGTAGTCTAGAGGGTGGTGTACCTTGGTTCTATCTTCCATATTTATTCAGTGCCTTGGATTAGGCAAAGGGACTCATTATTTCCCTTTGTCTTGGTTGTTTCACACGTGCTCAACATCAACTCCTTATCGCACAATTGAGATTCGTACGCTTGAAAATTCGGTGATCCAGATGATTTTCCTAGTGATGTCAGGTGTGTGTGAGATGTTTCAAATCTCATGAGGGGTTGGTGCTTCAGTTAGCCCCCCACATGCCCAGATGACCATCGATGTTGATCCAACCTCCAATGCAGTTCCGTAGATTTGGTGGGTTCGGTTTCAACTGCTTGCAGCACCTATAGCATGCATGTCTCCTCCAGATGATCCATTCAGATCTTCAGAGTCCTTTCCTATTCAAGAGGGCTTCTTTGGTTGTGGTCCCCCCCTGCCATGTTAGTTTGAGGGGCATTGTATCTCATGTAATCAAATATTATTGTATTCAGTCCAGGCCTATGCTTTTTCCAGGTGCATTATATATATGGGATTCATTGTATTATTTTTTGGCCCATTGATGACAGTGTATCATGTATCATGTATCATGCACTTTGTAGCTCAGTCCCACATTGTTGGGTTCACCATTATCATTTCTACTTAGTTATCTTGGCAGGTATGGGTATGCCTCCGTCACCTCATTTGAGATCATGTACTACCACATAAAAGGAGACTTCTATCAATATTGTAGGTCTCATCTCCTCCATTATTTGTCCATCCTTGACTTGCTTTAGATCTCTCTCCCTCTCTCACTTCCCTTTTGGTGCCTTGTGCAAGTGTAATCTACAACGTATTTCGGTCATACAATTTTCTCCTAACACTCATATGTGTGGGGGGGATTTGTTAACACAAAAAAATGATCACCTAGCCATTTATAGCTAGGTGGATCGAAATAAACCATGTGGATTTAATTTTACCATAGTAAAATCACTTTCACTATGGAAAATAATTTAGTAAACCACTTTTATTAAATTATTTTCTAATTTAAATAAAAAACCCCATGAGAATAATTAAATAAATCATTATTTATTTGAATATCCTTATTTATGTTATTAGAATACTTATTAAATCACTATTTAATAATTATTTTGATTTCACACCTTTCTTGTTTCTCACGAAATAGTTAATAAATCATTTTAATTGTTAATTATTTCTAAATAAAGGAATTCAACCATTTTAAATTTTTTTTCCCTCTCCAATAAATATAATAAAGTATTCCAAGTAGTTAGATCTGAATTTGGTCAATAATATTTTCTTGTTCTCCATTTTCAAGATTAACTCCCTGCTTTGCTATATAAAGAGCGTTTTTCATTCATTTCTCACCATGATCATTATCATCGTCAACATTATCATCATTTTTTCTTGACCTTCGACTTGAGTTCTCCACTTTTGCTTGGTTGTTTTTTCACACATTGAGAGAGGGAATCTATTTCTGAAGCATCAAGGATATCAAAGGACCCATCCCACAGAGGGGGACTTACAAACCAATCTGTAAATCTTCTTCGCCAAGTGTTATCAATAAATATTTATTTGTTTAAAATAATCTTTCCATTAGGGTATTATTCTAGATCTATCATTCTGTTACTATTTGTTCCAGATCTTGTTTTCTTTTACTGCAGATTTTTCATTTGTGTTGCAGTTCTAAAATGACATAAACAACCAACTTGTTGTTACAGTCACTTTTGACCTAGTGACTTAAGCGAGGGATTTTGGTACATCTTCGAGGAATTTTCATACTAACAAACCTAATAGACCAGTTGTCTTGAATCTGTTGGGCATAGAGTTAGTTCATATACCTGTAATATGCAAATGAGAAACTATACTTCCTGCACTAATCAAGAGACTCGTTCACACTGAAATCCGAAAACTGAAAATTGTTGAAGTGAAACAACTGACACTGCAAGTGGAAATAACCACAACATTTCCTAATTCATTGGGCTATCGAGTCAATCAGTCAATCGATGATAATTCTACTCCTTTCAATCCCCTGGAAGTCATTGCACTCAATCAAACCATACTTGATACTGAAAACTTGAAACACAAGGTGAAACAACTGTTGATCTACTGCATTAATCAATAAACTGCAAACTCATTGATCTACTCCACAATGAATATGAAAATAACTAATTCAATCCCACACAAACTCTACCTAACTGAACTAAAAATCTGGATTGTTAGGTTAATCAGATTTCCAGTGTAATCACATGGGAAGTGGATTAATTGGCTTATCACTTTGCATGCATCTGAAGATGTAAAAAATATTTACAACATGAAAGACAAACTCCATAGGTAACTAATACTTACAACTAAAATTTTAAACCTACATCTTCTGTAAGCTTTTGATGTTTTTTATCAGAATAGAGAGTAACATAAATATGCCGCTAAATGCTACCATTGCTATGAAAAAGAAAAACATGCAGCTACATGCTATTTTCATAGCCAGAGATACACTTATAATTTTGAATCAACTGAATCTGGAAATCAGTGGAATCACCATATGAAAAAGTGGAGTCTTGTGGTGCAGGTAAATTTTTGGTGTGGACATGAACAAATCCTCTAGCCCGAGAGAGTGGGTCTAGCCACAAACAAATAATCTATGGAAAATATCCTTAAGCTAGAATAATTTAAGAGGACCTACCTCTTAGAACACTATTCCGCTTGGTGATGATCCTACTTCCTCACTCAAGCTATCTTCTGTTTCCTTCCTTCGAATACCTGAAACAAGAAAACAACAACCACAACAAACGTGATAGCATGCAATATTTTATTCAGCCTACTTAATAGGTCAAGGAACATTAAGCCATAAATATGTAGAATGACACTTCATGTAGTAAATCAATCAATAATTACATTTATATATATTAGAAAGAGATTACAACCGATGCCTTAACATTGCTGGTCTCCTCCGACATATCCGGGTTCCCACACTTCTGCTAGCACTTCATGGATAGCCCCACCAAATGGAAGTTTAAGGCCTCTTTCCCTCTAGTCGCAAACCAAACCAAAATCACACTATTCTCCCTTAAACACACACTAGAAATATATAAGCTATAAATGACTTACTCGTTATTCACACTTGCTCCAAAACCTCAGCTAGCTTTTGCTTAGGAAAAATAGAGGCTTATATAGATTGGATGGATGGGAGATGGTTCCTCTCATCATGGGAGAAGGTCTTATCTCTTGATGTTGTTCCATCCTAATAGGGGAAAGGGGCCCAAACTGATTTCCTCCGCTCTATCCGGCCCAACCATCTACCAAACTTCCATTACGAAGCCTCTAGACATGGAAGCTTCAGCTCCTTCTTTAAAAAACCTTCCAAAAGAGGATCGGCACGACTGGAAAAGGGCTCAGTCGATCCTATCGATGTGAGGGTTAGTTTTAGCCTCTGTAAATTAGTGCAAGGAGAAAACTAGTCAGTAGTGTTGGTCTTGTTAACTAGGATGGAAGGAAGATTCTTGGGAAATGATGCAAAGGGGAATTATTCTGCTCATGAAGAGGGACATACTGGGAGTTTCTTCATGGTGGGAAAGCATGTCGGGTACACTATATAGGTCCTCCAGGATCGTAGATAGGGAGTACAGGGACAGTGAAAAAATGTTGTGTAACAAATTCCCCCTAATGCGTGAAGACCGAACTAGAGGGAGGGGTGAAATGCTTTATAAGTGGAAGCGGGGAACCGAAGTCCATCATCAGAAAACCTGCAAGCAAGAATAGATACATATACATGACTGAAAACTATGAATAATGATACATGAATTTTGGTATGGATGTAGACATCTACAGAATGATCATGTAAATGGATCCAAGGTATGGGCGCAACCATCCAATAGAAAGGATCATAATGAAACCAAGGTATGGTTGCAGCCACCCAATAATGAGAAGGATCACATATAACAATTCATGGTATGGTCTCAACCATCCATCTGAAAGAGACATGTATATCAACATGACCATGTCTCATCGCCTTGGAACCTGGACTTGTGTAATCTTAGCCCAGGGTCTTGTGCTCCAAATGACCCAATCAAAGTAAAAATCCTAACATGTGAATGAATATATTGAAGTCGAACATGCTAGGAAGTCGCTTGATTACCAGTCAATGATTTGAACCATTAACAAGCGCGAGAGAAACCACCAATAATGATAATGGCTCTCAAGGTACTGGCAGCATAGTTCATAGAATGTGAATAAAGAAACTGATGTTGAACACCCCTGAAATCACCCGATCGAAATGCAATGATGTGAACTTGTCATCGAGTGTGAAGAACTTTCCATTAGGGCATGCAAGCGCTAAGGTACTGGAAGGGAGACTCTCGGCCAGCTTCCTGGATAATGGTTTGAGGTCGACAGGAAAGGACCATGTCAAAGTAGCGCCATGATGTATCCCACATCATTGACACGAGACAAAAGGATGCAAATGATTTCAGATGATATAGAGAATCAAGAGTAAGTGTAACTGCAGAGGGACTGACTCTTGAATATATCGGTGACACGATTCTGGAGTTTGTCAGTTGCTGGATCCATAGGATCGGTGGTCATGATGACGTGGAAAAGATCAAATGGAAGGAAAAAATGAGCATCCAACCTAGGAAGGTCAAAATAAAAGTAGGATATCCCAAACCGACACGAAGCAGAAAGTGTCATTTTCAAGAGCGAGCTGCCGACACGACTAACCAAATTTCCAAATTTTCTCCCATCATTTCTGGAAGGTACCCCAATTATTTTTTATCGCAAGCTTGAAGGGGATAACATATGCTTGCATTGTAAGTTCATCCTTCAGATGAATCTGACCTAGAAAGTTTAATGATCCCTAGGAAGGAGAAGCTCACATTTGTCATGGCGACAAACCAAATGTTGTTTAATGTTTTGACGATTCCAACAAAGGCGCAACACGATATCTTTTTCATGTTTAGAGAGATTGAAAAAGACACGGAAAAGAAAACTCCACATGGTCCCTTTTGGTACATTTGTGTCTTTCGAGCCCAAAAAGGTAGAAAACAATGGTCGAGAGAACCGCTTGACCATTTCAGTCAAGGAGTACCTTTTTCGTAAATAGTGCATACTAGGCCAAAAAAGGGGTAAACATATAGTAGGCGCACGACGTTTCACAACCTTTTATGAGTTCAAAACATCAAGAGCTTGGTAATCTTTTAGTGTTTAAAGAGTCGGAAAAGAGCTTGAAAGCAAACCCCCCATTTTATTCTCTTTTACGAGTCAAAAAGGGAAAAATACTCGGAAATATATTCATTTGAGATTTACGAGTCGAGAAAAGAGTTGAAACATGACTCCAATACCATCATCGACAATCCATCACCAGTCATTACACAAGAAAGGTAAATGCATTATCCAGTTTTGAGGCAAAATAGGTCAAAAAATACTAAAAAACCCTAATATTTCATAAAAACATGAATAAAATGGGGAAAAAGTAATTATTTTTTACCATTTACCATTTTACCTTTGTGTGAAGTGCTTTTTACCCACTTGTGCCCTAATTTTTCTAGAGCAGATTGCAGGAGATCCGGGAGGTCATTCACCAAGCCATCAGTTTCAGGTAAGAATCAAGACCTTAAGCTCCATTTTCATACTGATTTTTCCTGTTTTTATCCATTTTTGGGGTTTCATGAGGAGCTTTTGGAAAAAAAAAATCGCCCTCGGTCAGTGCAATTTCCAAGCACGGAATCACGCCGATTGGGGGTGGCTAAAACTGCCAACTACATCATCAGCGCCACTATTTTTAAAACAGTCGCATCGACACTGTGAGCAAAAAAATTGCATGTTTTGTATTCAATTCAGCCATTTTAACCCAAATATTTTTGGCCAAGGATGATCATTGACTTGATTACATGGTTTTTGCAAGAATAAATCGTGAAAAATGGTGGATTGGAAAGAACGTGAGCATGAGGATATTGATACTCAAGAAATAGCTGATCCAAATTGCTTGGAGGCTTTAAGGAACTGTGAGCTCCTCAAATTCCTTCTTACACCAGGTCTATGGGCTCAACCTGAGTTTATACAGTACCTGATCAGTCTCTAGGACGTCAATTGGGAAATTTTCATCATCGGTGACCAAGAGCTAGAGTTGGAGACTTCAGACATTTATTTCATCATAGGACTGTCCCGGAGAGGGGAACCAGTCAACCTATATGGTTCGAGGCCGATTGAGGCAAGTGTGACTATGTTACTTGTCGAACATTTCCTAGAAGCTATCAAATCCAAAAGTGGCAAGATCGAGATTATGAATGTTCGGGATATTGTGTTGAGAGTGCTATTGTTGACCATCAACAAAGTGGCTGGATCCCAAGTGCCGCATGAGACCAACAAGTCGAAGTTTTAGTACGCTATTGACTGCAAGGTGCCCACCATATTTAACTAGGCAAAAGCTATGAAAATCAACATGAAGCACCAGCTATCAAAAGCTAAGGCAGGACACCTAAAGCAATTTTGCTTCAGATTTGTGCTAGTGACATTCTTCTTAGAATGGGTGTCGCAGTTCCAATACCAACTAACTAAGGTAGATCTGTCAATGCCACGAGACCCACGGATGGTTTGTTGGAGCGAGTTGATGCCCAGGGTTACGGGGGGCCAACAGATGTCCTATAAGCCCACCTTTTTCTAGTGGCTACAACGGCAGCTGATCGTAGTGGAGGATTGGCTTTATAGCGGTATGGACTTCTGCGAAGATTCAGATATGCCACTCCCATAAGGGGAGGATTTTGATGATGGAGGTAAAAACAAACAATTTTTTAAATTTTTTGATGTTTTTTACTATTTTTTGAAATATATCTGTTCATGACACTTCGATTTTATGAATGCAGGTGTTGGACCAGAACGCCCTGTCGGGATGTCCCCGATCGCTAGGTGTGTCACTCAGCAGTTTGATGTCGCTCCTTATCAGGAGGGAAGTGACAATGAGGAGGATATTACATGGAATCTCGAGGGTTTAACCCATGGGATCCCAGAGTATGCTTGGATGGGTGATGTAAAACGCCAGTACCAGAGGCATACGGTGGGGGTGTCAGATCAGATTCGCCGACTACTGACTCACGTAGTCTGAGAAGTTACATGCTATCATGAGCATCATGTTGTTTAGTGCATAGGTCTAGCATTCCATATTTGTGAGGCCTGTGAGCCACAGATGTATTTCGAACACACATATTATTTTTTAAGGTTTTGATGTATGACAAAAATTACTGGCACACACACACACACACATATATATATATTGTACTTCCTTGCTTGCTGTGGTACAATTTTTTTTGTTTTTGAGTTGTTACATGTTTCGCAAATGTCTATCTAGCACATAATTAGCTAATGCATATGTTAATGTATTCATGTGTCTAGGAATATGACGATATGTAATGTAATCAAAATTTCTCTCTAGCAGACGAATACATAGATAAATTCTCAATATCTGAGGGTTTTTTACGGAATATTTCCATTTAAGTTGAAGAACAACAAGCTGTGAATCAAGGTTGACAACCAATTCCCAGATGCCAAGAGCAATAGCTTCTGACAATAATTCGATAACCATGCTATAATCAGTGATGTTATTAGTTGTTTGACCTAGACATATACCTTGAAGATCAATCAACTCACCATTGGGGTCTTAAATGGCCCATGCCACGGATGATAGATTTTGGGTACTACGACAAGCACCATCAGCGAAACTGATGTGAGGAGACACTGACATCTGTAAAGCAGGAAAAATCATAATAATCAAGGAATTTGCTTGCAAAATAACACACCAAACCACATTGTACAAAAATGAATGACACACTATTGTTCAGAAGTAACCATGCAAGATGGCCTAAGCATACTACTTTTTTAGATAAAGCCCATTGTAGGGCTTGTCTAAGGGATTGCCCTCATAGTCAATGAGCTCATAGGCCCCTTTCTGTAATACACATTTAACAATGTAGGGCCCATGCCACATGGGTTTGAACTTGCCTACCCCTAGCTTATCATTAGCCTAATCATACAAAAGAACCTAATCACCCCCAAAAGAGGATCAAGGAGAGACAGACTGATCAAAGTGGGATTTGACCCACTTTTTCTATGCTTCGATAACCAAAGTGGAAAGACGACGAGTCTCATCAAGAAATTCTAGGTACAAGAGATGCTCTTCCTGGTGTGAGATCTCGCGGAGAAGTTCGACAACCAACTTGAGGGATGGAATTTCGCACTCAATCGGTAAAGTTTCTTCCAGACCGTAGACTAGCTGAAACGGTGTGAATCTAGTTGCGTCCTTGGTCAAGGTTTAGTAAGCCCATAGAGCTGAAAAGAGCATGAGATGCCAATTTGACTTGTGCATCCCAATTGTGCATTGAAGCATCATTGCCAGGACTTTGTTCACAACTTTAACTTGGCCATTGGCCTAAGGGTAGTACGAGGTTGAGCCATCGTGGCACAAGCCCAATGTAAAGGTCAGCTCATCCATCATGTAATCTTGGAAATGGGAGCCATGGTCGGTGACAATGGCCTAAGGCATTCCAAACCTGGAAATAATGTGATTGAATATAAATTGAGCCACCGTTTTACTGTTTGCAGAGTATGTAGGCATCGCTTTAGACCATTTGGTGAAACAGTCCACAGCAACGATAATATACCCATGCCCCCCAGCCGAACTATGGTTATAGGTCATATAGTCGATGCCCCATTTGGAAAAAGGACCGACAGTAATAACGGGGTGTAGGTGAGCAGGTCGGGCACACATCTTACATTGATAAATTTGGCACTCATGGCACTTGCAAATGACAAGGATGCAATCCTTGAAGATAGAGGGAAAAAAATAACCAACGTGAAGGATTTTTTGAGTAGTAGCATATCTAGATAGGTGACCACCAAATGCACTATAATGGCAGTCATTCCCTCCCAACCTCCTCTAGAGTGAGACAGCGATGAAGAATGGAATTGACACCAATGCGGTATAAGGTATCTCCAATGATACGAGAAGTTTGAGATTGATGCCGAATGCGTCAATGATCATCCTTGGTCAATGCAGACCGGAAGGTGGATGTTTGGAGATATACGATGATATCACCATACTAGGGGTCGAGAGTGCTAATTAGGAAAAGAGTCTCGTCCGGGAGCTGCTCATCGGCACCAGCAGGGAGAGAAGCGGAGGGAAGGGAGCAAATCAACTCAGCAAAGACCAGTGATTTCTTATATTTGGTAGTAGTAAACACCAAATCAAATTCTTGGAGGATAACAATCCATTTCGAATATTCCCCCCCAAGCAACTGACGAGTCAAGATGTAGGTCATGGGGTTGCATTCCGAAATCACAGTGGTAGTGTGGAGGAGAATGTAATGCCAAAAGCGTTGAATAACATGTACGGCAGCCAAAGCCAACTTCTTGACATGAGCATAATGTGTCTTGGTGTTGAGGAGATTAAGACTAAGGTAGTAAATAACATGTTCATTGCCTTCATCATTGTCTTGTACCAAAACCATGGAAATAGTACTAAAGGTTGTAGCTAGATAAAGGAAATAATCACGATGATAGTTTAGGGGATGTAGCAAAGGAGCATTGATGAGGACAGTATTTAGGTCATCAAAAGACTTTTGAGAAACCTCATCCCAGACAAACGGGGTTCCTTGCTTGAGCAACCGGGTGAACCTTGAAGCTAGCTCATCATAGTTTGATATGAAATGATGAAGGAAATTTGCTTTTGCCTGCAGACTCTACAGTTGATGCAATGGAGATGGAGGGGGTAAATTAACTATGGCATCAACTTTAAGAGGATCAAGGTGAATGCCTTCCTTTGAAATGATAAATCCAAGGAGTGATCCAGATTTGACACAGAAGACACATTTATGCAGATTCAGCCAGATGTTATAGTGTCTACAGCGAAGAAAAATTTGCCGAAGATGATTAGAGTGATCATGCTGGTTATGAGAATGAGTGGGGAGATCATCCAAGTAAGGTTGAACGATGTTTCAAATGTCATGGAATGCATAAGACATCGCTCTCTGAAATGTGGTCCCAACATTCTTAAGGCCAAATGGGATCTTTTTGTACACAAATGTCCCCCACAAACAGATGAAGGTTGTCTTATCTTGATTAGCTGACATGATGTTTATTTGGTTGTAGCTAGAAAAACCGTCCATAAAAGAAAAGAATTCACTCTTGGCACACTCGTCAATGATCTAGTCAATGAAGGGAGGCGGTACTTATCTTTAGGACATGCATGATTGAGATCATGGTAATCAACACAAACGTGAATAGTGCCTTTCATCTTTGTCACCGGTGTTGGTATTATGATACAGGTGTTGTCCTTGATGGCAACTCACATAGATGACAACTCACAGTGCAACAGGTTAATAGCAAAAGATTACAGTTCAAACTCCAGAGATTGATGCTGCTGATAGATGCTGATGGTGCAGATCATATATGGTGTATGATAGTTTCTGATGACTATCATGGTCTTGTTTAGATTGTTGATCCTTGTTATAAATGTCATGTATTTCATTTGATGTAAAGGTCATGAAAGGACCTAATTTGTAACCCCACTATGCATGGGAAGGATGATGTAATAATTTCTATTTCAGTCATGTATAAACATTTGGTATATCCCCACTTGGTTGGGTGGATGAGCCAAAATCGGTGTATCGCCACTTGGTTGGGAGATTGATGTATGGATGAGTCATTGGTGATAGGAAGGTCATACTCACATAGTTGAGTTATAGAGTCATGATTTTCTTTTGGAAAATATTTTTGCAGACTCTGCATGTGCTCAGGGGGAGCATGAACGGTTTAGTACATCTCAGCATGTACAAAGGGGGAGCTTAATCAGAGAATTCAGTATGTACTCACGGGGAGCATGGACAACATAATGAATATCAAAGAGGGAGAATATCTTGGTCCGTCCTTTTCCCTTTATGTCAAAGGGGGATAGTGTCTTGGTGTTTTTGTTTCCATCAAGTCCAAATGGGGAGATTGTTGGCATTATGTTACAGGTGTTGTCCTTGATGGAAACTCACACAAATGACAACTCACAGTGAACCATGTTAACAATAAAGGATTACAGATCAAACTCCAAAGATTGAAGAAAGAGAGTGGTTTAAGAAGTATATGTTGGTTCACTTTGTCCAAATAGCGTATACACGCGGGTTAACAAAACACAAAGAGTGTATACGTATACACGCACTCTCGCAAGAGGAAAAGTGCGTACAGGATGGAAAATCAAGGTTTTGGTCCAAGGTATTGGTCTGAGGTATTTTGTCCAAGGTATTTGGTCCGAGGTATTGGTCCGAGGTATTTGGTTAGAGGTATTGGTCTGAGGTATTTGGTCCAAGGTAGTGGTCCTAAATGGCTTTGGTCCAAGGTATTGAGAAATGCCTAAAACCATATAAGGAGGATAAGATCATTAGGCCAAGGTGTGAAAGTAATGAATACCTCATGAAGAGTGAGATCAAAAAGCAAATATGCATGTTATGGGTTTATGGTGCTTTGCTTGATCTGAACTAAGGATGAACCTTAGCGATTGATGGGGGATGTGTTAAAATTGGCAACCAGGGAAAAACTTCATGTGGGTCATCTTATTCATGGTTGATAATATTTTTATTAGATTCCTTTCATCGAGAGGTGTAGGATTGATATAAAGATCATCCGATTTCGATAAGTATTCATGGAGATATGAATTTATTTTGATTATGGAATTATTATCAAGCCGACCTACAACTCATGTAGGCTCAGAAGCCCAACAGTCGCATCTATTCACCCACCAACGTTGTGTATAAATATAAGAGGACTTTTCCTCATTTGGAATCACTCATCCCATCACATCTCTCTCTCTCTACTGCGCAGAAATGAGTCTCTTCTCTACTGCGTTGAAATGGCTCTCTCTCTCACACATGTGAAGCCGGAAGCTGTTGAATTTGAAGCTGCAACTGCAGAAGTAAAGATTGACTTGCGTGGCCTAGAAGATCTCCTCTTTGGAACTGCGTTGTAGGTTCATCTGAACCTCCTCTGAAAGCCGCAACTTTTGGTGGTGGAATGAAGTCAATCTGACGAACGGTTTGCAAGATATCGACTGCCCTAGTTTGAAGCCGGAAACTGCTGAAACTGAAGCTGCAACTGCAGAAGTAAAGATTGACCTTCGTGGCCTAGAAGATCTCCTCATCTGAACTATGCTGTAGGTTCATCTGAACCTCCTTTGGAAGCCGAAACTTTTGGTGGTGGAAGGAAGTCAATCCGACGGTCGGTTTGTGAGATATCATCTGCCCTAGTTTGATAATGAAGCCACTAATGCTGATGCTGCTGATCTAGGGTTTGCTACTGCTGATATGAATCGGATTTATTGTACTATTTCTCTCTGCTGAATTATTGAAGATAAAAGAAGATTTGATCAAAGGGTTTCCCCACACATTGTGGGGTTTGTCCCTGGCTAGCCGCCACATCTTGTGTCTCTTGTCTTGGCTTGTTTTCTGTCGATCGTTTAATGTTCTATCTACACTTTAATTTATGTACATGTGATTGCTAATTAGTGGAATATAATAAGAAAAAGAAGTAAACTGTTATAAGCATAGAACATACCATAACCTAACATGGTATCAGAGCTGAGGTGAAGACAAAGCCCGAGCAAGAGCAAGAGCAATCATCGAAGAGAAGATTGGCAAGGCTATTCTAAAAGAACTATGGGGTCCTCAACACTTTTTTCTGCCAAAGACAAGCTCCATGAGAACGCTGACTATAACGGATGGAAGATGTCTATCAATCTAACCCTTGAAAATCAAGGAGTGTTGGATCATGTGAGAGGCAATATTGTTGAGCCTCCATCAAATGCATCCGCTGCTACATGGAACAAATGGAAAACCGAAGAAGTCAAAATAGAAGATCATCTGAGACTCTATCGACAAGCACTTGGTGGCCTACATCTCTGAACTGGACACCTCCAAGGAAATCTACGATAGACTGGTGAGTTTATTTAAAGTTAAAAGTTAATGATGCAAATCAAGTTTTGTTTCTTAGAAATAAGCTGAGGGAAATCAAGAAGGGTAAAGATGAAAGTATGCAAGCATACTTCTTAAGAATCACCGAGATCAAGAACGATCTCCTATCTATTGGGGAAACTATTACTAACAGAGAAATGGCACTCACAACTCTTGGAGGATTGCCATTTGAATGGTATGTGTTCAAGACTACTCTTTTGAACTATAATGTAATTCCTAGTTTCGAGGAATTAATGGCTAGATGCATTCAAGAAGAAACAAGGGAAGAAGCGCAAGAAATGCCCATGCCTAAAGGTCCTCCTGCTGCCTTTTCTTCTCATGCAAAGAAAAGAAATAATTCCGGGACTAAATCAAAAGGAAAGGCTGGACCTAAGGCTAGAAGAAAATGACAATGTTACATTTGCGATAAAGCAAGTCACTATGTATGAGATCATGAGCATCATGATGAATGAGATCATGGACATAAAGGGCAACATGAGAACATGGACATATAGGATAGCATGATGATGATGCACACTAGTTTGAGCAGCATTATGATGGATAAAATCATGGACATGGGCAGCATGATGATAATCATGATTAGAGAAGCATGGTACAGTATGCAGTGGTGCAACTCGAAATCCCTCTGATGGCAATCAAAGGAATGACAAATTCAACAGCAAAGGTAAGAGGAGAGCTGGGAATCAAGGAAGAGGACAAGCATTCGAGAAGGCTAGAAATTCCAGGATGTATTAAATGCACCTGACCTCAAAAAAAAAAAAAAAAAAACCTAGTGTCCATCTCGGCAACGGAAGACAAAGGCTACAAGGTAACCTTCAGCGATGGCAAGGCACGTATATGGGAAAATAATGTTAAATATGCCTTTACTCTTGGGTTTAGTGTTGATTCATTATATCAGGTCGATGGAAGTCTGCTAGGTGTCATGTCTTATGACACATCTCTTCAATCTGAACTTTGGCATTAGAGGTTTGCCCCCCTTCATTATAAAGCTATACTCGGTGTAAGACAAATGGTGACAGGGATGCCTGAATTCTGAGTAGAGAAAGAAGGTGTATGTCTGGGATGTGCCAAAGGAAAGCTCAAAAGGGTACCATTCCCCTCAAGCCAAAGCAAGACCTCCGATATATTACAATTGGTTCACTCAGGCATACCTGAGGTTGGCATTAAGAGGGAGACTACTACACCACATACTCCTGAGCAGAATGGTGTGGTGGGAAGGAAGAACCGCACGATGATGGAAGCTGTCCGGGCCATGCTACATGATCAAAGACTTCCGAAGTTTCTATGGGCTAAAACTACAAACACTGTTGTATATGTACAAAATCGATGCCCTCATCAAGCATTGGGTTCCAAGACTCCTGAAGAAATGTTCACCACCAGTCAAAGGGAAGTCATAATTAGTCATGATGTCACCTTTGATGAAGATATGGCTCTCAGCAAGGTGAACAATCTTTCGACTTTGAGGAGCTCTCAAGAAGCTGACACCAGGGAACTGAAAGAAAAGGATGATGAATGAATGCCTGATGTAGAAGAACCCATAGATCCGATTGATCCTCCTTCACATGAGACTTCCTCTTCTAGGAAGAGGCCTTCATGGCTTAGGGGGATACTTGATGATGCTGAAGGACATGCTGCACCCTGAGGAACCTTCCATCAAAGTAAGAAACTTAACAGGTATCAGGGATACCTGACCATCATGAGCATGATCATACAAAATGAGCCTTCATCATTCTTAGATGTCGTCAAGCATTAACTATGGAAGGATGCTATGACCATAGAATATGAGTCTATTATGGAGAATGATGTCTGGGAAGTAGTTCCCAGACCCTGGACAAGACAATTGTTACTTCAAAATGGCTTTACAAGATAAAGCATGCAGCAAATGGAAGTATGGAAAAGTATAAGGTTCATTTTGTTGCTCGTGGTTTATCCCAGAAGGAAGGTATAGACTATGATATTTGCACCTGTTGCCAGATATACGACCATTCGCTTGATCATAGCCCTTGTGGCTTTACAAGGATGGAAACTACATCAAATGGATGTCAAGACCGGGTTCTTGCATGGTTCTATCAAAGAAGAGGTCTATGTGGAGCAACCTAAAGGATTTGAGATTTATGATTGAAAATATCATGTATGCAGGTTGAAGAAGGCTCTCTATGGGCTGAAGCAAGCACCCCGAGCATGGTATGAGAGGATCGATAGCTACTTGATGAAGCTGGGATTCACTAGGAGTGAAGCCGATCCTAACCTTTACTTTAAGGTTGAAGATGACAAGCCTCTCATACTGGTGTTGTATGTGGATGACCTCTTTCTAACAGGTGCAAACCCTCTCATTCACAAATGTAAGAGGGAGATGGCTTCTGAATTTGAAATGAAGGACCAAGGACTTGAAGTGTGGCAGAAGCCAAGGGAAATTTTCCTATCTCAAGGAAAATATGTGGTAAATATATTGGAAAGATTCGGTATGATGGACTGCAAGCCTGTGACTACCTCAAGGATCTTAACTTTTAGAAGTTATATGGTAGTGATGTCAGACCAGACTTGGGAAATACCTCTGAGTTTCAAAAACTCATTCGCATTGATGTTCTTGGTGAACCTCCATCCGAACATATGTTTTGCAGTTAGCATTGTGAGCTCATATTTGGTTGAGCCTCACTGGATTGATGCCAGGAATCTTTTGAGATGTCTTCAGGACACAATCTCTCATGGATTAAGATACACTGCCGGAGATGTGAGACTACTTGGATATACTAATGTTGATTGGGCAGGCAGTGTGGTGGACCGTAAGAGCACTTCCGAGTGTTGTTTCACCTTGGGATCTGCTTCGATATCCTGGATGAGCAGGAAGCAGAAGTCGGTGGCTTTGAGCACCGTCGAAGCAGGATATATTGTTGCTAGCATGACCTCGTGTGACTCGGCAGTCTGGTTGTGAAAGCTCTTCAATGAGCTGTTTGGATTTACATTGGATAACACTATGATTCTCTATAACAACCAGAGGTGGGATTCGATTATTGAGGAATCCTGTATTCGTCGATTGCTCCAGCAGATAGACATCATCTGGGATATGGTAAGTTGATGAGCAAGGAGGCTCCATCGCATTAAGATGATGTACAGGTTGATACACCTTGTCAAAGCCCCGAGGAAAGATCTAATCTGTGATTTTCCCAAACGACTTGGAGTCAGCAAGAAACCCTTGTACAAGGGTCCTGCATGTTGCATACATTGAGCTCTGGGAGCTCTGAGGGCTTGCGATTATTACTGGAGCAACATACGACCACAGGGTGACTCACCCTCCCCTGGTGGTGCACACTGGAACAGGATGATTCGCTCTCCTGTGTAGCAGGATGATTAGTTCTCCTGTGAGGCCTGGATTGATGTGTTCTCCATGGCAGCCTGGATTGATGTGTTCTCATGGCGATTGTAGCAGGATTGATGTGTTCTCCTGTGAGGACAGGATTGATTAGTTCTCCTGTCGAGGCATCCTACCCATGCAGTCTGGGACTCATGGGAAGTACCTCTCATCTGATCAATGAGCAGGGAAATGAAGTTAGGGACCATAGTAGCACCAATGGACGCATCGTTGTATCTACCGTACTCCTTACGCTAGGATGACCTCCATTGATCTGGGATCAATGATACTGGTCTGGGACCAGTGGTAGGAGTTGTACCATACTATGACGCTGACTTCGGGTCGGTTGAGAATGGTCTGGGACCAGTGGTACATACTCTGAGATTGACTTCATGTCAGTGCAGTACTGGTCTGGGACCAGTGAGAGTGGTACATACTATGATGCTGACTTCGGGTCGGTTGAGACTGGTCTGGGACTAGTGGTACACTCTCTAAGACTGCGATACTGGTCTGGGACCAGTGGTAGGAGTGGTACTTACTATGAAGCTGACTGTGGGTCGGCTGAGACTGATCTGGGACCAGTGGTACGCACTCTGAGACTGACTTTGAGTCAGTGGAGGATGATACTGGTCTAGGACCAGTGGAGTTGTACTCACTATGACGCTGACTTCAGGTTGGTTGAGACTGGTCTGGGACCAGTGGTACATACTCTAAGACTGACTTTGAGTCAGTATGATACATCCTCGATCATTTCTTCTTCTTCATAATTCGGACAAAAGCAGAGCAGAACAGAACAATGCAAGAGCATAGCAGAACAGAGCAAAATAGTACAGATCAGTGCAGGGCAGAACAAGACAAAGCAGAATAGGCAGAATAGAGCAGAGCAGGGCAAGGATCAAGCTGTACAGGGCAGTGCATTTGATGGATGAATAGTAACGACCGATAGACAGATTGCAGATGAAGTTCTCCATGGTTGAGAGGGAGTGTTAGAATTGGCAACCAGGGCAAAACTTCATGTGGGTCATCTTATTCATGGTTGATAATATTTTTATTAGATTCCTCTCATCGAGAGGTGTAGGATTGATATAAAGATCATCCGATTCCGATAAGTATTCATGGAGATATGAATTTATTTTGATTATGGAATTATTATCAAGACAACCTACAACTCATGTAGGCTCAAAAGCCCAACAGTCGCATCTATTCACCCACCAACGTTGTGTATAAATATAAGAGGACTTTCCTCATTTGGACTCACTCATCTCATCACATCTCTCTCTCTCTACTGCGCAGAAATGAGTCTCTTCTCTACTGCGCTGAAATGGGTCTCTCTCTCACACATGTGAAGCTGGAAGTTGTTGAATTTGAAGCTGCAACTGCAGAAGTAAAGATTGAATTGCGTGGCCTAGAAGATCTCCTCTTTGGAACTGCGCTGTAGGTTCATCTAAGCCTCCTCTAAAAGCCGCAACTTTTGGTGGTGGAATGAAGTCAATCTGACGAACAGTTTGCAAGATATTGACTGCCCTAGTTTGAAGCCGGAAACTGCTGAAACTGAAGCTGCAACTACAGAAGTAAAGATTGACCTGCGTGGCCTAGAAGATCTCCTCATTTGAACTGCACTATAGGTTCATCTAAACCTCCTCTAGAAGTTGAAACTTTTGGTGGTGGAATGAAGTCAATCCGACGGTCGGTTTGTGAGATATCGTCTGCCCTAGTTTGATAATGAAGCCGCTAATGCTAATGCTGTTGATCTAGGGTTTGCTACTGCTGATATGAATCAGATTTATTGTACTATTTCTCTTTGCTGAATTATTGAAGATAAAAGAAGATTTGATCAAAGGGTTTCCCCACACATTGTGGGGTTTGTCCCTGGCTAGCCGCCACATCTTGTGTCTCTTATCTTGGCTTGTTTTCTGTTAATCGTTTAATGTTCTATCTACACTTTACTTTATGTACATGTGATTGCTAATCGGTGGAATATAATAAGAAAAAGAAGTAAACTGTTATAAGCATAGAACATACCATAACCTAACATTGAGATCTAATGATGGATCAGGATCATGATACCTAAAATGAATTATTACTATATGGTTTGATCATGGATAGTCTAGATTTGAATGCTAACGTGTGATTTACACTGTAAATGTTCTGATCTAGGTATGACTGAAGTCTGGAATAGTTGTGATGTTTTAAGTTAGCATTTGCAGATCTATACGCTGGTTCACTTTGGTAAAAGTGTGTATACACACTAGCTCGGCACATCAAAGTAGTGTATACATTATGAAATATGATATTTTAAGTTGCAGTTGGTTATGGTTGTTGATGCAAAATTCTGGGTTCTACTCTGTGTTCAGGTGACTGTGTTCTAGTGATAATGCTCTGAATGTTTAGATTGATTGATTGTGATGACGGGTTTTCAGTGATTAGTTGTATAGCAGTGGTGATTGATTTTGAGCTTCAATGTTGCTGATGGGTCCAGTGTGAAAATGTGATGAAACAAGGCCTTCATGTGTATTGTTGTTTTCCAAGAGTATCTAGTCTGAAAATTTATGAAACGTGGTCCCTGGAGGAAGAGAGAAGGTCATAGCCTTTTGTAGGCCGATGCCTACATACTGGTAAACATATCAGCCAGTACAAGAGCCAGGGGGTTGGAGATCTCTTCGAGTAGCAGCTGTAGAACAGAAAAAGGTTGTAGCCTTCTGCAGGTGGGTGCCTGCATATTGGTATGAGTCTGCACCAGTACAATATTGTAAACAAGATTTTCTTATATTAAAAGAAGACAACAGCTGGTGGTTTTTGTCCTGCATTGGGTTTCCACCTTAAATCTTAGTGTTCATGTGTGTTTCTTATGTGTGATGATTTATTCTGTTATTACTGCACATGGTTACTTTTTATATGTTTAATGAAGTATTGATTCACTGATTAAAGATCAACATATGATGAATTAACTGAATCATAAGTTTGTTGGATATACGCTGGTTGCTTTAAAGAGAGTTGCGTGTACAGGTGTGTTACCTTCATTGAAGTAGCATATATAAATATAAGTATGAAATGAAAAAGTTATTGATTTGATAACACTGATTCACCCCCCTCGGCTCTCAGTATTACTTCCAACAATTGGGATCAGAGCAGGTCCTTCAAAAGAAGCTTGATCGCTTGAAGGGAGATCTTTCAAAATGAACAATCACGAAGGCATGGGATCTATTAGACCACCAATCTTCAATGGGAACAACTTGGTATATTGGAAAACACAAACTATAGTGTATCTTTAGTCACTTGGGGCTGATGTTTGGGCAATTGTGGAGAAAGGATATCAATATCCAACAGTAGTCCCCACAGATCCAGCAGAAAGGAAAACATATGAAATAAATGCTTAAGTTGTCAACGCCTTATTGGGAAGTCTATCAGAATCAAAATTCGTCAAAGTCATGCAGCTCAACATAGCGAAGGAAATATGGGACAGAATCATTCAGAGCTACGAAGGTGACTCCCAGGTGAAACATGCTAAACTACAAACTCTCAAAATCCAGCATGAAACTCTTAGGATGCATAGCGATGAAATCATTTCTAGTTATTTCTTGCGAGTAGATGGGATTGTAAATCATATGAGAAATCTAGGTGAAGAGATAATGTTATGAAACTAGCTCACAAAAAGATAGAAAAGATAGATCAACGCCTAGAATTCAGCCTCTTCGAGGGGGAAACCTCCTGTACATTACACAAATGAATGATTCTTTGATGATTCAAATGAAAAAACATCCTTCCTATATATAAGCATCTAAGGAGTCACAATATAACCCAGACCTAAAGACCAAAAATAATAATAGAGGGATTCTATGGGGCACAGTAATAACAATATGGGGACAACAGGGGCACAAAAATATTAATAAGGGATACAACTACAATAGTAATGGTGTAATCACTAGTATTATAGGGACCTAACATGCCCCTCTCCTTCAAAAAAGTGTTGTCCTCAACGCTTGAGTAGTTATGGATGCTTCTGTATAAAATTCTCATCCTCCCATGTGGAATCTTCAGCAGATAAGTTCTTCCACTTGATGAGATACTCTGAAATTGATCGATTTCGTAGATGTCGAGTTCTTGTTGCTGTGACTGATTTCGGTTCAAATATAATTTTTCCCTCCTCGTCAAGTTCTAGCAATATTGTTTGAAAGGGGAGCTTGTAGCCTATAACCTTCTTTAAACATGAAACATGGAAAACTGGGTGCAATCGAGAAGCTACAGGAAGCTCCAATTTGTATGCCATAGTACCAATCTTTTGCAACACCTTGTACAGACCATAATACTTTGGTGATAATTTATTATCCTTCTTAGCTTGCCTGAGGGACATTTGTTTATATGGTTGTAGCCGTAGGAATACCCAATCACCTACATCAAAACTTCTTTTGCTGCGATGTTGATCTACCTATTGTTTCATTCTATTCTGCGCCAACATAAGGTTATCCTTTAAGAGTTGGAGGACTTGTTGTTGATGCTCGATGTGATGTTCCATTGCTTGAACCTTAGAATTTTCTCTTAAATATGATGTGATGGATGGTGGCTGATATCCATAAAGTGCCATAAATGGGGTCATTTTTGTTGCTGTATGGAAGGAAGTGTTGTACCACCATTCAGCCAGAGGCAACAATTTGACCCATTGTGTCTGTTTATCATATACAAAGCAACAAAGATATCCTTCCAAACATTTGTTTACCATCTCAGTTTGCCCATCAAATTGAGGATGATAAGATGAGATATAAGCTAACTAAGTACTGAGACAAGAAAATAATTCTGTCCAAAAATTTCCAGTGAAAATGGGATCTCTATCACTTACAATAATCTTTGGGTTTCCATGTAGCTTTTGAATTGTTTCCATAAATGCAGTAGAAACTGTACTGGCTTTAAATCGATGTGATAACACACAAAAGTGTGCATACTTGGTAAGTCTATCAACTACCACCATGATGACACTCTTTCCCTCAGATTTGGGTAAACATGTGATAAAATCCATTGAAACCTCCTCCCAATGTTGGCTTGGAATGGATAAAGGTTGTAATAGACCCGGGGTCTTAATTGTTTCAAATTTATTTTGTTGGAAAACCAAACATTCCGCCACAAACTTTTGAATATCCAATTTAAAGCCATCCCAAAAAAATTCCTTCTTAACCCTGTGGTAAGTTTTTAAAAATCCTGAGCGCCCTCCTAACGGAGAAGCGTGCAATTCCATAAGAATATTTTGTTTGAGTTGAGAATTCTTACAGAGGTATAAGCGATCTTTGTACCATAATGAATCAGTTTTCCAACTAAATGTATCAAATGTACTGGAATCTTGTTGTAACTTTTGAATAAGTGCCCACACTTCTTCATCATTCTTCCATTCCTCCCTTGCTTCATTTATCCAATCTGGTTGGATAGTAGAAATGGCGCACAACAATGCTTCCACATCCTCATCCTTTCTTGAGAATGCATCTGCCACCACATTTTTCTTCCCTTTTTTGTAGATGATTTCAAAGTCATAACCCAACATCTTTGTGACCCACTTTTGTTGCTCTTCAGATGATAACCTTTGTTCTAAAAAGTATTTAAGGCTATCATGATTCATTTTTACCTTGAAGTGTCTTCCCATTAGGTAGGGTTGCCATTTCTTAAGTGCATGTAGTATTTCCAACATTTCCTTCTCATAAATAGCTTTGTGTAAAAACTTTCCCTTGATTGGACAACTTTCAAAAGCAATGGGTCTTTCATCTTGCATTATAACAGCACCAATTCCATTTCCTGAAGCATCACATTCCACAATAAAGGTTTTTGTGAAGTCCGGTGTAGTTAAGACTGGTGCTTGGCACATTGCCTCTTTAAGATGTTCAGAGGCCTTTGTTGCTTTTGGAGTCCATGAAAATGCATCTTTCTTCAATAATGTTGTTAGAGGTGTTACTATTCTCCCATAATTCTTAACAAACTTGCAATAATACCTTGTCAACCCTAGAAATCCTTGTAGATGCTTTATGGATGTGGGGATTTTCCATTCCTTAATGGCTTTAATTTTGCTAGGGTCTACCTTAACTCCTTCATGAGATACAATATGACCCAGATATTCCACCTCTTGTACTCCAAAGAAACATTTGGATCTTTTTGCATATAATTGTTTCTCCTCCAATAGTTGTAGCACCTTGTCAACATGTTCAACATGATCCTTCCAAGACTTGTTGTAAATTAGTATATCATCAAAAAATACTAACACAAATTTTCTAAGGAAGGGTTTGAAAATGGAATTCATCAAACCTTGAAATGTAGAAGGTGCATTGGTAAGGCCAAAAGGCATGACCAAAAATTCATAATGACCCTCATGAGTTCTAAATGTTGTTTTCGGAATGTCTTCAGTCTTCATTCTGATTTGATGATATCCTAAACGAAGATCCAACTTGGTGAAGTAAATTGATCCATGCAATTTGTCCACTAATTCATCAATGATAGGAATGGGAAACTTATCTTTAATAGTGAGCTTGTTGAGCTCCCTATAATTCGGACACAAGCGGCATGATCCATCCTTCTTGTGCACCAATACTACTGGAGCAGAGAAAGAACTTTGACTAGGTTGAATTGTACCAGCCTCTAGCATTTCTGCAACCATGTGTTCAATTTCATGAGTCATGCTAGAGCTTTCAGGTTGCTTACTAGGTGTTTTCATTTTCTTTCCTCGGGGCATCAGTTACCGATAATAATGCTCTACTATGTCCTTTGAATTCCTTCAAAATAATTTTTCAAACCAAGCTTAAGCAAAAATTTAAAAAAATCTACACACCTTTTTTCACTTTGTAGGAGCTCAATATTGCCTTTGATGTATATCTGTAATTTCGGATCATTCAATTTTGAAATTGTGATCTGCAATAGCCCTCTGTGTCCTCTTTCCAATGCCACTAGTTTGATCCCAATTGGATTCTCCAAGGAAGAGTTATGCCAAATCTCCCATAGTGACCTAATTATAGACTAGTTCAGTAGAGCGAACTTGTACAACATACCACATGTCCCTGTTTCGACCTTTGGCTATGAAAAATATATACAAGAAACTACAGTCCGTCCCCTTTCTTTGCCTTCTTACGAATTTTCAATCCGATGCTCAGAGAGAAAGTTATGACGATTTTCCCCAAGTCACCTGTTTGGAATGTAATTCAGGAGTCTGCAAAAAGACCAACTTCCTCAGATCATATCTCCGCAAATATAGTGTGAAAAGCTCTGAAATTCGGACCCGAGATTTAGTGAGATTTCATCTCAAATGGTTTTTTTTTTGCTTCTGAAATGTCGCAAAAAAAAGTTATAGTGAAAATGCCACGATGACCTATTTGGAGCAGCGAAACCCTAGAATCCAAAGTTCTGATACCAAATGTTATGAAATCAGCGCACCAAAAGATAGAAAAGATAGATCAACGCCTTAGAATTCAGCCTCTTCCAGGGGGCAAACTCCTGTACATTACACAAATGAATGATTCTTTGATGATTCAAATGACAAAACCTCCTTTCTATTTATAGGCGTCTAAGGAGTCACAATATAACCTAGCCAACCTAACAATAATAATATAAAGGCACAAAAATAATAATAGAGGGATTCTATGGGGCACAGTAATAACAATATGGGGACAACAGGGGCACAACAATATTAATAAGGGATAAAACTACAATAGTAATGGGGTAATCACTAGTATTATAGGGACCTAACAGATAAAGGAAGCTACTTTAGTTGAGAAAATTTTAAGATCTTTGTCTTCTAACTTTGAGTCAAAAGTGTTTGCCATAGAAGAAAAACAGGATCTTCAAAATATTACTATGACTCAACTCCATGGAATCCTAACTACCTTTGAAATGAGAAAAGGAGGTTCATCAAACATGAGAGAAGCCGCTTTTAAAGAATCGGCAAAGGGAAAAGAAAAGGAAGAGCACAATGAATCAGGACACATTTCAGAAGAAGAAGATGAGGTAAATTTTGTTAAGAAGCTTCAACGGGGTTTCGGAAGATTCAGTGGTAACCTACCATTCAAATGCTTTGCTTGTGGTAGAGTTGGTCATTATATTGCTAAATTCCCTCACATCAAAGGAAAGATGTATGTAGAAGGTAATAGAAGTGATTATACTCATGATGATAGTGATGGCTTGTCCAATAGTGACGAAGATGATCAAGAAATTAAACTACTCATGGCATATGAAAATGATGCCTTAGAAAAGGAAGATTTCCTTAAAGAAATCAATTAACTCAAAATCAGTTTCACAGAAAAGGATACAGTCATAAACACAGTGACACATCAACTCACTAAAAAGGAAAAATACAATGAAGTGTTAGAATGTGAAGTAGTAAGTCTAAGAAAAGAACTTGAAAAGACAAAGAGCCTGAATCTTAGATTTACTAAAGGATCATAAATGTTAGATGAAATCATCAAAGTTCAGTGTTCGCCTATTATAAAGACTAGTCTTGGTTTTCATGAAGGTGAATATAGCTCACAAGATGAGGTAAGGAACTCCAATGCAAAATCTGAAATGCTAAAAAAGGAGATAAAAGGTCAACCCCATCAACAACCAAGGAAAGAAATACTTCAAAGAAAAACATTTCCACCTAATTATGGAAGGGATAATTGTTTCTTTTCTCTGACAAATAATGTTGAATTTTTTAAATGTCATAATTTTGGACATGTTGCAGCGAGATGCAGAAGTAGAATGGTTCAAGACCATCACACAAAAAGATCATCGGTTTCCAGGTACTTCAAGGGTTATTGTTTTTCTTGCAATATGTTTGGTCACAAAGCTATTGATTGGGATAGAAGGAATATGAAACATGTAAGATGCTATGCGTTTAACAAGTTTGGACATAAAGCAAAGGAATGCAAGAGAAAATTTCGGCCACCATACCAAAAGGAGAAAATATCATCACAATCCAAGGTATTGAAGAAGAATGAATTGTTGTCAAAAAGATGTGGCATAGCTCAGTTTACAGATATAACATACCCAAGGGGAGCTGAAAGTGTAAAATTTTAGTACTCCAATTCTCATACGCTATTATTATGAAGAGAAGTCGTGTATATATGCGAGTTAGAAGTGGCATTGTTGTGTATATGGTGTTTTGAAGAAAAAGCAGTGGGACAGACTTAGGAAAAGGGGTCTGATATGGTTTAGTCAATTATCAATTATCTATTCTGTTCTGATTGATGATTATTACAGTTTATTGATTATATGTGGAAGTGTTTTTGGCCCTCATAAGTTGTTAATAAGTTGATGAATAACTAGTTGATGAAGAAGCCTTGATGATTCTTACTAATAAATGCAATGATCAGATCTGATAGTAAACAATTGGCACAGGTTCAGGGGAAGCATGTGCTTCTAATAATGCATTGTTGGCATTATATTAGAAGACCTTGGTACATGAAGATGCTTATATTGCTTGACCCATATAGGTGTTTTGATTCAGATGACTCTTTTGATGATGTACATATACAAGTTGTTGATCTTTATGTTGCTGAGAGATGCTGATGGTGAAGATCATATATGGTGTATGATAGTTGTTGATGACTATCATGGTCTTGTTTAGATTGTTGGTCCTTGTTATAAATGTCATGTATATCATTTGATGTAAAGGTCATGAAAATACCTAATTTGTAACCCCACTATGCATGGGAAGGATGATGTAATAATTTCTATTTCAGTGATGTATAAACATTTGGTATATCCCCACTTGGTTGGGTGGACGAGTCAAAATTGGTGTATTCCCACTTGGTTGGGAGATTGATGTATGTATGAGTCATTGGTGATAGGAAGGTCATACTCACATAGTTGAGTTATAGAGTCATGATTTTCTTTTGGAAAATATTTTTGCAGACTCTGCATGTGCTCAGGGGGAGCATGGACGGTTTAGTGCATCTCAACATGTACAAAGGGGGAGCTTAATCAAAGAATTCAGCATGTACTCAGGGGGAGCATGGACAACATAATGAATATCAAAGAGGGAGAATATCTTGGTCTTCCCTTTTCCCTTGATGTCAAAGGGGGAGAGTGTCTTGGTGTTGTTGTTGCCATCAAGTCCAAAGGGGGAGATTGTTGGCATTATGATACAGGTGTTGTCCTTGATGGAAACTCACACAGATGACAACTCACAGTGCAATAGGTTAACAACAAAGGATTACAGATTAAACTCCAGAGATTTAAGAAAGATATTGGTTTAAGAAGTATACGCTTGTTCACTTTGTCCAAATAGCGTATACACGTAGGTTAACAAAAAACAAAGAGCGTATATGTATACACGCACTCTCGCAAGAGGAAAAGCATGTAGAGGATGGAAAATAATGGTTTTGGTCCAAGGTATTTGGTCCGAGGTATTGGTCTAAGGTATTTGGTCTGAGGTATTGGTTCGTGGTATTTGGTCCAAGGTATTGGTCCTAAGTGGTTTTGGTCCAAGTTATTGAGAAATGCCTAAAACTATATAAGGAGGAGAAGATCATTAGGCCAAGGTGTGCAAGTAATGAATATCTTATGAAGAGTGGGATTAAAAAGAAAATATGCATGTTATGGGTTTATGGTGCTTTGCTTGATCTTAACTAAGGATGAACCTTAGTGCTTGATGGGGGAGGAGATCTAATGATGAATCAGGATCATGAGACCTAAAATGAATTATTATTATATGGTTTGATCATGGATAGTCTAGATCTGAATGCTAACGTGTGATTTACACTGTAAATGTTCTGATCTGGGTATGACTGAAGTCTCGAATAGTTGTGATGTTTTAAGTTAGCATTTTAAGATCTGTACGCTGGTTCGCATTGGTAAAAGTGCATATACATGTTGGTTCGCACATCAAAGTAGCATAAACATTATGAAATATGATATTTTAAGTTGCAGTTGGTTATGTTTGTCGATGCAAAATTCTGGTTTCTGCTCTGTGTTATAGTGACTATGTTCTGGTGATAGTGTTCTGAATGTTTATATTGATTGATTGTGATAACGGGTTTTCAATGATTGTTTGTATAGTAGTGGTGATTGATTTTGAGCTTCAATGTTGGTGATGGGTCTAGTGTGAAAATTTGATGAAACAAGGCCTTCATGTGTATTGTTATTTACCAAGAGTATCCAGTTTGAAAATTTATGAAATGTGGTCCTTGGAGGAAGAGAGAAGGTAGTAGCCTTCTATAGGTCGGCACCTACATACTGGTAAACATATCATCTAGTACAAGAGCCAGGGGGTTGGATCTCCCTTCCAGTAGTAGCTGGAGAACGAGAGAAGGCTGTAGCCTTCAGTAGGTGGGTGCCTACGTACTGGTATGAGTCTGCACCAGTACAAGATTGTAAACAGGTTTTTCTTATATTAAAAGAAGACAACATCAGGTGGTTTTTGTTCCGCATTGGGTTTCCACCTTAAATCTTGGTGTTCATGTGTGTTGCTTATGTGTGATGGTTTATTCTGTTATTACTACACATGGTTACTATTTATATGGTTAATGAAGTACTGATACATTGATTAAAGATCAACATATGATGCATTAACTAAATCATAAGTTTGTTGGAGATACGTTGGTTTCTTTAAAGACAGTTGACTGTACACACATGTTACCTTCATTGAAGTAGCATATATAAATCTAAGTATGAAATGAAAAAGTTATTGAATTGATAATATTGATTCACACCCACCTCTCGGTATTACTTCCAACAACCAGTATAATGTTCGACACCCAATATATAGGAGGGATTGAATAAATAAATCCATCTTTTAGAAGTTTTTCAACTTCACCCTTAATGGTTGCTGCTTTTCTAGGGTGCACTGGATGAAGTTGTTGGCAAATGGGTTGCTCACGTGGATAAGTTGGGATCTCGTGCATGACTATACTTGGGTCAATGCTAGCCATTTCTTCATATGACCACGTGAAAACATCCTGGAATTCTTGGAACGAGTGAGTATAGATCTTGATCTCTCCTAGAGAATAAGGTACTCTGCTATGGACATTTTCAACAAAACCATGTTTGACAGAAATATATTTGGCATCGTTCAGGTAATGTTACCCATGTTCCCTTCCAACCAAAATTTGTGATTCATGATCAGTGTCTGAAGTGGCAGGGACGACAACTAAGAAGAGAACTCCTCGAGGAAAATAGACATGACCGTTGGGCTAGGCAGGAACGAGGAACGATGATGAGTTTTGTTCCAAGGTACTTCCTCTAGAGACATTACTTCCATGATACTTTCATCAGAAAGAAAAGTCTTGGCTAAGGGATCAGAGGATTCCGAAGAACCAAGCCACGGGGATTGAGAATATGCATCGAGAGATGTTCTCAAAATAGGATGATCAGAGGATACTAGAGGTGAGGCCGAAAAAATTTCCACGTAATCAATTTTGGTGGGACTTAATGGCATAACCTCACCCCATGTATCAACAAGATTTGGCAAAGGAACGACCCAAGGATCAGACTTGACCGAATTCATGTTGACAAAGGCAACATGAGGAGGTGAGAACGGAAATATACCCATCAAGGGAGGATTTTTAAAAATTCTTACACCCACACTCTCATAAGGAGTACTGGTGTGCTTGACATACAGAAGATTTCCATTCGAGGAGGAAGCGGAAAATAAGGACAGTTGGTTGACCGCGACTATCTTCCCTTGATGGGGAAAATGAATCACGCAGAAGAGGGACGAGGCTATGGCATGCATGGCATGGGTCCAGTGCTGTCCGAGTAGAAGATTTTAATTAAGATTAGCGTCAATGATCTCTACTTTGACATGTACCATCTTGCCCTCCAATGTAATGGCAAGGTTGGGAAGGACACCGAATTGTCATGAATCGCACCTGTCAAAAGCTTCCAAAGTGTTAGGGGACTAGTTTAGAGTAGGAGAACCAATTTCCTTCCAACAAGCGACAAACATGATGCAGGTAGAAGCACCTTCATCGATGACGATCCTATGAATGGTTTCCTCATTTATGATTACCTGAATGAGAAAGGTAATTTCATGAGGTAAACACAAAACATGGTTTTCTAGGTCAAAGTAGATGAGATTAGAGTCAACTAGATCAATACCCCCAATAACCGAAAGTAATGATTTTCGTTGAGAAGGACAACTTTGAAGGACCTTGAGAGCAGACATAGTTGATGGAGCTTGAGCCAAATCTTCAACAATGTTATAATGTTGAGTGGCTCGAGCGTTGGGATTGTACGAGGACTTTCGAAGCACACCTCGAGAATGTGGCCAAATGGCAGAATCAGGATTATGTTTCTCTATATGGAGAGGACCAAAACCAGATGGGGCAGAAGAATAAGGGGTACCCTCTTTCTCTTTCCCTACTGATGGGGTAGGAGTTTGATAAACTTTTGACCTGATAGCCACGTTGATCAGGGTACTCATCATGAACACTTGTGAACCCAATGAAGCGGATGACTGAGGCTGGTTTACCATTTGAATCTACTGGGATGCAAAGAGCTCTTTCAGGACAGCTGAGGTACCTTTGAGAAAATGACTAACTTTAAACCATCTGGGATAATCCTTAGTATAGTGATCCTCCTCACAGATGAGGCATGCATACTTAGGATTCTGTTGGGAAGCATCAGCAGTAGATGGTTTAGGAGGACATTGTTTTTGGGCATCGGCTTTACCCTTGCCTTTTCCTTTCTTCTTACATTTGGATGATTTATCCGTTGTGGTATACTGAATAGCGTGAACCTCCGAGGTTTTACCAGGGCTGGATTTGCAAGAGGAGTGATTGGGAGCAGTGTTGGAGACCGAATTCTGTTTGGAAGAATGTTTTGGAGGGGTATGAGTCACTGAACCAATTACTCCATCAACAAGAGGGGTATAGGAGACTTAGATGTCGTCATATCAGAAGATGGTTTGGGTGCATCGGGTAACACATCATACAACATGCCATACTGTGAATAGACAAGGTCTAGATACTGGGCATGCGCGATGGCTTGTTCTTGAGTAATGCATCCACCCATAGGAATGTCCTCAGAAATTTTTTTGACAAACGATTTGGTGAACCACTTGGTCAACAATTGATCAACAATTTCAAACTTAATCAGATGGAACCTATGTCTCCATTCATGGATGTGATCAGAGATGTGAGTCGTTGTGTCTTTCTTGAGTGACGTTAATAGATGGGTGCCAGTTTCATAGTGAACCGACAACTGGAAATGTGTGAGAAAGGCCATGGCAAGAGTGTTAAAGTCATGATAGGTATTCCGGGGGAGCTCAATATACCACTTGGTTGCAGCTCTTGTAAGAGTTCGTTGGAAAAGATAAAGACGAATGGAATCATCAATGTAGGAATTCGAGGAGCACTAGAGTTGATATGTCTTCATGTGGGTTGGAGGGTACTCTTTCACTTTTCCTTCAAATTTTGGGCAATCGCTCGAAATGTTGGACAAAATCGGAGGCCAGTATGGCGAATGAATAATCAGATCATTCGTGAGTCTAGACATATCTGACAATTCTAGCGTAGCCAAGAATCGAAATTGTGTATTGAAAGGAATTTGAGGTTGATAAGGGGGTCCAACTGGTGGGAACCATCCCTTTTGGTAAGGATTTTGTCTCCAAAGTGGAGGGTTTTGTCCATAAGGCATTTTATTTTTCCACCACTGTAGGTTACCTCGCCCGTAGGGAGGATTATGACCTTGAAAGCCTTGAAACTATCCGGCCAGAGGCTGCGGATAAGCAACATGTTGGTTAAAAGGCTGTTGAGCTTGCCCACCTTGGACATATGGATTTTTTACCTGATGTCCCTGAGCGTAAGGGTTCTAGACCTGTTTCCCTTAGACGAACAACTATTGGACCTGCTTCCCTTAGACATAAGGATTCTGGGCTTGCTGTCCTTGGACATAAGGATTTTGCGCTTGCTGTCCTTAGAAAAAAGGAGGTTGAACCTGTTGGCCTTGGAAATAAGGATTTTGTGCGTGTTGCTACAGGACTCAACCCTAGGCTTAACCTTTCAAAGGTTGACCCTTTTGATACGAGTATAAGGGTTGTTACTACCCGGGTTGACCTTGTGGCTACAAAAGTTGACCTTGCAGCTATAAAGGTTGTCCCTATAGCTGGAGAGGTTGACCTTGCAAAGGCATAGGCTAGGAGGATTGTGGCGCATACTGCATCTGCGACTGCGTGGTTTGCTGCAACTATTGTGAGGGTTGCCCCTACAGTTGTTACCGTTGTCCCTGCTGTGGCATGATCTGGCCTTTATGCTGCATGAATGGCCCCTACTACAACGAAGGTGTCCCTTGTTGCTTCAGGAGTTGTCCTTGCTACTACAAATGTACTTGAATAGTTCCCAGAATGATAACTTGAAAGTTCCCAAAATGTATCTGGCCAAACCCACCGAGCACGGCGGATGGACAAGACTAGACATAGGGTCTAGGCTGAGGGATGTATGATGGATTAACCATCACTTGTGAACCATATGGAACATAAGGAGGTTGGTACTTACCTTGAGCCATATTGGGCTATTGGTATTGGATGTGACTTGACCCAGATGGGCCAACATTGGGTTGTTGGTACTGGACATTACTTGATCTAGGAGGACCAGCAAGATTTGAAATGGCACCCGAAGAGGGTTGGTTCATCCCAACCATGTGAGGTTGTGATCCACTCACATTGGTTGTGCCAGATATCATAGAAACATTTGGACTCTGCCCCCGAGGTGGTGGAACATCCTATCCACTTACTAGAGGGATCAAAGAACTCACAATGACATGACTCGAGATCATCGGTTGAACTAGATGGGTCACCTGGACTGATGAAACAAGAGGATTGGGAATGGTGGGTTGCACCAGCACTGAAGTGACTACAAAAATTACCATGTTTTGGGTGGTCGGGTTCTAAATGAATGGACGTGTGGTAGGCATAGCACTAGATGCCCAAATAGGGTTGTGATACAATGATGAGGTAGTAGGAGTGCCTGAAACTAACTGAGCTAAGGTCACATAATCACATAGTAACTTAGGAGGAGCACTAGTCAGAATTCTTCCTGTGTAAGAGAAACCTTTAGGAGGGAAAGGATAGTCTTGCTCCTCGACTGTGCACGGAGTGGAAACCTTCGAGTGACCTGGAGAGGAGACTAGGATTTCACCTTTTGATTCCATGGGTGAAAACAGACGACGACGGACTTTCGAAGATGTTCGAGGGGATAATTCCAAAGGAATACCCAGCTGATCATACGGACTGTACGGACATTGCGGTGATATCACAACAAGATCGAACAAAGGATTCGAAGGATAAACAACTAGTCCATACTGACTTTCAAAAGTCGGCGGACTCTTAGGAGTCTAGATAGGGTTATCCGGAGATTCCAGGCTAATGTCAGAAAGTGACCTAGTATCTGAAGGGGGAGGACAAGATGACAAAGGTTGAATACTCAAAGCAATTCCAATCTCAACACCTTAGTCCTCAAGCGATTGTGCTAATTCAGGAAAGGGCTCCTCAGACAATCTTTCAAAGAGAGGAGAGGAAGAGGAACTAGGCGAACCAGTTGGTTCAATCACGATGATCTTGTCTCAAATAACCAAAAGAGATATCGATTTCAAGGGCTTTAAAATGTAGGTATACTCATGATGTGGTCTGAAAAAGACTAACAAGGATGTTATAAGATTGTGGGCAACAATTTTTTTAAGACTCAAAAACAAACTAGTGCTCTTTCATGTTTTAAGAGTCAAGAAAGAAGTAAAGGTGACTCTATCCCTTTTGGTTTGAAACGAGCTCAAAAGGACAAGTGCTCGAGTGATCTTTTATATTTAGGGAGTCCAAAAATATCAAAATGACTACTCAGGATGATCTAGGTAAAAAGGATTACCAAGTAACCGTGAACTGCAGAATACCTCCCGGCGAACCGAGAAATACGGGAAGGAAATCTCCCTGAATGATGTGTTTGGTGTATCACGTTTACAAGGCGGTAGACTCAACCTCCTATGGATAAGGGATTGCAACCTAGTGGGGTCTCCCTTTATATACTTGATAATACGGGGAGCATAAGTCCGTACTAGCACTGTCTAGTGCTGAAGCAAATGATAGCTGCTAGGTTTTAAGACATCAGAACACGTCTCTAGCCTAGACCTTCTAAGATGTGATCATTAGATTTCAAGTGCGCCTTAGGTTAATTGAGTACATTTTAGAGTCTATCTTGAAATTATGTCTTGGTTTTCAGGCCTTATCGATGTGACTAAAAAATACCTATATGCAGCTAAATGAGAGAGGACCCTTTCAATTCGATGAATTGTCTACACTAATGAGAGTATAAATCACACTCAAACGCAACAAAACAAGTAATTGAAAGAAAAGAAAAAAAAAATCACTATTTTTCCTTTTGAAAACAAAGATGATGAAAAACTCTTTCCAATTCCTAACTTTCCTATCAAATTCATTTCAAGTAGCGCTTTCACCAATGAAGAGGATTCATTTCTTTTCCAGTGCAAGTGACAATGTAACTCTAGCCTTTAATGATGCTAACTAACTTAACATATTGATGCAACAAACTAGAATTATGTATTTTTCATTGAAATGACGGAATGAATCTTTCGCAAAAACTTCACACTTCAATGAAACATTCGCAATACAATCAATCACAAGCGAGCATAAAAGAGAATTCCTTTCAAAACTAATGAAGCAAAGATTGAACTAAAAACAAGATGGGCAATGTGATATGTGCCCGAAAAGAGATGCTCAAACACTAAACGAAACCTTTCAAACTTGTTAAATGGAAATCAAAGCAACAAAAGGACTAATCAAATGAAATTCAAGGAGAAAAATTGACTATGGACTTGACTTTCTAAGTAGCCAAACAAGTGAATGGGTGATGACCTAGATTCCCTAGGGTTATACACCAGCCAAGAACTCAAGAAACCAAGTGAAGGAAATGCAAATTAACCAATCATACAAAGCAAGCTAAAAGAGCTTTCCAGCCAGGGAGAACATAGTCAAAACGAGCTGAGAGACAAAAATAAGAAGGGTAAGACACACTGGTTATGATATAGGGTAAACCATGATCTTCACTTACAGGAATCGGTACAACTGGCTAGCTGACAACATGTGCCAAAAGGGGGTCGGTGCTACTATTTTTGAGAAACTCACGCTGATCAGCATGACTATTAGAAAAATAAACACGTTGACCGAGGATTCAAGGAAAAAAAAAAAAAAACTCAAAGGCTAAGACTAGACCTGCCACTGTAAATTTCAGGCTCAGAGCAGTAAACGAGGCAAAGTAGAGAACACTAAAGGGAAAATGGTGATACTAGAAAAGTTCACACAAAAACAATAAAATGACAATCAATCAAACAGAAGGATTGGCTCCCCAGGGGAGTTGCCAATTTGTGGTATAGGTAAATTCTCAGTGTGGACACAAACAATTCCTCTAGCCCGAGAGAGAGGGTCTAGCCACAAACAAACAATCTATGGAAAATCTCCTTAATCTAGAATCAATTAAGAGGGCCTACCTCTTAGAATGCTATTCTGCTTGGTGATGATCCTACTTCCTCACTCCAGCTATCTTCTATTTCCTTCCTTCGAATACCTGAAACAAGCAAACAACAACAACAACAAACGTGATATCATATAGTATTGTATTCAGCCTACTTAATAGGTCAAGGAACATTAAGCCATAAAGATTTAAAATGAAACTTCATATAGGAAATCAATCAATAGTTGCATTTATATAAATCAGAAAGAGATTACAATCGTTGCCTTGGCATCGTTGGTCTCCTCTGACGTATCTGGGTTCCCACACTTCTGCTAGCACTTCATGGATAGCCCCTACAAATGGAAGTTTAAGGCCTCTTTCCCTCTAGTCTCAAACCAAACCAAAATCACACTATTCTCCCTCAAACACACACTAGAAAGCTATAAGTTATAAATGACTTGTTGGTTATTCACACTTGCTCCAAAACCTCAACTAGCTTTGGCTTGGGCAAAACAGAGGCTTATATAGCTTATAGTCTATGCTAAAGTATCTGGTTAATAAGCGTGTGTTAGGGGGCGAATTTGCAGATGGCTCTTATTGTTCCAAGAATATGATTTTGAAGTTGTTGTGAAGCATGGACAATTGAACGCGGGACTCAACCATCTGTCGCGCATCGAAATAGGGGAGGAACCTACTAACTTGGAGGAAGGATTACCTGACGCGCAGCTCTTTGTTGTGCACATCGTGGATGGACATTTTGAGGATATAATACACTTCCTAACAATAGGAACTGCACTGGAAGGATACTCTGTCTAGCAAAAGAAGGAATTAGTGGTGCGCGCAACAGATTTCTCTATCATTGTTGGGAATCTATACAAGATGGGGACTAATGAGATATTGTGAAGGTATGTACCTAAGTTTGAATGAAGCAGCATCCTCGCGGACACTCATGGGGGTGCTGCGGGAGGACATTATGTAGGGAGAGCAACCGCGCAGAAGATTCTATGCACTGGGTTGTGGTGGCCAACCCTTCATCAGGATTCAAAAGCATATTGCAAGGTGTGTGATGTATGTCAAAGAACAGGCAGGCCATCACGAAGGGATGAAATGCCTTTGAAACCACAAATAACGTTCAACCCTTCAAAAAATGGGCAATAGATTTTGTAGCACCTATTCAGCCCCAAGGAAAGATAGGTGTGAGGTACATTATCACTGCGACAATGTACTTGACCCATTGGGCAGAAGCAAAACCGACGAAGGATTGCACGGGTGCAACTTTCACGAAGTTTCTATTTGAACATGTACTGACGCAATTTGTATGTCCAAGGATCTTGATGATTGATCATGGTATGCACTTCCTGAATGAGACGATCAGTTCACTAACGGAGGAGTTTCAGGTGTATCACCATAAGAGCACACCTTATCACCCACAGGCTAACAGGACAGTGGAGGCGTTCAATAAAGTGCTTGAAAATGCGTTGACCAAGGTTTGAAATGCTCAGCGAAGTGGTTGGGACCCATGCATACCTGCAATATTATGGGCTTATCGAACGACTTGCAAGAAGCTGATGGGACAAACTCCTTTTAGGCTTGTCTATGGTGTGGAAGTTGTAATGCCTATGGAATACATCATGCCTAGTCTACGCATACCAGTGCTCACATGTATGATGAATCACGGAGCCCTAGAAGAGAGGCTCGTTGATCAGCCTCATAAATGGGTAATTATATGGGCTCATTTTACCTCCTAACCTAGTCAAATCAACCATTCTCTTAGCTTATTGTATGATTTTCTGATTATATTTATGCTTATGGAGTGAGTTGAGTTAGTTATGATGCCATCTGGTCTAACATGTGTTTAATGCAGATTATTAATGAATTTTGAAGTCAAAGTCAAGGATCCAATGGACAAAGGGCAACAATAACTCGAAGTGGACAAAGGAATGGACTTATAGGAGGGAATCCCCCTCTTTTATTACTCCTCGCTTCGAATTCCCCTTCATTTAGCTTGGAGTACAAGCAACCAAATCATGCGCTAGAAGGCAGCCGAGCAAGTGGAGGATGACTGATGATTATCTCAAGTTTTGGGAGCCAAGCCTCCTTGATTTTAAGGAAGCTATTTGTAGCTTCATTTGTATAAGTATAGAGGCCTAGGGCCTCACTAGGGTTAGAATTTTGTTGAATTTTTGCTTATGTAAACTCTGCTCCAACTTCGAGCTCATTATTTTTGAGACAATTTCATGTAATCTTGTTATTGTTTTGATAATAAAGATGGAATCATTTTTGAGATAGCACTGAGTTACCTCAGAGGGATGGAGCTCTTGGGTTATGGCCCAATCCAAGTAGCCAAGCTCCTCTTTACTTGTATTTGTATGTTGTATTTCAGTTTGTAGATCGGGTTGTTGTTAAATGTATTTCTTTGATGGTTAAGAATAGGTTGCTTTTGATGATTCAGTAGTTTGCTTCCATTTGTGCTTTCTATAGTAGGTTAAGGAGTAATAAAGAGAAGATTCAAAAGGCTAGCAATAGTGCCTTGGCCTCTCTTCCTCCCTTTGGGACCATGAATTGAGGCAAAGACCCTCTTGCTACCCCACAAACACAAATTTTCCTCATTCATAGGACTTCTAGTGTTCACAGCTTTTAGTAGGTTAATAGTCCATCTTTTCTTTGTTTCAGATCTTCTTCATCATGCTCACTTCTTTATTTTTAGTAGTCTTCTTTCATGCTTTCCTTTCTTGCAGCATTTCTCAGCATTTCCTTTCATAGATCATAGTTTAAACCATTCTTATGCAAAACTCTGTTTTTCTAGATGCATTCATTTCATTGCTTGTTTGATATTATTGGTTGACTGTCAGCTCCTTTGTGGCAGATCTCTTCTAGCAGTAGGCCAGCTTATCAGCCATCACATCCTTGATTTGATCCATGCCCTACAGGTTTCCCAAACCTCACCACAATTCTGCCTTAGTTTCCTGCATTTTCCATAGAACTTCTTCCTCTCTCCTTGAGAAAACCCAATCATCTTCCTCTCTCCTGGTGATTCTTGGTAGACCCTAGGCACCCTAACACCTCATTTCAACCTTCATCCACCTTTTCCACCCACTCTCACACCCTCAAAATAGTGAAAACTTCTCTCGGCCTCCTCCTGTAGGCCTCCTGTAGTTGCCCTATTTTCCTCTTGTAGATTTCCTGTGTCCTCTTGTAGATTTTCCTGTAGGATTTATTTTGAAGGCCAAGTGTGGGAAAATCCTCTAGAAGGCCACCTGAGACCTCCTAGGACCCATCCACACCATCATACATCCTCTCAAGTCCCAAAACCACCCTCCAATGCCACCTATTCACTGCTACATTCACACACAGTAAATTATATGCATGTCAAATTCACATAAAAATACATGGAAATCCAAAAAGATGTTTTTTGCTTATTTACTTCCAGAAATAGCTTAGTTAGATGTTGTTTACTTCCTTGAGTAGGTAATGGAATTCATTTCATGATTTTCATAGCGCTTTCTACAAAAGTAGAATTAGTTGGTTAATTAGGGTTTACTAGGTTTGCTTTACATTTCAGTCTTTCTCCTTTCTACAGTTAGAGTAGCATCTGTAGAGTAATCTTTCTCTCCTTTCATCAGATATAAAGCTTCTTTTGGAATCCATAGAGGTTGGCTTGAGCTCCTAGTGATATTGCGCCAGCTGACCAAGTGACAACTTGCAGTAAGAACTAGTAATTGTGCATACAACACCAATGCTTCCAAGTTTGTTATGAACTACCGGGTTGATAAGAGTAAAGTAGGTAGCCCAGGAGTTGTATCATTATTGCTGCAATACTGGTGCTCACCACCTTGTTGGCACCATTTCCGGGGAAGCGTCAGAGTATTCTGTGATTACTGCTTTCTTTTATTTTCTATTGCAACATTCTGCTAATAATTTATTTAAGCAAAAGTAGACTAGTCCTTTCTTTTCCTTTAGTTCTGCATTTCCTTGCTTTCCTTTTCAATTCTACAAATTTCATTTCAGCAAGAGTAGACTAGTCATTCCTTTTCCTTTGGTTTTACATTTCCTTTCTTTCCTTTTCAATTCTGCAAATTTCATTTCATCAAGTTCATTTCAGTTAGTTGCAATTTATTTTGCTCAATCAATTTCAGTTTTGCAGGCACTATCAGTGTGGGGAAAAAAGAAACAAAAACCAACCAAAAAGATTTCCTTTCATACCTAGTAGGAATAGAGATAACTCAGGAAAATTTTTGCCCAACACCCCCACTACTTCACACAGCTAGCCTTCTCTCTTCTTCGGTGGTTGTGATCAAGAAGAACCCTTAGGTGAACAGCAAGACATATTTGAAGAACCTATACGGGAAGAAGAAGAAGAAAACATTCCTTTAGATCCAATGGCTGAAAACAGAAATACTAGGGGGAATGGAGAGAGAATAGAGGATACCTTTCCCATTCGGGAGACCAATGGGGACACCAAAATGAAGAATATAAGCCCTTCTGCCCTACCTCATTTCCATGGTCTGACTACAGAAGATCCTGACACCTTTTTGTTCGAGTTTGCTGCTATTTTTCGAACCTATGACTATGCAGAAGATGAACAAAAGTTGAAACTATTCCCTTCTACTCTCAAGGATGTAGCACTACGCTAGTTCATGGGATTACCTGGAAATAGCATCACAACAAGTATCAAGACTATTGTAGGTCAAAAGATACTAAAGAAGAAATTTTCCGAATGACTATAGGAAGCAATGAGTCCCTGGAAGACTATGAAGAGAGGTTCCAGCTCAATTACAAAAGGGTCGGGTGTACACTTGACCCTGAGTCTCTGAAGTTGGTCCTACTCAGAGGAATTCCAGAAGATATTTTAGACACCCTCCATCTACTGGCCAGGGGAGACATCTACCAACTATCCTATGAGGACATAAATACTGTTTTTAGAAACCATTCTAGAGCAGCCAAAAAGAAAGGTAGGGCGAGTCAACCCATAACTAGTACCTCTTCCTCTAACTCATCCATTAAAGGAGAAATTGAAAACATGCTGGAAGACTTCAAGAGTGAGATGCTGCAGACTCTTGCCATGCAAATGGATACCTTACATATCAAAAGGAAACAAGAGGAAGCAGAGAGGGCTTTGGCCATTTTTTTCCCTAGATGCACTAGGAGGCATCCTAGGAATGCATGCCCATTGAACTCTATTGAAAATGGTTTGTTCAGTCTATGAAGAGAATCATTCTACAGATAAATTCCCTTCCTTGCCTGGACTTAAAGTTGTATATCAAGGGGCTGAGGAAGTCACTGAACAACTCTATTACATAAACCAAAGGAGTCTGCATGGACCTAGACCATACCAGCAGGGGATGCAAGGGACATCTCAGGCATACTACAACCCCAACCAAGTCACTTCCATACCTTCTTGGGGCCCCCCTGCTCATCCTTCTTTGTCCACACCTCCACCTTGGTCCTTCACATCTCAATATCATGCCCAACCAGCCACCCATTCATTTCAATCCTATGCTCATCCGCAGCCTCAATGGAATGCATCTTATCAGGGGTGGAGGCCCCAATAAAACTCTCCTCCCGCTCTTTTGCCTCCACCACCTGCCCAACCACAACCATTACCTCCTGCTCCACCAAAGCAACCCCAAATGCCTACCCAACCAAATCCAAACCCAAACAACAGACAGGCTCAAAAAGTGTATAGTGGGGAACCATCATGCCCAACTTATGCTATGGAGATTCAGGAAATTAACTTGCAATCTGGGAAAGTTCTCCCAGATAGATAGCCTCCACCCAGGGAGGTTGAGTAAGATAAAGAGGAAAGCGAACCTAAAGCAAATCCACCCTTTCCTGAGAGACTATCTGCGACAACCCAGCCTACCCCAGAAGAAACTGAACTCTTGGGATAATTGAAACATTTATGTGTGAAGATACCACTTCTCCAAGCCATAAAAGATGTGCCTATCCACAATAGGTTTATCAAATAGAAGTGCTTTAAGAATCTAGGAAGGTGCAAGAGAGATGCCCCAACCATCAATGTCATAGCGCAACTGTCCGACCTGATGTTAGGGCAGGTAATCTGTCCAAAATATCTGGACCCTAGAAGCCTAGTAGTTGATGTCCACATCAATGGCACCATGATCCCACACACCTTGGTTGATCTGGGAGCTGCCATTAATGTGATGACAAAGGAGACAATGCTCAAACTCAACTTCTAGGGCTCCTTGAGGAAGACCACAACCGTGCTACAGCTAGCAGATCGCTCCACCGTGAACCCTGAGGGGATTGTGGAAGATGTGATGGTATCCATTGATTCATGGGAGTACCCTATTAATTTCTTAGTTTTCCAGCCAAAGGCAAAGCTCACTAGGTATCCTCTCATTCTGGGAAGACCCTGTTTGGCTACTGTTGATGCCTACATCAGCTGTCGAGCTGGGAACATGACCATAAAGAACAGGCACATGTCCAAACAGTTAATCCTATATCCTCCTGCCCAACCCTTGCTATAACATGATCTACCTCTCTGGTTGGGGGAGGAAGATGAGGATGAAGTCTATTCTGCATCGCTTTGTGCATTAAAAATCGCCATGGGGGGGAAACCACAAGATGAGGACGATATGATTGAAAATATGATTCAGAATCCACCTCCCAGTGTATCACTATTAGAGGACATAGTAAGAGAAACCCAAAATAACCCCTCAACTGATCTCTGTGCAACCGACTCCACTCCTCTCCGTGTTAAGAATAAGTGTTCGGCCTAGAAAGAACCTTGAAAATCAATCCATCCGTATCCACTTCCCAAGAGAAGGAACTGTGTAGCCGACTGAGAAAACACCTAGATGCCTTCACCTGGTGTTATAAGGAGATGAAGGGAGTGCACCCTTCAGTATGCACTCATCATATATACATCAAGGAGGATTGCAAGCCAGTCAGGTAGCCTCAAAGGAGGATGAATCCAGCACTTAAAGATATTGTTAAGGAAGAACTGCAGAAACTGCTTGATGCATGATTCATCTATCCCATCTCTGATAGTGAATGGGTCTCTCCTTTGGTGCCAGTGCCAAAGAAAAATGGTAAGTGGAGAATTTGTGTCGACTATCAGGGAATGAACAAAGCCACTAAAAAGGACCATTTTCCTTTACGTTTCATAGATCAAGTGTTAGACGATGTGGCAGGGAAAAAGTTTTTCTCTTTCCTAGATGGGTTTAGCAAGTACAATCAGATTCAAATCAGCCCGAAAGACCAAGATAAGACCACTTTCACATGTCCTTGGGGTACCTTTGCATACCGGGTCCTTCTTTTTGGCTTGTGCAATGCTCCAGCCACTTTCCAAAGAGTGATATTGAGTATATTTTGTGAACTGGTTCATGATGCAGTAGAAATATACATGGATGATTTTAATCCTTATGGTTCTGACTTTTAGGAAGCTTTGTCTAACTTAGGAAAAGTTCTGGATAAGTTTATTGAGATGAATCTATCCCTCAGTCTAGAAAAATGTGAATTCTTGATGACTGAAGGGACCGTGCTAGGTCATGCAATATCTCAGCAAGGACTGCAGGTGGACCCCAACAAAATTGCCATCATCCAAAGGGTCTCGCCTCCTCAAAAGGTGAGAGATGTCAGAAGTTTCCTAGGCTTAGCTGGGTATTACAAGAGATTTGTTAAAGATTTCAGCAAGCTAGCCTCTCCTTTGTTTGGCCTCTTAGGCAAAGATGTCGAGTTCATATGGTTGGAAAACTGTTAAGAAGCCCTAGATACCTTGAAGAGCAAGCTCGTGACTACCCCAATTCTGAGAGGCCCTAACTTTCCCCACTCACACAGATGCCTCGAACAAAGCAATAGGAGCAGCGTTAGGAAAAATTGATGAAAGGTTACCTTATGCCATATACTTTATAAGCAAAAACTTGTCAAAGGCAAAGTTAAACTATACAGTGACCGAGAAGGAACTCCTAGCTGTTATGCATTCCTTAAACAAATTTAGACATTATATCATAGGCTATCAAACCTTTGTGCACATTGATCATGCTACAATTAGATATTTAATGAACAAACCAGATGTAAATGCTCACATTATCAGATGGTTTCTCTTACTACAGCAGTTTGATTTGACCATTATTGATAAGCCTAGTAAAGAAAATATTGTTGCTGACTTTTTGTCTAGAGTAAATTTGCCTACAGGTGAAGAAGGAATGATAGATGATGAAATGCCATATGAACACTTGTTTGCTATCTCAATACTCTCCCCATGGTTTGCTGATATAGCAAACTACTTGGTTTCAACACAGTTCCCACCACACCTGTCCTCAAAAGAGAAGAGCAAGATAGTAAGGAAAAGCGCCCCTTTCACCCAGATTGGGGGCAATCTCTTCAAACTTAGCCTAGATCAGATCTTGAGAAGATGTGTCAGGGAGGAGGAAGTCTTTGACATCCTCCTGACCTGTCATGATGGGCCTTGTGGAGGTCATTTTGCAGCAAAAAAAACTGCCTTCAAGCTATTGCAAGCAGGCTACTACTGGCCCACTCTTCATCAAGATGTGAGGAGATATACCAGCCAGTGTGATTGGTGTCAGAGGATGGGGAAACCTACTCCAAAGGATGAGATGCCCATGCAACCTCAAGTGAGCTCAGAGGAGCAGATATAGCTAGGTGACAGTCTCATTCTATAAGGTTAGTCGCACCTTCTGATGGACTATAAGATTGTGATATGTGTGTAACAGCCTCCTCCCACATCTACCAAAGTAGTCGTCCAACCAGGGTAAACATGTGATGAAGAGTTACTATGATATGATTCAACTCCCTATGTATCAGTTAAGGAAGTGGAAACGACGAAACATAGCTTGCCTGACCTTCTACACATGCAACAGAGCCCCCAAGAGCCATCCAATCCATCCAGGTAACCAGCCCCTAAAATAAACTAGCATTTGTTTGCATTAAAGCCTCAGTCGTTGCCTTGACATGGGCATGCATGGGACTAGGAACCTCCAATCACTCCCACAACAAGGCATTCCTGTGACTGGGGACTTTTCCAAGTAGTTTTGTGCTAGCGACATAGGATTATGTGCCACGTTTTTAGGGCCAGGACTCAGACCACTGCCAAAAACTCCATGAAACTTCCATAAACTAAAATTATCATTAAAAAATGATAAAAATGTAAATACTTGAACAAGGACTTGACTGGACCCCTACTAGCCATGACAGGCATTTCGTCAAACATGTCATAAATATGCATTCTACAGGTTTAAACAACAGATCTGAGCATAGGAGTATCACACTTATCTGAGAATCACTAAGAAGCATTGTTGCCTCATCATAATAACTGCATTACCATCTATTAAGCCATATACTCATTGTGCATTCATTAATTAACCAAAACAGGATGAGATCCATACACTTTCATTGTCATAAAACTCACTCATAGTCAACATATAATCAACATAAATATCAAGGATATAACATCCATATAAGCCACATATAAACAAGTATATTTACCCATAAAATACCAAGGAGAAAGAGAGTTCTTATTGATGGTTGCATAAGCTAACTAGGTATGGGACTTCCATGAGCCACTAGACCATAGACTAGACTAAACCAAATCTCCCTTTCAACTAGTTACCCCCGTTCCATAATCCAAGCATGAATGTGGGATCTCATGGAACACATCCAACAAAACCAAGCTAGGGCTTCTAAAGGCCAAACCACCTCAAGCCTCAACTTGTTATTCCACCTCACAGTCGGACATCACTAACCATCACCAGATTGGTCTCTACCCAAGCTGTCCAAGGCTCCAAAGAGTTTGTTCCAACCAAGGCTTACAGGACTAGTAACTCAACCCACAACGGTCGTTGGGCTTCCAGAGCGCTTGTCCAACCAAGGGTTCCAGGACTAGTAACTCAACCCACCAATGGCTTCTAGAGAATTTTTCCAACCAAGGCTTCCAGGACTAGTAACTCAACCCAAGATGTTACAGGGCTTCCAGAGCGTTTTTCCAACCAAGGCTTCCAAGAACTAGTAACTCAACCCACAACCAAAGGCAAAATAAAGCCAACCAGAAAACAAATATAAAACCCATAATACCATGGATATCTAGGAAATGGAAAGGCTAGGTAATCCACCGTCAATCTAGGTGATCCAAATCTTTTAACTTCAAGGATGCATACAAAATTGCATATAAAAGAGCATATTAACCAAGTAACTTAACTCATGAAAAACAAGGGAAAATCATAAAGCAACCATGAGATCAAAGACACAAAAATGATTTGATTATGGAGTTCACAGAATGTGGGATACGTCTTCGGGCCTTACTCAAAGTGGGGAGGCCTTCTTTCATTAAGTGGCATCAAAGAAATGAATTACAATCAACTTTACAAAAATGACCCTTATACCTCCAATTCAGAGGATGGTTTGAAAATGGAGACCTCGACTAGGGAAACAGACTGCATGGTTGGATTCCTGGTGTGAAAACATGTAAAAATGACTATAAACTTGTCAAATTCTAACACTGGGACCTCTAGCCCTCTAAGGGAATATTTTCATCATCTTGGTAGGTCCCTTGCTCATGGTTCCGCTCCTTTGGCGCTCCTGGTTCCGTTGTCTACCCTCCACCAGTATGGTTTGAATGGCAAAAGTGCAGTTTAAATATAATCTCATGAGTGGACTAGCCAAGGTATGGGTCATTGGCCCAATGATAAGTCTCGGTGGATTTGGTGGGGCGGACAAGATTCAAACCTCGCCCACCCCATACTTGGTATGAATTGGATTTAGACTACACTGCTAGCATATTTATATAGTCGGCATAATATATTTTTGTTACAGTCAAATGGAATGTGGTTCGGTGATTAATATATGTGGTTCCAATGGGGTTGGGCAGGTCCGTCAGGGGTGGCCTGCCCACCCTTTTTAAATATATATATGTTATATATGTCGTTGGTAGGACCATTGGGGGGTGGCAGGGGTGGTAGCCGGCCAACCCAATTTTTTATTTTTGTACATATATGTCATTAAAAAAAATTCACCGATTTTTAAGAGATATTAGACAAATTAAAAAGGTGACAAATTCGCCTGTTCCAACCGTCATTTTCCATGCACCGTGACTCTGCCAAATTGTTGCCTCGTTAGTCACTGCCACTTGCCCAAGGTTGACCAGAACTTTTACCATCTATAACTTGAGCATACGAACTCATATTTGAGCATCGTTCACACCATTGGAATCAAGGAGACTGGCACTACTATATAGTCCTAGTTTCACTTCCATTTGATGACTTTGATTTTTGAGTTATTTTTAAGGCCACTTCTATTTCTGGATCCACCCAAATCATTCCTCCCGACTAATGAGATTTTGGACCACAAAAATATTTATCAGTAAATTGGAAAGTGAAGGGTTTATCCTTCACTTTCTCATTTTCCATCCATCAAGCCTTACTTGGATTCATTCCTTTGAAGCCAATACGAAGGTAGTCCATGTATGCCTGTCGTGAAGTCCTGGTCTTCTTGTCAAGAATGATGTCCTCTGGTAGCTTGTCCAAGTATTCAGGTGCAAAATCGTCCACTGTAGGAACCTGTCGAACCTCTTTAGTTTCCATGATCAAAGGAGATTAATAAAGCTTCAAGTTTTCAACGTTCACCACTAAGTACATCTGCATGTATGCTGGCAAATCAAGGTGAAAATCATTGTCTCCAATATTGCCTAATATGGTGAATGGGCCATATCGGATTGGTCGCAACTTCTTTCTTTCCCTTTTCATTATGTCCTTACTGATGTGGAGCCAAACTTTGTCTCTTACTTGGAACTGGTGATTGACTTGGTGCTTGTCATGTCGGGCTTTGTATTGAGCTTGACTCTTCTCCAACTTCTTCTACACTGCCTAGTGAATCATCTGAATTCATTGAATGAAATTCTACGCTTTGTCCCTTTTGTCTTGCCCACTGGAATATGCATCTCTCCCAAAGACCATGCCTAAGTTATCCTTTGGTAAATAACCAAAGCATGTCTCTAATGGTGAGCTATGAGTGGATGAATGTACTTTCCGGTTGTATTCATGTTGTACATAAGGAAGTTTCTCATACCACAACAGCCTCGGAGTAAGTGTATCACTTTGTGGTTAACAACCTCTATTTTTTCGTCGGTCTGCAGATGAAATGTCGTGCTCCTCTTCAACTTGGTGTCAATCATTCTCCACAAAATCTTCCAAAATTCTCCAAGAAAGTGAGAGTCTCGATCAAACACAATGGATGTGGGCAACCCAAAGTGGACCCATATGAATTGGAAGAAGAGATGAGCAGTCTGCTCTACAGTGACCTACTTTTTACAAGGCATTAAGACACACATTTTTCTAAATCGACCAACAATGACATACAAATAGCCATGACCTCTCCTAGACAAAGGCAAACCACCTACAAAATCCATTGATACACTTTCCCATGGATGACTCAGAAAAGGGAGTGGAGTGTAGAGCCACACATTTCTATTAGTGGACTTGCTAACTAAACACAACACACATCCCTTTACATATCAAGTCACAACATTTTTCATGTGAGGCCAATAACACAACCTCTACAAATGACAATTTTTTTCCTACACAAAAAGGACCTAACACAAGAGAGGTATGTGCCTCTCTGATTACATGTATTTTTTCATTGGTGGGGATACAAAGTTTTTGAAGGTGATATAACAATGTTCCCTGCAAATGGTAATTATCCACCTGTGATCCATGAGTCAGCTTTCCATAAATCTCCTTAAAATCATCATCATCAACATATTGTTTAGAATAGCTTTCAAAATATAAAGAGGCATTTTGAAAAACTATAGATGCAGAAATAGGAGCGCGAGAAAGAATATATGCCACTTTATTGTTGGTGACCTTCTTGTATTTTATTACCAAGTGAAACTGCTGAAGGAATCCCATCCATCTGAAATGACGTTCCTGTTGAAGCTTGGTTTACGATTGAAGGTACTGCAAGGGCTCGTGATCTGTGTGAATGATGATCTCCTTACTGACCAAATAGGGCTTCCACTTCTTCACACTTTGAACCAAGGCATACAACTCCTTGTCATATGTGGAATAAATCACAACATCTTGGGAGAATGTCTCTAAATGGTAACATATAGGTTTTCTCTGTTGCATCAATACTGCTCCCATGGCGTATCCACTAGCATTGGTCTCGATCTCGAAAGGTTGTTGGAGGTCAGGTAAGGCCAAAACTGGTGCGGTGCTTATCTTCTCTTTTAGTGCATCAAAGCTTTATGTTACTTTCCTCCCCACTGAAAGGTTTTCTTCACACTCATCAATGCATGTAAGGGGGATACAATGACAGAGAATTTGGAAACGAACCTTCTCCAGTATTGTACTACACCTTAAAAGCTATGAACCTTTGTAACATTAGTGGGTTTAGGCCACTTTACAATCACATCAATTTTAGAAGGATCTATTTTCAATTGTCCACCTCCAACAATGTGACCTAAGTAAACCAAAGAGGTCTTCCCAAACTCACACTTAGACATTTTGACATACAATTTTTCTTTTTGTAAAACATCAAGCACTTGTTTAACATGACTCACATGATCATCCCATGTCCTACTGTAAACAAGAATGTCATCAAGATACACAATTTTAAAATAATCAAGAAAGGGCCTGAAAATATCATTCATCACCCTCATGATGTGGTTGGAGCATTGCATAGTCCGAATGGCATCACCAGCCATTCAAATAACCCATGTTTTGTCTTGAATGCAGTCTTCCATACATCCTATTATGCAATTATGACCTGATGATAGCCACTGTGCAAGTCCATTTTTGTGAAATAGACAACATTTTTCAATTGATATAACAAATCATCAATGCAAGGAAAAGGGTATTGATTCTTCACCATTATTTTTTTCAGTTCCTTGTAGTCCAAACATATCCTCCATGTGACATCATTTTTCATCACCAACATGATAGGTGAACCACATGGAGAAGAACTTAGCCTTATGACCCCTTGGTTTAGCAATTCATGTACCTGATTCTTTATCTCCTCCATCTTAATGGTTGACAACCTGTACATACCAATGTTTGATAAAGGAGAATATTGTTGCAAGTGAATATCATGTTGGATCTCACGCTTTAGAGGCAACCCACTTGGTTCCTGAAAAATCCCATCATAGTTAGAAAAAACTTCATACAATTCATTTTTATGAGTGGGATCACAACCTTGGAAAGATTCAGATGTCTCAGCATCTTTTTCTCTCACAACCATGAGCATGCATCCTTTGTTGGAATTAATCAATCTCTTCATTTGACCTGCACTTACAAGACTGGCATTAATTTTGGTGCGATGAGCTCTAACAATGTATTCCACCTCATATTTCGTGAGATGATACTTGTTTTCATGGTGAAAGAAAATTGATTTCATGTCATACAAATATGGACTCCCCAATACAATACCACAAATATCCAAGGGTACAACATCAAGATCAACCTCATCTACTAGTTTGGATGCAATCACAAATCTAGCTCTACACTACTTGGTTACAGGTATTTTTGCTTTATCACACACCCAACCAAGCGGGTATGGTTTCGAATGAGGCTTGCTCTCTAATCCTAACTTTTTAACCAAGGATTTTGAAATCAAATTTTCTTGTGAGGTCAGATCAAACAAGGTTTCCACTTTAGTATATTTCATTACGACTCTAATGTGGAACAATTCAATTCTCTTTCATTCATTAACAAGAGGCTCATTTAAAGAAATTGTACTTGCATGTGATTTAGAATTTTCATTAGCATGGAGAGAAAGAGTACCTTGTGTGCCCATTGTTGTGATCAATGCCTCATCATCGAAATCGGATCCAAGGTCCTGCTACGTGGTTACCACCATCTCTTTCTTTCCATTTCCACCAAATCTCTTTGGCTTCAAATCTGGATGAAACTTCCAATAGTGTTCATCATCATGGCATTCCTTCTTGCAATGTGTGCAAGATGGCTTTGCTCCTTCCTCCATATTGTTTGTAGCTTCCTTCTTATCCTTTCCCTTGCCTTTTCTTTGAACTTGCCATTATGAGGTTTGAAAGATGATTTCTTTGGTTTCTCTTCTTTATCATTCTCGCTCCTTCTTTCAAGGTGAATTGCCTTCACATTGGCCACACCAATAGTAGTAGTCTCAAATAATACAAAGAATGTCTAATGTAACTATGTAAAGAACCAATATACTTTGTTACGGTTTCTGGTGAATCAAGTGAAATGCCCAAATCCAATGCTTGTTTTCTAAACTCTTCTATGAAGATTTGTACATTTTGACCCTATCATTGCCTTAAATATGCCATTCCATTAAAGAATTATGGCGATAACCCAAAGGGTAAAACTAATCTTTTAATGCAGAAACAAAATTGGACCAAGAAGAAAAGAGATTACCCAAGTTTTTACTTCCTTTCTGCAACTTTCTCTCCCACCAAACGAGACCAATGCCACTCGGCCGAAGAGATGCTAATTAGATCATTGCCTCATCTTCCTTGATTTTCTGAATCTGGTAATAAACCTTGATCTATCTAATCCAATTGTTTAGTTTCTCTGCATTGCATTCTCTATTATATATGGGAAAATCAAACTTTACATCTAGCTTAAAAAATGGATTCTTAGATGCATTTATATGATGCCTATTAGAGTGATGAGAAGAAGAAGAAGAATAACTATCACTAGAGGATGGAGAGGGAAGTTCAGGAGACTCTCCTCTTCCACCTTCATGATTTACCGATGCATGGTCATCTGGCTCTTCTTCTCAGGCTTGATTTTCTTCTTATACTCTGCAAACAACTTGTCAGCTTTATCTACCATGCTGAAGAATATCTTGTGATAATTTCACTCTTTCTCCATTTGAACTTCCTCATCTTCCATGTTCTGTCTTCGTAGTGCATGCCCCACTTCGGGATCAAAGAATTTAAGTTTTCCTTCTCCTCATTGGAGCTTGCTCTTCGTTAGCATTCACTCATGCAACTCACATCAAGAAGACTTGCTTTGATACCAAACTTGATCCAAATCTTTTAACTTCAAGGATGCATATAGAATTACATATAAAATATCATATTAACCAAGTAACTTAACAAATGAAAAAGAAGTGGAAATCATAAAGAAACCATGATATCAAAGGAACACAAACGATTTGATTATGAAGTTCACCCAATGTGGGCTACCTCTTTGGTCCTTGCTCAAAGTGGGGAGGCCTTCTTTCAATAAGTGGCATCAAGGAAATGAATTACAATCAACTTTACAAAAATGACCCTTATAGCTCCAATTTGGAGGATGACCTGAAAATGGAGACCTCAGCTAGAGAAATGGACTGCACGGTTGGATTCCTGGTGTGAAAACGTGCAAAAATGAGTATAAACTTGTCAAATTCGAACTTTGGCGCCTCTGGCCCTCTAAGGGAATCTTTTCAGTATCTTGGTAGATACCTAGCTTGTGGTTCTACTCCTCTAGCCACTCCTAGTTCTGTCATCTGCCCTCCGCCAATCTAGTTCGAATGGAAGAAGTGGCGTTTAAATATAAGCTCGTCGAAAGATTGGCCAAGGTATGGGTCATTGGCCCAATGGTAAGTCTCGATAGATTTGGTGGGGGCAGAAAGGGTTCAAAACCTACCCACCCCATACTTGGTGTGAATTGGTTTTGGAATACGCGACTGGCATGTTTATATAGTCAGCGAAATATATTTTTGTTACGGTCAAATAGAATGTGGTTTGGTGATTAACATACGTGGTTCCACCGAGGTTGGGCAGGTCCATCGGGGGTGGATAGCCCACCTGTTTTAAATATATATGTTATATATTTCATTTGTAGGACCGTTGGGGGGTGGCGGGGGTGGAAGCCTGTCACCCTAAACTTTTAATTTTTTATTTTGTTTCTATACATATATGGTTAAAAAAATTCCACCAATTTTTAAGGGATATTAGACAAATTAAAGAGGCGACACATTCTCCCATTCCAACCACTGTTTTCCATGCTCCATGACTCTTCCAAGTTGTTGCCTCATTAGTGACTACCACTTGACCCAAATTTACCAATAGTTTGACCAATTATAACTTGAACATACAAACTCAAATTTGAGTGTCATTTGCACCGTCGGAATCAGGGAAACAAGCACTAGGATCTAGTCCTAGTTACTTCCATCTGATGACTTTGATTTTTGATATATTTTCAAGGCCACTTATCTTTCTAGATCCACCCAGGTCACCAAGAATTCCTCCATTCCATTGACAGATCATAACCAAGAAACCACATGCATTCCAAAACTATCAAGGAATCATACATGCAACTCGGTACCTACAAGCAAAACCCATTGTAGTTGTTGATCCCAATGTCCTCTTGAGCTTTCCTGCTCTTCCTTTCCCTTCTTGATCCAAAACTTCAAGTACGCCACACTCCTCCAAAAGTGCTCCAATAAAACTCTAAGTGTCCAAGAGTATGAGAGAGAGATAGAATAGAGAGAGAGCTCCAAAACTAAACTAAAAAAATTCTATCAATTGATCCTCATAAACCTTTTTATTAATGAGGCCTCTATTTTCTTCAATTTCCTATTATTTTCCTTCATTTTCCTCCTTTTATGCAACCTGTGACCTTTCACCTTCCTTTTCTCCTAATTTCCATTATTTTCATAAATAAATGCTAATAAATGTCTCTTTGCATTTCCAAATATTTTTCCATTGCCTTTTCCAATTTCCTTAGCCATAATAAACCAAATGAACACCTGCTAGGATGTTTTCCCACCATTCATCTTGTAATATGTGTCCCATGACCTTGGTATTATATTTTTTACATGGATTTTAACCAGGGTTGTTACAGAACCCTCCCCCTTGGGGGAACACTATCCTTGGTGTTCAATGACACCTACAAACAAGCAAACCACTGAAAATAAAACATACTGCCTATGGAGCTTTATAACACAACTCGTTGTAGTATTTACAATGACATCATATTGAAAACATAACAACATACCGCTTACTGGAGCTTTATAACACAACTCATTACGGTATTTACAATAACAACCACATATACTCATGCACATTTGCTTCAACCAACAAATAACCATACTGTCTATGGAGCTTTATAAATCTAGCTCGATACAATATTTACAATAATATACACATATATACATATGCACATTTGCTCAACCAGTAAATAGAAGGATACGATGCCTACATCCGCAACAAAGGAATACAAAGGCTGGCACCTCCACCCTCAAATTAATATCATGATTCACCTCATTCCAAGGAAGTCCAGAATCCACTGCCAAAGTCAAAGCTGCATTCAATATCCATTGTTACAATCTTGTGCCACTTGTCCTCTCAGCAAACAGTTACTAGCTCATTGTTCTAGGGCACACTCCCAATGTGCATCTAATTCCATCTGGTAATGCTAATTACCAAAAAAAATCCATCCGCACCCTTCCCTTCTCTGCTACACAGTCCCTCAGGAAATTCGATCACATCCTTCCATGCAGTCACACATCTTCCAAGTTCCGATGCCACCCCCATCCCTAGCAGTCCATCCCTTGGCAATGTTTTCTCACACTGGAAGGTCCAAAAACCAAGGCATATCCCTACCTCAAAACCATCATATCGGTCGTATCATGCTCATGGAAATCAATGGACACTATTGGGTACTAGTGTCCCACAATGGCCCTACTCTTGAAGTGTTTTACCAACATATTTCTGCCTGTTCCAATTCCTTTTATTGTTGTTGCTAAATCTTGTAGTCAATTTCAACCGTCCCAAATGGGCATTTGATGCTTTCCTGTACCAAGCACATAATTTCCATTAGACTCAAACAAATTCAAATAAATTCAAAGCATACCTCATTGGTGGCTTGTCAACAAGCTACACTTGCAATTTTGTTTACTAGTTGTTTGATCAAATCATAATGTATAAACACATCACATCTGGTTAGTTCAAAACACAACCATCATAGATCAAAATCATGAATAGGATGCAATCATTATAAACCATAATCATAAATCACATGTAACCATCATAAGTCAAAATCATAGATCACATGCATAATAGAATTGAAATAAAATACTAATACTCATGATTTAATTGGGCCTTTTCTTCTACCTTTATCCTTTATCCTTTTCATACACACACCAGATTTGTTGCCACACCCAAAAAACACACAGTGCCTTTTTATTTTCTTCAATCCCATACACATAAACAATGTACATCACAACGCATACATCCACACGCAACGTATGACACCACACAATACATACACCTACACCTGATATACATCATGACACATATACCTACACCTGGTGTACAACACAACAAAATACATACTCCTATATCAGGTTTACAACACAATACACATAGTACAACACAATGAATACACATGTCAGGATACCACAATTACACAATGCACATACATAGTACTGCATGTCCGTAACACAACATGTATGACATGCACACAATACCACATGTACACCAGTACCATATGTACAACATGTACACAATACCACCTGTACATAGCACCATTTGCACAACAACACATATACATAACACCACCTGCACAATGTGTACACAGTGCCACATGTACACTACACCACCTGTACAACGTGTACACAATACCACATGTACACAACACCACCTACACACAACACCACATGCACACATCACCACATGTAAAATCATGCACACAACACCATATGTACATAGCACCACATGTACAACATGCACACAACACCGTATGTACATAGCATTGTATATAGAACATGTACATAGCACCATATGTACACAGCACCGCATATTAAACATGCGCACAACACCACATATCCAACATGTGCATAGTACGATATGTACACAGCACCACATATCCAACATGTACATAACATCATATATACCCAACACTACATATGAAGTATACACATAACACCATATGTACAACAGGCACACAACACCATAGGTATAATCACTGAATATACAATATGCACAACATATACACAGCAATAGCACTGCACATCCAAAAACACACTGTCTCTACCAATAAACCTTGCTTCCAATGCCTCTCTGCCAGCCATGCTTATCCTAGCATGTCGTGGATCACGTTATTTTCATTTCATTGATGTATCTCTTAGCATTACCTATCCATAACATAAACATAGACATAGTATAAACACATAAATTCAATTCATATCCACATGATATTGACCTTGTAGATCTGTCAAAGTTACTCTTCCCACTTGATTCCTCATAATCCTGGAACCCCTTCATGTTATTCACCTGCATAAGAAATCATTCCTCCACAAGAATGATCGTTGACAACCCTGTCAGACAATGACATGCATAGATACATATATACATATAAACATTAGCATAAAACAATCATGATCATGTCAAACATGAACATACATACATACATTTATAAACATCAACATAATCATGATCACAACATAATTACCAGATGTCATAAGGTCAAGGTTGAGAGAACACCCTTTAACCATGCACAACATGTGCAACATTAAGAAAAACAATTCCCAACATAGCCAAGGCATATGACACCTCAAATCCATTTACTTTACCTTTACTGTCATCTTTCTCATGAATATACTTCCACCGTCCATTTACCAAAATGGACCCAACCAGTCCAACCGATTATCATATTCTTACCTTCAACTCCCCTTATGCACCAGGCTTCATCCAGGTCTCACGTTACTTGTTGGATTTCATTCAGCTCTCTCGAGCTCCATTAACTTCCTCCTTCCCCAACCAATTCCCAAGACCCTCAAACACATATAAGGCAAGACCAAGAAGAAAACCATGGAAAACCAACAACAATACAACACCACAAACATAGTGGCATGGCCATGCACAAGACGCAAACAAAATCACAAATCAAGCACAACCAAGTCACAAAGAACTGAAAGCATAAAACTAGAAACAAACACCATGAATCAATCCTCATGGGTTCCCAATGCTTCCAAGGGAAATCTCAACCTGAGGCTTCTTCAAGATTCCATGGAAATCTCTTACCATGCAATCCCCTCCATCATACTGCCATAAACACATAATTGTCAGTGCATAAATAAATGGAAAAACATACCAGTTATCTTACCTTATTATTCCAAGCACATTTTCTTGTAACTTAACACATATATGCCATCTCTCAAGGGACTACAATTACTTTAACAGATCTAGCTATAACTAGACACCAGTTGTTAGTTATATAAACAAATAAACTATTACCTTTTCACGCTAATACCAAGTATGTTTCCCTACAACTGTTCACACATGTCAGCCACATGTTCCAAAGTTCAAGACATCACATCTATTAATTGAAATCATCCTTTACCAAGACTAACAACCATGTCACAATCAACTAATAATCATAAGTCATAATACTACAACTAGCCCACACTTACACTCAAGCTTATATCAGTTGTCTCAACACATAATGTGTTCACACAACCATCTTAAAACAAGATCAATTCTTCATGCAATCTTATAGACACATACTCATATCATGCAATTAATCAAACATTCAAACAAACTATAAACATACCATGTTAAATAAATCAACTAGATGAAATAATGGACACCACACACTCAAACACCAAATGGACAACACAATCAAACAATCAAGCACCAAGTATACGACATAAGCAAACTCATACCTTGATGTATCTCAGGGGACACTATCATGTCTGCACAATCAACCTACATTAGCACAATATAAATTCACAACATATCAATTCAAACATAAATAAGGTCATGATATCCATAACAATAGCTAGCTAACATGCTCACATCATAAACCCATAAACAATTGAAATTCATGCATAACAATCACATATGTGTAGTCAGTCTAGATTAGTATGACATAATATCGCAATGTACTAACTCATACTTGAATGTCATAACCATGATCATCTGCATAGGTAAATCCAAATTACCACAAAACATAATAACATCAAGACCTCAGCTGCACTGACCATAATCATCAGGCATATGACCACAATTCATACAATAACAAGTCACTATCATTCATAACTATTTGACACATGTGCATACAACTACACTAATCAACTAGCATCTATCATGTGTGTAACCAAAAAAACAATAGAATGAAAAACATGTAAGTAACCCTAATGCCTATAACAACCATTAACCACATACCTGCATGCCAAACATACAAACCTATATAACGATCTGCTCTCACCCTGAAGTCTAGTGCCACAGCCTCACTTCGATGGTTTGCATCTCCTGCTCTATCTCAACCATCACATCAACATCATAACATACCAACAACACCATGATGACCTAAAATGCATACAATGACCTCATGGACAACAACCTTAACCTTGACAATGCATGCATAACAACATATAGACATTGACATGCATAATAAATGCATAACCAACATGCACTCATGGTGATCACATCCAATAACAACATCATCAACTCCTACACGAAAACAAAACAAGCACATATACAACCTACATGCATGCATGACAAACACATTTCGCCCATCTAGTCCAAGCGTTGAACCATGCTCTGATACCACTCTATAACGACCTCCTCCCACATCTACCCAAGTAACCAGCCAATTGGGGTAAATATGTGATGAAGAGTTCCCATGATATGACTCAAATCCCTATGTATCAGTTAAGGAAGTGGACCTGGTGGAACATAGCCAACCTAACCTTCTACACATGCAACAGAACCCCTAGGAGCCATCCAACCTATCCAGGTGACCAACCCCTGAGACAAACTGAAATTTTTGTTGCATTAAAGCCTCATTCGCTCCCTTGACATGGTGATGCATGCAACTACAAGCCTCCAATCTCTCCTACAGTAAGGCATGCCTGCGATTGGGGACTTTTCCAAGTAGTTATATGCAAGTGACACCAAATTTTGTGCCACTTTTTCAAGGCGAGGACTCAGGCCACTGCCCAAAACTCCATGAAACTTCCAGAAATCAAAAGTAACATCAAAACAATGATACAAATGCAAATACTTGAACAGTGACTTGAATGGACCCCTACTAGACATGACAGTCAATTTGTCAAAATGTCACAAATATGAATTCTACAGGTTTAAACAATAGATTTGAGCATAGGGGTCTCACACTTATTTGAGAATCACTAAGAATAATTGTTGCCTCATCAAAATAACTACATTTCCATCTATTAAGCCATATATTCATTATGCATTCAGTGATTAACCAAAACATGATGAGAGTCATACACTTTCACTGTCATAAAACTCACTCATAACTAGCATATAGCCAACATAAATATCAAGGATATAACATCCATATAAGCCACATATAAGTAAGTATATTTACCCATAAAATACCAAGGAGAAAGAGAGTACTTATTGATGATTACATAAGTCGGCTAGATATGGGACTTCCACGAACCACCTCACCATAGACTAGGCTAAACCAAATCTCTCTTTCAGCCAGTCACCCCCATGCCATATTCCAAGCATGAATGTGGGATCTCATGGAACACTTCCAACAAAACCAAACCAAGGATTCTAGAGGCCAAACCACCTAAACCCTTAACCAGTGATTCCACCTCATGGTCGGACATTAGTAGCCATCACCAGATTTGTCTCTACCCAAGCTATCTAGGGCTCCAGAGCATTTGTTCCAACCATAGCTTCCAGGACTAGTAACTCAACCCACAAATGTCATCAGGCTTCTAAAGCGTTTTTCCAACTAGGGCTTCCTGGACTAGTAACTCAACCCACCAAGGGCTTCTAGAGTGTTTTTCCAACCATGGATTCCAAGACTAGTAGCTCAACCCAAGTTGTTACATGGATTCCAGAGCGTTTGTCCAAACAAGGCTTCCAGGAACTAGTAACTCAACCCACAGCCAAAGGCACAAGAAAACCAACCAGAAAACAAAGATAAAACCCACAACACCATGTTTATCTAGGAAATCCATCATCAATCGAGGAATTCCTCCATGACAATAACAGATCATAACCAAGAAACCACATGCATATTCCATGCATGCCAAAACTAGCAAGAAAATCATACATGCAACTTGGTACCTGCAAGAAAAACTCATTGTAGTTGTTAATCTTGACATCCTCTTGAACTTTATTACTCTTACTTTGCCTTCTTGCACCAAAACTTCAAGTATGACACACTCCTCCAAGAGTGTGCCAAGAAAACTCTGTGTCCAAGAGTATGAGAGAGAGAGGGAGAATAGAGAGAGCTCCAAAACTGAACTAACAAAATTTTGTCAACTAATCCTCGTAAGAAATTTTATTAATGAGGCATCTATTTTCTTCAATTTTCCATTATTTTCCTTCATTTTCCTCCTCTCATGGAACTTGTGACCTTTCGCCTTCCTTTTCTCATAATTTCCATTATTTTCATAAATAAATGCCAATAAATGTCTCTTTGCATTTCCAAAGCCTTTGCCATTTCCTTTTCCAATTTCCTTAGCCATAATAAACCAAATCAACACCCGTTAAGATTTTTTTCCCACTATTCAACTTGGAATACGTGTCCCATGACCTTGGTCTTATGTTTTTTACATGGTTTTTTAACCAGGGTTGTTACAATGTGACTCAAAGTTTCACTATGGCCATATAAGTGCAAGTCGCATTCCATATTGGTAATACATGTCACAATCCATATTGGCAATATAGGTCTCATCTCCCAAATACATTATCCCTAAATTATTTCATTATGATTTGTAACCTAGAGGGATAAGGGAAATACCCAATCATGGGTCGCAACTCTCGCCATTAGTGTCAAGTAGTAGGAATGTGATTTGTGACCTTATGTTAATCACAATTTAGAATTCCAATGTAGATCATCATTGCAGGTTTGTTGATGGTGTTGGACCTGCCAACATTCAAAGGATCACCCTGGTATGAAGTCCCAACTAGACCTCACACTATTTGGTGTAGGAGTCTCATCCGGTATGATGGCTCAGTTGCCATTATCTTAAAGATATGCCTTAACTATTGGTTGTTGGCACATGAGAGTGGTATACTTAGTCTTCAAACAACGAGGTTTGTATGCCTGGTGAGTGCTTAGTGTAACTTGTGTCTAAGTTCTTTCACTATGGAGAGAGAGGGTGGGACTGTGTGTCAATTCGAAAGGGAATAGTCCCAACTCAGTTAGAGACACACAACATAGCAGGACATGAGCAGCTTCCAGAATAGTAGTCCACACAGATGCGGCAGTGACAAACACAAAGTGAATAGATAGTATGTAGAAAACCCAGCGGAATAGTCCACACTAGTGCGACGGTCGTTCTAACAAGTTTACAAGAATGAATCTATCGAGTGCCCGGCGGAATAGTCCACACGGGCGAGACAATGTTAACAACTAATACAAAACATTTCCAACAGCACATGCACTAAAACAACCGAAATAGTTCAACTGTCTTAATACAGGTTAAAGAAACATGCATTACAAGCGTCCAAAGAATAGTTTTACAAATGAATACAATACATGTGTGAAAACGTGCTAGCTTATTAACAAGCTTCTGAATTAAGCAAAATTTCAGAGACACATATGTACACCATACATCACCAACCCCGATAGCGGGGCGTTGGAGCCACTACTTGCTCCTCAAAGAAAATAATACATACTCTCTAAGCTATGTGGGAGGTGCCAAGGTGAAAAGTCTTTTGCATGTACAGATGAGGGGTATATATAGCCAACGGTGAAACTGACCCTTGTGACTATTTGACTTCCCTCATGACTGTTCGACTTACATGACTCTTTAACTTCATTTGTGGGTCTCTTGGACTTCCACTTTACATTTTGATTACACAAGTATGACTCAAAGTAGTGATGTGGTCGAGGCGACTCATGACACAACTCAACATGACACTGCTGGTATGCACATGTCGGCTGTGTTTTTCATGTCGAGCTATTATGCTCCTAAGTGATGAGTGTGCTTGTGGTGTACCATAGCTTCACCTCCACATGGCAGGGTGCGCAGAGTCTTCAATGGTATTGGTGTTTGCTTGATGGTTCATGCATGTGCATGTTTCTCCTTCGCTTTCTACTTGGTGTGCCTCATGTGTTCGTCCAACCACGAGAAAACCTTCTAGGATGAGATCCTTGTTCAACACATTTGTCGTCGCGCCATGTCTTATCTATGTACCTGTTCCTGCAATCACTCATGACGAGACAGCATAAAATCCAGAAATCCCCTAGTCTACCATGATGCATTGCCTTTCGTTTCTGGGTGCAAGTGACAAGGAGAGAGGACAAGGCTCTGAAATAGCACAGAGCACATGCCAGGCTAGGATGCGAGGCTCTAAGGAACTATCAGGAAAAACTGCGTAGAGGTCACTTAGAGGCTGGGTTGAGCAGTGTGGGACAGAAGTGACATATGTGGGATCTGGCTCAGCTGGGAGGCAGAACTATACAATTTTTCCAGGGAAGGCAGTGCAGGTAGCAGGAGGCATTAGCAGTGAAAACTGTGCAGATTTCCAAAGGAGATCGGGATCAAGCTGCGGGAGGTTGCTGGACAAAACTGTGTAGATCTACGAGGAAGTCATGCAGGATATGTCTGCACAGTTTCCGAGCTGAGTGGGGTGTCGCGAAGCTAGTGTACAGTCCAAGAAAACTGCACAATTTTCAGGAGGATTGGCAAGTTGACCGTCAGGGGGACTAAATGACAAAACCGCACAATTTTCTGAGACAGTGCAGTGACAGGCAGCAAGTGCATGTCCCTCTTTTCTATGCAGTTTCTTCAGTCATTTCAGGCAGGCAGGATGACACCTTCTACACAATTTTTGGGAGGAGTAAAGTTCGGTGTCACTACCTAGTCAAATTCTTCGGTTGACCAGTGGGAGGCTTGATGGATAGGCTTGCGGGAAGTGTAGACTGAGATAGCTTCTTGGGCAACTTTTACACTATTCTAGGTGATAGTCAGTCAGGTTGATTCTAGGATTGCGCAGTGCAGACTATCTGGCAGGCCTCAAGCTCTACGCAGTTCTGGGCAACAGTGCTTGGTCACTGACAGCTGAGACTATGCGGTGCATCTCAATGGAGGTTCGACTGATGGAGGGTGGTCCAATCGACAGATCTTCCGAAAAATTTCCAAGTGTGTGAGCGAGTGAATTTGTGTATACATGACCTTGCGAACACACACTCAACATGACTCGTCAACAAGACACCTCAAACCATAAGACAACATATGCTCAGTGTGACTGATTGTGGGATTTTTCTAGTGGTGAAAGCAACAAGTGAAACACTTCAGACAAACCTTTAGACGACCGTGATGACACTTGTGCGATAGTGTTTACAACATTGTGTGTGCATGCGATGGGTGTTTACATAGTCGAAACAACTCATGCACACGAAGTCAAACCTTCAATATCACCAAAACAAGGTCGCAAGCATGACATGGCAATAAACATGCCGAAGATGATAGTTGGTCAAACAAATGAAAATAAATCAAGACATGTATAAGAAACATATGAAATCACCTTTTGCATTTGCACACATGCATGTTGCTAAAGACATGATGATATGACAATGACAAGGAATCATGCAAACTCAACTAAGAGGTGTACATCGAAAGGTGTTCTTTACTTACCATACTTACCCTTGAGATGATCATGCATCCGACAGAGTTTGCATGTGGTCCAGATATTTTTCCATCACTTAGTTGCTTGGTCCTTCTCTTCAACTCCTTGGGAGTGATCTCAACATGTCAACTTTTCCTGTAGTCACTGAGAGATAGATCAGCATTGTTTCAACGGGTAGTGACTATTGCTGGAATGAGGCCATAGGAGGCGTAACTGTGCATTTTTTGCATGCAAGACAGACAATGAAGCTTGGACAACATTGCGCAGTTTTGGGGCACATGACATTGTTGTGGGATGGCAGTCCTAGGAGGATACCTCTACACAATTTATGAATGCAGGGTAGTCGGACTGCTCTGCAAATTTCTGGAGAGAAGTGTTGGTTTCCTGACTGCTCTGTGCATTTCTAGAGAGCAGTGTTGGCTACCTCACTGCTCTGCGCATTTTTAGAGATCGGTGTTGGTTGGCAGCTAAGGGAAAATACTACGCAATTTCTGATGACAGTGGGTTCCGGCTGGGAAAGACACTGGAGGAAACCGCTGCACAGTTTTGGATACCAAGGGATGTTGGGGTCTTTGAGCACTTCACAGTTTCAGCAGGCAAGGGAGGAAGCTTGATGGTTGCAGAAGCAAAGTAAACAGTTTCAGGAAGCTGGATGAGGCTAGGTTGTTCAGGAAATTGGCTAAGTGTGAGATCAGTGAAACATATGTAAACATCGATAAGACTTGACTGTGATCACGCACGAACACTTAGTGATGCAACATAGACCATCCAAAATGTATAAAACATACTCGGCTTGATGCAATGACCTTCATGACAAGAGCGCGTGAAGTGAGTGTGAAACATGTCTATGTGATGATGACAACTCACACGGGCATGCTTTCCCTTGAAGCAAAACAACATTCTCTTTGCATAACAAACAACAACCCCTATGCCAAAATATGACACATGCTACATAAAGATGAGAACATGAACGACTCTTAAGATTAAGGAGGGGAATCTTGAGATCATCAACTTACCAACAAGTGATCAATGAAAATCATTTGCATGATCCAAGGTAGGCTCTGAAATTTGCATGCGAACCAAAATTTTGGAGGGTGGTTGTAGCCGCTTCAACATTGGCAACACACTCGTAGAACCCTAGCTCTCTGTATGGACCTTGTTTCGTGAAAAACAAGTCTAACCCTTCTGGAATTATTGTTCGATTCTTTGATCGTGATGGCTTCCACACTAGCTTGTGTGAAATATGTGGCCCCTACCATTCTCTTAATCGGTCAACACACATTCCAAGCCAAGTCAACTTAGTTGTTTCGATTGGGGATGAGGGGTATATTGATGTACAAGTAATATAATTGTTAGAGTTTAAGTTTCATCTCTGGTGTTTCTCCACTACCAGCAATCCTGAACAGTACCCTGACAGAGTCACGTAGGAACACAAGCATCATTCCGCTACTAACAAGCCTGGTCAGTGCCCCGACTGAGTTACTTGCATCACCTCTTTGCACAAGAATCCTTTCTCTTCTTTCACCTAATCATTTTTCATTTTTTAGTTTTTGTTCATTCTTTCAAAGAACTATGCATAGGCACTTATTTATTTCAGAGGCGAAAGAGGGATCCTGACTTATTGAAAGTAGAAGACGTTGTTCCTTTAGAGAAGTATGTTATATATACTATTGGACACCTAATCCTCTAAGGGTTGGTGTGGAAGCTGAACAACCAAAAGGAGTCCAAGGGACCACTTGGAATATGAAACCACGGGTCACTCCTGTGTATTATAAATATGTATTATTATGAATAAGAAATACAATCTCATGCTTATCTTTCCTATTTTTCCCCTGCCATGTGTGTGTTTAACGTGGTATCAGAGCCGCAGGTGAATTTCTGCCCTGCTCATATTTGAGCCACTTGTTTTGTGGCCTCTCTGTGCATATTTGGAAGAGCGTTTCTAAGCGAGTGGGCATAGTCTCGAACTGTGTTTTGTGATTGATGGTTATAGATTTCTCTAGATGCGTTGAGCATGTCTATCTCTATTGGCATTCTCGATGTGCAGCGGAATTGGTAATACCACTACTCCCATACCGCCTTTGTATCTCTACTATGCCATATGACATACAGTTTTTTATTATGCCTGACAGTTTTTATTACATGCGTTTTGGCCATTCATAATAATGTATACATTTTTTCAGCTATATACCTGTGCCATGGCATAATTACCTCCTGTTATCTGACCATTTCTCTCATAATTACCTGACCATTTCTCTCACAACGCTTTTTAATGAGCGTTTCACCTTTCCTTTCCTCTCTATGTGCCGACCTTTACGTTGCTCCTTCATATTCCTGATTTCTTTTGAATGGATGTCCAACATTGCCATAGTATGCCATTCTGTCACCCTCTTTTTGTGTAATTATTGTGTGTTGAATGCGACCTTCTGCGTAGGATTCTCCTTCGACTAGCACACTGCTCTGCCCACTGTGAAACGAAACTGTGCAATGTAACTGTGTGTTATTTTATGTTCTTTTTACAGTCTCTTCCTTTTTCTCTTAATAAAACTTCCTATATTTTGGATGAGAAATCTCCTCACTCGAACCTCAGTAGCGATCATCATGGCAATAATCGACAACAAGGTGATCTGAAAGGTGGAACTCATGATTATTCCATTAAGTTGACGGGTCTTGTTCAGAGCCTGTGTGTTGTAGAGCTCGGTCTCACACTTAATTTGGACAACGCGTCCATGGCCTTCTGTGAAGAGAAAATGTGTGACTCACTATTTGAACGGGAGAAGAATCAAATCAAATAAATCGCTCAATCACTCTGCGTTGATGCACGAAGCAAAATTAATGTTGGTGGATTTATATGTAGATATCACAGACCTCCCAACTTTCAGTGAATACATAATTGCTGACATAATTTCAAAATGTTCAGATTGGGAATCCACGCAATATGATAAGGTTTCTTTGCCGCCGCAGACTTCATATAACAAAATCTGAAAATCTTTGCTTTGAAGTGACATATCTGAAAAAACTATCTTTCTTGGTGACACAACAGTTAATTCGTTTCTCTCCTTGCATGAAAGTTCTTTGGAGGGTTGTAGATTTAACTCGAAGCTTAAGATTTGGGATGATTGTGAATGAATACCCTCGGTGGTTTACAAAGCGCTTTTAGATTGTTGTAAGATTCTTTCAATTGCTGGTGATTTAAAAAGGTTCAAATGTATGTGACCTATGCGTTGATACATATGCGCTCTCGATTTCATTGTTAATTCAGTCGTTTGGAAGCTCAGCAACCGAGTAGCACTACCTTGGCCAAAGCGATAAACATGACAGCGACGGCATCAGAAGTATTGTGAAGGCACGAACCCATGACCATCTATTGGTGAGGAATTTTATCATCCTACATCAGAAGCATCTACGTTTTATTTCTCTGGTTTCAAATCGAGTCTTCACCTTCATATTTTTTTCTTATGTTCATCGCCAAATTTCATGGAGAGTTGTAGGGTGTACAGAGATTTATCTTGTCGATGCCTTAGATCTTGAGATTCAAACAGTTCTCTATAAACACCAGAATTGTCACTCAACTCCCATTATTTGAGTGTTTTGTCTTCGTTGCACCCTAAAGGTCCAAGAAATCAAAGTTAAGCATTTTGTCCAACAGGGCATCTTTGTTTATTGTTGCAACCATTTTAGCCATATAATTCGAGAGACTTACATGATTTGTTCAATGAAAAGGACCAGAATTAATGCAATATTGGAGTTCTTGAAAACTCTGATACTATCTACTTCTGATGACACATTCCAAATCAACAAAGGCTCTCTCTCAAAAATTCAGACTTGTCTACAATATGCACAAGAACAGATTGATTTTTTGCAGCTTGAATCTCAACTACAGCGAGAAGAATTACAACAGTGGAGTCATCATTCTAAACCTATTTCTATTCAGAAGATTGAAATGGACTCCCATAAACAGCAAGACAATAATTTTATAGTTCATTCAGATTTAGTACCCAATGAAGCAACAGTTGTACATGCAGATGTAGAAGTTTAGTTCTCACTTCCCAAGCCCATCATCAGACCTTGGGAAGAGCTTGTCCATAACAAGCACAGAAGTGGTCTTGGATATGACAAGGACGTGTCCTTTCATATTCCAGATTACTCAAAGCCCATTGAATTTTAGAATCTTGGATTCCTTCATGACAGTTCACCTTCAGATGTTCCAGATTTTGCTCCTCTTCCACAGCAACAACAACAGATTGTGAAATGCCAACACTATGACCGAGTTGGCCATATGAAAGATCATTGTTTTGATCTTCATCCATGTAAGCATTGTCATAAAACCAATCATTCTTCAAACAGATGCTTCAAAAACAAACATCCTGCGAGAACAATGATTCATCTTGGATGGATCGCTTCTTGGCAATGGGCTTCAATAGCCAAGAAGATATTTCGCTCATACAATAGGATTTGTTCTCGAATATTGAAAAGTCTTGCAGTTGAGATCTCTTCATCTTCTCACCTTGTATCTGATAGGGGGGGGAAATGATGGTCATCTACAAGCTTCGAAGCCACATCAAGCGAGCCTAAGCCACAACCTGCCATACCAGATTCAGAGTTGTAGCCAGAGACAAAGATGCTCCTGATCATGCCTTTGGTTGTTGATGCCTCTTCAAAGAATTTGGGACACTTCCTATAGTAGAAGACTTCAGCTTCTTGCCAGTTTTGGAAGAGTTCTAAGAATTGAGAGTTGTTGGTCATCCTTAAACAATCACAGGTTGAGACCTCCCTTTTCAGGTTGAGGTTCTCCCTTTTATTTGAGGTGAAACCTCCCTTTCATGGTTGAAGGTTTCCCTCTTCAAAACATTAGGAGCACTTCCTCTAGCAGAAGACCTAAGCTTCATGCCAGACTTGGAAGAGTTATGGGAACTGCACTAAGCTTTCCAATGTTGGTGGTCACCCTTAAACCACCACCCTTTATACCAACATTTTAGAGAGCACATTCAACCTAGTGAGCTACCATGCATTTTTTCACATTTTGTATTACAACTCTCTTCTTGGACTCGTACATAACCCTTCGGATTAAGGGGGGGAATGTTGGACACCTAATCCTCTAAGGGCTGGTGTGGAAGATGAACAGCCAAAAGGAGTCCAAGAGACCACTTGGAATATGAAACCAAGAGTCACTCCTATGTATTACAAATATGTATCATTGTGAATAAGAAATACAATCTCATGCTTATCTTTCCTATTTTGTCTCTGCCATGTGTGTGTTTAACATATACCTCTGACATACTTGTTATGGTTTTCCCCCTCACCTTACTCTACTTGACTAAGCTGACAAGGGTTAACCCAAAAGAACCGATTAGAGTAGGCAGTACTAGTTAACAGTGCAAGCATTCTGTTTTCACCAAGACTCACTCTTAATAGAATGTATTTTCCATCAAGATAGCATCGACTGGAGACAACAAACTCTTCATAAAGAGAGAGCACAACAGATAACCAGATGTTAATAGTTGTACAAGTCCTCTTAGATTTTCCCAGCCTGTTTCAAGATCCAAACAAAGTTTCACGAGAGGCTAACCTACTGGTATAAGGAAGCAAAAATCAAAAAGCGGAAGTAAAGCGAAAGAAAAACAAGTAAGCAAAGCAAGAAAGAAAGCAAACCAAACCAAGTAAGAAAGCAAAGAAAACATGCAAACCAAGAAGCAAAGCAAAGCAAGAAATCAAACACTACTCCTACTCCTATAGTAAACAATGCATGGGCCTACTCACGTGAAGTGATATTTCCAATGCAGCCATCGGCGCATTAGTTGGCCCATGTTGGCGAAGGCATGGAAAATGTGCATGTAAACTAGTGAACAAGAAAGATTGATCAGTGAAGACCAACACACTATGAGTTCTAGAACATCCACAAAAAGGAAAAGAGGGAATGCACAAGACAGATATTTTGTGGACTTAACATGGTGTTGTCACACACTGCATGTAGATGATAAGCATGCACACTCCCTTGACTGTGACAGACAAGGAAACATGAGAAAGAGAGACAACTTATTCCTTGCAAGTGAGCATGTTGTCTATGATTCCTCCAATGCATGAGCGATGGCATCATGTGATTTAGGTGGAGGAAGCAAAATTTGTGTATTGGATTGATCTTCAATGCATATAGATGAGTGATGAGGAGCCTTGGGTGTTTCGAAAATTTTCTAATTGGAAGTGGAACTAACCTCAGGACAGCGAGGTCCTGGCATAACCATCATCTCAGGCTGAAGTGCCTTGACATCGTGAGATTTTTCCACTTCATCAATAGATAGATCGTCGGAGACCAGTGACTTAGAAAGATTAACAATGAGTGAATCAACATCATGATCCAATGAGGAAATACATAGATCATGACAACCACCATCAGAAAATTCAAGATGTTCGTCAGCATCCTCATGATATGATGAATCATGTAGAGGGGTTGATGAGAAACAAGGAAGTTCACCCTCTTTGTTTTAAAAAATGATAGATGACAGATGGGATGGATTTTTAGAGGAAGATGTGTCCTCTCCGCGATGTAATGACCGGCTGACATCCAGTGTGTCCTGTGAATGATCGGAAGTAGAAACATTCAAAGATGAGTTTTCACAGGGAAAATAAAAATTAGTACAATCACAAGAGATGTCAGGATAGAGAGGATAAGGTGCGGATGGAAGGGAGTCATCCTTCACTGCGGGTTCTTCTTCAGATTCCCGCACATAGTCATAATTAATGATAACACAGGTTGGTTGCACAACACCAACTCCGTCAATAACTTGATCCTTGTTCACAACAAGTGTGGAGTCTAGAATGGAAGAACACAAGATAGTACAATCCGAAGGATCAATGGAATGCAAGGACGGAGGTTGAGGGAACAAATCCACATGACAACCAACAGGCTTGCAAGCCAAATCTGTGCAAACATTGAGAGCAGGTGGGGTGGGAGGAAGTGATTGATCAACAGATGTGCGCTCACCTTTTCCCACCTCATACTTCGAAGCTAGAGATGTTTGATGAGAAGAGGAGAGGGAGTCACTTGTGATAGCGACCTCGTCCCTCTTAGATTTGGCAGCTCTAACACCGAGGTATGCTAGGAGGGGTTCAAATGATTCCAACAATTACAGATTTTCAGAGATGTAAAGAAGATAGTTAAATATTCCATCGATAAATTCCCAATCAATTTCATCTTCAAGAAATCGGTACGCAAGATTACAAAAGCGTGTGTGAAATTTCTCAACGGATTCATCAGGTGCTTTCCATAATTCTAGAATTTCTTTATTGAGTGCTTTATGGTCAAAATGATGGAAAGCATGGTCAATCTCTACAATCAACTAAGTGAGAGAGTGAATATAGTTCTCGGGTAGCATGGAACACCATAGCAGTGGGTGCCCTCAAAGTGTGTATGCGAACAATGAGCAGGTCATGTAATCTTCATGGATTTTATACTTGTGACATGTAACTGTAAGGGCCATTTTGTGTTCAAGCTAGGCCATTCTGCCTTCACCTTCATATGTGTGTTGTGACAAGGAATTCCAAAGCTCCTCCAAGATTTCAAATTCTTTTCCATAAGGCATACACTTCGGAGGAGAAATTTTCTGGTTAGTCATGATAAGTATGCGAAGATTCAAAACAGATTGTGAGGACTCAGCTTGTCATGTGCCATCCTTCTAGTGCTAGATATGTTGATGGTGCTAGACCCGCCAACATTTAGGGGATCTCCCCGATATGAAGTCCCAACTAGACCTCACACCATTTGGTGTAGGAGTCCCATCCAATATGATAGCTTGGTTGCCATTATCTTAAAGATATGCCTTAGCTCTTGCTTGTCAGCACATGAGAGTGGTATACTTAGTCTTCAAACAGTGAGGTTTGTGTGCCTGGTGAGTGCTTAGTGTAACTTGTGTCTAAGTTATTTCACTGCAGAGGGAGAGGGTGAGAGTGAGTCTCAAGTCGAAAGGGAATAGTCCCAACTCAGTTAGAGACACACAACACAGCAGGACATGTGCAGCTTCTGGCGGAGTAGTCCACACGGATGCGGCAGTCACAAACACAAAGTGAACAGATGGTATGTACAACACCCAACGGAATAGTCCACATGAGTGCGACGGTCATTATAACAAGTTTACAAGAATGAATATTTTGAGTGTCTAACAGAATAGTCCACATGGGCAAGACAACATTAACAACTGATACAACAAATTTCCAATAGCATATGCACTAAAATAACTGAAATAGTTCAACTGTCTTGATACAGGTTAAAGCAACATGCATTACAAGCATCCAAAGAATAGTATTACAAATGAATACAATACATGTGTGAAAACATGATGGCCTATTAACAGGATTCTGAATTAAGTGAAAGTTCCACGACACATCCGTACACCATACATCACTAAATCTGATAGCAGGGCATTGGAGCCACTGCTGGCTCCTCAAAGAAAAGACTACAGACTCTCAAGGCTTATGTGGCAAGATCTAAGGTGAAAAGTCTTATGTATGTATAGATGAGGGGTATATATAGCCAAGGGTGAAACTGACCCTTGTGACTGTTCGACTTCCCTCATGAATGTTCAACTTACATGACTCTTTATCTTCATTTGTGGGTCTCTTGGACTTCACGTTACATTACATTGATTACACAATTATGACTCAAAGTATTGATATGGTTGAGGCGAATCATGACACAACTCGACATGACACTGCTGGTATACACATGCTAGCTGTGTTGTTCGTGTCAAGTTGCTATGTTGCTAAGTGATGAGTGTGCTTGTGGTGTACCATAGCTTCACCTCCGCATGGCAGAGTGCACAGATTCTTCAATGGTCTTAGTGTTCGCTTGATGGTTCATGCATGTGCATGTGTCTCCTTCGCTTACTACTTAGTGTACTTCATGTGTTCGTCCAACCGTGAGAAAGCCTTCTAGCATGCGCTCCTTGTTCATATTGTTCGTCGTCATGTCATGTCATATCCATGTACTTGTTATTGCAATCATTCATGATGACATGACATCAAATCCAGAAATCCCCTAATCTACCATGATGCATTGCATTTCGTTTCTAGGTGCAGGTGACGAGGAGAGAGGACAAGGCTCTGAAACTGCGCAGAGCACATGTCAGACCGAGATGCGAGGCTTTGGGGCACTTTCAAGAAAAAATGCGCAGAGGTCATTAAGAGGGTGGGTCACTAAGAGGCTTCTGTGCAATTTTTGGGAGGAGTGAAACCCGGGGTCACTGCCTAGTAAAATTCTCTAGTTGATCAGCGAGAGGCTTGATGGATAGGCTTGCAGGAAGTGCAAACTGAGATAGCTTCTTAGGAAGCTTCTGCATTGTTCTGGGTGACAGTCATTCAGGTTGATTCCAAGATTGTGTAGTACAGACTGCCTGGTAGGCAGCCTCAAGCTCTGTGTAGTTCTGGGCAACAGTGCTTAGTCACTGAGGGTTAGACTACGTAGTGCAGCTCAGTCAAGGTCTGGCTGATGGAGGGTGGTTCGTTCGACAGATCTTCAGAAAAATGGCCAACTGTGTGAGTGAGTGAACTTGTGTATACATGACCTTGCGAACACACACTCAACATGACTTGTCAACAAGACACCTCAAACCACTAGACAACATATGCTCAGTGTGACTGACTGTGGAACTGTCTAGTGGTGAAAGAGACAAGTGCGACACTTCGGACAGACCTTCAAACAACCATGATGAAACTTGCGAGAAAGTGTTTACAACATTGTGTGTGAGTGTGACGGGTGTTTACATAGTCAAAACAACTCATGCACACAAAGACAAACCTTCGATATCACAATAACAAGGTCGCAAGCATGACATGGCAATAAACATGCTGAATATGACACTTGGTTAAACAAGAGAAAAGAAAGCAAGACATGTAGAAGAAACATATGAAATGACCTTTTGTGTTTGCACACATACATGTTACTAAAGGCAGGATGATATGACAATGACAAGCAATCCTGCAAAATCAACTAAGAGGTGTACTTCGAAAGGTGTTCTATACTTACCATACTTACCCTTGAGATGATCATGCATTTGATAGAGTTTTCATGAGGTCTGAATCTTTTGCCATCACTTAGTCTCTTGGTCCTTCTCTTCAACTCCTTAGGAGTGATCTCATCATGTCACCTTTTCCTCTAGTCACTGACAGATAGATCAGCGTTGTTTTAGCGGGTAGTGACTGCTGCCAAAATGAGGCTCTGGGAGGCCTAACTGCACAATTTCTGCATGCAAGATAGACAAGGAAGCTTGGATAACATTGCATAGTTCTGGGGCACAGCACACTGCTGCGGGATGGGGATCCTGGGAGGACACCTCTCCACAATTTTTGAATGCAGGGCATCCAGACTTCTCTATGCATTTCTGGAGAGCAATGTTGGATGCATGGCTGCTCTACACATTTCTAAAGAGAAGTGTTGGCTTATTTACTGCTCTGCGAATTTCTAGAGAGTCGTGTTGGTAGGGAAACTGAGGAACAATACTACGCAATTTCTGATGACAGTGGGTTTCGATTGGGAAGGACACTGGATGAAACAACTGTGCATTTTTGGATGCCAAGGGATGTTGGGGTCTTTGCGCACTGCAGAGTTTCAACAAGCAAGGGAGGAAGCTAGATGGTTGCAGAAGCAAAGTGCACAGTTTCGGGAAGCTGGATGAGGCTAGGTTGTTTAGGAAATTGGTTAAGTGTGAGATCAGTGAAACAAATGTAAACATCGATAATACTTGACTGTGATCGCACACGAACACTTAGTGATGAAACATAGACCATCCAGAATGTATAAAACATACTCTGCTTGATGCAACAACCTTCGTGACAAGAGTGCATGAAGTGAGTGTGAAACATGTCTATGTGATGATCAAAACTCATGCGCACATGCTTTCCCGTGAAGCGAAACAACATTCCCTTTACATGACAAACAACAACCCCTATGCCCAAAGATGACACATGCTGCATAGATATGACAACATGAACGACTCTTAAGATTAAGGAGGGGAAGCTTGAGATCATCAACTTACCAACAAGTGACCAAGGAAGATCGATCGTAGGATCCAAGGTAGGCTCTGAAATTTGCATGCGAGCCAAAATTTTGGAGGTTGGTTGTAGCTGCTACAACAAGGTCGCAGGTCCAAGCTTTATACACAAGTCATGTTTCAAATGTGAGTTGCAGGTCCAAGCATGGTCGTGATTTTTTAATCCCAAGGTATGTCACATTTCCCTATGATGATCATGGAGGTTGTGAATGAAATTTGTGACCTAAGAGATAATATTCTATGTTGGTTGCATAGTCACATGTCACATTTCGGGATTTCCATGACTTGACCCTGCGATCGAAGGTTACGACCTGTGACCTACATAAGCCTTGCATGTGCGATAAACTTAGCATGCAACTCCAATCTATGATTATGTTGCAACCTGACTTGTTGATACTGTAATCAATGACATTATTGCCCTTTTATATATTTTACCTCATATATGTTCTTTGTATACATCATGTTATGTCAACCTTAATGTATGCAAAGGCCTTTGCTCATCAACTTCAATGCATTTTTTGGAGCCAATGCCCAACACACGGTATATGATTCCCCATAAACAAAACCTCTATGGAAAATTGCAAGAGGCAAAGGTAATTGCATCTAGCAGGTTATATTTCCAAGCTTACCCAGTTTCAAGCCATGCTTTCCAGAGAACCATGAGTAATTAACAATAATCACAATCATCACCATCCATTCACTTTCCTGGTGATTTAGTTCACTTTCAATATGCCCATTGGAGTATCTATTGTCAACAAATGAATTGTTTTGACGATTTTTAAGGGGCTCATCATGGCTAGCAGAAAATTCATCTATGACAACTTCAATTTTGTTTTCACTGGAAGAAAGAGGCTTTATCTTGTAATTATTATATGTTCCTACACCAACTATAGCAACACCATAGTAAAATAACATAGAAAGTAACACCACCACCTAGTCCTTTACAACACTAGCTACACAATTTGCCAATATAATAGTGTGTAAGATAACTAGAAATGCTGACACATTTAGAGCAAATGTGTAGTAAGCATTTAATGACGTGATGATTATATCAAATTTCCAATTCATTGTTGAGTCCATCTTTGGATTTCTAAATATTTCCATGGAATAAAAAGGTGTATTGTACTGCACGAGCTCACATAGTACATCAAAGTGATTGGATTCAACTTCAAGCCCAAATCCCTGTAAAAATAAGTCTAAAAGCTTCTCCATTAACACAACCTATTTGATAAACCACCCCTACCCAGCTAACATTTATTTCTCCATATGATGCTACAAGGACTCCAAAATTGATTACTGACATAATCAAACCATTTTGCAGTTGAGTGCCTCAAGCCTTGTTGCTTCTCTGAACAAGAAAACGACCACAAGCGAGATGGATTTCAACATTTGTACAAATTCCACATAAATAAACAAGTTGTATTGTCAAGCCATAGAGTCATGGAAAAATTTTCTCCAATGGGAAAGACGTGCATTAGTGTCAAGCCCAAGAAACCAATTTTCTTAGAAGATAGCACCCACTCATGTGTGGTTATGACCAGCACTCGCTCCAATGTGTTGCATATGCATGGCACCACTTCCTATAAATTTTCAATGTGCCCTCTAATGTAGTTTTTGAATGGTCATCATGACTTGAAATACCTTCAAGGACTTTGTTAAAAGACATAGCAAGAAGGAGTTCCCTGCATATCACAACGAAAAATGAATAGGTAATATCATAGGAAGTAGAATGAATTTACATCAACTTTAATTTCTAAAGTTTTAAATATATAATAGATTTAGTGAGAGACTTTTGTGTCACTTATGCCAATGCAAGTTGATAAAAGGACCAATGTAGCATGTGCAAGTGGAAATCCTTCACCAATTTAGCATCCACACACATGACTAATGACAATAATATAGCATGCAATCATATAATATAAGGCTTTAAAAGCGAGATACACTCGAACACATGAGGGCCAAGATGGAGTATGACCGTCATACAAGGCACCTGCTAATCATTTGGAATGCATCCCATGAAAACATAAGACTTGCAAATGCATGAGATGATCTTAGTTAAAGAGAATGATAATAAAACCCTAATACAATGATATAAGCAATATGTAAGCATGAGAATTAATAGGATTCAATGACATCTAGGCCACAGGATAATTTGACTAATCTGAAACATAGGCATAACCCTTAAGACCTTGAACAAGTGAGGGGGGACCCAAAATTTGGTGTTAGGCCAAAATTTTTGGTGGGTGTTATAGCAGCTACAACACTTGGTTTATTTTGGATATTTTGCATATTGTAAGGAGGGGTGAAGCTGAGATATTGATTTGACCTATTATATGTGAAAATATCTTTGTTTGTGTCAATGAATAAGGTTAGTGGGCCATTTTCATAAAACTTGTGTCCCTTAATTGATTGAGTACTATTTGGAAATTATTGAAGAAGCTATTTATGTTTTATTTTACAAGTGAAGTTACTATAAGAGGATTGTGACAATAAGTTTACTTGCACAATATTGAAGAGTTATGAGATTCCACGCTAATATAGAGCTTAAATAAGTGAGCTTTTTATGAGGCGTAGTTTAGGTAGATTAACATTGCGCTACACTAGGCAATTGGGAAACATGTCAATGTCACATGCTCAAGGGGTCATGGCGTTGAAAAGAGTAAGTAGGTTTGGTCTTCATATTGACATGTGTAATTTTGACTTTATGTAATTGATTAAAAGAAGAAAAAAAAAATATTATTGGGATGCTTGTCTCATGGGTTTCATGAGCAAGGAAATTTATTTTTAGTGATGGATCCCATTGTGAACCTTTAGAATTTGTCATATAGTCATAAAATTCAATTTGATTCTATGTCATGTATGAAAGACCCTTCTTAGGCACGTTACATTTTTGTATGAGTCATAAAAAGTATAAGAAGGGCCTCCAAGACCAAGACAAAGTCACCTCCTTCAATTCAACTTCAAAAGAATAATATAATTTCTCAAATGGACACGTCAACTCATCTTCCTGTCAAGTCGGCTAATTAGCAAGGGAAAAGACTACAAATAGTGTATTTCAAATTCCATTTTAGCACATAATATCAAAGAAGTAATTTTGTTGGTTTGCAATTCCGTCAAAGGCAAAAAAGGGTGTGAGGTATAGTGAGGAAGCCTAAAAGATCAGCAAAAAGAAAAGGAAGTAGAGCGAGGTTCTAAGATTCAAGTTTTGGGTCTATTTTAGGGTGATATTGATATCACACGTGTGAAGAAAGAGGAGATAATATGCTGCAATAAGGCCTAGTTCCAAGGTAACAAAATTGGAGTCTTAAGGAAGGTTGAGTCAAGCTAGAAGGAGAATACATCACAAGCAAAGAAAATCAAGGCATAAGAAAAGGTCTTATGTACAAGTTAAGATTTCTAAATTAGGATTGCAAATCTAATTCTACGAGGCTGAAGGTTTGAAGCAGAAGAAGTTCGAAGTGGAAGAAGAGCCAAGACAAAGAAATGAGTACAAGGTTGACTATCATCAAGGGAACTTGTGTCTTGGTCTTGGAGTGGCAAATAGGTCAAGGGTCTTGGTCTTGGTAATCGTCAATTGGGATCTCTATAAGAAGAAGGATTTGTTCATGTTTTCCTCTCAAGAGTGAGAGGTTTTGGCCCTGGCCGATAGCCTATATTTTGTGTCTCTTGTCTCTTTATGGTTTATGCATTAGTAGTTGTTTGATGAAGAAGAACAATAATAACTTAAGTAAAATAAGATCCTAATCTAAAGAAGTAAAAAGAACTCACAAGCAGTTACTAATAGAAGAGAAATCACTTAATTTCTATGCCCTAGATTTCTCTACATGGTATCAGAGCTAAGGTGACTAACTCAAGGAAGGGCATCTTATCAGAGACACTCAAGGAAGGCATCAAAGAAAAGATCATCTAGAAATCAAAGGAATCATCATAACCCTAGATGAAAGAAGTCTACAAATAAATATTGAGATCACCATCAATAAAAGAAGGCCAAAACCCTACATCTACTCAAGTTAAAGTGTTTTTAAGACTATTCATCCAAAGGAAGCTAGATCAAAAGGTGCTGTCATCTCACTCCCTGTGGGATCAAGGATCATTCTTGAAGAAAACTACCTTCATCAAGGAGAAGTTTTCTATCCTCTATATCATCATCAACATCAAGGAAGCAGCAAGAAGGAGAATCCTATCAAGTAAGTATATTTATGTCCATATTTGAATCTGTTAAAATGTTTTTTTTGCAAGGAAACCAACAAATTGTTTGGGGCTTCAAACTATCTTGCATGGAAGAAAAGGACAGATATGAATCTCATTGAAAATGAGGTTATGGAACATTTCAAAGGTTCTATTACTACACCAAGAAAGGAATATGCTCAAGCTCTTGCCAAGTATATGAAAGGGAAAGATAGGGCTCAAAGGATTCTTATAGAATCCATCAAGGATTCCCTCATCCCATATGTATCTAAACTTGAAACTTCAAAATAAATCTATGACAAACTGGTAGAGATGTATTCCGTAAGAACTGCTGGAAAAGTCATCTCATTAAGGCAAGAAATCTACAAGCTGAATATGTCAAGGAAAGATGGAATAACCTCCTACTTTATGAGGATATCTGAAATTCAGGATCAGCTATAAGATATGGGAGAAGTCATGTCTGATAGAGAAATGACTACAATGGTATTAAATGCACTACCGGAGGAGTGGGATAACTTTACTTCAAATATTTATGGGAAGAAAGAAGCTACTCCATTCCAAGATCTATGGTCACTGTGCAAGATTGAAGAATCTAGACTAAAGGGAAACTTTGATGTGGGAGCAGGTGAGCAAAGTCAAACTTATGCTACAATGACAAGAAGAAAGGGAAATTTTGGAAAGTTTGGTTCTTGGAAAAAAAAAGGGGAGATGTTTAAGATTCAATGCTATGGGTTGAATCTATGGGTGTCAAGAATATGGGCACTACAAAAGAAATTGTCCTAAGATCAAGAAGGACAATAAGAAAAGAGGAAGAGAAGAAGCCCTTATCACCAAAGAAGTGGAGGAAGATAAAAAGAAGAAATCCAAAAATGAGGAAGTAAGAGATCTCTATTAGGATTGAGATAGTCTTCCTCCCCTAAGTTTTTCTCAAGTTGCCAAGTCTTCTATTGCAAGATATGGCTTTCATTATTCACTAAGAAAAATGATGGGATGCATCATGGCATCATAGAAGCATTAAAAGAAAGAGCTCAGGACATCATCATAGAGAAGCATGAAAGATGGTTATAATCTATGGAAGTCAAGGATATAGCTCTTGGGAATCTCATTGGGAACATAAGTGGCAAGGTCATCTAGTACAAGGTTCATCATACATCTATCAAAATGAAACATATGTTGATGGGGATATTTTAGATCCTCGAGATTCTCTGATGGAATATTCATTGAAAGGTTCACCGATCATGAGGGGAAGCAAGTGTTTCATCAAGAATTCCAAACTTGTGGAATTCATGGGATGATGGTATGATGACATAAAAGTGAAGCAAATCAAGGGATTGAAGCTCTTTCAATCAAGGAAGTTGTTGCAAGAAGTCTGGATGACCCAAAGGAAAAATGAGGTATGTGTGCTTACATTTGATATTGTAGAAGTCATGTCATATGGTTGCAGGTAACATGGATCAATGCTCTATCTTGAGAGCATAATCAAAAGAAGGATATCCTCCTTCAAAGGAATGCATAAATGCATGGGTCACACATTCACTAGATGAAATCAACATAATATGTCCTCATATGAAGTATGAGGTGGTTGACTACAATTGAGGAACTCTGATTGGAAGCTCCTAGGAATGAAATGTGTGAAGAAAGGAAGGAAAAGATCGTGGAATATGCAACCATGGTAAGGTAAATCAACATCCAAAATACCAAGAAGATTTGACTAAGATATATCCATTGAAGATATGAAGACTCTGATGAAGTCTGAAAAAGAAAGAGACCCTTGAATATATATATATATATATATATTTGGGAGATGTGTCGATATGTATGCAAGATGTTGATGCAAACTAGAAGATGTCATGATGAAAGAACATCATAAAGGTAATGTTGATTTTAATGTTCATTCCTTTATTTTTACAAATATCTCGATGGGTTTATGCAGGGTTTCCAAGGGAAGATCTATGGATGTCTTTCACCACAAATGCACATGTAGTAGGATGAAAGATCCTTAAGTAAACATGGAATGAAGAAAGCAGCATGGCATGGCCAGATATGGATTGATGGATCACTTTCCGAGGATGACATGGTTGACTCATGGATGGAAGTGATGGATGGTTGGTTCCCTATGTAGAAGTCCCAAACATGAACACTCCTAGATAACGAAAAGAAATTCATGACATCATGAAGAGGAGTCCTTCAAGCATTTGGTTGTCCCGTCATCTCCACCTGAGGAGTTGTTGTAGGTCCCTAATTAAGAGGGAGCTTGGAAACAAGTTTCTTACTTGGAAGAAACTTGGAAATTCCTAAGCCAAGAGGGAGCTTAGGTACATTCCTTCCGTAGGAATGAGAACATTCCTTTATTGGAATAGATATGTCCTCCCTAATTAAAAGGGAGAGATAGACACATCATTCTTGTATTCACTTGGAAAGACATAATGGAGGATTGGGTAAACATATGGCATCCGATGCTCTTTGAGGATGTATTAGCGCATCCAAGTTAAGAGTAGTCATTGAGGACCAATATTATTTGAGGATTGGGAATCCAAGATAAGAATGGCCCTAGTGGAACACACCTGAGAACTCGGGTGGGGTATGTTCCGAGAGAGACAATGATGAGGGTGTATATACATCATTGGCCTCGTCAGCATTGTGCTCAAATCTCGTGGAGAGATAGAGATTTTAGTCAAGGCCTTGCTATGTGACAATGTTGGTTGATATGATGTTAAACAAATGGGTTACCAATTTGACTCTTCTTATGAGAAATTCTTCAGATTAAGAATGACCAAGTACCATTATGAATACCTCCCTCGTTAAGAGGGAGTGTTGAAAAGAGTAACTAGGTTCGGTCTTCGTAATGATATGTGTAACTGTGATTTTATGTAATTGATGAAAAGAAGAAAAATAAAATTATTATTGTAATGCTTGTCTCATGGGTTTCGCGAGCAAGGAATTTTATTTTTAGTGATGGCTCCCATTGTGAGCCTTTAGGATTTGTCATCTAGTCATAAAATTCAATTTGAGTCTATGTCATGTATGAAGGACCCTTCTTGGGCACATTACATTTTTGTATGAGTCATAAAAAGTATAAGAAGGCCCTCCAAGACAAAGACAAAGTCACCTCCTTCAATTCGGCCTCAAAAGAATAATATAATTTCTCAAATGGACACGTCAGCTCATTTTCATGTCAAGTCGGCTATTTAGCATGGGAAACAACTATAAATAGGGTAGTTTGAATTCCATTTTAGCATAGAATTTCAGAGAAGTAATTTTGGTGGTTTGCAAATTTGGTCAAAGGTAGAAAAGGGTGTGAAGTACAGTGAGGAAGCCTAAAATATCGGCAAAAAGAAAAGGAAGTAGAGCGAGGTTCTAAGATTAGGTTTTGGGTCTATTTTAGGGTGATCTTGTTGTCACACGTGCAAAGAAAGAGGAGATAATATGCTACAGTAAGGTCGAGTTCCAAGGTAACCAGATTGGAGTCTTAAGGAAGGCCGAGTCAAGCTAGAAGGAGAATCCATCACAAGCAAAGTAAATCAAGGCATAAGAAAAGGTTTTATGTACAAGTTAAAATTTCTGAATTAGGATTGCAAATCTAATTCTAGGAGGCCGAAGGTTTGAAGCATAAGAACGTCGAAGTGGAAGAAGAGTCAAGACAAAGGAAGGAGTACAAGGTTGACTATCATCAAGGGAACTTGTGTCTTGGTATTGGAGTGGAAAATAGGTCATGGGTCTTGGTCTTGGTATTCTTCAATTGAAATCTCTATAAGAAGAAGAATTTGTTCGGGTTTTCCTCTCAGGAGTGAGAGGTTTTGGCCATGGTTGATAACCTATATTTTGTGTCTCTTGTCTCTTTATGGTTTATGCATTGGTAGTTGTTTGATGAAGAAGAACACTAATAAATTAAGTAAAAGAAGATCCTAATCTAAAGAAGTAAAAAGCACTCACAATCAGTTACTAACAAAAGAGAAATCACTTAATTTCTATGCCCTAGATTTCTCAACACACGGTGCACTCAAAAAGTGCCTTGTAACCATGCAAATCCCTTGGGGTCATGACACCCCCTCTTATGGGATCATAGACCCATATACTATTATCCTTATCTATATGTAATCAATGATGATTTTATTATTAACATTCAAAACCATTACATAGTTAGAATCTCCATCTTTTCATCATGTACAACATACATTATTTAATTGGGGATTAAAACCCAATGCTTTACATTCCTTTCCCCCTTATTTTAGCATTGTCCTTAGTGGTCTACCATGCAGGTGTACACATATACAAATCTACATTTAAAATTCAAAACGAATGTGGGTTTTCCTCCCATGTAGTATTTTCAAGCTCCCATGTAGCTTCTTCAGTGCTATTTCTAGTATGCTTGCAATCTTCAAAGCATTGTCTATGATTATGAGCATTATACTTATGAAGCAATCAATAAAGTGGTTATGAGATTCCTTCATGTATCACCATCACCACTTTGAAGATTGTAGTTTTTCGTTCAAAGCCATAAGCAAGATTTGTGCTCTAGACTATCAAAGTTAAAATAAACTCAAGGAAGTAACATTATTGATAAAAGATATACATTGTATCATTCTAGTATTTACAGTAAGGAATCAATTTTAATTATTTGCAAATGAAGAATTTATATCTATTTATATTACAAGGACAAACTTAATTTTCATAGCTTTAAAAGTGACTTATTTATGAGTGATATTGAAAGCATACATTTTGAATGTTGAAGAAAAAGATTCTTATGATCTTATTCAAGTATGGATGAAAATGATGGAACCAAACATGCTAAATTATTGACTTACAACAATGTGGTAAAAATAATAGCATATCAAGAAAAAAAAAAAATATTTTTTGGCTGAAGCAAGAGTCAAACCTTCTATTTCATTAATACAAAAGATAAGTTACAAAATATACAGAAACCTGTCAATTTAGATAAACCCAAGAGACCAGGTAATCCTGCCAAAGACAAGGACCCTCCAACTAACTCACAAGAGCCAATAACACAAGGAAAAACCCCAAAGGACAGAAAACAACTGAACAGAACACCCCCGTAGCCGACCAATAGCCTCGGTCAACCCCGACTCTCCAAGGAACACACAGGAAGGAAAGTACTTGACACGCCAACGGGAAACAGTGAAAAGGCCCAACGGGCCCCACTAAACATCGCCATCAATCCCATCCGTCCATTCAAGCTGCCGGATCCTACGACTAGTAGCCATTTCGCAGCTCCAAACCCTACCGAACTTTAACGTGCGATGAAGGGCGATTTCCGTAACTGCCACCAAGCCACGTGTCGTGAGCCCTATGGGATCGCTTCCGGAAAAACAAAACCACTTACCACTTTGCCGACATGCGATCACTGAAAACCCACCTATTGCCAGGATTTCTAGCCCGATTGTGGAAAGAGGACGACAGCCAACTACTGTACACCAATAACTGCCTGTTCGAGCTGTGAAGCCCATGCCCAGTCCCGAATTTAATTGGGAGTTGAAACCACAGAGTGCCAACCAGAAACTAGGGAAAACTGATCAGAATGCAACGGGAAAAAAGTGAGACCAATAATGACTCACCAACCTTCTTGGCTCATCTTGTTGGGCTGAGGTTGAACATTCCGGCGACCACAATTCGTGCTATTCAACCTAGCCTGAAACCGGAAAACCTCCCTATCCTCAGCAGCATAATCCTCGCATAAGGCCTTTAGACGACATGGAGGAATTTCTTGCCACTTTTTGGCAATCCCCCTTTCTGCACTGCACACACCATGATTGGCCAGTAAGTCCGCCAGCTTATTGGCATTACGGCGCACATGGTTGAAACTTATAGTTCGAAGGTCCTATAAATGAAGTCAAATTCTTTGATAAACTTGAGTAAGTTTCCAATGATTCGAGACTCTTTCCAGCCGAGAACCACCACTGATTATTTTCACAGCGTTGATTGTTATCTCAAAGTCCACTTCTACAATGATGTTTGAGCAATGGTTATGAGTCAGAGACTCTAGACACTGCTCCAGAGCCATCACTTCGGCCATGTTATTGGTAGCTCTTCCTAAATGACAGTGGAAGATAAAGATAATATTGCCTTATTCATCCCTTAAAGCTCCTCCATAACCTGCGGTTCCCGGATTACCTTTGGAGGCCCCATCAATGTTATATTTATTAATGTTATATTTTAGAAAGCCTTTCGGTGGAGGTTGCCAGTAGTCCTTCTCTGTAACCATGATTTTATCCCTTCTGTTTATACCTTGAGGAGTTATCCCTTGCAAACCCAGTTGCCTGAGGATTCTCTGCTCTTCGTCTGAGGGGGAATTCTTGGGGATATAACGAACAGTAGAGCTGACTATCTCTCTGAGCTATTTCAAGATAATATCAAGTAGATGTTGTGGTGAAGACTTTCCATTCTTGAAAATTCTTTTGTTTCTTTCTTTCCAAACATTCCAGATAAAGAAGCCAGGTATGAAGACCCAGGCTAAATTTAGGAATTCATTCTCTAAGAAGTTTATTCTCCAATGATTTATGGTATTTATGATACTTCCTCTGTCCCTATCAGACTGATGGAAAATTGAAGAGAACGAATCCCACAACGAGGTTGTGTACGAGCAGCTACTGAGAATATGTTCCATTGTCTCCTCTTGCTCCATACAGCGCTGGCACCTAGAAGGCCCCATAATTCCTCTTCTCCTAATGTTGTCCCAAGTCAATATTTTCTTGTGATGAACCAACCACATAAAAAGCTTGATCTTCATCCAACCTTGCTGCCTCCAGAGATGCAACCAGGTATTGTCTGGGACACAAGAACCTAGCCCAAGGAGAAGACCTTTTGCTTCCTTGAGATTAAAGTCTCCTCTCTTGTTATTACCCCATCTTAATTTATCCTGACCCTCTGTTATTAAGATCATCCTTTGCTTGAGCAAGTCCCCAAGAGCCTCTGCTTTGATTTTTAGGGGGTTGTCCTCTCTGCAATCAATGTTTCTCTGATTTCTCCATTTTCCGGAGGTGTGAGAAAGATCCCAAAAATCCTTTACTCTGATTAACCCTTGGGCATCTGTTTCCTGCTTGAGGCTTACAAAATTCTCTGTTAACAACGTTGGTTCTTGCTACCATTTGTCCTCCCAAAACAGAGCAAGATCTCCTGCTCTAATTTCCCAGAAACTATTCTTTTGAACTAGGCTTCTATTTTCCCAGGCTTTGTTCCATATGTAGGATCCTTTTATATTTCCAGACATTCTTATGAGATTATTAGTGTGCCAAGAGCTGGCATATTTCTCTTTCCATATTCTGGCCCACTGGGCTTTTGGCTCTTGCACCCATCTCCACCAAAGCTTTGCTCCTAGAGCTTTACAAAGAATTTCTTGATCATCCAAGCCAAGACCCCCATGACTTTTGGGTTTACATATTTTTTCCCAGGAAACAAGGGCCCATTTCTTTCTTGTGTCCTCCTTACCCCACAGGAAATCTCTTTGTATGTATCTGATTTGCTCTAAGACACCTTTGGGAGCTAGGAGAGCTGATAACATGAAAATCGGGATGGATTGCAGAACTGCCTTTGTCAGAACTAACCTGTCGGCTAGATTCAAGGCACGGAAGGTCCAATTTCTAACTCTGTCCATCAACTTGTTAAGAACCGGTTCCCAAATACTCTTATGCATGGGTCTGGCTGTGAGGGGGATTCCTAAATATTTGGAGGGGAGGGAATCTCTTTGGAAACCAAGAATTCTTGAGATATTTCTTTGAATAGCAATGTTAGTGTTTAAGAAGAAGATTTTTGACTTAGAGAGATTGACTTCCATACCTGTAGCCAAGGCAAAGTCTTTAAGAATTTTCCTGTAGGCCAAAGCCTCTTTGACTGTTGGAATTCCTTGCAATAAGGTGTCATCAACAAATTGTTGATGAGTCAGCGCAGAACCATTCTATGAAACGTGAAGGCCCCTGATTTCGCCCATAGCCTTGGCCTACTTAATGGATCACCCAAGTCCTTCCATCATGAGAATAAAGAGGAAGGGAGAGAGAGGGTCTCCCTGCTTGAGGCCTCTAGAGGGATTGAAGATATCTGAGGGAGAACCATTTACCAGAATGGAAAAGCTGGAAGAGGACACCAGTGCCATGACCCATATGACCCAGTTGTGGTCGAATCCAAAGGTCGAGAGAACCTTCTTGATATAATTCCAATTCACCTTGTCATAAGCTTTGGAAATATCCAATTGCATGATCATCCCCGCTTGTTTTTTGTTGGTTAGCGTGTGAACCACCTCATGAGCCTGAATAATGTTGTCTAGAATCTATCTTCCCTCCACATAACCTGATTGTTCCTCAGACACTAGTGAGGGAAGGAGAGGTTTGAGTCTATTAGCCACTACTTTGGATATTATTTTGTAGACCACATTACATAAGGCAATAGGTCTGTATTTGTCTGCAGTTTGAGCTGAGTCTTGTTTGGGGATAAGGGAGATGAAGGAGGTGTTGAGAGCTTTCAGGATAGTTTTGTTGCTCCTGGAATCCTCTACCACATTCACCATGTCCTCTTTGACAATATGCCAACAAGCTTTAAAAAAATCCACATTGAAACCATCCGGGCCTGGTGCTTTGCCATTCTGCATGTCTTTGAGAACCTCGTTGACCTCCTTTTCAGTAATTGGTTTATTGAGGTTAAAATTGTCCTCTCTGGACACCAGTTTAGGGATATGCCTAGTAATTCCCCTGATGGACTAATCCCTGTCTAGAATGTTTTCCCGAGTGATGTTCCGGAAATGTTGGACCAGCACAGCTTCAATATCTTTATGAGTGTTCTGAATTTCCCCTTCCTCGTCTTTGATCATGGAGATTTTGTTGTGTGCTCTGTTAGCCATAGTGGTTCTGTGAAAAAATCTGGTGTTCCGCTTGCCTTCCTTGAGCCATTGAATTCTGGATTTTTGTCTCCAAAAAATTTCCTCTTGTTTGCATAAATTTTCCCAATCTAGATGGAATTTGTCAACCTGCTCACTTTTGGCTTTATCAAATCCATCTTTTATCAGAGCCTGGTTGAGTTCTAGAATTTTGATTTCCACTGATTTTTTTCCTCAAAAATATTACTGAAATCCTTCTGATTCCATTCCTTGAGTCTGAACTTAATGTGCTTAAGTCTTTTATGAAGGAGGTACATCTTAGATCCTTGGATTTGCAAGTTTTCAGACCACCATTTTTCAATGTTACTAATGAAATCCGGGTGGGAGAGCCAGATATTTTCGAATCTGAAGGGTCTATTCCTAGGAGAGTCTATACCTTTGAGTTCCAATTGAATCAGCCAGTGATCTAAACCTCCAAAAGGAAGCACTCTAGTTGTTATATCTCTATTTATAAACATCAACTCCTCTGATATCATGAACCTATCTAACTTAGACGCTACTAGTGCCTCACCTCCTCTTTTGTTGTTCCATGTAAAAAGGTTGTTGCTTGAATCTGACTCAACCAAATTCATATTGTATGTAAAAGCTTGGAACGCTAATGAGTCTTTGTTAAGTGCTCTGGTACCTCCTTTTTTTTCCGAGAGAGATTTGATCATGTTAAAATCTCCCCCCATGATCCAAGGAATTCCAGCCTGTCTGTTCCTAAGGTCAATAAGGGCTTCTAACAATTTGAGTTTGTCTTCTATTCTTTGAGGACCATAAACATTTGTGACTAGGAATGTTTCCGAAACCCCAACAGGTTGAATGACCATTGATAGGTAATTTCTTGATGCCTCTACATCCAAAATGCTAACCCTTTGGGGATTCCAAAGAGTGAGAATACCCCTCGCTCAGCTTTAACCTCTAGAAACTCATCTGATGAGCCATTTGCTGTGTATGAGTCTTATTTTCTGAACGGAACATTTCCTTTCCTGGATGAAGATCATGTCTGGCATATCTTGTTTCATGAACTATGACTAAGCAATCTTTGTTTTCTTTTACTTCCTAGACCTCTGATATTCCAAGATGTAAATTTCATATTTAAAGACTTGTAAAGGAGTCGTTGGTTAGGTCTTTCATCTTACCCGAATCTATCATTAGCTTTCCACACTCCATCAAAAGCTCCTTCTGCTTTTTATGACCTCTCTTCTTACTAGCATTTCTGGTAGCTAGTCCAGGGGTTGGTTTCATTGTTTTCACTCCTTTGTTTTCCAGCTTGTCAGTGGTTATTCTTGTTTCTAACCCTCTGTCCTGAGTCTTCCATAGAAACAACTGTTGTATTCTGTTGCAATCCTCTTGAGGTAGTGAATCTACCCCTCCCGTGGTTCCCTGCTTCAAGAACCCTTCTAGATCTAGGTGTTCCTTTTCTAGAATTTCCCGCAGTTCATGGTCCTCCAGATCTGTTTCACTTTGGGTCATTTCCATATCCATTTTTGGTTCAGTCTCACTCATCATAGTCTCTTTCCTATTACAAATCTCTTGTGTTATAATATAGTTTTCCTCCTTCTCCTTTTCCTTTGGGCCTTCCTCCATTGTTTGATCTACACTTGTCATTTCTTCATTTTCTTCCAGTACTTGAAACCTGTTCAGGTTGATCTTTTGCCCCTCGTTGCGCTGTTGCTTTGATCCCTTTTTGCCACTTTTTCCCTTTCCAGCCACTTTCTGAAAGCTTTCAGTATCCTTCACTGTGTTAGGTTTTCCTTTGTTGTCTGCTTTACTAAGAGGACAGTCTCTTATTAGGTGACCATGCTCATGGCATCTACGACATCTGAACGGGATATGCTCATAATCCACTGTTTGGACCCATTCCTCATCAAAAACCTCCACGATGATTTCATCCGGAAGAGCGCCTGATAGATCCATTTCTACGCAGATCCTAGCATAGGAAGTATATTTACCCCTTCTAGTGGCTTCCGAAGCTTTAACAAAACGACCTAGTTTATTGCCAATAGCGGCAAGCGAAACATTTTGCCAGTAATCAAGAGGTAGGGAATAGAGCCTTACCCAAACAGGTACCGAGGTGAATGTCTCCCTTTCTGGAACGAAGTTCATCATCCACGGCCACATATAGAGGCCCGCTGCTGCAAAAAAGTAGGGTCCTCCTTTGAATATTCTGTCTTTATCTTCAATGTTAGTGAATACTACGGTAAAAAAACCCTTTGACCCTAGATGGAGATCAATACTACCTTTGGGTTTCCAATGGTATTTGATCCATGTCTGTAAAGCCTTTTTAGAGGGCCATATTCCCATGAATTTGCAGATTATGGCGTAAGTCCCCATGTGTTCCCTGTGTGCCTGTAGAGCAGGATCATTTAACACTACTCTAGGAGTAATCTCTGTTTTGGGCCTACACGGTCCCTTTTGATACTTGTCCCTTGTTCCCTGGCTTTTGTCTTCTTCCTCCTTGTCCTTTGTGCTGTTGTTTTCCTTGGACCTGGGCCCATCTGACTCCTTTTCATTATTTTTTCCCCCTCTTCACCAGAACCTCTGACATTACCCAATGGTGACTTGCCTCTACTGGCAACCACTTCCTTGTAGGAGGGAGTGGAGCTCCCTCCTTTGTTGTGCTCCATAGGGGCCAAACTTAGAGCCCCATTGTAACCCTAGCTGCGCGTACTCTGAGTTCTCCCACTCATGCCACTGCATCCGCCTCCACTCTCAAAAATCCCATGGACACCATTTTTAATACCCCTATAGAAGATGATATATTTTCGGCATATCAAGAAATTATAAACATACATAAATAATAATAAATTAATTAAAAAAACAAAACAAAACAAAAAACTAGGCCAACAATTTTATAAATATATTCTCAAAGCCGTAGTCTAAAAATTATGCTTTTTTGCCTTGAAAGTTATGGAAATTCCGGCCATATTTTGAAAAAATCTGGGAAGGATTTTTGTAAATCCAAGTAACAAAATTCATAATTTTAGGTGCCCTAGCCATTTTTGATGGTGCTAAATCCATTTCCACCATAAAAAACATGATTCAAACACTGCATCTACAAAATTTTTTGAAAATTTTTTTCCCAGATTCTGGCCACTTTTGACGGTCCGAGAAATTCCTCCACCTGCGTAAATGACTCCTATTTTCAAATGCCAAAATTAAGTTTTGATTTTATTTTTCAATAATCATCAAAATATACTTCAATGTTTTATCATCATTAATTTAAGTTTGTTTATAATATTTTTCAAAAAAATTAAGTTAGATAAAATATCAAACACCATTTGCATAAAAATAGAAATGGCGTGTTTATTGAAATGGACGCATTACAATACGATTTTATTAAACAAAAAATTAAAACTATTAAACTAATTCCAAATGAAATGCAACAAATGTAGCAAAAATGTCAAAATAGACACAACCACCTTTAAATTGGTTGTTTGAACATTCTGACTTTGTCCCACTTGTAAACCTAAAAAAGATCAAAGGACAGTGGGGATGATTTCGAGTAAAAAAGTCAAACTCTTGAAAATGTTTTAATTTGATATATTATTGCTAAATTATATTTTTAACAGCTTTTATATTGAAATTTTATATTAATAATAAATATCTAAATATTATTTTTTTTCCACTGGAAAAATCCGTAATATTTCATTATAAATATGAAAGATTACATATGTAGATGCTTTGTCGCATATGCCAAAACTGTTCAGTACATTTTCAAGATATTGCAGATCAGTGCTGTATATCTGTCTGTTACATTTACAAAAATTGTGCAAAAAAGGTGCCATTGTAGGCAAACCTCGATCTATTTACATATATATCATATTGTGCAGTCAAAAAACAAAAAAGACTGATTGTTATGTCGCCTGTAGACCCGCAGTAGGATATGACGGGTCTATATAAGGCCGGTGGAAGTATTTCTGCTCCTGCTGATCCAAATATTCAGTGATTTCCCATAAGCCATTTTCCATCACCGCGGCCTCCTTGGTAAGCTTGTCAGCAGTCTGGTTATGTTCTCTGTATATATGAGATATGTGAAATGAGTTAAAAGCATCCTTTAGTATAAAGACTTCATCAAGCAGTATGTTGAGAGTGTGTGAGTGACATGTGGTAACTCTATTGACCCAATTTACTACAATCTGAGAATCTCCGAAGATGTTGATGCTGGTGCAATGATGGCTGAGTGCGAAATGAAGTAAATGGCGGAGAGATATGAGCTCAGAGTAATTGTTTGTGCCAGCCCCCAGTCCTACTTTGATGTGATAGAAGTGCCTCAAGGATTTGTGTATAATGATGCCCCCTCCACAGCCATGTTCGTTTGCAGCCCCATCGAAGTAAGCCCATGGTGAGCTCATGTCTATATTGGGAGGAGGGGACGGCCGACGCTGTTTTGGAGGAGGGGGATTCGGTAGTTCGTTATATGCTGTAATGATACCAGCTTCAACGAGAGTCCATCTAGGCTCCCATCCATCGAATATCATTCTGTTCCTAGTCTTCCATATAGACCAAATTACAATGATCGGAAGGTTTACAGATTTCGAACCACTATGTCTGTTCCCCCAATCCATCCACGCGTTGATAAGGTCTGTACCAGACCAATCGCCCGAGAACTGAATGTGATGTTTGATATGATGCCATAATTGTTTTACAATGGGGCATCTTAAGAATAGGTGTTCGGTGGTCTCTGTGTCTGCTTTGCACAGCACACAACGCGAAGGACCGGATACCGCCCTGCGCTTGAGGAGTTCGTCAGTGGGAATGCGGTTTCGAAGGACACACCAAGTAAATAACTTAGACCTGGGCGATGCACTAAGCTTCCAAATCTGGTGCCACCATCTATCAAGTACCTCCGGCTTTCTGTGAGAAATAATGACTTTGTATCCCTCACGAGGAGAGTAAACCCCACTATCAGCAATCTGCCAGATGAGTTCATCCGGTCCTTCCACAATTCTGATATGGGATTCTGAGAGGGCATCACAGTATGCTTTCCATGGTTCGTGCCATCTGATCGGGATGTCCAACTGTGTGCCAGATTTCCAAGCCTGATGCAATATGTCCGAGCCTTCATGATCAGCGATCTGCGCAAGCACTCTAATGCCACGGGAGTTTAGGAGGGCAATCAGGTCTGTGTGAAGTCTGTGTCTTCCTCCACATCCACTCCATGGATCCATTCCGATGCGTGCTCTGTTCCCACTTTTTATACACCATATGATGTTGCTCCTGAGGAGGGGGAGGGAGTGTAGGAGGGCTTTCCAAATGGAAGAGATGCCCGTTCTGTTCCAGCTTGGGAGTCTGGCCCAATCGATGATGTCGAGAGGCCAGATGTACTTATGGTATACAATCTCTGTCCATAAATTGTGGGAAGTCAGCAATGCCCAACCCATTTTTGCAGCGAGGGCTTTTGCAAAGGATGCCAGGTCCTTTAGTCCCCAGCCCCCCCACTTCTTGGGGAGGGCAATCTTACTCCAGGAGATCCAAGCAAAGGTGTGCTTCTCTTCCTTTCCAGCCCACAAATATCTGTTGCAGAGTCTCTGAATCTTTGAGAGAATGTTTCGGGGAATCCATGCTAAAGCCATCCAAAATACGGGAGTTGCTTCCAGCACTGATTTGATCAGAGTTAATCTGCCTGCTCTGGATAGATATCTGAAGTACCAACATGTTATTTTCTTTTCAATCTTGGTGACAAGCCATACCCAGTCGGCAATTTTTTGGTTTGTAGGCTTTAGCCAATATCCAAGGTATTTAAGACCTCGATCCAGAGGTTGTGTGATAAATGGAAAAGCCTGCATAGCCGATTGAGATTCAGCTACAGATGTACCAACCATAGTGATGGAAGACTTTTCATGGTTGACCACCATGCCCGTGGCATGTGAAAAAAGGTTAAGGATTCTGTTGAAAGATGAGGTATCCCGAATACTTCCATCGAGAAGTATAAGGACATCGTCCACGAATAGAAGGTGAGTTAGGAAGCAGGCTTCTGAGATCTTTAGGCCCCGGATAGTTCCTTCCCTCTTTGCATCAATGATGAGACGACTGAGCGCTTCTGTGACCAATAGGAACAAGAGGGGGGAAAGGGGACATCCCTGACGAAGTCCCCTTTCAGAGTGGAAGAAATGGGATGCAGCACCATTTATCAGAATACTATAAGTAGGAGTGGTAATGCATGCCATAATCCAAGTGATAAGCTGGTGTGGAAAGCCCAGATGAATGAGAATCATTTTGATGTAAAGCCAGCTGACTCTATCGAAAGCCTTTGAGAGATCGATTTTGAGAAGAATACTCTTGAGGTGCTTGGTCCAGATAGAGTGAATGGCTTCCTGGGCAGAGCCAATGGCTTCATGAATCTGCCTGTTTTCCAAGAAAGCAAATTGCTGAGGAGCAATGTGATTGGAAAGGATGGGTCTGATCCTGTTGGCTATGATCTTGGATATGATCTTGTAGAGTACATTGCATAGCGAAATGGGACGAAAGTCAGCAAAGGATGATGGAGAGTCGGACTTGGGAATAAGTGCAATGAAGGTAGAATTTATAGCATGATAGATCTGACCTGAGGTTCTGCTCTCCTCTACCACCCTTAAAATGTCCTCACCCAAGATGTCAAAAAAGGCCAGGTAGAATTCAATGGTCCATCCATCAGGGCCCGGGCTCTTTTCCTTCTGAAACCATTTAATGGTATTCTCCAATTCATTCATGGAGACAGGTGCATTAAGATCCTCCAAGTCTTCATTGTTAACGAACCTCGGGAAATGGGAAGCAACACGGAAGATTTCAGCCAGGTTGGAGCCCTCAGGGCATTTGAAGATGCCTTTGAAATAGGAGGTACCCAGGCTAGAGAGCTTGTTGAAAGAGTCTGCCAGACCCCCATCCGGATAGGGGAGGTTCCAGATGGTATTTGCAACCCTCCTCCCATTTGCAAAATTATGGAAGAATCTGGAGTTTTCATCCCCAGCCTTGAGCCAAGTAGCTCTACTCCTCAGCCTGATCGATTCATCTCTGAGTCTGAGAATGTTGGACTTCTGCTCTTCTAGATCAACCAGCCTATGCTTGCTTTCCACAGAGATAAAGCCCAGGTTTTGTTCATCCAACAGAGCGTGTATGTCTGCTTCTATCGAGGTGAGCAGTTCATCTTCCCTTGCCTTTTTCCTCTTGGCCCATTCAATCACAATATGCTTGAGTTCCGTCAAATTTTTTACAAATCCCCTAGCCAAAGAGGGTTCTCTGTCAATAGGGTGATCTGCCCAGAAGTCAGTGACCAGCTTAGAGAAACCAGGGTCCTGTAACCAATGATGGTTGAATTTAAAAGGAGCTTTTGGTTTAGGGAGAGGGCCCAGAATTTCCATCATGATGGGAGAGTGATCCGAGATTCCCCCCGAAACTACCCACTGTTTATAGTGATGGAGATTGCGGAGCAACGGTCCCTTGATCAGATAACGATCGAGCCGACGGGCCAAGGCTGCTGATCCGATCCTTCGGTTCCTCCAAGTGGGAAGAGGGTGTTGCATAGGGATGTCGATGAGATCGTGCTGTTCAAGCAGATTCCTCATGAAGTCTGATATGGGATCTGATTGAGCAGATGAGCCCCATGATTCACCATATCCCAAGGAGAAGTTTAGGTCGCCTCCAATGATCAGGTTTTCCTCTTGCAGCAAAGAACGATCAAGGAGGGTGCGCCAGAATCCTTCCCTCTGCTGACAAGGACCATAAATATTGATGATGCGCAGTGGCATCCCAAGGTCTTTTGAAAAAATGTCAGCACCCAAATATCCTGGTCCGCCCCATGAGGAGTCCAATCTGATGGAGAGAGGGTTAAGTCCTATGGCCAAACCACCCGAACGGCCCATAGCATCCGACCCTATGTATTTCCACTTTGGCGCAATCGATTTCAAGGCAAGAGATATGGATTCTGCAGAACCCAGGGTTTCTTGCAGGAGGATGATGTCAGGATTTTCGACCTGAAAAAGTCGTTTTAGGGCTAGCTTTTTCGGGGTGCTAGCTAGACCCCTGCAGTTGAATGAGAGACACTTCATGGGGGAACCCTCCGAGGGGGGTTTGTAGCTCTAAGGGCCCCGACAATGGTGGATTGACGTCCCGAAGCAACTTCAGCCCCAGCACGCCTAATGGCTTTATTCAAATTGGATTTGCGACCCCTGGTTGAGGTGTGACCAGGTTCAGGGGGAATAATGCACAACCCCGAGGTACCCTCAGATACAGATTGAGAGGGACGGGGCCGGAGAGAATAATGGTGAGGCGGATTTGATCCAGAAAGAGGCACATTAGGGCGAGATGGGGACAGGGAGCGATCAAGGGTAAGGGAAAGGGGGATAGCTGCATTAGTAGGAGGGGGCGGCGGAATTGAGCATTGAGCCTTGGATACAGAGATAGAGTGAATGCAATCAGATGTAAAGGAAAGAGAATGAGATAAAGGAGGTAAGTCAGTACCCGATTTCTGATAAGCTGCCGCAGCTGCCCTTGTCCTTGTCATGGGAGGAGTGGCTGTGCCCTTTGCAGAAGACGGTGGATGTTGAAGCCCTCCCTGTGGTGCTGATGAAACCATCTGGGGCGGGGAGATCTGTGGCGCCGATCTTCGAGAAACAATAGGAGTATGCTTTGGAGGACTGATCCCACGATTGGTGAGAGGGCAATCCTTATAGAGATGCCCTACCTGGTGGCATCTGTTGCACCGAAATGGGACACCCTCGTAGTCCAGAATCTGGATGCGCTTGTGCCTTCCCCATTGCAGGGTGATGTCCTCCTCCAATCCTTCCCTGGTGTCAAGATGTACCAGGATGCGAGCCAAAGTTCTACGCCGAGTGTCTATGTATGAGCGGTCATGATCCAGGTATGTCCCCAGAGCGTTTCCAATTTTGATGAACGCCTCCTCATTCCAATATTGCCTAGGGAGTCCAGGCAACCTTACCCATAGAGGTCCAGCAGCGATCTGCTCCCTTTCAGGGTCAAATAGCGGGGTCCAACGTTTTAGGAGTACATGAGCTGTTTCTATGTGCCAATAGTTCTCAAGTACGGTGTTCGTGTGATCTTCGTTCGCAAACTGGAGTGTAAACCATCCCCGTGGGAGTACCTCAACCTCTGGGAGCTTTGGAAGCATAGAGCCCCAGATTTCCTTCACCCATCGAATCAAACGATCAACCGAGAATGTGCGCCCACGCACGTGACCCACCAAGACGGTACAGGCGAGCGCCATGGTCTCTTCGAAGCTTGTCGAATTCCCAAAAGTAACGGTGGTGTCCTTCCTGATAGCCCTAACACATCTAGCCTTCGGCTTCTTTGTTCGCGGGGCGGATGGGTGTTCAGAGAGGGGATTTGTAATGCCCGCCGAGGAGGACCCCGGAGCGCTAGAATTTATCACAGGTGTGCCAAAACATCCAGAGGGCTTTGGCCCGGATGACGCAAGAGGGGTAGCCGGGGTCGACAGCGGGGGCACAGAAACCCTAGGATCCGGGAGCGAGGAAGGAAGAATAATCGGTGTGGGGGGGATGTCATCCAGAGTCAGAGTCTCTGGGTATGAAGATGCGAGCAAGTAAGCAGTAGCAGGCGATAGGGGAGGTGCCTCGAGACCCTGATCAGCAGTGGAGAATGACGACAAGTTTGCCCTAGACAGGAGGTCGGTATCTGTAACAGTTGCCTGAAACGGGGATGAGAATATAGGGTCGGTGAACACCGCCTGTCCGGATAGCGGATCCTCGGAATAATCCACGAGGTCCGTTACCGGAAAGTCCTCCATAGCGGCCGAGAGCGAATAGCAACCGTCGACGTCGAGCTGTCACCTGTTCAAGAAACCCTAACTCCCGACCGAAAACAACCGTTCTGTGGTCCTGCGTCCGATGCGTCGCTTTACCCGAAACCGTCGCGGTCTTCTGTGGAGCGCGGTTTCAGAGCCATCGCGCCTCTTGTCAATATCTAAATATTATTATTTTAAGGTCATTATTTTTAATATGTTTTTCGCCCTATTATTTCTTTACTTTTGAATTTGAACTTTTGTGAAAATCATTACTTGAAAGAAATAATATTAAATATTATCAATTTTATAAATAAAATCTAAAATAATGTTTAAATGGTTTTTGTGTTATGTAGTAATAAAAAAGTTTTATTTGATATAGTATTTTAAAAATGAGTTGTTTTTAGTATGATTTTTTTGAAGTTTTTCTGTTGGGTTTTTTGCTCTAATTTTTCTAAAATCTGAATGATTGAAATAACGAGTTTGATGAGTAATTTCTGCACAATCAAAGTGTTTTAGAGGTTTTTCAGGGTGTTGAATCCATATATACAGTCAAAAAACCACTTTAAATAACACAAATCAAGATTTCACCTCAATTTTTTTGGCCCGGCACCGGAAAGTCCAAAAAGTCGCACTAAAGACAACTTTTAAAAATGATGTTTAAGATGTATTTTAATTAATATTGAAATTGTTTAATTGTATTTGGAGAAACCATTTAATATGGTCTCTTAATCTTGTACATAAAATTGAATCAAAGCTAATTAAGCAAAGCCTTTCGGTAGAAATCACATGAGTGAAATTTTTGGCCGACACGTTTCGAACCAACAAGTGTGATTCATTAAAGTTAATTTTCATGTGTTTTGAAAAAGACAGAAAAGTTTTAACTCTATGTGGTTTAGTGAATAATTGTTTTCCCTAGTTGCATGGTTCAAGTCTCTACAAATATGTAATAATTGGTCATTCATAATATTTATGAAATAGTTGTATCTTGTGTGAAGTCTCCAAAAATATGTTGTAATATACATTGAAATAAATGTTCAAAATAATAATTTTTATTTTTATTTAAAATATATAAAATTAGAAATAAATTAAAAATACATAATTAAATGAGAAACTTCCAAAATAAAAACTAAAAATAACACTATTTCATTTTTATTCGTAATATATAATATTTAAAAAATATAAGTGAATGAAAAATGCAACTTTAAAAATATAAATAAAATACAATATTATTAATAAATTTTTAAAAGTAAGGGGTGGCGAGAGTGGGAGGGGTGATCCTTTGTCCTGAAGAATAACTCAAGATTAATTATGCTTGAGGATTGGGCACTTCAACCAATAATTAGGTTGAATATTTGGCACTTTGGAAAGGATTGGAGTTTGCCATCAATAAAGTCATCAAGAGAATGGCGATCTTAGGAGATTTGATGATTGCCATAAGACAAGTTCTCAAATTAAATAATGAAAGAGGATCCCCTAATTCCGCAATATTCAACATGATTGCTTTGCAGTTGGAGAAATTCAAGGAAATTCCTCTCTACCACATATGTAGCCATCTGAACATGGTTGCAAATAAAATCTCCAATCAAGGGGCAACGTGAATATTGGAAATAAATCAAATTCAAGGATTATCTCTCCTCTTTCATGAGGTTCATTCAATTGTTCTCAAACGAAATAGTAGGCCAATCTGGCCATTCCTTGAAAAGAGGGTGAATTAATGTGTTTGAAGGCCTCGCCAATGTAGGTGACGTTGGCCTTGAGATCTACACAAATGGCATAAGCTATTGTCGTTCACTTGCACGTTGAGATGGCGTGTACAACATTCCTTGCTCCTTGATTACAAGACTGTGTCGACTCGACAGTTGGCAAGGGAATAATACGATGTTCTTATTTCAAATGTTTTGTGTTTTAGTCTTCATTACAAAGCTCTGAAGTCTAGGTCAAGACTTTAATACCATGGTAGTTGTTATCTGTTATGTAGGGATTATGATTCAAGGAAATTTGAAATTTAATCCTTCCCTGGAGCTTCATCACCTTCGGCTTCATGAGTCACATTATATATGCATGGGATCCTTAGGGGCATCTTATCAGTTTCAACAACCCTAAGGCTTTCCGTGTGGTACTGCATGATGAATTTGAAAAGGAAGGAATTGACTATCCCTGAGGAGTATGTTATAGAGAAAGACTAGGAGCGTTGGAGGCAGTATGTGGAAAACTTGTGCAATGCAGTAATGGGGATGATAGAAATCTCCAATAGAAGACTGGAGCTGGTGGAGAAAGAAAAGGAAGTTAGGTTCCAATGACTGGAAAAACGTTGTGAATGACTATAGATAAAAATGGACAAGATGTTGGCAATTTTTTAGGTTGGGCTATTAATTTGAAACTCCAAGTCAATGGGGATGCCCTGTCAGTTGGTGGATATAATGTTATGCAGTTAGATGTAGAAGCGGGGAATGGAGAGTAGGTGAATGAGGTTTGAGCTGCTAAAGCGCAAGGAGACATCACAAACACTGGTCCTAAAGAAAATTTAGTATTTGTTGCAGCAGTTGAGCCCTCTGAGGTTTTTTATTTTTCTTATATTCTTATGTATTGCAGGTATACACTATTTTTGAGGGTGTTTTGCAAAATCTATGGAAGATAGTAATATAAAATTGTAGTTCAAAAAACCTGCAAAAATAAGAAAATTATGTTGTGGATATACTAGATTATTGAAGCATCTAAAAATCAAAATCAGTGAAGCATGTAAATGGTTCCAGCCATGCATCCAACTTTTGTATTATAAATGTTATCTATTCCATTTTAAAAAAAAATCAAATTTTATATTTAAAAATAAAATAAAATAAATAATAATAAAAAAATAACATTTTAAAAAGATTGATAAATTACCTTTTCACTTTAAAAGTTTATTTGAAAAAACTACTTTAAAATAATTATTATTATCATTACTAAAATAAAAATAAATTTTAAATGTAATTTTTGAAAAGTAAAATGGGAAAGGATATTGTTAAGTTGATAACTATGGGGTAAGTGTAACCATAAGATTCACATAATTTTATATAATATTTTTTAAATAAAAATTTAAATAATAAATATGTTTTATATTTTATATTAAAAAAATTAACTAAGCATTAATTATGAGTAATATTAAATTTATGATAAAATTATTATATTACGATTTAAAATATTTAGCTAAATCTAATTATTACAGAAGTAAAATAAAATTAAATGAAAAAAATAACATTCTAATTCATTAATGGTTGAAATATGTATTTGTGAAATTATGAATTATAATTTAATCTTCAGTTTTAAATTATTATATAATATTTTTTATAATTTATTATAAAGATAATATATAGTAAATGATTTATATATTTGTTCAATAAGAATAGAAGGTAGATTTTCATGTCCCAAAAGATAGTTTAGTTGGTTCAATTCCTATTACTTAGTACATCGCTTATTAGAAGGTCATGTGGTCAAACCATCATTTTGCTACTATCCAGGAGGCGACCAGCCTCATTATGCATATGCCTAGGCATCTACAGAATGTAATTTCTTACGATCTAATAGAAATTACAACTTTTTCCACGAAAAAAATAAAAAAAATAAATAAATAATAAAATAATAAAAAATAAAAAACATTAACCCTTCAATTGTTATTTTATTATTTTATTTAATTAAAAAAAATATTTATAAAATTATAAATTATCAAAATAATCCAAATATTTTATATTTTAAATTATCATATATAGTATGACATAGTTTTATATATATTTTTAATAATTTATATAGTAAATTATTTTTCTTTGATACGTGGATGTCCTGAACTTCAGTTAACATCCTATTATTGGATTAATATTACTTTATTTCTATTATTACATAATAATATAATGAATTTATTATTTAGTATTATATTTCTTATCATAATAAGAATAATTATTTTAAATTTAGTTATTATAAAAATATAATAAAATAAAAAACATTAACGCTTCAATTGTTATTTTATTATTTTATTTATTTAAAAAAAATATTTATAAAATTATAAATTATCAAAATAATCCAGATATTTTATATTTTAAATTATCACATATAGTATGACATAGTTATATATATATATTTTTAATAATTTATATAGTAAATTATTTTTCTTTGATACGTGGATGTCCTGAACTTCAGTTAAGATCCTATTATTGGGTTAATATTACTTTATTTCCATTATTACATAATAATATAATGAATTTATTATTTAGTATTATATTTCTTATCATAATAAGAATAATTATTATATTGAAAATAGAAATTTGTTTCAATTATTATATTGAAAATAGAAATTTGTTTTACAATTTAATGTGAAGAAGTATGAAATTTTCATATATGGTTATATTAAATAAAATAAAATAAAATATATAATTATATATTAAATTTTAATTTTATTTAACTTATAAATAAGGAATCAAATTATATTGTGGTGATGTTATTTAGCATTTGATTATGTCAATTTTTTATATAAAATTTTCAGGGATTTAAGTGTGGTAATAATCACTTGATTTGTTCTTTTTTTTTTGTCAAACTATATGATTGGAATCAATTGTTACCATGGCCAATTAATTTCCAACTGCCTGCATAAGGACTTCTTTGTCGAAGTAAGAGCTCTCATATACATGAATTCTCTTTATCTCCCCATGCCTCTTTTGATTAGTGCTTCCTCTTTTTGCCGTTGAGTTGCTTTGATCTCTACCAAATTAGTATTATTCTGGATATGGGTCACATTTCTTGATTGGTTTGTGTCCCCTTCATCTACTTGATTATCATGTTGTTCTTGTGGTTCCTCATTGTGATTTTTCGCCTCATTCTCTTCTTCTTCTTCTTCCTCTTCAAAAAGGCAAGGGGAAGATACTTGTCATCCCTTTGGATCTTTTTTGCTTGTGGATAAGTTTTCTGCAAGTTACCTGTTTGAAAACCAATTCGACAACTAAATGTCGTGTTCTCATAATCTAAGACTTGGGTCCACTGAATTTTTTTTATGTTTCAGATGGATGTGATCAAGTAGACCTTTATTGAATTCTATCAGATGGCAGGAAAATCAAATTTTCCTTCTACAAAATTCACAAAGAATTTAACTGAATATCTCACATCAATAGTTTGACCAATGATTCTTGGTATCCACCATTTAACACATGTAGTAAATTTAATTTCACTAAATCTTCAATAAGATTTCTCTACCCAATTCCCACACATAGGCACTCAATTCTACCAATTCCAGATTTTAAGAATTCTTCAATGATCGTGCACATAGGCACTTCATACATAGAATATATTAAGCTTCATTTCATTAACAAAACTTGTACAAACAAAAATACTCAAAAACATTTGTTACTAAAAAACATTTGTTTCTCTCCATGAGCCTGATTTCACATTCATTTGGCCATCCTCTCCTTTCCTCACACTTACTCTCTTTTTTATTTCCCATAGGCTTACAATAGATAGAATTTACAAAACATTACATATTTTTCTAGATCCTAAAATCACTACATCAATCACCCATAAATCACTCCATAAATAAGATTTTCCTAAATCCTAAAATTACACCATAAATCACTCCATAAATCATATTTTCCTAAATTTTAAAATCACTTTATCTTTCCCAATAATCTCTCATGCTTTTCAAAGTAGATTTGATTTTGCCTTACGGACAAAATGTCACCTATCCATATATTTTCTAAAGCTATGAATCATCTAGTTCTAAAACACATAAAATATACCAACTTGGAAAATACAATTTATTTACATAGAAGAATATAAATTCTTCTAAAAAATCAAGACCCCTTTTTGAAGCTTTTCCACATGGAAGACTTAATGGCTTGGAATCTCTAATGCTCCTACATCAAACCCCCAAGGTAGAAAAAAGTTAGAAAAAGTTTCATGAACTCCTGGTCATGTTTCATTAATTTATGAATCCTTTAGTATCCCAATCTTTGCGCTGTTGTTGATCATCCATCTCATCATGTTGTTGTCAATATGTTAATCTACTTCTGTCACCTTCAATATTCCTAGTTTCCAAACCGTATGTTGTTGTTGTCCACTTGCCTTGCTAATGCAAAGTCTTACAATCATCTTTTCCTTGTTATTGGCTATCCTTTTCCTCTTGTTGTACCTTCTCCTGGTCATCTTGTTCATCAACATCCACAACATGTCTATTTCCTCATCTAACTTTGTCTTTGGCTGCTGCAACTTGCTTGCATCTCTCACTTGTTACATTTCCATTTGCATAAGAATCACATAAATCTTATTCACCCTTGGTTAAAAAAATTTAAGTTGACCATACCTTACAATATCATTCACCTTAGTATCTTTCAAGACAACTTCCTCCTCCAGTTCCAGTTATGCATGCTAGATATGCACCTTTGGATCTAATAGGTTGTCTTCCAAATAAGCTAATTCTTCATCTAAATCAGCAAACCAAACTTGACTTGGTTTTATAAACTCTTTGCAACATTCATTAACTTTGTCCTTCTCTAACCACTCTTCCAAGAGCTTTACTTCTTGTTCAAAGTCCACATCTAACTCCTTTGGCAAAAGATTTTTCTGCTCAATTACATTGCTTGGAATCTCCTTGAGTATGCCTTCATGAGGAAATTCTCCATCTTCAATACCTACATTCACAAAAAATCATTAGTTTTAAAATTATGAAATCCTTGGATCTCATCAACTCTTTCATCCTCTTCTTCACCAAGAACTGGTATGTGTTCCGATTCACAAATGCAAACCTCCATCTCTTCCACCTTGTGATCTTCTTCCCTCCGTTGAATGCTCAACCTGTGCTTCAGCATCACCTGCAACTTGTGCAATTTCACTTTCTTCCATAGCACCCATATGCATCTTTGATCTCCAACCACTTGATACCACTTGATGGCAAGAAAAATGAATTTTCCTGCTACAACTCATCTTCTTGGTCTATACTTAGATCTCCATATGATCTCAACATAACCCCAAACTAAATTCAATACAAAATTCAAAAAGAATTTAATTGCATATCTCCCATCAACAATTTGATCAACGATTCTTGGTCTCCACCATTTAACACACGTAATAAATTTAATTTCGCTAAATCTTCAATAAGATTTCTCAGCCCAATTCACACACATAGGCACTTAATTCTACCATTTCCAAATTTTAAGAATTCTTTAATGATCATGCACATAGACACTTCATTAACAGAAGATATGAAACTCCATTTCATTAACAAACCATGTACATACAAAAATACTCAAAAACATGTGTTACTAAAAAACATTTTTTTTCTCTATATGAGCCTGATTTCACATTAATTTGGCCATTCTCTCCTTTCCTCACACTTGCTCTCTTTTTTATTTCACATAGGCTTACAATAGATAGAATTTACAAAACATTACATATTTTTCTAGATCCTTAAATCACCCATAAATCACTCCATAAATTAGATTTTCCGAAATCCTAAAATCACTCAATAAATCATCCACAAATCATATTTTCCTAAATTCTAAAATCAATCAATCTATCCCTATAATATTTCATGCTTTTCAAAGTAGATTTATTTTTTTCCTTATGGACAAAATCTCACCTATCCATAGCTTTTCTAAAACTATGAATCATCTAATTCTAAAACTCATAAAATATACCATCTTGGAAAATACAATTTATTTACATAGAAGAATATAAATTCTTCTAAAAAATCAAGACCCCTTTTTGAAGCTTTTCCACATAGAAGACTGAATGGCTTGGAAGCTCTAATGGTCCTGCATCACTATCTCTACACAAATTCTGGCAAATGTAATGATTCCCTTTTCTATTCTGTTGAGGTCCATCTTTTTTAATTTTCCAAGAGTATTTCCAATATCTTGTAGAATTTGATGGTGCCAGAAGGGAAGAGGAGGTTCAGTAATCTCACCCAAATCAACATTTTTGTGACCACCATGCTTGTGACATTGAAATATGGGAATGATGGGGCAAAAAGAGCCCTACCCTACCCCAAAACCATGGCCCATCTTTTAGGACGTTTTCCATGTTTTTTCTGTGTTTCAAATTCCACTATGAATAAGCCTTTGGAACATAAGTAGATGTTATTATTGGGTGTCTAGGAGGAATAAACCCACAGGTTTAAATCTTCAGATCATGGAAAGAATCCATTAAGTCTACATATTATAGCTATGGATGGAAGATTAGAAAAGAGTGAGGTTACCTATGTGTTTTGACTTCCATGGTTGGAGCTTGTTTCGTTTGTTCAACAATTTAGGGTTCTAGCATATTTTGGATATGATTTGCAGGAATTGAAGCATTCCCTTTCGCTTAATCCTTGAAAGACATTGAGCCATTTGGGTTCCTAGAGTCCGCAGCTCCACCCCTTAGCCTTAGATTTAAAATTAAGGCGGAGTTCCTTTAAATGCCATAATGTTTCATTTGAAAATAATCCTACAAAAATTTTACTTTATATAACAAACATTGAAATATTACAAGGATACTCAATTTGTTATGGATATTTTCCTTCATATTTTCGACCAGATCCAAGCACCGGATCTAGAAGATAGAGGTCTTCCTATTGAATTTTTTTAGGAAAATCTGTAATTTTTCCTTCATTGTTTGTCTTTTGGCCAGATCTAGAAGAAAGAGGGGAATATGGGTTATCCCATGGAGAGGTGGATCCCTTAAACGAAAAATAGGGAAAACACAAGGATTTGGGCATGTAGATCATAGTCCAAAAGAAACCTTTAATCAGGGCCCTCGCATAAACATGGAAACCATGGCCATTCTGCACCAAGTGGATGACACTTTCATATTCAAGCTCCAAATTGATCATTCAATCTAAAAAGAAATGAATCAAAATAACTTCGAATGAAAGAGAGAGCCTCGATCCACCATCGTTATTGATCTCTCCATTCTTCCTCTAATCATATCCACATGTATAGGGACAACTGATTTTCTTGTAGCACCATTCGAAGGATCCTGATCATCACTGAAAGAAATCTATACTTTTAAGGCAACGTGACTATGATCCTAAGATACCCTTGGAGTGACTTGTAATTCCAGAAGAGTCGTGGGGACCAAGCATGTGTGACTACAGTCCTCAGAGGCATAAAATCCATCATCTACAATGTCCAGGCTAAAGGCCTCGACCAACATTGCATAGCATGACTCCTACATAATCTCCTTGGTCGTGGCAAAAACCCTAGCAGCCATCACTTCTGGTCAAATACTTTACCAAAAAATATCTACATATATCTATCATATACTTTTATATATATACATAATACTATTTAAAAATTTACATTAATATAAATTTATTTTAAAGTTGTATTTATTAAATATTAAAAGGGATAAAATTTATCAAGGTATATATTTTAATCATTTAATAGGAAGAAAATAACACATAATATAGAAGAATTAAATGATTAAATAATTTACACCTAAAAAAATATTAAATAATTTACACCTAAAAAAATTAAATTCCTCTGGGTGATTTATAAATCTTGATTTAAGATGGTTTAAGATATATGTTAGTATTAAAGAAAATATAGGAGACTTACAGAGTTATCATTATACAATCCATTATAAATAAGAAAAAAATCTTTAATTTTTTCTTTATGCAAGTCATCTAGCATTAGTTTAATCTAGGCTAATCTATGAAAACTTTATTTTCTAACCTCCTATGGTCCAAAGTTTGGATAATTTTAAATTGTACAAATTTTGCATAACACAATACACCAATAAGCGTACTTAAATGATTATGAGCATCCAAAGCATGGTTATAGGTAAACCAAAAATCAAAGATAAGGAGGATGAGGATGTTGATATGTTCAGGGGGATAAAAGTTACATGATTCATGATTTAAAAATGATTGATGAAGCATGTATAAGAAAAGGTTTCCTAGAAAATTGATAGATAGAACAACTGGCAACCCAAGTATTGTGGTGGATGATGACTTTTTTATATGGACTTCAAATTATTCTTATGTTTACAAATATGAGTGAAAAATATTGAGGATGATGTAGGAACAAGCTCAAAGTTTGCATGAGAAAACATGAAGATAAAGGGATCAATTTAAAGGAAGATTATTCATTAAGGAGGGAACATTTCTACTTGTAATGTCTAATTTATAATATGGTGGGACTTGTAATAATGTAGAATAATTTTATAAGTCTACTCAAGAATGAGGAGATAGAGAGGAATGAGTGAAAGTAGGGATAATGATTTATTGAGAGAATCATGGAGATGTTGTGTAGAGGATTATGGAGATAGTTGTGCATTTGCTTTGAACTAAATGCTCAATTATGACATTGTTGATAATGGTGACCTATTCTTATATTAAGGACCTAATTATACAATTGAAAAACACATGGGAAATGATTTAATAATAGAATTTCCTCTTTGGGGTTTTCTTCTATTATTTCTCAATGTCCCTTGATTTTGTATATAGGGTTTTTTTTTTTTTTTTTTTTAATATCTATGCAATTCCGATTTCATCACTAAGCTTCATTTAGAACACTTGGAGTATTTCCATATTTGGCTAGTAGAGATGATGATCTCATTGATTTGTTTTGCTTCAATCAAATTCTCTTTCTTTGACCTCCTTATTTGACTTTTGGCGTATTGTGAGTGGCAAGGAAGGAGCAAACTTCCTTTCCTTCCTACATTTCTAGTGTATGAATGGTCCTCATCGCCTTCACTTCTCCTTTTCTAGATGTATACTTTGCCTCATCTTTAAAGGTGTGAAATTCTTTTGTTTGGAGGGAGTCCTCTTTAATAAGGTTCATAATGCTACCCTCATCTCAATCCGCTTCTAGCATGGCCTCCTTTATAGCCTCATCTTGACCCTTGATAAAAAGTTTCCCTAGCTTACTTTTAGTGGCCCCTATTCCTCATTTTCATTGCCTTAATCCTCTAAAATCTCAAACCAATTTTTCCTCCATACATGGGTTTTTGTCTAACGGGGTTAGGGTGACCATTTCCTTCTCTTCACTTATTTATTGTTTGGTTGGGTTGCTCCTTTTCCCATAGAATTGGTGTGGTGGTTATGCCTTCTTACAATCTTTATAAAAAAGGCCACATTATTTTCATTTATCACACTTAAGCAAAAGTTACTCATCATGCAACATTTGAAAATGGAATCAACCATTTAGATTCAATGATATTGCTTTTGATAGGTCTCTCTTAAGATCGTTTTTTTTGGATATTCATGCTATATGCATATTGACTTTTCTTTAGTGTGACTCTGTCTAGAAATTTACCAATACTTTGTTTGATCACCTAGAAAGTAAAGGCATCAAATAATACTAGCAGTAAGGGTGGGAAGAGAACCAATATTATAATTTATTTAGGCATACCATCTTCATGGCTGAAGTCCAGTGTCCAATGATTTAGATATATTCCTTGAGGGCCCATGAAGTAAGCTTTATTTTGTAAATTAAGCCAAAGCTTGCTTCAATTAAAATGGAAAATGATTATAACCCCAATCACATAGATGAGATTTCAATGCTCCCTACAATGGGGGAAATTTGCTAGCCAAAGCTCGATTACCTTATGTTTGGCAATTAACACATAAATTTCTTGATTAATGCTTTTACCACAAGGAAGAAGTTTTTTTCTTCCAGGAGATACTTATGATCTCAACCTCCAAAACCCTTGCTAGCTTCCTTGTGATCTTAACCTCTGAAACTCTTGGTAACTTCATAATGAAATGCTCATTGTTTAGTCAAATTCAGTTTCTCTTGCTTCAAATCTTATATGACCAAAGTTTTTAAGTATGCAACATACCTTCAAAGTTCTACATGCTAATGTTGGGCATTGGATAATCTAGCGCTCCCCATGTGTTTCGTGACATGTGCTTAACTGCCTCTTGAGGATCCATTAACTCTGGCGATGTGTTCGTTTACTAACACTTGCGAGTTTTGGTGTAATGGCAATCGTGATTCCAACAAGTGGTATCAGAGCCAAAGGTCTTGAGTTCGAATCACACTTAGCTTGTGCTGGGGGGAGATTGTTGGGCATTGGATAATCCAACGCTCCCCGTGTGTTTTGTGACACGTGCTTAATCGCCTCTCGAGGATCCATTAACTCTGGCGATGAGTTCATTTACTAACAACTGCGGGTTTTGATGTAATGGCAATCGTGATTCCAATAGCTAATCCCTTCATTCTTCATTGTCATGGTGAATTTAAGATTTGAATTTAAAAAACATTTCACTCATAAAAAAATGATGGTTTTAGTAATATGAGCAAATATATCTAATCAAACGCTCATTTCCTTGACAAACTACTATAAATAGGTGTTCTCTAACGAGGTCAGAGTTTCTCTCAGATAACAAATTTCTTGCAAGAATTCGGTGAAAAAGTCTTCAAGAAATCTCACTGTTGAAGTGTTTAAATCATTTTTATAGTAGAAATGGATTCATCACCATCAAAATCCCCTAAACACCCAAAATCTTGAAACTTAAAAGCTATAGCTCAAAAAAAGAAAAAAAGAAAAGCTAAATTTTCTTAAAATCATACATAAATTTTTATTATTTCCAAACAAAACTATAACCTATTTAAACTACACTATAAATATTAATTATAACACAAAGTCTCATCCAATTAAAACACTAAAAAACCATTGTACTCCTCACTTTGCCATGACCAAATTACTAATTAGACAGTGTGATACATGGCAACGAAGGTAAAACTTGAGCACAAACAGTTATGTCAATTGGGTTCGTAATTCACATTACTTTTATTAATCACTCTCTTTAAATTTAATTTCTTCGAGTTTTTGACTTTCCAAGCCATTTTACCAAATACATGAACCTAAAAAACCTATACTATATTTGGTTTCCTTACGTCAAATTGAAGCCAATTTAAATAAACCTTCAGTGTAAAATTAGTTTGCAATAAATTGTCAATTCATTATCATAATATTAATTTGGTATAATTGTCAATCATATATTAATTAGTTTCTATCTTTATATAACTTGTATTCCACACTAGAAGATTTAGACCAAAGAAAGTATACTTTATCTATTTTTATGTAGCTTGTATTCCACACTAGAAGATTTAGACCAAAGAAAGGGCCAAGGGACATCTACTTTCTTGTTGGTAGGCCAAGGACAAAAGTCCATCCACATAATAGTTTTCTCACTCTAATGAATATATTTATTTCCTATATTTAAGAAGTGCACTTTTTAAAAAACAAGGTAAGGACATAGATAATGCTTAGCACTCAACATTCAAGTACATTACTAAATAAATAATTACAAAGAAAGAAAAATGCCCTCTGTATTATATTTTAATGGACCAAATTTAAAAATGCTAAACAAACTAATGAAAATCTTAGAAAATACAAATCTTATGCAGATGTATTATCGATAGACAATATAAAACGCTATTTTATAATAATAAAGTTGCAAGAAACAACATGTTAGTCAAACTTCATATATATATATATATATATTTTTTTTTTTTTTAAAACAATTAAAACATTTGAGTCATGGTATAGGTCTTTAATTAAAAAAATTGATTTATAATAGAATGATCAATTTTTCAAACACTTTAAGTTAGGCTATTTTTTAAAATTTATTTTATAATTTAATAGAAAATTAAAATATTTTATTATCATTATGAATATATTTTTTAATTTAGGGAATATTTAGTTTTATATAAAGTTAAATTTAAATATTATTTAAAAATAAATAATTTTATCGTAAAAAGTTTTAGGAATGATTATAAGGAATAATGGCCATAAGAGATAGTGATTTTTTTGTTTGTTTGTTAAGTTGTGTGAATCCTAAGATGACTACATGTTTAACCTTTGGCTTGAGAAACTACAACCCAGGGCACATTTATTTGTCAAAATTACTAGGAGATTGCACTTGGTTTGAGCCACACATGCTTTCAAACCGGTGACTTTGAAATCACAAAGTGGCTTAACAGTGCACCCCATCACCCTGTGTTCTAAGCTCATGCGCAAGAGATATTGATTTTTTATTTATTTAATATTTGTAAATACATACTTTCAAACCGGTGACTTTGAAATCACAAAGTGCCTTAACAGTGCACCTCATCACCATGTGTTCTAAGCTCATGGGCAAGAGATATTGATTTTTTATTTATTTAATATTTGTAAATATTGTTTTGATTCCAATATTTTTATTTTTTTTATTTTTTTTTAAGTAAGAAACTCTATTTTTGTTTTCTTTAAACGTAAAGAAATAGATTAATGATGCTAAATTCAAAGGCATATGATATTGCATATGATAATCCAAATCGATGTATTTAAATATCATTAATAATTAATTTTAAGTGATCTATATATTTTTAAAGTAATATTAACCAATTAACTTCCTTTTATAAATAATGACTTTTCTCATTATCAATTAACAATTAAATCATAATAAATTTTATATTTAAAAAAACAACCCTAACAAATATATAATTAAAATATTATATTTATAATATTTTTTTATAAGTTTGGTGGGACTACATCTTCATCATGTCCAATATATCACCTCGATGGGGGTGGAGAATTGAACAAGTGACTTCACATGAAAGAATGCCTTAATATTTATAATATTTTTTTTGGTAAGTTACAGTACGACCTTTCTTTCTCTATTCATATAAAAACAGGTTATACCAGATACAATGTTTTGGTGGCCTCAACCCGCCCAAATGGGAAACCGGATCTGTTGGCCACCTTAAGTTTTTATAAGCCATCCAATGACAAAAAAGAATAAGTCTACTAATCCATGCTAGATAAACTTCACAACAACAACTACTAAGCGGGTTCCAGACAGTCATTAAAACTACTAACAAGAAAAGAAATACTATCCTCAAGGAGCAAACATGGTAAGCCATTGTCTTAAACTAAAGGATTAATCTTCCACAATCTCAGGAGGTGCTTCTGCGTCCCTCGTTGCTAGAGCAATCTTCTTCAGCTGTTGCTAGATTTCGTCCAGCTTGTTGTCCTGCATGAGCATAGTGATTTGGAGATTCTTCATTTCTCTCTTCATATTAGGCATACCCTGGGCCAACTCAGCCATTTCCCCTACTACCTGCTCCATCGCCTTGGCGAGTAAACGCTTTAGCACCCAATAAACATGTAAGGCCTGCTTATATAAAGTCATGCGTCCCCTAGTGTTGCCTGGGTCAGGAATGAGGTTTCCCCATTCTTCCATTTCCGGTTTCGAATCTCCTTCCATTACATTTGCCTCCAATTCTTGAATGAGCTTACGAATGTCCTCGTCGGTTCCTTCTCTGTATGCCTTTTCCGCCTCTTGCACAATATGTTTCATGGTTTTTCGACTGCGTCTCTAAGATGATGGCGAGGAGGGCTTTGTTTCATGTCGGCCTGTCTGGTTATGTCTGCCTCTACCCCCACGCCCCCTTCCTCGACCTGGGCGTGCCATTTTGTTCTTTACTGCCGCCTGATTACCATGGCCAACAACAAAGGTTAGATTCTCCATAATTGCTTCTACTCCGATCTCCTGTGCTTCCCTCTCCCAAGTTTTACCCTCCCCCTTCCGCGTTTTTCCAATGGTCGGGTTATTCCCAAGCTTTCCTCCCCCTAGATGTGGTTGGTGAATGTTCTCAGTAGTCTTCTCTGCCTCCCAGATAGCCTGTTTAACCTCCTCAAGCTGCCCCTGTTCACTGTATGTACAGAATCTCGACATGCTTTTACCCTGGTCTTCACGGTTCCCAACCTTACTAGACTCTTCCTCAGTATTTCTCATCCTGCCACCCTCTGCCTCCTTACTACTTGTAGCAGGAAAGAATTCCAATTCCCTCTCGCTTCTCCCTCTCTCTGCTGCACCTAGCTCTCCCCCCTCTTCCTTAGTACTACTAAAGATTGAAAGAAATGCAGGGCTTGGTTTTGAGAATACGTACCCGGTCCTTTGCAAAGTTTCAGAAAACACCAGTTCGCACCGAGCTCTAGCCGTCTCCTTCCTTTGCTGCATAATAACCTTGATACTGCTCTTCGCCACCCTTATTAACCTCCTCCCACCTACCCTACATCTCATCATCCTTCCGCCGCTATTTCCTCCTACCTCTTCCCCTACTTTCCTGTCACCTCTATGCCTCGAGATTCTACCCTGCCTGCATGTTGCCCCCGCGTCCTGTTGAATTATAAGGATGTATGGTGGCCAGCTTTGCCACCCTTTCCCCTTCACAATCTTTTCACACGTCTTCTCTACTTCTTTCACCCCGATCGGGGGACCTTAATATTTATAATATTTGATTTAAATAAAAAATATCAATAAAATAAAAAAGTCAAGCACTAATTTTATTGCAAAATTTATGTTTAGTTATTGTATTTTTATAATTTTTTTTTTGATTGGTATGTTTGAAGATCTTTTTACCTTTTTAAATTAATACATGGCATGAATTATTATTATTATCATTATTTTGAGGTTTTGATAGTAAGAAGTGCTTTAATTATACATTCATTTATCGTCAATTCAAAGTTTTATGGGTTATTATTAATTTATATTTATTTTAAATTTGGATTTATTGGATATTGAGAATGATCAAATTTAATATAATCTTAAGTGACAATATTTTCCATATACTAAAATATAAAACACCTCATTAATCTCAATGCATATATTTTTTTTGTTTGCTAAGTTGTGTGAGTCTTGAGATGAGTGCACACTTAACTTTTGGCCTGAGAAAACTGAGAGGTATCTAAGTTGTCAAACTCTGGCACCTAACTACTTGGGGATGACACCTGGCTTGGGCTACACCAACGTTTAACATCTGTGGCACCTAACTACTTGTGGATGACACCTGGCTTGGGCTACACCAACACTTAACATCCCTCGAATTTTGCGCACATAATTTTGAACATATGACTTTGACATTACGAAATCCCTTAACTATACACCCCATCACTATCTATTCTAAGCCCATGATCAAAAAAATAAAATTTTGAAATTTCTAATTTTATATAATATTAATTTTCATACATTTTAATCTATCTCTATTTTTCTTAATTTATAACAATCAAATTATCAACTTTATCAGTTTTTTATTATGTGATATCTAAGCATTTTAGGATGTGATAAAAAATAACTTTATAATTATTTTATTTCAAAATAACACTAATACAATATAATCATGATGTAAATTTATTTTAAATAATTTTAAATTTATTTAAATAAATTTGTTATTTACATAAATATATTTAAATTCTAAATTATAAATAATTTTAAATTTAATTAAATAATTTTTTTATTTACATAAATATATTTTAAGTTAAACTTATTATAGATTTATTTTAAATTCAAACTATGATTAAATAAATCCATTTTCAATTCAAGTTTAATCCAAAATTACAGATAATTTAAAACTTTTAATTAAAAATGTGAAAAATTACAAATTTTTCATTCACTGTAAGGGTGAGATGTAAAATAAAAAATACCACTTTGAGAAATTATTATTATTATTTTGGATTGTAGGTTCGTTCCAAAAGAAACCCGCGGGGGGAGATAACATGTCAGCCTCGCTTCTTCCCTTTTGATATTCCTTGCGTCCCATTGAATTCTTTGCTTGAAATCCTCGTTAAAATTAAAATGAGTTTTTCGCCAACCGGATCCGGATCCATTCAGCGCTCCATATGATTCGATGCCACGTCTGATACTTTTTTCCAATCAAAATTAAATTCTTCTCTTGACTTCTCTCAATCCAATACAAGGCTGGCCTGGCCAATTAAAGCAAAGCAAAGCTGTTACAATGAATAGTTCTGTTATCAGTGTTCCTCATTACTAGCAGAAACATGCCAGTGACTGAAACATTTATCAGCACGCAACAACCCATAATCTTGGATGGGTATTTCCTTTTTGCTCTGCTCTATTTAATTCTTAGTGCTTGTGCCTGTATGTAAGGACAAGACTCAGGCGTGTCTGTCTGATAGCTTTCTTGCTTCCTTCCTGCTATATGTCTGAAAATCATTGAGCCTGTTTGAGTTTGGTAGCAGATCCAATCAAGCAAATACCCCACAAACTTCTCATCATAATCCGATTGTGAGAAATCCATTTGTCTTGATTTTAATTGATCTCCCTAAAACCAATCTTGGCTTTTTTGGAAAAACCAATCTGGGTCTTTGTTGTTTGATCTCATTCAGTATACCATTCTGTTTCCCATTCCTTTGGTAGTTTTTGCCTCCTGCCTGATTGCCTTACTACCAATCTAAGCAATATTGGATAGGTACTCAGCACCTGAAACAGGAGGCGGTATTCAGTTGACAAGAAGTGGTAATCTGGGTACCAGGCACCTACTTTTGTTAAGGTATGAATTGGAAATCCTGCCGGCCTGAAAGATAATTCTATAGTTTTTGTTGAAATCAGCAGTTGAATCTGCGAGGTATTTCAAATAGGCACTGAGCACTCTGGTGGCTGAGCAGATCCGTTTTTGGTTCCCCTTTTCTATTTTCTCAGATCCGTAAGTGGGTGGTGATATGGGCCGCGGCCGAGGCAAAGGGAAGAAGCTAACAGCGGTTTCTAGCCATGAGGATCCGGGGAGCGGGGGTGAGGAATTCATTCCTGCTTACAGGAGAAGAGGCCGCCCTCAGAAAGGGGCCAAGGATGAGCTAGAGGATGAAGAGGTGGAGAAGATTGAAGAAGAGGAGGATATAAAACCTGTGAATGTGAACAAGGATAGCAAGGTTCAGGTAGGGACTGAGAATGGAAAGAAGAGGAAGAGGCATGCCCAGATCACAGAGAGTTTGGATTTCGCTGCAGATAAAAATGGGGTTCCTGGCAGATCTGCCATTGATGAACCCACTAAGCCAAATGCCTTGATAAGGAATGGAAGCAGGCGCAAGAGCAAACCTCGGCGAGCAGCGGAAGCTGGCGTGGAATGTAAATGAAATTAAAATTTCCTGTAGGGAAAATTCTCAGCATTTTATTTTATGTTTTTTCATTTTTTTCCTTCAATTTTAGACACTTTAATGCCGCTTTTCTATTTGGGGTTGTTCTGGATCTATTTGTTTAAGATGTGGATGATTGAAATCTCAGCATGTGAAAACGTTTACTGTATTATTTCAGTTTGAATCAAATACCCCGGCTTCTTTTGCCATTCCAGGAGATGAAGGGAGTGCCATCTTTCTGCACTTTATCTACTTGGCAAGTACACATATATCAGTTCTTTAGGACTTAGATTTCAGCTACTTTGTTGAATGAATGATTTATTGATCAAGATGTGGCAGTCAATCTATGTACTGCTGTTCATCAAGGCCAAATAGGTACGGATCATAACAATTCCTTGCAGTTGAATCAGTATACTTTCTTGTTTCAAGTATTGTTTCTCTGTCAATGACTTGTTTCTGATATAGCATGCTTGAATATTTGTCACTCGGCCACACCTTATGACTTTTTGGTGTCAATCTTGAGAACCCAATTTGGGTGAAGAGAGCGTCCTGTCTTTTGTTAATCATTTGAAGATTTGGTAAGCTCTTAAACATAACTTCACACTGGTATACATCCACATTCTCTTCTCTTTTCTTTTTCTTACCATGATGAATCGTAATTCGTTGGAGTAATATAGATGAGGCCCATGATCAAATTTAGTGGTTGTTACTATAACACCACCTGTATATCCAACAGCTTACAATCTAGATAATAGCGTCCTGTCTTTTGTTAATCATTTGAAGATTTGGTAAGCTCTTAAACATAACTTTACACTTGTATACATCCACATTCTCCTCTTTTCTTTTTCTTACCATGATGAATCGTAATTCATTGGAGTAATATAGATAAGGCCCATGATCAAATTTAGTGGCTGTTACTATAACACCACGTGTATATCCAACAGCCTACAAGCCAGATATACCAATAATTTATGACTTAGCAAGAGCTAAAACTCTACAGAGTGGAAAAGCCTACTCCTTGAACCTTATCATAATGGAGTAAACCTTATCACAACTGTTTGTATTTTGAAAACAACCGCAGTAAATCTAATTAGACTTCCTTCCTGTGGCAAATAAATCAATCTAAATATATCACCATCTTCCCTCACAGTCTTTTGGGGAATTTCTTGAACTAAGTTGTCAATTGAACTTGTCAATTGATTTTGGCCTTTGGCGACTTCTTATGATATGCAATCGATTTTAATTTACAACAAATATTGTGTTTCATCTGTCCAAGGATACAATGGGGGGGTCTTAAAGGATCCTTGCATTCCCCTAGTTAAAATGCCTGAATAACAGTGTACTCATAGTTAAAATGCTTGAATAACAGTGTACTCATTAGATATAATAGTGTATGCAGTCCCTGCTTTCTGAGAACTTTAATTAAACTCTACTGTTGTAGAGTTTACAATCTATCATTTCTCTTGTTTCCTTTTTGATTTGAGCATGCAATTGCTGGCATATCTTCTCCTTTTCGATTTTCATAGTATTTATCATACTTTGATGCATTTGTAGATCTACTTTACTCAGTAAACATGTACTTTGATGCATCTTTAGATCTACTTTACTGAGTAGCCATGTCGTGCAATGATTTAAAAAGGGTCAATTTTTTTTTTAGACCATTTGAATACAGAGTTATTGAAAAAAATGGGACAGATTTTATTTCAGTTGGTCTGAATACATGTGAATTGAAAGGGATAAATTCCCACTATTAAACAAATATGACTAACCACTTTGTGGTTGGTTTGGAACTTTGGATACATGTTGATTGAAAGGGAAGAATTTCGTCTCCAGTTATTTGAATACAGAACTGTAAGAAAATCCAACTTCTTGTTTTCGTTGGCTTTGAATACATGTTGATTGCAACCACCTGTGAAATATTAGTAGCGAAATCAATTAGAAACAGTACCTAGAATATGGATACTAGAATATGCTAAATTTGATTATAGTTACATCTAGTCAGTGCATACTATTCCAATCTATTTGAAAATAACTACACGAAATTTGAGGGCATTTTGAGATTTCCAAAGATATTATGCGTTGAACAGAAATTATAACAGTTAAGGAAACAATCTCCTAGAAAGATTAAAAATATGTGGACACTATAATATGTTAAATTTGATTATGTTTCCACTATTTAGTGTCAATATATGAAATATAGGTCAATGGGACTCAAAGTATAACCAGTAACAAAGTGCTGCAGGGAAGATTACGAGAATAAAGATTAGGATACCAATAAATATAAAAGTACAAGCAAACAACAAAGAGAGATGAAACTACTCATCATTAGGTAAAAATGTAGAAGTAGAGGAGGGAGAAGCAGCATCTGCTGCCACACACCAGAAATAGATTTTCAAATTACTTGCGGGCATAACATGCTTTGAGTTATTCTGATGCTGTCCAGTATTCTGGCGTTTTTGGTTTATTTCAACAATTTATTATGAGTGTCCAGACAAAATTAATTAACAATTAGATGATGCACCTTTGTATATAGAAATATTCTCTCTCATTGAGTAAAATATGTCAGGCCTTGGGATCAGAGAAAAACTTATTTTTCACTTTCACAAACATTAAATTTCCTCTGTTCCAGTCACTTGGTAAAATCAGAATCAATTTGTGTAATTATTTACTGATGGTTCATTTTGTGCATTCAAAGCTTGATTACCCATGTGCGCAGTGGTGATTTAGCTCGTACTGTCCTACTTCTAGCTCCATTGCTACAAAGCACAGCTATGACAATAAACATTTCAATTTTTTCCCCTGAGAGCCCCTATGGTGGTTTACACAGTTCATCATTGAATATAAGCCGGCTGGATTATGTTTTCTCTTCTATGTAGAAATATTGTATCTCAAGGTTGATTTGTTTATTAGCGGTAGTCATTCTAATTGAACCGACAGCGCATAGTGATTTACCTGGGTTTTCGCTCGCACTGCTTTTCCCCACTACGGTGCCCTCTGTGACTTAACAAAATGATCTCTGATTGAAAACATTGATTTCTCTTTGTAAGTGTTTATATCTTGTGGTCTTGCATTATTAAGGATAACAAGATGGACCGGCTCAACTCTGCGATTTCCAGAGATTGATCAAATTTGAAGCTTGCCTGAGATAGTGCACGAGGGAAAGTTTAATGCCTCTTCTATGTGCAGCATTTTTTTCCCATTGTGAAACTTGAGTCTTATATTATAGAATTAGAAAAAGAATCATACACAAACAAGGGTTTCACTTTCCCCTGCGACCAGGCCAAGAGAGACCCAGAATCGGTATCCCTACTACAATTTAGAACATAGCTTATGCATAAAGTGCAGCAGAAAGGAAGACAAAAAACACATACTTTGACAGCGTTGGCTTTGCTAATTCAGAGCCTCTGTACCAATTGTCTTATTAATGGCTTAAATATCTTTGGCAATGAAAAGTTTATGCCTTTTTGCTTGTTATATCCATCTCTTGTGCTGCAGTCATAGTCCAGGCACATTCAATGAAGGCCTAGGATTATTAACATCCATTGAAGGCAGTTGGTTAAAATTTTCGGCTCATGCTAATAAAACTTTAGCTGGTTTTCATAATATCTGGTAGACCAATGATCTGTCTGTTTTGGAAGCTTGCTTCAAGAAACATGTCTCAAGGTTGGGGTTGCTCTGCATAAAATGGACTACATTTGGTTTAGATGCTGAGGCCAAGTGATAAGTACTCTGCCAAAAATATCTGGGACTCACACCTGGCCTCGTCCCTTTATGTATGAAACATTCCATTTGGGTGGGGAGACCATAGTAAGAATGGAATCATTGTGGACGGATTAATACTCAGTTGAACTCACCAATGTGATTGTCAAATTGATTTAATATGTAATGATATCTGGTAAATATGACCAATAGTTTTTCCTTAGCAACGTTTGTTGAAAATTATGAGGCACTAGTAGGTATATCAGATGTAGTTAATAGAGATCAGGATCTTCGGGGCTAAACTTTTTCAGCTTCTTGGAAATCTTTTTGATATCTTGAACCAACTTCTGATATTATTGTTGTCAGCTGTTTGAAGAAATATTTTTTTATGTCCTGATCTAACTTCCGAAATAATTTTATTTTGTAGTTAATTTGCCAGTGTTTTTGTTTCCACAAAATCTAGTAGACTTTGAAGAGAGAAACCCTACGGGATTAAAAAAACTAACAAAATGCTAACAATGGGATCAACATTGATCCTGAAAGGATAGAGGCTATCAAAAAGCTCTTTACACTATTGTTAGCACTTTGTCTAGCTTTGGAAAACCCTACAAGGTATAAATTAGACAATAGGACAACATTTTTGGCACCATTGCCTAGTTTATACCTTGTAGGGTTTCTTTCTTAAAGGTTTGCTGGATTTTGTGGCAACCGTTTTTAGATTTCATTTCTCTTAAATCGTAAATGCTTGCGAATTATATTTCTTAAGATCACAAAACACCGAAAAATGGTGGTGTTTAAAGACACCGTTACTGAGATCTCATTGGCCCCAAATGACAAATTAACATGAAATCTTTTGGCCTTTAAATAAGCTACATTATATATAAATACCTTTTTAAATAAATTACATTATATATGAATACCATGAGCAAACCTATAGATTCTCATAAACCTAAAACTTAAAAACCACCCATAATTTAAACAACTCAAATTTAGCTGTACCACTGTAATAATATTGTAATGTAATCATATTGTAAACCTCTTGCCTCTGTATGGACAGCATATAACCAAAGGGCTGAGGGGTATAATCACTCGATGCCATCCTCTCGCCTATCCCTGTCACACTAATCAGGATTTCGCGGAGTCTAATATATACTTCATTGGAAAAGGAAAAGGGTTTGATAAAAGTCTAACGGAAGTTAGGTGTTATTCCCTTTGATAAAAGTCTATAACTTAAATGAGATCTTATTCCGATACATAATACCTTTATTACTCGTACAGGTTAGGCTTCAAGTGCACTTACGTTATCTAAATGTTGCTGCTACCATTTCCAAAACCCAATCCAGAAAGGTTTAGTGACCAAAGGGATAACATTTAGGAAGTAACTCTAATCCTGTTGGCATATAAGTTAACCACAGAGACGTGTTTATTTGAGTTTTCATGTTTTAGGTGTCAGGTTAGGTGAAGTAATTTTCATATTTCATTGATGTGTTATTAATCAAGTATTCATAGATATAAGCGTGATGTTCGATTTTAAATTTTAAAGTTTGATGTCTCTTTCAAATTTACATATTTATTCACAGTTCACCAAATTTTTAAGGATTAGGTATCTAATATTAAGGAATAATTATGAAACGGTCAAGGAATGTTTTCAATGTTTAGTACTGGTTAAAAGGAAGAATTTTGGGAAGTATTGGACATTTCCACAATTCATTGTGCAAATGCAGTCTTGTTTTTTTTTCAGACGAAAAAACTAACTGGATTTTATTAGTAGCAAAAACTATTATATTTTACCAATATCATCAAAACGATCATCTCAGATATGATATGATCTAGCATCCTCCATCATTGAGTGTGAAAGTCACCATAGAAGTTTTCTAAGTCTTCTGAAACATTGATTTCTACCAGTATATGCATAAAACTCAAACTAGTGTTCCTAGGATCAATAGTTTGAAAACATTGTGACTGTTCTTCGTTCAAAAAACAAAAATATGTTAAAGAAAACACTAATCAGCATGACCGAGACTACTTCCAGCTATGGGATAGCAATTCTGCCTTTCTCCCTCACATTGTCATCTGATATAATGCTGTAGAAGACGTATCCTTCTGGAATTGCAGTCTTGTAACAGAGTTGTTTTGGTGTTTATTCAGCCAAGAGTGAGCCTTCGTGAACCTAGCTTGGTTGATGAGCTCAAAATTAATAAGTTTATCAATCAAGTTAGGGTCATAAAAAACTCAAAAACTTTAGGAGAAGAGTGAGAGTAAGAGCTAGTTATGGGGAGATAAATTACCTCAGAACTATTCTAAAAAGTATTTTAGTTCACGTGGTCGGGACCGGATGGCTTTCCCGCTCCCTACCTGTGTTCGAATTTTGGCTTTCCCGCTCCCCACCCGTGTTCGAACCTTGTCGCATGATCACGCTGCCCGGCAGTTTATTGAGACTATTTCACTTCTGTACATAATGTAAAAATATTGGGAATATTGTGATTCTGGACTATATATGGCTTCGAGGGACTCACCACCCCCTTCTTAAAAAAATCTTATACACTCCTAATAATAGAAATCTTGACTTAAACTCTACCCAATTGAAAAGAACTTCACACACTAATTAAAAAATAACAAAACAAATGAAAGCATAATCCAAATTCCACCAATACAATCTCTGTTGTTTGTCCTGTAAGCTATTTTGAGATTATTTTTATATGTAACTTCTTATTTCGAAATTGTTTCATCGTTTTACATTATAGTTTGCTTGTGATAATAAAGGGACAGAAGGTTGCAAATAAACTTTTATTCTTTGTAGTATGGAACAACCGTTAATATTGGTTTTTGCGGTTATGTGATGGCGATGGAAATTTTGAGACCACCGTTCTCGGGCTTGGGGTTATCAGCATGAGTCGAGCTCATCATCTTGCCATTCAACGAAGTCAAGCAGTGGTGGATGAACAAAATTAAACCTTACAGCGATCAGTGATCAAATTTGAAGGGTTGGTCTTAATTTTATTTGGAAGGGTATATATTTATCTAACCCTTCAAAGATGAAACGTTATAAAAAAAATTGTACTTCTATTAACAAGTGTATATTAAATGATCTCTTTATTAAAAAATGCCAAAATGAAATCGTGTCCTTCTAAATCTTTAAAATTTAAAAAGTGGCTACATTAAAACACTATAAAAGATCAATAGAATTTAGTAAATAGGCAAATATTTTTCTCAAATTCTATTAAAAAAAGGTAAACATATGTTTCTTCTACTCATTAGATAATCTTCAAAAGTATTTGAATTTTTTCATTAAAAATATAAATCTATTTGCACAATGGAAAAAGTTTTTTAAATTTTGATTTGTTTCTAATTTATACTATATGTCTTGTTCAGCTTGAAACAATTTAAAGCAAACCAAAAAAATAAATATATACCTTCAACAACCAAGGGAATTGAACTTTTCTCTTAACATTGCTCAATCAAAGAACACTATCAATAGACTTTCATCTCCATTAAAAACTTCAAGCTTTATAGATTCAAAAATTTATGTAATTAAAAGGAAATTTTTCCATATCTAATAGGGAAATATTGTAATAAGTAATACACGTTTTGTAATGTTGTTGTTGTATGGCTTGGTTGGTTGTTTTTTTTGTTTAAGAATGGTTTTCAAATTTGGTCCTTACAATGAATTCAAGTTTGGTTGATATTTTTTTCTAATAATGCAGTTTTTTTTCATTGATGTCTTTTTCTAATAATATGGTTTCTTTTCATTAACAATGTCATTTAATTTTTCTATGATTTCAACATCTCTTTAAAAACCCTTCATACCAGTAGCTACATGGACACCCACACACACAACTTAAACTTATTTCCTAGATGCCGAATGGAGAGAATGAAGTGGGAGACATAATAGTAGTTGTATGTACTATGGATAGCAATTGGCTTTTTTTGGGAAGACCAAGCAGAAAAAGAAAATTAAGTTGTAGCCCTGTAAGTAGACCAATCTTCATTTGTGTGGTTATTAATAGAGCCTTGGATTTTCATTTTAAAACATCTCCCTGGTTCAAAACTCTACATAGTTTTATGGGAAGCACACTTATTATTTTTCAAATTTTTTTTATAGCATTAATTTCTATGTTTTCAAAAACTTGAGAGTTTATAAAGAAAAATGATTTTTAAGATAAGAGAAAAAATACAGGGTTTTAAATAAAGTTTGATTTTACAAATCTAGGCTTAATAGTAAGCTTGATTATAGTAAGTTCAAATGGCAACAATGCTAGGATTTTGTAAGCATTATGGTTGTCAATCACAAAATAATCTAGAAATAGAAAAGAGATGGTAGTAGTTATTTACAAGAATATAAAAAATGTTAGAATAACTAAGTGTAGTTGCCACCATCTAATGGGTAATTTCATAATTGAACAATCTTGTTTGAATGGTTGTCAAAATGGAACAATCTTGTCTAAATGGTTGGTTGACAAGAAAAAAAAAAAAATTTGCAAATTAGGAAAGAAAATGAAGATACAATAGAAAATGTGGTTATGACGTAAGTCCATCAATATTATCACTTTAATATATTTTTAAACACGATAAAACTACATCTTTAACTAATCTATTTCATTTATTACTATAAAATGAAAAATTATTCATTTATTACTATAAAACGAGAATGTATTAATTTATTACTATAAATAAGAATTCAAATTAATAAAGAGATTACTCTGTCTATATACCGATGTTTTCTAAAAAAGAAACCCTAAATAAATAACCCTATCGGTCTCATTATGTTATCTCAAGATTTCCATGTCGAACATGAGAGTTTCAAAGTAATGATGTCTTCATGGAAAATGTAAGGAACCCTATCAGCCTTATTATACTATGTTAAGATATCTATGTGGAACATCAAAGTAATGTCATGAATATTTCTTCATAAAGGTAGGATGGAAGATATGATGTTTTCATAGTGGTAGGATGATTAGTACTCGGATTTATTCGGCATGATCAATACTCAAATATATTCGGCATCCTTGAAGATGTAGTATATGGTAGTAGTTATTTACAAGATAAAAAAAAGGTTTGTGAAACAGTAAGCGTAGTTATCACCATCTAATGGGGTAATCTCATAATTGAACAATCTTGTGTTAATAGTGGGTTGACAAGAAAGAAGAAAATTTTACAAATTAAGGAAAATGGAGATACAACAAAAAATGTAGTATGCGGTTATGATGTAAAAATGTTAGTATTGTCACTTTAATCTATTTTTAAGCGTTGGAAAAATATGAAAAATACCGTTTCAAATGTTGAACTGCATACCTGTTGAAGGCCATTTATTGGGACCGTGAAATCACTTGCCTTTATCGACGTTTCAGAAGCTTCATAACTCCCCTTCCAATCCCTTGGAAAAACGAATATATGAAAAAATATGAGGTGAAATACTTCAATGGATTGATTTTTCAGAATTGAGCAGAGAAAGATGTAATTACAAGCAGAAGTAAATATAACGAGACACAAATCCACATCAAACCTTCAGGTTGAATGGAAATATTAAGAGATTCTGCTTGATACGGAGTGTAACCTTGATGGTTCTCATTCCACACCAATTTCATCGTTTCCTCCTCAGGAAGGGCAAAAAGCCTTTGACTTTGTTCAAAGACTTAGTCCAAAAAATCTTCATCGATGACATGATAGATGATATAAAAAATAATCTAGAGTCTACACATGACTATATAAAGATCAATCAACCATTCCATATATAATAATTTTAATTGGTTACACCTAAATCAATGAACTGAATGAAAGGCGAGGGAAATGAAAGTTGAAAATTAAAACTGAGAGTTAAAAATACTTTGCGAACTTGTGCTGCACTGGCTGTAAGGTTGGGATTGGAAAAGTCAACAAAGGCAAGATTCACAGGCTCAGAATAATCTACCTCAGTCATCGTTAATTCTATCTTTTTTCATTTGTTTCTTCTAAATCTCTGATACCTTCAAAATATGCCCTATTCATGGATACCAATACATAGCTACTTCTCCTATGTTATCAATGAATGTGAAAAGAAATCTCTGTTATCAACGAATGCAAACATAAACCTCATATCATGAATGCTAACTCTATCAATGCTGCCATTATGACTAAAGACTTGGGAATGGATGTACAACCTCTATTACATCCCATTGCAGTTTCTAGAGTGTTGGCAGAACCTCCTGCAGACTTTAGAGTGTTACATCAGTCACAGCATTAAGATTTTTTGAAATATCTTACGGACAGGCAACCCTTCATACGACATTTTATAATATTTTTTTTTTTTTTTTTTTAAAACTTGTAAAAATCAAAATTTAAATTTCTTTTGACTAGTAAATTTCGCTGAGCACTTCTCCGACATGCTAGAGGGCTTCAGAAGGGCTGTGATGTGTTCAAATTTGAACACTGACAGCGATACTGTGAAGGGAAAAATTAAAATTAAAATTTTAGCATTTATTTTTATGGTCAGAAAATTTATTATAATTTATTTTTCAAACAAATAGTAGTTATAGTCATTAGTGGCTAGTTGACTTATTATTGTTATTCAAGGAAAACCATGTTACCTGGAATTACACTCACCTATAGTCTGTAAGGGGTAGGCTTTCACTTCTCCTAGAAGTCTTTGAGTCTTGGGTGGTTACCCTGTTTCTTTACATCCAAAGGAGACGAGCTCTTAGCCAAACACAAGCAATTTTAGAGAATACTCTAGAACCAAATTCTCTACAAACATATTATGAGTAGCATTTTGTTATTTAATATATGTTATTTTGGAAATTTTCTCTCATTTTATTATTTTCCAATTATTTTCAGGAAAAATTTGTTAAATAATTTGAAAAACTGTATTTTTATTAATTCTTAATTTTATATTTTGAGATTTATGAAATTACATGTTATTAGTATTGATTATTAAAAATGTACCATATTTAATTATTGAATTAAAAATAAATTTGTATTCCTAAAGTGTATATGTGTGTGTGTAACTTTATTTCTTTCATTCTTTCTTATATATAGTGGGAAAACCTATCATAACTTAGTTTTTTTAAATGAAATTACATGTTATTAGTATTTATTATTAAAAATGTACCATATTTAATTATTGAATTAAAAATAAATTTGTATTCTTAAAGTGTATATATATGTGTGTGTGTGTGTAACATTATTTCTTTCATTCTTTTTTATATATAGTGGGAAAACCTATCATAACTTAGTTTTTTTTTAACAAAGTTGGATATGTTATTTTCATTCCAAAATAGAGGAAGGTAAAGCTCCCAGTACATGAAATTTGAAGCGATCAAGGAGAAAGAGGAGCAAAAGATCTTGATCCTTCTTTTTCAGCTGTTACATTGACTTCATAAATCCCTAACCTACCTACTATATTTAGATTGTAGATCTTAACGAGCTGCTTTTGGAGCATAACACGTTTGCTTGTCATGACTAAAAGTGAAAAAGATATTAATGTCGAGAACTAGGAGTTCCTTCTTTTGGTAAGCAAGTAAATTCCCGATATGCCATGTTCTTTGTTTCTTCTTATTCTTGATTGGTTGTCTTCTCTTCTTGTTGTTGATTCTTGCTTCTTCAATCCAAAGCATTGGAGCTTTCTCTAGGCTTTTTAGAAACGATGTCTTGTAGAACATTGTCTGTATTTTTCAGGTGCACACATTTGTGGCACATTTGTTATTGAGATTTTCAAACTCCTTTCGATATTCATTGAGCTAATGGAGGATGAAGCCCGCCTTAGATTTTGCATTTGTCTTGTAATTGGTTGTGCATGGCTCAAATTTGATCCAAGGCGACTTTATGCGACTTGCAATGTGGGCACGATTGGGCCTTTGGAAAAAGACCAGGGGAATCCGAACATAATATGATAGGGGGACAGAGGAAGTAGGAGAGCACAAAGGGAGAGGCAAGCACAGTTGGGGGGAGAGGAAGAAGTAGACAAAGACGAGAAGTTTGGAGAAGGGAAGGCGCAATGCAGGGAAATGGAAGAAGGGGAGGGAAGATAAAGGAAAGGAATTGGGAAGCAAGAATGGTAAGGGAGGAGGATCGAGGAGGGATATGAATTGGCATAGAGAGGGGAGCTATGACAAGAGAAGATTTCGAAGGGAGAATGTGGTTGACCAATGAAAAGAAGAACAAGAAATGGGGTGAAATCTAGAGATCACGATAAGGACACTTTGCAGAGAGAGGATAATGAGGAGCTTATGGAATGAATTTTTTGAAAACTTCATTGCCAATTTTTATTTCTCCCTAGGGTCGTATACAAACATTATTTGCATGTCTGTCAACCACCTTATTTTTCTCTCTTAAAACATGGTAAAATGAGACATTTCCCAGATTTTTTAATTGGTGTTGAATTCTGGATGTGATTTGGCTGAGATCAACATTTTTCGACTTTGTTTTCTTGACCATGTGATGAATAAGGATTGAGGAGTCACCAATAATGACAGGATTCATATAATTTTCTCTATTGAGGATTTGAGATCCCAGAAGAAATGCATAAGCTTTCGCTTTGTTGTTTGTTTCTGTACCTAAGTCCCCACTCAAAAGAGATTGAGTTTTCCTTCTCCTAGTCAATAATGTAACCTCTTGCACCTGCTCTGTCTGGATTGGATTTTGAAGCACCATAAAAAAAGGCAAGGTCTCTTTAAAGAGTTTAACCAAATCAGAAATTCCTTTTCTTTCAATTTAATTTTCCAGTATTTGAGCTTGTTGGGTGTAGTTATGAGAGGGCAACTCTTAATTCGGGGTTTGTCTAAAACAAAAGTGAGCCAACATTTCTCCTCATGTTGAAGGATACTGAAATCCAATTTTTGTACTCCTTTTGCAAAAAGGAATTTTGCAGCTAGACCCTAAGTTTTGGCAAGGTTTTTTTTTTCTCCGACTTCTAGATTTATATTTTGAATTTTTTTTTGTTTTTTTGTTTCTAGCAAGTCATATTTTTCGGCATAGAAAGGAAGGAAGACTCCTCCAAAACCTCTTTAACAAATTCTTGTTCTTTAAAGGGTAGGGCTATCAATCTTTCCACTCAAATAGAATTTAGAGAGGGGAGATTAAAATTTATGTTGGCTTCGATTGGGAAAACCAATAAATTCCAACATTCTTCAACAAATTTGCAACTTATGAATAAATGCTGGATTGTTTCTTCCACTTCTTGACACATGGGACATCTTGATGACTCGTGGATGCCTTTTTTCTTTAGGTTTTCTACTGTTAGGATCTTGCCTTTAAGCATGTTCCAAATAAATATCTTGATTTTTGGGAGACTCTGTTTTCCAGAGAGGCCAATCCGGTTGACCATTCTCTTCTTGAAGCTTCATATAACCTGATTTTACAGAAAATTTCCCTCCAAATGGGTTCCATTTGAAGTTGTCTTATTGACCGAGATTTATAAGAGCTCCACCCTTAAGGTGAGAAAGGAGCAAGTCCCATTGATCACTGAGATCAGGAGAAAAGTCAGTGGGGTACCAATCTACCCAGGAATTACCTTGATGATTCCATTTTGAGATTTGTGCAAGGGAGTGAATTCCTTTATCTATCATCCAAGAGGCTGGATGCCTTGAAGATCAGAAAGAGAAGATTTATTAAAGATATTATCTTTCCATAAATTTATATCTTGTCCACCACTTGGAATCCTAGATTTGTTTTCTTTAACAAGAGGGAGATCTTTTTTGAGTAACTCCCAGATTTGGGAGCATGGTATGATGGGTATTTTTTCAGAGAGAATAAATTGTCGAGAGGTATTTAAGTATTTTTCTTCCAAGAATTTCTTCCACCAGGTGGGTTCTCTTATTATGAATCTCCATATTATCTTAGCTTCGAAGGCAATATTCGTTAGCCAAGGAAGTCGAATGGAAATGCCTCCATTTTCAAAAGGAACAATTACTTGATTCCAATTTATTAAACTGAATTTTTTGGTCTCTAATTTAATTCCTTTCCATATAAATTTTCTAATAATTAACTCTATTTGATTTTGAACACCAACAGGGGCTTGAATGATAGAAAATTGATAGAGAGGAAGAGCTGATAAGGCATAATTGATCAAAGTGATCCTCCCAGCTAGGTTGAGCCAGAGCATGCCCCAATTATGATTTTTTTTCTTCATCTTTTCTATGGCAGATTGCCAAATCTTTGACTTTGGAATATGTTTTGAAATAGGCAGTCCCAAATGCTTGAAGTGGCCCTAATTTTCTTTGAAAGGAACTCCCAGAATTTGGGAGATACATTGTAAAATTCTTGGAGGGGTGTTCCAGCCATAAATACTACTTTTTAGATTGTTTAGTAGACACCCGGAGGCCTCCAAAAATCTGTCCAAAATGATTTTGAACCATCTAGCAACTCTACATGAAGCGTCTACTAAAAATAATGTTCCATCAACAAACAAAGAGTGGTTAAACTCTTGACTCCTCTGCTGAAAAAAAGCCCAGTGATAGAGCCATTCTATCTGCAATGTTCCAAGTTCCATTATGATGTGGAGGAAAGGTGAAAGTGGGCATCCTTGTCTTAAACCTCTAGAGATTTGAAAAAAGCTACTAGGTCTTCCATTGATGAGGGGGGCAATCCAGGTCCCTATGATGCAAGCTTTGATGATGTCTATAAATTTTGTGTTGAAACCAAATTTATGGAGGAAAACAATTAGGAAAGAGAGGTTGACTCGATCAAAGGTATTAACCATATCGAGTTTCAAGATGAAGCCTTGTTCATTTATGGACATACTTGATTGGATTTCTTCTTGGACCAACATAATATTATCCACAATTTGCTTGTTTGGAACAAAACCTCCTTGATTTTCAGAAATCAAGTTGGAAAGAAGAGGCTTAAGCCGGTTGGCAAGAATCTTGGAGATAATTTTGTGTGAGGAGTTGTAGAGAGATATTGTTCTAAAACGATGAAAGTTGGAGGGTTTCGTTTCTTTTGGAATTAGGGCCAGATAGGTGGAATTGGTATTGCCACCTATTTTTTTTGATAAAGGCCCATTTGATCATCTTTAGAAGGTCCTTTTTAATGAGTAACCAAAAGGTACAATAGAAGGCCATGGAAAACCCATCAGGTCCCGGAGCTTTATCTGGCTGGAGATTCCATATGGCAGATTTAATTTCTTCTTCTTCTACTTTTTTTTATAATAGTTGAGTTTGTCTCTTATGTAATTAGTTTAGGAATATGTCTGATGAATTCTTTATAATTTGGATCTCCAAGATCTGCAGAAAGCAAACATTTGTAGTGCTGATGAGCCTCTTTTTTTATTTCTTCCCGTCCCTTTATTTTAGTCTTTCCTTCTCCTTTAATTGTCTCAATATGGTTTTTAATATTTCTCATTCTAGTGGTGTTGTAAAAAAAGGCTGTGTTTTGATCCCCTACTTGAATCCACAAGTTTCTAGACTTTAATCTCCAAGTCTCTTCCTCATTTCTGTTGTTCTTGTATATTTCCCAATGAATTTCTTTTTCTTTCAGCTGATTCTCTTTTGTTTCTTCTCCTTCCTCCATACTCTTCTGCACTTTTTCTAGCTCCCTTTGTAGCTATGTTTTCTTTTGTTGAGGTTCTTTATAATGCAATCGAGCCCAATCTTTTTATATTTTTTTGATATTTTTTAACTTTGATTCCCAAACAAAGCTTGGGGAACCATTAATACTATGATTATACACTGTGGATATCAACGTTCTAACTTCTTCATGATTAGCCCATAGGGGATTGTATCGAAAGGGAAGAGGTCCCAAATTTTCACCTTCCCCGAATTTGATGGCAATATGCTTATGATCTGAAGCTTTTGAGGGAATAATCTTGGAATTCAATGCCTTATAATTTGTTATGATACTATCTTGGATTAGAAATCTATCTAATCGCTCTTTAATATTATCCATGCCTAGCCTTTTGTTGCTCCAAGTGTATTTTCCATTTTTGGGCAATATGTCCATTAGATTATGAATTTCTATTATATTTTCAAGCTTATCTCTGAAAGGGTCTACTTGAAAAATTCCTCGTTTTTCCTCAGCATTTAAAATCAAATTAAGATCGCCTCCAATAATGAGATTTTTATTGGTTTTGGAACTTAAGCATTGAGCTAAGGGCTACCAACAGTGATCCTTGTTTCGGTAATGAGAGAGAGCATACATGTTGAAAAGACATATTTGATAGCCTGAAATTTTATTTCTAAGCTCAGTATTGATCCAATGCATCTCTTTAAATTGACTTAAAAGCTCCCAAGCAGACTGTTTCCACATTGTGAAAATTCCACCTGAAGCACCAATTGCTTGTATTGCTTTTCCTTCATAATATTTTGTTTTTTGGATGATTTGATTCATTTCTTGTTCGAAAGAATTGGTCTCTTGAAATAGGAAGAAATCTAGGCTTTCAGATTTAATTAAATCTTTTTCCATATTGATTTTCAAGGGATGCCCAAGGCCTTTACAATTCCAGGAGACCATATACATTATTTACTTTGTGTTGGAGTAGAGGGATCTTTCCCTCGAACTATCTGATGAAGTTTTTCCTTGTTACCAATACTTTTTCTATGTATGTTTCCATTCACTGCTAAGTTGCCAAAGCCATTTCTTTTATTGTTGTTTCATCCCTGATTTTCTTATTGGATTTCCTTCTAGGCTTCTTGTTACTGTCAGAGGGAAAGAGAGATTCCTTAGATTGATTTCTTGTTAGAATCTTTTCAAAGGGAGGAGAAAGAGGACTAGAGGAGGGGCCTGGGGATGTAGGATGAGGGAGGAGGGGGGGAAGAGAGGAAGGAGCAAGAGGGGAGGGAGGAGGAAACCTATCATAACTTAGTTGTCAAATGAGCAATGGGACAATTATCATTGATTGCTATCAGCGGATGTAGGTTGACTCATCTTTCTTATTCAAAGAAAACCACGCCACCTAGAATTCCTCACTCGAGGTTTGTAAGGGGGCAAACTTTCACTCTTGCCAGATGTCCTTAGATCTTGGGCCATTACCCTCTTTCCTTATGTCTGAGGAAGATGGGCTCTTAGCCAAACATAAGCAATTTTAGGGCATACTCCAAGCCCCACACATATATATATTATATAAAATCATTCAATTAGTTAATTTAATCAATCTTCAAAAAATTATTATGAGGTTTTTGATTTTAGTCTAATTAATATTTAAAATTAAATGTTGTTTGTTATAATATGTTATTGTGAGTAATAATTAAGTACTCCACCTAGATGTTCCAAGGAAGAAGCTAGACTCTCTAAAATATTAAAGGAAAATTCATTTTCTTAAATTAACCTTTAACCATTCCCAAAACTTGTAACCCTGTAACCCTCATTCTTTGTTAAGAAAAATAACATTATGTTTAACGAGCTTATTAGCCACTAAAATTGTTTGATTGTATTTCACAATAATTTCAATGATGAGAGTAAAGTAGTAAAAACATTTGCATAATTTCATAGTAAAGAAAAAGTTTTTACAAAGAACTTTAAATACAATTATTTAAATCTTTGCAATTTTGGTGGCTATGAATGTTGATTTTTAAGATAGATAACGAGAGACATAATTAAGAAAAATATTTCTTTTCTTTGCAATTTTGGAAATATAAACCATTTTAATGTGTGGAGAAGTATGAAGTATTAAATTCTCATTATACTATATTTTTTGAATTATGCTATTACAAGTGATTTAGAGAATCTTGATTAGAATTTGTTTTACACTTGTCAAAAGGATTTTAGCTTGAGTGGTTTGGTAAACAATTGGTTTCCCTAGCTGTGTGGGTTCAAGTCTCTGGAGACATGTTGTAAGTTGCTAGTTTGTGGCATTTATGAAATAGTTGTACTTGGTGTAATAGTGGCAACCGATATTTTGAAGTTAGCGATTCTCTAGAGATTCTCGTTTCAATTTTTTTTTCCTTTTCACTTATAAAACACAATATTAACTAATACTCAGATTTAACTATAATAGAATGTACCTCGATGAGAGAGAGTTTGGTGTTAGGGTTTTTGGAAGAGCCTCTTTTTAATCTAATTCAAGCCATGCCATGACCTCCCCGATGATAGGGAGTGACCTTTTCATTATGGGAATTGTGGTTCAAGGCTTGAACCTCTCCTTTGAGGCAAATCGATTGACTTTAAGAAATTGGTTATAGTTATTACTAATAAGTCAAAGTTGATTGTACAATGATGTGTGGTTTGAAGGTAAGTCTACTTGGGCGAAGCCTGGGAGACCATAGTTCAAATCTCATTGAGTACATCGACCTGCTTTGGTGGATGCTCGAGAAGCAGATTCCCCATCCCTGCCTTGGCGGCACGAGAGTCTCGCTTTGCTAAAACCATAGGATCTTAGTATATCGACTTGCAGGTAGTTGGATGTACTCTTGGTGTTATAGTGGCAGCTACGAGGATTGATCCTAGGTCTCCCATAGATTAGGATTTGCAGTTACCGATTCACTATGTGGTTAAAAGAAAATAAAAAAATAAGTCAAAGTTGATCGGGTCAACCTTGCAAAGAAAGTTAGTTAAAAGGATGAACATGCACCTTCAATTGATTTACCCATAGATCTTCCCAAAAGGAAAGCCTTTCTTAATGAATGATATTTCGATTGGTATATTTCTGAGGGCATGGCCGAACTCTTTTTTGGTAGGTATTTTAGTAATGGCTTTTGGACCTCATCTAGGTACACCTCCCCTTTCCCTTGTGGAATATTTGGGATTACAACTCCCTTGAGGCCATTGGGAATAATCTTGACAAAGACTTGGATAAATTGGAGATGAACTTTGCATCTATGCATGCATCAGAATATACATTAAGGATGATTGGGTGCATCTACAAAGTCGAATTACAATCATATCTTGTTGTGCACCTACAAAGTTGGATTACAATCATATATCATGTAAATGAAACCACGCTACAAATATGATCTCTTTGTGAAGGATTCCAAGAAAATATTTGAACCCCCTTTCCAAAATAGGAAAAACTAAAGAACAATTGAACCCAATATTTGACAAAAGGAAAACTAGGCCCAATATGATGTTTAACCCAAGAAGCCCCAAGATTTATTTGTTAACCCCAATGTAAATAGATTTGGTTTGTTGGGGTATCTTCCCAATTTGACATGAATTAGTTAGCATACTCTATAGAAGAAAAAATTATAGAGGAAGGAGAATTCAACTAGATGGTCAACTTAAGAAAAGAGAGTAAAACCTAACCACTAGTAGGATATTGGGCTGTGTTATAACCGAGCCACTAGGAGGAAAATGAGTTCTGTTATTTTTGAGTGCATTTGTTCCATAGACGAGCAGAGTAGTCGAGAGAGATAGGGAGAGAACACACAGAGAGCATTTGTGCATTGTAGTCGGGCCACAGGCCTTCCTTCTTTGTACTCACAACCATTTTCTATTGAGAAAGAGAGCAAAGTCACCTCACCTTCCATCTATGTTTTATGTCAAAAGGGTTTCCTAGGTTATATCCTATATCAAATTGTGGTTTGTGAGTTTTTATTTCATTGTTCTCTATTTTTTGCATAATTATAATTTTCATGCATACGTAATAAATAACAATTTTCAAATCCAAAAATATAAAGAGAAATAAACCTTCATAGTGTAGGTTTTGAATTTTTAAGTAAAATTTGTCAGATTTGTTGTGATGAACTGTCTAGTGGAATATCCATGGAAGTTTACGGATCATATTGGTATTAGAGTAGACTTCTATGGGTATATTGTGGAGGTTTGTAGGGAATCTAAATCGGCTAATCCAAAAGTATTAAAACCCTAGTCATGGTTGATGAATTTGTGAATAACCCTCATGATCCTGTAGAGGAGTGGCTTTTGTAGATGTAAGCACAAGTTTCATATATAAGCTATAATGTGAGTCTCCTCATGTTGTCCCTGAGCAAGAATCTTAGGTTATTCAGAGAAGATCAGGGTTCTAACGCAGAGGACCGATCAGAGGAGAGATTAGGAGATTAGGAAGAAACATAAAAAGAGCTGAAGAAAGGACTCAAACGAGATCAACCTATTTTGATTGTTGTGAACCATTCATAGTCCCTATTCAAAATGGAAGCGAAGGTTGAGAGTCAAGCCATACCATGGTGAGATCGACACTTTAAAGCTAGAGCACTAGTTGCAGCAATTAGAAGTTTATTTCAATGTTCATCACATAAAAGAACCAAAAGAAAGATAATAAGAAGAAGAATCTCATGGTCACTGATTCAAGCAACCAAATTGAAAGCAACTTGGATGTGGATGAGAAACTAGTCAGCATGTCAATGTAGGAGGAGGTGAATCTGAATAACCTTCAACAATAGGAAGATAAAGAAACGAACAAACTCTTCCACATATAGATACAGTTCAAGAAGGCAAAGATTAATGCTCTATGTGACTTAGGATCATAGGAGAATCTCATTTTACTAGAGCTGGTCAACAAATTGGGATTCAAAATTCATGATCATCCAAGCCCATGTCCATTTGGATAGGTAAATATGGATGTAGAGTTAAAGGTAACAAAACAATGCAAAATTAGATTTTCTATTAGTGTTGATTTTATTAATGAAGTAGAACTAGATGTAGTTCCCCTTGATGCATGTGGATTGATTTTTAGAAGTCCCTACATGTATATGCAAGATGAAATATTCCTGCAGAGAGATAACCAGTACCAACTCGTTAAGGATGGAAAATCGTTGACCATTAATGCGCACAAAGACGAGTTGAAAATTTTGCTAGTAAGTGTCAACTAAGCCAAGAAACTAATCAGTTCTATCAAGAAGTTTGTTCTATTATTTTAAGAGAGAATCAATCTAGAGAAGAGTTAGTGAGAGTAAAGAAATCCCTAGAGAGGTGTACTAAGAACAAAAACAACTAGAAGAGTTTTTATAGGCATACAAGGATGTGTTTTGGGAGCCTAAAGGGTTACCAACCAAGAGGGAAGTGGAGCATGAGATCCAACTATTGTCAAACTCCCCATTTCCAAACATTGGGTTGTACAAACAATTTGTTATAGAATTAAGTGTTGTGAAGAAATAGTTGTAGCATCTACTGGAACAAGGTGTCATTTAATCGAGTACATCACCATGTGGGTCACCCATCATTATAGTGCCAAAAAAATATGGGGACTTGGAAAATGTATATTGATTATATGGCATTGAACAAAACCACTCTTAAGAACATGTACCCCAGTGCCCATGATTGATAATTTGTTGGATTAGTTGCATCAAGTTAAATACTTCACCAAGTTGGACTTAAAGTCTAGATATCACCAAGTTTGAGTTAGAGAAAAAGATACCTGGAAGACCCCCTTCAAATCTAGGCAAGGTTTGTATGAGTGGTTAGTCATGTCATTTACCCTATGCAATTTGCTAGCTATGTTTATGAGATTAATGAATGATATATTGCACCCTTTATAGATTCATTTGTTATTATTTATTTGGACGATATACTAGTATATAATGTTATTGTCTATTTGGAAGGATCACATCTCACATCTAATGCAATTGTTAAAGACATTAAAGAAGCACCAAATTCCAACATATATCAAGAAGTGTGAGTTTGTACAATAATATTTGGTGTATCTAGGGTATGTGATAGGTGGAGGAGAGGTAAAGATAGATCCTGGCATGATGGAGGCCATAATGAAATGATCAGTGCCTACTAATGTTTATGAGGTTAGGAGTTTTATTAGGGTGGCATAGTACCTAAGGAAATTGATAGCCTTATTTTCAGCAGTAGCAACACCACTCCATGCCATAACAACAAGTGGAAAGGGTTTCCAGTGAGGAAAGGGTTAACAACAGGTCTTTAAGAGTTAAAAAAGAAGATCAGTCAAGCACTAATTATGGCATTACCAAACCTTTAGAAACCTTTTGAAGCAGAGATAGATACGAGTGAGTAGGCTATGGGAATGGTATTGATGTAGGGAGGAAGGCCTATATGCTACCATTCTGAAGTATTTCATGGGCTAGTTCTTAACTACCCTACCTACGACAAGGAGCTCTATGCCCAGGTGCCGCTATGAAGAAGTGGAAGCACTATCTGATGGGAAAGGATATAGTAATCCACAAAGATCACCAACTATTATATTACCTGCATGCCTAGAGTAAGCTACAACATACCAAACATTACAAGTGGATGGGGTTTTTATAGCGTTTTCATTTAGTGATCAAGTATAAGAAGGCAACACAAACAAGTTGGCCGACATGTTTTCAAGGCCACCTACATCAAAGATCAAAGCTTTGGGAACTTTTATACACCTGAATCCATTCACCCATGATGCATACATAGAGGCATATTTAGAGAATGAGAAATTCAAGGAGGTGTTTCAGTAGTTGTAGAATCAAAGTCATGTGCACGAGCGATAACACCATTAAATACCATCTCCAGAACGGGATACTCTATAGGTTGTATAAGCTATGTGTTCCTAAATGTGAGTGATTGTTTATGATTAGAGAGGCTCACACCACTAAAGTTGCAGGGAACATTGGTTTAGGGAAGATAATGACTAACTTGAAGAGGTATGTGTATTGGCCCAAGATGCAAGAATAGGTCGCTAGGTTCATAAGAGGACGTGTTCTTTGTTGTACCAACAAGCCTAGTAACAGGAAATAGGGTCTATACCATCCCTTGTACCCATTCGTGGTTGGGAAAGAATTTCCATGGACTTTGTGGGAGGTTTACCAACAACCAGGAATGGACATGGCTACCTTTTCGTAGTAGTTGACAGGTTCAACAAGATGTGTGTTCTGATGCCTTGTAAAAGGACCATCAATGAGTAAGAAGCAACAAATTTTTCCTTTGGATAGGTCTGGGTACACTTTGGGATACCAAGCAACATTGTTTAAGACAAGGATACAAAAATTCTTAGTGCATTTTGGACTATATTGCGGGAGAAGATGGACACGAAGTTGAAGGGGTATACAACATTCAATCCTCAAAGAGATGGGAAAACAAAAGTAGCCAACAAGACTTTGGTGCAACTTTTGAGGGGTTACAAGTAGAAGCATTCGAAAACTTGGGATGAAAATATAGTATATACACAACACTCTTGTAATAGAGAAATCCACACTTCTACTAGTAAGTCCCCATTCGAAACTTGTTTTGGATATCTGCCACCTTTACCTTTGGATATTGCATATGGGAAACAAGGAGGACTAAAGGATGATCTTATAAGGGATGCCTTGAGGGCTTAAAAAATTGAAGAAAATATTAGGAAAACCCATATACAGGTACAAGAGACATTGTATAAGTCACATGAAAAACACAAGGTTAGGCAATGATCGACACAAAACAAAGAATTCGTTTAAGATGGGAGACAAAGTATGGTTACAATTGAACAAGGAGAGGCTATATGGTCTTGGTAATAAAATCAAAGCTATATGATATGGTACCTTTGAGATATTAGAAAAGGTGGGAGATAATGCCTACACACTCAGTCTACTCCCATGCATGCACATTTACTTGGTTGTGAATAGGGAATCTAAAACTGTATGAACCTTCCATGCTAAATCAAGAAGAGGAACAAGTCATACCTTCTATGGAGGATTTCACACCAAATGATCGGGAAGAGTTGATAGAAGATGCAATTTTACGAAAGAGGTCCAAAACTACAAGATAAGGGAAACATGACCTTTGATAGATTGGGTTGAAAGGACAACTTTTACGTAGGACGAAATGGTACACTCGAGCAAATTTGGAGGAAAAATTTCCTCGCCTCATTCAATAAAAGCTTTTGGGGACTAAAAAAATCCGAAAATGGGGAGGTGTAATTTTGACTGGATCATGGTATTTTCTTTCATCCATCTTGATACTTTTAGAGTGGAAAAATTGGAGGAATCAACTCACATGTCCATTTTTACTAGCAAGACCTAGTTTGGCAGATTGGGGTCCATAATCTTATGGGAGAATTTTGAGGCTGTTGAAATATGGCAACAAGAATATTCCAATTTAATTTGTCCTTGAATTAAATTGTGAATTAAAATAAAATTTAGTCTTAACAGCTACTTGGAAATAATTAATTAATTTATTTTAAATTAATTAGTTGGAGAAATTCAAGTTAGAAGCCTTTCTGAAGTCATGCAAGAGTTATCCCTTAAATTAAGGAGATAAGATTGAGTTATATTTGAGTTGTAATTAGTTAACTTAGTTTACTGAGTTAAGTCCAGTTAAATTAGTTCCAAATTGTTTGAGGAACTAATAGTGAGTTAACAGTCAATTGATGCATTAATGCACTCAACTAGTGCTACTCCAGTTAACTGAAGATTTCCTCATTAGAAACTCATGCATGTTCATTCTGAGAAAGACCCAGTTGAGATTAATGTTCAAGGACAGTGTACTATCAGTTGCATGTGTTTTCTCATGGAAAAAACTCATGCATGTAGTCAAGGATTCATCCTTGAGGATTGTGCAGTTTTGGACGCTAGTTTTCCACTTGGTAATAGGCTAATCATCCACAAGGAACACTGCAAGGAAATAGGAGCTTGGAGGGCAGAGAGGAAGGTGGGAGAGAAGCCAAGATTGCCTATCAGCATCTGTGAGGATTGTACTGAGAGCTAGCTAGCTGTGAGAGCTAAGGCTTTGTATGATTCCTATGTATTTCCACCATGTATGATAATACAATAGTGTGGGGTTTTTATCTGAGGATTTCCCCAAAAGTATTTTCATGTGTGTTGTGTCATTGATTCTTCTTCTTCTGGTTATATTGTTCAACTCGATCTTTAAGCTTCCGCAAATTGATAGTAGAAGTAGGTTATAGTATTCTGCTTTGATTTATATTGCATTATCAGGTTAACATATTACAGATTTTCTACACGGTATCGGAGTTGTGAACAGTATACTGAGAAGAGAATTCGAAGTTTGAAGTTCGGGGTTGCAGGGGCAAATCGAATTCATATCATACTTCAAGGTTGGCCAATGTGTTCTATGGTTTGAGACTCGAGTATGCCTTGGAAGGTAGCTCGAATTACATAGCATGTAAAGATAGAATGGAGGCTGTATTAGAAGACAATGGCTTGAAGGAATTCATTGATTAAGAAATCTCAAAGCCAGCTTCAACTAATGCACAAGAGTTGGCTGAGTGGAAGAAGTGTGTGGCGAAGGCGAGACGGATCATCCTTGAGGGAGTTGGATACCATATTGTCTCGAGTCTCCATGGGAAGGATACTCCATTTTCAATGTGGAAGACATTGAAGGACCTCTACCAGAACAATAGCGACCAGAGGAAATTGGCGCTTAAGGATAAGCTTCGAAGAATCAAGATGGAGAAAGGTGATACTATTTCCACATATCTGAACAAGATCACCACTTGTAGAGATGAGCTTGGCAGTGTGGGAATAACTACTGTCGATGATGATATGGTGAGCCTCGCTCTCCTTGGCCTTCCAAAGAGTTGGAATAGCTACCAGGACTCTGTGAATGGAAGGGAGAAACTGCCAGATTGGGAACGACTGTGGTCGGATCTTATGCAGGAGGAGATCAGGAGGAGCACACGAGATGGTTCTTCATCCAAGAATGATGATGAAGAAAATCTAGCCTTAGCAAGTAAGGAAAGGAAAGGGAAGGGGAAGGCTTCCCATTTCAAATCGAATTATTCTCATGGAGGGAAGAAGGGTGACATGTCTAAAATAAGATGCTTTAATTGTCACAAGATGGGACATTATGCGACTAATTGCCCATCGAAGAAGTCCAAGAATGGATCCTCAGAAGGATTGGAAGTTGAGGCATTTGCCTCTCAGTTCGAAATGGACTTTACCCTCATCGCATGCATGGTGTCATCGATGATGGGTTGTGTCCGGTATCTTGACAATGGAGCCTCATTCATGACCGGTGATAAAAATTTATTCAGTGCCTTGGAGGAGAAAGACCTCAAGATGTGCATAGAGAAGGGTGACGACAGAAAGTATAGTGTTTCAGGAGTAGGCACGGTTGCTTTTCAGAGGGAGCATGGAGCTCCTCTCACCTTGATAGATGTGATGTATGTGCCTGGACTGAAGAAAAACTTGGTATCGGTCGCGATGTTGGAGGAAAAAGGCTACGATGTTGTCTTCAGTAAAGGAAAGGCGTTCCTAAGACACATAGCCACGGGTCAGACCAAGAGGATAGGGATTCACGTGAAGAATCTCTATAAACTAGAGGTAGATGATTGCGCAGCATTGAGTACGAAAGCAGGATTGGTGCAAAGCCAAGACATTGGCGAGTTGTGGCACATGCGGTTGGGCCATTTGCATCACGGAGCTTTGAAGATAATGCAACAGATATCTATAGGAATTCCCAAAGGTAAACTTGAGCAAGTTGACACATGCAAAGGTTGTACCTTGGGAAAGTACACCAAGTCTTCATTTCATGATTGAGACAGTCGAGCAGAGGCTATCTTAGAGGGAGTTCATACTGATTTGTGTGGACCATTCTCGACGGCATCCACAACGAAGCAAAGGTATTATGTGATTTTCATTGGTGACTATTCTCGTAAATGTTGGATTTATTTCATGTAGAAGAAGGACCAAACTTTCACAAAGTTTTGTGAGTTCAAAGCTTTGGTTGAGAAAGAGTCAGGGAAGAAGATCAAGGCCTTGAGAAGCGACAATGGTGGAGAATATGTCTCTCAAGTATTTAAGGACTTCTGTGCAACGGAAGGAATTAAACGACAGTTGACAACACCTCATAACCCATAGGAGAATGGGGTGGCCGAGAGGAGGAACATAACTATTGTAGGGGTAGCACGAGCAATGCTGCATGACCAAGGCCTACCACTTCACTTATGGGTTGAGGCATGCAACACAGCGGTCTAGTTGCAAAATAGAAGCTCGCATCACATACTTGGGATGAAGACACCAGAGGAAGCTTTCTCCGATAAGAGAACAGATGTGGGTCACTTCAGGGTCTTTGTCTCATCGGTATATTACCATGTGACAAAGGATGCACGAAAGAAGCTTGAGCTGACAACAGAGTTAGGGATATTTGTGGGGTACACTGATACACCTCACAACTATCGAGTGTACTTGCCTACCAGTCAGAGGAAAGTGGTTCGCAGAGATCTCAAGTTTGATGAGCAGAAGGCCATGTGAGTTTCCCTTGAGAGGGAGCTCCAACTACAGGCTATTGAGGAACTGTTGGTTCCTAAGGAGGAGGAGCCTCAGACTAATGTGGAGCAGCCGCATGCAGAGGTCACAGGAGTGGAGACATCCACTCAAGCAAAGTCTTCCAGAGATGGACGAAAGCGCACAAGAGAAGCTGACAGATTGTTGGAGGATGCGAGAGAGAATGTGGGAGCACCATCTTCTCAACACTGACAGAGGAGGTCATCTGAGAGGTACATTGGATACATGGCCCTTGCTGGGGAATCTGTTGAGACCGAGCCATCTTCCTTTGAGGAAGCAATGTAGTAGCTGATTTGGGTTGATGCTATGATGGTGGAGTATGACTCCATGGTTCGTAACAGTGTTTGGGATGTGGTTCGGAGACCGGAGAACAAGTCAGTTGTGAGTTCTCGTTGGCTTTACAAGGTAAAGCAAGCTGTTGATGGTAGTGTGGAGAAGCATAAGGAAATATTTGTTTCCCATGGCTTTTCACAAGTCGAGGGGATTGACTATGATGATACTTTTGCTCCTGTCGCAAGGTACTCATCTATCAGATCTATGTTGGCACTATTAGCACATATGGGTTGGAAGATCCATCAGATGGATGTGAAGACTACATTCCTCAATGGCCAGATTGAGGAAGAGGTGTACATAGAGCAACTAGAAGGTTTTGAAACCTTCGATCGCAAGTCGCATGTGTGCCGACTCAAGAGAGCGTTGTATGGGCTGAAGCAAGCACCTTGTGCTTGGTACACCAGGATAGACAACTACTTCACCGGGTTGGGCTTCACAAAGAGTGAAACGGATGCGAACCTGTACCACATCGTGGTGAAAGGTAAGCTGTTGATCATCGTACTTTATGTTGATGATCTCATATTGACTGCTGATGATCAGTTGATTGTGTCTTGCAAGGAGGACCTTGCAAAAGAATTTGAGATGAAAGACATGGGTGTCATGCATTACTTCCTTGGCATGGAAGTGTGGTAGAAGGATGGGGAGTTGTTTGTGTCTTAGGGAAAGTATGCCAGCGAGATACTCAGGAGATTCCACATGGAGAAGTGCAAGCCCATGCAGACTCCTCTAGCAGGTAACTGGAGGATGGAGGTTGCTACTTCAAGAGAAGTGGTAGACACTACTGTGTACAGGCAACTTGTGGGTTCACTGATGTACTTAGTGAACACACGACCAAATTTGTGCTATGCGGTGAACCAACTGAGTCAAGCGCTGGTTCAGCCTACCAAGATGTTTTGGAAGGCGAAAAAGCATGTATTGAGATACCTTAGCGGCACATCTCAGTATGGATTATGGTACAGACGGATAGAGGGAGTGAAGCTACAGGGCTTCACTGATGCAGATTGGGTAGGGAGTCCATCAGATTGGAAGAGCACATTAAGAGGGATTTTCAACCTTGGGTCAACAACAGTTTCTTGGTACAACATGAAACAGAGGTCGGTTGCACTCAGCTTGGCAGAGGTAGAATACATGGTTGCAAGTCAGGCAGCATGTGAGGCCATCTGGATGCGGAAAATCCTAGTTGGTTTGTTTGATCAAAGGATGGATCCAACTATGATCTATTGTGATAATCAGAGTTGTATCAAACTCTTTGAGAATCCAGTATTTCATGATAGGTCCAAGCACATCGACATCCAGTATCATCATCTCAGAGACTGTGTAGAGAGGAGGATCATGTTGCTGCAGTATATTTCGGCAAACGAGCAAGATGCTGACATTTTGACCAAGGCATCGTCAAAGTGTAAATTCGAGTTCCATAGAGACATGATCGGGGTGGCAGATAATCCCTTTCTTGTTGAGAGGGAGTGTTGAAATATGGCAATAAGAATATTCCAATTTAATTTGTCCTTGAATTAAATTGTGAATTAAAATTGAATTTAGTCTTAACAGCTACTTGGAAATAATTAATTAATTTATTTTAAATTAATTAGTTGGAGAAATTCAAGTTAGAAGTCTTTCTGAAGTCATGCAAGAGTTATCCCTTAAATTAAAGAGATACAATTGAGTTATATTTGAGTTGTAATTAGTTAACTCAGGTTATTGAGTTAATTCTAGTTAAATTAGTTCCACACTGTTTGAGGAACTAATAGTGAGTTAACAGTTAGTTGATGCATTAATGCACTCAACTAGTGCTACTCCAGTTAACTGAAGATTCCCTCATCAGAAACTCATGCATGTCTATTCTGAGAAAGACCCAGTTGAAATTAATGTTCAAGGACAGTGTACTATTAGTTGCATGTGTTTTCTCATGGAGAAAACTCATGCATACAGTCAAGGATTCATCCTTGAGGATTGTCAGTTTTGAAGGTTGGTTTTCCACTTGGTAATAGGCTAATCATCCACAAGGAACAATGCATGGAAATAGGAGCTTAGAGGGTAGAGAGGAAGGCAGGAGAGAAGCCAAGATTGCCTGTGAGCATCTGTGATGATTGTACTGTAGCTGTGAGAGCTAAGGCTTTGTATAATTCCTATGTATTTCCACCATGTATGATAATACAATAGTGTGGGGTTTTTATCTGGGGATTTCCCCAAAAGTATTTTCATGTGTATTGTGCCATTGATTCTTCTTATTTTGGTTATATTGTTCAACTCGATCTTTAAGCTTCTGCAAATTGATAGTAAAGGTAGGTTATAGTATTCTGCTTCGATTTATATTGTATTATCGGGTTAACCTATTACAGATTTTCTACAAAAGCATCAAACAAAAATTTTTAGGGCTAAAAATTTGCCACATGAGTACCATATCTTTTTTTTCCTATTCTACACATAGAGACCTTTGCAACAGTACAAAAATCACCTCAATTAGAGTCCGTTTGCAAATTTTATGCCACTCTAAAGTTTCCCTTTTTGTCTCCACCACCATAATTAAGGAGAATGCCATGTCAACCCCCATTATTCATGGAAAAGGGGCTAACCACATGATTATGCTCAAGAGGAATTTGGAAGAGTCCATATTGCAACACTGGTTAAAGAGTTGAGGGAGTAAAACCTAACCACTAGTAGGCTATCAACCTGTGTTATAACCGACCCACTAGGAGGAAAAGAGGTCCCATTATTTTCGAGTGCATTTGTTCCATAAATAAGAAAAGTAGTCCAGAGGGATAGAAAGAGAGCACACAAAGAGGATTTGTGCACTGTAGTAGCCCACGAGCCATAGTTCTTACCTTTCAGCTAAGTTTTCTCCCGAAAGGGTTTCCCGGGTTATATCTTATGTCAAATTATGGTTGTGATTTTTTATTTCAATGTTCCATATTTCCGTATGATAATAATTTGCATGCATACACAATAAATCATTGTTTACAGATCTTGAAGTCTAAAGAGAAATAAATCCTCATAGTGTAGATATTTAAGTATGAATTGTCAAATTATATTTTTAAATATAATCTGTCAGATTTGTTGTAACAGACTGTCTAGTGGAATATTCAGGGTAGTTTATGGATCAAGGCCCTGAGGTGGTTAGTTGGTACATCAACTTCCTGTTATAAAATTATATATTATAGGGCAATGGAAACACAGAAAATGCATAAAACAAGAGAGACATAGATAGACATGGTTCACCCAATTTGGGCTATGTCCACAGAGAAACATCCAGTCCTTCCTTTTATATTATCGACCAAAATGAAGAGATACAACCTACAACCAATCTGCTGTAATTTCCTCTTCGCTTTCACATAGTCTCCACTCTCTTTCTCGCTCATAATACACCTCTACATAGCTACAATACAATTATTTCATTTATAGCGAGGGGGTTGCCTTCTAGGGGAAAAAACCCTAAATTAAACATAACTTCTACTATCAGATTATCCGCCTAATGAACGACTTAGATTGACTACAAAATTACAATATTTTACAAGGAAATTTTATATCTATTTTTAGTTTCGGGGGCGTTGCCCCCGAAACCCTGCCAAGGTGGGGGGGAGGGGAGGCGGGCTCATAAAAATCACCGTCGCCCCCTCCCCTGGACCCCTCTGGCGGCGAAGAAAAGAGTGGCGTTGCCGCCCCATTACAAAATGGGGTTTAATGCGGTGATACCTCTGAATAAAGAAGATAACCAAGCTCCACACCTAACAATCTCCCACGACTAATTATAGCAACTCCACCGCTACTTCATTTGCTAGACAATGACTCCACTTTGGACCTGGTTGTTTCTCATCTTCATCATCATACTTGAAGACCAATTGAAACCGAGCAAAATCTCCGTTTCTCCCTAGTTACAACTTTTGTTAACCTATCTGCAAGAGTGTGGCTAGTGTGTATCTTTTTTAGCTTCAACTGTCCATCTTCTAATGCTGACAGTATGAAATGGTACTTGATTTGTATATGTTTAGTCTTGGAATGAAATGCTAAGTTCTTTGCAAGATGAATGGCACTACGACTTTTGCTGTATAACCTGCCCAATTCATGCTTCTTACCCAATTCATCCACAAACCTTTGTAACCAAATCATTTCTTTACTAGCCTCTGTAGTAGCAACAACTCTACTTCCGTTTTTGAGAGTGCAACAACACTCTACAATTTTGAAACCCAACTGACAGTTGTTCCACCTACAGTAAACACATATCTTGTGGTGCTCCTGCTGTTATCTCTATCACCTGCCGTATTTGTATCAACATATCTTTGTAGAGCAATGTTTGAACCACCAAAGCCTAATGCTTGATATGTGGTACCTCTCAAATACCTGAGAATCCACTTCACTGCCATACAATGTTATTTTCCTGTATTGTTCATGTACCTGCTTACAACTCCCATTCCATGTGCAATATCAGGCCTTGTGTAGACCATCGCATACATTAAGCTTCCAACTGCTGATGCATATGGAACTTTAGACATATAATCCATCTCTTCCTGAGTCTCGGGAGACACCTCCTTAATTAGTTTGAAATGACTATCCAAAAGTGTAGTAATTAGTTTTGCGTTATGCATATTAAATCTTTTCAACACTTTTTGTATGTACTCACTCTGAGACAATATTAATTTGCGATTTTTCATGTTTTTAGTTATTCTCATACCAAGGATTTGTTTTGTAGTACCCAATCCTTCATTGCAAATGAATTTGCCAATTTTTTTTGAGCACATTTATTTCTTGCATGTTAGAACCTACAACAAGCATGTCATCTACATACAATAATGATATAATATAGCTTCTATCATTTTTCCTTTTGAGATAAACACAATGATCAGAGTGACATCTAGTATAACCTTGTTTAGACATAAACCTGTCAAATTTTAGATATCACTGCCTCTGAGCCTGTTGTAAGTCATACAAGCTCTTCTTCAGCCTACACACTAGTTTCTCCTTCCCTTTGACCTCATATCCTTGTGGCTGCTGCATATAGATCTCTTCCTCCAAATCCCCATGGAGAAAGACTATCTTTACATCTAACTGCTCAAGATGCAAATCTTCTACTGCTACTAGACTTAAAATAGATCTGATTGAAGTCATTTTAACAACAGGAGAAGATATTTCATCAAAGTCTATACTTTTCTTCTGTGCAAACCGCTTCACCACCAATCTAGCTCTATACCTTTTTCTACCTCCATCTTCTTCCTTCAACATGTAAACCCATTTATTCCACAATATTGTTTTACCTGCAGGCAACCTGACTAAGTCCTAAGTCTGGTTATGTACTAAGGAATCCATATCTTCTTTCATGGCTAACTCTTACTTCTTCCTGGTTTCTACTACACTGCTTCTTCATAAAATTCTAGTTCACTAGAATAAGTCAACAATACATAATACAATGAAGGAGAGTATCATTCAGGGGGTCTATTTATCCTGATAGATATTGTAACACCACTTTCAAGTGTTTGAGGTGCCTGTTGCTATTGTGGTTGTTGTTATTGTTCTGGCTGTTGATCATTATGATTTTCAGGTACCTTTACTTTTCTATGATCTCATCAAACACTCTGTATTCTCAGTTTTATTTTTCCTACTTCTTTTCCTGCATCTAATCCTTATACAAAACCTTTTCATTGAATATGACATCTCTGCTCCTAATGATTTTGTGATTTTCATAATCATATAAGTGATAACCAAAATCATTAACACCATATCTAATAAAGGTACATTTCTTTGATTTTGCTTCAAGCTTTGTTCTATTTTATTTATTAATGTGGATAAAGGCTTCACAACCAAAAGTCTTTAAAAATGAGTAGTTTACCTTTTTACCTATCCACGCCTCCTCTAGAATACTTCCATCCAAGGAACTTGAAGGTCCTCTGTTTATTAGATAAACAACAATATCTACAACATCTGCCCAAAATTGTAAAGGCAATCCTGCATGTAATCTCATGCACCTTGCACACTCCATGATTGTCATGTTCATTCTTTTTGACACACCATTTTCTTGTGGTGTTCCTGGAACTGTCTTCTCTCTGCGAATTCCATTCTCTGAACAATACTTATCAAACTCTTTGTTGAAATATTTACCTCCATTGTTTGATCTGAGAAACTTCAACCTTTTTCCTGTTTCATTTTCAACCAAAGCTTTCCATTTCTTGAAAGTATCAAATACATCAGGTTTATTTCGAATACAATAAATCTAGGTTTTTCTGGTTGCATCATCAATAAAAATAACATAATAATGAGAGCCATAGAGAGATGATACTTGAGAAGGTCCCTTTACATATGTATGCACAAGCTCCAATTTTCCCTTTTCTTTTCTTTCCCAACTCTGAGGAATCTGACTCTCTTCTGTTTTCCATAAACACAATGCTCACATAATTCCAAATCAACATGCTTCAAACCTGTCAACAATTTTCTTGAGTGAAGAATCTGCCCCTTTTCACTCATGTGCCCGAGCCTATGACGCCACAATGTTGTATATGCTCCTGTAAAGGTTAAAGTATTAACAAAATTAGAAATACCATTGCATAAATACAATGTACTAACCTTTTCTCCTTTTGCTATTACCGAGGCTCCTTTAGTGACCTTCCAATTTTTATATGTAAAAGTAGTTACAAAACCTTCACCTCCCAACTGACTTGTTGAAATTAGATTTTTCTTCAGATCTAGAACATGCCTTACCTTCTTCAATAGCCATTGGTTTCCATTATGCTAATTTATGAAAAATTTACCCATTCCAATGATTTTACAGGGTTTATCATCACCCAAATGAACCTGTCCAAAATCTCCTTGAAAATAATCACGAAAATGTTCCCTATCGGGTGTGTCATGGAATGAGGCCCCTAAATCTACCGCCCAAGCATCAATAATATTTTCTAATGAAAGAATCAAAGCATCTTGCAAGACATTGCCTATCATATTCGCTTCATGATTGTTTTCTTGCTCTGCATCTCCTTATTTTCCTTTCCAAGACTTACAGTCTTTCTTCAGGTGTCTTTTCTTCCAACATTTCCAGCACACTATCTCTGATCTGGACTTGCATCTGCCTTTCCTTAACTTACTGCGATATTTTGGGCTTTTTCCTCTTTCCATTTTTCTTCCCATAGTCTCTGCAGTCAAAGCATTACCTGATGTCTCACCGAAGCTTTTCTATTGCATTTACTCACTAAGGATTGCATCGACAACATTATCCAACTTTAAAGTACTAGATCCAGAGATAGAGTTACTAATGGCCATAACTAAACCATTCCAAATTTTTGGCAATGAGAACAAAAATAACAAAGCCCTAAATTCATCATCAAAATTTAACCCTACTGTTATAGACATTTTTGGGCACTGCAACCCCAATCATATATGTCCATAAACAAAGGGCTTCTGAGTCCCTAAAAGTGTTGTTTCATGCCCTAAAGGAATAAGGTCAGCTGATTACATCATCTCCCAGAAGTTCTCCACAGAAAACTGCTCAGAACTGGACCATACAGGTTGCTCAATGCTAAGGGTGCGATGCATCTCACCTGCCCAGTGTAAAAGGTGCGATGCATACTGGAAAGCCCTTCTGTAGGGTGCGATGGGCGAGAATGGACAAATGGCAGAGACAGTTTGCAAGGTGGATGATCATGGAATCTTCCAGAAACTTCTCCTGTGACACTTGCCTCTCTAAATTCGCCCAGGGATGAGTAAGAGATCATCAATCTCTAAGTGGAGTCAAGAACTATCAGAGAAAAGACACTAATCAAAATCCCAGAAGCTGACTCACCTCCCTGCAATCATCTATATATGGATCCCTCATCCCAGAGATCCAGAGGCTGGAATTTTGTATCTTGTAAGGAAGTGCTGTTGGTTTCTTGGTGGAATATCATAGTGTTGGGTGATCTAAGCTTTTCATGAGGTGAAGAAGGGCTTTCATGCTGGGAGGATGATGCTGGGTCAGATCAATGGGTTGTAATCCTCTCTTCTAATCTTTACATCAATAAAGCTATTCAAGTTTTCCTCCACATTCTTGTATGTCTGATAGTATATGCATTTGTGTGGTCAATATATATTTGGTCCCATATTGTTTATGATTGTAGATCTCTACACTTTGAAGGTATTATGTTGCTTCGACTTTACAGGTACTCTTTGAAGTGGAGTGGTCAAGGGAGAAGCGGCAAAGACCTGTCGATGAGGAGAAGGAACAAGCAAAGAACCGAACGAAAGATCGAGGTTGGTATTCTTTGATCCTCTCCTATCTACTTCTCATAAAGGAAAACGAAAGTAACTTTAATCTGTTTGTTTCTAAGATAGCTACTCGTCTTAGTGGGACTAGCAACTCTGCATAGACACTAGATTTCCCGATAACAAAATGGCGACTTCGCTGGGGAGCAAATAGATTGTTTGCTTGTCTATATTTGTTTGTTTTATAAACTTACAGACGGAGCCTGAAGTCAAGCCAGCTAGCCTTCGAACTGCATTTACTATGCAAGTGCAAAGTAGATCAATGCTGCTTCAGTCTATCTTCGGGTTTTGTTTATAAACTGAACAATCGATTTGCAAACATCCTAATTGCCCTGGTGGTGGCTCCAGTAACCTCATTAGATCAGCCCTTGTGATTTCTATATACTGACTATCATTAGCTCGGCCTAAATCCCTGAACTAAGCTGCAAACTGTGACCAAGAACCAAGTTGAAGTCTCGTCCCTGGACCATCGCACTTTCACCTCTTGGGAATCTGGATGCATCGCACCTCTTGTGGGAAGTAGGTGCGCTGCATTGCACTTTCCCTGTGTTGTAGGTGTGCTGATCAGATAAGACCTCTTCTGCTTCCAAATTTTGGTTTCTTTGTTCACTCTCTTCAGTTCTATTCAGGAGTTTTACTGCCTGTGATCAGTATACCACTGTGGAAACTCCCTTCCTTTGCATGATTCTACCTCCATAGTACAAAGAATTGTGAATGTTTTTATGTATTGTGCGCCATTTACAATTCTCCTTTACAAAATGTAGCGGAATCAAACTGCCGTCTTTTGATTTGGAAGTGTCGCAAGTGTCGTTTTCAGTCAAAAAAAAGAATCCTATTGTTCTTGATGGTCGATTATACAGTTACTCTTGTATTTGATTTGAATTAGTAGTTTTTTAAGTGTCGAAAGCAGTTTTCAATTCAAAGTCGCAATGTGTCGTCATTATCTTCCTTTCGTTTTTGAATAGAAATTTGTTAGTACTGTCACTTTGAAAAGATAATTCAGATTTGTACTCAACATTTTTTATGTCATTCACACATTAAGAAAGCGGAAAAATAAATACATGCATGTGCATTTGCATTTAGACTGCTTGTTGGTTTGATTTAGGACAGTGCATCTAGTGTGTGCTCTCTGCTCTATGTTGAAAGAATATCATCTCTCTTTCTTTAGTAGCTAGGATTTTCATTGCAAAAATAAGATTAAACAATTGTTTATCATCTTAGATTGCATTTTAAGAATTATATATCTACATCACACGGTGAACCAGAAAGGAAAATTTCTTGAGAAAGATCAATTGTAAAATAAATTCAATGAACATAAAAACGCTTTGAAACCTAACGCACAACATTTAGAAGTCTAGGCTAGAGATGTATTCCGACGTCGTAAAGCCTGGTAACTATCACTTTCATTGTTGGTTGGGTGATTCCTCCTCTTTGAGACGACAAGTTCCAGTACGGACTTGTGCTCTCACGTACCGTCGAGTATATATTGGGAGACCACAATAGGCTATATCCTTTATCCATAGGAAGCCGTGTCTGCCACCCTATCGATCGCAATGCACTGAACACAACATTTGGGAAGATTGACTGCCGTACCATAAAAAGTATTCTGCAGTTTTGTGATTGGTTTGGTAATCCCTCAGTCTCCTTCGTTCCTTTTCAGACTCCTTAAAGGAAAAGGTCCATCTGAGAACTTGTCACTTCAGGCTCATTAAAAATCGAAGGCGACTAGAGTCATCTTTTGTTTTTTCTCGACTCTTAAAAATTGAAAAAGTAGGTTGTGTCAAAGCGTCTAAAATTTATTTTAATCAGAATAACGTCACTATTCCCTCGTTGGTCTTAGGTTGAGAAAATGGAGTCCACCAACCAAGGATTTCCCCTTGGAGGAAATCCTGGTCCTTTCTCCTCTTGGGGAGATGTTGGTGCACCTCATATGGCCACATTGTCACTTCCAAGATTGACGATTGGCTTGCCAATATGGCTCTTCTCGACCTCCGTCGTTCAGAATACCGTGATTCCTGAACAATCAAGTCAGCAACTAGATGATACTAGAGTTACCCCCCAACCTTCTACTTCGTCTGTTTCTCCCTCTCCTCCTTCCTCTTCGCTTGATGAAGCTGGTAAAGCAAAAAATCAAGTAACTAAGAAGGAGAAGAAGGGGAAGGAGAAGAAGGAAAAGAAGAAGAAGGAGCCAAAGGCAAAAAGGGGTAACCATGCATCATCTAGCGAAAATCCACACACGGCACCATCCAAACCTAAATCTCCATGTGTCATTTGCAAAGGGGACCACTATCATCGAGATTGTCCTTGTATCCCCCGGATCTTAAGGGATTGGTCTCCTCGTTTGCACAATCCGGTGTCATCAACCTTTGACGATCATGTTGAAAGCACACCATCAACTAGTGAAAACGAAGTCTCTGGACAGAAAGGAAGATGTAAATTTCCTTGCAAACTGTGCGAAGGAAATCATGCCATCCACCGTTGTCCCTTCCTGGACGAAGCTAAAAGAGTCTTGGATAACCGTCCCGCTTCACCGCTGCGGCTTCCTCCTGGATACAAGAAACTCTTACTGAGTCCATCGCTAGTTGAAAATCCGACCGACACAACTTTGTGGTCGATCGAAGCATCTATCATTGAAGATAAACCCGCTGAATCCATACCAAACGAAAGTCAAAAGGTTGAGGCGACAGTTGACCCGGTCTTGTCTTCGGAAGGTCCATCTTCAGATGATATAATCACTGGAGAGAATGAGAACGACACCGTTCAAATTATTTTCGTAAACACAGACTCTGATGAACATGGGGGCAATCTACCCATTCCTTTACCGCAGGAAGGAAGTTCGTCAGAGTCATACCCGACCGTTTATTCGGTCCCACCTCCGAGCAACCTAGTCGTTTCCTTCGATTGGAATCTACTAGGCAGACCCCGTTTACCGGCTAGTGTACCATTCCGAATCATTGTTCAAACCTACAAAATGGTCATGGTCGGTACCATCATAGATGAGGGGGCTTCTGTGAGTATCCTTTCCTCAACTGCTTGGAAAGTGCTTGGTTCACCATCGCTTCTGCCTGAGATGCGAAATCTAACAGGCTTTGATAAAGGAACCAGTCGACCGTTAGGGATCCTTCCAAGTTTGCCTATAACCTTGAGAGGGAAAACCGTGTATCTGAACGTAATGGTAGTCCAAGGACCTTTATATTATAATCTGCTCCTTGGGCGTGACTATATTTATAGCATGGGAGCCATTGTCTCCTCACTCTTTCGAGTAATGTGTTTTCCGCATGAAGGCCGAGTGGTCCAGCTCGTAGACCAGCTTTCGTTCCCCGGCTCACACATAGCTAATAGTCAAATACCATCCCTAAATGGTCTTTTCATGCAAGGAATGTCTCATCAATCTCCAGTCCGTCCACCTGAAGAATGCGAGTAATTCGGTGGCCATGACTGAAACCCAGGGGGCATGCACCCTGGTCTGCTTCGGCAGAAAAACTTCAGGTATAGGGTAGGTTTCCGCAGAGGATATATGACTAGTCTGACACACCCGTCCATATAGGAAAATGGGATTAGATCGGAATAAGGTACCTCTATTAGAAGGTAGGCCTTTCCCGATAGAACGAATGTTTTGTCTGCAAATTGAAGGGTAACCTAGAAAAGGTAGGCCTTTCCCGATAGAACAATTGTTTTGTCTGCAAATTGAGGGGTAACTTGGGAATCTCTACTTCGCTATACCTGGGGGCATGCAAACCTTTTGTGTGCAAGTGAAAAGTGACCAGCATAACTCTAACTCCATAGTTTCACTAACTTCAACTGCTTAAGTTGGCTGAGTGGTCGAATCGACCATTCGCCTTCGGCCAAATGGCACCGACGAAATAAAGGAAAAATTTCCTACCCGACCTTAGTAGTTAACTAACTCCTAGGACAGTAGTTGGTCATTCCTAGCTTGCATGCAAGAGGCAGCGAAGCAAAGTTTCGAATGGTGCAAGCTCCCTAAAAATTGAACCTATCGATGAGACATCCTTATTATACGACTGGCACGAGAAGTTTTTATGTGAAGTTCAAGCTCGTTAAAAATTAAACCTAAGCAATGAGAAAACGTTCCCCCCAGTTTTTAAGCTCATTAAAAAATGAACCAACCTCCGGTAAATAACCATTGCAAACGCATTATCATCAGCTTTTTGAGCCCTGGTTGTGTTCTTACCATCACCTCCACTCTGTTTCAGCCGATCATTCGCCTCCATTTGATTGTTTACCCCTTTTGAGGAACAGCTGCGAAGAGTGATTCTGTTAGCCATCCTTGTGACATTGTCGTGATTGGAAAATTCCAAACCTTACCTGGAATCAGCTGCTACCTGGAAATATCACTCGTTCCTCAAGAGGCGAGTCTCCTTTAAGCTCTTTTCATCTGACTCGTAAAATATGAAAAGATTGCCGAGCAGTTGGCCTCTCCAGCTCGTTAAAGCTACCGGGAGTGCTATCCCTCCTCTAGATTTTAATCTTTTTGGACTTGAGGGATTATTACACAAAAAGATCGAGCGCTTGTCTTGTTCGGCTCGTTAAAACTATCGAAAATTCATCCCTTTCATATTATTTTATACTTTTTCGGACTTAAGGGATTACATGACGAAAAAGGATCACTAGAGTTTCCTTTCCGTCCCTTTTCAGACTCTCTAAAATTGAAAAAGGACCGAGTTGTCTTTGTCGTTAAACTCGTTAAAACCAATAGCGACAAACTTGTCCATGCAGACAAGAACGAGTTTCACTATCGCTAGGCTCGTTAAAACATAGCGACGGGTTTGCCCGAAGGGCAAATTATAGAACAAGCATATGTTATCCTCCTCAAGCTTGATAAAAATAAAGAGGTACTGGTTAGCAATGACTGGGGAAAAATTGGGAAGAAAACTTGAAGAAACTTTATTGGTAGCGAGTCGCTCTTGAACATGACACTTTCACTCCATCACCATGATTGAGTCGGGTTGGGTTATTTCGTTCACCGGTCATATTACCATTGGTCCACCATACCATCCATCTTTGGGGTTAACGCTACCAATCCATTTCAGTGTCGCCGATATGTTCAAGAGAAGTCGATCAGAGAATTCACCAACCCATCTTGTGTCTCATCCGCTGCAATACCTTTACGCTTCATTCTTTCATGACCACCACCCTGAACCCTGTATCATCAGATCGTTTTCACCTCCAAAAGTCATTTGTTCGTTCTGTGTCATAGATGTGGGATTCATTAAGGCCCTCCTACGATGGGTCACTTCTTGTCGACATCAGCTCATTATCCAAGAAGTCGACCTAGGAACAACCCTTTCAGTACTTTGAAGCTTGCATGCCTCAATGGCAAGTTTCTCACTTTCGGCGACAGGTTTACATCAATGGCCTTCGACCGAGAGATTTTGCGTGGTGTTTGACGCCAAGTCCCATTTTCACACCATGCGAATTGTACTGTCGTACCTTGAGGGTCATCATCATTATCGGTGATTCCTCTCGCGCCTGTTAACAGCTTACATCATTGGCTGGTAATCAGGCGATGTCTTTCCATGTTCGACTCCAAAACATTTTTCACATGGATCGACTTGTACTTCGGGCGAATATTGGACGAGTTTGAAGACCCCGGATCTAGTTTCATCCATCCGGGCTGCGATATATTCAGGAAAATAAAGACATCAAATGTACATCATTGCTGCACAGATGATCATCCGAATCAAAGGATGATGGCTCTATCAGAATCATCAGTCTGCCACATAGATGGTTGTCTGTCCTATGTACATGAAAATGAATTTATAAAGCTGAGCATGGGAATGTCCGCCTTAGCTAGATCATGAAAAATGTTATGAAGATAATGTATTGTATTGTATCTTATTACAGGTTGCCTTCCAGTTCGAAAAACCTCGGATCCTCATGATAAAGCATTTCACCCGACATCAAAAGATTAACGATCTCATGCTTTAGGGGGCAACTATTATAGACATTTTTGGGCACTGCAACCCCAATCATATATGTCTATAAACCAAGGGCTTCTGAGTCCCTAAAAGTGTTGTTTCATGCCCTAAAGGAACAAGGTCAGCTGATTACATCATCTCCCAGAAGTTCTCCACAGAAAACTGCTCAGAACTGGTCAAAACTGGACCATACAGGTTGCTCAGTGCTAAGGGTGCGATGCATACTGGAAAGCCCTTTTGTAGGGTGCGATGGGTGAGAATGGACAAATGGTAGAGACAATTTGCGAGGTGGATGATCATGGAATCTTCCAGAAACTTCTCCTGTGACACTTGCCTCTCTGAATTCGCCCAGGGATGAGTAAGAGATCATCAATCTCCAAGTGGAATCAAGAACTATCAGAGAGAAGACACTAATCAAAATCCCAGAAGCTGACTCACCTCCCTGCAATCATCTATATATGGATCCCTCATCCCAGAGATCCAGAGGCTGGAATTTTGTATCTTGTAAGGAAGTGCTGTTGGTTTCCTGGTGGAATATCATAGTGTTGGGTGATCTAAGCTTTTCATGAGGTGAAGAAGGGCTTTCATGCTGGGAGGATGACACTGGGTCAGATCAATGGGTTGTAATCCTCTCTTCTAATCTTTACATCAATAAAGATATTCAAGTTTTCCTCCACATTCTTGTATGTCTGATAGTATATGCATTTGTGTGGTCAATATATATCTGGTCCTATAGTGTTTATGATTGTAGATCTCTGCACTTTGAAGGTATTATGTTGCTTCGACTTTACAGGTACTCTTTGAAGCGGAGTGGTCAAGGGAGAAGCGGCAAAGACTTGTCGGTGAGGAGAAGGAAAAAGCAAAGAACTGAGCGAAAGATCGAGGTTGGTATTCTTTGATCCTCTCCTATCTACTTCTCATAAAGGAAAACGAAAGTAACTTTAATCTGTTTGTTTCTAAGATAGCTACCCGTCTTAGTGGGACTAGCAACTCTGCATAGACACTAGATTTCCCGATAACACCTACAAAACTAAACTGACTCGTAACCATATTAAATTCATTTAAATGATCAGCAACAGATCCACCCTCTGACATCTTCATATTAAATAAACGCTTCATAAGAAATACCTTATTTGAGGCCGAGGGTTTTTCATATAATTTGGCCAATGCCAACATTAAACCCTCTATTGTCATTTCCTTTGAAATATTAAAGGATACTGACACTGTTAGGCACAATCGTATTGTTCTAAGTGCTTTTCTATCGAGAATATCCCATTATGTGTCTGTCATACTCGTTGGCTTCTTTGTCTTTCCGCTCAATGGTAGGTACAAATATTTCTGATACAGATAATCTTCCATTTGCATCTTTTATAGTTGGAAGTTTTGGCTGTTAAATTTTCGACCCTAAACCTACCATCTTCCACCATTTCTCCTTATGTCTGCCACACCTTATCTCTAGCGACACGCGCTTGGGAAACCTCTCCCAAACCTAGTCTTCATTTCTTTTTTTCGCTGTGATCAGACTTCGTTCTGACTTTTACTTGAAACCCACTCTAGAAACTAATTTCAAAAGTAAACTTTACAAACCTTTCGGACTTAATGCTTCCAGCGAACACTTCTGCCCTTCACCTCTTCATATGACCGCTTTACAAGTTCCGATGCTCCTTTGCATATGCCTTTCGCAATCCTTCATCAATATGATAATCAACACTGACTGTGCGATTGCTTATCGCATCGCACATCGCATCGCATCTCCATCTCACATCGCACATTGCATTGCATCTCCATATCACATCGCCGATCCATATTGCATCGCATTTCCATATCGCATCACTATATCCATATCACATCGCCGATCCATATCGCATCGCTATATCGGAAACCACAGGGTCATCGTAATACCGCCGATAAGTGGGTCATCTCAGTTCAGTTGATCGCGATTGGATTGCAATTTCGTTGATCGCAATCCCGCTCCCTTTATCGATATGAAATAACAGTTCAACTAAACTTGCGATCTGTGATGAGGTCTTAGGCTCAATGCGAAACATGAACTTTAAAGGAAATGCATAGTGCTTTTAATGGATAACTCCATTTATGTATAGAGCCCATCCTCCATGTAAAATACAATATCCTACGCAAAATCACAGTGCCGAGAGGAAAAGCCCCTTCCTTTGAGAAAACACAGTGTGTCCCTAAAACTTCATGCCTCCGCTGCGCCACTCTGATTCTTGTCAATCCTAGGGTTCTGGGCCCCAATTTGCAAATTCATTTATGAAGTTTCTTCCAGGAATATGACTGTTCCGATATTACCCATTCGATTATTCTTTAAGAACTGTAATTAAGTGAAACACCCACTATACAAACAAGAAACTAGAAATAAAACTATTTAACACAGGCTTTCGCTATTGCTATCTTAACTAATTCTGGATGAACAAAAACCTGTGAATTTCACACAGTTAGCTATGTACACATCATTTCTGAAATTAAAAGAATATGAAATAAAACAGAGTTTTTGTATCGGCCCTTGGTGGCCTGATTTACTCTACATTTTCCTCACTCTTGCTCTCGGCTTCCTCTCTTCCTCTCTCGAATCCTCTCTCTCATCCCCTTTTCAGAAAAGAAAGGGAAATACATATATGTCCTATCTAACAATCTCCTTCCACAAATGAAGGAATCTACTATATATTTAGAAATCAATCCTATCCTACTTGAATAATCTAAACTACTTGGCTTGATCTCCATGCAGGGAGGATCACTTGCCACTTATTCCCAATTCTGTTTAGAATTAGGCAACAAATAACTACTTACATAATTTGAAATTAATAAAAATTAAGTAACCAATTTTTCCTCCAAATCCTCGTTAGCCACAACATGTGAACACACCAACACATTGCTGGCTAGGTCTAGATGCTCCTGCATCACACTCGAACTAGGAACCCTTCTCTCCTACGAGTTTATCAGCCAAATAGACCTTCAAATCTGATACCGGTTGTTAGAAAATTATATATTACAGGGCAATGAAACACATAAAATATTGCAGAAACACAAACACATAAAATTCATAAAACAAGAGAGACACAGATATATGTGGTTCACTCAATTTGGGCTACGTCCACGAAAAACAACCAATCCTTCCTTTTATATTATCCAGCAAAATGAAGAGATACAACCTACAACTGATCTGCTGTAATTTCCTCTTCGCTCTCACATAGTCTCCACTCTCTTTCTCGCCCATAATACACCTCTATATAGACGCAATACAATTCCTTCATATATAGCGAGGGGCTTTCCTTTTAGGTGAAAATTAAACATAACTTCTACCGTCAGATCATCTGCCTAATGAATGGCTCAGATTGACTATGAAATTACAATATTTTATAAGCAAAATTTACATCTATTTTTTGCTTCGGGGGTGTTGCCCACGAACCCCTTCCGTTGGGGGGGGGGGGCTCATAAAAATTGTCATCGCCCCCCCTAGACCCCCCTGGTGGCGATACCTATGAATAAAGAAGATAATCAGGCTCCACACTCAACACTTCCTAGGGTGAAAATTTTGCATACAATATCTATTTGGGGTGAATGATAGCTTGTTGGAAAGAACTATACAAGGAATAAAACTTTTTATCATGCTAAGAGAATTCCTTGGCAACCACTAGATCCCCAAATTTCCAAAAAACACATCATTTAGGGCCTCAAAATGGCCCCAAAAATCATAGAAAAATGCCATGAAGAGAGAGAACCATTAAGATAGTGGAAGACATGGGTAGCCACCAATATCTACCAATATCCACCTAGATCAGTTCTCTCCCCTTAGGAAGAAATGGTATCCGTTGCATCAACTTCCATCATTAGATGGGGAAACTTCTGCTGAATTTGGCTCCTAGTGAGCCACTTGCCTTCGTGAAGATGCTACCTTACTTTGACAATTTGGTAGAGTTGTATGTGTTATTGGAAAGTATCGTTTTTTTCGTTGTCCGTTATCTCATCCAATGTAGCAAGTTCAATGTATTTAGGATTGATTTATGTGGGGGCCAATTGCTGGTCTGTCTTCGAGGTGTCCAACATAGGTGGAAAATATGGTTGAAGTAGCTCCACATTAAATACTGGGTGCAAGCTAAGGAAAAGGGGAGTATTCAATTCAAAATAATTTTCACCCACAACCTTTATGATTATGCAAGGCCCATATATAAGTGGTTTGAGGTTCCTATGGGGGCCTGTTAGGTGCTCTTTTTGTAAATTTAACCACACCATATCACCAATATGAAACTTATGTGAAACACTGTGCTACTCATGTCATTGCTTGTACTTGGAGTTAGTTTTTTGTAGGATAACATGGACCTATTTTTGGAGGTGTTGAATCTATTCAACAAGTTTTAATTTCCTATCTTCTTTGACATAAGCATGGGTGGACTCTATTAGTGAAGATGTAATGGGAATAACTACATCAATTGGGGCCAATGGTTGGATCACCAAGCATACCTAAAAGGGACAATGGCCAATAGAGCCATGGAGGGATTTTTTATAGCTATACTAGACATATGGAAGGATTTCATCCCATGTATGTGAATGCTTGGAGTTATACATGTGCAAGATATGCACAATCATCCTGTTGACCACTTCTGTTTTTTCATTTGATTGGTGATGAAAGGAAATTGATTTGGTTAACTTGCTATCCATGAGATACCATAAGCTAAACCAAAAGGTGCTGAGGATCTTACTATCACTATCTAAAATAATGGCCCAAGGTAGCCCAAAATGAGCTGAAACATGCTAGAAGAAGAGTTTAGTGGTGGCTTTAGCTATGATACTCTTCTTGCATGGTGCTGAAATGGCCATCTTAGCGAATTGGTCGACAACCACAAACACACAATCATTACCATGCTTTGTGGATGACAAATCTAACATGTAATCCATGGAGACTGACACCCATGGCTTGTATGGGATTGGTAGAGGAGTGTACAACCCTTGCTTCTTGATGGTTGGTTTAGCAGTGGCACAAGTCCTTCACAATATGATATACCTATTGGGTATGCATTATATTATTTGCACGACATATGTGCCATGCACATAGGGGGTCATAGGGGGGGGTTTCTAGCCATCCCTATTTTTGTGGTATGTAGGGGAGTGGGGCAACAATCCGATTTTTTTTGTTATTTTTTTCTTTTGTTTTTGTCATTTTTTGGCATGTGGTTTTCACTTTTAGTTGTTTTTTAGTGCATGGTGGTTTTTTCCATGGTTTTGCAGAGTCTTTCAAAGGAACAATGGTTGCATTCTAATCCATCACTAATGGATTGGGGATTTATGAATGCTATGACATATACATATTGTATTGTAACATTGTAAAGATAATATATTGAAAAATATTGTTGTTTTTCCTAGTTTATGGGTTTCGAGGATAAAGTCTCTATGTTAATGTGTTTGTTTTCCATTGAAACTTTTCAATTTTATTGAGAATCTATTTGCAAGAATTATTTTATAGGGTTAAAACCTATAGTTGGAATTAGAGTAGTTTTTGGCTTCAAGAAGATTCCTTTGTGGCTAAGGGATTTGGATTAGGCTTATGGTAAACCCTATTATAGTGGGAGATTTGCAAAAGTGATTCTTATGGCGAAAAATTTGAAGATAAAGGTTGAGAAATTCAAGGGGAAGAATTTCGAGTTGTGGAAGCTCAAATTGTAATATTTGTTGGTAGACAAAGATCAATGCATCATCATGGATATGGGTACTACACCATTAGGGATGTCAACAGAATACTAAACCAAGTTGGATTGAAAGGAAAAAAACACAATATAATTGTGACTCTTAAATTTAATATTACTGAATGTTTTAGGGGAATCTACAACAAAGGATTTGTGGGATAATTTAGGGGCTTTATATCAATATATCCCCGGTGAACAAATTGCTCTTGTAGAAGAAGCTCTATAACCTAAGGATGAAAGATGGAGACTCAGTGAAGAGCATATGAATGCCTTCAATATTGTGGTAAGTCCACTATTATTTATTGGTATTAATATTTTAGATGAAGATAAGTACATAAATTTTTTATGCTCTATACCATACTTGTGGGATAGTCTGCTTGTTTCCATAGGTAGTTATGAAAGTACTTTAAAGTTCGATGAAATAGTCTCATCCTTGTTATTGGAGGAGATGAGATGGAAAAACATGGAAAGATAGAATGGAGATTCCTTTGCTATAAGAGGACACCCCCAAAATAGAAATAAAAATAAGTCCTCAAGTGGGAGATATAAATCTAGAGGAAGATATAAATCTCTAGGAAAGTTTGTAAATGTACATTGGAGATGTGGAAAATAAGGGCATTACAAGAAACACTGTAGATCTGAAATTCCTGAGAAAGGGAAGGGATCTGAGGATGCTCCTTCTTCAAAAGAAACTTCCACCTCAGATGAAGGAGGGGATGTGTACTTGGCTTCTTTAAGTACACATGTAGATCATGAGGCATAGATGATTGGCTCAAGTGCATCCTTTCACATGCCTCCCCACAAGGAGTGGTTCTATGAGTATGAAAAATATGATGGTGGTGATGTTTTCATGGTAGATGATTCAACAAATAGAAGTGTAAGATGAGGAAAATTCAAGTTGAAGCTCATGGGTGGAAGGATTAGAACATTCCTTGGTGTTTTTCATATTGCAGGACTAGTTAGAAATTTGATTTTTGTAAACAATATGAGAAATGTAGGTGTAAGAACAATTTTTGAAAAGGATACATATATGATGGTTTGAGGAAAAATGATATTGCTAATGGGAGTTCAGATTGGAACTTATTATAATCTATTGGGAAGTATTGTTAGTGATGGGTTCAATAGTTATTGGTCATATAGGTGGTTTAAAAGGTTACAAGCTATGGAACCCATAAATATAAAGGTTGTGTACAATCGAGATGTGGTATTAAGAGAAGTGAAGGGTGCTATAAAATAGGAACCCCTACCAAGGGAGAAAGAAATAGAGAAAATACAGTTGGAACTAAAGGATGATGAGTCATACTCTACATAAGAACATGAATAATAAGAAGAAGAAACATATACTACATTTTTGAGGAGATTGGTTTAGGAAAAAAGGTACCCATAAAGGTATATTCCATCTGATTTCTTTTCAATTTTTACTTTGTTTATTATTGATGATGATCCTAGAACTGTCAGGGAGGCAATGGATGTAGAGGATGGAAAACTATGGAAAAAATCCATGGTTGAAGAAATGTCAGCCTTGGATAATAATGAGGCTTAGGATCAAGTGGATTTTTCAGCTAGAAGAAAACCCATTGGTAGAAAGTGGGTGTTTAAGAAGAAGCTGGATGTAGAAGGAAAAATGGGGAAATACAAAACTCGATTAGTAGCAAAAGGTTATTTTGAGGTGTTGATGATTTTTTCTAATCCACTCACACAACCTTTCAAATCCTTGGCTGGCTAGGCTAGGGACATGGGTGTAGTGCATGATTTAAAGACTGACCGTTTATAGTACAACTTCATAGTAAAAAGAAAGAAAAACCCAAAAAAAGGCTATCAAACTTTACAATGTTAATTACAAAAGAAAAGAAAATAAAGAGGGCAATAAACTAAAACAATTTGATAAGTAAAGCCAAACTCACAAACAAATTATCTTTAAAGTTCAAATTTCAAATATATTACTGCCTCTTTTTAATGCTAATATCCCATGAAAATGAAAATAGCAATGTACAATTGCATATAACAATTAACAAGAAGGAGAAAAGAACAAGCATAATAATTATGACACAAGATGGAAAAGATACTACAAGATTCTTCATTGAGAGTATAAAAGAATAATGTTTAGATATGATGACCACAAACTTGGCAGATTGAATGTATACACAAGGAACCTCTTAACAAATGACCCCGTTTATAAGATCGTATAGAAATGCTAACAAACATAAACAACAAAAATTAAACAAGGCTTGCTATAGCGAGCTCAAAAAGAATGCTTAGGGACTAGAATGTTACTGCAATAATAGCCAACATCAATATTGACAAAACAAACAACATATATAAATCATCGGTGATTGAAATTTATGATACCTCTCACAGCAAGAAATATTATTGACCTTTGTTAATGTTGCTATTTCAAAGAAGCCCTGTAGATAAATGTTTGTGAGTCAAAAATATCTAAACATAAAAAATGATAACCCAATTGAAGATTGAAACTAAATCATACCAACTTGTGTTGCTATTCGAGAGATCATGTCTTCCTTTTCTTGCTTGAATTTATATTCATAACTTCTGAAAACAATTTCATAACTATTTGTTTAATTTAAAGAACATGTATTTAAAATATAATTAGGCTTAATTATTTAAAGTTAAGACAAATAGGGTTGAGATACTTGAAAATAGAAAATGACTTGAAAAGGGGAGGACCCACATCCATAATTATTGACCTCATAATCAACATAATATGTCAAATGTGTGATAGTCACCATATATAAAATATGCATGCATCACGTAAAGGTTCCCACCATAAAATCCACATAAAATTAAATATGTAATGAGGTATGTTGTGCATAATCATGTCCAAGATGCTATCCATATACCCAATCGTAAAGTCAAAACTATGGAACCATGAAGCTAAAATGCTAAGATAAAACACCGTCAAAATATTTATGTCAAAATATCCAACATCAAAATATGCATCATCAAATTCTTGTCAAATATCCTTGTTAAACATTCACCATCTATTCTAGAACTCGTATGCAAAAGGATATGAATTATTCTTAGATTATGCCAGAAATTCTTCCATGCAGAAGTGAGGTTCCATTGCATCTAATCACTTCTAATATTTAGTGCCCTCTGAAGCAGAGGATGTGGGATTTGGCACTGATTCCAGGGTAGTTTTATGACTAGGATTTTTTGCAGAGCAAGTCTTGGTAGAGGAAGTGGACAAAGGACGAGGTCCAAAAAATATGATAGTTGAAGGAGTAGATGACCTATAAAGAACGTGAATGGAAGTGGTAGGAGAGGGAATGCCCTTTGAATGCAAATTAAGATCAAGTTTCCAGAAGGTGAAGAGGAGGTAGATGTAGCTGAGCGAGAACTGGAAGAAGGATGCTGAAATTTAGGAATAGTTCCCCAAGCATTATTATTACATTCAAGAAAATTCTAAATGGGGTTCCAACTATCATAGACATTCACTAGTTCATTGGTATTTTAAGAGTCTAAAAGGACCTCAAAAAGAGCGATTCTATGCCCTATCTGATTAGTTTAATGAGTCCAGACAGGTAAACTCGTCGATCTTTTCATGTTTTAAGAGTCTAAAAACGTTCGTAAAAAGAGTGACTCTATCATTCATCTGTGTAATTTAATGAGTCTAGATGAGATAATTCATCAATCTTTTCATATTTTAACGGTCTGAAAAGGATCGCAAAAACACTGACTCTATCATTCATTTGTGTAATTTAATGAGTCCAGATGAGATAACTCAGTGGTCTTTTCATATTTAGAGAGTCTGAAAAGATTGTAAAGAACAATTATAGGGTGGTCCCTTTGTCATAGTTTTTAACCGGGTGCGACAAAAGTTTAATAGTATACCCGGATCGGTTACTTTTCCGTGAGTTAATCTATTGAATCTAGATAAAGAGAAACCTATGTTCAATAGATGTTGACCTCATTTTGTTACAAGCATGAGGAGACGGACTAAACTCGTTTTTCGTCGTGAATTTTTAATGAGTCACGCGACAACAAACTCAATACCTTCATCAAATTTTAACGAGTCAAATGAAGAAAACTCCAGGTATTTTTTTCAGTTTAGTGAGCAAGGAAAAAGAGGTAAAAGAACTGCTCATTCCTTCTTCGTAGATTTAACGAGCCTGAAGAAGGGAAAAACTCAGGGATTTTTCGATTTTAAGAGCGAGAAATGGTCCCAAAAAAGCAAGTGCTCTAGTTGCTGCCATAGATTTTTAACGAGCCCAGTGACAAAAACTCGGGATTTTTCAGTTTAACGAGTGAGAAAAGTACCTAAAAGAATGCTCGGGTCATCTTTATAAATTTTTAACGAGCCTAAAGAAAAAACTCAGGATTTTTTCAGTTTTATGAGTGAGGAAAAGCACCTAAAAGGAACGCTCTAATGATCTTTTTTTAGTTTAATGAGATAGAAAAAGAGCGAAAAGGAGTTGCTCGGACCGTCGTCGTATGTGTTTAACGAGTCCAACGATGAAAAACTTGGGGATTTTTCAGTTTTAGAGCGAGAAAATATCCCATAAAAGAAAGTGCTCATATATTCTTTGTAGTAGCTTAACGAGCCCAAAGAAGGAGACTTGAGGTTTTTCGGATTAACGAGCAAGAAAAATACCATAAAAAGAATGCTTGCTCTTCTTCGTGGTAGTTTAATGAGCCTAAAGAAGGAGACTCAAGGATTTTTTGGATTAACGAGCAAGAAAAATACCATAAAAAGAATGCTTGATCTTCTTCGTGGTAGTTTAATGAGCCCGAAGAAGGAGACTTAAGGTTTTTTTGGATTAACGAGCAAAAAAAATACCATAAAAAGAATGCTCAATCTTTCTTGATCTCATGCTTGACAATAGAAGGGTCTATGCCATTTATTTCCTCATAAGACCAAGGGAAAACATCACAAAAGTCCTTAAAAGGGTAGGTGAAGCTCACAATTTCCTCAGGATTGCATTTGGCTCCAACTTGGGTGTTTTCCACGATGCCTGTCTTGACAGAAATATCGATGAGCAATGTCTTTGAAATATTGCCCATGTTTCCCTCTGAATCCAAAGTTTGGATAATCGTATATGGTGAGGAAATGATTTCAGGTGTGTTAGATGACAGGATTTGAAGAGGCATCATGTCCGAATCAGATATCGAAACATGATGGTGCGAGTTCTCCCAAGGTCGCTCTTCTAAACTCATGATCTCTCTAATAACTTCGTTCGTAGGTAGGACTTGATTGAGGGGATCGAAAGGAGTAGCATTTATGGGAGGGGTAGTGGTATCATTGGCCGTGACCAAAGCGACCAGAGACTCGGATGCAGATTGAATGGCCTGGTAGGCCAATTTAGCTGGTGATAGCAGCATTTGTTCTCCATAAGTGTCAATGTCTGAAGGGGCCGGTAGGATCCAAAGATCGGTTGGTTCGTGAGGAATGGATGAAACCATATTAACCGTCTATGGAACCATGGGCGACAGAAGAAGGAAAAAACCCATCAGGGAAGAGCCCTTCAATAGACCAGTATCGATACTGATGTAAGAGTCAGGTACACCACCCACTAAGGGTACAGAGCCACTAGGTAACAGGGAGTAATCTAGGGAGAAAAAGGACAGTTGGTCCACTGTGACTATATTTCCATCCAAGGGAAATAGGATGATGCGGAAGACCAAAGACACAATGGCATTCATGGCATAAGTCCAACTACGGCCCAAACACAGATTATAGTCGAGTTGATGATCCATGACTTCGATATCCACAGTTATCATTTTCCCACTCAGAGTGATGGAGTAGTCGGCAAGGTAACCTTTTGGGATGAAAGTGTGGCCATCGAAGGCTTTAAGGGAATTTGACGGCAGGGATAGGGTTGGAGAACCCAAAGCGAGCCAACATGAAGCCGACATGATGCAGGTAGAATCACCTTCGCCGATGACAGTTCTATGTATACCTTTACCTTCTGAAAATATTTGCACCTGAAATGCAAGCTGGTGAGAAAGGGGAGGTTTACACTCTTCCATGTCGAAAATTGCAAGCATGGAATCCTGTGGGTTGATACCACCAATGGCCAAAAGCAAAGCTTTCCTTTGTGCTGGACATGTTTTTAATACTTCGAGTGCCAACATAGTCGACGACGCTTGCACCAAGTCTTCTACAATGCTGTAGTTTTGGGCAGCATGTGCATATGTATTGTGCATTGTGCATCGAAGTTCCCCTTTAGGGGGGTGAATCACAAGGTCAACAACCAACCTTTTGATATGAAAATCGTTAGGCGGAAGTGGGTTTTGACTTGAGGAAGGTTCCTTTGCATGAGTGACAAGAGCTCGATAAGATTTGGCTCTTGTTTTTAGATCTACCGTTTCAAAGGTGTAAACGATAGAGGGTCCTTCACCAGCTAAAGGATGTTGCAAACCACCATTGCCCCCTTGTGGGGGTTGGGGTTGGTTTGCAATAAGGTGTTGGTGTTGTTGAGCAGGGAAAGGATTATTCAGGATAGCGGGGGTCCTACCAGTATCCTTTTTAGCAATGAAATCTGTGCATTCTTGAAGATGCGGGCATCGATAGTTCAGGTGGTCCTCAACACAGATTTTGCAAGGGAATCTAGCGGTTTTATCCTTTCCATCATTAGGAGGTGCAATAGCCTTCTGCTTTGGGTTTCACTGCTCCTTAGAAGTAGTAGTGTTTTTCTTATTCTTCTTATTCTTACCACCGGGTTTTTGCGTAGACTACACAAATTTTATCGCGGTGGTAGGAAGAGCAATTGATTTGGTAGAGGGGTCCGCTAACATCTGGGCAATGTGACCACTAATTTGTTTTACAGCAGCCCCAGAGATTGTGCCGATAATCCCATCGGCATGTGCTCCGGGTTGCTGAGTAGTGGGAGCATTGGAGTTGCGAGGGGCATTGGGGATTACATCGTAAAGAGTGCCAGACTGTGAATATATCAGATCTAAGTGTTGGGCACGACGTATGGATTTGTCTTCTGTGACTGCACCACCTAAGGCGACATCCTTAGCGATTTGGGGGAGTAGAGACTTGTAGAACCAATCCACTAAGAGATAGTTTGGGAGGGGAGATTTGACTAACCTTCGCCTACATCTCCATTCATGTATATGATCAGAGATGTGGGTGGCGGTATCCTGACGTAATGAAGTGAGGAGTTCCGTCCCAGTTTCATAGCGGATGGGTAGCTGGAAGTGCTTTAATAATTCCATCACTAGAACGTCAAAGGTATTGATTGACGCGTGTGGTAACTCAATGTACCACTTGGCTACGTTGCCAGTGAGGGTGCGGGGAAAAAGACATAACCGGATACTATCATCCACCATGAAGTTAGAAACACACCAAAGATGATAGGTGGTGATATGAGTACCCGGATCCTCCCCTTGTTTCCCTTTAAACTTAGGGATGTCTGTCATTATTTTATGTGGGATTGGCATCTAGAGTAAGTTATGATAGATGGGGTCATTTGTAAGTTTGTACAAGTCGGGGATATCAAGTGTTTCCAAGAAAGGCAGAGTGTGTGATGCCCTTGAATCGAACCAAGGCGATGACATATCATTGAGGATCCTTGCAGTCCTCCCATCGTTTGATTCCCAATATTATACACAGGTTGCGTGGTATAGTAGTTGCCTTGGGGTATGGCATTGTAATGTGGATTTCCATGGGGATTATTAGGTTGGGGTATAGAATTGCCCCCAGGATAAGTAGTGCCCCCTTGAATCATTTGAGGTTGTGAGTAGGGTGCCCCCATGGATTGGTTGGGACCTCCTTGAGGATTCACGCCTGCAACAGAACTAACCATATGTCCTTGACTAGCATAAGAAGTGCTCATGTCAATCAGTGACTAACCATGCATGCCTGAAAATAGAGGGGGAACTGTTATGTTCCTGACCGGTATATGCATACTGGGAGTGCCCCCAGATATTTGAATCTGGGGGTTAGAACTATACAATGGATGCCAACCATATTGTTGGTTGAAGGGACCCGTGCTAACCGTGCTATATTGAGCATTATAAGGAGCGCTGTATGTAGCACTTGTCGAAGGTATAGAGCTTGACACTAAAGGGGTGGAACCCAGCATAGACTGGGTTCCACTCATGGAGGGTGTCATGTGAGGGTTTGTACTTGGGACAAATGGGATAGCAGGGTTCACCATCAAAGGTGTGGTAGTGACTGTTGACTGGGGAAGTGGTGGGGGACCAAAAGTGTCCAAAAATTCCCACGATAAATTAGTCATCGAAGGGATGGGTGGAAGTGTTCCAACTGAAGACAAAGGAGGTACAGGTGCAATGAGAACCAAGAGTGGTTCCAACAGATTCGTGATCGGAGGATTGTATGGAGGAAGAAATCTTGTAGTAAAGAAATCCTACGGTAAGCTTGAATCGTCGGTTGTCCAAACTAATTCTGTGTGAGATCTCGGAGACTGATTTCCCGAAGATGGGGAATCCGGTTCACTAGAGCTCGACGGATCTTCCACAATGAGTGGAGGAAGTCCTAACAATCGTCTAGATTGATGACGAGGGCCGGATGTAGCCATGGTGGCTGATAATTTTTATCAATAAGTTTTATTGTGATGTTTATTAAATTCTCAATGATAACACTCTGGCACCTAAAAAATAAAAAATACACTAAGTGAATCAACCAGCGAAAAAAGGGAAATGACCCTATCTGATAAGCATCGATCACTGGAGATGAAACCCAGTATCAAAATGAATAACAAAGAGGGCTGGCCAAATTTACAGTTACAGTTACTCTAGAGCTTCGCCTGAACCTTAGATTGAGGGCCAAGTACTCTCATGAAGATGAGCACCCTTCCAAAAACTGAAGACAGAGTAGGCTCGTCTGTGTTAGGTACTAGCGCATCCCACCCCAGTCACGTTGTGTAAGTACCTAAAAGTATGGACACTAAGGATACCTCAGATCACAGACACTACCGGGGGGGACATAGTCGTAGACAATATGCTGTGTGGGCAGGATACTTGAGTCCCCGACTTAGCTCCAAAATCCCCGAAGGGATCCCCAATACACAAAATACCCAAAGGAGTTGCAAGCGAAGGTGGCTACCTTCACTTACAGTCTGATGTTGTCTCGTATTTAGCTCCGCTTTCACTGGAGTGATCCCGGTAGTATGAGTGCAGAAGGAATTTTCTCTCTTTTACTGACATTAGTTTTGGTTTTTGATCTTGGGCAGTTTACTCACACTACCTATCCCAAGATCCTAGCCTGAACTAATGTTTGTTTGCTCTAGAAAGAGTTACTGATTGATTTTAGGTAGATTTTAAGTGTACTTTTTTAGTGTCTTCGATAGGGGTGTTGACGTATGATATTTGGTGGGACTCTGACTCAAAATCATGCAAAAGACAATTCTTGTAAACGTTCAATTCGATGAAATAAGTTGTATTCTACAAGGGAGAGTCTTTCATACATCAATATTCGTTCCATGCATCCTATTCATTATAACCCTAACATAACGGACAAATTTTTTTCAATGCTTTCCAACAACTATTGAAACCAAATAATGCAGAACTTAACCAACTAAGTAGAATAATGAATAAAAAGTTTTGATTTTTCCTTTATGGAAATAAAAACTTTTAAGAAGAAAAGTTATTTCCTTTAAAAAAAATAAATCTTTCAGGACATAGATCTTGCAAACAAAATACAGCTACAGATCCCTTATCAGTCCAGAAGCAAGTTTCCCAACCCTTTGAGGTCACAGACATAGCTGCATATCAAAATTTGGGTGACTAACGCTCTGTGCTAGAGGCCATAGAGAGTTACTGGAGGTACTAATGCACTGTTTTTGCAGACACAAAGCTTTATAAAGCTTTTTTTACACTGCTAACCTGCATTAGTGTGGGAAAACATTTCAAACTAGGGCTTTGGGGATCAGATCCAGGCTAAATATATGAAGGAAGAGTGCTGCAAGGTCTTGATGGGTCAGAAAAGGAATGCAGAAGTATAGGAAGGTCTAGAAGGAGGAGGAAAATAGGAAATTTCTGGGTAGAATGGGAACTAATGTATAGTCCCCAGTGGATTCGCCAATTATGCTATAGGATAAAATGCACGGTGTATGGAGAATGGAGATACCCTCAAAGGTCTTCTGGGGACCTTTAGAAGAATGTAAGATTATCTGCAGTCGTCACAAAGTTACATGCATGTCCATAAAAAATAACTAACTATCAAAGAAAGACAGATTCATTACCTCAAGCCTCCGTCTAGATTTGCTGGAGAGAAAAATGTAGCTAGGAAGAAGTCTCCTGAGCCAGATCCAAATCAAGTCCTGCACATAAAAGAGACAAGCATAATCACAACATACAACCTTGATAGTTAATACATGAATATATAAAATACATCTAATTACACATAACTAAGCTACTCATGCTAAAAGGTATTGGACAAACAACTAAATGAATGATAGTACCAACACCACGGAGTAGACAGTACAACTGCAGTTCTATATTAATTTTGGAAGAGTGATTACAACCATCTGTTGCATCAACCTTCCCTTACCCCTCCATCTCCTCTCTCTCTCCCTTCTTACCAACTTCTTATGCTTAGATTTGAGACTATGCTCGACAATCAAGTAAGCTATCCTTTCAAATGATCTGACCTCTATCACAATAGCCCTAACTTTGCTTATGTAGCATTCGAGTTAGGGTTGCCAAGTTCCTCCATGAGTTTATTTAGGTAAAAGCAATGATGTTTCCATGATTTTGAGCTCTTTCCCATTTGCCTCCTTCATTAGGACTAAAAATCCCACAAATAGGTCGAACTTTAGATGTTTCATTGCTTTTTTAAGTAGATTTAGGAGGGAATATAGATATGTTTATGAGTCAATTCGCTCCTTTGACCTCTAGATTCTCATTAGGATCCACTAATGCTATCCCTGAACCAACAAGTAGAGTTAGTAGGGTCACTAACACTCCCTTCGGCTTATAGAGAAGCTTTATAAAGCATGCTGTCAGTGTATAGACAACGTTAGTGCGGAAACAAGGCCTGTGATTTTGGCTATTGCTTCAACCATCATGTCTATATCCTCTGAGTTGATGAGGAGGTCATTTTGCTGTATAACAATATCAATATATATATATATATATATTCTTTTTTGCAGGAAAATGAGTTCAAGGAAGGTCTCTGTGAATCTTTCTGGACCAAAGGAAGGATTTACATCATCTAAAGTTGCAGGTGGACCCTCAATGAATATTGTTGAATGAAGCTGACCTGTGTCACATGGTAAAAATCCAGAAAGTGGCTCCTCAAAGGAAAAGAAGATGATTTCGTATTGGAGGAAATCACCATAAATGAGTTGTACAAAATTTGCATGGTATGTGAAAGATAAAGAAGGCAAAGAAGCTCTGCAGATATATCTATATGCTGGTATGATTTACGATGGTGGAAGTTATGAGGTGCTGGGAAAAGTACTGGACATATGTTTGGTGTCAGATACAAAAGTTGTTTATGTACTTACAAAACCACCCAAGTCACATGAGAATATTAGATATCATTTTGCATTGTCGATGTATGACACAGATGAAATTTCTACAAAGATATGTAAATAAATCATAAACGACATTGCATAGAAAAAAAAGGTTTTCCTATTTATATTTATGTTTTTTGCATTATTGTAATTGTATCATTATAATGTTTATAACTTATTGTTGACATATTACATTTTGTTTGACAAAATTTTGCTAAGGGTCTCTCAATTATGTTGGGGGAATTTATTTTATAGAGTGAGATATTACGGATTTTGTTAGCAGTTTCTACACAGAGTCAGAGGAAGATATGAGAAAGTAGAAAAAAAATTACCTCATGATGCTACAACACTACATACAAGGAATCAATAAATAATGCCTATAGTGGATCAATCTAGTAAAGATAAACATGTTACTTTTGAAGATGAGGGATATGAAGTTGAAGAATATGTTTCCATTATTGAGAATGAGATTAGAATTGATGTTGGAAAGGAGAAAATTCATAAAAGACCAAAAACAAAAATGCCTAGTAATGTCTCTCTTTCAGTTGATGATGAAGATATTGCTTATGTAGAAGAAAATATGATAACCCGTAGGAGGAAGAAATCAAAAGTTTGTCATTCTGAAAAAATCACGGGCAACAATGAATATTAAAGTAAAAGCTCAAAGGGAAGCAGGGAAATCATAACACCAAGTGTTGATTTAGAGGATGGCATTATGAAAACAAAACAAAATTCCAGTCGAATTCGGTTGACAAACACAAAATTAGTTGAGGGCATTCATACATTTCAACTTAATGTCAACCAATTCTATAAGCCAAATGAAGGATAATCTAATATCAAACTAGAAATCCACACCACCTGCATGTTCATAACTTGAAAACATTGTTCAGGTATAATCCATATGCACATGTTGTTTCTTATGTGGTTCTTTTTGATCCAATTCAAGTTCCTAACAAAGAGGTATTTGAGAAATAAAAATGTTTTGAATACAAATAATATGTAATTGTGGGGAACTATTTTGCAGCGGCCATAAGACAATTGATGGAGAAAAATCCCAATAACTCGTATTTTGAAATAGTGAGATGTATCATTTATGATGATTTAACAGATACAAAAGCAAAGTTATTGGCATGGGATCATAATTAAGATAATGAGTATGGGATGTCTATGACTTTCATCCATTGGGTTATATTTATTCATAGTGAATTTGAACAAAAATGTGGTGGGGATAGGACAAAGGTTAGAACAGCCTTTCAGAACGAATGTTGTATGGAAATAGGTTATCAAATTGAAGAAAAAATCAATTCAAAAGTTGACAAAGTAAATTCAGAGATATTCAAAGGTATGGATAACATTTTGTAGTTGGAATTTAGAATTGGAGAGATATGAGAATTGATTAATGATATTTTCGACATGTGGGAGAACATTTCCATACAAAACCATAAGGTTAAAAAGTCTAAACCAATGATATGTACCAGAAGTAAATCAGGTCCTAAAATGAATCACCTTCCAGATGATATGAGTATCACACCTTGGAGAACAATGCAAGGAGTGAAGGATGAAAAACTTGTCAAATGAATATTATCCCATGTGAATTTAGGTGAATTATCATTGGACGAAATGTGCTAAAAATTTCAAAAATAAGTTTGTTGAATTATTTTTACTTATTTTTGGATTATAATTTTCATTTCTTTTAAATATAACTTATTGTTGTTCGTAGTATTTTTATACATATCACTATATTAACATTTTTTACTTTATTTATTCAGTCACAATGTTTATATGAAAGTACAAGAACATATGGTTGAATTGTTGAATGAAGATAGTTGGGATGATGTTGTACCCAACTACCCAGATTCAAGTTCTACATCAACACTAAAATATTTTTATCTTGCATTTAAAAAATATGTTGATTTATACATTCATTTTTATTCATATGCATACTATTTTTATTTTATAACTTATACATATATTTGTTTATTTCTTATAGATATCGAAGAAGGATTTAAATGGAGTACAAGACAATTTCATAAGCTTTATTGAAAAATTTAAGTTGGAAAGGCTGAAAAAGCAACGTCTTAGGAATGTTGAATATGATCCTAGTCTTACTCATTTCATTTGGAATGGCCTCTGAACTATCCAATATCAAATAATACAAGGGATTGTGAAAACATTGCAAAACTCATACCTAAAAGGGATTATTCCCTAGTTATTGCAGATATTCCTCATGGTTTCAATATCCCAAACATTGAATATGATAGTGAGACTTATACTTATCAAGCTTTTAGTAAAGTGGTTATGGGATTTCTAGAAGTCATAACATCACCATTTTCGAGATTTGTGATATTTCATTCAGACACTCAATTTGGAATGTTATTATCAAGCTTCAAGGGAAAACCAAACTCAAGGATGCAACTTACATGTTTTTTTTTTTCTCTGCAAATGCTAATTCTATTAACTGTAAAACAAAGTAAAAATACAAGGGGGCGAGGCCTCGGGAATCATCCTCCGAGGACACTCAGAACAACAGAAACTATCCCTTGTGAGGGAAGAACCAGATACAAAAGCAAGAGAACAGATATTGCCACCAGGAATTAGCCGAGGAAACATGAAGAGGAGGAGAAAACCGTTTGTCGAGAGCATGTGACCAGAGCATGAGACCATTACATTGCTCAAAATTCCAGAGACAATTACAATGCTCAAAAAACCAAAAGAGTTTTACATTACTAAGCCACATAGAGAGAATTGAGTCCGCATGTCTAAAGATAGCTGACCCGAGCCGCGTCCAAAACTGCTTGAGCATGATCATTTTAGTCATTCAAAAAACAAAAAAAGGAGAAGGTCCAGATGGCCTTAGAATGCGTCGTCTTCATGCTGAGGTGCCTCCACCACCAGACAGACGTTATCCTTCCATGCATCCTCATGTCCAGCATCTTCCTCATTTGGGTGCCTCATCAGGGGGCGCGTGTCACTATCCATCTCTTCCTGAATCCTCGAGACAGCAGTATCCGGAGGCCGAGAGGCACTGGGAGCCTCGCTCCTTTCAGGTCTCTCCCCTTGATCTTTCTCCAGACTTTCCCCTGCATTGTCCTGTCTATTGCTTTGACTGCTGACTCCTTGGCAAGCTTCTGGAGAGGGCTCAGACATCAGGCGCACCCGAATTGGGGGCGGAGCTTCTTCTTCAGAGAAGAGAATGGTGATATTGGCAGTAATTACAGGTCTATGCAAATTGCTCTGAAAAGTGAAATGAGTTGTTTGGAACCCATGATACGGAATTGGATTGTGAACAGGATCCACAGAGCTGGTAGCCGGCTACTTTCCATGCCCTCCCTGACTTCCCCCAGAACGACTCCTCTCGCTGTGGCACACCATGCTGAGGGGAGTCCATAGAGGCCGAGACCGGAGGGAGGAAAAACAATCCAAGAAACCAAAAGCAGAGCCCAGAGATAGGTTACACAGCACATGAAACAAATGAAGACACTGGCGGTCAGACTGTAATTGCAGGGAGAGCGACATAGGAGAAGTGGCAGGGGAAATCAAAAGCTTACCCAAGTTTCCAGAGACCAGACCGCTAACTAAACGCCACACTTTCCCAAGCCAGAGATGAACCAGAAACGAAATACACAGAGGAAACTCACCTTTGTTTGCAAGGAACAGCTAGCCTTCGAGACCCACTTCCAGCTTTAACTAGAGACATGAAGGCAGGGTGCTTACAATGGTAATGAAATCCCTGGATGCCATGGATAAAATAACCAAATCCATAGCTTGAACAGAACAAGTAGTAAATGCAGAGAGCGTGCCAAATCTTCTGCTCTGCAAATGATCCTTCAGGAATTGAGCGAACCACCTGAACATCACTCCCATCAACCGAATTAGCTCCTGGATAATCGCGCAGGTCTGCGTCTGGCAGTACCTAGCGCCTCCACTTGTCCTTTGAACCATAATTACACATTGATTTCACCCGCATCCGGGTATGCAACTTAGATGTTAAGGCATTGAAATTGTATGTTTTATTAACGTTAAAAAAATTATTTATGTACAAGTTAATTGAACTTTTATTATTTCATGTTATAGGCAAAAGTCAAATCTTTTTGGTTATGGAGATCATCTAATTATAAATGATTTTGAGTTCATTCATGTTGAATGTTGAACAAAAGATGATATCTATAAGCCTATGCTTTTGAATTAGCTAGATGGAAAGAGTCATAGCCAAGTACTGGTTCATGACGGTCTTGTAAAAAAACTAACATACGAAGATAAAGAAGTAAAATGAGAGATAATTAAAATTTATAAAAAACCACATTCATTGATTAACTATATTATATATTTATGTTCAAATGAAGGAGATTGAGTTTTGGATTTATTCTCAGGTTCAGGTAGGTTTTATTATATAAAATTGAATTTCAATGTTTTATTTTTTAAGTTTTATGTGTTTATACCAATTTACTTAATTATTTATTTTGTACTTGATGATTAGGTACAACACTAACATGCTACCTAGAAAAAGGAAGAAATTACATTTCCATTGAAAAATACTCACTACAATGCAATTTTATTCAACAAAGAATTAATGTTATTCAGTTTCTTCCAGATGCAATGCAAGAAGTTGGTTTGAGGAAAGGGGATTATAATGAATCAAATGTGGAAAAAAAGGAAAATGAACCTCAACTACCGTTGGATGGAATAATTGGAATATCAAAGACCCGTCAGAACAAGAAAATGACCAAATTGAAGCAGGGAAATTTGTGGAAGAAGATAATAATGAAACTCTAGAAGATGTTGAGTATGTATTACATTATGTTATTGATTAAATTTAAGTTATGCTTGCAAATCAAGCTCATTTTTTGGAAATATTCATTAGTTATACTTGTAATGTTTTGACTTTAAGATTTTATAAGAAGAATAAATATTCAATTATTGTTGTTATATGCTTAATATTTGTATTATGTGATTTTCGCTTTAAATTTTATGCGAATTATTATTTTCTGAAAATGATTAATATGATTTTTTGACATAAAATTAAAAAAAAATTGCTATATTTATTTTTTTTTGTTAAAATTATCTCATAAAAATCATTTATTTGACATGTCATTGATAGAAAAAAAGTCTCAAAATGTGTATTTTTTTGTTATATCTATATCTAGAATGTGTTTTTTTATATGAAAGGTTAAAATTATTGCTATTTTAGTGACAATTATTTGATATGCATTGAAATATTAATCAACAATACATAAATATATAGAAAATCGTAACTTTAAAATATACTATGCAAAAAAACAAAGATCTCACTAAAAAAAAATGAAAAGAAAAACAAAAAAAACATAAACCTAAAAAACACTTCAAAATAAATATATCAAGGAGGAAGAAGCAGAAGAAGAAGAAGAAGAAGAAGAAGAAGAAGAAGAAGGCGACTACTTCAAAAATTTTTAAATTTAAAAAATAATTGTCCACACTTAATACATTAGAAAATTTAAAGTGTCAAAAATAAGTATTTTAAAAAAAGCGGTTGATGCGAAATCAACACTTTTCAAAATGAGATGATTTTTTTGCTACTTGAAAAAAAATAGGTACTCGGTATAGTTCCCAATTCAAAGTTTACAATGTTATAGTTTTTTCTTTTCATCTTTGCAACATTTGTTTATCGGTAACTTACATATTGATATTTGTCGGGAAAGTATTTCTCAATTCTAAGGCACTAGTCTTTTTCTAGTAATCTAATTTTTGTGCTTATTAATCTTACTTGCCATATAAATTAAATCAAGTTGCTATGATTTTCATTTGTATCTCCTAAACTTGTTGATTTTCAATAGGTTTCTCATCCTTTCACCTTTAGGGACTACCCTCTTAGCCTGCTTTTAGGAGATAGCTTAAACAAAGTGAGTATGGATCAGATTGACAACCCCTACTCTGAGCGTTATGCCTTGGGTGTACACGTCAGGCAACAACATGGCACAAACTCTTGGTTGAATCTTAGATCCTAAATACAACTCTCAGCCGAGAGTTTACGTTCTATTTAAAATCTCTCGAATGAGAGTTTAGATTCCATTTAAAACTCTTGACATAGAGTTTAGATTCTATTTAAAATTCTTAGCTAAAAGGTTGAAAGGAGTTGTAAAAAATGTGGATTTTTCTCGGGGCTTAACTCTCTGACGGAAGTATATAAAAATCTCGGCTGAGAGTTTTGGTAGGGAAATATTCCCTGCGCAAACTCTTGGTCGAGAGTATGGGTAGGGAAATATTCCCTACACAAGCTCTCGGCCAAGAGTTTTAAATTTTCTATGTTGAGGGTTTTCCTAGCATTACCCCAGTGCAGTTAATTCAAACCACAGTTGCAAAAAACTCTTAGCTGATATTTTTTTATAACTCTCGACCGAAAGTTTTTGGTCAATGAAAATTAGGAAAAATTCAATGACTTTCAGGAAATAGCTACTTCATAGGAGTTGAATCCCTACCAAATTTAAGAGTTAGATGATGCCTTTGGTACCATTGGATTCAACTCTGAATCTAATTTTAAATGATATAAGTTTTATTCATTTTAATGAAGAAATGATATTTATTAATAATTTTACACTAAACTATGTCACTACATATTTTGAGACTTTTGAAAATTACCTAGAATAAAAAATCAATAACATGAAGATAAAAAAAACCAAATCATTTAAAAATCCACACAGTAATTCCTCTTTAAAGTAGTATTTTCAACTGACTTATTGATCACATTAAAATTAAAATTGATGGATCGTCAAAAGTGTTGAAAAATCACCATTTTTTTGTCTTACCCTATTTCATTAAATGATTAAACATAGTGATTGAATCTGAAAATTCCCCAAAAATAGTCCAGGTTCGAGTGCAATCTGTGTAGATTGTGATGATATATTTTTTCCCAAAATAAATTACCATCTCTACAAACCATGTTGGATACTTAAGTCACTCATTATACTTGCCTGAAATTTTTAAGTATATGCATTCAATATCCACCAAATTTATCTAGCTAGATCTCCATAAAAAAATAAAAAATATGAGTATGGAGGCAAGAAAATTCTCTAGAAGTATTGTTTTTATTGCAAAGCAAAATTGTAAAAAAAGAAAGAGTTTCTAGTAGCTGAAGTTGAAAAAACACAAAAATTCACAATTTTCTATGTCAAAAACAAGTTAAAAGTGTGTCCCAAGTTCACATTTTCACCCGTTCTATAATATTTAATTAGTGCAGTTCGTAAATATGGAATTTTATGTGTTTTGTGTCTTATCTCTATTTAACTACTCCTAAAGATAAATTATAACTTACTATTATTGACTCGACTGATAATTTAAACTATGATTACTACTTTGTCTGTCCTTGCCATCATATTGTTTTCAGTATGTCAGATTAGAAAATTCCTTGTCAGATAAGCTTAGGTGCCTAAAATTTTGGCTTGTTGTAAGGTGTTGTGTTGATTACTTTATTAGCGTTCATTCTATCTAACATCTTCTGTGCGATTGTGTTGTAACGTTTGACAACATATGATTATTGACATGATCAAGATTTAATGATTCATCCTATTATGAGTTTAATAATTGTCCAATTTATACTATCAGAGAGTATGAGATACTAGCCAATTAGCCCAAGGAAGGATATATTATTCCTTAGTGAATTCCTTCTTAATAGTTCCTCAATCACCAGAACAGTTAAGAAACCAACATTATTCAGGCACTATTGCTGAGGAATTTTTATTTTGTGTTTTTTCATGACTAGTGGTAACCCAGTTCAACCCTATCTTCTTTTTGGGCTACACGACCGACACATTATTCTTAATGGGTTGTACCTTTTAACTTTGTAGGTTTTTACCATTCAAGAAGAACTCAAGAATAACTAGGAGGTTTTAGCCCAAGAGGATGAGCGAGAGTAACCTAATATGCACCTTACCTAACGACAAGAAAGGTCAAGATGGTGATTTTGCTGACAAAGATGCATATTCAAAACAAAATCCGGTGCTTGAAATAGGTATGCCTTGGTATGGTTTAATTTAAAAATAAAAAGCACAATATTTTAATCTATTGGTGTCTCAAAAATGGATACTCCCAATTGAATCACTAGGTCTACATTTGATCTAACCTTTTCAACGCTTGACGACCAATAAATTTTGGTAACCGTTGTAAATAGGAGAAAATGAGTAGAAGAATTTATACAAGAACATCCTAGTTTAGGGGACCCTAGAAAATAGGAATTTTTTTTCCCTCGACACCCACTCGAGAGTTTGAGAAGACACCCAATTCATAGGGGACTCAAAATATACCTGATCCATTATCTACTTTTGTTTCCCCTCCTAAGACTAGTTTTCATTCTTCACCTCTGCAATTACCGCCAACTTCTTCTTCTTCACCTTACAATATGAATAATTGGGTGAATCGGCATCACCACCCCTTAAAATTACCAACTCAACTACAAGATCTACCAAATAAATATGATATAGCTCTCCCAAAATATGATAATGAGGGAGAAAATACTGCTAAATACCACATATTGAATTTTTAAGACTATTTTGACAACCTTGGGGTAGAATAAGATGATTTGTATATGTGATTATTCGCTCAGAGCCAGAGGATTAAGATCACAAATGGTTTAGAGCCATTCCACAGGGTTCTATAGCTTCTTGAGATTCTCTCATAGAAGTATTCGTAAAACAGTTTTGGGTTAAGAAAAAGAAAACAAATATATATTATCAAGTTTAATGTTCTTAAATATAAACAAAATAAATCAGTTGGTGAGTTCAATAGATGATTTAACAAATGTTATAATGACCTCTCGACTGACATCAATCAGACTGATACAACTGCCATCATCAATTACTCTGACGCCTTCGCTCCTGATTTTATCTTCATGTTGAGAGAAAGAGAACCTCAATACTCAAAAACACACAAAGTAAGGCTTGCACTATTGAGGGAAACCTTATAGCTACAGTTAAATGTAAGGCAAAGGAAGAAAAAGAAAAGGGAAACAAAAAGGTGGCTGAACGAATCCCTAAGATTTTGGGTGAGAAATCCTCTCAAGAGGAAAATATCAATGAAATGGATAAAATTATAAAATTACTATCAAAGAAGTTACAAAGGTTAGAAATGGGAAATAGGCCTGCCAACCCTATAACCCCAACCTGTCTCTTCAATAAAATTTTCCGCAAAACTTATCCAATAGAAACCCAAGCCAACCTTACCAAAATCAAACCCCTTACCATAAGCCTTTCAACCCAAAAATTCTTTAGTGGGGATAGAGAGGGGATGAGCCCAACTTTTTGAAGATATAATGATGAATTAGCTAGTCAGTGGATAAATCTAGAGGAGGAGGAATATCCCGAAGTCAATTGGTTTGATGATAGCCTAGACCTATGTCGACCCTATCCTGGATGGGATGATGTCCAATATCTTGAGTAAGAATTATGGGCTCCTAAATTTGAGTGATTCGATCAACATTTAGAGGCTTAGTTTCAACATAATTATGATTTGAGACCTAGGAAATTGTTAGGTCCCTATACTACTAGTGTAACCCCTTATTGTTATTAGTGCAACCCCCTTATTATATTATTGTGCCCATGTAGTCCCCATATTTTTATTATTGTGCCCCATAGAAGCCCACTATTGTTATTATTGTGTAGTTACATTATTATTGTTATGTTGGCTCTGATTGTATTATGACCCCTTAGATTCCTCTATATAGAAAGGAGGTCTTTCATTTGTATCATCCAAGAATTGTTCATTTGTGTAATGTAAAGGAGGTTGCTGCCTCGAAGAGGCTTATTTTGAAGGTGTTTATCTATCTTTTCTATCTTTTTTTGAGCTGGTTTCATAACAAAAATATAATAAGAAATTTTAGAACCCAAATCATAAAGAAAATCAAGAAAACAACTCCCTTCCAATGAAAATAAAATAGATGAAACAAAAAATTTAAAGAAACTGAAGTGAGAAGAAAACCAATCTTGACATGTGCAAAGCTTCAATATGTAGAAAAAATTAACTGAGGTAAAAATAACATGCCTTTAATCGAAATTCTAATTTTTTTTGACTTATAAGGATGAAGTTGATAAATTCATTCAGAGGAATACAAACTTGGCTGATGATGTACATGCTAGCGATACTATAAACATACACGATGATGCCCCCATAATCATAATTGGCCCACACAATGACAAAGAAGATAACCTAGTTCTCCCTTTTTATATGAGTTTTAAAATACATGATCTAGCTTTACATAATTATATGTTGGATTTGGGTACATCGCATAATGTTATGTCGAAGAAAGTCATAGACCAATTATGTCTTGACATTACCCATGAACATAAGGATCTTCATTCCTTTGATTCTCAGAAAGTTAAATGCCTCGGCATGATCAAAGACGTAATAGTGGTCTTAGGGAAAATGCCTATCAAGAGCATGGTTATGAATGTCACAGTAGCAGACGTCCCACCCAATTATGGGATGCTACTTTCTATATTATGGGGTGCCAAATTAGGCATATCCTTTCAACTTGATCTTTATTATGCAACTATTCCCACCTTTGGAGGCGATTATCGATGAATATACTAAGAATCACGAGTAGTCTACACTAAAAGCTCGGATGAAAAACCTAGCAATTTTCCCATATATGCATTTGATGATAATTTGGGAAATTTTTCTTTAACATTAAATGACGAAGAGAAAGTATTAATTAGCTAGAAATAATGTAGGAATTTACAGGGTAAGTTCCTCAGACAGAACACCAAAGGACACCGCTCACAAACAGATCACAGATCAATACACCAATATTGTTGACGTGGTTAAAACCCTCAAAGAGGGAAACAATCCACGACCCAAGCCAACGCGGCAACTTCAGACAATTTATTAATAAAAGAATGAAAATTTACATAAGCTTCTCTCATGAATGGTTACCATACAAATGACCCTCCATGCTCTTTAAATAGAGATCATGGACCAATCGGGTGTTAAGCCATAGATCAAGTGTCGGTAATACCGAGGAGAGAATGAACTGTCAGATCACTGCATATCGTGACCGTCAGATTGAGAGTTACAAAAGTACATATCAAAGAAACACACTTTACTTAACTTTACACTAGACCAAGTTATACTTAACTATTTCCTATGTGTCGGAATATCCTAACATCCCCCCTTAAGAACAACTTGGGATAGGATTGAAGGATGTACAAATATGACACAATAGGAGAAGGAAGGAGGCATTAGAGCCTATCCCCCCTTAGTGACAACTTCCTGAACTCCAACCATAAATCAAAGTTTAGTAAACTTCGCCTTTGTAAAGATGTCTCCAACTTGATCATCTGTTGAACAATATTGCACTTCAAGAACATGGTCATGAATGAGCTTTCTGATGAAGTGCATGTGCAGTTCCATGTGTTTTCTACGCTGATGTTGGACTAGACCTTTGCACAGTTGAATGGTACTTTGATTATCACACCAAAGTGTAGTCGGATGCTGCTACTAAAAGCCAAACTTTGACAGGATTTGACAAAGCCACAGGGCTTCTTTACTAGCTTCTACGGCACCATGATACTTTGCTTCTGCTAAAGAAAGAGAAATGGCACTTTGTTTCTTGCAAGCCCATGTAATAGGTCCTGAACCAAGAGTGAACACATAACTTGCAGTAGACTTCCAATCATCAGGGTCACCAGCCCAATAAGAATCAGTGAAACCAACCAATAGAGGAGATGCTTCTGTGCTGTAATGAATCCCAAACTGAACTATAGCTCAAAAATAACGAAGTATTCTTTTAGCTGCTTTCCAATGACTTTCATGTGGGTTTTGCATAAATTGAGCAATAAGGCCAACAACAAAGGAAAGGTCAGGACGAGTATGGGTTAGATACAAAAGCTTTCCTACAAGTTGATGGTATAAGGTAGCATCAACTTCAGGGGAAGTACAAGTGACTGAAAGTTTGGCTCTAGATTGAAAGGGAGAAGGGGTTGGCTTACAGTCTTCCATGTGAAAATGGCGTAGAAGATCACATGCATACTTGGATTGGGAAAGGGAAATACCTTCCTTGGATTGCAAGACTTGAAGACCAAGAAAATAATGCAAGTATCCTAAGTCTGTCATTTCAAAATTCTTTTTAAGGTTGGACTTCACATGGTTTATAAGGTTGGGATCACTACCAGTAAGGATAAGATCATCAACATAAAGAAGAAGAATGATAAGAGACTTTCCCACTTTCTTGGTCTAGACAGTATTCTCAGAATGACACCTAGAAAATCTAGTTTCTAAAAGAAAGCTATCCATTTTGGCATACCAAGCCCGAGGGGCTTGCTTGAGACCATAAAGGGATTTCTTAAGTTGACATACAAGGCTGAAGTCTGTTTGTATAAAGCCAGTAGGTTGTTCGATATAGATTTCTTCATGCAAGTCCCCATGCAAGAAGGCAGATTTAACATCCATCTGATGGACTTCCCATTTGAAAGAGGTAGCAAGGGAAATAACAAGGCAGATAGAGTTCATTTTGGAAACAGGGGAGAAGGTTTCACTATAGTCAATGCCTTCAACTTGTGAAAAACCCTTAGCAACAAGACGAGCTTTATGTTTATCAAATTTTCCATTTGGTCCATACTTGGTTTTGTAAACCCATTTGCACCTAACAAGTTTTCATCCCTTTGGAAGGGGAACAAGATCCCATGTATCATTTGCCAATAATGAACGATATTCTTCATTCATAGCTGCGTCCCAATATGGATGGCCTAAAACTTCTGCAAAGGTGTCAGGATCATAATTAGCTGAAGCTTGAGCTAGTAAAGAAGAGGCTCTATCAAATTGAGAATGTGTACATCGCTGATCTGTAGGATCACTGGCAAGAGCACCTGCTACATCCCGAGTAGCACGGACCCATTTTGGAAGCTGAGGAGCTGAAGGAGGATCCTGAGAAGGTAGGGGAGGATTGTCATCCTCGCTGTCATCATCTGAAAAGAAATATTTTTAGAAGTAGAAGGGATAGGGAGAGGTGGCACATCCGCCGAACTAGGCTCGTAGGCCGATATATTTTTAGCAAATTTTACATCTCTTCTAATGATAATATTTTTGGACTTAAGTGGAATAAGTTTGTATCCTTTGAAATCTTTAGAATATCCAACAAAAATACATTTTTCACTCTTAGGTTCTAAAGCTTTATGTTTCTCATCTGGAATATGGGCCCATGCTTCACTTCCAAAAATACGAAAGTGACTTACATTTGGTTTAATTGAGCTCCATGCTTCTTCTTGAGTGATATTCTTTAAAACCTTAGTAGGAGTGCGATTTATTATGTAATTTGCACAGTTAATTGCTTCTACCCAAAAATTAAGACTAAGTCCTTTAGATTGAAGCATACAATTAGCCATTTCCTTTAAGGTGCGATTCTTCCTTTCAGCTACACCATTTTGTTGTGGAGTATATAGAACAATATGTTGCATTTGAATTCCATTCTCAGTGCAAAAGTTGATGAATTTGTTGTTAACATTTTCTCCACCATTATCAGATCTTAGCTTAAGAATTTGATGTCCAGATTTTTTTTCAACAAAGGCCTTAAAGGCCAAGAACATGTTAAATACTTTACTCTTGAGTTTTAAGAAGTATACCCAAGTGCGTCTGGAGAAATCATCAATGAAAGTTAAGGAATAATTGTAGCTAGAGAATGAAACAACTGGAAGTGGACCACATAAATCACTATGCACAAGCTGTAAAGGGGTTGAGGTGTGCCAAGAGGCACGTTTTTCAAAACTATCCCGATGATGTTTTCCGAGTACACATCCAGAACAAACACCATCTCTGCAAGATACCATTGGAAGACCTTTCACCATATTTTCTTTACATAGATTCTGAAGGGAGCGATAGTTTAAGTGACCAAATCGCTCATGCCAAAGTTTTCTCACTTCATCATTATGAGCAACAAATATCGAGGGAAGATTTGATGACCCAAAGTTGTTAAACTTATACAACCTTGTAGAATCATCAGCAATGTGAGTAGCTAAAATCTGTCTAGGATCTCTTAGGTCCTTAATTACAACATCATGAGGTGAAAATTCAACGATTTTACCTTCACCTGAATGAGTTATTTGATATACAAATAGAAGGTTGCAGGATAAGGTTGGAACACATAATATATCATTGAATTGACCATTGTCTATATGAACAGTTCTAGTCCCTCCAACACTAAGAGATCTATCATCACCAACATATATATTTTTGGTGTTACAATCATTTAAAGAAGAAAACATGGCTTTGTTTTTGGCCATGTGATAAGAAGCTCCAAAATCAATTAGCCACTCATGAGAATGAGAAGAAGAAGATACATTTAGTGCATATCCAGACCGAGATGCTTGATAATCACATGCATAAAGTGTTATTCCTGAAGATGAAGTTGAAGTTGTTGAGTGCTCCAAATGGATGTTATGCTTCTTCATTGCTGTTTCCAAGGATTCCATCTTCTTAAAGCATTTGGATTCTAAGTGGCCATCTTGATTACAAAAGTGGCAATGTCTATTAGTCTTCTTCCCTTTGTTTTTATTTGCCTTATCATTTTGTTGAATTGATTTTTCATTTTGAGACTGAAATGGCTTAGGACCCTTGTTTGGTTTAGGACCATTCTTTTTAGGATACAATTTCTTAGGATTCTTTGAATTTGGTTGCTGCTGGGTGGCTATGGCTTTCTTAGAAGAGTTTCCAAGATTAAGAAGACCAAGATGTAAGAGTTTTTCTTGTTTTCTTATTAAAGAATCACAAAAGGCATCAAAGGAAGGGGACATGTAGTTTTGTCCCTGAGAAATGAAGGTTTCTCTTATAGAATGGAAGGTGGAAACAAACATAGAGTAGGTTTGCCCCAATTTAGTAAGAATGGAATAGATAAGGTTACCATCTTCTTTCTTAACCTTAACACCTTCCAAGAGAAGTCTAAGGGTCTTGAACTTGGATAAAAAATATTCAATGGAAGAAAAATTATTGGGGTCCAATGTAAGCAACTCATTTTCGAGTTGATGGGCTCTAAATTCATTTTTAATTCCAAAAACTTTAGTGATTTGTTTCATTGCTTCATTAGGAGTATCAAGTTCTGCGATATGGAATCTAAGGTTTGGAGAAATAGACATCCCTATCAACCCACGTGCTTGATCTTGCCTATTTTCCCATTTGGTTGCCTTATCTTCATATTTCGGTTAGGATTCTTGGCCTGAGGCTATTCTGTAAAGACCTTTACTTCTAAGTAAATCCACAATGTAGGACCACCATTGGAAGTAGTTGGTGTTGTTAAGAATAACTTGGCATGGACTTTCCATTTTAACAGAAACTGAAGCTATAGATGCTGAAACTAAGTGTTCCAATGGAAATATCTCAAAAAATTAGGTTGATTAAAAAAAAAAAACGGCTCTGGAAATGGCTTCCGAATGAAGAAGTTATGACTTTTTGAAGAAAAGTTGTTGAAGATGCTGACGAAGTGCGGGAATGTGTGGCATTGAATGATAATGTTATATTTAAAAAAAAAGTCTGCCCCCTTTCCAAACTTAATCTAATTAGCTCAACAAAAAGAGAGACTTGAACTCAAGACCTCTATTCTCATAAAGTAGCTTTGGACCAAGTGAGCTAGATTAAAAGGTTAGTAATTTTTAGAAAAGAGGAAGGTTTTTTTTTTTTTTTTAGTCATTGAAGCTTTGGGGTGCGTGCTTACTTGAGAAAGCTATTTTTTGCCTACAAAACAAAAAACACAAAACCCAACACAGACATACAAAAAAAATGAACCTTATGGCTTGAAGTTAGCTTTAGCTGGAAATTAGATATTTTCCTCAATGTTTTTGATTTTCTGAGATCACACTAAGGTGTGGCGGAAAAGAGCATACGCATGAGAAAAATCCTTCCTTTCTATTTCTGATTTGCCCAGATCGCACAGAGTCACAGGGCAAAGAGCATATGCAGAAATGAAAGGTATAAATCCGGTAATAAAAAAAAGAGAGCTAAATAAACTGAAATAAACAGAGAGAAAATAACTTAAAATTGCAAATAAACATTGTATACCTCCAGATCTTAAAAATGATTTAGCTAGGGCTACCAAAAACCTTTTCGCGTCAAATGAAAGGGGTTCCTCACTGGAACAGATGCTCCTAACACAATAGAGTAGTCCTCTCAGCATGAAAGCAATCAATAATAGTAGATCTAGAAAACGACAGTCGGATGAAGTTCTACCGGCTTCAGATTTGGATCACCAACGGATGCGGCCCTCAAATAGCTCTAATACCATGTAGGAATTTACAGGGTAACTTCCTTAGATAGAACACCAAAGAAGACCGCTCACAAACAGATCATAGATCAATACACCGGTATTGTTGACGTGGTTAAAACCCTCAAAGAGGGAAACAGTCCACGACCTAAGCCAACGCGGCCACTTCAGGAAATTTATTAATAAAAGAATGAGAATTTACATAATCTTCTCTCATGAACGGTTACCCAACAAATGACTCTCCATGCTATTTAAATAGAGATCATGGACCAATCAGGTGTTAAGCCATGGATCAAGTGTCGGTAATACCGAGGAGAGAATGAACTGTCGGATCACTACATATTGTGACCGTTGGATTGTAAGTTACAAAAGTACATAGTAAAGAAACACACTTTATCTAACTCTACACTAGACCAAGTTATACTTAACTATTTCCTATGTGTCGGAATATCCTAACAAATAAGAAACTAAGAAAACTATATATAATAAGGATTATGTTTGGAAGATTTTTTTTGGTGGTGCTTCAACTCAAAGTGGATCTGGAGCAAGTGTCATCTTGATTCCTCCTACTAAGGAAAGTGTCACTTTCTCTTGTAAGTTGGATTTCAAAAAAACTAATAACATGGCTAAATATGAAGCCTTGATCTTGGGTGTTGAAGCTTCTCATAAGATAAATATTCAAAATTTAGCAGTCTTTGGTGACTCTGAATTAATTATTAAACAAGTTACTAACAAATTTCAAACAAAACACCCAAGGATTAGGGCCTATATAAACCAAGTCTAGGACCTCTTTGAGAATTTTTTCTCAGCCATGAATTTCACCATTATCTCGAGGGAGAAAAATTAGTTGGATGATACAATAGTGGTCACTACAATGACCTTTGTTCCTACTGAACAAGCTAAAATTAAATATGAAATCAAAATCCTATATCATCCTTCTATACCTAATAATTTCAAGCACTAGTAGGTGTTTGAAGATAGCCAACAAATTAAAAAAATCATTGAAATGGTGGGAAAGATATCAAACTTATGTATTGAAGGTGACAAGGATGATAACCAACATCACCTTGATCTTTCCACATTCAAGCACAAAATTGGGAAACATGAAATCATACAGTTAAAAAATAATTACATCCCATAAGGGCTAATCCACATCAAGAAAGTTTTTAATTGGAAGGGTGCCACTTCTTCCCCTCTATTAAAACCTTTAGACATTGAAATTGAACAAATAAACTTAGGTACATAAGAGGAACCTAAGCTCATTAACCTTTCTAAATTCCTTCCTAAAGAAGCCAAAAGCTTGTATATAGGCCTTTTCAAAGAGTACTCCAATGTGTTCTCTTGGAGCTATGAGAAATTAAAAACCTATGATAGGCAAATAATTGAGCATAGGATACCACTAGAGCAAGGGGTTAGGCCTTTTCACCAAAATATGATATAGCGTTACAAATCCATTTGGGCACATCACTCTCATCATCCAGATCAGTGTTTTAGGACTCATAAAACCCTAGTTTGAGTTGCTACATGCCCTAAGCAAGTCAACCTTTTGAATGCCTCCTTCCCAGACAGTTTCATGGCTTGAAGACATCCTGAAATGACCTCTAGAGGGACTAGTGCAGGTAGGCCCATGCAACGGTGTGCTACAAAGGAGTTAAGTCCATGCTCGGGTGCTCTGCAGAGCACTTAGGCCCTCTTTGACCTGCACTGGGCGAGTTTGAGCGAAATTCACATAGGGTTTGGGGAATATTCTTATCTTCTGGAGCCTTCTAGAAGATTCACACACTTATCATCTCCTATGAGCTCGAAAATGGATGAGGAATGAGTTAAGATACCACTTATCCTGTCATCCCTTCCTCCATGGAACTAATTCTAAGTATGGAAGGCCATTAAATACCTTTATTGATGACAAAACCTCCTCCATCTTCCTATAAATTGAGCACTCATCTAAATGATCAAGGGCTGGACTTTGATGAATTGTAAGGAGATAATGCTAGTTTGAGAATTGAGAGTATTGTAAGTGCCGTTATGCTGCCGGAATGTCATTCTTATGATGTGATGTTGATGGAACCAAAGCTAGAGGAGTGACTTCGAATCAGGCTTCATGGTTGTAATTCTTCTTGCTAATCAATAAACTATTTACACCTTTTTCCATATGCTTATCTTGATATGTGATGCTTATATGTGTGAATGCATATGATTCCATTTACTTGTAATCAATAGATCTTTTTCTTTGATTGGTTCTTTATCTTTTGTTGATGTTTACAAGTACTTCTCAAGCGTGTTAAGTACGAGAAGGAGCGAAAGGACCAATACAAAGGAGACAAGAGGAAAGCGAAAGTACAAGTAGGTCCTCTCATTCTCTTTGTCTTATCTATTGTTTATAGAAAAAGGTTAAAGTGCTTTAAACTGTTGTTCTAGATATGGATACTTATCTAGGGAATTAGTATTTATCTGTAGATACCAAATTCTTCATAACAAATTGGTGACTCCGCTGGGGAATGATCATCGTTCCAAGTAGCTTATCCACATCCTAGGACACTCTAGCAGACCTTACTTCCTTTCATTGATTGTATTTTAGCCTTGTTGAAGTGAATTTTGGTCAAAAACTGTGTTTAGTTACCTCTTGAAATGGCTTACTGTCACCAGCGCAGGCTTGTGAGGGACACAGTGCACTGCAGAGCACCCTTGGCTTAGGGACAATGCTCTAAAGTGCACTGTCTCCCATTCATGGCTGTGCTAATCCTCCTTGGGTCATCTTTCCACCTTTGGATAGGGTTTTTCACCAAATTTCTTTTGCTTGATTGCTTGTTGAATGATCAATGAGTGTTATGTCTCTGAAATCAAGATTGTATCTCCTTTTCTAGCCCTACTTTGACTTGATTGATTAATGTTTCTTAAATGATTTATTTTTCATTATCGATTCATTGTCAAAGTTAGATTATAGTCGATTAATCTTTGTTCGAAAGAAAGTGTCGTAAAAGTCTTCTTTTCCTTCGAAACAAAACTATTGTAAAGTCTTCGTTCTTGTAAAAAGATTGATTGATTGTATGTGCATTAGTTTCCTTTTGTTCATAATAACATTAAGGGAATTGAAAATAAAAACTTGCATCGTGCATTGAAAAAGTTTGTGTGTGCTCATAGGAATAGTTTAGGGAAATTGCATTAGATTGTGCTCTTTGCTCTTTGATTGAAAGAAATCTGATTTCTCTATCCCTATTAGCTAAGATTTTCATTGTTAAATTGAATGGAAAGAATGCTTATCATATTAGTTGCATTCTAGGAATTGAAAATACATAACGTGGTGAACCTTGAAAGGCAAATTATTAATCAAGATCAACTTAAAATTAACATCAATTAACTTAATGGAGCATTGTCATCTAACACAAAACATTTAGAGGTTCTAGGCTGGAGATGTGTTCCGATGTCGTGAAACATAGCAGCTGTCGCTAACTTGTCTGCAAAACATCCTGAGTGTGATATCTCATTCCACGTACGTGAGTATATCGTATCTCTTCCACGTACCTTTGGGTATATAGGGCGATGTTATAGTACGTAAAGCATATGGGAATGCTCTCACTATGTGGTTTTGCATTAGACAATGCTAATATGGATTGGGCCTCCACGTACTTTCGGGTATATATGGGAGGACAACACTAGGTTTCTATCCATCCTTAGGTAACCGAGTCGGCCGCCTTGTACATTGTGATACACCGAACACCACATTCGGGGAGATTGCTTGCCCTTACTTTTTGGTTCTCCAGGAGGTATTCTGTAGTTCACAGTTGCTTGGTAAAACTTTTTCCTAACTTACCCCTTTTTGTTTATTTCTTTTTTGTAATAAAATCAATTAGCAATCGTGGAGGAAAATCAACCCTTACCCCATTGTTCATGGAGAGTAGCAAGAAAATCGCCTTTATTGCCCGAAGCTAAACCTATTTAGTCAAAGCGGTGTCATTTGACTAGATCCAGTACTTCACAAGCATCTAGTTCTTCATCTGAATTACCAGAAACACCTATACCGGTAAGTACTATGACCCAAGTTACTCCTACGGTTATTGGTACATCTGTTACTAAAGTGAAATCTCCACAATTACCTAAGGAAACTAGAACTGAATCTAGTGAAACGGTAACCCAAGTTGTTCAACAACAAGTTGATTCTCAATCCGAAGTTTTTACTTCTGAACTTGAATATGTTCGACCAGAACTAGATCCTGAACCCATCACTGTTCAATCAGAAGTTACTTCTGAACCAGAAGTTGTTCACAAAGCCCAACCTGAACTTGTTATTTTACTAGAACATTTGGATCTTGAGGTGGAACAATTAGAAGTTGTTACCTTACTGGAAGAGGATCAACCGGTAGATCCTCAGACATCCATAACTATTGAGACCTCCTCTTTACCTCAGTAACAAATAGAAATCTATTACGGACTAGATGGTGAAATTCTTCCACCTGGTTTGATTTAAATAGAAGAGGAACCCGAGGTAGAATCACCCAGAACTCCATTCCATTTTGGAAGTGGACTATATCTATATCCTTATACTCCTCATTTTACTGCTCCTTTTGATCGTGATTACTTTCAGACACCTATTGATTTGTTAGGAAACTTATTTGGACATTTGACTATGGCAGAGTCAACATCCCAGATCGTACCATCTATTACGGCTACGGAAGAATCTTCTGTCACAACCTCTTCAATGTTTACTATGACACCTAAGTCACACTTGTATGGTGTTTTGTCTGTCCCATTGGGTTACCAATATTTATTAGGAACCCACTCAGATTTTGCTTCTAGCCCTTGGTCTTCACCAATGTCCTCTACTGGAATTTTATCTGGTTCCTCATTTACGGTATCGAACAACTGGACCCATCAAGTTCACATCAAGCTGGTTCATCTGGTTACCGTCCTATGTATCTGCTTAACACTGGACTACCCCCATATGGAGAACAATATGCATATTCTCCTTATCCTCCATATTCTTGGGGGCAACCATATGTCGGTATACCATCATCTCTAGGTTAGCCTGGAATGACTGTCTGTCAGTGGCATCTAACCATGCCCGTTCAACCTAGGCTTGTGTATCCATCACAACTTATGCAATCTGTCTCATCCATACCTACAACACCTGTTGTTACAACTGTGCCATAGTCACAAGCCTAGATTGTTGTATCGCAACTTATGCAAGCTGGCCCTTCAACCTCAGACCCCCAAGTTTTAGGTATACCGGTTCAGCCTTCTCAGGTAGTTTTATAACAACCACTTGTGTTTGGAGTCCAACAACATTTTACCTTTCACTGGAATGACTCAGACTTACACTAGTTTAGTGTATTCACAACCTGGTCAACCTTACATTGGTGGGCAACAACAACTGTTAAATCAACAACCATTGTACCAACAACAACAACAATTGCTTCAAAAACCTTGGTAGCCCCAATATCAACAACAATAATTCTAGCAATACCAACCTCAACATGGACTTGGACAACAAGCTCATGCTGGGTTTAGTCAGCAACAAGTTTATCCAGGCCCTGGTCAACAAGCCTATGCTGGGTTTGGACAAATTTTTTTTTACCTTGGTGCACAACAACAACAACCTTATACCAGATTTGCTCAACAAACTTACCCTTATCAAGGTTACCAACAACAAATGCCTTATGCTAGTATGCAAAGGCCTATTTCCCAGGCAATCCCATCTTACCCTGGATATGCTCAACCTGACCTAAATAACCAGTTGCCTTTCATTGTGACACTTGAGTTACCGGATCTAAATCGGCACACCAATGACCCAATTCTTTATGCAGCTTAGTGGTCGGTGATTCCTCATAAGTTACCTTTTGATATTCTGAAATTCAATGGAAATCCTGGAGAAGACCCATCCAACCATGTCATGAATTTTCATTTATGGTGTTCATCAAACTCCTTGAATGATGATTATGTTAGACTTCATATTTTCCAGAGAACACTTACTGGTCTAGCTACGAAGTGGTACATCGAGTTACCATGAGCTTCTTTCGATAACTTCACCGCTTTAGCTACCACATTTTTAACTCACTTCCAGTTACCCATACGATATGAGACTGGAATGGAATTATTAACCAACTTTAAATAGACTATTGTTACTCATATCTCTGATCATATTCATGAGTGGCGTCGTTGTTGTCGAATGGTTAAAACTTTTGTTCCTGATAAGCTTCTGGCTGAGTGGTTTATAAAATCCTTGCTTCCATCTATCACTGAGGATGTGACGAAAGGTGGAGTTATAACAGAAGAGTAAGTAATTGCTCGTGCCCAATATTTGGACTTGGTTTATACACAGTTTGGCACGCTCTATGAAAAGATCCCAAATGCACCCCGACCAACTTTCACTGTTCCTCCTACACCATCGAGTAAGGACTCTCATGCTAGCAATGGTGTGATTGGTTCTTCGAGCACACAAACGACAGGTAGACCATATGGTCAAACACTTTTCATTACCAATGAAACTACAAATGTACCTGATAACACTCTTACTTCTGAAATCAATGCCGTGTCATTTGACAAGGGAAAGAATGAAAAGAAACTAGGAGGTAAGAAAAAGGTGAAAAATAAGAAGAAACAAAATAACTCCCCTCAAGAGAAATCATATGATTCCTCTTCTTCGGCTAGGAAACCTCGTTACCCGTGTTTGATCTATAACGATGAGCATTTTACATGAGATTGTCTGCACTGCTCCAAAGTCTCAAATCTTCTGAAGAATTCTAATACATCTGTGGTATTGACTGATCCTTTTCCAAAACTGAAGATAAATATGGTTGCTACAGACCAAGCTTCCACTTCCCAAGTGCTTATGCTATTCGCCTCTAAGCAAAAAGAAGATGTTTTGGTGTCAACATGAAGTAAATATTATGGAAATCAATCGTCGTCATCGAATAACTAGGCTGATCGACCTAACCCTTTGACTATAACTTCAAATGATCCCATTCCACCACCTATTGCACTAGAGTGTTATGAAACCAGCTCACAAAAAGATAGAAAAGATAGATCAACGCTTTAGAAGTCAGCCTCTTCGAGGGGGCAACCTCCTTTACATTACATAAATGAATGATTGTTTGATGATTCAAATGACAAAACTTCCTTTCTCTATATAGGAGTCTAAGGAGTCACAATATAACCCAACCGACCTAACAATAATAATATAAAGCCACAAAAATAACAATAGAGGGATTCTATGGGGCACAATAATAACAATATGGGGACAAATAGGGGCACAACAATATTAATAAGGGATACAACTACAATAGTAATGGGGTAATCACTAGTATTATAGGGACCTAACATGCCCCTCTCCTTCAAAAAAGTGTTGTCCTCAACACTTGAGTAGTTCTGGATGCTTCTGTATAAAATTCTCATCCTCCCATGTGGAATATTCAACGGATAAGTTCTTCCACTTAATGAGATACTCCGAAATTGATCGATTTCGTAGCTGTTGAGTTCTTGTTTCTGTGACTGCTTCTGGTTCCAATATAATTTTTCCTTCCTCGTCAAGTTCTAGCAATATTGTTTGAACTGGGAGCTTGTCGCCTATAACCTTCTCTAAACATGAAACATGGAAAACTAGGTGCACTCGAGAAGCTGCAGGAAGCTCCACTTTGTATGCCATAGTACCAATCTTTTGCAACACCTTCTACGGACCATAATACTTTGGTGATAATTTATTATCCTTCTTAGCTTGCTTGAGGGACATTTGTTTATATGGTTGTAGTCGTAGGAATACCCAATCACCTACATCAAAACTGCTTTCATTGCGATGTTGATCTGCCTGTTGTTTCATTCTATTCTGTGCCAACACGAGGTTATCCTTTAAGAGTTGGAGGACTTGTTGTTGATGTTCAATGTGATGTTCCACTGCTTGAACCTTAAAATTTTCTCATAAATATGATGTGATGGATGGTGGCTGATATCCATAAAGTTCCATAAATGGGGTCATTTTTGTTGCTGTATGGAAGGAAGTGTTATACCACCATTCGGCCAGAGGCAACCATTTGACCCATTGTGTCTGCTTATCAGAAACAAAGCAACGAAGATATCCTTCCAAACATTTGTTTACTATCTCAGTTTGCCCATCAGATTGAGGATGATAAGATGAGCTATGAGCTAACTGAGTACCAAGACAAGAAAATAATTCTGTCCAAAAATTTCCAATGAAAATGGGATCTCTGTCACTTACAATAATCTTTGGGTTTCCATGTAGCTTTTGAATTGTTTCCATAAATGCAGTAGAAACTGTACTGGCTTTAAATGGATGTGATAATGCACAAAAGTGTGCATACTTGGTAAGTCTGTCAACTACCACTATGATGACACTCTTTCCCTCAGACTTGGGTAAACCTGTGATAAAATTCATTGAAACCTCCTCCCAACGTTGGCTTGGAATGGATAAAGGTTGTAATAGACCCGGGGTCTTAATTGTTCCAACTTTATTTTGTGGGCAAACCAAACATTCCGCCACAAACTTTTGAATATCCGATTTAAGGCCATCCCAAAAAAATTCCTTCTTAACCCTGTGGTAAGTTTTTAAAGATCCCGAGTGCCCTCCTAAGGGAGAAGTGTGCAATTCCATAAGAATCTTTTGTTTGAGTTGGGAATTCTTACAGAGGTATAAGCGATCTTTGTACCATAACGAATCATTTTTCCAGCTAAATGTATCAGATGTATTGGAATCTTGTTGTAACTTTCGAATAAGTGCCCACACTTCTTCATCATTCTTCCATTCCTCCCTTGCTTCGTTTATCCAATCTGATTGGATAATAGAAATGGCGCACAACAATGCTTCCACATCCTCATCCTTTCTTGAGAGTGCATCTGCCACCACATTTTGCTTCCCTTTTTTGTAGATGATTGCAAAGTCATAACCCAACATCTTTGTGACCCACTTTTGTTGCTCTTCAGAGGATAAGATTTGTTCTAAAAAGTATTTAAGGCTATCATGATCCGTTTTTACCTTGAAGTGTCTTCCCATTAGGTAGGGTCTCCATTTCTTAAGTGCATGTAGTATTGCCAACATTTCCTTCTCATAAATAGCTTTGTGTAAAAACTTTCCCTTGATTGGAAGACTTTCAAAAGCAATGGGTCTTTCATCTTTCATTAAAACAACACCAATTCCATTTCCTGAAGCATCACATTCCACAATAAAGGTTTTTTGTGAAGTCCGGTGTAGCTAAGACCGGTGCTTGGCACATTGCCTCTTTAAGATGTTCGAAGGCCTTTGTTGCTTCTGGAGTCCATGAAAATGCATCTTTCTTCAATAATTTTGTTAGAGGTGCTGCTATTCTCCCATAATTCTTAACAAATTTGCGATAATACCCTGTCAACTCGAGAAATCCTCTCAGATGCTTTATGGATGTGGGGATTTTCCATTCCTTAATGGTTTTAATTTTGCTAGGGTCTACCTTAACTCCTTCATGAGATACAATATGACCCAGATATTCCACCTCTTGTACTCCAAAGAAACATTTGGATCTTTTTGCATATAATTGTTTCTCCTCCAATAGTTGTAGCACCCTGTCAACATGTTCAACATGATCCTTCCATGTTCATTAAAAAATACTAACACAAATTTTCTAAGAAAGGGTTTGAAAATGGAATTCATCAAACCTTGAAATGTAGAAGGTGCATTGGTAAGGCCAAAAGGCATAACCAAAAATTCATAATGACCCTCATGAGTTCTAAGTGTTGTTTTCCAAATGTCTTCAGTCTTCATTCCTATTTGATGATATCCTGAACAAAGATCCAACATGGTGAAGTAAATTGATCCATGCAATTCATCCAATAATTCATCAATGAAAGGAATGGGAAACTTATCTTTAATAGTGAGCTTGTTGAGCTCCCTATAATCCGAACACATGCGCCATGATCCATCCTTCTTGTGAACCAATACTACTGGAGCAGAGAAAGAACTTTGACTAGGTTGAATTATACCGCCTCTAGAATTTATGCAACCATACGTTCAATTTCACTCTTTTGGGCATAGGGATATCTGTATGGCCTGATGTTTGGAGGAACACTTCCTGGAATTAGATGAATAGCATGATCATGATCACGAATAGGTGGGAGATCTTTGGGAGTCTCAAATACCTTGGAATGATTGTCCAAGACTTTTTGGAGATCCTGAGAAATAGATGATTCCGATGTGGAAACATCTAGCGAACATAATTGTGCAATTACACCTCTTTGTTCCCTTTTTAGAAGCTTGGTCATACCGTTAGAGCTAATTATCTTTCCCGGTTTCCCTGCAATACCCCTTAATTCAACTTCCTTTCCTTCCGCAGAAAATTTCATCAAAATTTCTTGAAAATTAAAAGCTATTGTACCCAAGGATTGTAGCCATTGGCCTCCTAGTACAACATCAGCACCTCCCATTGGAATGGAAAGCATTGGGCTAGTCAATACATGTTCTCCCATGGATAGCTTGATATTATGGCACTTTCCAGAGCAATTTATTGTTCCTCCATTTGCAACCATCACTTGACACTCTAGTGCTGAATATAGAAAGCAATTCAATTCTTTTGCTACCTTATAATGAATAAAACTGTGGGTACTTCTTGAATCAATCAACACTATTACCTTTTTCTTCTTGATTTGTCCTTCTATCTTGATCGTTTGAGGAGTAGTAATTCCAGCCAATGCATTACAAGATATGGTCGGATTCATTTATTCTTTATCTAGGCTTTGTTCCTAGAGTATATCCTCTTCTTTTGACCTTTCTTGCTCCTTTTCTTCTTCCTCTTCACAATCTATGTAGAATAATTTCTTCTCAGCACACTTATGACCTTTAGTGTATTTGCTATCACAACTGTAATAAAGCCCTTTTGCTCTTTTTTCTTCCAATTGTTGTGGTGTCAACCTTATAGGTTGTGGAAGACTAGGGGCAACAACACTTCCATCTTTATAGTTGTGAGTGGTATGCTTCCTGGTTGCCATAATTTTGCTTTCCATTTTTCTTGCTAACCTGAATGCCTTCTCTAATGAATCAGGTTCCCAAAGGCGAACATCATGTTGGATATTATCCTTTAAAGTCCCTATGAACACATCAATCCTATGCTCCTTTGGAATATTTTTTACCCTTATGTTCAATTTTTGGAACTCCTCAATGTGCTCCATTATTGAACCCTTTTGTTTGAGACTTATCAATTGGCTAAAGAAAGTGTTGCTTTTTGTATCCTCATAATGTGTTGTCAATTCTTCCATAAAAATTGTCCAAGTGATAATTTGTTTACGAGAGCAAAGCCATTGATACCATACAAACTTATTTGGTTCCAAATATAAAGTTGCAATACGTACCTTTTGTGTGTTTTGCACATTATTGAGATCGAAAAATTGCTCCGTCTGTAATATCCATGTTGCGGGATCCTTGCCATCAAAATTCCTCATATAGATTTTTGGAATATGGTGGGTCTTCGATCCAACATTAGATTCTATGAAATAATGATTAACATTTCTTTTTTTCACATCATGAGTTTCCTTTACTACCCTTTCACCATTAGTAAGTATTTCTTGTAGAAAATTTGTCAAATCTGTCTTCAAATCTGCCATGCCTGTCATCAAATTTGTCTTCAAATCTATCTTCAAATCATCCATCTTAGCTTCCACACCATTCATATTAGCTTCCATGCCCTTTATCTTAGATTCCACGCCATTTATCTTAGCTTCTGTTAGCTTTTGTGAGAGTGACATTTGTTGCACTTAGTCTTATAATTTTGATATATCATGTAACATTTCTTCCTCTTCTTCATGAGTCATGCTAGAGATTTCAAGTTGCTTACTAGGTGTTTGCATTTTCTTTCCTCAGGGCATCAGTTACCGATAATAGTGCTCTACTATGCCCTTTGAATTCCTTCAAAATAATTTTTCAAACCAAGCTTAAGCAAAAATTTAAAAAAAATCTACACACCTTTTTTCACTATGTAGGAGCTCGATATTGCCTCTGATGTATCTCTGTAATTTAGGATCATCCAGTTCTGAAATTGCGATCTACAGTAGCCCTCTGTGTCCTCTTTCCAATGCCACCAGTCTGATCCAAATTGGATTCTCCAAGGAAGAGTTATGCCAAATCTCCCACAGTGACCTGATTATAAACTAGTTCAGTAGAGCGAACTTGTATGACGTGCCACGTGTCCCTGTTTTGACCTTTAGCACTGAAAAATATATAAAAGAAACTACAGTCTGTCCTCTTTTTGCACCTTCTTATGAAATTTCAATCTAATGCTTAGAGAAAAAGTTATGACAATTTTCCCCAGGTCACCTGTTTGGAATGTAATTCAGGAGTCTGCAAAAAGACCAACTTCCTCAGATCATATCTCCGCAAATATAGTGAAAAAAGCTCTGAAATTTGGAACCAAGGTTTAGTGTGATTTCATCTCAAATGGGTTTTGTTTTCACTTCTGAAACATCGCGGAAAAAAAGTTATAGCAAAAATTCCATAATGACCTATTTGGAGCAGCGAAACCCAGCTCACAAAAAGATAGAAAAGATAGATAAACGCCTTAGAATTCAGCCTCTTCGAGGGGGAAACCTCCTTTACATTACACAAATGAATGATTGTTTGATGATTCAAATGACAAAACCTCCTTTCTATATATAGGAGTCTAAGGAGTCACAATATAACCTAGCCGACCTAACAATAATAATATAAAGCCACAAAAATAACAATAGAGGGATTCTATGGGGCACAGTAATAACAATATGGGGACAAATAGGGGCACAACAATATTAACAAGAGATACAACTACAATAGTAATGGGGTAATCACTAGTATTATAGGGACCTAACACAGAGTTAACAATAAAACCACCTAAGGGAGTGGTACATAAATTGACATTTAACCCTCGAGCTCGAGCAACACAAAACTATAACATAGTAGAATATTTGGCTCAGCCACCTTCTGCTTTGTCGACGCTTGAGGTGCTACAAAATTGTCCCTCCTAGAAGTAGGCTTTGTTGTCAGCAATTGGTGGAATCGATCCTACGGATTCCAATCTTGTGGTTTTCAACCATGCGGGTTATACACCACAATTACCAGCACAATTGGCATTCATGATTCAAGTAAACACTCTCCATAAACTTGTTCACTAGACTATTATTGACAAGGGGGCACCTACTTGTATTATGTCAATGAGCTGTTGGAAAACACTTGGTTCACCACCATTTTCACGTTCACCAACAACGTTAAAAGCTTTCGATGGACGCACATATACGCCTTGTGGGATTTTGAGTAATCTACAAATTGAACTAGGAGGAAAAATGGTAACGGTTGAAGTTGAGGTAGTTGACGGACCCCTTGACTACAACATTTTGTTAGGAAGACCATGGGTTTATGACATGGCTGTTGTGGTTTCAACATACTTTTGTATGATTGCATTTCCTCATAAAGGTGGAATCACAATTATTGACCAACTCGCATTCTTCACTTCTAGTTCACAGGTTACTAGAAGCATTCCATTGGTACACGGACCCCACTTTCTCTCCAAAACATTGGTGTAGGTCTCTTTAAAGACTATTCCCTAATGGGTACTTTTTCACTACCACCACCATCAAAATTGGCGGAAGTGGCAAAAGTTGAGAGTTGCAACATGATATCTTCCACTTCATCTGACTTAAGGAGGATTACCAATAATTTTGAAGTTGATAGTAATAATGAAATCATGCCGCTAAGCCCTATTGAGCTAGCATAGCAATCAATCTTTCTAGCTTGCATGGCAAACCCAAATCTATTTTCATCAATTGTATGGGTAGATCGTTCATTAGAATTTGGTACTTCTTTTGATCCTTTTTCACGTATATTTTCTATTGATGAAGGAATCCTCCAATCAATGATGATGGAAGGAAAACCATGGGAGGATTATCATCATTGTTCCCATCTTCCATATCACATCGAAGATTATTCAAATGAACTTAATCATCCTTCAGTTGTTGATTTTATTTCGAATTCTGTTTTCATAGATACAATAGATTCCAAGCGAAACTTGTCAAATATTGAAGAAATCATTTTTGTAAATATTTCAACCAAACCTAATGTTGTAGAAAACATTCATGTCGGAAAATCTTGTTCTCCATCAAAACTTGATATTTATCATGCTCTCTTTTGTGAATTTCGAGATATATTTGCATGGTCATACGAGGAGATGCCAGGTATAGACTCTAGTATAGTTGAACATGAAATCAAAATGTATCCTGATGTCAAACCAGTATGACAGCGCCTCTGACCTATTCATCCAAAGAAGGCTGCTGCCATTAAGGCAGAAGTTGAAAAACTTTTGCATGCTGGTTTCATTTACCCTGTTCCCCTTACTGACTGGGTTTCCAATATTGTTCCTGTCATGAAGAAACAAGGGACAATACGAGTGTGCGTCGATTATAGGGATGTAAATCAGGCTTGTCCAAAAGACAATTATCCCACTCCCTTTATTGACCATATTATTAATTAATGTGCCAGATGCAAAATATTCTCATTGATGGATGGATTTTCCTGCTACAATCAAATCAATATCTGCGCACAAGACTAATCTAAAACTACCTTTATTTGTCCATGGGGCACATTCGCTTATCGAAAACTCCCATTTAGTTTGAAGAATGCAAGGGGCACATTTCAGAGGGAAATGAATTATGCCTTCCACGACATCAAACATATTGTTCAACCTTACCTTGACGATTTACCTGCTCATTCATGAAAGTAGACTGATCACCTGCAGCATTTGAGAGCTATATTTTTACGGTGCCGACACTACGAAATACGACTCAATCCACACAAATATGTGTTTTGTGTTGGTTTTGGTCATTTGCTTGGTTTTGTAGTGTCTAAATATGGAATTCGACTCGACCCTCTTAAGGTTCAGGCAATTCTTGACTTGCCTCCACCTTCAAATCTACTTCAGTTATAGAGACTCTAAGGGAAGGCTAACTTTCTGAGGAGGTTCATTCCCAATTATGCTGAAATGGTTATAGGATTTACTTGTCTTTTGAAAAAGGGGATACCCTTCCATTGGGATTAGGTCATGCAAGCTTCCTTTGATGCTCGTAAAGATACCTTGATTAGAGGCTCATTAATGTATTCCCCGAATTATCAAAACGACTACTTCCTGTATCTCACCATTGCAGATACAACAATTGGAATGGTTTTAGTCCAAGAAGAAGATGGGATTGAACATTCAATTTATTATTTGAGCCACAATCTCAATGATACAGAATTTAAGTAGTCTTATGTCGAAAAGTTAGCTCTGGCTACTGTTCAAGCTGTACAGAGATTTCACCACTATATCCTGCTTCGAAAGACCATTGTCATTTCAGATTGCAACCCTATGACATATATTTTGTCACGTCAATTGTTGGGGGAAAATACTAAAAATGGATCATTATTTTGTAGGAGTTTGATTTGGAATTCATCAAATCCAAATCAAAGAAATCTCTAGTCTTCGCCGAGCTTCTTTGCGACCTTCGCTGGAATATCATTGATTCAACATTAGAACCATCAATTCTGGATGAGTCTTTGTTCTTGATTTTGTCAGCTGACGTGTGGTATGGAGATATCATGATTTATCTCTAGACCCAAACTTTCTGGCCTGATACCGCTCGCTTGCAACAATGACGTATCTGATACCAAGCCAAAGATTATCTGATTGTTGTCGACACTCTTTATCGTCGTGGTATCGATACGATTTTACGAAGGTGCCTCACTCATGAGGAAGAAGAGAAAGTTTTGAATGATTTCCATTCAGGTGCTTGTAGTGGACACTTATCTAGTTATGCTACCGTGCAGAGAATTCTCTGTGCTGGTTACTTCACGCATGCCAAATCTATGACCGTAAAGATAGATTACCACCTACACCATTGCATCCTATCGTCGCTGTTGGACCATTCGCAAAATGGGGCATTGACTTCATGACATGTAACCCCACCTCGGGCGGGGGGCATGGGTACATTATAGTCATCATTGACTATTTTACCAAATGGGCCGAGGCAATGCCCACATTAAACAACAATGGCAAGACGGCTGCTCTTTTATTTTTCAACCGCCTGGTTGCTCGGTTTGGTGTACCATAGGCTATAGTTACAGATCATGGGTTGCATTTTCGTAATCACATGATGAGTGAGTTAACTGCCAAGTTAGGACTTTCACATGATAGTTCTACTCCGTATTACCCGCAAGCTAATGGACAAGTTGAGGCTATCAACAAAGTCCTAAAGCGAATGCTTCAAAGAATGATAGGGGTCCATAAACGGAACTGGAATTTAATCCTGTACTCAACTTTATGGGCATATCAAACCTCGGTGAGGAATCCAAATGGATTCACACCCTTTCAATTGGTGTATGGTCTGGAAGCAATTTTACTGATACAATGCGAAATTTCATCTCTTAAACTCACGATTGACCTGTTACCTGACACTTTTGAAGAAGAAGCGCATTTCTTAGAACTTATCCATCTAGATGAAACCCATCGTGAAGCCGCATTGGCTAATGAAGCGCACAAGAAACAAATCAAGGTGCAATATGATAGAAATGTCAAGCCTTGCATCTTCTCAAAAGGAGATCTGGTTTTACTATATGATCAGGAAGCTAATAAACTTGGAGCAGGATATTTTGAATTGCTTTGGATGGGTCCTTATATTATCAAGCGTGTTTTTGCAAAAGGTGCCTAGATTATGATGGAATTCCATTGTCATAGCCCCAAAATGGGCTATATCTCAAACATTATTATGCTTAATTGAGTGTAGTAAAAATCATTGTATATATGGTTTAATTGCATGTGTGTGTGTCAGTGTGTCTTCTAGAGTTTTTATGTGGTTAAGTAATTCGAATTTCATTTGTTGCAGATGTCAGAACCTTTGGAACCATTTGTTGGTTATGCCAATGGTGCTAGTTGTAGTAAGCAGAATCTATCTTCTGCAACATGGGCCATTTTCGCTCCAGGTGGCAAGTTAGTGAGTTTTCAAGGGATTTGTATCGGTCGATAAATGAACAATATCGCTGAGTATAGCGCGTTGATCGAACTTCTCTCTGATGCCATTCACTTGGCATTCGCCGAATCATCATTAGGTTGGACTCACAGCTCGTCGTACTACAATTTACAAGTGTGTATACTATCTGAAACGCAACCATTCTTCGTATGTTCCTTAGAGTTTGTCTTTTGGAAATACATTTTGAATATATTCAATATCAACATATTTCCAGAAAATTTAACACATTAACTGATTCTTTAGCGAATTATGTGTTAAATTGACATTTGCGACACATGTAAAGTAAAATTTTCAATTCACATCATCAATTAAATAGGATTGCGCATAACCATATATAAAAACTCTGAAAGTAAAAATAGATAGATGTTTTAAAATATTTTACAAAATTTGTGTCCAAGACATGTTTGGTCATCTGACCTAAAAACTCAAAATGCATGCAAAAACATCCTAAGTAGACCTAGTGATGCTCATGATAATAGGTCACATCTTGAGCTATCATGCGCAAGAGTCACATCCAATGGCCTGGAACACCAATAGTATGGTGCTGCAGCCTCATAGGTAACTCCTCGATCTGAACATTTGGAATACCAAGGGTTAATCCCTCTACATGATCCTGCAACTCTGCCAAGGTCTCGGCCAAATCCAAATCCTGGAGAACCACTCTCCCAATGTTTCTCCTCGCTGGCCCACCTGCCTCCTGTTGATGCCTCATAGGTCAAACGATACCCACATATGCATGCATGAGAACGATTTTAGTTTATTATTGGAACATAAAAACACAAAAACATGTAGAAACTTAAAAATCCAAAAACATTTTGGTCAAAAAACAATTTACCTATAGCACCCCATTGAGCGCTTGCTAGTAAAATCAAATTTGGATCTCCACGAAAATCCATCCTTGAGTATGGAGCTCCTCGACGAAAATGTGTTGTCGATCGAACCAACTGAAGAATGCAGTGGAAAAAATGATTGTTGACTGACCCACATGTCTAGCCATTAATTTGACCCACCTCTGCATCCGTGGATCCTTAGGACCAGCTACACCTAGTGTTACATGCTGTGGTTGCATCAATGGAATTCTTTCTAAGGAAAAAGCGATTAAGATCGAACCATAGCTAAAATTCTTCATCTTAGCACTTTTTACCTTTGTTAGTTGTTCTTTCAGCAAAGAAAGCACGACCTCACACCAGTTGAATACTGTTGGCTTAAGACACTCTAGTGCATACTGCATATATGATCTATTTGCCAGATGAAGTGTCACACTGCTAGCCAACTTTGCAATAGTGAAAAGGATAGTTCTCAAAGGAAAATCACTTACATCCTTGATGTTTATTTTCCCATCCTTGCTAGGCTGTGTACCTGGCCGACAAAACTGTCGAATGTAATCCCTCACCGATTCACCTCCACGGGAAAATCCTGAAAGTGAGATGGGGGCACCTCGCCTCGACAACCTGGTAAGAAAGTAAACATCATTGATCATAATAGGGACCACTTTGTCCCCTATGTGAAAATCCTGATTTGTTGGATCCCATGCATGAACTAGGAACTGCAATAGTTCTATTTGTTGCCTCATTCTGGACAACCTGAAGTATTTGAGCAACCCACAGTTTTTGAGGGCCTCAACTGTACCCAGATTATTTAGGGAAATCATGTCTTGTTCTTCATGCTCTCTTTCTCACCAAGTAATAGACATTTTGATCTGATGAAACACTGAAATCAAACCATAAGCTTAATTAGGATCCTTTCCATGCAAAAAATAAGACAAATTTTGGAGCAAACAGGTGGAACAAGTTTGGGAAACTCACCCGGCATAGCCCAGGCAAGGAGACAGTGCAGTGCAGAGCAGGAAACCTTCTATTTGGGTACTCCTTAGTGCAGTTTTCAATATGCAAGCCTACGTTGATCCTAGGGCCAAAAAATCTAACCCTAGAGGCCCCAAAAAAACCCTAAAACTTGCATGAAACAGTAAAAGAATGACATGAAAAGAAAGAGGAGGGGTAGATCTCCTACCTAGTCTAGAAGGCACAAGAAATGGTCCATAGAATCTCTCACAATTAGTTGCTAAAGATTGAGGTAAAAAATAGGGTCAGAGCACAAACTAAATGGTAAATATCAAATGGTGAAAATAACATGGTAAATTCTTGTTTTTATGTTTATTTCATGATCATTAAATGAGTAAACTTTAGTATTTACCTATTTTTACCAATGAAACAAGTATGTTTAATCCATTTGGTGGTGTTTTGAGCAGGTTTTACAACTGACTTATAGAATTTTACGTGCTCGATTGTAAATTGTATCTTTGACCACAGAGCATACTTTTATCTCTTTTTCGAGCTTTGTTAAATATCGAAAAAGGAACCCCCTTGGAGTCCTCTTCAAGCTCTTTTTAGACTCTCTAAATATGAAAAGATTGTCAAGCGCTTGTCCTTTTCAGCTTGTTAATGGATTGGAAATGACATCTACTCAGTATAAGTTTAACCCTTTTCCGGACTAAGATAGACTATTTACGAAAAAGGAATATGTTGACTGAACATGGTTAATAGGTTCTCTCTTGTATTGTTTTACGATTTTTCAGGCTTGAGAGAGAAATCTACAAAAAATAACTTGTGGAGTTTTCTTTTCATCCCTTTTCAAACTCTCTAAACATGAAAAGGACTGAGTTATCTTTGTCGTTAAACTCGTTAAAGCATCAAATAGCAACAAACTTGTCGATCATGACAAGACTAAGTTTCAGCTTCGCTAGACTCATTAAAACATCACATAGCGATGGATTCACCTGAAGGGTGAAATTATACAACAAGCATATGTTATCCTCCTCAATCTTGATAAAAATAAAGAGGTACTGGTCAACAATGACTGGGGAAAATGGAAAAAGGGGTAAACCACTTTATGGCACTAGGTCGCTCTTGAACATGACACTTTCACTTCATCATTGTGACTATTTGGGTTGGGTTATTTGCTTGATGGTAATCATACCTTGGTCTATCATACCATCCATTACTTTTGTTTTGGGTCAGTGCTTCCAATCCATTTAGTGTCGCCGACATGTTCAAGAGAAGTTACTCAGTTAAAATTCATCCTTTGCAATACTCATAAACCTTCATTTTCATGATCGTCATTCCTGAACCTTGTGTCGTCAGTCAAATTTTGTCTCCAAAATCATTACACTCATTTCGTGTTATTGATGTGGGATACATTAAGGCCCTCCTGCGATGAGTCTCTTCTTGTCAAAATCAGCTCATTATCCAAGAAGTTGACTTAGAAACACCATTGCATTACCTTGAGACTTGCATACATCAATGGCAGGTTTCTCACTTCTGGTGATAGGTTGACATCACTGGCCTTCAATCGAAAGACTTTGTATGGTGTTTGACATCAAAACATACATTCACATCATACAGAATGTACTGCAATACCTTGAGGATTATTATCATTATCGGTGATTTCTCTCGTGTCTGTTAACAACTTACATCATTGGCTGGTAATCAGACAATGTCTTCCCATGTTTGACTTCAGATCACATATACACATGGTTAAACTCGTACTTGAGTGAACGATTGAATGAGATAGAAGAGCTTGGATCTAGTTTCATCCATCCGGGCTGCGATTTCAGGAGTACTAAATCATATGAACAATGGCCTTACACTGATGGTCATCCTTCCATGGGTCTATATTTGTAGACAATTATCTATGTACATATAATGAAAAGTTTATATGTTGAGCATGGGGATGCCTTCTCTCAGCAGTTCATGAAAAATCCAAAATATCATGAGATTATGTATTGTAATTGATGCAGGTCACCATCCACTTTGGAACCTCCTCACCACGTCGTAAAGCATTTCATTCGACATTTACATTTTTGACTTCATGCTTTAGGGGGAATCTGTTGCAGATCCATTTGGGCACATCACTCCCATCATCCAGATTAGTGTTTTAGGGCTCATCAAACCCTAATTTTAGTTGCTACATGCCCTAAACAAGTCAACCTTTTGAATGCCTCCTTCCCAAACAGTTTCATGGCCTGAAGACATCTTGAAATGACCTTTAGAGGGACCAGCGCAGGTAGGTCCATGCAAGGGTGCGTTGCTGAGTAGTTAAGTCCATGCCAGGGTGCTCTGCAAAGCACTTAGGCCCTCTTTGACCTGCGTTGGGTGAGTTTGAGCAAAATTCACATAGGGCTTGGGGAATATTCTTATCTTCTGTAGCCTTCTAGAAGATTCCCACACATATAATCTCCTATGAGCTCGAAAATGGATGAGGAATGAGTTAAGATACCTCTTATCCTCTCATCCCTTCCTCCATAGAACTAATTCTAAGTATGGAAGGCCATTCAATACCTTCATTGATGAAAAAACCTCCTGTATCTTCCTATAAATTGAGCACTCGTCTAAGTGATCAGGGGCTGGACTTTGATGAATTGTAAGGAGATAATGTTAGTTTGAGAAATGAGACTATTGTAAGTGTCGTTATGCTGCTGTAATATCATGATTTTGATGTGATGTGGATGGAACCAAAGCTGGAGGAGTGACTTCGAATTAGGCTTCATGGTTGTAATTCTTCCTGCTATTCAATAAAGTATTTACACCTTTTTCCATATGCTTATCTTGATATGTGATGCTTATATGTGTGGATGTATCTGATTCCATTTACTTGTAATCAATAGATCTTTTTCTTTGATTGGTTCTTTATCTTCTATTGATGTTTATAGGTACTTCTCAAGCGTGTTAAGTACGGGAAGGAGCGACAGGACCGATACAAAGGAGATAAGAGGAAAGCGAAAGTACAAGTAGGTCATCTCATTCTCTTTGTATTATCTATTGCTTATAGAAAAATGTTAAAGTGCTTTAAACTGTTGTTCTAGATTTGGCTACTTATCTAGGGAATTAGTATTTATCCATAGATACCAAATTCTTCATAACGGATAGGTCGACCCCCGTTTACTCCCATTTATTGAGAAGGAAGTTAAGAAATTTCTAAATGTGAAGATCATAATACCTCTCAGATACCCTGTCTGGGTTGCCAATTTAGTCCTAGTTAGGAAGAAAAATGGTGAGGTTAGGCTCGACATTGATTTTCATAGACTAAAAAGAGCTTCTTTAAAAGATAAATATCCTCTGCCAAAAATGGAATATATTCTACATTGTGGGTAGTTAGGGCCATAAAATTTCAATGATAGACAACATTTCTGGCTACAACCATATAGCCATACACAAAGATGATAGATATAAAATCACCTTCACTACCCCCGGTGAATGTTCATGTATGAGAAAATTCCATTTGGGCTCATGAATGTTGGGGCTACGTTCTAGTGAGTCATGGATATTTCATTCATGAATGAGAAAGACCTTTATATTTATATATCTGGATGATATGAAAATATATTCTAGATTTTACTCTCAACACTTATACCATCTCAAAACTATATTTAAGAAATGCTAGAAATATGGCTTATCACTGAATCCACGTAAATAAATCTTTTCCATGACAGAGGGAAAATTGCTTGGGCATATCATATATACCTAGGGAGTCCAAATTAACATAGAGAGAGTCCAGGTGATAGAAAAATACCATTTCCTAGAACTAAAAAAAAATAGTATTTCTTTGGGAAAACAAACTTCGCAGAGATCATTAAACATATAACCAACATGATTAAAAAGGGAAGAGAATTGAAATGGATCGATGAGACCAAATATTCCTTCTCCTAGATTAAGAAGTCATTAATGGAGGCACTTGTCGTCATGAGCCTTGATTAAATGAAGGACTTTATGGTCTTTCCCTTTCCTTTAGATCATACTATAGCTACAGTCCTCCTCCAAAAAAATGTATGGGGTCACGCGCAACCCATTTACTTTTTTAGAAAAGCACTCTAGGATACAAAACTCAAGTACAATATAATAGAAAAATATTCCTATGCATTGGTAAAGGATTTAAAGGCTTTTTGAGACTATATCCTTCAATCCAAGTATGTCATTTCTTTACCTTCTCCTGCTGTTAAGGATATACTAACTCAACATTATGTTGAAGGGAGGTGAGGAAGATTGATCATGAAAATACAAGAGTACGATTTATAATTAAAGCTTATCAAAATAGTAAAGGGGAAAGGCCTTGGAAAATTACCAGTGGAAGCAAATTTTGAGGCATTAAGAATAAATCAACTAACTCACCTGAGCCTCAATTCCTAGGTTGAAGGCCAAGAGCCAAATAAACAATCAATATTGTTGTTACCACACTCTATGAATATGTCATTTAGTCAGAGGTTTAGTAACTCTGAATGGTATGCTGATATAATTTATTACCTTCAATCCTTATGGTGCCTAACTCACTGGAGTAAATATGAGAAACATTTGTTAAAACTTAAATCTTCAAAATATTGTATCAATGATAAAAAATTATATTGCAAAGATCTAGTAGGGGTTTTGCTAAATTGTATTTTTCCTGATTAGGTTGATTGTTTGATAACTCAGTTTCATGAGGGGTTGTGTGGCAAGCACTATGCTTGGAAATCCACTACACATTAAATCTGATGAGTTGGCTTCTATTGGCAAATTTTGTTCTTTGACAGTAATAAAAAGGTCAGGGCATTTCATCAGTGCCAAATTTTTGTTGGGAGCAGAAATTGGTATCCATGCCTTTAAAGTCTATCCCTTGTGAAGCCCCCTTTCAAAAATGGGGGCTATATTTTATTGGGAAGATACACACCCATCGTAGAGGTGAACATCGTTGAATATTAACTTCTATTGATTGTTTCACGAAGTGGGTAGAATCTATATTCGTTGGCAGACTAAAGACACGATTGTTATGGATTTTTTAGTTGAAGATATTTCCTCACATTTCTGTTGTCCTCAGTAAATTATCGTTGATAATGCTAAACCCTTTTATTCAATTTCCTTTCTGAATTTCTGTGATAATTATAAAATCAGCCTTGGACACTCAACATCCTACTACCCCCATGGGAATGGGCTGGATGAGTCAACAAATAAGAATATTATGAGAATTTTAAAGAAATGATAAATTCAAACAAAAGAAATTGGCATATCATGTTAAAATATGCACTTTGGGCTGACAAAATGAGTACTAAAAATTAATTGGTATGCTTCCATTTCATTTGGTATATGGTATTAACACTGTTATAGCATTACACTTAGGCACTAAAGTGATGAAATTATTACAAGAGAGAAATGAATAACCTAATGATTTACAATGAAGAATAAACCAAATAATTTGTATACAACAAGAGAGAGAACATGTATATGATATGATAACCAAATATCAAGAAAATGTTAAAAAATTATTTGATAAGCAAGCTAAGGAATGTACATTTCTCCTAGGAGATTAAGTACTAAAATGGGACAAAATAATTGAGGACCATGGAAAAAATGGGAAATTCGATAATCTTTCACTTGGCCCATTCATTATTCTCAATGTCGAGGGAGAAAATTACTTCTCCCTTATAATTTTTGATGATGAGGTAATTGTCCTGCTTGTAAATGGCCAATTCCTCAAGCATTAATTTACCTACTGATATTTTTTCTAAATAAAAATAAAATAATAATAATGTATAAAAAATACACAAATAAAGAAAATAAATTATTTAGAACAGTTTTAGTTGTGAAAATCTAGGTTACTAGCACAAGTAAACCTTAAAAAGATAAAAAAATTGCAAATGTAGAAAATGGTAATGAAATCTGAGCAACAAATATGCTAATCATGGGAATGGTAGCTAATACATGTTTTGAATTCATTATTTATACATAGCTTGTTTATTTCACAATGTTTGTATTCTATTGGTCTATCGATACATTATGGGCACTAATTTTATATTTCATACTTGAATCTGGTGTCATTTATTGCTTGAAATATTTAACATGGAATATAAGCCATTATTTTTCCCCACATGGGATATTTCATTGCTACTTATACTAACATGGGATAGTTATACTTTCTTGGGATGGGGTATGCTAATAACTCCACTAGTGCTATGGACGCTTGTTGACAGTAAAGTAATGTTAGTGGCATTTAGTCTTCCCAGTGTTGGATCTTCCCATATCTTTATGAAATGGTTACTTCCAATGGGATATGATAATATCTCCACCAGGGATATGGGCGCTCATTGGTAGTGGATAAATGTTGGTAGCATTGGGTTTTTTCAGTGTATGATCTTCCCATCATGCAAAATAAAAAAGTAAAACTTATGTGTCCATAAATACGAAAAAAATGAGTTCATCAATAACTTAAATGGGCACACAATGGAGGATCACTTCCATAAAGTAAATGAGAAATGTTTAAGTTTCAAATACTTTGGGATGGTGAATGAATCCACCGGGGCTATGGATGCCTGCTGGTAGTGGAGAAATGTTCAACATGGAAACTCATGGACATGGTGTTTCAAAGGAACTCAATCCATCTATTTATAGTCCTAATATTTTTTTAGCATGATGACTATCAGTTAAGGGTGTCTATCAATTAAGTTCATTTTCCTAATGTGACCTGTATTTAAATTTAAATGAAAAATTAACATTAACAAAATTCTAGAAAATGTCACCATATGTGTAGTGAATAGATAGTAGCACAATTTTACAAAGTATCAAAATCTTATGTATAAATATACAATCCCCCTGAGGAGTACTTTAACTAAAAACTAGAGAAGCTAATTACGAACTTCTATAATAAAAAAATTTCTAGACTTTAAACATACTAATCTCATATCATGATTACTCCTAAAAATTTGTTAGTTAGCTAAAGGGACACTCCTTTGGTTTCCCGCAAGATGTAGCTCACGAGTAGTCTCATAGATTTCTAGCAAGATAACTAACTTATCCTCTATTCAAACCAGCTGCACCTGCATTTCCTCCATTACCTTGAGAAGCCGATCTAATTTTTCATGAAGCATCTCACGTTGGAAATTCCTAACTCTAGAGGGTTCACCCATCATAAGATAGCTCTAATGAAACTATGCTCTGCGTTTAGGCGAGGAGGTCCCAAATGTATAATAATAACGAGCCTATATAATAGACAATTACAATACCCCTGCTGACTCAATGAGATCCTACCGTCGCTCTAAAGTATAGATCAATGGAAATCACACTATATTAGGCCTAGATTTCTAAGAAAATTAACTGTAATTTCAGCCCTGATGGATGGGTCAAAGCACAAATTTTGTAGAAACATTTAATGCGATTTGAATGATTTTAATTAAAAAGAAATGGGTTATGATGGCATATTAATGTCACACATTTGATAATACTCTGTTCCCACCCTCTACTAGCTCTAGCACCCGCATTTTCGACTAGAAGCTCCATTTTCGCCTGCATATAGCCTAGCCAAGTTTGAGAACTTCCATTTTAAATAGCACAATGGGCCAGGGACGGGAACTCAACTAATTACATCATAAGAATTCAGGTAAGTAACCCACGTTGTAGGGAAGCGGTGGAAGGGGCCGGGCAGCTTCCCGGCCCCTCCTTCCCCTCCATTTTCTGGAAATCCTCCTGTCAGCTAAAGGCGATTTTATTTTCATGGTTGGTTTTCTCTAACAAGAACCTGACTTGGGAAGTTCTTCAAAGAAAGGGATGGATGGGTCCCGGTAGATGCTCTATGTGCTGCCAGGCCTCTGAAACAAATGTCCATATGTTCTTCCAATGTTCGGCATCATCCCAAGTCTGGTATGATCTCTCCCTTTCATTTGGCTTTCCTTACCAGGTGTTCGCTTCTGTTCAGGATGGTTTCAGATGGTGGTCCGATCAACGATCAGAATGGAGATCGCTATTCATCTATACGTGCTGGCTCTTGTGGAAATGGAGGAACGCGCGCATTTTTCAGGATTCAAAAACTCCCATTTCCTCCATTCCGATCCTTATTTCTGCTTTGCTTGATCAGTTTTGATTTTGATGGTTATCTGCTGCCGTCCTACATGGATCTCTTTTTGATGGGCTGTTATGGGTCTTCTGTATAATCAATCTGCTCGTTTTGATTCTGAAGGTTTTCCATTGCCGTCCTATGGATCTCTTATGATGGACTGTTATGATGTACTATTATGACTCTTCGGTGTATTTAATCTGCTCATCTGGCATGTATCCTCTCATATCTTGACAGCATTTGTGATCATTATGGTCTGATATGTATTTTGCTTATTATATTTCCTTAATATAATATCATGTCGATTTTCTCTCTGAAAAAAAAAAGTAACCCACGTTGTAAGCCCATTCAAATTTTTAATTTCTTGAGTGATTTTAGAGAGTCAATAGTGCGAATTGCGGAAGAATTATCTAAGGAAATCTATATTAATGGTCGAGGATAGATTAGGGATATTATGGTGCAAAACAAAAATATCCTCACCTTGAAGAGAAGCGTAGGCCCATCCTATGAAAACTTCCAATGGGATGAATATACAATTAAGTCAGGAGTCCTCACAACCACCCTACTTGGCACCCATTTTGACCTGGACTCCATTATTCTTTTATCCAAGATTTTTGACTCTAAAAATGGAAATATTATTTCTCATGTGGCTAATGGAATTCTACTAGAAGTCTCTGAAGAAACATTTTCCAAAATGCTAATTTACCCTCTAATGGTGTGGACATCACAAATAAAAGATTTGATGAAGACTTCATGACCTGGGTTGAGGATGAGAAGCTTAGATTTTTCAGAGCTTACTTAATAATCTTACTGAAAATTCAAAGGTAGAATTACCTACACCGACCAAATTACTGGAACCCTTTTTTCAAACAATGATGTCCCTTTTGGCGGTAATTCTTGGCCTCACAAATGATTCAAAAATTGGAAAGACTATGTTTATGGTCCTCATACTTATAATGTCAAACCCTCATGAAGTGACCATCAATTTCCCCAGTTATTTAGCTCAGAGTGTGGTTTTAGACCTTAGCATAACCACTCCCTTCAAAGTTTGTAGGCATTACACTTACTTAGTACATTTGGTTTTATTTAATTACTCGACGTATTTTATTTCTACACGATTAATAGAAGGAAATCAAGATAAGGAAGGAAGGGAAAAATATGTTTGTAGTTGGACAAAAACTCTATATCCAGGATGAACCCCGAGAAATTATGTTCAATATATTGATCTATTCTATTTCTACCTCTAGGTAAAATTGTTGGGAGAAACCCTAGACAAAATATCATAGGAGGCTAGAAGATTTTTATGGTTAACTGAGGATGATATTATTGGAGATTGGTTCCTCTTTCCTAATTATTCATTAATTAGAATCTATGGTTTTAAGAAGGAGCCATATTGTCTCCCAAAATTTATTACTCTGCGGTTATTTTTATATGAGGTGCTGAGACAAAGACTTTATGTAAATGAATTTCATTTTGTTTCTAAAAATAAAAGGGCAATTTTGAGTTTTTCTTATAGAGTTTTCTCTTTTACTGCTAGACATAAGACATCAATTGATATAATTGAAAGAGAATTGTTATCCTTTGGTTTGGTATGATATGTTTACTTGAAATATGATCCACCTGGTATTATTTATAACGTGAGGAAACAAGTTGGGTTGTCTACTTACATTCATGAGCCCAAAATATAAATTTAACAACTAGCTAATGTATTTCCTTTGCTTTGGAATACCAAAGTTTAGAGGGACATGAAAGTAACCTAGGGGCAGGAGAACTAAGGAATTAAAAAAAATATAGAGCTGAGAAAAGACAATATTCTGGAATCCATTCAGGCTAAAGATATAGATCTTAATTAGTCCATATTTGTACTGACGGACAACCACTTGAAGAGGAATATAGATGAATTACATATGGAAAAAGCAAGACATATAGTGAAGGCAAGGAAAGATGGTGAAGAGGAAGTTGAAGCCCTTAAGAGAAATACTAAAGAATTATATAGAGAAATCTAGTAAGCGCTTGAAGAATCAAAACCAAAAGATTTAGGTGAATAGACGTTGTTAGTTAAGAAAATTTTTATCAAGGATATGGTTGTAGAAAATATCAGGAAATAACTAATGTTATTATCACAAGAAGCATATATCGTGCAAGAAATCGCACTTGGGGAAATGAATCCTAGTATAGGTCTTAGATTCATATCCTCATTGAACTTTGAAAATAAAATGTTCAATATTACCGTAATATAACCAGAGATGGATAATAGTAAAATATTTTTGGGTTTGAGAGCATCTTACTGAGCTATCAATTTAAGGAAGCTTTCTGATTTTGATATGATAAGTTGGCATAAACAAACTAGAGATATTATGGATAGAAGGTTGCTAGACTCAACTTCTAGTAACAAGAATCTACAAGAAATGCTCCCTAAGGTTATAGAATAACTAACAATGAAACAGTGGGATTGATAACTAAATCTAATCGTATCAAAGAGCTGCAGGATAAAATAATAAGCCAATATGGTCAACCGAAGGATGGGAACACTGCCAAGAAACTATTAGATGAAAATGATAGAGATAAAAAAAAACATAAAGTTAGCTACTAAGATCCATGACACTGATGCAACCAATTTAATAGAAGCCTTTAAAAGGAAATAAGAAATTGGCACGAAGTTATAAGAAATGAAAAATGCCCTTGATATGAAGGATGTTCAACTCAAGAAACAAGAGAAAGGGATAGAGATGCTTCGTAAATAATTTGAATAAAGGGAGAAAAAACACATTCATAATTTTGAAGAATATAAAAATGTCATAGATAATGCTCTGAAGAAGTCTACAATAGGGGTGGAAGATTTAGATAAATTAATGCTTTTTGAAATTAAGACCTCGTAGTTCGAGTATAAGATTAGAGAGATGGAGTCTCAAAGGGAACATGTTGAAAGATGATGGTCACACAAGCTAGAGATAAAGGTTGAGACCATTGAATAAATATAAAACACCCTTAAATAGAAAAAATAGGAGATTAAGTCACTACAAGAATCATAAAGATTACTTCAGTAGATAAACAAGTTCTGATAGAAGCCAAGGGAAAGATATGGGAACAAATCAACCAAAAGATCTCACAAGTCAAGCCATATGTTTAGATTTTGTCAAAATGTGAGAAAGATAATAAAAATGTTGATATTGAGATCAATAATAATACTTGTATACTCAAGGAAAGATTAAAAGAAGTTTATCAACTCATAGTTGTTTTTAACTCATTAGAAGAAGAAACAATCAAAGATATGAAGTTGCGCTCTAGAGATGAATGCATTTTCACTCTTGCCATGGTCAAATAGAAGAAAAAATGTTTCCTAGAAATGAAAGACGAGTTTCAAAAATCCACAAAGTCCATTGATGATTTTAGTGTACAATGGAATTATATAGAAATATTTGGTATTCCTTCTTTCTGGGGAAATGGAGGTTGCCTATTTTAAGACAAAGACTTTGAGAATAAATTGAAGGTAACCCAGTAGGATCTAGGATTCCTTTTAGCCATTAGTGAAGGAGCTATCTCTGCACCATTAATAATAAACTCCTTATGAAGATATTTCAACATGTCAATAGTATTATATAAATTGACACAAGGCCTGCCCCTCGTGCATTAGAAATTGAAATATCAATTAATTTTGGTTATCTCAAATTTTAAGAAAGTATCATGGTTTTCACCAACAGAGTCAGATCAAATTGTTTGATTAAAGAAACATCTAAATCTATGGGTCATTCTAAAACCTACCACCAACTACACAGATGGTTCCCCCACTATAATCTGTAGTGCAAGACTTTGAAGAATGGGTGGAAGAAGATGTCGTCATGACTATTTTTCCTAATTCAAAGTGGAAAATACCCTGAATCCCTAGGGCATGTCACTGACTGCCATGTATAAGAAACTGACCAAAGCGGCCAAGCAATCCGTTAAAGGAAAAAACATCTCAAGGAGATAACCTTATTAATTTTATTTGATTAAGCATTTAATTTTTGCTAAAATACAATTACTTATAAAAAATTAACTTAATCTTGTATAAATGACCTTGTTTCTCATTTTTGAGGGGGTAAATTTTTGGTGGTAAAGAGACTTATCCTTTAAAAAAAAGGTCTGATTGCACTTAATACACTCACCTAATATGATGTTCTATAATATTTAATTAGTACAGTTCATACATATTACATTTTCTTTGTTATGTGTCGTATCTCTGTTTAATTACTTCTAAAGAGAAACAATAGCTTACTATTATCGACTTGAGTTATAGTTTAAACTATTATTATAATATCTGGTTTGTTTTCCCTTGGAATCATATTGTTTTTGGTATTTCGGATGAGAAAACTCCTTGTCAAATAAGCTTGGTTGGCTCACATTCTGGATTGTTGTAGGGTGTTGTGTTGATAACTTTAGTTGCATTCATTTTATCTAACTTATTTTGTGCGATTATGTTGTAATGTTGGATAACATGTGATTATTGGCATGAACAAGTTTATTGTTTTGGCTTGTTGTGAGTTTAATAATTTTCCAATATTATACTATCTAAGAGTTTGAATTCATTGTATTTATTGTTGACATTGATTTATGAGATAACAATACTTGATATTATATACTTCATTCCTTGTCTATGATAAGTAATTCATTATACACCATAATATTTGGTAAATTTCTTTGCTCTTTAAAGTTCTTTTTTTTTTTTTTAATTTCTTTGTCCATAACAATTGTGTTTACCTTGTGATATGACATCCATGGGATTGCTCTCTAATGTTTAGACATAGTTTGAGATCTTATTGGTTGTACTAGTTTTTACACTTGGAATCTTAAATTTTGATATACTTTTCACACATTATAATTAATTTGGTCAAATCATAAAGGTACAATAGAATATGCTTTAGTTATGAATACAAGGAATACCCCTTGAGGATACATACCAACCAATTAGCCTAAAGCGGGAAGACTTAGTCCTCAACGAATGTGCTCTTAATAGTTCCTCAGTTTCTAGAACAATTAAGAAACCAACACTTACTTCACATCAAATAAATACACATGAATTTCCATAATAGGTGCCATATTATGATATACAATGAATTTTATAAGTAGTTGTTAATCCAGGTTGTCATTGATGTCAATATAGTAGTGTTTGTGATGGCAAATTCTTTGATACATGATTTCTCATTGATGCCCATTGATCATAATGCTCATAGTGATGAAAGTTTGATATATGATGATATGATGAGATGGAGGACCCAAGTGGATTGAACAACAGAAGGTCAATTGAACAGCAAATGACACAGGAGGTCAATTGAACAACAATTGAACAACAAATGACGCAGGAGGTCAATTGAATAGCAATTGAATAGCAATTGAACAATAATTGAACAACAATTGAACAACAATTGAACAACAATTGAACAACAATTGAACAAAAAATGACGTAGGAGGTCAATTGATCAACAATTGAACAACAATTGAACAGGAGCAATTGAACAACAATTGAACAACGATAACAGAGGAGTAAAGAAGAAAACTATCGGAAGAGTGAAGAGAAGTCACAGGAGCAAAAACTATCAGAAGAGCGGGGGTAGGAAAGTACGGACTTCCTTGATCGTGGCTGAAGTCCCGCATTGAATCCTAGCCGTTGATCTCATAGTCAACCCTTAGATCACGGTCAATAGCGGGGGTTAAGGCCATTTTTAATCCTTGTGGCAGTTGAAGTCCCGCAAACCGTTGATTGCGATAAGGCTGTGGACTCGACGGATTTATTAACAACTATTTAATGTAATATCGCATCCGCAGTATCAAAAGTTTTAAAGGGATGTTAAAACCTCTGATTGCGATAGAGTTGTGGACCCGATGGATTCATTAAAAAGAGTTCATTGAATATCGCATCTGCTCTGTTGGCCGTAGGGGATTGACTATGTTATGAGAAGACCTCCAGAAGTTGCGATTGCGATTAAAGGTGATGACGTGGCATGTGGGACCTCCATATGGGTAACGTATCTCGGGCATCTATCACAGAGAAGAGGTAACGGTTCACAACTCCAAACTTAAAGGAATAGAGGAAGCTGAAAGGTCAAGCGAATGAAAGAAGAATTCAAAAGGTCGAGAAGCCAAAGGTCTGGTAGACGATGAAGGTACAAAAGAAGCTGAAGATCGAGTGAGAGAGATGTAAGCAGAAGGATAGAAGTAAGCCGTAGGTCCAGTAGGACAGAAGGAAGCTGGAGGTCCAACAGGACAATATATAGACAATATATAGCAGAGGATTGGAGCCCTTGGGGTTGGTGCCTCAGAATTGGAAGGATTGGTGTCCTTGGAGTTGGTATTCTTAAATCCAAGGTTAGTGCCTTGACAAGATATGGTTGATGCCATGGAGGTTGGAGCCTCACAAAAAGTCCAAGTTGGTGCTTAGCAACTGGTTGGAGCCCTATATACATTGTACTTGATTTATTGTAAATATTATATTAATAGAATCATTTATTCCTATTGTTCACTTTGTGTTCTAAATATAAATGATTTAACTAACAAAAATAACAATTGAAAAGGAACAATATCACACTAACCGATTATTGGAATGCGAAAGGAGCTATGGCGGGGGTGACAGAACTCTGCACAGGTCTCCATGGTTCGTTACTTGGTGGTTGCTTTCTAGAGAAAGGAGCAGCGACGACGGGGTCAGGGTTCGATCAGCGGGCGTCCAGATCCAAGACCGTCCACGTTGTCTTCTGTGGCAGCAATCCGGGCAAAGAGCTGAACTATCAGGCCGCAGCTGCTGAGCTTGGACTCGAACTGGGGCTTCGATCTCCACCCACGGCCGCTCAGGTTATTGCAGCTATCCTTCACGCAAAGCTGCCCAGCATTCAGGGCAGCCGCAGCAAGTACAGTTCGAGGCCCTCTTGCCTTCACAGAAGATCTGCACTTGCCATTAGGGTCTCGGCCGGTCAGATAACTGCGTGCTTTTGCCATGAACCAGAGCAGTCGACCTCATCATTCGCATGGTCTCCATATGGATCTGGGGCAAACAACTGTTCTCCGAAATGCAGTCGTAGCCTCAGATCTGACAACGATTGGCCAGATCCGGTCATCCAGCAGGCAGAACAGCCCATGCTCTGGCCAGATCCAGAGATCTGTACTCATCTTGGCATGGGGTCAAGGCCTGTATCTGACTCCTTTCAGATTCTAATTTCTCAGCCTTCAGGCAGAACCATCATGCAATGGGTTAGCCCTTCAGATCTGGTGCAGGAACTCAAACTGAATCTAGAGCGCAGATTGGGGATTCCATCAAGCCTTCTGCGACTTCTCTCTCAAGGTAAACAACTTGAAGACCCTCTTCCTCTCTCTGCTTACAGCATTTCCAGGAACAGCTTGGTGGTGGCGACCCTTCGTTTGAGAGGAGGTGCAGCGGGACAATCATCCTCTACCCGGCCTTTCTCATACAAAGATGCAGTTCACTCTGAGAACCCCAAACCTCCGGAAGCCCCTAAATCTAAGGTCTTCTTGGTTGACAAGATCGAAGAAGTTCCCTCTGTTGAACTCATACATGAAGATCTGGCTTCCCATCTGCAAGAATTTGCAGAAAGAGCCATCATTTGCAGATTTAATGGATTGTGGCCGCGTTCTCAGGATCTCTATGCATGGATCCATGCAAACTGGACTCATCATTGTAAGATCTTTTTCTGTTCGAAAGGCTATTTCATTGTTCTATTTGATAACAGTAAGCATTATGAAAAGGCCTTAGCAGAGGGCCCTTGGTTCATGGGAAATGCAGGGCTATTCTTGACTCCCTGGTTCCCAGATTTCGATCCAGCTACTGCAGTCATTACCAAGACTCCGGTATGGATTCGGCTTCCAAACTTACCTGCCCACCTATGGAGTACTCGTGTCTTCAGAGCTATAGGAGACACCTTGGGCAGCTTCCTCAGTGGAGATTTATGGCGGGAAGCCAAAGGTCTCTACTCATATGCAAGAATATGCGCGAAGTTAGACCTGAGCAAAGGTCTTCCAGAACAAATCAACCTCAAGATAAACGACTTTGTCTGGACCCAGACACTGGACTACGAGAATACTGCTTTTCGGTGCCGCCATTGCCACCAATCTGGGCATTTGCAGAATACATGCCCATCTCGCCCGGCAAAAAAGAACAAAGCCAATGCCTCCAAGCCCAAGTCCAAACGATGGACTCCCTGCTCTCCTCCTCCAGCGGTGGATCCTGATTCCTCCAGCTCTGAAGATGAAGACAGCGATGAAGAATTGGAACAGGCCCCTCATTCCGTGGCCCCCTCCACCGATGGTCTGGCGCCTTCCTCTGACTCAGCCATTGCTCAGAAACGTGTCCATTTGTCCTCCTCCTTGGATTCAGAAAAGGAGGGCTCCCCCAAGGAGGGATCCCCGGTGGAGGATCCCAATCTTCAAGTTGTAATCGCTCATCCACCACAAAATGGTTGGGTTGAAGTCAAAAAACGAAAAGGGAAAAAGCTTCGTGTTGAAGCCTCTACCCTCTCAGGGTAGTATACTATGCTTCTTTCAGCTTCTAGTGACTTGTTGTAGCTCCTTGCTTGCTTAACTCCTTCTCCGGAACCGAGGTTGATAGTTCTATCATTTCCGGTTGCCAGTTTCTTGCATCTTTGGGATGTATCCTCTTGTACAATATTTTTTGCTTAATAGATTTAGTCTTAATTCAGAAAAAAAAAAACAATTGAAAAGGAACACTGATTCACCACCCCCTCTCAGTATTTCCAACAATTGGTATGAGAGTCAACTTCTTCATATCAGCCTAACAACTAGAAGAAGGGTTCTTAGTCACAATGAGAAATCAAGAAGTGTCACGAAGACCTCCTCTGTTCGATGGCACAAATTTTGGTTTTTGGAAAAAAAGAATGTCCTACTACTTAATGTCCCTTGGACCTGAAGTTTGGCATTCAATTTTAAATGAGTACACATCTCCTTCTACTCTTCCAACAGATCAAGACGAAAGGAAAGATTACATTGCAAATGCAAAAGCCTTAAATTCCATCACTAGTGGAATCAATGATTCTGAATTTACAAAAGTCATGAATTGTGACTCGGCCAAATAAGTATGGGATAAGCTAGTTAGCTTATATGATGGGGACTCCAAAGTTAAGAAGGCAAAGCTTCAAACTCATACAAGGAAATTTGAAAGTCTGAAAATGGATGATGAAGAAGATATTGCATCATAATTTCTCCGAGTAGCTGAAGTGGTCAACTCTCTTAAAGGATTGGAAGAAAACATTGAAGAAAGCACTATTGTTCAAAAGGTCTTAAGATCTCTCCTAGATAGATTTGACTCCAAAGTAAGTGCTATAGAATAAATGAAGGACCTAGATACTCTCAAGATGGATGAACTTCATGGAATCCTCATTGCCTATGAGATGAGAGAAGGAAGCCCAAGTTCCAAAGATGCAACATTCAAGGCCTCAAAATCAAAAAGGGGAAAGAATGGATACCAGTAGTGATGACTCCAATGTTGAATCCGAATTGGCACAAGTTGTACGAAGACTAAAGAAAGTATCTAAGCTAAAAGGTAAGTACCCTCTTATTTGCTTCAAATGTGGAAGAATAGGTCATTATGCTGCAAAATGTCCTCTTAAGCATGATAGTGATGGTGAGGAAAATTCTAAAAGGATGGTATACAAAAAGAAAGGGTTCAATAAGAAGAATTTCTTCTCTAAGCAAGATGAGTGTGATGAAGGTGAATTTGCAGTTATAAAAAAGAAATCAACTAATCAGTTCCCTCACCGCAAAGGAGGTAATGATGAATCAGATGAAGACAATGACCATGCTGGAAGCCAAGAAGTATTATTCATGGCATTCACAAATGATGATGATTCAGGTCTAGAGGAAGTGTAGATGAATTGTTAATGAGTGCCATTGAAGAAAATGAGAAATTACGAAATAAAATCATCTCTCTCAAGGTAGAGAATGAGGAAACAAAAAGAAGGGAAGACCTCTTGAAAAATAAGCTAAAAGAAAAAGAAGAAATCTATGAAGAACGTGAAGCCGAAATAGTATCTCTAAGGAAGGAATTGGAGCAAGTAAAAAAGGGTTGGGAAAGCTCTCAAATACTTGACATTATCCTAAATAATCAAAAACCTCAACATGACAAATCTGGGATAGGTTTTAAAGGAGAATCATCAAGTACTAAGAATAATGTGAAAAGCTATGCCTGCATACTTTCTAGCAACCCAAAAGAAGAAAGATGATTTCATCAAAGGCCCATCTCAAATCTAAAGAATGAAGAGAGAGTAACTCCAGGAAGAATGTTGATTCAAATCATGGCTATTACAACAGGTACAAAACTATCTTTTTTGGGCATTGTTTTTATAGTAAAAATTTTGGTCATCAAGCTAAACATTGCATGGTTAGTAAGAATGAAACACCAAAATTGAAGGATCAAACAAACAAACCATATGGCCTCAAAGGGCAAGGACAAATCAAGACCTACAACTATTTTGATCCCTTGGCCAAATTTGATCCAATTTGCTCATTATGTAATGATAATGGACATAATGAACATAATCTCCCCCTAAAAAGAAGAAAAGCAAAAAATGAGAATCCCAACATGGATAAATGTGGCCTAGCTCTATGTGCTCACAGTGATTAAAATCATTGGTTTGTGGATAGTGGGTGCTCCAGACATATGACAGGGGGCAAAATGAAGTTTGTCTCATTGAAAAAAAAGGAAGGAAATGTATCCTTTGGAAGTGGATCTGCCAAAATTGCTGGGAAAGGAACTATTACCCTTATTAATGGAAAAGGAAAGGCTCAAAATGCTTTGCTAGTAAATGGGCTCAAACACGATCTCTTGAGTGTTAGCCAAATCTATGATCAAGGACATAATGTTGTCTTTAGCACTAAATATTGTGAAATAAGAAACTCTTCCTCAGGGGAACTTGTGGCGAACGGAGTTATGACATCAGATAACGTCTACATTCTGAACAAAATTCAAGAAGATAGATGTTACTTAAGTCAAACAGATGAAAGTTGGCTATGGCACAAGCAACTTGGACATACAAGTTTCAATAACTTGATCAATATCAACAAGATTAATGCAGTAAGAGACATCCCAAAGTTATTCAAGCCAAATCAAGGAGTATGTGGTCCATGTCAACATGGAAAGCAAACTAAAACCAACCACAAGACCAAGGAGTTTTTTACATCAAAACCTTTGGAGATCATCCATGCTGATTTATGTGGATCAACTAGTACTCGGGCACCCCAAGGAGAAAGGTACTTTGCTTTATTTGTTGATGACTATACTAGAATGATGTGGGTATATTTCATAAAATATAAATCTAAAGCATTTGAGTGTTTTAAGAATCTTAAAGCTCTTGTAGAAAATGAAAAGGATTCTAAGATTAAATGTCTTAGAACAGATAGAGGGGGAGAATTCACATCAAAAGAGTTTGATGAATTCTGTAAAGTACATGGAATCGAAAGAGAAATTTCTTCTGCTAGAACACCCAAGAAAAATTGGGTAGTTGAAATAAGAAACCAAACAGTTCAAGAAATGGCAAGAACAATGTTAATAGTAGATGACTTGCAGCCAAAATTCTGGAGAGAAGTAGTTGGGACAGTTGTTTATACCTTGAATCAAACTCAACTAAGACCAAATAATGAGAAGAGTCCTTATGAATTATGGAAAGGAAGACATGCTTCAGTAAAATACTTCAATATTTTTGGAAGCAAGTGCTTCATAAAAATCAATGATGGCTCACCAGGAAAATTTGATTCTCGGGTTGACGAAGGGATATTCCTTGGATATTCTACAAGGAGCAAAGCCTACAAGTGCTACAATAATCAAATACGAAAAATAGTGGAAAGCATTGATGTGAAGATTGATGAAGACCTTCTAGAAAAAGAAGTTGAAGATCATGAAGTTGACCTTCTCATTGAAGAAGAACCTGAAAAAGAGGAAAAAGATCAAGAAAAACACAAGGAAAAAGAACCATCTCAAACCCCTTCAAAGATGAAGTTTCTCCAAAAACATCACCCATAAGAGAAGATTATTGGCAATATAGATGAAAGGATACAAACCCGAAGAAGGATGACAAGTACACCAAAGAAAAATGATGTTGCTCTCCTATCTATGATAGAACCAGAAACATTTACTCAAGCAAGTAAGGATCCTCATTGGGTAAAAGCCATGGAAGAAGAAATGTCTCAAATCGAGAAGAATGATACATGGGAGCTGGTACCTCGTCCAAAGGATAAAAATATAATTGGAACCAAGTGGGTGTTCAAAAACAAAATGAATGAAGATGGACAAATCATTAGAAATAAGGCAAGGCTTGTTTGTAAAGGTTAATCACAAATTGAAGGAATCAAATTTGAATAAACCTTTGCACCAGTAGCTCATGTGGAAGCTATAAGGATGTTCTTCACATTTTCCTACTCAAAAGGATTTAAAATCTATCAAATGGACATAAAATCAGCATTTTTGAATGGGGAACTCAAGGAAGAAGTCTACATGGAGCAACAAGAAGGGTTTAATCTAGCAGAAGGAAAAGACTTTTTTTGTAAGTTGAAAAAGGCATTATATGGGTTGAAACAAGCTCCTAGAGCTTGGTACGCAAGATTGGATCACTATATACAACAACAAGGCTTTAGGAAGGGGGTAGAAGGAAGTAATCTCTACATAAAGATGGATGAGGATAAGTTACTAGTCACTCTTGTCTGTGTTGATGATCTGATTTTTTCTAGTAATAATGATGAGATGAGCCATGAATTTGCTCAAAATATGTCAAAAGAGTTTGAGATGTCGATGATAGGAGAGTTACCTTACTTCCTTGGACTACACGTATCTCAAACCACGACAGGCATGTTCATATCTCAAGAAAAATATCTTAAAGACATGCTTAAAAGATATGGAATGGAAGACTGTGCACCCATGAGCACACCTATGACCACAGATTGCAAATTAAGAAAAGATGATGACTCTCCTATGGTAGATGCAACTCATTACATGTCAATAATTTGAGCCCTCCTATACTTAACTGCTATGAGACCTGACATTATGCAAGTAGTAGGAATGGTGGGAAGGTTTCAATCAACTCCTAAACAATACCATTTGTTGGTTGTAAAAAGAATTCTCATATACTTGAAAGGAACTCCTGATTTCGGTCTTTGGTACCCTAAGAGGTCATCTCTTACTATGACTGCGTACACCGATGCTGATTGTATCAGAAGTGTTGATGATCGAAAAAGTACTAGTGGAAACACATTCTTCCTGGGAGATTGTCTAGTATCTTGGCTCAACAAAAAACAAACATCCATATCACTATCTACAGCTGAATCCGAGTATATAGCTGCTGCAGATTGTTGTACTCAAATATTATGGATGAAGGAAGCTTTGAAAGATGTCAACATAGGTACAAATCAACGAATCACCATCTATTGTGATAACACAAGTTTTATCAGTATCAACAAAAATCTAGTGATGCACTCAAAGACCAAACATATACCAATCAAGTATCATTTCCTTCGTGAACAAGTAGCTGAACAAAACATCGTCTTGGAATATATCAATACTAAGGAGTAGATAGCTGTTATTTTCACAAAACCTCTTCCTTGAGAAGCATTTGAATATCTTTGCCAAAAGATTGGGGGTTATTTCTCTAGCATCACATTAAGTTGATTCATAAAGATGTGGCATGACAGGGGGAGTAGTTCGACAGGGGGAGTCCTTGTGCACTCCTTTGCCATTGATGTCAAAGGGGGAGAGAAGAAGAATATTGCCAACAATGACAAAGGGGGAGATTGTTAATCTAGGTTGTCATTGATGTCAATATAGAAGTGTTTGTGATGGAAAATTCTTTGATACATGATTGCCCATTGATGCTCATTGATCATAATGCTCATAGTGATGAAAGTTTGTATATGATGATATGATGAGATGGAGGACCCAAGTGGATTGAACAATAGGAGGTCAATTGAACAACAATTGAAAAACAAATGACGCAGGAGGTCAATTGAACAACAATTGAACAACAAATGACGCAGGAGGTCAATTGAACAACAAATGACATAGGAGGTCAATTGAACAACAAATGACATAGGAGGTCAATTGAACAACAATTGAACAGAAATTGAACAACAATTGAACAACATTTGAACAACAATTGAACATCAATTGAACAACAAATGACGTAGGAGGTCAATTGATCAGCAATTGAAAAACAATTGAACAGGAGAAATTGAACATCAATTGAACAAAGATAATAGAGGAGTAAAGAAGAAAACTATCGAAAGAGCAGAAGAGTGAAGAGAAGTCACAGGAGCAACAATTATCGGAAGAGCGGGGGTAGGAAAGTATGGACTTCCTTGATCGTGGCTGAAGTCTCGCACTCAATTCTAGCTATCAATTTCATAGTCAACCATTAGATCATGGTCAACTACGGGGATTAAGGCCATTTTTAATCCATGTGCCAGTCGAAGTCCTGCAAACCGTTGATTGCAATAAGGCCGTGGACCCGACGGATTTATTAACAACTATTTAATGTAATATCACATGCGCAGTATCACAAGTTTCAAAGGGATGTTAAAACCTTTGATTGCGATAGAGTTGTGGACCCAATGGATTCATTAAAAACAGTTCATTGAATATCGCATCCACTCTGTCGACCGTAGGGGATTGACTATGTTATGAGAAGACCTCCAGAAGTTGCGATTGCGATTAAAGGTGATGACATGGCATGTGGGACCTACATATGGGTAACGTATCTCGGGCATCTATCACAGATAAGAGGTAATAGTTCCCAACTCGTGAACTTGAAGGAACAGAGGAAGACGAAAGGTCAAGCGAACGAAATAAGAAGTCGAAAGGTCGAGAAGCCAAAGGTCTGGCAGACAATGAAGGTACAAAAGAAGCTGAAGATCGAGTGAGAGAGATGTAAGCACAAGGACAGAAGCAAGCCATAGGTCTAGCAGGATAGAAGGAAGCTGAAGGTCCAGCAGGACAGAAGGAAGCCGAAGGTCCAACAGGACAGAAGGAAGCCGAAGGTCCAACAAGATAATATATATAGACAATATATAGCAGAGGGTTGGAGCCCTTGGGGTTGGTGCCTCAGAATTGGAAGGATTGGTGTCCTTGGAGTTGGTGCTCCTAAATCCAAGGTTGGTGCCTTGACAAGACAGGGTTGGTGCCCTGGAGTTTGGAGCCTCACAAAAAGTCCAAGTTGGTGCTTGGCAACTGGTTGGAGCCCTATATACATTATACTTGATTTATTGTAAATATTATATTAATAAAATCATTTATTCTTGTTGTTCATTTTGTGTTCTAAATATAAATGATTTAACTGACAAAAATAACAATTGAAAAGGAACACTGATTCAACCCCCCCAGTATTTCCAACAGTAGTGTTTCTTGTAGTGAAATGGCCACTTATGTGATCAAATTGTTTAGATGAGTCATGCGAGGATTTCAAAATATTATTTGCATATTTTTCATCTACAAATCTCAGGAGTACTCATTTAGGACACTTCCTAAATCGGATATTTCCTACAAATACATATTTTGATGCATCCAATTAGAGTTTTATTCTATAGATTTTGTCTGAGTTTTCTTGAAATTTTTGTATATTCAGATAAAAAATGATATTATTATACCAAGGGTGATGATAAAGTTTATATTGTTCATCTCATATGAAAACTAAATCAACAAAATATTGGTTCTAAGGTTCAATATCCATGGTATGATCCAAATCTTGTGCAAGGTGTAGAGCCAAATCTTAAAATATTAATAGTGTAGGTAGTAGTTATAGTAAGGTCATGCTATTGAATTTTAGTCAGCTAATGTTCTAGTTTATCAAACAATAAATTTTGAGAAGAAAGAGTTTCACGACTGGTAGGGGAGTTCTTACTTAAGTGTGTTTTCCAAGGTTGATATGCCTAAATTTTTCAAAAGTTTTAACAAGAGAATAAGCATGTTTATCAATCAATGAATATTTCATAGCATCATCACATAGTCTCTGATTGGTAAATGCTATGGGTCATTCCAGTCCTTGATTTTTTTTCTACAGTAAGACTGCATAAACTAATTCAAGTGTAGCATTAGTATATATGATAATTTATTTAGTAAAATTCGGGGTTGCTAAAATAGGATAAATTGAAATAACATATTTAGTATGTTGGAAACATTGTTGAGTAGAAAAATTATAATTAAAAGATTGATCGTTTTTCAATAAGTTGGGGATGAGATTGACAATTTTTGCACAATTTGGTATGAACCACCTTACAAAAATGATTTTTCCCATGAATGAATGATTGTCACTTTTAGAGGTAGGAGGAGAGAGATCTTGAATAACTAACACTCGTTTAGGGTCTATAATGATTCCTGAGTTAGAGACAAAAAGTCCAAACAACTTATATGATTTGACATCAAAAGTTGAGTTGGAAGGGTTTAAAGATATTCCATATTTTTTCGCAACATGTAAAAACTCTTGCAAGAAGGTAAAAATGATCTTCCCAATGTTTAGAATAAATTTTCAAATCATCCCAGTAAACTTGGATAATTACTCCTATCAGGTCATCAAAAGATATATTCATTACTCTCTGGAATGTATCTCCAATGTTTATTAAGCCAAAATGCATATGATTAAAAGCAATTTAGTGATGAAGGTCATTTTGTGTCTGTCCTTTTTCTTTATGAAGATTTGATTATAGCTAGAAAATCCATCTAACAGTCACATCATGCAAGAACCAAGTACCTATTACAAGATTAATTCCATATTTGGGAGAGGAAAATTATCCTTCACGCCATCCTTATTTAGGGAAAGAAAATTGATGCATAAACGAATTTTGCCAATATTCTTTCTAACTAGAGCTAAGTTAGCCACACATTCAAAATATTTAACAAGATAAATAATGTGAGCAACCAACATTTTATCTAGCTCAACTCTAATGGTTGCCTCTAAAGTTGAGTTTATGGGCCTTTGCTTCTGCCTAACAAGTTGACAATCAATTTTGATAGGTATGGCATGAGTAATAATGGAAGGATCAAAAAATTTTAAATCATTATAGGACCAAGAAAAGAGATCAGAAAAATCACGAAAGAGGAAATTAAACTTATTTATTTCATCCTAAGAGCAGTTTTCTTAGACATAAAATTTTCTTGGATCACTGTCAATTTCAATATTTACCTGCATTATTTTATCAATTGTCTTGTAGGATAATTTGCTCGAGGGATGAGCTTTAGTAGCATCACTAGGTGAGAAAGCATCTTCCAAAGGGACCAAACCCTTATTATACTTATTTTTCTCAAGATTGATTATCTGAGATGACTACTTGGTGACATTAGTAAGAAAACTTAAAAGGTCCTGTTCATCATCAAAGACTATCCAGGATTCCTTGTTATTTGGGAGATATACTCTGTACAGTGTTATTAAGATACAATTAGTCTTATTAATCATGTGAAAATATTTGGGCCTTACAGCTATACATCACCAAACCAACAACGACAATATTCATGCTTTGGTTTACATGCATGATGTTAAAATTTTTAAATTTTCTAATAACATCTGTATGGAGGATAATGTAACACCTCATTAGCTTGTTGGAAGGGGTGTAAATTATTTTGACCAAATTAATTACTAATTAAGAGTCCTTGAAAACATACTTATTTTGTATTCCAAGTTGAAGGGCATTATCCAACCCAAGAAGCAGAGCCTCACACTTTGCAATGTTATTGGTACATGAGAAATTCAAATGATAAGAAAAACAATGATATTTTCTGAAATGATTTTGTAGAAAGATACTGGCTCCATTTACTTCTTGTGATGATGCCTCGTCAAATAACATATGCCAAATTGAATTAGAGTATAAGGGAACACTCATAGTGTTTTTATTGCCAACTTCTTCTTTATTGAAGATGGAATAAATCCCTAGGTCATCCTCTATATAATTGATCAATGGTTGGGGAATATTTTTGATGTAAGCACTCTCCTTTCTTCCCTATATATGATTATATTTTAGGAACTTTGGGAATTATAAGATGAGAACCATCCATAGAATAATATTTACCTATTAGTGATTGCCAATAACTACAAAGAATTATCGAATAAATGCAAAGAAGCATATAAATGACTTGGATATTATAGGTTGTACGAGTTTTAGGATGAGAACACATGATTACTTTGATATCTTTAATTTCACCAACCATGTCTTGCCTTTTTTTGTTCAATACAAACATGTTTCTAGGAGTTTTATTGGTGCATCAAAGTCAAAGTTCTTCCATGATTGTTATGAACATAAAATTCGGGCTTGAACCTCCATCTACTAGACAACAATGGGATATATTATCAAATATTTTCATTGAGATGTAAAAGGGAGGATGATTTTTAGGCTGCTTGTAATTAGTTACTACTTCAACTTCTTGTTTTTGGAAGGGTTCACTATCATCCTCCATCTCGATGATGGATTCTAAAGAAGCAGGTGTCTTTACTTGTTTTTGAAGGAAAATTTTCAAATTGGCAATCTGCTTAGGGGTCTAAGCTAAATCAAGTAGTGTAGCATTGGATTCTATTTTGGATATATCCTCTATGATATTTTATTTTCCGTTAAAATTAGATGAATTATTAGTCGGATTAGAATGGATGCCATCTTTGACATTTGGAGCAAGCTACTTGAGAGGGTGATTACGATTGAAAGAATGATTTTGAAATTGTTTGTTATAATTTTAGGCATTAGTATTTACAATATTAACGTCACCATCAATCCAATTGAGGCTATTTCCAATGGATTTGGGAGGTGGAGGTGTAGATTTTCTTCCAGAAATTCTTTCTCTACTAGCCCTCATGATATCTCAAGTCTTCTCGTCATGGTAGTCCTCACAAAAATTACAAGAAGGACGATTTAGGAGGAAAGCTCCTAGTATGTAGGAAATAGGGTTAGGTTGAGAGATAAGTGGAAGAGTAGTGTTATCACTCAGGTTGTTCCCCAAAGTTGTAAGAAAGGGAATACAGCCGAGGTAACCACAGACCAACCTTTTAGATATAGGTTCTAGCCAATCTGCATCCAGAGAGGGCTCTCTCTTTATGATTTAGCTTTGTTTTGAAAAGTATTAGGCTAGTTATGATGTTCAAGGATTTTGTTTTGTGTTTGGATGGTGGAATCCAATAGAATAGTGAGGTAAACTGACTAGTTCAGTCCATTGGGCATGATGGAGTCAAAGAAGGATAGCTTTTTGGATTAAGTTTCTTAACATAGGATGGCATTACAGAGCAAGGTAGTCAAACATGGAACAATTTCAAAGGCTGAAGTCAGATGGAATGGAGTCAAATGGGTGAAGGGCAGTTAAGAATCCTTCATCATATTGAGAAAGGGAAAATGGATGATCACTGTTAAGGAGCAATTAAGAATTCCTTAGCAAATACTCAATATGAAAGAATCAGGAAACCAGAGCAACTAAGAATTCACTGTTTATTCTAATTCTGAAGAAAACTTAGAGAATATCAAAGACTGAAGATAGAGTGCAAACAAGCAAATTCTAAATTATTCTTTCTCTCTATTATTCAGAGCATGAAACATAGATGATATAGTAAACTTAGAAACTGTAAAACACAAGTTAGAAGGGACTTATTGATCCATAAGATGATTCAAGAATTCTGTAACAGGTCCTTAACATCAATTCCTCATCCAGTAGGCTAGACAAAAATGGTTCCAACAACCTTTTATTCCAGAAAATTTCAGTATTACAGTCAAAGCTATGAATACCCACCAACCAACCCCAAATACTTCGTCTGGGGGGATATTTATACAAAAATGTCAAAATATCTGATAGAAATAATATCTGGTGATGACTGACGCCTTTTTACAAAAAGATAGAGACAAACAGTCTCAGAAACAGGGAAATAATAAATTGCCGCTGTGCTGGCCGTTCCTTCTTTATTGGATGTACCAGAGGTAGGTTTTGCAAGTCGGCTTGCAACTGTCTTCCACTGATATTCTGTGCTGGCTGCTCCATCGTTGCCAGACATCCTTTGACCCCAGGAGGAATTTTACAGGATCCCCAACATATCTTCCCACCATTGTTGCTCTGGCAATTTATGTCTTTGAAGTTTCCTCAAGGTTTCATCAGCTTCAGTATATCTGATAAAATTAGGCTGGAGCTGAAACAGAGGTTTTACTTCATGTTCAATATAAAATAAGCTCTCCAAATTATCATAGAGACTTTGGCCTGAGGGGAGTGCTTTTACTCCTGAAGCACTTGTTGATGAATTAACTTGATCAACAACATATGTGTTCAACTTATGTACATAATCTGTGTGTTTCATTAGCTGGTCATTATTTCTTAAAAGGCTTGGTAGCCCCCTTTTCTGCAAAACTGTAAACCTTTCCATGAAGGAATTAATTTCCACTTGCATATCCTGGCATCTTTTTTCCAAATTCTACATTAAAGTTCTCTTGGTTAGAACCTTTTTGATTTCCAAAATAGTGCCTGTTCTATCTGGGATACCAAGCTATTCCAGCTGTTCTCTATTTCTGTAATTCAAAAAATGTATGAGCTAGTTGGCTTGATCAGGTTTTTGTCCTAATAAAGCTCTTGCTTTTTGAATTTCTCCATGTGCTATACTCAGTAAATCAACCTGCTCATAAATAGTTTGGATAGATGGCCAAACATCACTAAGGGATTGATTGATGTTGGTCCAAAGAATACCTTTGATTTTTGCCAGAGGTTTATCCATAGTGAGATCCTTCTCTAATGTCCTCACTTTATTTTCTAGTGCCTTAACCTCTCTTATTTTCTTTGCCACACTTAGTTTGGATTTATCATAACTTTTTTCCACCTTTGCCAAATTTTCCTTTACATGCTTCAACTCTGATACTTGGAGTCTCAATTCTTCCATGGCCTTTATTAATTCCTCTCTGCTCATACTTGTACTGTTGCCTGGTGTTGTTGTTGCTGTTTCTGTACCTATAGTTACTTCTGTTGTGGTTGCTGGGACATTGGGAGGTAATGCTGATCCAACTATTGAGGGGACTGCAGTGGTGACTGTGGGGATTATCTCAGGTGGCTGGGAGGTCAACTCTCCCTGCTTCTCTTTTAATTCTTTTTCTAGTGCCTGCTCTGTATCAGTTAATCTTTCATTGAGTTTCATGAGCAGGTACATTATGTCTTCCTTTGATTTTTGTTGCACAACTTCTGCAGTTTGTGGATGCATGGAAGGAGGCAGTTTCAGCTGTTTCCTCAGGGCAGCAATGTCCTCTTCTTTCCTCTTTATAAGTGCCTTTACACCTTTAGCATCTTTGGGATCATGTCCCAGTTCAATGATGATTTCTTCTAAAGATTTAATCTTGTTGTCCTTGGCCAGGGAAGAGGCTTTCTCCAAATGTAATTGAGCATAGGTATTGTCCAAGGAGCTTTGCAACTGATGGGCCAACATTGCCTTGTCATCCAGTGTAGAATAAACCATTTCTCCTCTCTGTTTATGAAGTTCAATTTGGTCCATTGGATGAATATCTTTGGCTAGGACCTACAAGTTTGTTCTGATGAAATCTGCTGCTAACTGGGGTTGTTGCACCTTTGGCTTAAAATAACTCATTATCATTTTATCCTCTTTGATGTCATATGCAGACATTAATCTTTGCTGGTTTGAAGGGGCCATCTTTAAGTATTGATTGTACATTTGAATCCTTATAGGCTCATTTTTAGCTCTAATGTCTGTGAAAGTCCTTTTAATGTCTGAGGACTGTTTGCTTTGTTGCCTGGTGGACGATACCTCTACACTGTGCTGCCTTTCTAGCTCCTGTCTATGCGAGATAGTTGATGTATCCACCACCGGGGAAGTCTGCTGGCTGACCACCCTCTCACCTCTTAGACTGTCTGTTGTTTCTTAATTAATCTCCTCTTCTAACAGAGGATTGAGCCTTTGTCTCTTTGCTCCTGGTTGCTCAGCAGGTCCACTGATAGGTGTGGCCTCTTCTCTGTCTTTTTTCTTGCCTTTTTCCTCATTTAGAGGAGTTTGTAATGCTGGGATCTCTGCTGCTTTAGATTGGGCAGGAGGAATTTTCACTTGTTCCTGTTCTCTGGACCCCCCTGGTTGATCAGTCATGATTGGTTGTTCTGTTGTTTCCACCTCTTTGCCCTTTGAAGTCCCTGTGACTGATGCGCTGGTTCTCTGTGCAAACTGTTGAGAAGTTCCAACAGAGGATGTCCCAACTCCTGATTATTGAGGCCACTTGAAAGATACCTGTCCAAAAGAGTCCAGGTCAAGGGTTTTTTCAAGATCTTTCATAGCTTTTTCCATATTTTCTTGTTCACTAACTTCTTCTACTAATGTCCCTTCTACCCATTCTTCCTGATTTTCATATTGTTCAATTTCTAGAATCCTATGATGTACATATACTGATAGCCTATTTTTTACCCTTCTGTCACTTATGAAACTACATGGGTCATAAGGCACCCACTCAAAACTCTTCTTGAATTTAAGGTGCTCTTCTAGTATCTTCTCAGCATCTTTCCATGCATCCCTAGAATGGATGACATATGGGCCTAATTGGTTTTTGATTCTCAGTTGAGCCTTCTTCTTTACATTACAAAAGTGGTTTAAGTCTGCATAGATGAGCTGCCTGAAATATTCTAATGCAAATAACCTCATAGGCACATATCTAGGCAACTTGAATGGGCATAGTTCACATCCATATATTCTGATTTTAGTGTGATTCTGGTAAAGGTACCAGCCACCTATCCTATATTGTTTGGACAACTGTAAAAATTTCTTCATATCACCAGTGATTCTAGGAGGAGGAGCTCCTATTAACAGAGTGGAGGCTGGGTGCACAAATAAATCAATGAATTCACTATAGGTATAAGGGGAGTCATAATCATGGAAGATTGAGCTCCAAAAGATCACAGACCTCCGATTTCCTTTTGAATCTAATTTCTTAATGGGAAATGGAAAGCTGTTTGGCTGATGATATAACAACAAATGGTATATAAAAGATGTGTATTTGAAAACTCCTTCCCTCTCCAAATTCATGAATTGAGCATGGATTTTGTCAGCAATGAAAGTGGCATAGTCATACTTGACAGCAGGGGGCTGTCCTTGAGTAAAGATAGATAATAGAACCAGGGTGATATCATCCACATATTAACTGGACCTAAATCCCAAGATCAAGGATATCATGTCAAGAATGAGTTTTCTAGTCTTAGTGAACCAGACATGCAAATAGGGAGGTGGGCCTTGGGGTTGGTAATTTGGCTTCATGAACATCTGAGAAATATGAGTTATCTCTGAGTTGGGTAATTGAGAGGCCTTTTCAAGCAAAAATCCCATGGAAAGATGAGCAAGGGGCTCAGTGGGATGGAAATGTATCATCTCATTGATGGATTCAGCAGTTATGTAAAAAAGGATAGTTTGAGAAGGTGACATAACTGCTCTGTGGACAGGGTCATAGCTGGCACAACATTGGTGAATGATATCAGGAAAAACATGGACTGAGGGAAGAAAGTACATGGGAAGGTTGGATTCCCAGATTCCAATAATATCAGTGTGATTTAGATGGCTATCTCTGATTTGGCAGAAGGCCTGAAGGTGGTTCATGTCACCAGTTAAGTCTTTTATCTGGAAATCTTTGTCGGCCAAGGGTAGATAATTCAAATCTTTATGAGGTGCATTCATGGGTGCGACATTTAGGGCTATGGGGCTTCCATGTTTGGTTCTTGTATTTTCAAATAGGAATTTGGGCTTTCTGTAGAGAATTGGACCAAACAATAGGTTTTTAGGAGTCTTTTACGGATTTTAAACAGACTGATTTGAACTCAAAGTTGGCTTTTTCAGGTAGAATTCCTCTGTGGAAAAGTGAATTTGTAGGTTGGTAGGGTAAAAATAGATAAATACCTGGATTGTAGAGGCAAAACTGTGAATTTGTAGGTCGAATGGCAGACTGCTGAGCACAACGCTGGAGTTTGTTGGCCGGGTGACGGGCTAACTGCTCGAACAGTCGACTGGACGTGCTTTGCATGGAGCATAGTATGCAGAAAATCGGGGCGAAAATGATAGTTTATCGTTTATTTAGCAAAAATCGATTTGGCGGGTATTTTTGGCATTTAATGAGTGGATGACGTCAGCATGATGGGACATCTTGTTGCATAGCGGAGGGTATGGGATGGTGACGTGGCAGTGACGTGGCGGATGGTCAACGGGAGGGTGCTAAGTGGTTTACCCCGGACTGCTTATGGGCTAAAGTGGTTTTGGACGGGAGGGCCGCGAGCAGCACGGGCGCTTGACATGCGTCCATGGTACAGGCGCGATACCACCAATTGCCCAGACGTTAAAGTGCAGCGGCAGAGGGGGTCGCAAAATGATCTACAACCATTGGATCTGGGGCCGTTGATCTGACGGTGGGCACTGCACTGAGATGACAGGTGGTTAATGCGTGGGTGCCCATGTATTTAAACGATGGTTCTAATGTTTTTGGGCGCGATATGATTGGTTTGCACGGTGATTTGTTAATTAATTAACGTGGGGTTAATTAATTTCAAAACTGTGCGCGGGGAATGGTTATTATAAGGTTTCAAATAAACCTATAATTCCATTAAAACACGATATATGGCTATAGTTTAGCCAGGGGCGGGAATAATAAAGTTTTGGGGTTTATTATATATATACATAATACAGGGAAGGGGAAGAATCATAAGGGATTTAAATAACAATGTTAACAGTTAATATGAATTTATGAAATAAACAACGCTAAGTATAATGTTGGAAATTTAACATTTAACACTTAGGCTAAAGGAATTTATACAGGAGATGTGGCCACTCCCCTAAGTAAACGAAAATGGGGTTTTACTCAAGTATCTGATGAAAAAGGGAATGAGTGACCTCGAGGAGATTTAAGTAGATCTTAATACCTTGGGGGAGATTAGTAAATGATTAAGGAAAGTAAGAAGGGGGAATTAGTTATGCTTTGCTTAACATATATCCAAACATCTGCCATGGTACTTGTGATAACAGTAAGATGAAGCCTTTGAGAAATAAAATCAATCACAAGTATGCTTCTGTAATATCAAAACTGCCTACCCAGCCTACTGTACCTAACATTTTTTCTTCTTTTTCTTTGGGTGCATTTGGACTGGAAAACCCTCAACAATTTTTCTTTTCTCTTTATGATAAGCCTATCTAAATCTGCACTTATTTCTTCCAAGGGCTTAGATTTAGCAATTGAGCTCTTTTGCTTCTCCACCTATCTACTTATCTGCCAAGTTTAAACAGTTTGGACAGATTTTTATTCTCTATCTCTAAAACAGGAAATTCAAAACATGAACTAGCCAAGATTGAATTATTTGGCCATTCATTAATTGTGGTAAAAGGTTCAACAAGGTGTATATGATGCTTTATTTACAGAAAATGAAATAGCAGTGGCATTTTGATTTTCACACTTTCCTGGTCCTTTTCCTTTGGGGTTCATTCCTTTTCATTTTTCTCTCTTGACCATTTATCTTTTCACCCTTTGATTTTTATTTTAGGGTATACCCTCTTTTGGTTTTTAAATTTTTTGATTTTTTCATAATATGGAAAACCTTTGCAACAAGGAAAGGTATGTACATATTGCAGAGCTATTCAAGTCAATCATGAAATATGACACCTATTGGTATAGGAGCATAACACTGGCTCCACTTGGGGATGGCTTTTCCTGCTGAAAAGTCAAGAACAACAGGTCAGATGGCCTTCTAAACAACTCTTGCTGTGCTCTCTAGTCTTCCTTTGCTGAAAGTAGCAAACTATACAAACGGATGATGTAAAATATACATATTTTCTTGAGCAAAGCAAAAAATGGTAAAATTCTTTCACTGTTTTTCAAAATCTTCTGCACTTTTCTCCTCATTCTTACTACTATAAAAAACTGTAGAGACTGAACCTCCTTATGTACAAGTTAGAGTTAGGATATATCAACAGACTGGATCAAAATAGTGTTTCAACATTCGACCATTAACTGGTCCATCTTCTGCTTCTGTAACATCCAGGCTTTTCAGAAAGTAAGTATTGTTGCCTTGTGAAGCCTGAATAATAAAAGGTCCCTTCCATAGGAAGTCAAACTTCCCATGTTTACCTTTATCTTCTCTTCTGGAATCCCATTTTAAAACTTTGTCCCCTAAGTAAAAATCTTCTGCCTTGGTCCTCTTGTCAAATATTTTCTTGAGTTTTTCTTGTAACACTTGGGATCTTTGGTACACCTCTTCTCTGGTCTGCTGCAAATGGATGGTCTGATTTACTCTTCTGTGAATATCATTGGGCTGTACCTGAGCCTCTTGCAATAATTTCATTATATGGACTCCTAAATATGAAGGGAATACAGCCTCCATACCATAGACTAATTCATAAGGGCTAGTCCCAATGGATCTCTTGGTAGTTAATCTGTCTGCCCATAGTGCATTGATAAGTTTCTTATGCCAATTTTTCTTGTTTTCTTCCAGCACTTTCTTGATAATGTTGATCAGGCTTTTATTGGAGGACTCAGCTAGACCATTACCTTGAGGGTAATAGGCCGTGGAATGGCCTAAGGTGATGTGGTACTTATGACAGAAATTTATCATTTTCTTGGATTTGAAAGCATCAACATTATCAGTTATGATCTTTTCAAGACAACCAAATCTAGACAAGATGTTGGTTTCTAGGAATCCTATGATCACTGAATCATTGGCTTGTCTACAAGGGATGGCTTCTATCCATTTGGTGAAGTAATCTGTGGCAGTTAGGATCCATTTATGTTGGCCAGAAGAGGGAGGATGGATTTCCCCAATGAAATCTAAACCCCATTGTTGAAATGGTCTTTCAGTGGAAATTGGTCTAAGGGGTAGAGGTAGAAGTTTCCTCTTGCCTTAAAAAATTTGACATTTATGGCAAGCGGTGACAAATTTCTTGACATCAGCAAACAAGGTTGGCCAGTAAAATCCAGCCCTTAAGATTTTGTCAGCAGTTGATTTCCAATAAAGATGTCCACCACAGTCCCCTGTATGAAATTCTTTGAGTACCTCATCAGCTTCATCTTTTATTAAGCAGTTCAATAGAATACCTTCATGATTTTTCCAAAAAAAGAGCACCATCTAAAATATAGAATTTCGAAGCTTTCATCTTTAAAAACTTTTTCTTTGTTCTTGATAACCCTGTAGGAGCCTGCAGGTTTAATAATACAAAATATATATCAGCATACCAAGGTGATTCTAAGAAGGCTTGGCTGATTTGTGTAGTCGCCATCTCCTGTTCATTATCCAGTTCATTGATATCCAGGGCTTGGCAATTAGTTTTAGTCATGAGTTTAGCCAATCTCTATCCTTTTATAAGCTTTGTAGGTTTTATTTCAATATCATACTCCAATATAGCAGCAATCCACTTACCTCTTTTGCCTTCAATCCCCTCTTGGGTCAGGATATCTTTGACAACAGCATTTGGTACATAGGCTATTGTATGGGAGTATAATATGTAGACTCTAAAATCTTTAATAGCTTTCACAAGTGGATATGCCTGTTTTTCCATGATTGGGTATTTGAGTGGTGCATCTCTGAGTGCTTTACTAAAGAAGGCTATGGGTTTTTCACATCCTTGATCATCTTTCTGTAGTAAAACAACAGCAATAGTGTGTTCTGATGCAAATGAAAATATTATGAAGTCTCTGTCAAATTTTGGGCTTGTAAGGACTGGTGTTCTATTCAACGCCATCTTAATTTCTTCAAATGCTTGTTTGGCTTCTACTGTCCATTTAACCTTGGAATCCTTTTTCAACATGTTGTTCAACAATTTGATTAATTCAGCCAGATTAGGAATGAATCTTCTTAAAAAATTAATCTTTCCTGGAAAGCTTGAAGTTCTTTGATATTTCTGGGGTGGGGTGTTTGTAAAATGGCTTCTATTCTATCAGGATCAATTCTGATACCATCTTGGGAGATGATATGGCCTAACAGTTTGCCTTCCTCTAGACCAAACAACGTCTTCTTAGGATTTAATGAAATACCATACTTTCTGCATTTTAAAAAAACTTGTCTCAAATGGCCTAGATGTTGTTGATCTAATTTGGAGAACACAGTAAGATCATCTAGATATATGACCAAAAAATCATGAATTTCTTTTGCAAAAGCTATGTCCATTGCTCGTTGGAAGGTTTCCCCTGCATTCTTAAGTCCAAATGGCATTTTTACATATTTGAAATTTCCCCATGGTGTTGTGAAACCAGTCTTTTCCTGGTCATCAAGATGGACTAGAATCTGGTTAAAGCCTGAGAAGCCATCCAAAAATGAAATCCTAGAGGCACCTACTACCCTTTGTAAAATGTGGCCCATCTTAGGTAATGGGTAGTGGTCTTTCAGAGAAACTTTATTTACGTTCCTTAAATCGACACACAATCTGATTTCTCCTGTTTTCTTCCTAGTGGGCACCAAATTAGACACGCATTCTGAAAACTTGATAGGAGCAATTATCCCAGCTTCATATATTCTTTTGATTTCTTTTTCAATTAAATGGAGTAGTACAGGGTTGACCCTTTTGAGCATTTGCTTGAAAGGTTTTTGATTTTCCTTGAGGGGTATTGTATGTTGAATTACAGAGGTGTCATACGATTTCAGATCTTCATAGCTCCAGGGAAAAACATCATGGAATTCTTTGAGAAGTTCAACATATTTAAGCTTTTGATCAGGGGGTAAAGTTTTAGATAATTTTATCATTTTAGGATTTTTTTCAGTCCCTATGTTACAGTCTTCAATGTCTGCATTTTGGGTTTCTTTGGGATATCATTAGAATCAAAGAAATCTTCCAAAGGAGTTAATCCTGTGGGAAAATAATTGTCTTTTAAGTTAATCACTTCGGATTCTCCTCCAACAATCTCATTAATGTCTACTTATTTAAGATCTTGCAACTTTTTCTTGGTAAATTTCGTTGGGTGAATTATTTGAGTTGCATTTTCTGCTGAGATGTCTACTTCAATTTTATCTATTTGATCAACGTCACTAATAGTGTCCGTGTCTATATTAGTGCTGGAAAACTCTTCTTTTAGGGTTAAGAAATTGTTAATTTGAATATCATTGTCAAACATTTGCCAATTTTTTACATTGTCAGGTATGGTTGGCCTGTGTCTAATCTCAGCTGTAAACCAATGAGTAGGTTCAAATGGCAATTTACAAGTACTGGCAAATGTTGCCAAACTGTGAACATGAAAATTATGTTTCCTTGGAATTTTGGCAAGCTGTGTTTCCAGAAATGTATTGAGGATCTCGATTGCTACTCCTCTGTAAGATCTTAATCTGGGATCATTTGTGAGGAAGTTCCCTTTTATCTATTGAATGACTAAATCAGAATCTCCCAAAACTGATACCCTGGCTGCCCCTAAACTTTTGATCAATTTAAGTCCTAGCAAGAGGGCTTCATATTCAGCCATATTATTGGTACATCTAAAGTTTAATTTGTAAGCGTGCCCTTTAGCATGATCATTTCTAGATTGTGTACCCAAATTCCTACTCCTGCCCCTAATTTATTGACTGAACCATCAAATTCCAAGTACCATAGGATCTCATGTTCATAGTTAGTACCAGGCGTCTCAGCAATTTGTTTACTAGGGAAATCTGGCTTTTTGGTCTCATCTGGTTTCTTTTGAGTGTCTGATATATCATTGTTTTCCGAAATTTCTTGAATTTGAACACTTGAATTCTTGTCTATGATTTCTTCTTGTTTAAGTGCCAACACCTTGACATGAGTTGGAGGATTAATTTCAGCATTTTATAGAATGAAGGAGTCCATGTCAGAATGCATGGAGTAGATGGGAAAATTCTGGGGTTTCTCCTGACTGCTTACGACATATTTCATTAAAGTTTCTCGATATAGTCTCTTTGGCTGACCAAATACTGAAATAGTAGCATAGGACATGTCTAATTGTAAAGATCCTTGGAGCTTTGCACCCCAAGATCTAGACAACAACATGCCATATTTTGGTGGAATATCAGCTACCACTACGTCCATTAAAATGGTCTTGGCAGGGTATTGAACTAATGATACACATAAATCTTTGATCAATCCTAGACATCTGACCTGGCTTGAATCAAAAGAGAATAAGTCCTTGTATGGCCTGGTAATATCTAGGTCCAACTTCTCCATTACAAATTTAGGCATTAGGTTATGAGAAGCACTAGAATCAAACATGGCATTATGAAGTATTTTATCATGAATGTTCAGACTTACATAGAAAGGAGGAACCCCTCCATCTACTGACTTTCCATTTGCCTTGGGGCCAAATATTAATTCAGGTTGGTCATCAAAGAGATTTACCGAATCTTTGTTCTCTGAAATTTGAAGTGATCTGCTAATTTGATCTCTGTAGACGTCATGTTTAGCCAATTCTATCAAGGGAATGACTATCTTTAATTTTCCTATTTCAGTCTCAAGATTGAAAGGTTTTTCAATTTGAATCTTTGTATTTGGGATTGTGAGATTGTCTTTTTCTGCTGTACTTTTAGGGCTTTTTTCTTTTTCAGGAGTGGTATTATGGGTTGAAGTTGTTGAGTCAATTTTTGAAGGTTCTTCTACATTTCCTTTGGGAGGAATGGAAGTGGAAGGTTGTCTGTTAGATTGTTGATTGTCTGATACATCTTCAATTGTTGGATTATTTGGGTCAGGACCTGTTCTTGGAAGGGCTTGTATAGGGGGTTCTTGATCTTAGCTTTATTAGATTTCTTGGTATCTTTCTGTTTACTGGTCTCAGGGGCATCTATCCTTCTGCTCCTTAGATTATATTTCTTGTGAACTTCATAGATGGCTGTATCATATCCCTCCCTAAAATCAAATGATTCACCTGGTTGAGTCTAGAACTGTTTAAGAGTGTGAGCTTCTTGTTCTTCTTGGGTCAAGAAAATCTGATGTTCACTATTAAGACCCATTAAGTTAATTTGAGTATCTTCGGTTGGTTCGCTAGAAGTTGAAACTTCAACATAATTTTCTTGGAATGGAGGTCTAATGTTTTGGTCCAGCCCAGCCTTTCCAATATTAGGGTTCTAGTTTTTCCTAAAATTTGGATTTCTCCTAGTGTTGCTCGGTTGACCATCCCAAGGGGATTTCCTCTCAATTATTTCTACTTTATCACCCAGTCTATCCATTCCTTTAATAATAGCATCTAATTTTTGTTCAAATGCAGAAGGTTCTTCTTTGAAGGGTGTTCTCCTTTCAGCTCTAGCTTGATCTCGTTTAGAAATCAGGTTGGCCTCAACGCTGAAAGCTATACTCTACATCTCTTCTAAGTTACGAGGAGCTCTTTCCCTAAGCTGGTATGCCATATCAGAGTCAAATGCATCAGGGAATTTGGTCAAGGCCAAATCTAGAGGAGGTCTGAGATTCTCAGGAATAGCATTGTATACATTATTAAATCTGGTACAGTAATCTTGGACAGTTTCTTGTGGGCCTCTTTTCAAGTTTTCATATTCTGATAAAATGTGAGAGGATCTTTCTTCTTTTCCCATCTATTCAAGAAGGTTTGATAAAGAGATTCTAGGTCGTTGATAGTATTTGCAGGTAGTGCTCTAAACCAGGTTCTAACATCCCCAGTTAAACTTTGAACAAAGAATTTCATTCTGATATCATCATCATCAATCTCATAGTTTTCAAAATAATCTGTCATTTTCTTAGTATGTTGTTGAGTTGTATAAGTGCCAGTACCTTCAAAATAGGTGATTTTTCTTTGATAATCTTGAGGCATGGCCCCTGGATTCGCAGGTAATTGCAGGGGAGCATATCGGTTTGCCATAATTGTAGAGATAAGTGTGACAGCTGGAAGAGCAGGGATAACAGTGGAAGTGTATGCTGTAGATGGAAGAGTAGGAAGGATAGATTGAGGTGGTGATGGAGAACTTGAAGAAGCTGCAGCAATGACAGAAAGGATTGGTGTTTTTCCAGAAGTAAGCTCGGATTGGATAGGGTTCTACGAATGTTTGTCAAGGGGTGAACTAGCAGAAAATTCTTGGCTCTCCTGGCTTCTAAGGATTTTAGGAATCAGATTAGGATTTTCAAAGACAGGTGGGGGATTTGGATCTGGGTTTGATCTGGTGTAACAGATCCTTTTCTTAGGAGCCAGTTTCTAGGTTATATTTTGGTTTTTTCTTGGAATGTTTTAACGATACAACTTTGCCAGCATCTTCTAGGAAATTTTAAATGTAAGAGTTTTGGACTTTCCTAAAGATTTATTGAAACAAGGAATTGATCAAGTACTTGAAACAACTGTTCAAAACATAGACTAGACTGGAGATAGATTGAAGCAGCATTTATTTACTTCTCCAAATGCAAAGCAGGAAGTAGTTTCAAAGGCTATCTGGCTGAACTTCAAGCTCCATCTGTAGCTTATGAAATAAACAACAGTAACAAACAATTATTCAGTCCCCAACAGAGTCGCCAATGATGTTATCACTCAGGTTATTCCCCAAAGTTGTAAGAAAGGGAATATGGCCGAGGTAACCACAGACCAACCTTTTAGATACAGGTTCTAGCCAATCTGCATCCAGAGAGGGCTCTCTCTTTATGATTTAGCTTTGTTTTGAAAAGTATTAGGCTAGTTATGATGTTCAAGGATTTTGTTTTGTGTTTGGATGGTGGAATCCAATAGAACAGTGAGGTAAACTGTCTAGTTCAGTCCATTGGGCATGATGGAGTCAAAGAAGGATAGCTTTCTAGATTAAGTTTCTTAACATAGGATGGAATTACAGAGCAAGGCAGTCAAACATGGAACAATTTCAAAGGCTGAAGTCAGATGGAATGGAGTCAAATGGGTGAAGGGAAGTTAAGAATCCTTCATCATATTGAGAGAGGGAAAGATGGATGATTACTGTTAAGGAGCAATTAAGAATTCCTTAGCAAATACTCAATATGAAAGAATCAGGAAACCGGAGCAACTAAGAATTCACTGTTTATTCTAATTCTGAAGAAAACGTAGAGAATAACAAAGACTGAAGACAGAGTGCAAACAAGCAAATTCTTCATTATTCTTTCTCTCTATTATTCAGAGCATGAAACATAGATGATATAGTAAACTTAGAAACTGTAAAACACAAGTTAGAAGGGACTTATTGATCCATAAGATGATTCAAGAATTTTGTAACAGGTCCTTAGCATCAATTCCTCATCTAGTAGGCTAGACAAAGATGGCTCCAACAACGTTTTATTGCAGAAAATTTCAGTATTACAATCAAAGCTATGAATACCCACCAACCAACCCCAAATACTTCATCTGGGGAGGTATTTATACAAAAATGTCAAAATATCTTATAAAATATCTGATAGAAATAATATCTAGTGATGACTGACGCCTTTTTACAAAAAGATAGAGACAAACAGTCTCGGAAACAGGGAAACAATAAATTGCCAATGTGCTGGCCATTCCTTCTTTATTGGATGTACCGAAGGTAGGTTTTGCAAGTGGGCTTGCAGCTGTCTTCCACTAATATTCTGCGCTGGCTGCTCCGTCGTTGCTGGACATCCTTTGACCCTAGGAGGAATTTTACAGGATCCCCAACATATCTTCCCACCATTGTTGCTCTGGCAATTTATGTCTTTGAAGTTTCCTCAAGGTTTCATCAACTTTAGTATATCTGATAAAATTAGGTTGGAGCTGAAACAGATGTTTTACTTCATGTTCAATATAAAATAAGCTCTCCAAATTATCATAGAGACTTTGGCTTGAGGGGAGTGCTTTTACTCCTGAAGCACTTGTTGATGAATTAACTTGATCAACAGCATATGTGTTCAACTTATGTACATAATCTGCGTGTTTCATTAGCCGGTCATTATTTCCTAAAAGGCTTGGTAGCCCCCTTTTCTACAAAATTGTAAACCTTTCCATGAAGGAATTAATTTCCACTTGCATATCTTGGCATCTTTTTTCCAAATTCTGCATTAAAGTTCTCTTGGTTAGAACCTTTTTGATTTCCAAAATAGTGCCTGTTCTATCTCAGATGCCAAGCTGTTCCAGCTGTTCTCTATTTCTGTAATTCAAAAAATGTATGAGCCGGTTGGCTTGATCAGGCATTTGTCCTAATAAAGCTCTTGCTTTTTGAATTTCTCCATGTGCTATACTCACTAAATCAACCTGCTCGTAAATAGTTTGGATAGATGGCCAAACATCACTAAGGGATTGATTGATGTTGGTCCAAAGAATACCTTTGATTTTTGCTAGAGGTTTATCCATAGTGAGATCCTTCTCTAATGTCCTCACTTTATTCTCTAATGCCTTAACCTCTCTTATTTTCTCTGCCACACTTAGTTTGGATTTATCATAACTTTTTTCCACCTTTGCCAATTTTTCCTTTACATGCTTCAACTCTGATACTTGGAGTCTCAATTCTTCCATGGGATTTATTAATTCCTCTCTGCTCATACTTGTACTGTTGCCTGGTGCTGTTGCTACTGTTTCTGTACCTGTAGTTACTTCTGCTGTGGTTGCTGGGACATTGGGAGCTAATGCCGATCCAACTGTTGAGGGGACTGCAGTTGTGACTGTGGGGATTATCTCAAGTGGCTGGGAGGTCGACTCTCCCTGCTTCTCTTTTAATGATTTTTCCAATGCCTGCTTTATATCAGTTAATCTTTCATTGAGTTTCATGAGTAGGTCCATCATGTCTTCCTCTGATTTTTGCTGCACAACTTCTGCGGTTTGTGGATGCATGGAAGGAGGCAGTTTTAGCTGTTTCCTTAGGGCAACAATGTCCTCTTCTTTCTTCTTTATAAGTTCCTTTACACCTTTAGCATCTTTGGGATCATGTCCCAGTTCAATGATGATTTCTTCTAAAGAGTTAATCTTGTTGTCCTTGGCCAGGGAAGAGGCTTTCTCCAAATGTAATTGAGCAGAGGTATTGTCCAAGGAGCTTTGCAACTGATGGGCCAACATTGCCTTGTCAGCCAGTGTAGAATAAACCATTTCTCCCGTCTGTTTATGAAGTTCAATTTGGTCCATTGGATGAATATCTTTGGCTAGGACCTCCAAGTTTGTTCTGATGAAATCTGCTGCTAACTGGGGTTGCTGCACCTTTGGCTTAAAATAACTCATTATCATTTTACCCTCTTTGATGTCATATGCAGACATTAATCTTTGCTGGTTTGAAGGGGCCATCTTTAAGTATTGATTGTACATTTGAATCCTTACAGGCTCATTTTTAGCTTTAATTTCGGTGAAAGTCCTCTTAATTTCTGAGGACTGTTTGCTTTGTGGCCTGGTGGATGATACCTCTACACTGTGCTACCATTCTAGCTCCTGTCTGTGCAAGATAGTTGATGTATCCACCACCGGGGAAGTCTGCTGGCTGACCACCCTCTCACCTCTTAGACTGTCTGTTGTTTCTTCAATAATCTCCTCTTCTGACAGAGGATTGAGCCTTTGTCTCTTTGCTCCTGGTTGCTCAGCAGGTCCACTGATAGGTGTGGCCTCTTCTTTGTCTCTTTTCTTGCCTTTTTCCTCATTTAGAGGAGTTTGTAATGCTGGGATCTCTGCTGCTTTAAATTGGGCAGGAGGAATTTGCACTTGTTCCTGTTCTCTGGACCCCCCTGGCTGATCAGTCATGATTGGCTGTTCTGTTGTTTCCACCTCTTTGCCCTTTGAAGTCCCTGTGACTGATGTGCTGGTTCTCTGTGCAGGCTGTTGAGAAGTTCCAACAGAGGATGTCCCAACTCCTGATTGTTGAGGCCACTTGAAAGATACCTATCCAAAAGAGTCCAGGTCAAGGGTTTTTTCAAGATCTTTCATAGCTTTTTCCATCTTTTCTTGTTCACTAACTTCCTCTACTAATGTCCCTTCTACCCATTCTTCCTGATTTGCATATTGTTCAATTTCTGGAATCCTATGATGTACATATACTGATAGCCTGTTTTTTACCCTTCTGTCACTTATGAAACTACATGGGTCATAAGTCACCCACTCAAAACTCTTCTTGAATTTAAGGTGCTCTTCTAGTATCTTCTCAGCATCTTTCCATGCATCCCTAGAATGGATGGCATATGGGTCTAATTGGTTTTTGATTCTCAGCTGAGCCTTCTTCTTTACATTACAAAAGTGGTTTAAGTCTGCATAGATGAGCTGCCTGAAATATTCTAATGCAAATAACCTCATAGGCACATATCTAGGCAACTTGAATGGACATAGTTCACATCCATATATTCTGATTTCAATGTGATTCTGGTAAAGGTACCAGTCACCTATCCTGTATTGTTTGGACAGTTGTAAAAATTTCTTCATATCACCAGTGATTCTAGGAGGAGGAACTCCTATTAACAAAGTGGAGGCTGGGTGCACAAATAAATCAATGAATTCATTATAGGTATAAGGGGAGTCATAATCATGGAAGATTGAGCTCCAAAAGATCACAGACCTCCAATTTTCTTTTGAATCTAATTTCCTGATGGGAAATGGAAAGCTGTATGGCTGATAATATAAAAACAAATGGTATATAAAAGATGTGTATTTGAAAACTCCTTCCCTCTCCAAATTCATGAATTGACCATGGATTTTGTCGACAATGAAAGTGGCATAGTCATACTTGACAGTAGGGGGCTGTCCTGGAGTAAAGATGAATAATAGAACCAGGGTGATATCATCCACATATTAACTGGACCTAAATTCCAAGATCAAGGATATCATGTCAAGAATGAGTTTTCCAGTCTTAGTGAACCAGACATGCAAATAGGGAGGTGGGCCTTGGGGCTGGCAATTTGGCTTCATGAACATATGAGCAATACGGGTTATCTCTGAGTTGGGTAATTGAGAGGCCATTTCAAGCAAAAATCCCATGGAAAGACGAGCAAGGGGCTCAGTGGGATGGAAATGTATCATCTCATTGATGGATTCAGCAGTTATGTAAAAAAGGACAGTTTGAGAAGGTGACATAACTGCTCTGTGGACAGGGTCATATCTGGCACAACATTGGTGAATGATATTAGGAAAAACATGGACTGAGGGAAGAAAGTGCATGGGAAGGTTGGATTCCCAGATTCCAAAAATATAAGTGTGATTTAGATGGCTATCTCTGATTTGGCAGAAGGCCTGAAGGTGGTTCATGTCACCAGTTAAATCTTTTATCTAGAAATCTCTGTCGGCCAAGGGTAGATAATTCAAGTCTTTATGAGGTGTGTTCATGGGCGCGACATTCAGGGCTATGGGGGCTTCCATGTTTGGTTCTTGTGTTTTCAAACAGGAATTTGGGCTTTCTGTGGAGAATTGGACCAAACAACACGTTTTTAGTAGTCTTTTACGGATTTTAAACAGACTGATTTGTACTCAAAGTTGGCTTTTTCAGGTAGAATTCCTCTGTGGAAAAGTGAATTTGCAGGTTGTCAGGGTAAAAACGGATAAATACCTGGATTGCAGAGGCAAAACTGTGAATTTTTAGGTCGAATGGCGGACTGATGAGCACAATGCTGGAGTTTGTTGGCCCGGTGATGGGCTAACTGCTTGAACAGTCGACTGGACGTGCTTTGCATGGAGCACAGTATGCAGAAAATCGGGGCGAAAATGACATTTTATCATTTATTTAGCGAAAATCGATTTGGCAGGTAATTTTTTGGCATTTAATGAGTGGATGACGTCAGCATGACGGGACATCTTGTCATGTAGCGGAGGGTACGGGATGGTGACGTGGCAGTGATGTGGCGGGTGGTCAACGGGAAGGCAGTAAGTGGTTTACCCCAGACTACTTATGGGCTAAAGCAGTTTCGGATGGGAGGGCCGTGAGCAGCGAAGGTGGTCGACACGTGTCCATGGTATGGGCGTGATACCACCAATCCCCCCGACGTTAAAGTGCAGTGGTGGAGGGGGTCGCGAAATGATCTACAACCATTGGATTTGGGGTCGTTGATCTGATGGTGGGCACTGCACTAAGATGACGGGTGGTTAATGCGCGGGGGCCCATGTATTTAAACCATGGTTGTAATGTTTTTGGGCGTGATATGATTGGTTTGTGGGGTGATTTGTTAATTAATTAACGTGGGGTTAATTAATTTCAAAACTGTGTGCGGGGAATGGTTATTATAAGGTTTCAAATAAACCTATAATTCCATTAAAACACGATATATGGCTATAGTTTAGCCAGGGGCGGGAATAATAAAGTTTTGGGGTTTATTATATATATACATAATACGGGGAAGGGGAAGAATCATAAGGGATTTAAATAATAATGTTAACAATTAATATGAATTTGTGAAATAAACAACCCTAAGTATAATGTTGGAAATTTAACATTTAACACTTAGGCTAAAGGAATTTATACATGAGATGTGGCCACTCCCCTAAGTAAACAAAAATGGGGTTTTACTCAGGTATCTAATGAAAAAGGGAATGAGTGACCTCAAGGAGATTTAAGCAGATCTTAATACCTTGGGGGAGATTAGTAAATGATTAAGGAAAGTAAGAAGGGGGAATTAGTTATGTTCTGCTTGACCTGTATCCAAACATCTGCCATGGTACTTGTGATAACAATAAGATGAAGCCTTTGAGAAACAAAATCAATCACAAGTATGCTTCTGCAACATCAAAACTGCCTACCCAGCCTACTGTACCTAACATTTTTTATTCTTTTTCTTTGGGTGCATTTGGACTGGCAAACCCTCAACAATTTTTCTTTTCTCTTTATGATAAGCCTATCTAAATCTGCACTTATTTCTTCAAAGGGCTTAGATTTAGCAGTTGAGCTCTTTTGCTTCTCTACCTATCTACTTATCTGCCAAGTTTAAATAGTTTGGACAGATTTTTATTCTCTATCTCTAAAACAGGAAATTCAAAACATGAACTGGCCAAGATTGAATTACTTGGCCATTCATTAATTGTGGTAAAAGGTTCAACAAGGTGTATATGATGCTTTATTTACGGAAAATGAAATAGTAGTGGCATTTTGATTTGCACACTTTCCTGGTCCTTTTCCTTTGGGGTTCATTCCTTTTCATTTTTCTCTCTTGACCATTTATCTTTTCACCCTTTTATTTTTCTTTTAGGGTATACCCTCTTTTCATTTTTTAAATTTTTTGATTTTTTCATAATATGGAAAACCTTTGCAACAAGGAAATGTATGTACATATTGTAGAGCTTACCAAGTCAATCATGAAATATGACACCTATTGGTATAGGAGCATAACAAGTAGGTTGATAAGGTACATGTGTAACCTTATGTTTGAAAGTAATCATGAAATTATTCATGTCCTGCATTAATTGTAAGATTGCATTCATTAGAAAGATTTTGTTAGATTCATTTAAAGGAATACCAGTCCTCAAGATCGATTCTTCAAATTGAAGACAAAACTGCAAGGTTGTTTCCAGGCCATTAATAGATTTTTCCTCAAGTCTGTTCCTATAGGTTGGAGGAATGATATTATAAAATTGAATCATAGTTTCTTGGTTGTGTGGCCTTATCAAATAAGGAAATCAATTGTAATGCTTTGTGAACCTTAAATTAAAAGCCCTAATAGTTTCAATGGTTTGAAAACCATGTTGTTCTATTCTTTAAGCAAATATGCATGACTTTTTTGCTATACATACATGGACTTGAACCAATAAGACAATTCAACCCAAGTAGAAAAGGTTTTAGGAGGCAGATCATAAAAGTTAGAAGCAACTTTTCCTTCTAGGGTATTAACAAAAATCCTCATACAGATATCTTCAATAGTAGCCTTGATATTATTACAAGCATTCGAGAAAGCACTCAAATGTTCTTCAATTTTGTAGGTTCCATCCCTAGATAATTTGGGAAAGTAGTCTTTGAGTTTTGGTAATTGGGAGGTTGCAGGAGGAAAATTCAGAGGAGATGGCACGTGCCAAGGGGTTGCTTTCATGGCTTCCTAAAATTCAAAGAGCCCATATTTTTTAATAATCCTGTAAAGATTGTTAGGATGTGTAATAGGTTGGTATTTGTTGAAAATTATTGCCAAGGGAGGTGCAACCATTTTAATAAGTGGGATATTAAATATTAAAATTTGATTTAAGAATGTAGTGTTAGATTCAAATAAATATATTTTAAGAGTATTCTTGAGAGTTTACAGGTTCTTTCTTTTGCCTCTAATAGCTGACAAAGAATCAAATTCAGGAGATTTTCCTCTCAACCTACATGATTGACCCGAGTTTTCAAATGATTGATGTGTTGATCTTGAGTGGCGAGGAGTTTTAGTGGTATGATGTGAGATCGAGACTTATGAAAGGGAGTGTACATATATTAATCAAGAAATAAATTTTCTTGAATTGTTGTGATATGTTGTCTGAATTGTTCATGAACAATTTAAATATCACGTGAGATTACGTCCCAAGACCTCTCAATTTCTTCATGGGTCTTAGTAGTGTCAAGTGCAAGATTGAAGAGATTGACATAAATATTGTTCTGATTGTTAAAGTTTGGAAAGATATTGGGTTGGAACAAGATTGGTTAGGTCATTGATTGATATTTAATTTAATCAACTTGTTCAAGAATAGACAACCTTTCATATAAATATCTCAATAACAAAATATAAAAATAAAGTAACTGACCTTGATTATATTATTTTGTTGTTGTTTATTTAGATGTAGATAATAATGACAGAGTCATATCGTTCTGATCGGTACTTAGTCTAAAAGGTTGAACTCTGATCATTAATATTTTTAAAAGATCAAGAAGAAATAATCAAACAAACAATAAAACACAAAGGAAAATTAGAAAGGAAGACAAGCATGTCAAGGCCAAATGGGATGGAATCAAGATAGCCAATTAAACTAGGAATGATCACTCTTTGCTTCCCAATATGGTCACTAAAAGGGATGTTGATGATTTTTTCTAATCCACTCACACAACCTTTCGAATCCTTGGATTGTTAAGCTAGGGACATGGGTACAATGCTTGATTTAAAGTGTAATCGTTTATAGTACAACTTCAAAGTAAAAATAAAGAAAAACCCAAAAGATGCCTAACAAAGTTTACAATTTTGACTACAAAATAAAATAAAATAAATATGTGTCATGAAAGAGGGAAGTAAACTAAAAATGTTTGATAAGTAAATCTAAAATCACAAATAGATTATCATTAAAATTCATATTTCAAATATATTACTTCCTCCTTTTAATGGTAACATCCCATAAAAAAGAAAATAGGAATGTACAATATACATATAACAATTAACAAGAAGGAGAAAAACATAAGCATAAGAAATAAGACACAAGAAGGAAAAAATATTGTAAGATTCTTCATTAAGAGTATAAAAGAATAATGTTTAGATATGATGACCACAAACTTGTCAAATTGAATGTCTACATAAGGAATCTCTTAACAAATGACCTTGTTTACAAGACCACATTGGTCAAATGCTAATATACATAAACAACAAAAAATAAACATGACTTGCTGCAATGAGCAAAAAAGGAATGTTCATGCTCTGGTATTCTACTACAAGAAGAGCCAACATCAGTATTGACAAAAAACGTAACATATATAAATTGTTAGTGAATGAAATTTATGATACCTCTGTAAACAAGAAATACTATCAACCTTTGTCAATTCTCATATTAAAAATAATCCTTGTAGATCAATTTATGTGAATCACAAATATCTGAACACAGAAAATGATAACCCAATTGAAGAATGAAGCTATATCATACCAACTTATGTCTCCACTTGAGCGATCTTGTCTTCCTTTTCCAACCTGAATTTATATTCATAACTTCTAAAAATAATTCCATAACTATTTGTTTAATTTAAATAAAAAGTCTTTAAAGTATAATTAGGTTTAATTATTTTAAGGCACGGGGGATTCACTCAATGAGCCTCTAACATATCACGTGCATTCATGGAATACTAAACAATACCATTAATTTGAATACATATTGGAAAATACCTCTAAAAATAATATTATTTAATCCCCAACCAATACGAAGCCAATACACCTTCCCAATTTTAAAAACCCCTAATTTCACTAGATATTCTAGGTATCCATTTTTCATTAACATTTTTTATATCCCTTTATATTTTTTCATTAACTTTGAGGTCCATTTTTTATACCTGCCAATATAAAAACCCTTTACCCCCTATATATCCCCCAATATATTATGCCATTTTTTCCTCAATAAATATCCCCCAATATGAATGCACGTGGTATGGTATTCCCCCTCCCACCCCCCAAGTGAAGCCCCCGCATTTAAAGGTAAGACAAATAGGGTTGATCTCCTTGAAAATAGGAAATGATTTGAGAAGCGGAGGACCCACATCCACAATTATTAACTCTTATAATCAACATAATATGTCAAATGCATGATAGTCACCATATATAAGATATGCATGCATCACATAAAGGTTCCCACCATTAAATCAACATAACATTAAATATATAATGAGGTTTGTTGTGCATATTCATGCCCAAAATGCTATCCATATACCCAATCTTAAAGTCAAAATTGTGGCACCATGAAGCTAACATGCCAAGATAAAACACCATCAAAATATTTCTATCAAAATGTCCAACATCAAAATATGCACCATCAAATTCCTATCAAAAATTCACCATTTGTGTCAAAACTTGTATAAAAAAGGAGATGAATTATTCTTATATTGTGCCAGAAATTCTTTAATGGAGAAGCAATGTTCCATCGCATCTAATTGTTGTTGATATTCAGTGCCTTCTGAAGTAGAGTTTGTGGGGTCTGACACTAATTATGGGGTAATTTTATGACTAGGATCCTATGTAGAGCAAGTCTTGGTAGAGGAAGTGGATAGAGGACGAGGTCCAACAAATATGATAGTAGAGGGAGTAACAAACCTATCACAAACATGAATGGTATTGGTAGGAAATGGAATTCCCTTTGAATGCAAATTAAGATAAGGTCTTCCAGAAGGTAAAATAGAGGCATGTGTAGATGAACAAGAATTGGAAGTGGAATGCGATATTTTAGGAATAGTTCCCTAAGCATTATTATCACATTTAGGAAAATAATGAATGGGGTTCCAACCATCATGGGAATTTACTGGTTCATTGGTAGAATGGAGCTCTGGTATTTCCTATATGTTAGGATGAGGCCTTGGAGATGAGGCTGAACTATTTTGATATGCACGCAGGAGGAATACAAGAAACATTTTGAGACCATACGTTAAGATGAACTTGGGTGGTTAGCTGATGGAACTCATTAAGGATTTAAACATAGGGTTATGCAGAGGCTATTGTATAAGTGTGAGTTCCTTTATTTCTGATTATAGAGACCAAAGAAAAGAATGACATAACATAAACCCTTGCAATGTATATATCTATATATGTGTGTGTGTGTACGATAATGAAATGAGAATAAGGGATTATAGCATGATTGGTTTATGGGTTTTATTGGAAATTCACTCTCGCCACACTCACACTTTGATTATTTTTATTAATTAAGGAAAATAATAAATAATACATAATAATGTTAGTCCAAATCCATGGAAATAGGATCAATTGGAGAAATTTAGGGAAAATGAAACAAATCCCAATCAATTTTCTAAGTTTGATGAATTACATGGTAATCAAAAACAAATTCTATCATAATAATTCACACGTTGAGGAACCAACTCCTCTAGTAAAAGATTTTGACCTCTCGATCAATTGAGTTTTATAGACGCCCTTGCATCAATGGCTCAGTAGAGTATGAAGAGTATGGTTTAGTGATCATGTATATGAGGGAATTTTATTGATTACGGGGAAAACTATATATAATAATGGTTGCATAGTGAAGGGAGTTTTGCAGAGATCATTATCTTGCTAGTTTCTATACATCGATCCAAATGTGCACACCAGTGGTTCTTGAGTAAATAAAGGTTGAATGCTCTTAATAGGTTTACATTGACTAATATTGAGTACGCAGGACAAAGAGTTATATTTTTGGAAAGAGATTAATATGTTAAGTTGTTTCTTGGTACTCAACTTTCATTGACAAGGTTTCTCATTGTATGACTGATATGTTGATCTACTATAGGTAGATTTGCATTTACTTGCAGCAAAAAATAGTCATTATTGCTAGGTTCACAATTGAATTGATGTTATTTCTTATCGTTCAGAGAGACTAAATATTTAATTGGTGATTGAATATTGTGTATATAGGAATCAGTGATCGTTTTATTTGACAGTGCTTTCTCTTGAACTCACTATTGTTGATTAATATCCATTAACCCTCTTGTATGTATGACCATGTATGCCTAAAATGATGTAGTGACAAAAACATTTTTGCAGAATGTTGATTGATATATAGTTTTTAACTTTATATGACTGTCTATTGTTGTTGTAGAACGGTTATATGCAGAATATAAATGTTTATAGTTGTGTTTGGACTGAGGCATATGTAGGGGTGATAAATCTCTTGCATGTTCTTTTTATAGTGGATTGACTAAGAGTTATATTTCTTTAATATAGTGAACATAGTTCAACATTAGTGACACCTTGAGATTATAAATGTCCATGATAATGTTGCTATGTGTATTGCTAATAGGTTGATATGATGTAGGGATGACCTCTATGGTATTTATTTATTGAATGCAGGGTTTACCTTTATGATTGAGATTGAATGAAACTTGACAAATTGCAGATGGATATATATATATATATATATATATATATATATATATATATATATATATATATATATATATATATATATATATATATATATATATATATATATATATATATATATATATATATATATATATATCAGTTACAAAATCAGAAGGTTGATTTTGTTTCATGATGATCCTGCATTCTAAGGGGTAGTTGTACATGTTACTATGATGTGTGTTGTTGAGACTAAAATGCTGAATAATGCTAGGGTTACTCAAATTGTTGGGTATGCATCGGTGGCTAATAATGTATTGTTTCCTATCCATGAATATGATACTACTAAGATAAGTTAGATGTTTTTGTATGAATGAAGGCTAAATAATTTGATGAGTTAGGTTTTCATCTCATGGGTAAATAAAGTCATTGATTGTATATTTTTTGCCATTGCTTAACAGTTTGGCATGATTTAGGGTTTGAAGTTCTTGCTGCATATAGGGTTGATTTATTGTTGTCTCGATGAGTATATTGATAAATGATATTGGTCTTGAACAAAGAATATGGATTGGAAATTGAGATAGGGTTTAAGGATCTATTGAGTATTTGTTGCAGACAAAGTTTTGTATTATTGATAATTGTTTTGTTGTTGCTTATATTATGGTTTGCATTTGGGAATTTTTTATCACTCATTGGTGTTGGTGAATAAGCTAGCATGGTGAGGCTTTATGATGAGGATGGATATTAGGGTTTGACCAAATTTTATTAGGGTTTTTTATTGGATGCATAGGTTACTGAGACTGATTATGTATACAATGAATGGTTGATTACTATCATGTTCCATTAGTTGATTTGACTATTGTAGAGAATACGATTTAATGTTATTGAGTGCATTGATTAGTATGGTATAACTAAGTTTTGATGGTGTAATGAGCAAAATTATTTGTTGATAAAAGTTTTCTTACAGAAAGGTTTTCATATCTTATTATTCAAAAAGAGAAAAATGGTATATGTGGGTCTAGTTTGAAGATTAGATGAAATGTGGCCTGCCGGATTTGTGGTTGAGTCAGATGGATCCAGTGTCAAATATTTTGAAAGGTGGTCCATAGAGGGATTGAGGGTTGGAGCCTTCAGTGAGGGAGTGGTAGTTTTCTTCGAGTAGTGGTTAGTAAATTTGATCATGGGGTAGTAGATTCTTTCTAGTTGGAGCCGCAACAACAAGAGGAGGTAGTAGCCTCCAACAGGTAGGAGCCTGCGCATTGGTAAGGCTTTGCACAAGTGCAAGATGTAATAATATATTTTATTATAATAATAATAATACATAGATAACAAAAATGATGATTTTTCAAATTTGGGTTTTCCACCTAAAAATCCAATGTCCCTATGTATTGATGTATTGATGATGTGTTGCATCCTAGTGGTTTATATGTCATTATGTTTAAATTCTTCTTATGGCTTACTACATATGCCTAGACCTATTGCATAATGTGTTATTGAAGAAATTATGGTTTAATTAACGTTGAGAATAAAAGTATAAACAAAGTAAAATTTGATCTAGCACGAAGTACTGATTCACCCCCCCCTTTAGTATTTCTAACAAAAGGATTGTTGTCCTTGAGATTATTTCTATGTGAATTTACAAATTTTTTTATCTCTATTTGACTAATAAGTTTCATTTCTTTTATTTCTTATCTTGTTGTTTCTACTATATGCTCTACAATTTATAGCTTTGTGTCCAAAATTTGTACAATAAAAATAAAAACCATTGAAAATATTTTGATACTTGGGGAAAAAATGCCTTTGAGGATAAGATATGATTATTATTTGATAAGTTTTCCTCTATTATTTTTTCACTCGTTCTCTATGTATGTTTGAGTTATTATTTTGAATTTTCCATTGCTGCTGCAAAGTTGTATTGTTATCCTTTTCCTTTATTTCTTGCTACTAATTTATCACTTGATTTGTGTGATTGTTTGAATGGTTGTTATAAAATTTCCCTTGCTGCTATTTATTTCCTTTGGTTGTATTGTCGTTAGGTCCTTTGACTTATTTAACATAGATGATTGATTCTTTTCTTTAGATTTTCTTAGGACTTGATTCTTCTTCATAGAATAGACAAATTTTGTTGAGAGGAGATATCCGAATATTCAAAACCTCTTCTAACTTGTTAGATCCTTTAATAAACTTTAAGTTTTGGTTCAATTGACTCTTGGATTTTTCTAATTTCTTTCTAAGAGAGGTTATTTATTCTTCTTGTTTTTCACACTCCTTGCCCCTCTCTTTCATTTGTTTTTATAAGGTGTCTTCATTTTTATTTGCTTAATTCAACTTAACTTTCAAAACAAGAATTGATGAATCTTCATATTTATCATTTTCCTCTTCAAATTTTGCAAGCATATCCTTCTAATTCTTATTGTTTTTGTCGAGTTTTTAAATTTCTGCTAAGGCCCTAATCAATTCACCTTCTAGGTCTACTTCGATCTCTTCTTCATCAAACTCATTTTTCCCTTCATATAGAGTTTCTAAATCCATGAGCATAAAATACTTTGTTGTTTCGTTTGTTATTTCTTCATAAAAGGATCATTCATATTCATTTTACGAGGAATTATTGTGTTCTTGAGTATAGAAACTCTTCTTTTTGAACCTCTTTTCCTTCTTTACTTTCTTGTATGTATTTTTATCTTTATGATCATATTCATTATTTTCTTCCTTGTATGGAAATTTAGATTCATAATGACATACTTTTCCACAATTAAAGAATTTTAAGGGTAACTTACATTTTTACTTTCAAAATCCTCTCTTCAATCTTCTGACAAAATTTACCTCTTCTTCATCACATTCGTATCCCCGATCTTCTAGATCTTCTTTTCTCTTCCCACCAAATTTGAAGGTAGCCTCCCTTGATGTATATTTTCCTTTTGAAGTTCACATTTGATAAGTTACCATAATTCCATGTAATCAATGTAATGTAAATGCATTGAGATCTTGCATCTCCTCAATGACTAACATTTCAACATAAAATTTGTCTGGAAGATACCTCAACATATTTTGAACTATATAAGAGTCATCCATAGGTTCACCAAGTCCTATTATAGTGTTAACTATCTCATCCACTTGAAAACTTTTTTTGGCTATGTCCTTGTCCTCCTTCATCTTTAATGCTTCAAATTGTATTTTGTAGCATTGGAGTTTGGATTTATTTACTTTAGTATCACCATCATAAGAACTCATCATCTTATCCCATATATCTTTGGCTATTTTATAGTGCATCACTTTAACCAACTTGGATTCAGGAAAACTTCTTAGGATTGCATTCATTGCTTTAACATTCTGAGTGAAATCTAGCTTATTATCTTTACTAAACATTGCATCTGGTTTTTTATAGACAATTTATATTGTTTCCCGAAGATATACACCAAGAGACATTATGTAGGTTCTAATTCATACCTTCCAAAATGCGTAATTTGTTTCATTGAACATGGGGTGTTTGTTGGTGGAATTTCCATCTTGGTTAGCCATTGTCTTGGATCTACCTTCCAGCTAATAGACTGTTGCTAAGGGAACCCACTCTGATACCAATTTTTGGAAACTAGGATAATACTAAGAGGGGCGGGGGTGAATCAGTATTATGTAAAGTTTAACAATATTTAAGATTTTTTATTTTATCACTAATCAATCACACCGTAATACCATAAATACAACAACATACACATATGAGAGATAGATATTTATTTGGAAACCCATAAAGGGAGTAAACCACAAAAATTATGTCTGAATATTATTGTAGATTATGGACTATTGTTACATCAATTTTTTTGGCACCAAATAGAAGGAGAGACCCATCCTATAAATTTGTAAGAACCCACTTGAAGGAGGCACCAAATCCATAATGTTTGTAGTACCCAACCTGAAGGAAGCACCCACTCCTTGTTATGCAAGTACCAACCTGCTTTACCTAGCATATCCCTCTTTCATTCATTTTCAAACTCAGACCCACAAGTTTTTTACCTTGTAGTTTTCTAAATTATTTGTATACTCTCACTACTTCAACTCTTAGTCAACTATATATTCTGTTGCAATAAAAACATGCTCATACTAGTAATTTAAATATACTCTCTTTTTTGCAATTCTCTTACTCAACCTTTCACTGTTGCTCACTGAAATATTCTCTCATACACATAGTGCCACTTCACTCACACAGTTCAACAATATCACATAGCAACTTCATATGTTTTATTCATTTGCAACATGTTCCAACTTTTACATCACCAACACTCTTTTTACTTATCATCAATTTATCATCAAGACTGTTAATAGTCTTGTGTTGTTCTCCTTTTCTTTTATTGGTTTGGTCCTTCAATTACCATGGTTATAAATCCATGGTGTTTACCCACAATTGACTGAGTCACTCTTTTTTACATTCCTATGCACTTTCAATAACTCCTTGAATCCCCTGATCCATATTCAAACCTTCTTACCTTCATGTATGCATCCTCTCTTAGCTCAGTTCATATGTGCACAAGATATTTGATACAACATTCATATTTAAATATGGCATGAGAGCGATTTAGCACATTCTATTTAGAACATTTCCTCATGATTGTTCATTATGACTGTTAGCTAAGACACATCGAGAATCATAAGATCAAATCTTCTTGCTAAACCTAATGTGCCATTATTCTGGGACTAAAGTCCTGAGACTAGAGCTCTTGAGTGCTATCACTCATTAACTCCTACTTAGATCTATGACCATGGGCTTAAACAACCTTTTTAGTTCTTCTAGAGTCTAGGCCTTTATTAACTGGCACACTATTTACCCTTAGGTAAATGGATGCCCAAATTCTCTCTCTTTAGAAAAAAAACCTTGAAAGAGAGGAACTGTGGCCTAGTTTACCATACCAATACCCTTTTTCTGTCACTTTAGACTTTCCAACACTGGAATGTGTTGATGTAAAACTGTCATTGTTCTTACATACTATGATGTTATCATTTGACGGATGATCACAATACCCCAATACTCTGATGCTATCATTTAATTGATGATCATGATACCCCAATACTATAAAGTTTTCATGGTACCTCAATACTCCAATGTTGTTATTTTATGGATGATATTGCAATGACTATTGTTGTCAACAAGTTTCCTGTTACATCGAGACTTTTTCATCTCATACCTTCGGAGCTATTGTTTGGCTTATTTTGGCCAAATTAAAATACATAGGGAAACCTCACCAAGCATGAACCTGGTGCAAATCCTGAAACCTTAGGGTGTAACAAGTCATTCCATAGTGGACCAATCATTGAATTCCATGTTTCACTTCAACCACCTCATCACTGTAACATCATGGCATGTCCACATTTTGTTGAGAAATCTAGGGCATTATCATCAGGTGATTTCTCCTTAATTAGTAACTACTTGTGAGTGGTTTTCACAACTTTAGATTACAATATTCTTTACTTATATTATTATTGTTCTTCTTCATAAAAATCTACTAATGCTTGAACATAAATAGACAAGAGATATAGAAGTAGGCTATGAGCCATGGCCAAAACCTCTCACTCTTTGAGAGGAAAACCTGCAAAAATCTTCTTATAAAGATTCCAATTGACGAATACCAAGAAAAAGACCCTTGACCTATTAGCCACTCTAAGACCAAGACATTGGTTCTCTTGACTTTATTCTTCTCCCTTCTTATTCATGACTCCTCTTCCGCTTTAGACCTTCTTAGCATTGACATCATCTCTGTCATGTCATCAAAGATAGCAACGAACCTTTGTATCTTCATTATACCACTGATATGAGACTCCTTCCTAGTACCAAGATAGATATCTGAACTTCATGTAATGACTTGACCCGAAATAGTTACTGTAATCTGAATACAGAGATACATCTAACTGTGGTATTATTATAGCACTGAACTGTGCTCATATACCCTTGTCCGATCTCTGAACTTTTTTTATAATACTAAGACTTTCCTTCTGAAATCCGAGCCACTATTCTTGTAATCAACCCTTAGACTTATTCATTGCTCCCTTGCCATGTTACTCGCTGTCCCTTCCATCCGAACTCATCTTTGTTCTAGAGATCCGAACTGATCTCTGTTCTAAGTCATCCGAGAATCACAAAGATATCAAACCTCTATAGTGTCCTAATGTGAGGACCCTAGCTGTGTATATATTTTAGTTTGTCCATATAGTAATCTGACCTATGCATCAAATAGGTGTGACTTCAAATTGTGAGACGACATGAGTTTTTTCATTCATTTGAAGGCCGACTTGAAGAGGAGGACAATGCTTGTCTTTGGAGGGCTTGTAGACACTTTAATAGACTTATATACATTTGAAACATGCTCAAGAAGAGCTCTTCATACATGACATTGACTTAATGACAAATCCTAAGGCTCTTAATGGGATCCATCTAAAATAAAAACCTTGCTCATGAAACCCATGAAGAAAGTCTTACAATAATAATTTTATTCTCTTCTTTTCATCATTTACAAAGATCATAATTACATGTCATTATGAAGACCGAAACTAGTTACACTTTTCGACACTCCCTCTTAACTAAGGAGGTATTCATAATGGTACTTGGTCATTATCAATCTGAAGAATTTCTCATAAGAAGAGTTGGATTGGTAACCCATCTACCTAGCATCATATCAACCATCATTGTCACATAACAAGGTCTTGAATAACATCTCTATCCACATGATCAGAGCACAATGTTGGCAATACCACTGATTCATAGACACCATAATCATTGTCTCTCAAGGTACATACTCCACTCGGGTGTTCACAGAGTATGACCTACTTTGGACTATTCTTATCTTGGATAGTTAGTCCTCAAAGAATATTAGTCCACAACTACTCTTATCTTGGATTACCTATCTCATCCTCAAAGAGTATCAGATGCTAGATCATTACCTAATCCTCCATTCTGTCTTCCCAGGCGAAGACTAGAATGATGTGGCTATCTCCCCCTCTCAATTAGGGAGGACATATCAATTCCAGTAACATAATGTACTTATTCCTACAAAAGGAATGTACCTAAGCTCCCTCTTGGCTTAGGATTTTCCAATTTTCTTCCAAGTAAGAAACTTTTTTTTAGGCTCCCTTTTAATTAGGGACCTACAACAACTCCTCAACCAACTGCTTGAAGAGCTCCTTCCTTTGATGTCATGAATTTCTTTGTCAAGGAGTCTTCATCTTTTGTGGCTTATTTATAGGGCATATACCGTCCATCACTTTCATTGTGGACCAGTCATGTCATTATTCCTTTCATTAGAAAGTGATCCATTAGTCTTCATCTAGACTTGCTTCATGTCATATTGCCTTCTTCATGCCATATTTTCCGGAAGGATCTTACATCATTCTATATGGTCCTCTTGGAATTCATCCACAGTTCTTCCCTTTGGCAGTCCTGCATAATTCCATCCAGATATTTGTTTAAAAATAAGAAATGAACACCTAAATCAGAATTAGCTTTGTGATGTTATTTCATCATGACATCTTCCTGTAGGTATCAACATCCTACATACATGTTGACACATCTCCAAAATATATCCATTTTCAAGGGTCTCCATATTTTCCAGACTTCCATTAGAGTCTTCATATCTTTCTAAGAGATTTACTACTCAAATCCTCTTGGTCTTTAGGACGTTGATCACCTTTACCACGGTTGCATATCTCACAATCTCTTCCTTCTTTTCTTCACATGTTTCATTCCCAAGAGCTTCCAATAAGAGTTCCTTAACTGCAATCAACCACCTCATACTTCATATGAGGACATATTATGTTGATTAGTGTGCCCCATGCCTTCCAACATCCTTTCATAGGAGGAGATTCCTTTCCTCTGATCATGCTTCTCAATATCGAGCAGTGATCAATGTTACGTGCAACAATATAACATGACTTTATAATATTGAATACACGCATACATACCTCATTTACCTTTAGGTCATATAGGATTCTTTCATCAACTTCCTTGACTGAAAAAAGCTTCAACTCCTTGATCTACTTCATCTCTTATGTAATCATACCATCATCCCATGAATTCCACAAGTTGGTGTTCCTCATGAAACATTTGCTTCCCCTCTAGATCGGTGAATCCTCCTATGAGTATTCAATTAGAGAATATTGAGGATCTATCATATCCCTATCCAAAAGATGTTTCCTTTTGACTTGATGTATGATGAGACTTTTCTTGGATGACTTCTTCCCTTTCTGAAGTTTCCATTGAGGTTCTCAAGAGCTATATCCTTCATATTTGACTATTATACATCTTTCATGTTTCCTATGGTGATGTCACAGGATCTTACTTTTAATGATTTTCCTCTTCCTTGGACTTCTTTCTTTCAGCTTTCTCCACTTCTTTGACGAAATGGATTTCTTCTCTATTTTTCTTGTTATTTCCCTTCTTGACTTTAGTACGATCTTTTGTGTAATGCTCATAGCATTGAATCTTAGCTACATTCTTCTTTTCCTTTTGACAAATGTCTGAATACTTTTTTCTCTCAGCATATCTTCTTCTATCTTGCATAGAAACCACAAGTTGTTGAATGGGATAACATTCTTATCCTCCTAGACATTTGTTACCTTGTTCTTCAGTTAGTGCATTTAGAACAATTATGATTATCTCCTTATCATCTCTCCTAGATCTTGTAGTTTAGATCTTATGAAGATATCCCTTCATCCTTTGATGCCTTAAATATTGTGTAGATTAGATCTAAGTGATATGACCTTTCTATATTGCATCATCAGAGAATAGTTCTACCAGTTTATCACATATCTCTTAGATGTCTCCAATCCTATTATATAGGGATGAGGGATCTTTAACTGATTTTATAAAAATCCCTTGAGCCCTTTGATCCCTTTCCATGCATTCAGAGGAGACCTTTCCATTGATATGTTCAATGACTTCACTTTCTTCAAGGACTATGTCTATCCTCCTTTTTCATGCAAGGAATTTCGATGACCCAACTAACTTATAGATCTCCTTGCAAAGAGAACTCATTTTACCAAATTTGATTATAGAATGAAAAATACTTACTTGACAAGTGAAGATGAAATATTCAACTTGATCATTTTGATGGTGGTTGAAGAAGATGTATTAGTTCCCCTTTTGGATGATATTCTTCCAAATGAAAAACCCTTCTTCAATAGAGGAGATTGCTCCTTTTATGATGTCAACAACTTTAGATCTAGCTTCCTTTTTTGATGGTGATTGATGCTTCCTCAGATGATATCATTCAAGGATAAGGAGGGGATCCTTTCTTCAATGAGAGGGAAATTTCCTTATAGATTTTGAAGATGATGACAATACCTTCTAGCCTTCAAGATACTTCGAATTCTTTGGTGGTGAATGAGTGTAGATCAGAAATGCTTCTAGGGTTTCAAATTTTTCTAAGATGATGTGATATTCATCCTTAAAGTGTTTCTCTTGGATGTATATACTTTGGTGCTACCTTGCTTTGTATATCTCTTCAACTTGGTGAGGGTCTTTGTGGTCTTTTGATGATTATAGGGTCCAATACCTATGTTGGTGTAGACTTCTAGTTTCCTTGAGTAGAAATAAGGCTTTGACCTTGATTATTTGATGATCCTAAGACTTATTTTGAAGTAGACATTCTTCTTTGATCTAGGGTTTGATTCTTCAATGTAGATATTCTAACTTTCGCTTTGATATCCTTCAACTTGCTTGAAATTTGATCCTTGAGTGTCTCTTTGATTTGATGCCCTTCCTTAATTGTCACCTTAGCTTGGATACCATGTTGAGAAATCCAGGGTATTATGATTAGGTGTTTTTTCCTTAATTAGTAACTTCTTGTGAGTGTTTTTCACAACTTTAGATTACAATCTTCTTTACTTAGATTATTATTGTTCTTCTTCATAAAAAAATTACTAATGCATGAACATAAATATACAAGAGACACAGAATGTAGGCTATGAGTCAGGGCCAAAAACCCTCACTCTTTGAGAGGAAAACCCATACAATTTTTTCTTATATAGATTCCAATTGACTAATACCAAGACCAAGAACCTTGACCTATTAGCCACTCCAAGACTAGGACACTAGTTTTCTTGACTGCCTTCTACTCCTTTCTTATTTGTGACTCCTCTTCTGCTTTTGACCTTCTTAACATTGACATCATGTCTGCCATGTCATGAAAGATAACAATGAATATTTGTATCTTCATTATACCTCTGATATGAGACTTCTTCCTAGCACTGAGACATAGATTTGAACTTCATGTAATGACTTGATCCAAACTAGTCACTGTAATATGAATACATATATACATCTAACTGTGGTATTATTATAGCATTGAACTCTGCTCAGATACCCTTGTCTGATATCTGAACTTCTGCTATAATACCGAGGCTTTCCTTCTAAAATCTGAGCCACTATTCTTGCAATCAACCCTTAGAATTCTTCGTTGCTCCCTTTTCATCTTACTCGCTGTCCCTTCCATTTGAACTCAACTATGCTCTAGAGATTTGAACTAATCTCTATTCTAAGTCATCCGAAAATCACAGAGATATCAAACTTCTGTACTGTACTAATGTGAGGACCCTAGCAATGTATATATAGTAGTTTATATATATAATAATCCGACTTATGCATCGAATAGGTGTGACTTGAAACCGTGAGCCAACATGATTTTGTTTCATTCATTTTACGGTCAACTTGAAGAGGAGGAAAATGCTTGTCTTTGGAGGGCTTCTAGACACTTTAATAGACTCATATACATTTGACACATTCTTAAGAAGATCTCTTCATACACGACATTGACTTAATGACAAATATTAAGGCTCTCAATGGGAGACATCTAAAATAAAACCCTTTCTCATGAAACCCATGAAGCAAGTCTTAAAATAATAATTTTATTCTCTTCTTTTCATCATTTCAAAGATCATAATTACATGTCATTATGAAGACCAAACCTAGTTACACTTTTCAACACATTTCCTATAACTCTGATTGCCACATCAACTGCTGCAGCTAATTAGGACTTCCCACATGTCCAACCGCGTGTCTCACTAGGTCATTTGCCACATGTTACCTTCCAAATGTTCACTTAGATGACATAATGTGCCATTCCACATACCATTTGTCACCCTCATGTGTTTCCATGTCACACTTCCTCTACAACGTCTTATTGATGTCATTCTATCATTATGGTGACATCATCGATCCACATGTCATTAGCTAGGTGGTGCCACATGTCACTTTGAATTGGCCCACTTCGCCACCTAAAAACACCAAATAAGAGTGACATGTGTCACCCTTTTGTATAGCTACATGGTAGTTGCCACATCATCCTGCTGAGTCACCTGCCATGTCATTGTTAACTAAACTACCACTTTTCATGCCACCTAGAAACTTCATGGATCACCACTTATCGTTCCATGCGTGTCGGTCATTGCTTATCACTCATCACTGTTGATGGCTTCAAGGGCTTATACCTAGGTTTAGAGTTAGCTGTGCTAACCAACAAAACCCTATACCACTGACCCTTTTGGCAACGACCTACTTGTGTGGACCGCAGTCTCACTCGAGGCGATATTGGGGGATGTTAGAACTAGGTTTCTATATCCATAGGGACTACGCAGTGTGGCTGTAAGGATTTTAATAGTTTAGGGCTTAATCTAATCTTCGCAAAGTCTTAACCTTATAACAATGTAATATTTTTTTTTTTTGTAAACTTGGTGGTACTTCCTCTATTGATATTATCTATTCAAAATCAAATCTTCCATTTGTTCCAGGTGGTCTTACCTACCTGAAGGAAACCAGGTAGCCACCTGTCTGCATTAAACCCTGTCCAAAATTTAAAAAGGTCTTTCTCTATCCATCTAGCAACATTGTCTATACTATCTATACTATTGTTCAAGTTAAACAAGTAAGAACTATTCATCATAAAACTTCAACAAAAATGTAACTAGACCTCTGCTTCAATCCTTGTCCAAGGATATTACTGGGGCTGGTGCTTTGGCACTGGAGCCCAACATCTCACTCCTCTTCATGTCTTGCAGTGTTTGTTCAATTCTCCGCAGTGCCAAGTTGTTTCTAAGTTTGTATTTGGACTGTTGCAATCTCCCTGAGGAGTTCTACCCTGATGGGATCCTTTTCCTCGGTGTGCTTCTTTACCTCCAGTCCTCTGCTTGCTGCTTGTTCCTGATTGAGAGTCATAGCCCGGGCCACCACGTTCTTCATGACCCAATACTGTTGTATTGTCTGTCTGAAGAGAGAGTGCTATCCTTGGGAGTTCCCTGGGTCCGGAACCATGCTCTCCCATTCCTCCATGGGAATGTCTTGGTTCCTTATGTTGTCATTTAGTTCTCGCTCCCAGCCAACTATTTGAGCTTTGACTTTCGGTGGGTTCCCTGCCATGTAAGCATCGATGAGGGTTTTCATGTGTTCACATCCAATCTTTCTCCCTCTCTTAATTTTCTCTTTGTTTGAGCCGCTCACCCTCTTTGCCATATTTTTGCCTGTGTCTCTCTTACCCTTCTTGGTCACCATGTTGTCTTTGTAACCATTGCTGGTTGCTTCTTTCTTTTTACTATCCTCCTCTCTGTACTAGGCATATTTTGAGGTGAGACCTATCACATAACCATAAAAATTATCAGTTTGATATTGTACAGACATCCAAACAATTTCCCATTTACCTGTGTCACGTTTGTTATCCCTTTCAGGGTTGGAATTGAGGCTTTTCATGGTTTCTTTTAGATTTTCCCATCTCATCTCATAGTTTTGGGTTCTTCTAATTCTTTCTTCTTTTACCGTCATGTTTTTCTCACGTCGACATCTGTCACTCAGACAACATGACAGAGGCATCCGCTTGGGACCGCCACTAGGATAGACTGGGTTACTGTTCCTTGCGTCGCAGGGAGGCTTGGCCATGGGGATGTTTTTCGGGGGTCTAAACAGCAGTACCTTGGCCCTATTCTCCTCCACCCCTAGTGAAATTTTTTTTTTCCGTTTACCTCTTTTCTCTGTTCTCTTTACTCTCAGTGGCTCTTCGTTTTTTCCCTCTGTTTTGTCCGAGGAGTCCCCAACAGGAATCATTATGGCCTCACTCTCTCGCATTTCGTTTCTTGGGGTTACCATGGTGGAGACCTCTCCATTCCTGGTTTCTACCCCCTCCTCTCCTGGCTTAATCACTAGGGTTTTCATTACAAATTCTATAATTTTCATCCATCCAGGGTCCCAGGAATTCTTGGGTTCCTCCCTACCAGAATCGCTCCCTATCCTGTACAAATTTCCTAGATTTTTGTAGAAAGGCATCCTAATTCTTAAGATGTTGAGGGCTAGAGAAGCAACATACCGAATTTTAGAGCTAGTTCTACTTCTGTCCTTGAGCTACGACATCATTCCTTGACCACCTTTCTTCTCTCCAGTTCTCGTTTCCTCCCTCTGCATGCATCTGCCTATTGACTGTTTCCCCTTATGTTTTTTCCCCTCCCCTTTCTGTCCTTTCCCTTTTCATCCACATGTCTATCATAATTACTCTCCTCGTTGATCCCTATGCCGTCACCTTGGAATGGTGACCCTCTGTCCTGTCTTACACTATCTCCCATTAACACTCACTTACTCTTGGCTGCTCTTGCCGTATGTCCTCTTCCCTCGTCCTACCACTTGCTGGCGTCCTTCTGCCCACACTCTCGCTGGCCCCCCTACCATCCTTGCTATCTTCCTTTCCCATCTCCACCAGCCTTCTCTCGGGGTCTGTTCCTTCCCTGCCCTGTTCGTCCACTTGCCCTTCCCCCTGTCCTCTCCCTCCACTTCCCACTCTTGTCCTTTCACTCGCTTGGACGCTGCCTCCCACTTCCCGGTCCCATCTCCCCTGACCCACTTCCTCCACAGTGCTACACCCCGATTGGGGGTTCTCCTCCTCTTCCTTGTCTTTTTCCAAGATTTTCACTAAGTTCGCCATCTCCTCCATCTGATATAGTTATTCTGATTTTATGTCTAAAGTTCTGTCTACTTGGCCGCTTCCCCAATTTGCCAGGTTATTCACTGCTGCATTGCCTTTCCTTCATATATGTGTGGGGAGGATGTAATCTATCTATTTGATTAGTTTACTGATCTGCTAAACTAGTGATGCTATTCTCCAAATTTGGTTGATCTTCTCCCACTGTGTTCCTTGCTATAGCTTTTTTACTATTTCAATTGCCATTTTTGAATCGCCTTCTACTTGTAATTTTTGAAATCTCTCTCTTATCGCAATTTCCAGCCCTTTTTTCAGGGCATGAAGCTCTGCTTCATTATTTGTCACATTGCCACAATCCATCGCGTAGACTCTAAGTGTATTACCCCTATCATCTCTAAATAACCCTCCTGTCCCTGCCTCACCAGCGTTCCCTTTTGCAGCGCCATCGAAGTTTAGTTTGATGAATTGCTTTTGCAGTCTTTTGAATTGGTTTACTTCCTGTCCTTTAGTGTTGTTGTTCTTCCATGAAGATGAATGCAGCATGCTTGGTTTCAGGTTCAAGCGAGTCATTATCTTTTCTTCCTTTGGGTTAGTTTTCCAGTCCTCCTCGAACCATTTCTTTGTCAGAATAGTCTCTCGAATATTTTGGATTATCTGGTTCCATTTTTTTGATTTTTCTCTTCCTTCTTCCTTGAAGATCAGTTTGTTTTGTTCTTTCCATATATTCCATAGGACAAATCCTAGCGAGAGTCTCCAAGCACAGTTCAGGATTGTGTTCTGGTACGACTTTTTCCTCCAGTTCTCTATTGTTGTTTGCATGTTATTTGGATTCCTGTCACTAATTTCAAAAAGTTGATGGTGTTGTTTCCACAGGTTGTTGTTGTATTTGCAAGCATTGGTAAGGTGCTCCATTGTCTCTTCCTATTCTCGGCATAAGACACATATCAATGGGCCTTGCATTCCTTTTTTTTGTAGTTGGTCCCATGTTAATGCTCGCCCATGGCTCAGGATCCAAATGAAAAAAGCTATCTTTGGCCATGTTTGTTCCTTCCATATGCTTCCCTAGTTATTTGTTTCTTGATGTCTAAGGTGTTTTGCTTTTAATTGATAACCTCTCCAATTGTAAAAATTCCTTTGATCCTATAGCCCCATCTTAGAATGTCCGATCCTTCTTTTTTTGCTATTTTCCTAGTTTCCATTTCCTTTTCGTATAGCTTCCATTGGGGTGTTTTTGGTGCTTCTGGCCAATCCTGTTTTTGTTTCCACTTTCTCCAGTATTCTCCTGGGTCTATGCACTAGAAGTTTTGCACTGTGTTTCCCCCATGGAGATCAGTGAATTGGTGGATTTCTGCTAGCTGTGGCTAGCTGTTTAATTTTCCTCTCTGTTGCCACGCTTCTTCCTAGAAGTTGGCTTTTTTCCCCCCTCTGATTTCCCAGAAGCTATGGTTGCTGATCAGATTCCTATTGACACTGGTTAGGTTCCATATTGCTGAGCCTTTCTTATCATTATGGCTTCTCAGCTTTCCTTCGAGAGACCTGGGCATGTCATACTTCCTCTCCCATAGTTTTTTCCAAAGGTCTACCCCTCCCTGTATCCATCTCCACCACAACTTTTCTCCCATTACCTGATTCAGAATGTATGGGTCACGGAGTCCAAGGCCTCCTTCTTTTAGTGGTTTGCTGAGCCAGCTCCAGGATAGAAGCGCCCATTTTTTTACCGTGCTGGGTCCTTGCCATAATAATTTTTTGAACATGTCTACCATTTTCTGGCAGACTGTTTTAGGGGTCGCTTGACTAGTTAGTTGGTATATCAGAATGGATTGTAATACTGACCTTAGCAGTATTATGCGACTTGGAATGTTCAAAGTTCTGAATGTCCAGTTTTTCATTTTCCTTTGGATATTTTCCAACAAGAGTTTCCAATTAGCCACTCTGTTCTGCTGGTCATTTAGCTGGATTCCTAGATACTTCGTAGGGAAATTTCCTATTCTGAATCCCATGGATCTTGCTAGGAAGGCTTGAGAGGGTGCTGGGGTGTTGAAGAAGAAGATATCAGACTTCTCTTTGTTTATCTCTATCCTTGAAGCACTAGTGAAGTCTGTGAGGATTTCCATGATTTTCTTGGCTTCCTTGAGTGATGCTTGTCAGTATAACGTTACGTCATCTACAAATTGGTGGTGGGTTAGTGGAAGGTCATTCCCCCATAGTCTTAGGCCCGTATATTGTTCACTGTAGACTTTCGCTTTTATATATCTCCCTAGACCTTTCGCTGCTAGAATAAACAAGAAAGGTAATAGCGGGTCACCTTGCCTGAGCCCTTTAGTGGCGTTGAGTGCCTCTGTCAGGGATCCGTTGAGCATAAATGACAAAACTGGGGTGGTTACCATTGACATTATCCAACTTATCCATCTTTCATTGAAGCCAAATGCCTTCAGTATTTTTTGTAGATACTCCTAGTTCAATATATCATAGGCTTTGGCCAAATTTAGTTTTACCAACATTCCTTTGGTTTTTTATTTTTGAAGGAGTGAATTGCTTCTTATGCCACCACTATGCCATCTGTTATTTGTTTGCCTTTGAAAAACCCTGTTTTCTCTTGAGATATCAAGCCAGGTAATATGGGTTTTAACTGGTTGACCATTATTGTGGCCAAGATTTTGTATATGACATTGCAGAGTGCTATTGGTCGGAACCCTTTTGGTTCTTCCGAGTGCTTTGTCTTCGGGATCAAGGCTAGAAATGTTGAATTCAAGGTCGGGTGCATTCTTTTGGTACATCTGGACTCCTTCACTAGTTTCACTATGTCTTCACTTAGAAAGGCCCAGGTTGCTTGGAAGAATTCGACAGTGAATCCGTCTGGCCATGGTGCTTTGTTTCTCGCCATATTCCTAATTTCCTCCCCTTTTGTTGTTCCACGTATATTTTCCATTTATGGTTGGGATGTCTACCAATTTGAGTTCTTCTTGAAGATCCCTGAAACTCTCCATTTCCAGCTCTTCTCTTTGCAGTCCTTCTCTTTTCTCCTCTGTTGATGTTATCAAATTGAAGTCCCCTGCTATCAGCTAGAGTTTTTCCTCGTGAAGTTTTCCTAGCTTCTGTATTTGTTGGAGGAAGTTTCCTTTTTCCACTGGAATATGAGGGCCATATACTGCAGAGACTAAAAACCATTCTCTGTTTCCAATTAGCTGGAACCGCCCCGTGAGGATTCTTTTCATGCCCACCCAATAATCTACTGTGATCTCTGCTGGGTTCCATAGTATTGCTATACCTCCCACACTACCTTTCGCATC